>OZ012681.1:55427201-56745759 GCA_963942445.1 Argyra leucocephala
TCACAGTTGCATTTTAGTTTAGATTAAGTGTCAACTGTCAACCAAAGACCATTTGCAAAAATCCCATTTGTAAAAAACACTATCATTAATTTTTTTTTATTGACAAAATCATTTTCTTTAATAAAATGTCACCCTTTTAAAATATGCAATGTTTCTTATACATACTCGACAAAAATTAAATCTGACGGTCATCAACCGGCAATTAACATTTATGCTAAAAAGAACATTTGCATATAAACTTTCGTATACAACTTTTGCATACAACCCGTTGACAAATACTTTAGAAACAAACTAATGTTAAAATTTAGATATTTAACGTTGTTTTGAACTGTGCTGTTTTAAAATATTTAAATTAAATATATAAAATAACTAATCGTCAATTTAAAATACATATATACATAATGCATTTACATTAAATAATTACTTATCCTCTTCAAAATTCATTTTTCAAAAAAAAATTTCAACAAAAACAAATTTCGCACTTGAATATTTTTATCTACACATATGCTTAAAATTTTAAGTAAATGACCTTCATATAACATTATTGATAACGTGATATTTGCGCCAGTGCTGACAGCATTAAAAGTTACAATGCTTTTGTCGACTGCAATATCGATTAACATGCAAAAGAATTTGACGCGCATATGACATTGTCGATTACACCTTTAGTTTTGAAATTTCCTTCTAAATTATTTAAATCTAAGTCTAAGTGAAAGGAAATTCAACTTTAATCAAAATAAAATTAAAAAATGGCTAAAAACAAATATGATCAG
Organism: Argyra leucocephala; assembly: GCA_963942445.1. Classification (NCBI taxonomy): domain Eukaryota; kingdom Metazoa; phylum Arthropoda; class Insecta; order Diptera; family Dolichopodidae; genus Argyra; species Argyra leucocephala. Next base: position 55,427,975 of record OZ012681.1, read on the forward strand.
AAATTAGAATTTAGGGTTTTATTTCGGCTTGACTTACTAGTGCTGAAGAGTACTGAAACAGTAAATTGTTCTACTGTCAAAATTAAACTGCATTCATTTCACTTTCTGTAAACAAATTTAGTTTTGGTAAAGACAAAGGTTATGTCATAACTCACTACTTTTAGTTATACCTTGCAAAACTCTCTTTCAGAATGAGTGGACCTAGACTATATTAGAGAAATGGTGAGCTATTTATTATTATGAACCATGAGGGTGTTAATAGTAAATTTAATGTCATTATGATATGATTTCTAAAACTAATAAAATGTTGTGATTTGTTGAAGTAAGAGCATTTAACAATTTTTGGAGAACAAAATATATTGCTAAGTTATTGTACGCTTCGGTACACTCTAATTTAGAATATGGTAGTATTATCTGAGACGTTGCCTTTATTTCAAAAGTTATGGAATTAAATATATATGTTTTGTCCAAAATATAATATCTGCTATTTGTTTTAAGTAATCTATATTACCCAAGATATTTTCATGAATTTTCATCTTACAATTATGGACTTCAATACGGACTTCAATCCGTCCATCAACGAGTAGAACTACACTCTCGTCTTGTTTGCTTTTTTGTCTTTTGGATTTAATGTCTTAATGGATAATGTTGACGTATATCTCATTAAGCACAATGTTAAAAATTAAAACCTTAGGACCAAATTGATATTAATTGAAAAATAACCAATGCAGTCAGATGAAATTGTATAGATTATTCCAGTAATTGCAAGACTATGGACCGAACGTAGGATAATACGTAGGTTTTTGTTTGGTTTTTGATATATCAACTAAGTTGTAAATGTGACAAACTACATCTGTTGTAGAGTAACTTCATCTGTATAATTATAATACCATTGCTCTATTTTATTTTAAGTGATAATGTAGGATTTCAATACGGAACCTTCTTGGTCGGCATAATTATAATAAGATGAAATATAGAACAAAGATTCCAAATTCCTATAACATTTAACAACAATACTGTTAATTCTTACACTCATTCAAGGTATTCTAACATCGATGCGAAATGTGAAATGGTAAATCATAGCATAACTAATAAAGTTGGCAAAATAATTATCGATGAAATAACTCATAATGCTCAAGCTTCATGTTCAAATGAAGATTTCGAATTGAACCAGATGAATTTGATCTTGTAAATGATACCTTTGTTAGTGACTGATCTGAAATATTCAAGTAATTCAAATAAAAAACTATTTATTTTATTGTGAATTACGCTAAGTAAATTATGCTTCATCAACAGCATTAAAATATTTTTATGCGATAACAGCCACAGAAAATTAGCAGAAAAATTATAAAATAGCATGCTCTCAACGTCCTCGTACAACACTTGAAACATTTTGTTTTGATTAATTATGTAGGAATATGTTTGTTATCATCATCATCAATATTAAATTTGTATGAAATTAAATTGAAGACATTCTTTTTTAGAAAATAACAAAGTGTTTTATTACTTTTTATTTTGTTTACTTATACTGATGACTGTTTACATCTATTAAGTCATCTAAAATATTTCCATTATTTTTTAAACTGTTTTATAATTAAATTTCCCCTTATAAGTAGTAAAAATTTGGGTGAGTCTACTTAGGCTTTAAATATAAGTATAAGTGAATATTTATTGTACATTATATTTATAGTAAATTTTTGTAAACGCCTTGTTGGGTAAATCTTTATACATACATATAGATAAAAATGATGTGTTCGTTTGCAGCGATTAATCTCAAAAATTAACGAACCGATTTCTATAAAAATTTATGTATGTTATTTGAGACGTAATCATTATTTATACCGTACCTACAATGCTATCAAATGAAAGATTTGGGTAACTGCCATACAACTCCTAGTATCCATTATGAATATTTCAAAAACCAATTATGTTCCAGAACTGATTTCAGTTTTGACTTCCAGAATTGGTGCTTAAGTATAGTTACCCTTTCAAAAAATAAACCAATATATATTTTACTTCTTTTGAAAATTCTGATTATTCCAATATTGCCATGTGCATCCAAAGGATTCGAAAGCTGATGAAAATCTCTCTTTGTGACAAATATTAAAATTTTGAAGCTTAAAACTAATGTTCGAGCACGATTTTGTAGTGTAAAAGTAATTCTTATATATTATCTCGCCATTAAATTGAATGGTGAAATTGAAATAGGAACGATAGACTGTGACATCGGAAAAGAATAAACAACGTCGCTAACACATTGTCGCATGATCTGAAATGTATAAAAAACATTTTTTTACATTATCTCAGGATCATTTGTATTCGGGACTTATTTTTACAATACCCAGTTGTTAAATTGTGTATCTCCAAAATTTGTTGGCTACTACAGTAGTGTTGAAGGCTCATCTAAAGTAACATAAACAATAAGCAAAGTATAAAAATTAAGTATAAATTGAAATTTAAAAATAATTAAAAAAAATGTTCTTTTTTGTAAGTCCTCAATTTATTTTCTTTCACAAAAATTTTCAATTCAGTAGTTTCACAAAAGTGGGTATACATAGCTCACCCTAATTATAATATTATTATATACATATATGAATATGATAATAATTTTTTGACATTTGATTTGAAGTTTATTTCAGAGACAATATGTTTTAATTGTTTTCATTTTTTTTTATTTAGTTTAGAAAATTGGATATGCTGGGGCTTTTCATAAACACATATACAAAAACAAAATACTGCAAGAAAATTTTTTTCTTGCCAGACTTATGAAAATTTGAATTTTCTACATTTGCAGTTTTGTGTTATAAATATAGTAGTACAACTGATTGTCATGTGCTACCTAGGATATTAGCCAGTTTTCCTGCTAAGTTAAAAATGTTTATGAAAAAACTTCATTTACAACATTTTGTTTACGAACAAAATACTTGTCAATATAAGCAATATTGCCAATATTGCTTATTTATGAGAACCACTATTGTATTTATATGTACATTGTATAGGGTTGAAATTTTTAGATATATTTCCGATGTCACCGACGTTCATCAATGAAAGTAAATTCGTTGTATTTGACCAGAATTTCTTAGATTTCTTCCCCACCAGTAAAACTAAAAGTGGGAAGCTCAAATAATGCTTTTACGATATTTCAATCAGCCAAAACTATATTCAATGTGACAAAATTAATAATAAAAAGTATTGCATCCTCATGGTGTGATTGAAGAATAATTAAAAATAAATTCAAACCTCTTGCACTTTGAATTGGGCCTAACATGTGTTCGCATATTAGTTATGCAACTTTTAGAATATTTTTCAGACACCATTTGTTTTTAATTCGGTTCATAAATAAAACTTTATTGAAGTAAATTTTACACATTTTGTATTGGACCCGTTGGACAACATCGGGTGCCATTGCTAGTAATAAATAAATATTGATCATAGAAAAGTTGTTAAAATATCTATATTGAATACAAAAACAAAAGAAAACAATATAAAATATTAGAGTTTTGAGCTTAAATAACAATTTGAGTAATTAATAATGAAAGATTTGAATGATTGAATGATGAAAAAGTTGACCAAGAAATGCAAAAAAAAAAAAAAAAAAGAATGAGCGTGCGTAATTGAAAAAAATATTTCACGGGAACTGATATAGACAGAGAAAATTTTTTAATGGTGATAAAATTTCTTTGGAAAAATTTGAGTACATTTTTTGCAACATAATTGCTTTAGGGATTTAGTGCATTTCAAAGTGATTTGTTTGTAAAGAAAAGCATCCTGTACTAAAATAAAAATAACATTTGTGTATTTAAAAAAGAAAAAGAAAACAAAAAAAAAAGGATTATTTTACACTTTTATAAGTAGGTAAAGAAAAATGTAAAACGAAATTTATTTATGTGTAATTTGTTCTTTTGGTCCTTATTTTCAGGAGCACATACAACTTAAATACTATATATATATATATAGATATATATATTTAACTAAAAAAAAGTTTAAATAATTTTTTATTTTATTTATATTTTTATCATAACAATAATGCATTAAGTATAATTGTAAAAATTCAAGCTCGTCTATTACAAAAAAAAATTAAAAAAACAATATATGTATGTATGTATATACGTATATTCGTATTCTTTATTCTCTCCAATTGAGAAGAAATTAGCGACAGCCGTAACCGTAACATTATAACAATAGTATAAAGAAAACAGAATAGAACTGGGAATTGGGATATATAATTATGTACATATAATATTTTTATATATATATATATATATATGTATATCTATTGTACACAGTTATATATATAGAGCCTGTAATCTTCCTTCTACAGAATATTCTAGAATTAATGAATGACAGAATAATAGATTCGGTATAATGAAATGTAAAGTCATATATTAGAGACTAAGCAATAATGAGAGAATTTTTTTTTTTGTTTTTTTTTATGTAGTAATTTGAAAATGACGAAATATGAAGAGAATAAGTTAGGGGGTGGTGTATAATACAAATATATATATATATATATAGATATATATGTATGGATGCTTAGAGGACCTGCAGAAATTTTGTGTACTGTGGGTATAAGAAACGCACTTCTCATTTAAAGGATAATGACACATTACAAACACATTTTTCTGTTTTTTTTTTTTTGTTTTTTTGTGTGTATGAATTTTTTTATGCTTAATTTTATGTTACGTTCCTTATTTTTTATTATATTCATTTTTCATAGCTTACACGGCAGGATAAATTTAGTACTAAAAAATATGATTATTTTTTTATTATTTTTATTTATTTTTTTTTTGTTGTTATTTTAAGGATTCAAATTTTTTTCGTGAAATTTTTATATTTTCAGTTATATTTATGTTAAAATATGCAGAAAAAATATACCTATATATTTTTAATGTAAAACTAGGTTAGAAAACTTGAAAGTAAATTTTTTTTTTGTTTTAATTTACATAGAATTTCAGGATATTTAGATCCTGTGAATTTCATGTAAATTAAAAAAAAAAATGAAAGAAATTATAATAAAATATATTTTTTTAAGGTTTAAATTTTTTTTTTAAGTATGCTTTTGAATTAGTTATTTTTTTTTAAAGAATGGTCTGTGGAGATCTTATGTATTATTTTTAAGTAAATTATTTTTCTATTATATCAAATCTCTTAAATTATATACATCTGTATTCAATATATAATATAAAGATATATATTCAATATATAATATAAATAGTTATGTAGTGTGTACATATATTTTTAAAATGTGTATTTAGTTTCTTTAATTATTTTATAATTTTAATGGTTCTTTTTTGTAAAATTTATTAATAATCTTGAAAATATAAAGTGAAAAACAAAATTGGAATCTTGTTATTATTTGTTTTTTTTTTTTTGAATACATGTACTTTGTTTTTGTATATTTTTTATTTAATGTCTTATTTTTTGTGGAGTTTTCATTTCAAATTTTAATCGCCAGGGAGCTTATTGAACACGAGCTTTCAATTTATATCTTTTTAATTTCTTTCACATTAGATTTGAAACTAACAAAACAATTTTCAAATATTGCAACTAAATTGCAGTAGGTAATTTAAATATATAACTATTTGTATGCAATGCAAATTAATAGAATGAGAAAGTAAATTAATAGGAAATTATAACTATATATATAACTTAAAGTTAATTATTGAATTTATAAAAGTTAGTTTTTAAAGTGTTTTTACTAAAGATAGAATAAAAACAAACTGGTCTTAACCTAATGTTAACCCAACATTCTACGTATTGGATCAAATTATATTTCAATAGCGTAATAGGCAAGGGATTACAAAATAACAACAAATTACAAATTAATATATCAATTCGTTAAGTTTAATTAATTTTTTTTTCTTTTTAAAGTTGAAAAAGTGTTAAATTTTTTCAGACAAATAGCACTAGATGTACAGATCAAATTCTTAATTGATTTAACTTAAAGATTCTCATTTTTTTTACACTCACGACAGTCAGTTAGGTTGAATCGTGCTTAATTAACTACGGTAAATACTACAATATCTACAATATTTTGAGTATTTATTTAACAAATTACTGGTTTATCTACTCATTAAATCTGGAAAACTACAGCTTTTGTCAAGAACTATTTATTTAATTTGTTACCAGATTATACCAAGTGTTTCTTATTTTTTGACGTAGAACCCGAATTTGCATAAAAAAGTACTTCCCATTTGAAAATCTCGATTTCGGCCAATTTCGGCGATTTTTGGTCTTAAAAAACCGATTTGTGGTCCTTTCCGGTTGTTGAAAATACCACCAATCGATAGAGCACCCTCGATTTAGTTAACAAACTTTTTTTTAAATTTTAAAATAACGGCTTCTTCCCCTCTTAAAAAGCTGACACGCATGATCTGGTACACACGGTATAATCTCTCGATTATATTTTGTCATTTATTATATCCAATGACAATGAAAAAGGGTACTAGATCAGGTCGAAAAACCAATAAAGCATATTTTTGTGCTTCATCGGAAATTGAACGTTGAAGGACAGGCGCTTTACCTACTGCGCCACCCATGCTGTATATGATTTTTGATTGTGTTCTCCACATTCTATCAATATTTGTGATTTCTGATTATCCTTCAAAACTAAATTGCAATTTCTATACAGTCATAAGAAACCTTTTCACTTTTTCAAATAAGTTAGAAAGTACAGAGTGATGATTTAAAAAAAGTTTTATTTTTTTTTAGTAGAAGTCAAAAATTTCATGTAGCGATAAACTTTTATGAACAAATATTAGTTTAATACTTTATTACCTTTATATAAAATGTCATCATTCAATATGTATAATATATACATATATATTTATATGTGTATATGTATATAGGTCAGATATGTACTTAAAATATTATAAAGATTTTCATTGGAAATTTCGAGTTTTCACACAACTACCAAAATTCTAAAACAAATATCAATTTTTAAAAAAAAACTAATAAACTGTTTAGCTATACGAATGAAGATCTAAACAATGGCATATAATAGTGCATTGATGTGAGAGATACATGGTATATAATATAATAAGGAATTCAAATACAAATATTGTAGAATTTCAACATTTTTACATCTCCCTTTTCCTTCTCATATAATATACATATAGGTATGCATTATGACGTATTTATTGTCTCTGTTCAATAATTTTTTTATTATTTTGTTATTTGTTATTTTTCTTTTGTTTAAATTCTGTTTTTTATATTTTGTTGTTTTGTTTTATTTTTTTGTTCTGACTTCAAGACATTTTCAGTATTGAAACAAAGTATATTTACTTGTACTTCCTTGTACTGTACTGTATTGGCATTATCAAAAAAAAAAAATAATAATAATAATAACAAAGTAAAACAAGGATTTTTAATGAGCTTTGAATGAAATAAAGATGAAAATTTAAAAGAATATTCAAACGACTTATAAAAGAAAAACATTGAAAACAATATCTTTTCTCTTCTTCTCTATCTATTTTTTTTTTTTTTTTTCAATTTTCTCTTGTTCCTAACCTACTCTCTTTTTTCTTATTTTTTTTCTATGTAATTTATTTTACATTGTGATTGTTATTGTTGTTTTTGTTTTAAAAAATTGATGAAAACACGCATTTTAAATTTTCCTGTTTGTGTTTACTTAAAAATAATAACAAAAAAAAGGAAAAAAGAAAAGAACAAAAAATAAATAAATAACAATGTAAATAAAGTAAAGAAAAGTTTTGTTTTTAAATTCAAGACATTTAGTATATTAGAAATGATGTATTTTTTTAAAAAAAAATTATTTTGTTTTAAAAGAGTTGCACATTGTTATAATATGAATATATTTCATAAAATGGCATTACTGAATAATGAAAATATATTTTTTTTTACGTTTAATATTCTCTTAATAATTAATTAATGTAAGCACAATTATAGAAAATTTTATTCTAATTTGATATTTTTTAATAAGGTAATTAATTATTGAATTATATGCGGTGGTTTTCATAAGAATTTTTAAAATGAATTGTGAATTTAAATTTGGGATTGAGAGCATTTTACGTGTCTTTTTTATTGTGATATGCCAAGTTTATGATTTTCATTACCAGCGATCTCTTTGAAGAATCGATATTTCTACTACGATAATTTTAATATTATTTTTGGGTGGTGTACCATCTCATCTCATATTGTGCCCAAAATATTTGAATCTATTTTTTTATCATGTCATCTCATGTCATCTTGTGTCTAAACCATTTGAAGCTATCTTCTTGATTATTAACTTTTCACATCGCTGTTTAATAATATGTTACCATTTTCGTGATACTGATCCCAGGTATTTAAAGATGTTGATACTTTACAAATCCGATTATTTTCGATTAATAATATACGAATACGGTATTGTTGTTTTGATTTAAAATTGCAAGTAATATGCTTTCTTATTACTAACTGATTTAATTTTAATTTCAACTGTAATTGTACTGAATTTTCAGTTATTATATGGGTAATATGAATATCATTCACATTCAAAATATATTTAATAGTATTTTGAATAAGTATTTTTTGTTTATCCATCCATCAAAATTTCAGAGCATATAAGTGTAGTTTTTTCGTAAATTAAAATTATTTTGATTAAAACTGTGTCTGTAATCGCAATTATCAAACTAAGATCAAATAAAAAAATATTAAATAATCTATACAATAATTGAACAACGACAACAATGTTTTGGTCTTGATTTCATTATGTTGTAATTATTGAATTTGACATTTGTCATAATATTTTTACCAATTATTGGTGTTAAATTTTACAAGCTTGATTTTGTATTTTATATTTATTTTACATGATTCAGAACACTCATTTCCAATTTTAACATAAAACTGGATTTTATGCATCTAAAGTTGTTTTTGATTAAATTGCAAGTTGAAAACATCCAAATAATGTGAAAATGACATTTTGGGTCAGATCATTTTTGTCTCTATCTTACACAAAAAAGTAGTTATCTAAGATTGACATTAAATCTATCTGATTTAAATCCAATTACTAAATCGAAATATAAAGTAAGTACAAAGAATGTGTGTTTAATGAGATGAAAATATAATTGTGATATATATTCTTATACCGGTTGTTCCAGAGCATGCGTATTAGCTTTTTAAGAGAGGAAGGAGCCGTTATTTGAAAATTTTAGTTATTTTAAATCGAGTGTTCTCTATCTTTTAACGTAGAATCCGAATTTGCATAAAAAAGTACCCCTTCCCATTTGAAAATCTCGATTTCGGCGATTTTTGGTCTTGAAAAACCGATTTACGATCCTTCTTGGAAGTTGAAAATATCACCAATCGATAGAGCACCCTCGATTTAGTTAATAATTTTTTATTTTTAATTTTAAAATAACTGCTATTTCCCCTCCTAAAAAGCTGATACGCATGCTCTGGAACACCCGGTATATAAATTAGAGTTTGGATTGACTAATTTGAAATTTCCCTGGTTTGTGTCTTGGAATTAGATAACTCGAAATATTTCTAATTAATGACAGTTCGTTATCTTGTTTTGTTTTATCTTACTTTTCAAAATCTTGTTTTATAAAATTTTTTTTTTTTTTTACATCCCATTTTTCCTAAAAATCTCCTGTTTTTCGAAAAATCTTGTTTTTTTTTTTTAAATTCCTTTGCAAAATAAAAAATATAAAAGAAATGATAAAATATTGTTGCCGTCATTCACTAATAGCAGTGTTCCAATAATATAAGACGGGACTGCTTATAAAATTAAAGTCACTCCCCAAAATCAAAATCCCCAGATTTTTAAAAAGTCACAAAACCAAAATCAAAATCCCGATTATTTATTTTATTGATTAATTATTTTTATGCATAGTCTTGCAAACACAAAAGAGGAAACCCGTTTTACAGAATATTTACCTTAATTTTTTTTAGACGTAGCCGTTTTTGCAAAAAGGGGGATATATCCCTTTTACAGAATATTTATCTTTATTATATATATATATTTTTTAAATTTAATACTTGAGTTTTGAATTTAGTAATTATTTTTAATTTTTAATTAGAAAATAAAATAAAAAATTACACTTTAAATAATATTGTTAAAAAATTTAAAATCAAAAGAGATTTTGAAAAACCAGATTAAAAAAATAAGATTACGTAGTAGACCCTCAAAAATAAAATTAATTTATATGTTTTTAATTGATAATTTAAAAGTTTATATTATTTATTACCAATTTAAATTGTCAAAAAATCGTCCATTTGGTGCCTAGGGAATTAGAATTAGTTTGAAATTGAAATTATTTTAGAAAATGTTTTTACTTTAATCAATTGTTTATCTAGTTATTCTTAAAATAAAAATAGTAATTTTAATTAAAAATATAAATTTTGACATGGCTTGTGTTACCGAAAATTCTTTTAACAGTTATTCTTACCTGTACATATGATACATATGCTACTTACAACAAAATTTAACGTTACTAAAAGCTATTATATTTATCTATTTTACAAATATCGATATTTCGAAGGAATTATATTTCATTCATCAGTTCCTCCGGGTAATTTCAAAGCAACAAACTTCATTAATCAGTTCTTTAGTATATTTATTTTGCTTTGAAATGTTTAATTTGTATGTGTTTTTATTTTCTTGGACATTAAATCTTACTTTCAATCCATTTTGAAAAAATATTAAGATTTGAATTGCCAAGGAATAAGAAAACAATCAAGAAACAACCGAAAATAAAAACTTTTTTTTTACTATTAATTTATATTATTAAATTTTTTACAGATTAGTTGTTTTATTATACTTTTGTAATAATGTACCTATTTACTATTTATAAACATAGTACAAATATCAAATTTTGAAAAAAGTTATTTTAATTGTAATTTTTCATAAATTTATATAAATAAGTTAATTTTTTCAAAGAATTATAAAATTTAATTTTTGTATTTACAAATAAGTACATAAATAAATTAAATAAATAGAATTTAATTAAATTAAATAAAAACACCAAGAATACTTGTCATTGTTTTATGAAAATATGTATGTATATCTACCATAGAAAATTTTCAAATCATCATGTATACTTATTTGCTAACATTGTTCCATATTTATTTGATCTTTCTATCTCTAACGATGATCTTTTTTCTTTTTTTTTAAATAATATAATGGTAGTTGATACCGTAAATTGTGAACCCAAGTATTATAAAAAAGAATTCCATTTCTATTTTGTTTTAAATTTTGTCTTTTGTTTTTTTAACACATACATACAAACATTATGTACTCGCGAGTCGCGATGTTAAAAAAAAGGGTTGTTAATTGAAATCGTTTTAATTTAGTAAATATTTGTTTAAAAACAATTTTGTCCCTGATTTAATAAAATATTGCTTATAAAATTTTTTTTCATTTTATAAATATTAAAAATTTTAGCAAATAAAAAGAAAAGTTTTATTTGTAATTAGCCAAAGAAAATTTTCAATTGACAGATTTTGAATTTAATAAAAAAAAAAAATTTTCTTTTAGTTTTTTTAGCATTTAAAGAGATTTTGTTGGATTATTTTTGACTATATTGGACTATATTGTAACAGTACCCATGTCACAGTGGACCTTAGTGTGTCAGCGAATTACGGGCAATAACTACCTAACAGTACACTACCTAGTATCTTCTTAATATATTTCTATACATATTTGTCTATTTGATACAGGCAGGTTTTGATTTGACGAGTCTGCCTGTATATTAAATACTGGGACTATTTCGAAAAATTAAGAATTCATAAAAATTGAATTCGATATTTTTATAAAATTCAAATTAAATGAATAGTTAAATGAAATTTTTATTAAATAATTGAAATTTCGAAATTATCTAATTCTTATCTTTTAAAATCAAGCCGATAAAAATATAAATTTAAGTATAATCATGATTTGAATTTTAAAAGTTTTTGTTTCTTTGAATATCATCTATAAAGCAAATATGACATATGGATATAAACTTATAATAATGATGTCTTAAATTGTTAAATAGATAATCGATCCAGTGCCCTTTGTCATTGGGTAAAAACAATAAAAAAAAAAATAACTGAGAATATTATTTGGTAACAATTTAAATAAAATGGAATTACGCTATTTAAGAAGGTTCAGTTTCTGACAATAGTAGTAGTTTTCCATATTTGAGTTGATGATAAGCCAGAAATTTGATAAATAATTACATTGTAATAAAATATGTTGTAAAACAATTTTCAGCACCGTACTTAATAAATTTAAGTTAGCATGAAAAGATAGTTCTATCATACTGTCCAGAACATAAAAAAATCAGGCTTTTTCTAAAACAGACAAGAATTCAAAAAACTTCGATTTTTCACATTTATTCATGTAAATTAATATTTTTCCTGTCTTCTTTTGGGCAGTACTAAACACTTGTGGTTGGGGAACTTAAAGTGTTTGCTGATATTTTATATTCTATTATTACTCCATTATAATTTATTCGATTCTTATCATGGACTAATTATATGAATTCACATTTACCGAGTTAACTATGATTAAGTCCCTAACCATATAATAAACATAATTTAAGTGTAATTTATTTTTTTTATATAAAACTAATCTCACGTGTAACCCTAGTTAAAAATAAATCACACTTGGATTTGATTCAAATGTCAAAAAATCGTACGTTTTTAAACGCTTTTTTCTATCCAATCTCATCTGATCGTATGAATTCCGTGAATCAAATTGAATGGCCATCCAATTTTCATTTAATCAATTTTGACAGTTCATGAACTAAATATAGCGAATTAATAAATTTTTATTTCAATTCTATGTTTTCAGCTGAATTTTGACAACGATTTACTTTTTGTTGTCTGATTTTGATAACAAAGTGTTTTTTTTTATTTCAAACCGGTTATTTAAAAGTAAGTAGATTCTGATAGTTTTTTTTATTGAATTTGATTTTTAATTTTATTTATTTGCAATAACAAGTCAAAATGTAAAACAAAATTATTAAAATAAATTCGTACCTACCTAAAAAAATATTGATAATAACCTAAATAAATTTAGAATAATTTTTAATTAAAAAATGATTAAAAAAATTATTCTAAATTTATAATTTTTTTTTTGTGATAGTGTAGTAAAACCAAAACGTCAAACTTGAACTGATTAAGTATAATACGATAACTTTTTGAAACGATAGTTAAAAAATGTAATTTAAACACAATGCAAACGTGCTATTCCATATAAATACAATTATTATTTTTTTTTGCTATCAAAGCAAAAGTAAAGTTTTGTTTTAAGTTATGTAAAACTACTTCAAAATCGGTACAAAATTTTATCAGAAATTCGTTTAATCAATAACAGATGGCATTACTTGGTCATTTGGCAATCAATTACGTGAAAATAAAATCTAACTATTTAAACTAACTGTTAAACTATTTAAACTAACTATAATAATAAAAATGGAACCTTTTGAGGAATACATCGAAGAAGAAAAGGAATAAATTTTCCGCCAAATTTCATTTGTATAGTTCAGTAATCAGAAAGGTTAAAACCAATTTCATTCTAATGTCAAAATTTTACCGAGCAAAAAAATTTTATATACATGATTTTATATAAATGAGGAGCAAAAATTTTTAAGTTTAATACCTGGCTGGCGCTCAAAATAAGAACCTAATTTTTTTTTTTTGCTCAGCATACTAACAGCGTACTACAAAGCAACATTTGAAGCAAAATTTTTGTTACCATTTTTGTACAACAACAAATTGCATGAAACAATGTCAAATTTTTGCACAGCGTACTATTAGCATACCTAGCTTTAATGATGACACTTTCCTAGAACTAGATGACACAGTATGGGTTAATCAGAGCGTATGTTAAACAATATCCTGACAATACACCAATTTTTATTTTTTTTTATATCAAATAACTATTTTATGTATTCTTTGCGAAAATGCAAAACGAATATTTTATTTGTAATATTAAAATCGGTTCTTGTATTCTTTTTTCCCAATCTAAATTCGTCCTATTATTGTATCCTTCGTATATATATATATATATTTAGTTCAAATGATATTCCGTTATAGTTAAAAGAATCTTCTACCTATCCAATATAATCCTAATAAAATACTTTTTTTTTTTTGCAACTATATCTCAAATAAAATATTTAGGTGAATGAATCTAAACTAATTTGGAAGGAATATTCCAAGGTGTTCTAGGTGTTCTTCTTGTAATGTGTCTTATAGTGAAAATGTATGTATAATTATGTAAAAAAATTAATTTTAATTTTTAACATAAGTTAGTTTTCTACTTCATTTCGGATATGCATATACATAGTAAATTTATTTATGTTATGTTTTGTATGATATATAGATTTATTTAACAAAAAAAAAAAACGCAAAAACTATATTCTATAAAAACTATATACTGAAATTCATATACTTATATATACCTATCTATATGTAATTTTATATTATATTTGTGCATATAATATATACGTATAAATCCATCAGAATGAACTTGCGGTAAAATGTTTATAATGCATAAAATCCATGCATTCATTTTTTACCCTATTGATGATGATTATGATGTTAATGGAATTGAGAATAGTGATGATTATGATGATAAAATATTTATATATTCATTTGATGTGTTTTCCTATAGGTGGCTTATATGTAAATTTGATATATAAAAAAAAAAAAATGATAAACAATAAAAATATTTTCTTTTTAATTTTTTTTTTTATTTTTTATTTTATATGTTTTATTTTTTTCTTGTTTTGTTCGATCATAAGCCAGTGAACTTAGAATATCTAAAACGAATACATGATGATGATGATGACTATCTTATTTATACATCATATGGGTATATTAATGTGAGTATATCCATTCAAATGTACATGTCAAAGTTACAATTTTTCAATATTATTGAGTATATGTGGTTATAAAAATATCAGGCCGTCTGTTATTGTTATAGTCGTGTAACTATATTGTATAGATAGACTATCGATATGTCATCTGAACATTAATATGAAGGTCGTGAATTAGAAATTTTTATGGATGCATATTAAATTTACTTGGTTAGACTAAATTTTAGGTTTATTTTTTATGAAATTGTATTAATTAAGGCTCAATAAACATATTTAAATATGTATAACAATTAAATTAAGGATATTTTAGTCATATATCGTAAGCGCGTATCTTAATAAAAGATGGCAGTAAAATTTGACTATAGTTAACGATAAAAAAAACGGCAAATGTATTTTTGTTAAAGTATTCGCTATAAATAATACAATTAGTTTTGTTTGGTCTTTGTTAGTTAGCTTTAAAAGAGATAACAGCCACTTAATCTTACACGACCTTATAGGTTATGTATGAACTTTTGAGCGATTTCATACAGTCTAAACAAGACCTGAACTTATTTTCCGAGCAGATCTATGGGAAAATCTATCCTAAGAGATGTAATAAATAATAAATTTATACACACAAAGAGATTCAAATATAAATGAAGAAACTATATATACTACTTATAAGCAAAGCACAGAAATCCCAGGTAACCAGGTAAGTTTTTTGCTATTGGTTTTTCGGCTGCAGTTATGACGATTCGTACTTAAAATGAATAAATAAAAAATTTTTGTATTGAATTTTACTGCAATTGTCGACATAAAGTTTTAATTTTAATATAAAACTATAGAAATAGTAAAAAAATTCTAAAAATACAAATTCTGTTACAAATTTTAACATATTGATTTAAGAATTTCATAAAAAATCTAATTTATTATTTTAAAGGAACAGTAAAATAATAATATACATCTCATATATGGAAATTCATATCTTAAAGTATGAAAATTTTAAACTGAATCTACTTTTTAGAACATTTTTTTACCATTACTAAGTATGTGGTTATATTAAAATTTTGAGTCTACCGCTGTAGTAATAGTGAATATAAATATTTTAAACGTATTCATTTTATATAACGCCATAACTGCATCGTCAATAAAACTTTTGGCTGAAGGACGAAGAAAAAGAAATTTTTGTTGATTGTATTTGTGTTTCAATTATAGTGTAAAAAAAAATTGTCATCAAGGAGGAAAATCACTTTGACTGCTTTGCTTTGCGCAGATTTTTGACATTTTAACAACCAAACAATGAATTTTGGTATCTTAAATAATTTAAATGTGGATAACTACTTACCCCTTTAGTTTAGATTTCCTAATAAAATCGAATGAATATCCGAGCAGCGATTGAAATTAATTTCAGTAATAAGTGAATTTTATTTCCAACTAATTTCAACCAATAATAAAGAAAAAATTGTTTACAACTTTCATATCAGATCTGGTATTCGAACTTACGGGGTTCGAGTTTGTAATTTCGAGTAGTTGCTTTGCGGGTAGAATTTTAAAATGAAATACTCATTTGAACTGTAATTAAGAAAACAATAGAAAAGTATTTAAAACATGGGGTTTTACAACAAACAAATAAATTAAAAAACTTCGAAATGCCAACAGATTGAAAAGGCCTTAAAAAAAGAGACAGAGTAGAAAAGAATAAAAAAAAATATAATGCAAACACTGCGAATGGGTACACGAGGTCTCTTGATTCCTCGTCACATGATAACCCCAATACAATATTATACATTTATACTTCTATGAATATTATAATATATGTATGTATGAATAAAATTTTCCCGTCTCTATTATCCTTTTTTGAATGTAAATGTGTAAGTCAGAATGTTCTCTGTGTAAGTCTTTCTTTTTTTATTTCTTCTTTTATTATTGTTTTTTTTATGCTTTAGAAATATCAACAAAACAACAAATCCAATTCAAGGATATTCTTATATACTTTATGTATTCTCCTTTTTGTTTTTTTTTAGAAAAATAGAAATATATACTATAGATATATATACATATGTACATGTATACTTATATATAATATGTTAATATCCTAAAATAATGCATGTAGAAAAAATTAAGTAAAATAAAAAACAAAAAAATTAAAAATAAAAAACACTTTCATAAATTTGAAACAAAATTATTTGTTTATAAAATAGAGTCAAAAATGGTTTCGATGATGTTACCTAAAATAAGCAGTGTTCTGCCAAATAAAATATTGAAATCGAGTTATAAGAGGAGAAGAACAGTGTCGTTAGATAAGAGGGGCAAGGAGGACGCAGGCTGTAACTCAACATATGTTAAATAATAATATTAAGCTATTTTAATGGAATATGTTTTGTACGCCATCTTATATACTTAATTCTTATGTATCTTCTAAAGTATATTGATTTTCAAATCTTTGTATTCGATTAAAATTAACAAAAAAAAAAAAATAAGTAATAAAAAAGATAATTTAAAATCTTACAAAAAAAATTATTTCTTAAGGCAGTGGAGATCAACTAGTATCAACTTTTAAATTGAATCAAGTTTTTTTTTGTCGTAAAACAATAAAAAAAAGATAACTAACTAATAAAATCTGTTAATCATTATTTTGATCTTACTTGCGATGTTTATTTTTTTCTTTCCATCATTACAGTTAAAATTTGTTATGACTTGATTTTGTTTAGAAAATTTTAGTTTTGACAAGACTCTACTAAAGTAATTAAATAATTTAACTGGTATACAATTCAGTTATAACTAGAATATAAATAAAAAACACATCACATTTTGAAAGGGAAAACGACATATAATTGGCCTATGTATTAATATACTGGCCGAAAACTATAAATAAATAAATAATAAAAAAAAAATATATTTACAGTCAAATCAGACACATTTGTAATTTAAAATGTGTTCGCAATTTTTTATGTTTGCTTTTAAATTACCCTATAATCTTGGAGAAATTTTAGTTTCGTGCAATATCTATTTCCATATACTTTTACGCTGATCGTGCTTTCTTCATGTTGTACTGCAGGATGTTGTACTACGTGGGTCAACCAACTTCTACGTAGCACCACATGCGTCACCCGGTGATTGACTGTCCTAATTGACTGAATGTACAATCTGTTATTTCAAGTATATCATGACTTAGTCAGTGAAATATTGATAATTTTATCCTCTTAAGTAAATCAATGTTATCATAACATGGAACTAATAAAAATACGAGAGTTCATAAATCTTTGTAAAAAATTTTTCTCGAAAACTTCAAGTCTGTTGAAATTGATAAAAAGTAGTTATCTCTTAACAGGATTGTTTTTACTGCTTTTAACGGCTGTACCTACGTATATAAAAAATAATAAAGAATTTGTTTGCCTCAAATTTATAGTTTCTTTGTTCGGATTAATGGTATTTTATACATTTAATATCTTATATATATATAATGCACAAGATTGACGACGGGGGGAGTATAAAAACAAGAATAATAAATTACACCACAAAAAATATGAAAATTTTAGCAACTTCTTAAACCAAAAAAAAAAGTATACAAAACGGTGGCGAATACTGGAAACACTTAAAAATTAAAATTAAATACCAACAAACCAAAAATAAAAAATAGAAGTCATAATTAATATACAATTGTATATTTAAGGCATTTAATTATGCGGTTGGCAAATATTTAAAAATGAATTGTTGACGCTCTGTGGTACATAGGTAGTACGTTAAAAGTATAAATAAATTTTCTCACTAAAGAAGTAAAAAAATATGGGATAAATAAAATGCTATAGTGGCTTACAAGCACATTAAAATTATTAGATTGTATATTTTTATAATTTCGAGACTGAACGATTAACATTCTAACTGCTTGAACGGCTTGGTATTTACAATAATATTTACAAGACATGATGGCATAGATAGACAATAACATTGTCTAATTATAATTTTTTTTTTATTTTTAATTTTTGTTATAGCAGCCAATTTAAATGTGGAAAACAACATATATTGTAAAGTAAAACTTTGCCTTCATAATAGCAAAGTGCCATCTTATTTTAAATGACAACGAACATGTATTCCAAATTGATTTCGAAGAATAATTGAGAAATTTTGTATGCACATATATATACATTCATGACATAAGTAAGCGGTATTCGAACTCAAAATTATCCTATCCGCGTTATTATCTTAGTCCGTCTAAATTAATAGGTGTGTTTAATATTGACGATTTATTTTTTGATTATATAAAGAACCAGATCTGATGAATTAATTGTTTAAATACCCAATTTAATATCTTATGCGAAAACACTATTTTATCGATCTACTACTTTGAGAGTAATGGTAATTAAACTGTTGTAATGAAATTAGTATTCATTTCGTTGATAAAGTATAGGTGAAGCTTTGATTTCGTTATAAAGTATATATATTCAATAATGAAGCAATTTAGAAAAGGTTATTAATAATTATTATAAATAATTTTTAAAAACTTTTCGGATTGGTTCAGAAGTCGGGAACGAAGACCTTGACCAAAAAAATTGTCCAAAAATCAAAATGTCAATAATGTTCTTTACGTATCAAGATAAGTATAAAAAACATTTTTTTTGTTTTTTTTGTTCAAGGTCATTTGGTCCCGACTTCTGGACTGTCGGACCAACCCGAAAATTTTTTAAAAATTATTTAAAATAATTATCAATAACCTTTTCCCAGAAAAATACAATTTAAACCCGTGATATAGAGTGTCGGCCCCAATTCCTTGGACCCCGGATCATTGTATTGATAACAAAAAAAAAAATTCAAGGTTTTTGGTCCCGACACTTGGGACGCCGGACCTCTTGTTTGCATGTGCTTAAAGGCCATTGTACTAAAAACAAGTTAAAAAAAAAAAAGAAAAATTCAAGCTCATCGGTCCCGACACATGGGACGCCGAACCTCTTGTTTGCGTCGTGCTTATGAGCCATTGTACTAAAGACAAGTTAAAAAAAAAACCCTAAGACTTCAATTAAAATAAAATTATATTATAAATAGAAGTTATATGCAGTTCCTATTCTAACAATATATAAACACAACACCAACACAACTGGTCTTAACCTGGTCTCAGACAACTTAAACATAAACTGTTGTCAATCGGAATAGCTATATTTGCAGACAACACAACTTAAAAATTATGTGGTGTTGTTTTAACAGATAATTAGGTTGTGTTGTGAATCAGAATAGAGAAAGATAACAAAGTGTCAATTACAACCTATTTTTAGGTTGTGTTGTGAATGGGTATAGCACCCTTAAATCGGATTTAAGTTAATTTTTGGCAAATTTAATGAATTTGTTCAGTATGGTTAGTCTCCGTTAATTTACAATTTCCACGTGTTTATGTTATTGTTTACCTTTTAATCTTTCATTGAAAATCTAGGTTTAGTTTAACCGTCCATTAAAATATACCTTACTGAAATATTTTATAGAATCAAGCATTTTTTTGAACAAATTTCAAAATTTAAAAAAACTATTATTACTTACATATATGTATACATATATTATAGCCTATATGTATTTGTTTTGGAAAATTTAAATTGAATTTATTTAAATTTTGTTTAAAACAAAAAAAAAACTATAGTGTATAAAATGTAAATTTATTTCGGTATTAAAATTTCAGGCTATGAAATAAATAATAATAATAATGATAATTATACATCAGAAGACTGGGATGGTATAAATCCAGATGAACCTGGAGTGGTTTTATATGGTAAGTTTCATCGAATAAGTTGTTGTCTCGATATTTTAAATTGCTTGTTAATATGTTAAAATGCTTCAATATGTGTGTTAAAGTTTAATGTTTTCTTTTGCTTTTTCTAATGTAAATATGTACTGTATATATATTCATATTTTCGCTTTATTTTAAACTATTCAATTTTTGATTTTTAAACTTAATAAATTTATAAATTTTTGAAACAATTTTTGAAAGGGTTGAAGTTTGTTAAGTATTGGTATTATACACGTAAATAAGTAACTATGTATGAAATGAATGTATTACTTTAATCGTTGGCTATTGACATGATTTAAAATCACACTTGGTTGTTGCTATGGTGATTAAATTTTCACAAAAGCCATTTTCACAAAATAAAATTTAACTGACAATTAACTATTATGCATTATTGATGAACAGGGATTTCTAAATATTCACTTTGGTTATCCGTCCGAAGACCGTCGATTGACAAGGAAACAAGTCTAGCAAAAACTAAACTTCAAATATGAAAACTATACACCTAAATACATACAGATTAACTTAAAATATTCGTTCGTGGAATGCAGGTAAAAGATTTTTTTTTCGCCGTTCACTAAAGAACAAAACCATTATCTTCTCCACAGATCCACATGCCATAATTAAAAGTAATTTAATATGGGTCGTCAACTCAATCAAAGAAAAAGCATATCACTTGTACGAACTCCTTGAAAGTATTTAATGTTTTCCACAACACACTCCACAGTGTTGAGGATCCAAGTATAAAGTACAATGTTCTTTTTTTGCTATATCAACATCACTGCAAATGCACGAACCAACAAGATTACCAAATTTCTAGTAGTATTGTATATAATGTACGAAAAGATATTTTACCTAAGTTACTGACAATAAGATAAAAAAGCAAAAATATGAAGGTAGATGAAATGGCAAACCCATGACTTATAAATTTAAACAAATAAAATTTCCAACCGGTTAGAAAAATATTACCTCTGTAAACTGCAAAAACTAATGTACAAAAACTGAGGCAGTACATATGCGACTGCCACGTAAATCCGTATTTGATATATCGATCCACAACTACGTGTTCCTATGAAAGTTAGATGTAAATAATTACTCCGCACAATTTTTAGGTCAGTTCACGCTACCACAAATCCAAGGATGACACTGAGCTTCTTTGAATATTTTTCTTTTTTTTTGTGATGGTGTATTGTGACTTCTAATTTTAGTTTGTAAGTGTTACATTACATTATATTGTTATAAAAAACAATTAATGATCAACAACAGTTTCATGATCCTTAATAAATTTGAATTCAAAGTAATTTAATTCGATTTTTGTCTTGTGATTTTCTTTAAGTATAATTTGTATACTCTGTATATTACTCATTAAATATCACTAGTTTGTAAAAAGTAAATTAGAGACACAAGAAAATCTTTAACAAAAAAATTATCACAACTTTTTGTTTTAACTACTTTTGACTAAATTATATTATAATTTTTCATTTACAACAGATAACACGGCTTTTGTATAACATGACCAATTTCATAGTCAAGCTCATCTAGATGATCTTGATAGAAAATATTCTTTTAGGTGACAGAATCTTCTGCTATATACACTGCTGTGAAAGAAATGGGGCAGTTGTATTTTTACTATATTATATATTATTATTTTTTTAATATTTATTTCCATATCTAAGAAAAATTTAACAATTATGGGATACATTCTAACTTTCGATTAATTTTTGTGTCGTTAAGAAAATACTTGAGCGAAAATTCGTGACGACTAAAAATTGGGTATAACTGGAAAAAGTATTAATTAAAAGACAAATTCTGTTATCTTATAAATTATTATTACAAAAAATTTAATTATACATTTTTTTTCATTCTCTTATTATTGTATTAACATGTAGTTCTAATTAAAGTTTTAAGATCGTCCGTTGTTCCTGGTCTTAAGTATTGATCAAATATTTTCAATTGGATTTAGGTCTGGTGAGCTATATGGTGAGCCATTACTGTAATATTTTGTTTTTTATGTAATCTTTAACCTTAAAATAAAATTTAAAATTTTTACAAAATTAGCTAATTTATAACAAAAAAAAAAAAATATTCCGAGATGAAAGTACAATGTCTAATCTATTTAAGAAACATGAACAAAAAAAATATTCTCACCTTTTTAGCCGTGTGGCAAGGAGCCTTGTCTTGTTGAAAAATAAATTCACGAGTGTCTACAAAGAGCATATGTCAAACAAAGCACAATTTTCCTGTTTCTGGACCGGAGAAACACCACTTTGCCATTACATCTTCAGATTTTGGTGGCAACATTTGCATGTATTCATTGCTTAATCGTTCTCCTATTCTTCACCGAATCAACTGTCTTCCATCACTGTCGTGCACTTTGAATTGGTTTTCGTCTGGAAAGATTACCTGCTCCCACATATCCTCTCTGCAAGAAACATGTTTTTTTCCTATGCAAGGCTGAATACACCCGTTTTCACGATTTGTTTTTCAAAATATGAGCCACTTTGCCTTTAGAACAACATAGTCTTTCAGAAACTTGTCTTGTTGACAAATTTTTCCGTGATAGCACAATCATATTGCTCTTTAACTCGTTACTTATTTCTCCCATTATTATTCTAATTAACACTTAACACTTTATATTCACAACTATATTTAAAATTTTGGTCCACTAAATATTCAAAACAGGTAAGTATTGGATAGATAAACATACCTGAAGTAGAAAAAAGTCAAGTCAAAAGAAATATTTGTTCCAACTCTGGAAAAACAATATATATTTGCGTTTTGCAAACAATAAAAAAAATAAAACATTAAAAAAAATGGTCCTATATAAAGTTATCTTATTAAAAATAACGCTTAAGATTTTGGTACATTGGAATGTGTTTTTTTTTTTTTTTTTGGTACTTAGGTAGACATGAATTTGGTGTCGAAATTGTAATAAAATTTTCAATTAATAAAATTTCAATTAATAAAATTTATTTTCCTTGGAATAAGTATATATAGTAATACTTACCAGAGGTGTCAGGCCATATATCATTCAAAATTTCGGCATGAAACATAACAAACAGCAGAAAAAAATTACAAAAAGCAGCCACTTTTTGTGCTATAAACAAAGAAATTTATATTATTTTTATATTATTAATAAGTTGGTACATTCTATAATCAAGAGTTTATACACTCGCCAATCGATACCACATGCCATATAATTTTGTGCATACATTTTTTCCAATTTTCAACCCTTTTTTTCAATAATATAACTCCCTATATAAGAACTAACTTCTCGCTTTAAATTTTGTTGTAAATTGCGAAATTTTGTGATTGTCATATGATATGTCATCGATGTTCTGTGTACTACACCATCGAATATAATAAAATATCACACAGTTAAAACTGAATATTTCAAAAAATAGTTAAAAAGAGACATGTATGATAAGCATATTTAGTTAAATTAAAAGGAAAATATTGGATTATTTTCGAAATTCAGATTTCACAGAACATCAGTTAAGCTCTATTATATATGTATATTGTATATGTATGTAACAAACACGTTTGAATACAAACTTAATATTTTAACTTGCATTTCTCATAATTTTTATAGCTCATAAATTGAATTTTCCAATAAAATTACTATAAAAAATATTGTAATTATCATTTTGACAAAAAAAAAAAAAATTATCACTTTATTTTAGAGAATTGCATTTATAGAACACGGAAAAATGTAAACATATTAAACTAAATTTTTGTTTATTGTTGTTGTAATAGGTCCAATAATAGAGAAACCCTATAGTGGTTTTTATTTCATGTTTTTTTTTAAATATAATTTTATTAGTTCTAAGAGGTGTATTTATTTATTTATTTTTTTATTTTGTAATCTTGAATATAAACCTTTGTAGTTAAAGTAAAACAGGGTTTTAAATTAACCTACGTCCGATTTTGTTTTGTTATATATAACTATATACTTATATTCATTTATTTTACTTTAAAAACAATTTAATTCGTATGTATCATAAAATTTATATATCGTTTATATACCAAATAACAATAATTTAATTATACAGGGTGTTTTTCACATTAGTGCACAATGTTATATGCGATTGTTTAAACATTCGTAATTAAATAAAATTTTTATATAAAATTTGGTGTCAATTTCAGTGTTCAACATAATGAGAGCTTAAAGAAATATTTTGGTATTTTTCAAAGGTTTTTATAATTTTTTTTCCAAGTCTATTGAATGAACACACTAACTGCTTATACACAGAAATTTAGAATACCCAATCATAGCTTTTCTGTGGAATTTTTATGGTACATCTACCAATAATTTAAATATAGAAAACTATTTCTAAACTATTTCATTTATTTTATTCCAATGACAAAATGTACTGCACCAGGTTGAAAAATCCAGAAAGCATTTTTTTACCTTCGTCAGAAATTGGATCTGGGATCTTTCGATTGAAAGGCAGCCGCTCTACCTACTGTGTCGCCCAGCGTGTAAAATTATAGCTTCGTCCCAGAAATACAAAGAAATATTAATTATAGGAAATTTAATTTTTTGGGTATAAATATTAAAAAATTTCTAATTTTAAATTCATATTAAAATGCAAATGATCTTTATTTGTATGTCAATGCCATTATATTAAACTATTCAATTTCTAGACTGAAATTTAAAAATTGCTTTTCTACAAGTATAGTATGTATTTATTAATTTTCAACTCATTGCACTAATAGATAAACCAGCCACTAATATCAATATGATTATTTTATAACAGCTTAATACAATTTTATAACTTTGGATTTCAAATTGATGGATTTCCTAAAGTTTGTTGAACTAAATCTCATTATTATTAATTTAATTTCTTCATTTGAAATTAAATAATATTACAAGATCAGTGGTTTTAAACATTTATGAAACTATATTTTATATTTTTCGTAAATGATGCAGAATTCTCAATATTCAAAATTAAGTAAAAAATTATTTTTATTTCATAATTTACTTCATCAATTTACAAATCACACATGGTTATAAGTAAAGAAAATACAGTTTAATTAAAGCAATTAACATTGTTATTTTCTTTCATATAATTTCACAGCATCTTTGTTTTGTTCATTTTGTTCATTGATCCAGAAGTGCATTGTGACTCATGTTTTCATCGTACAGTAACAATATTGTATTTAGTGTTGGCAAACCCCGACTTTTTTTAAGCTCTTTTCTTCTTCAAAGCTCGGGTAGATCGAACTACTCGAGCTTTTATAAAAGAATTTTAATCCTAAGTTTTTAAAAAAAAATACATAATATTTATTTAAAAAAGGTATTTTATTCATTTAAAAATAGTTCAATTTTGTAATAATAAAAAAAATAATTAAATTCAATTAAAAACATACAAAAAAAAAATTAAAATTGAAAAATATATGTTATATTTATTTATTAAAATAGCTTTTTAAAAATAAAATGGCATTAATACTGTCATCATTTAGCCTTTGCCTTTTTGTTGTCACCAAGTTACTGGTCACCAAGTTACTGGTCACCAAGTTACGCCATTGAAAAAACTCTTTCGCTTTCTGTCGAAGTATGCTGAATAGTTAGTTCGAATATCATGAGCCTAGACACGCAATACTTAAATAATTATAAGCTGTCGTTTAGTTAAAGTTGCTTTTTAAAATTTCTCAACAAAAAAAAATTATAAATTTTTTTCATTTTACTTAAAAAAAATTTTTTTTTTTTTATTAAACTTTATTTTACCCATTGTACAATCTTATAATTACTTAGTTTAGTTAAATTATAATTACTTAGTTTTAGTTAATTACCTAGTCAAAGTTTACAAAAAATAGCTTTTGTGATACTATTATTAACATGTAAAGTAATAGTTTGCTTTTTATGTTAATTTATGTTATATAATTATTCTTATTATTCTTATTATTTAGTTTTAATTTACTTAAGTTCTTATATAAATCTATTGGAAAAAACCTGGGATGTAAAAACCAATATATTCTCGTATTATTTAAGATAAAACTTAATCTAACTAAACCTACTAACCTAACTAAACCTAACTAAAACTGCTTAAACCTAGTTAAAACGAGAAAGAAATATGTATTTGTAATATTTAGTGCTCATTAAACGTATTTTCCAACCACCAATAGTCTCTTTTTATAAATTTACCTTTGTCCGGTATAGACATGTCATATCTCAAATTTTCTCCATTAATGTTGCCCGGGTTATACTCTATAGTTTTACATGTCTACTATAGTGATATAGTGTAGGGACATGATTTTGGTTTTGAATATAACCACTTTTATCCAAAAAGATAAGCTCAGGGGCTATAAAGCCTGTGAGCATAGTCTTTTTAATGTACTCCACGTTGTGGTAGAATATATGCGATATTAAACAATTTTCTGGCTTAAAAAAATTTCAAGGGGAATAGTTTGTCTTTGATTCTCACCTACACACTTATTCAATTTTCTCCACCAAATTGATTAACACAACACATTTAATGAATACATAAAAGCTAAATATGTACAAGAAAACTGGAAACAAAATAGGGAAATCACCTAAAATCTAAAAAAAAAAATAGTATAAAAATATAAAATAGTTAAAATTTTAGCCGTCTATAAAATAAATTGCAAAAAAAATTTTAATTTAAAGCTTGTTCGTGTTTACGATAAATTTCAGCTGAATATATGGTAATTTTTTTTTGTACCAGCTCCAGCTTTTTCGAACATAAACTCGAACTTTATCGATTTCATTTAAGACGAACATGCTCCAATGAGCCAAGTAGTTCGAGCTGCCAACTCTAATTGTATTACTAAAATCTTAACTATTAAAAAATAGATTAATAGTATTCAGCGCTATTAAAACCACTATAGACATTCTTTCTCTAATTGAATCTAAAAACTAAAAATGTTACAAAGTAATTAATCTGTCGTTACTGGTTTTTTCTTGTAACTTGTAAGTATGATTAATCTTGTGATTGTAGCAATAAGTATGTATGTAGATATTCCTCTGTGTCGATAAGAGCTCGATATAAGGACCTACATATGGTCTAGTGTTGTACAAGTGGTAGATAACTGGCTTTCACTACCTCTTAAGTTAACTAACTATAATGGGTGGAGTTAAGAAAAATTGAGTGTGTGTTCAGTCATCTTTTTTGAAAGATCTCTCAGTTTGGTGTGAATAAGATAGAGTGTCGATAAACTTATAGATATAGTATAATAAGATAGAGTGACGATAAACTACACTCTACTCACATTTTTGGCATTTTAACTCATTAAAAGTTGAGTATGCTATAAATCGAGTATGGAGTATCCTCAAATTTTTTAAAACAAAAACTAAGAAATGAATGAAGATTTTATCGAAGAGCTCATAAAACACAAAAAAAAAATATTAACTTGGAAATCTGTACAATGACATTTGTAATAGAAAGATTGTCCACATTTTACCCGGAAAAGGGTAATTTATTTTGGCTGTTCATTTATGTGCAGTTGAAATAATAAAAATAAAAAAATAAAAAATCTGTTAAATGATTTCAAATCGTTTACATTGCCGAAACATCTAGATCTGTAGCATATTAAAATAATGTTTCTGTTTAAAATCATTAAATTAATCTTTATTTGTTAGAAATTGTATTTATATTTCAAATTTATTATTTTTTATTTAAACTATTAAAGTATATACACAAATTCATGATTGCGAACAATTCTATTTCACATTTCTAAACTCTAATTTTGAAATTTAGATCATGACAGGAGCAACTTTGAGTGAAAGAGTGAAATCAAAAATATAATAACTGTGCAAGGTTAGGTTCAGCAATTCAGTTTATATTTAGCATATGCTGAATTATTAAAGACTGACGCATGTTGATTTTATCCAAATCTTTATTCACGTCAGATTGAGTACTCACTCTGTCAATCATGACAGGAGCAACTTTGAGTGAAAGAGTGAAATCAAAAATATAATAACTGTGCAAGGTTAGATTCAGCAATTCAGTTTATATTTAGCATATGCTGAATTATTAAAGACTGACGCATGTTGATTTTATCCAAATCTTTATTCACGTCAGATTGAGTACTCACTCTGAAAAATTTCTTACACAAGAAATTTTATTCTTAGTAATCGCACAATTTTAATTCACACTATATTTTTTTTTGAATTCCAATAACATGAAATAGGTTGTGTAGCCCTTTTAATTTATCTGGGGGACCCTTAAGCTCTACAAAACATACATTGAAAACGATTGAATTATGTTAGATAATATATTATAGAGATAACATAAACATATACGTACATATATATGTTGTTATATTGTGTGTAGCACAGCACATCTTTTAGCTTTACTATAGAGATTTATTTAATTTGCTCTAAATTAATAATTTGTAAAATCATATTATCAAAATAAATTATATGGGCACTTGAAATAAAAATAAAATAATGCGATGATATGATATGTATTTTTCTCGAATTTCTCGAAAGAATTTTTATACGATGCTTAAATATACGTATAAAGAAAAAGTTGATTGAAATTAAGCATACAAATGCATATGTATTTACATGTATATAAAAGATTTTTAAGTTTATTATTATATTATTGTCCACATCAATGAATAATTTTTTTTTTGTTCTGTTTATTATTTTGTTTTATATTTTTTATTATAAAACTAGATTTTATTTGAAAAACGTTTTTTTTTTAAACAGATTTAAGATGGAAATGGAGATTTAATTTATTAAATTATGAGTCATTAAAAATTTAAATATTTTTTTTTTGACGGAATAGTTAGTATGTATGTCTGTATATGAAAGTATAAATGTGTAGATAGAAAATGTCACAACAAGAAATTTTTATCTTCCGCGGTACGAATTCGTTTAACCTCCCTGTACAAATTTATATCTTTATCTCCTGTAATGCCAAATTCTTTTTGAAAAGCGATAAAATTTTGATAAAAAATTCGTTAAGAAGATGTTCCGCATATCGTATTGAAGATATAAATTGATTGGACGAATCAGGGTTTTCGATCTGAATACCTCAGTATATTTTTGTAGATTACATTATTATGTTATCATAGCTCAAATTACGTTATATTAAATTTTCTTTTTATATTTACCAATTTTTAACTCAATTATTTTTTAATTTCAATTAACTAGCTTTGTAATCCGCCATAAATGACGGAAGCAAAATAAATTCTAGCATTTCTCTATTTTTTTTATTATAACGCTGTTAAGTACCATATAAAGAGAATATTTGTAGTAAGGTGTAAAATTTTATATTCCTTTAGGGAATTTGGCACCTTCATTTTTTCGATCATTTTAGCGACGTTTTATTTGCCATCATTGAAAATTGATCGTATAACTAAAAATCAAGTTAATAGTGTTAGCATTACATAGCTGCGTAAGTTCAGCGTCAAAAGTTTGAAAAAAAAAACCATCAAGATCTTTTTAATATGGGTTATTTGATTTTTGTCATTAGTTTGTGTGACATTGCTAGAATCTAAATGTCGTGTCGTATGAATGTAGTACCATACTAAATTTGCTTTTATCAATATAAATTTTTAAATCTTATAATATTTATTAGCTAATACCAAAGAACATATAATATATATATAGAATTATACATAATATGTTCTTTGTTAATGCGTATAAATAAAGTATTGCACAAATAATATTTGACAATGAGCCACAACTTTAAACGAAAACAATTTTAGTAATTAAGTTTCAATTTTGCACGTGCAATAGAAAAAAACAAATTAAATTGTAAATATAAAAAACAATACACATAATATATTTTTTTACAAAATAAAAACCGGTGTTGAAAATAATATATAAAAATTAAAATAAAACAATGTGCTGCAAATTAAAAGGAAGTGTATTTAGAAAACTGTTCATAACTTTTGAACCATTGATCCGCGTATAAAAACAAAATTAGAAACAAAAATAATAAAATTGGCAAAATAACAAAAATGTTTACTTATCGGCGCATCACTCTTCTGTCTTTCTACTTGATACATACATATCTACACATTTGAATAAAACAAATATACCTACATTCGTACATATATATTATTTCGCTAAAATCTTAATTTGAAAAAAAAAAAAAAACTTTGTACCCTCTTCAACACAAAAATAATTTGTCGATATGAAACAAAAATTAAATAAAAAAAACAAATCAAAGCAAATTTAGGGTAGGTGTATTGATAAAATCGTTCATAACTTTTAAAGTATTACTCGGCGTATAGCCTTTCGAGGATTTTCTGGATAGGAAATTAACTTATTTCTAATTAAGTATGTGAAAAAAAAACTATATATGAATTATAAATTTACAAAATTTAAAAAAAAGTAATGGTATAAAATTTCATTTAATTTTTTTAAAAATGTGTTGGTCTTTGGTTGTTATTGTTTTTATGTGTAAATCAGAACCAAAACCTAGATAATACCTAAACATACTAAATAGTTACGATACGATCATAAATTTAAAATATATATATATATATTTAAAAAAAAAAAAACAATAAACAAAAGAAATAAAAAAATAACAATTTTAACTCTTCAACGCATGACATTTCTGGCTCTAGTATAAGTACGGTTGCAAAAAACACAAAGGGAAATATTATACTATGATCATACAGAGAAAAAACAAAGATAAGTATTTATAATATTTTTTCGGAAGTTATTTCACTTTTAATTTAAATAAATTTATCGAACTTATTTCATTAAGGCTTCCTCAGACGAAAATCGCGCGAAATCCGCTTAGATAAACATACTGAAACTTAAAAACTCGTTATAAAATGTCCAAACAAATTTGTAAATAAATATAAAAAATATTTCTATTTGTATATATATTTGTTTTTTTTAACGTAACGACCGAAGGAGCACGGGTTCAAACCCTGTGAGAACCGAAAAATTTTTCAAATGGTGAAAATTACTGAAAAATGTAATTTTCAATACAACCACATCGATTCAAATATAATTTTATTTCGTTTAATTCAAACCAATTACAATAATTATTTTCTTTTTCTTTTAATATAAGATTGAAATTTAACAGAATCAAAATTTTAAAAACAATAAAAAGATTTTAAAAAAACAATAAAAATTTAAATAATATAATATAACTAATAAAAAAAAAATATATAAATACCAAATAATTAATATATTTTAATAAAAAGGTCCAAATTTCGAAAGGGAAAAGGACCTATAAAGTTGGCCTACAGATTTATCTGTCGGATCAACTTTTAAAATAAATAAATAATTAAATAAAAAAATATTGTAAACTGTCATAGAAATCAAGAGAAATAATAATATTGTAGCTCGGTGGTGTTTAATTTTTGTTATCAATAAAATTAGATTTTTTTTATTTTAAATTTTAAGTTAATTTTTAAATGCATAAAATTTATTATTTTGGAACTTGGGATTTTGTAAGGTGCCTATTACACATCATTCAATATAGACAATATATGGATGAAAAGAATGATGACCAATCATGCACTCGTCAATCTTTTAACACATTTTGCAAGGATACACTGTGGAAGTGTTCTGAATATATTGATAATTTCGAAACATATATGAATATTAAAAATATAATTTTTGGGGGAATGTTTTTAACTTCAATTTAAATTGAATTTTTAGAGTAAATGTTGGGTATAAAAAACAATAAATTATTCTTTTGCACATTTGAATAATATATCAATCGTTTTTTTACAATAATTGCTATAATTATTAAAATTAATATAAAAATTATTCTTTTTAGAATTACATCCCAAATTAATATTGTAACCTTATCTGAACATTCCCAAAAAAGCCAATTTTTTAATTCCTCAGATTGTTGGAATGATTGACAGCATGATTGATGGTAATTTTGCTTGCATGATTGATGACATGATTGATGAGAATAGAACCATCATCAATCATTTCTCATCAATCAACGGTCAATGATTGACAATATATGAATGAATGATTGATGTGTAATAGCGCCCTAACATTGGGATTTTGTAATATTGGGATTTTGAAATTTGGTATTCTTTTTTTTGATTTTGGATTTGGGATTTTTATTTTGGGATTTGGAATTTGGGATTTCGGACCCAACCCGTTACTTAAACCGTCAAACAACAAATCTGACGGTGAAAGTGCTGCTTTTTTTTAAGTATAACAAAATTTAATTGAATTATTTGCAGTTTTGTAGTGATATGATTCCACATTTGAAAATTGTTTAATAGAAGTACATAATAATGGAAGCGTATCTCGTCTCTTAAAATTTCACTTTTTAAAAATATGATTTTGCAAAATCTTGCTTTTTCCAAATATTGTTTTTTTTTTCCAAAATATCATTTTAATTCCAGAATATTTACCTTAATTAATTTTATGTGTAACTGCTGTTGGATATAAAAACTGGGTATGTCCTTTTTCCAGAATATGTATTTAGTTACCTTAATTATTTTTATACGTAATTTTTATGAAATTAAAAAAAAAAAAAATTTTAAAAATGATATTTAGAAAAGTGTGATTGCGAACCCGACCCCATATATAATTATAATTGACAAGCATTTACGGATCTGCGCAGTAGACACCTTTTCATTTTATCTCTTTTCTCCGTAATGAACTCTTAATATATCATAATTAAGTTGTAAATAAAACAATAATGCGTACACAGTTGAAATTTTTTAAATCATATGTTTTTATTATTCACCAAATACATTAAGAAATAGGTAGAAACGAAACAGAAAATGAGAAGGTATTTATGTTTTTTAATGAAAACATACTAATTTCAAAGCTTTTCATTAAAACATGAGTGTTTTCTGCTTTGTAATGAGAAGTCTATATCAATCCATGCATATCTCTGTTCTTTTAAAAACTTTAAATTTGGCTTTAACTTGAGTTATAATTACTCAACAGGGGCCCCTAGTAATAGTATATTCAACAATAAAGTACTTATATATATATATATAAATATTTTTATATTTGCTTAAATTTTAGTTTTTCTATAAATATAAAGTGTTTGCTTGTTATTTGAATGGAATTTAATATTAATTTTGATATTAATCTTATTTGAATCTAATTTGATTATAATATTAGGTAATTAAGTATTATGACACTTGAACTTCTTGGATATTAAAAACTTTCAGGGTAGTGTTAAATTTTTTTTTTTTTGTTCAAAAACTATCTTTTCTTTTAATTAATTCAATTTGATTAAATATTAGTTATAATTGCAAATAATTTTGTAATAAAAAAATTAATGAAAATTCAAATGTCAATAAATTTCATTTAAAATTATAATTTTTTTTTTTTTAAATTAATTACAGATATACGTATCTATGTACTTGCATTTTATTATTTTATCAGAGATTAAAATTGAAGTTTTTTAATTTTTTTAATTTATTGCAAAAAAAAATAATTTTACAGGGTATTTCGATAATAATCGACTAAAACTATATATCATTAATCTGGGATGGTTTTACAAATGAGAAAAAATTGTAACTAATTTTCAAAATGTTTAATTAATTATTAATTATTTTATTCTGCATATATTCTATTTTTTTCTTGTAGCTTAGTTTTATGGATTTAGTTTTATGTCTATAAAATATCAATTGAAGAGCTACAGCCGTGCATCTTAATCCATTTTTCCTTTATAGTTTAAAATTCGATATTGATAGGTTTTTTAATAATAAGATTTAGGAATTTCAAATTAGATTTTTGGTTCTAAGTAAATCAGCATCAGGATTTATATATATTTAAAAAATAAATATTTTATTGTAATAAGCTTTAAAAATATTTTAGATTGAAAAATAAATGATTAGGCATTTAATAGATTCTGAATCATATTAAAGACTTAATATATATTTTTATTTAATAAAAAACGACATAAACACAATTCTATAATGACTTAAGTATAACACAAGATCAAGATCATCCAATTCCCTTTCAGTTTATATTATACAATTCTGTGGTAAAAAGGAATAATCGCTAAAGTCGAACTTTGTAATTTCTCATCATAGTAATTTGAAAATTTTGATAATTTTTTTTGCAGTATATTGGTAATTTTAACGAAACTACAATGCTTTGACTAGAGCTTATAAATAACCCTTAATTTAATAATATGTACTAATATTGCCTTATCTTAATAAAATTTTGTTTTGCAAGCAATAAAATAATTTTTATATCAACCAAATCACATGGCATAATAAACAAAGATTCAAAAATTTTATTTTGTAGATACGATTATTACACAATGCATCTCAGGTTATTTGAGGTCATTTGTACTTTACCTATTAGGCTTTTTTTATTAAACTTCGACAAATAAAGGTGAAGACAAAATTACATAGGATAAAATTACACAAGACAAAATTACACATGAACAAAATTACATAGAGACAAAATCACATATGGACAAAATAACATACGGACAAAATTTCATATTTAAAAAAATTACTGTGCTGTATGCGTTTGCCTGACGTCGTCAAAAACAGCGTTCCAATAAATGAGTATCGGAGGTTTGGAGGCGGCAGCTCCTGACTATAAAAACAAGAGTTTCGGTGTCCCAAGTGTCGGAACCGAAGACCAAGAAATATTTTTTTTGGTATCAGTACAATATCCGTTAAATGTAATTCATACAATAGGTTCGGATTCCAAGGAATTGAGATCGAAACTCTATATCACGTGTTTCAGTTGTATTTTTCTGGAAAAAGATTATTAATAATTATTATAAATAATTTTTAAAAATTTCGGATTAGTCCGAACTAATTATGGTCGGATTGATTTCGGATTAATTTTTTTAAATATGAAATTTTGTCGATATGTTATTTTGTTCACAATGTTTCTTCTTAAAAGTCTTGTGTAATTTTGTCCCGACACCGGTGAAGGCACGAAAATTTGAGAATATAGATTTCAATGTGTAGAAACGATGGTGGGTTAGCGTTATTCCTTCCTATCCCTTCTTTTCTTATATTTCACATATTTTTTTTTGCTTAAGCTCAAATAATTCTCGAAACATTTATTATATATATACAAGTAATATTGCATAATATTATTAAATTCTATCATAAATTTGATTTTGATATTTGGAACATCACCTATTGTTAAATCATTAATCATTAATTACATTATTCATTGACTTAGTTTTTATTAATTTTTTTATGAATCATTGTTTTGTACGTAACTTTTAACTTACGTAACATTCTCTCAATTTTAATATTGTGTGCTTGGAATATACTTACTTAGTTATGTTATATTGATTTTTTTTGTTTAATTTCCTTTACATTCTAGATTACTTTCAATATTTCAACATTGTTGAGATATAAGTAGTAATTATGTTAGTATTTTCTACTGGGTTACTCTGTCTGACACAATGTACAAAATATTTCTTTGAAATTTGTTTAAATATTTCAATTTTCGTTGATATTTCTTTTGGTCACATCCTCAAATTGATTATAAAGATAACTGGTTATATAATCTATGTTTCAGAATTTGAACTCAGTTTCTGCTTGATATGATGTTTCCATAATTTCAAGAATGAATGAATCCAATGAATTCCAATGAATCTACAATGTCGTGGGTGTACCATAAATAAAGATTGCTTTTTAACTGTTTTAGAACATTCGATCTGTCATCTTGTCAATTGAAATATGTAATTTTTTTTTTTCTTATTTGTGTTTTGAAACTACTTTTTAGTGTTATTTGTTTGCTTAATTTTTTTTGTGTTTGATGTCATTTTCATTGTTCAACAATTTCATTATCTTTGTTTCGCTTATTTTCCCCTATACTCTGGATTTCTTTTTTTAATTACATAATTTACTACTATGTATTATATTATGACTTATGTATTCTTTTAATTTTTCATTAAACGTAAATTATTACCTGATTTTATTGTCTTGCGTAAAATTGAACAAATAGGTTTCAAACTGTTACTTTGTAACGATAAATAAAATATAAATTCTTATTCGAACAGATTGAAATTTCATATTTTAACGCGAACTAGATAGAAGATTACCATTTCAACTGATTGAACCAATTATCAGTATACAAAATTTTTTGTTTGCAAAGCTGCTGTGTAATTTGAATTTTATTTGATAATATTTGTTTAACGTTTTTTTTGTTATTTAAATTTTTTTTTAATTACATTTTCTTTTTCAATTTAATTTATTTTTTGTGTGTGGTTAAAATATTTTGGTTTTATAGAATTATATATTTTTTATATAATATGTTTGTTGTGTTTTAAAATTATTATTTTTATTTTTTTATTTGTAATTTTTAATCTTTTTCCAGGAAAATGTCCAACTCCATATTTTACATGTACAGATGGTAAATGTATTCCATCTAGTTGGAAATGTGATTCTAAATTTGATTGTACTGATGGCTCTGATGAACCGATCGAATGTGGTAATTAATTATATAATATTTTAATTCATTTTATATAATTTCGTATAATTTATTTCAACGACCGATAATCGTTTATTGGCTTCGTATCGATTGATTTGAGTGGTTGTTTTAACTGCATTAAAAGAAGTAAAATAAGTTAAATCGCTTACTTAATATTTATAAAAAAACAAATTAATTGAACCTATTAATGATTGTTATGTACATGTATTTTTTTGTTGGGTATTCGGTATCCAATCTTAATTTGTTTGAAAATGGTAAGATACGTGCATATAGCATACGTTCATGTAGTGCATATGATTTGTAATTCACCAAAGCAAATTGTTAAAATTAATTATTAAATTTTTTTTAACTATGGATGACTTAAATAAATATTTAATATATATATATATATACATATATATTATGTATATACATATATATGCAAATGTTTAGGGTTATAGGAGTGTTTCGTCCTTTCAACTCAAGTGGACTCATTGCTAGGTTGTTGATTGTGCATCAGTGTTGAAGATTGGAAAGACATCTCCTTCCTAACTAATCTTCAATAAGTTGTACACTTTTATATCAAGATCTAAAAAAAAAATATCTGTTAAGTATAAAAATGAGTTAAAAAATAATCCATATATCCCCAGGAGTGTTTGTGTTATTATACAAATTTTTGTTTTGTTTTTTAATTGATTTGTATTCAATTTGTATGTTTTTAATTTTCTTGGGTATCAAATCTCAATTTCTTTGAAAATGGTAAGATATGACGTGAATATAGAATAGGTTGTTATTTGATTGTCATTTTTGTTTATTGAGACCTTGTCATCCCTATCTACGTCATTTCCGAAATGAAATTTTAATCGTCATATTTTAATAGTTCCAGTTGAAATCGAAGCTCAGGTGTATACAAGTATATTTATACATCCGATTCAAGTTAACTTGCAGATTAAAAGGATTGCATTATTAAAAAGATTGAACCAGTTCTAAATTTAGTTTTACACAATTTATTATTATAAGCATTGAATTTTGAAACACATACTTATTGCTTAAACCTACTAAATTAAGCAAAACTCACAGAAGACTTGATTTCAATATTAAAAGTTCCAAATTTTTCTTTTTATAGCAAATTCAACAAAGTGTATTGTTGGACAATTTCGATGTACGTCATCACATAAATGTATACCAATTAGTTGGCAATGCGATGGTGATTTTGATTGTGGTAATAGTGATATTTCAGATGAATCTGACTGTCCAAGCACAAAAACAAAATGTCAATCATATGAAAGTGAATGTAAAAATGGAATGTGCTTAGATATTTCAAAATTTTGTGATGGTATTTGGGATTGCGACAGTGATGAATATGATTGTGGTAAGTTAAAAATACAATTTGAGGAGATTTTCAATTTAAAAAAAAATATGTATGCATATTATCTTGAATAATATTCTTGATTGATAAGAAATTGAATAATAAATATTTTTTATTTTGTTGTGTTAATAGAAAAAGGTCCATCTTTATGTGCTAATATGCATTGTGCATTCGATTGTAAGCTAACCAACAAAGGACCAAAATGTTATTGTCCAAAAGGCTTAGAGCCATATGGCGATAATAGTACCGTATGCAAAGATTTTAATGAATGTTCTATATATGGTATGTGCGATCAAATATGTAAGAATACATTTACTTCATATGAATGTTCCTGTACTTCTGGTTATACAAAAAATGATAATCGATGCTATGCAATTAATGGTAAGAATTTAATTAATTATTAAAAATGTACTGATTAACTCTTAAATATGAATTTTTTGTTATTAAATAACTTTAGTGCCAAAAAATGAGATTGCATCATTATTTTTTCTAACACAAGAAGATATACAAAAATTCTCATTAAGTGGGAGAGATAATTCAACAAGTGTTCGAAAATCAGGTGAAATTACAATGGAAGTTTGGCATCGTAATCGTACAATATGTGCATTAATATTTAGAACCCTTTCATCTGTATCAACATTACGTTGTCGAAAAGTTGATGCATTGAATGAAACATGGGATTTTCAATTACCAGAAATATTAGCTACGGCTGCATGTAATTATACTTTTTTTTTTATTCATTATTTAAATTAATTATTGACATTTGAATAATTTGCAGCTATTGAACAAATTAGATTAGATTGGATAAGTGGAAATTGGTACTTTATGAATACCGAACCGTATATGATAATATTATGTTCAAATAATTTACAATATTGTGTACCCGTGTTAAGAAATGTAGTAAAGCCAACTTCTATGGCTGTTGATCCTACTAAAGGGTACTTAATACATAAATATTTAAATATATAAGTATATACCTATATAATAGTTTTTACTTTAAATTTAAATTTTTTTAGATTTTTATTTTATACTGATTATACTCCTGCTGTAATTCGTTCACTATTGAACGGAAGTAATAAAACTGTGATAGTTAATACAACAATATATTATCCAACTAGTATTACTTTAGATTTAGCTAATGGTCATATTTATTACATCGATTTATATACAGATTTTGTTGAACGTGTAGATTATAATGGAAAAAATCGATCGTCAATTAAGAAGAGCATCAATGTAATTATTTTTTTGTTATAATTTTTATACATAAAACATATATATATATAATGTATATTACCTTTTATATGTATATTTAGAGTCATTCACTTTTAAAATCAATACATTCCATTGATGTTTTTGAAAATACAATTTTTATGTCTTCCTGGAGCGTTAATAGTATAGTAACTTTGGATAAATTTTCAACTCATGCTCATCGTATTTTACCTAATATTAAGAGAGCTTATGATTTGAGAATTTTTCATCGTCAGAGACAACCCGAAGGTAATTCTAATAAAATAAATTAAAAACGAAAACTTTTCAATTAAAAATTTTTTAATTTCACTTTCAATATTTAAGTTGCTCATCCTTGTCGCGATCCACCAAATGGTAATTGTGAACAATTATGTATTCCCTTATGGAAGAATAATGTTGCTATTGCAAAATGTGCCTGCATATCTGGTTATAAAGCTGTTGGTAAAACAAAATGTGAGCTTAATAAGAAAAATACATTCTTATTATATATAGAACAAAAATTAACAAGTATTAAAGGTATTTCTGTACCTACAACTGAATTATTTAATGGTGATGATATAAATGATGAAGTTATTGTACCAATATATAATATAACATGGCCTGCTCATTTTGATTATAATGCAAAAAATGAAACAATATATTTTGTAGAAAATAGCATGTAAGTATATAGTAAAACTTTATTTTAGATCTGATTTAATATTCGTTATATTTATTTTACATAATATTATTATATGTTTTTAATTAGGCATAAATATCAAATATTTAGTCAAAATTTTAATGGTACAAATCGTCAAGTGATTGTTAAAGGTTTAGAATTTTTAACAAATGTTGCTTACGATTGGATTTCGGAACATATATATTGGTCAAGTTATAATAAAATATCTGTAGCACCACTTAAGAATACAAGTGAAGTATATTCTTTTTCGGTTGGAAAAGAAGCAATGTCTTTGGCTATTGATCCATATGAAGGTAAAATATATTGGTCACATTGGTTTGGTGCAAATGATGGAATGATTAAAACTTCTTGGATGGATGGAACTTATAAAACAGTATTAACCGATTCCACAGAGAAACCAATTAAATGGCCAACAAGTTTGAATATAGATTTTATTGAAAAGAAAATTTATTGGTGTGATGTAAGGGAAAATTCCATAGAACGAATGAATTTAGATGGAAGAGAACGTGAAATTTTACTTAAAAATGCTGCATATCATCCAGTTTCAGTTGCATATTATAATCAGTATGTGTTTTGGACAGATTATAAAAATGGAAATATATTAAGATTTCATATAAGAACAGACAAAAGTGATATAAAATCATTGGCTGGTGTTATATTTTCTGATAGTGGACGCGCTCAAAATTTAAAAATTTTTAACAAAAAATTACAATCTGGTACAAATAATTGCAGTAACAAATGGTGTCCTGGCTTATGCTTACAAACACCAGGTATTGGTGGTGCTATTTGTAAATGTCCCGATGGAACTTCCTTAAGTGCTCATGGTAAAACTTGTATACCAAATATAGATCTTGATACACAATGGACAAATTGTACAAATGGTTTTGTATGTCGGGATCAAAAAGAATGCATCGAAACAAAAGATTTGTGTGATGGCATTGAGGATTGTGACGATGGTAGTGATGAAGATTATAGTGAAAAAGGATCTTGCCATATTTTAAATTGTGATAAAAAATATAATTTTATTTGTGATAGTATACGTTGCGTTAGACGTAGTTCGCTTTGCAGTAGAAGTTTGCCAATATGTAAAGATGAAACTGATCAAATGAATTGTACTGATAGGGTAAGTAATTTTAATCAAATTGTGAGACGAAATTATCTGTAACAAAAATTTATTTTTAATTAATAATTCAGGTTTGTAATGAACATGAATTTACTTGTCATAAAACACAAAAATGTATTCCATTAAGCTGGGTTAATGATGGTACTATGGATTGTGGTTCAAATGATACGTCTGATGAAGAACCTATTGTTCATACAGAATGTTCAGAATTCGAATGTAAAAATGGTTACTGTATTCCATTTTTAGATGTTTGTGATGGTTTAGATACTTGTGGTGACTATTCAGATGAAAAAGATTGTGTTTCAAAATGCGGTGCTAAAGAAAAATATTGTTTTCCTATCGGCTGTTATGATGAAACACGTATTTGCGATGGTATACATGATTGTTTAGATTTTAGTGATGAGTCAAATTGTAACGAAACAGACATTAAAAGTGATAATGTTCATCTAACTATAAAACCACAGCTTTGTGGGCATACAGAATTTGCCTGCCATGAAGGATTCGAATGTATACCAATTCATTTGCAATGCGATGGAATACCACAATGCATTGATAAATCAGATGAATTAAATTGTAAACGACTTCATCCGATTCCAACAATTCGAACAAATATTAGTATTAATTGTGAACATCCAGAAAGATTATGTAGTGCTTCAAATAAATGTATTCGAGTTGATCAATTATGTGATGGCAACGTAGATTGTGAGGATGATAGTGATGAAGGTTTATGGTGTTCCAGTAAACTATGTGACCATGTAACGGATTGTTCACATTTTTGTCATAATGCACCTGAAGGATTTGTCTGTTCATGTCCTCAACACATGTTTTTAGAGCGTAATGGCTCGAATAAATGTAGTTTAAGACATTCTTGTGAACATTGGGATACATGTTCCCAGATTTGTGAACCTAATGGTAAAGCATATAAATGCAAATGTCAAGATGGCTATACATTGCAATATGATCAGTTTTCTTGTAAAAGTAATAATCCTGATGTTCCATTCGTTATATTTAGTACCAGACAAGAAATTCGTGGAATAGATTTAAAAACATCGGCGGTTAGAACTATTTATTCTCCTTTGAAAAGTACAATTGCTTTAGATTTTCTGTACTTGGATGATTCAATTGGTGTATTTTGGGGCGACGTTATTGATGATAAAATATTTTCTGGTAATTTAATTGGTGATGCTATTGTCAATATGAAACCAATCGTACAAAATGGTTTGTCTACTGCCGAAGGATTGGCTGTTGATTGGATTGGATTGAATTTGTATTGGATTGACAGCAATTTAGATCAAATTGAAGTTGCTTTGATTGATGGCAAATATCGGAGAACTTTAATTGCTGGAGATATGGAAAGTCCTAGAGCAATAGCATTGGATCCAAGTGAAGGTAATAAAAATAATTAAAATTATTTTGTGCAACAATATACTCCATATACAGACCTACTATTGTTAAAATAAATAAATAAATTACTTAATTATTATTTCAATCAATTCTTATTAGGACTCCTCTTTTGGACTGATTGGGATGAAAATTTTCCTAGAATTG
Source organism: Argyra leucocephala (assembly GCA_963942445.1). Lineage (NCBI taxonomy): Eukaryota > Metazoa > Arthropoda > Insecta > Diptera > Dolichopodidae > Argyra > Argyra leucocephala. Next base: position 55,470,813 of record OZ012681.1, read on the forward strand.
AACAATGTTCAATGGCAGGTGAATTTCGAAAAACTATAGCACATATGAGTCAAATAAATGGTGCTTGGCCTAATGGTTTAACATTAGATTATACGCAGAAACGTGTTTATTGGGTTGATGCTAGATCAAATTCAATTCATACAACAAAATATGATGGAAGTGATCATCATTTAGTTATTAAAGACAAAGAAACTTTATCACATCCTTTTGCAATATCGTTATTTGAGAATTTTGTTTATTGGACAGACTGGCGAACAAGTTCTGTAATACGAACCAATAAATGGAATGGATCTGATACAGAAGTTATACATAGAAGCTTACATCAACCATTTGGCATTCAAATTTTACATTCTAGTAGACAACCACGAAATACATACAATCCGTGTCAAAACAATAATGGAGGATGTTCACATATATGTCTTCTTAGTGTTAATCAAACATATAAATGTGAATGTCCTCATGTTATGCGTCTTAGTTCATATGATGGAAAATTATGTGTTCAAAATGAGCAAGTTTTATTGTTTATTATGGGCAGTGAAATACGTGGTATAGATTTGATTCAACCAAGTCATCTTACTATACCAACTATTCATTCGCCACATGTTATAGCACCACAACGTATAGATTTTTTGGTTGATGGAAATCGACTTTATTGGTCTGATGTTCAATTGAATGAAATAAAAACTGCGGGCTTATCTGATGGTTATATAGAAACTATTTTGAATACTGAAATTCAGAAACCTTTAGGTTTTGCAGTTGATTGGATTGCAAAGAATTTATTCGTATCATCAGGTAAAGAAAAATGTCAGATAATAGCATCAAATTTGAAAGGTGAATATGTTACTGAAATTCACCGTGATTTGAATATAGTGCAAAGTATTGCTTTGGATCCAGCGAAGTATGATTTTTTTAATTAATATTATTGAATTTATATTTACTTATTATTTACTTTTTGGTTTTTAAGTGGGCAAATGTACTGGTCACATTCTGATAAAAGTAACAAAATTCATGAAATTGAAGTAAGCTCTATGGATGGATCGAACCGACAACTTTTGTATAATAGCACTAAGTCAATGCAGAGTTTAGCGATTGATTTTGCTGATAGTAGAATTTATTTTGTTCATTTAAACTCTGGTATTATATCTTATTTGGATCTACAAGACTTGAGAGTAAGTTACACTTGTAGTTTTAAATAAATTTGAAAAATCATAAATTAAAATTTCAGGTTAACGAAATACTCTCATCTAGCGAAGTTATGTCAATAAGTAGTGTAACAGTTTATAATAATTCGCTCTATTTTCCTGAAAACATACAAAGTGTGATAATGAGTTGTGAAAAAGATAAGTGTATGGCAACTATGTCACCTTTAAGAAAAAATACAAACAGTGTTCAAGCAATAAAAATGTTTTATTTAAATGCTCAATTGGGAAGAAATTCATGTTCCAGAAATAATGGAAACTGTGAACATTTGTGTTTACCAATATCTGCAAAAGATCATAATTGTAAATGTGCTATTGGATTTGATAAAGATGTAAATGGGTCAAATAAATGTATTGGAAAACCAGAATTTATATTCTATTCCATTAGTCATGAATTGAAAGGCATCTCATTACTTTCGAAAGAGGAAAGTGATGATGTTTCTCCAGTGAGTCACACTCAGAATTTTTTAAATTGATTAATCTTGTGAATATTTATTTTTAGGCATTGGGACCTATTTCACAAATATCATTAGCCACAAATATAGATTACCATGCAGGTGAAGATCGATTATACTGGGCTGATAGTGAAAAAGGAACAATAACGAGGATAAAGCGTGACGGCACTCAAAGGGAAACAATATTAAAACAAAGTGATCCATTTGATTCGAGTGATTCTGATTGGTTAGGTGGTATTGCAGTAGATTGGGTAGCTGATAATATTTATTGGAGTGATACAAAACGTAATATTATTGAAGTTTCACGACTTAATGGATCATATCGTTATGTAGTGTTGTCCAGCGTTGAAAAACCTACAACTTTAGCAGTTGATCCAATAGCAGGATATTTATTTTATTTAGGTGAAGATCAAATAGTTCGAACTGGATTAGATGGAAGTCAACCATTTAGTTTAGTGAACCAAACAAAAGGTGCTACGAATCTTGTTCTTGATGTCGACAATCAAAAAGTCTATTGGTGTGAAAAATTATTTGGTGGAAATAAAATAATGAGAGTTGATTATGATGGAAATTTGAAAACTTTAATGATTAATCACACTTATGGTGAACCTGTGGCATTAGCTTTAATTGATGATCAAATTTATTGGGCTGATAATATTCCAAGTGGCGGCAGTATTAAAATGGCCTCTATAAACAATGTTACTTATTATGAACCTATTATAACATCGGAAGGAAATCCACTGAAAGACTTTAAAATATTTTCTAATCGAATCCAAAATGGAACAAATTCTTGTGGAGAAAATAATGGGGGTTGTCACCAATTGTGTTTATATAATGGAACACATCCAGTATGTGCTTGTTCTCACGGAAGAGTAACTGAAGACGGACGTTATTGTGAAGAATACGATAAGTTCTTAGTATTTTCAAAATCAACAGCTATTGAAAGTATTCATATGACAGATCCATTAAATAAAAATAAACCTGTAGAAAGTATAAGTAATACTACTTTCATGAAAAATGTTATTGCACTAAGTTATGACTACGACAATAAACGAATATTTTATTCAGATATTCAATTAAGATCAATCAATTGGGTATATTTTAATGGTACTGAACACAGTATTATTCTTAAGAATCAATCAACGGTTGAAGGACTGGCTTACGATCCTGTACATCATAATTTGTTTTGGACTTCGAATAATGATGCGTCAATACGATCATTTTACCTCAAAAATTTGACTAAAAATGCAGAAGTGAATACAAAAAATATTAAACAAGTTTTACGATTACAAATGCTTGATAAACCAAGAGGTATAACAGTTGAACCATGTATGGCTATGATATATTGGACAAATTGGAATAGTAAAGCACCTTCTATACAAAGAGCTTATGTTACAGGTTAGTAGTTCATACTTTTGTTACTTTTATAATACTAAGCAGTTACTTTTATATTAATTTAAAAAAAAATTTATTTCAGGTTTTGGTTTAGAAAGTATAATTAAAGTTGCAATTCTGATGCCAAATGCAATAACTTTGGATTACGAAGAAAATAAACTGTATTGGGCTGATGCTCGTCTCGATAAAATTGAAAGAGCTGACTATGATGGTACGCATAGGGTTGTCTTAGCACATTCAACTCCTAAGCATCCATTTGCCTTAGCAGTGTACGGTGATTTATTATTTTGGACTGATTGGGTTATACACGCAGTTGCCAGAGCAAATAAGCATTCTGGAGGTGATGTAATTTTTTTAGACGCTAAAGTAAGTCGACCAATGGGTATTATTGCAATACAAAATATAACTAAAAACTGTGAAGCAAATGAATGCCGTGTATTAAATGGAGGGTGTGAGGATGTATGTATTCTTGATAAAAAAGGAAAACCTAGTTGTCAGTGTACGAGAGGTATTTTGGCGTCAGATAAAAAAAGGTGCATACAAAAAGATGGTGTTGAATGTCCAAAGGGATATTTTCAATGTGGTTCAGGTGAATGCATTCCATATGAATTTACATGTGATCAAACATTCCATTGCATGGATCGTTCTGACGAAACTACTAGTTTTTGTATCACAAGACAGTGTCCAAAAGAGTTTTTTATGTGTAATAATTATCGTTGTATTCTTCAAAATGAAACTTGTGATGGAGTTCATAACTGTGGAGATGGTAGTGATGAAACGCCAGATCTTTGTAATTGTACTGAAAGTGAAAGAAAATTCCGTTGTAAATCAGGAGAATGTATTGTAATCGGTTTACGATGTGATAATTCTCCAGATTGTAAGGATGCTAGTGATGAAATGGGTTGTCCTCCTCGAGAATGTGAAGCTAAAGTATCTATTCCATGTCCAAATACAACGGCTTGTTACATGCAATCTTGTAAGTAGTTATTTCAAACTTCGTATTTTGAATATTAATTTTATTATCAATTCTTAGGGCGCTGTGATGGTGAAAATGATTGTTGGGATAACTTTGATGAAATGAATTGTGAAAATGTTACTAAACCTTTATGTGCACCTGGTCAATTTAAATGTGCAAATGGTCGCTGCATAAATGAAAAATGGCGTTGCGATAACGAGGATGATTGTTTAGATGGTACAAATAGTACCTTGAGTTCAGATGTGAGTATATAGTCTGTTAGATTTATGAAGAATAAAAATTTTATAGCTTGACAATAAAAAAGTTTTTTTTTTGCAGGAACTTAATTGTAAAGAATGTAAAGATGATGAATTCAAATGTGATGATGGTTGTATACCTAGCAAATTCCAATGTGATGGTACACCTGATTGTCATGACGAATCAGATGAGGGTAGTCAATGTAGTGAACGTAATTGTAAGGACAATATGTTCAAATGTAATAATTCTGGAAAATGTATACTTGAAAAATATGTATGCGATGGTGAAGCGGACTGCCCCGATCGTGAAGATGAACATGATCAATGTGCAAGGATAACTTTAACCCGGATTGATCTATGCCCCCCACCAATGTTCTTGTGTTCCAGCGGCGAATGCTTAGAACAGCAATATGTATGTGATGGAGATGCAGATTGTCGCCATGGTGATGATGAATACGAGGGTTGTACATCATTTTGGCCACATAGAGCATGTGGTCCAGATGAATTCCAGTGTAAAAACTTAAGATGTATTCAAAAAAGAAGTCTTTGTGATTTAATGGATAATTGTTTGGATAATTCAGATGAAGACATTGAAGTGTGCAGTAATTCCTCAAAAGTGTGTGCAGAACCTGAGTTTTATCGTTGTGGGACCGGAGCGTGTGTAAGAGCGGAATTTCTATGTAATGGTAGAGATGATTGTGGCGATTTTAGCGACGAACAATCCTGTAATATAAACGAGTGTTTAAGTGATATATGTGAGCACGAATGTGAAGATAGAATTGTCGGTTATGAGTGTAAATGTCATAAAGGTTTTAAAGTAAATATTAATAATAGAAATACCTGTGAAGATATAAATGAGTGCGAAGAAATTCATCCATGTAGTCAAGTATGCATAAATACTTATGGAAGTTATCATTGTGATTGTGTTGATGGTTTTGAATTAAAAAATAAACATGTTTGTAAAGCAATCAGTAGTGAAAACGCTAGGCTTATTTTCTCAAATAGATACTACATCAGACAAGTTAATACGCAAGGAAATGGAACAATTTTATTACATCAGTTATCAAATGCTGTAGCTTTAGATTTTGAATGGAAAACAAAATGTTTATTCTGGTCTGACGTCACGTCAACCCTAGCTACAATTAAACGTCACTGTCCTTCAGATAATAAAACAATCACGTTACATCAGCAGATGTTGAAAAACCCCGATGGATTAGCAGTTGATTGGATAGGAGAAAATTTGTATTGGTGCGACAAAGGAATGGATGCAATTGAAGTTTCCAAATTAGATGGAAAATTTAGAAGGATAATTATTAATAAAAATTTAAGAGAACCACGAGCTATTGTTTTAGATCCTTATCGTAAGTATATCTATTGGTCAGACTGGGGAGATATCCCTTATATTGGGAAAGCTGGTATGGACGGATCTGATCAAAAAATGATTATTCAAGACAATATTGGTTGGCCGAATGCTTTGACACTTAGTTTTGAAACAGAAGAATTATTTTATGGGGATGCGAGAGAAGATTTCATAGCAGTTAGTGATTTAAATGGAAAAAATATAAGGTTCGAAATTGTATTATATTTAATTTTTAATTTTAACTAACATTCTGTTTAATTGTGAATTTCAGAATACTTTTCAGTCGAAATACTCATCCAAATCTTAATTTGCATCATATTTTTGCGATTGCTGTTTGGGAAGATAGAATATACTGGTCCGATTGGGAAACAAAATCAATTGAATACTGTAGAAAATATGACGGATCCAACTGTACAACATTAATAACAACAATTCATCGTCCGATGGACTTAAGAGTATATCATCCATATAGACAATTATCACTGAATACAACAAATCCATGTGAAAAAGCCAATTGCTCTACTTTGTGTTTATTGTCTCCACAACCTCCATATTATAAATGTTTGTGTCCAAATAACTTTATTTTGGAAAAAGATGAACGTTCTTGTAAAGCAAATTGTACAGCGGCTCATTTTAAATGCCGTAGTACATACAAATGTATTCCGTTTTATTGGAAATGTGATACACAGGATGATTGTGGCGATAAAAGTGATGAGCCTGAAGATTGTCCGCAATTTCATTGCGAACCAGGACAATATCAATGCAAAAATCAAAAATGTATTCATCCTTCAGCTATTTGCGATGGATTTAATCAATGTGGTGACCTGTCTGACGAAGCTGAATGTGACCAGTTTACCTGTTTTGATAATAATTTTAAATGTTCCAGATCTGGAAATAGAACAGCATTTTGTATTGATGTCATTACACGATGTGATGGTAATATTGATTGTCCAAATGGCGAAGATGAACTCAATTGTTCTCCAACTCAATGTCAGAAGAATCAATTCCAATGTGATAATAACAAATGCATTCCACAGGTATGGGTTTGTGATAATGATAGTGATTGTACTGATAAGTCAGATGAGATGAATTGTGAACAAAGAAGTTGTTCATCAAATGAATTTGCGTGTAAACAAGGTCGCTGTATTCCTATGTCATGGCGTTGCGATGGTGAAGAAGATTGTCAGGATGGTGAGGACGAACCACCAACTTGTCATTCTGCTAAAGAAAATAGTTGTGAACCATCTTATTTTAAATGCGTTAATTCAAAATGTATTCCTGGTCGATGGAAATGCGATTATGACAATGATTGTGGAGACAACAGCGATGAAGTTAACTGTCATTATCGTAATTGTTCGGAGAGTGAGTTTAGATGTGATTCTGGCAAGTGCCTTAAATATGATAAGTATTGTGATGGAGAAGTTCATTGTGATGATGGTAGTGATGAAAGAGAATGTAATAATAAAACTTGTTCACCAGAAGAGTTTAGATGTGAAACAATAAGTACGTGCATTAATAAACAATACAAATGCGACGGTGATGACGATTGTCCTGATGGTTCCGATGAAGTTAATTGCACATGTTCTTCAGATCATTTCGCTTGTGATAACGGTAAATGTATCATGAAAAGGTGGCAGTGTGATGGATGGGCGGATTGCGCTGATGGCTCTGATGAAAGCTTGAGTACCTGCCAAAATCATTCCTGTCATGCTAATGCTTATAAATGTCCTAATTTGAAGTGCATTCGTAAATCAGCTTTATGTGATGGTGTTGACGACTGTGAGGATGGTACTGATGAAAGTGCTTTTGTTTGTTCATCGTTACCAAAATGCCGATATGGTCAATTCCAGTGTGATGACAACTCATGTATAGCTTCCAAATTTAAATGTGATGGTAATTACAAAGAGAAAGTCTTTTATTTTTTTTATCAAATTAAAAATAAAATTTAATTTCAGGTCATTATCATTGTGTAGATGGATCTGATGAAATGAATTGTCAATCACCTGTTTGTGGTTTTGGAACATGTTCGCATATTTGTATTGAGAAAAAAGCTGGACATTTTTATTGTAAATGTAACGATGGATATCAGAAAGGTTTTAATAAAAATGACACTTGTTTAGCAATAGAAATGGATCAAGTATTACTGCTGGCTTCCGAACAAGAATTTCGCTATATATTGCCACAGAAACAGTCAAATACAATGACTATGGGAACATTACAAACTAATAGTCTTAAAATTGATGTATTTGATGCACTTATGATTGGAAAAACAAATGCATTACTTTTTTGGATCGATTCACATCACAACAAAATTCATACAATTAAAATTCCAAATCTGAATGACTTAAGTTATGAACCAAAACGTCAAACTAGAAATATTGAAGTTCTAAATGAATTCAATGTACCAAATATCGATGATCCTAAGTCGCTTGCTATAGAATGGATAACCAAAAAAATTTATATAATTGATTCTAGGCACAATAAAATTGTAACAACAGATATAAATGGAACTAAGTACGCTAGTTTGGTAGAAACTGGTTTACATCCAACTGATATTGTTGTAGAGCCTGAATCAAGAGTAATGATATGGTCAACACTTGAAAATGGCATTTTAGTGGCTTCTTTAGATGGAAAACATAAGAAGAGCTTAGTTGAAACAGATGTTGGTTGGCCAATTAGTTTGAGCATTGATTATCCGACTGGTAGATTGTATTGGGCTGATTACAGAAAAGGAACTATTGAAACATGTTTCTTAAATGGAAAGGACAGACATGTCGTAAAACGGTTTGAGAAAAATGAAAAACCACAAAAAATTGATGTGTTTGAAGACTTTGTTTATATTAAGTTATATGATCAAAGCATAATTAAGTTAAATAAATTTGGTCATGACAATGGAACCTATTTATTAAAGGGATATAGATCTTCTGACATAGGAATTATTCATCATCTAAAACAAAATCAAAATAGTAAACCAATTCGTTTGGATAAAAAATATAATTGTTTAATAATATTTTTAAATTTTACAGTTTCAAACCCATGTATTACAAACCCATGTGAATCAAAAAAAGCTATGTGCATATTATCCTCCGAATCTGAAGGGTATTCTTGCAAATGTCCGACTGAATATATAATGACTCATGGCGGTGGCGTAAGTTTTTATTTATTTATCTAAAAACTGCTGTGTGAATAATGTTTATATGAATTTTTTAGAATGAAGAATGTAGAGCTATAGAAGATTTACCAGATTATTGTCCAATAAGATGTCATAAAGGAAAATGCAAATTCATTGAACATCAGCCACGCTGTATTTGTGATCCAATGTACGATGGTGAATTATGTGATCATTATAGATGTTCTGGATATTGTAAAAATCAGGGTGTTTGTAAAGTTGGTGGAAATTCTACAGATGGCTTACCTTCCTTAATTTGTATTTGTCCACCCAATTGGTCTGGTACACATTGTGAGATTTCACTGCATGAATGTCAAAGTCGTTGTCATAATGGTGGTAGTTGTTCCATATTGGATTCTGGAGTATTTAGGTGTGATTGTCCCGATAGATTTGTTGGAGAAAAATGTGAGCATTGCTTTAATTTAACATGTGAAAATAATGGAATTTGTCGAGAAACTGTTTCTGGAACAACCCAATGTGACTGTCCTGATGGGTAAGTTTATATATTAATTAACATTTAAAGGGTATTCATAGCAAATGATTTTTATTTCTCTTATATTATACAGTTTTATTGGAAAACGTTGTGAAACAAATGAATGTCATAATGTTTGTTTAAATGGAGGAAATTGTACTATTGATATTCAGGGACCACAATGTAAATGCCCATACCGTTATATGGGTAATAAGTGTGAAATAGATTTGTGTCAAGCTGAGAACCCTCCAGAATGTAATATTTTAAATTTTTTAAAACTTATTTAAAATTAATCAAATTTATAAATTTAAGTTTGCGATGAAACAATGATACCGAATCATACACCATGTGCAATTAAAAAATGTCAAAATAACGGAATATGTCACATTATTCGTAATGAAGGTGTGTGCAACTGCACTGATAAATGGAATGGAGAAAATTGTGAGGTAACTTCTTTTAATAAAAGTTATTTTGATAAAAGTAGGTTATTATTATTATCATGTATCTGTAATTTTTTATAGAAATATGTAGAAGCTGACAATCCTTGCGTTAATTATTGTTACAATGGTGGTATATGTAGACTTGATAATATTGATCTCCCATCGTGTACTTGTATTGGAGATTGGAATGGTGAACAATGTAATAAGCCACCACATTGTTTAAATTCATGTGGAATTTGTAAACTTGGAAGTTCAATAAATGAATGTTTGTAAGTATTTTCGAAAAGAATTCAACTTTTAGTTCAAAATAAAATGTTTATCTATATATGTATGTTCTTAAGTATTATAAACATATGTGTATAAAAATAAAATTTTTATATTTAGATGTAGCGATGGAACAATAACAAATTGTGCTTCCGATAGTAATGAAATACTTACGGAACAGAGGGTTGATTCTGCTACAACATTAACAATTTTAGCTGTTATATTAGCGGTTGTAATTTTAATTGTAGCGTTGTTTGGTGGTGCTGTTATTTTCTTAAGGTAATTTTTTCTTTTCGACTTAAAAATTTAAACAAAATTAAATACCTATGTGTTGACTTTTTCAATTATTTTTATTTACTCACTGATTTTTAAATATCAATTTAATTAATTTTAAAATTTTATTCATTTTTAAGTAGATTAATTTCATTTCTAAAATTAATCATAAAATTTTCCCAATCCAATAATTTTGCATTATTGTATATAATATTGTTTTCTATCAAATTTTCATACTTTTTTACATCTAGTTGTAGGTCAATTAATTTTTGATTTAAATTTGTAATTTCAACTTCAAGCTCCAATATTTTAACATAGGTTGTAAGCTCAAGATTGTTACAATTCATTACAAGTTCCATTTTTGAAGCTAATTTTTCTGAATTTTGATTAATACAATAGATACGTATAATATGTTTGTTCAGTAGATTGAGAACAAGATCGCAAACAACTGTTTTGGACAATTGCAATCATTAAATGCCAAATAACGTTTTTGTTATATTTTTTGTTTACTTTTAAATTTGTTTTAAATATTGATATTTTAAAATTTTGTCTACAGTGTACTGATTACTGAACACCAATTAGAGTACTTTGGGGCAAAAATTCAATTAACAGAAACTAGTGAACACAAAATGTTTTTTTTTTTTTTTACTTATTTTAGAGCACCTTGGTGAACAAACTTAAACTTAATATCACTATTTGAATTGTATGTAAAATTTCACTTTTAAAATGTTTAAGAAGTAACGGTAAAATTTAGTTATTAAGTTAATTGTTTTAACAAATCCAAATAAAATAACAATTTACTACAATACTTCTATTGCTGATTTATTTTAAACAATGATAAGCGACAAAGCGTGTTGTAAGAAAACATTGGCGGTTAGAAAATGCATACGTGTATAAAAAAGGAAAATGTGTTTTTTTTTTTATTCTTTCTCCCTCTCTCTAGGTTTAGATAGTTTTAAGTTAGACATTTAAAAAAAAAAAAATATAAATAATAAAGTGCTAAATTAGTACAAAAGTCTGAAGATTAACATAACTAAAAGTATATAAAATAAAATTAGTAAGAGAACGAATAGTTTTAGGTTAATTTTTAATTTTCAAAGAAAAACCGATTTTTGTTTAATATAATTTAAAAAAAAAATAATAATTTTTGTATTTTATATTTGCAGAAAAAGAAGAATATCACAACCATTTTCACATGCCCGTTTAACCGATAATGTTGAAATAACAAATCCTATGTATTTAGGTGATGCTGACGAAGTACCATCATTTGTACAAGATGAAGACAAGGTACATATGTCTGCATTTATATATATATATATATATATATATATATATATATAAAATAGTATCAACATTTTTTAAATTGAATATGATATTCATATATTTTATTAGGGACATTTTGCTAACCCGGTTTATGAATCAATGTATGCTGGAATGCCAATCGATCAAAATGTTACTGAAATGACAAGCACTGGGCCAATTGATGAACGTAAAGGTTTGTTACAACATTCCCATGATGAAACAAATACTCAAGACATTCTTTGATAGTTAACAAATTTAAGATAAAAAATTTATAAATAATTTATAAATAAGTAAATGTAAAATAAATTCTAAATATAAAATAGAATAAAATTAAATTAAATGACTAAAATAAACATCTCGTACGCAATCAATATTTTAAAAATGATAGATAACAAAAAATTAGGTTTAAATAGAAAAGTGCATTGAAAATAAATTTAAAATAGGAACATTTCAGTTAGGTGTAAAAAAACATTTTTTTTTTTGTAATTTACTTGTATAAATGTTAGATTTTCAAATAAAAAAAATAAATCCTTTATGAATTTTTTACTTTCTGACTATTCTTATCTAAAATTGTTATTAATATTAAGTCGAATTAAATTCAAATGTTTTTTGTTTATTTCACTAAATGTAGAATTAAAAACTCAATTAATATGCCAAATTCTTTTTTAAAAAAAATAAAATGAATAGACTTTGTAAATACATACATATACATACATACATAGTATAATAATTATTATTTAATAATTTGTAACTTTTGTATTTTTTTTAATGTTGTTTATGTTAATATATTTACGTGTAATATAATGTAATATATACGTGTAATTATAATTTATAATCATTTAAAGTTTTAAATATTTTACATTTTCAAAAAACTTTTTTTTATCAATTCGATAAAAACTGATATTATTAATTATTCGAAAATAATGAGATTTTATTTTGAAGAGATTAATGTAAGATTTTTGTACTATTTTAATTTTTGAGATTATAAATAATTTTTAAATTAGAAAATATGTCTACAATAATACAAATTTATATATTTATATTTTTTTTATTTAAGTATGTAGTTTATTTTAATACAAGAAAATATAACAATCTTTCATGATTTGATATTAAATAAGTATTTATATTTTATGTGTTAAAATTAAATACTTTTTATACTCTTTCTAGACAAATGTTAATATTAAAAAAATATTAATATAATATAAGTTCTTAAAAAATGATATTTAAAATTGTTATTTATATTTTTGCTATTATTTCTTAAGAGAAAAAAAAACTCATATCAATAACTTGAAATTCGCACAATAAACGAACAATTTAAATTAAAAGCAAAGAAGCAATTTTATTATATAAGACTCGTATATTTAAATATAAATAAAATATATCCGAGTATTTATATTTGAAAGAAAAGAAAATATACAACTAATTAAATGCCGTCGTTTTGAAATAAATAAAAAAAAAATAATTTGAAATTTTTAATTTTTTTATAATATGAAATACTATGTGTTCAAAATTCTGCATATCTATATTAAAAGAAAATTCAGTTAAATTAATTTATTAATAAGAAAATATAATTTAGATAATTCGGAAATTTGTACACATATCGTATTTTATATAATAGAATCCCAGTAAGTGTTTAGCAGCTATAAATTAAAATTTATTAGTAATTTTAGGTTTTTTTTTTGTTATAAATTGTAAAAAAAATTGCAATACATTTTTAAAAAATAACCTTAAAAATTATTATAACATTAAGAACATTTTGTTAAGATTTTATTAAGTACATATAAAAATATATACATACGTATAAATAAACTTTTTATAAAATTTGTAATATACATTTATTTAAAATGAGAGAAAAAAAGAAAAAAAAATGCAGCTAAATAAAAATAAAAAATTAATATCAATTGTTTTTTTTTTACCAAGTGGTTTTAAATTTGAACACCTACATTCTTTCTTCTTGAAAACAATATAACTTATTAATAAAATGTTTTGTATTAACTACTTTCCGGACAGATTTTATATTTTTAGTTTATTATTTCAGTAAATATATATTTTCTATTATTTATTCTTAATAAAAAAATGCTTTAAATAAAAGCTAAGAAATATAAGAAAGATACACTATTCAGAAACAAAGTCTACAGTTATTGTAGATTTTGGAAAAAAAGTGAATCATACAAAAATACATTCATTTTTTACACTTTTATAGTTCATTTCACTATATACTTTCCATAAATCGACCAAGCTAAGATCCCATGAAAAATAGCTCAGTCCCTTAAATGGGCACACTTTCTTTTATCTCGTGAATTAAAAAAATAAAGAAAAAAATCGAAAAGCCTAGTGCGAATGAAAGCAACCCTATGTCCGACCTCTAGCTCACGGTTATGCGTAACGCTACGGTATCGGTATTTAATTCTGAAAATAGCAGCAATCGGCTATATATTAAAGACTTGGACCACGGTTTGAGCGGAATGCTGGTGATATAACGAAAGAAAATATGCCATCAGAATCCTTGCTCTATACGAATCAAATGGATCAAATATTCTAAAAATTCGATTTCCAAAATAGTCAAGTCAAAAAAAGGCCCGAAGCTGTTTCTGTGGCCAAATCTAAGAATAAACAGTCAATAAACTTAACGAACCCTTTAATGAAATGCTGAAAAACTATTTTTTTGGAGTAGCTGTTATTGACAGAAATGATAAAGGTTATAATTTCCTTCAAAACCTGGGTTAGAGGTGGCACCTTCTTATTCGAATGCAGACTGGCAGCATAAGCATTAGAAAATATAACTCATTACGGAAAATCATAAAATCTTTTGTACAAGAAAGCGATCTCTAAACTGAACTAAGTTTGGTCGTGAGTTTGGTCGTGAGTTTATAGTAAATTATCACCCATATTCTGTTAGACCCATCGTTGACGAGAAGAAAAAATTCATCTCGTCTCGTCTCGCTGAATATGCCTTTCTGTTAGACACTGTAAGCGGCGCGATAGAACATTTTATTTGTTGGTAGTACTGATAATTTTTTACTATCAAAAATAATTATTGGTATATAAACGAAATATGATTTATAAAATTTTTGGAAAGTGTTAACCAAAAACTTGAAAGTGTTAACCAAAACTTAGTATTAGTTTTAAAATATTTTTTAAATAAAAAATAAATATAAATTCATTTATGTTTTAAATATATTTTGTAGTTTAGTACATAAACGTAGTAAAGCAGTAATAGTAAAGATGGTTTTTTTTTTTTCAAAAAACAAACACAATTTTAATAATAATGCAAAAACAATAATGAAAAACTGTTTATTAATCTTTATTTAACTATTTTATCTATTCAATTTTTTTATTTAATTCAATTTTTTGATAAAAAGAACACAAAATACTTTGACGAGATACTCTATCGCTTACAGTTTTTGACGAGATAAAAAATGGCTATCTCGTCTCGTCAAAGGTCTAACAGAATACAAAACTATCTCGTCAGAGATATTCTCACGCGATCTCGCGAGATGGGTCTAACAGAATATGGGTGTATGAGTAGTTCAAATATCTCACAATGTTTGGGAAATCCCTGATCGACGAAGTATCACCTGGGTTAACTGCGGTGCCCTCAAATTCACCAAATAACTATAATAACTACAGGAAACTGAAAGATTATTTAAAAACTAAATCTGATACCTAAACCAGATGTGCCTAGAGGGAAATCCAGAAACACGATAAAAAAGTGATTTTTTTTTTATTGAAAAGATCGACATTTCAGGAGCAACATACTTTCTCTATCAGTGCTTGTGACTCCCTTAATTATGTCGCATCTTAGTGATGAAAGCAAGCCTATCGATGTTTTTGTGATGTCATCTAAATGCATACGAAATGAATCTCCGTTTTCTGTGATTTATTGCGGTAGTCAAATTTGATTTTTTTTATCTCAATTCTTTATTGGCAATCGTATACAGAGTAGTCGACGGAAATTGTTTCTATGTTCAATATTTGCTACGATATAAACAGATAAATTATTAAAGATGTATTAAAGTTTAACGACATTGTCTTAAAATTAAAAAGTTTAAATAACACCATACGATCTGTTGATTGATTTACCCATTTACCAAAACAATTAATTAAAAATTATGAATGTTGGCAAATTTGTATCAATAAATTTTAATTGATAATTTTGTCTTTTATTTAAATTTTCGGATCACAATATTTTTATAAAAATAAATTTTTAGTTTTGAAAAGATTCAATTAAAATAAAACTTCATCTGCTGTTATTAAAGAAAATATGTTTTCAATTGATTTGTTCAATTGAAAAACTAAAATTTTAAAAACATATGCCGTCAAAAATTTATTAAAATTAGAACATTTATTTACTCATGACGGTGGAAGACAAAAGTTTATATTTATTGTGATAATTAATTTTATTCACACATTGGGTAGTTACTCGTTTTGTTGATGTTCAATCAGCATGTAGTTTTTGTGTATTAATATATTTTTACAAGGGGCTTAATTTTATTTTATAATTTTTTTTTGACGACGTTAATTCGTCATATAATACCTTCGAATGATCTTTCTTTTCTCCTTCCGATTATCCTATTAAGGGTGTGATGATACTATCGGGTACTATGTAATAAAAAGTGAACTTTAGTTTTTTTCAAAGATGTTCTCCACTTATTTGATAGAAATATTTAATTTTAAAATCTGCTCTTCAATATAACAAAATCACTAACTTTTCTCTGGCTCAAATGCCAAAGGAAACGGGTCGAAATATTGGATGTTCCGGATTTGTTCCGGCCGTTTGATAAACATTAAATTATAGTAAATTAAATTAACTAACTCTTCTCAGTTTCTGTGATTTCATTACCTGTCATTATGTCATTGTTTTAAGTAAGCCGAACCAAATTCAGTCAGCTTCGTTGAATTTTCTTCCCGTCTAAAAATTCTAATATATAGGGCTACATATTTAGTAGAACATTATCTTTCTGTGTCTTCTATATATGCTTTGTAACTTTTTATCCTTAATTTATTCCTATTTTTGTAATTTGTAATAGTTTAATAATTTTTGGTTCCCATCTTAACCTTGGCTGGTCAAGTTTACTTTGTTGGTTTACTTCTCATTTTTATCATTCATTCATTGCACATATTGGAGGTCTTTTTGTTAGAACATTGAAGGTGTGCAAATGTAGATAAATTTAGTTTGTGTGTTGAGTAGAGTTCATAATTGTAACTAATTTTCCTCAATCAGGATTTTAACAGATTTAAATCTGAGTCAATATCTTTCTGTTTAAAATAAACAAAACATCTCTGAATCGTCTTCTGTGTTAATGATTCAAGCTTCGCTTCAATACGGCGTCATTATTGTCCTGAATTCTGATGATGATTTTGTGTAACATCAATTTAGTATTGCGACCTGCACTTGTGATTTTAGCTATGAAGAAAGTAATTACTATATGTTACCAGTATTGATTCGAAACTTGAATTTGACATTTTGGATCTATCACCTGATAGATTTTTAGTTCAACCTATAATTAGTCAGTGAAAACTTAACGGTTAGTTAATCTTCGTGTTATAGATGTATCCCAGTTTCACACTTATGGATTCTATCTAATTGATGATGAACATCTATTTCTGGAAACTATCAATCAAAACTGAACTGATTTACTTTTTTTAAGTTCGTGTTTGTTAAAAATAAGACCAATAATTTTGGTAAGTTATGCATTCTAAAGTTAAATTATATTATTTGTAACTATTATTTATAATTATGTCTACTAAAAAAATTAATATTTAAATATAGTATTGAATTTTTGAAATACATATCCATAAATTATCAAATCAAAAAAGTCACCTTATAAAGCTTTCCGTTATCATTCATTTTAATTTGGAAATCACTTAGATTCGTATATTACACATACAGTTAGTAACAAAATTTTATACTCATATCTAAAAAAATTTTGATTAATTTTTTCGAAATATTTTATACCAATTTCACACATACAAGTTGCTTCACCAAAACAAAAAATTAGGCACCTTTCGCAGTCAAAGTCAAAGAAGTTATTATACTCTACGAAAAAGCCACAAAATACTTGGGTATAACAATAGGATGCCAAGCTTAGCTGGAAATAATAGGTCAACAAAAGAAAAGGGAATTTGGTTAAAAATACAGAAAGGTGGTTTGACTGATCGGTCTTAAGTTAAAAGTATCAACTTACAAAAAAATTTTGGTATGTAATCACCAATTATTGTTGTGCTAAACAACTTCTAACTGAAAATATTTAAAGATTTTAAAATAAAGTATTGTGTAATGTGGTTAACGCCTCTTGGTATGTTCACAATACAAATTGATATTCATAGAGATTCAAACATTATTTAGATATCAAAGATATAATCAAAAAATGCGCTGCTCGGTTATATAAGATTAGCCTTAATATAAAAATTTAAGTTTTACATTTAGTTAAAAATAAAAACTTTGTTAGACGTCTCAAATGGACGAAACTATTCCATCTGTGTTAGACTAAAAGCCTTAATTCGTCAAAAAACATTTTCTGGTCTTTGTGGAATTACAAATTATCTTAGAAATGATTGCAGAAAAACTATTGGTTAATCATATTATTGACTAATATTTCGTAAGCACTGGATTTAGGAAGTAAATTGCTTCCGAAATAATGGTATTTCCGAATTTCCTTTAATTGAAAGTTAATATGTCACTAAAAATTAGATTCGTAAGACGATCTTTACCCATTTTGTGCACATGGCTGTTTCAGTTTTCTTCGTTTAATACAGATCCAAAAAACAATATCAACTCATTTTTTGAATTTAAATGTTGCAAAGGTTTGTTTGACCGATAAGCTTAGGATTTTTAAGTCTATTTTCTTTTAAGTTTTAAAATTTATCTATGATAAGTGTAGACTTTTATGATTTACTGTATATACATTACGTATTATACATCTATACAAATGTAAATGATGTGAAATTATCATATGAAAAAAAAATAATAATAATAATAGTAGAGAGAAAAAAAAATAAAATTACTAGAAGAGTAGAACTCAAAAAAAGTCTGTCGTACATAGAAAATATACATACCATAATAAATTAATTCAACAGTAGTTGTTGTACATTTTGCTACTTGTAATTTATATCTGAAAATTATATATGAAAAAAATAAAATGAAAATTATAAAAATTAAATTTAGTATGTGTATAGTTTAGTTAATATAGGATCATCAACAATACTATAATCGTACGTGTAGATGGCGCTTAGATTATTGTTCATTAATTTTTATTTAAAACTAAATAGCCGGTATTTTTCATAAATTTAATAAAATATTCAATTTATTTTAATTTATTATTTCGAAATTTCGAATGTACAAGAAATCCTATTTTAATTAACTACTAAGTTTTAAAAAACCAATTAAAATAACAATAATAATAAATAATAATAAATATATAAAAAAATGATTCAAAATTATCATAAACTAATTGTTAGTGTTATTGTGTTTGGTCTTTATTTTACAAGGTAAATTATAATTAACATTAATAAATGATTTGTTTTTATTTTTTTTTTATTTTGATATAGTTTCGTACATGTGTGTGTGTATTACTCTGAAAAAAAATAAACAAACAAAATAATTAAAATATTGTGATTTTATAATTATTATTGAAGAAAAAAAATAATTAAAGTGATGTTTATTAAAAAATATTTAAGTAAGTGTGTTGAAGATGAATCTTAATCTAAGAGAGGATATTAAAATACTATACACAACTTAAATCTTTAAATATTTATATTAAAAAGATAAGAAAGATATGTAAATAAATATATGTATACATAAAAATATAATTTGTAAAATATAAATTAATAAATTATTATAATATAAATATATAAATTAAATAATTATGTCTACTGATGAAAAACAAATATAATTTTCATTTTATCTTATTTCATTGTTTTAAAACAGATTATTTTTACTCTAATAAAAATCATTTTTTGTTTATTATTACAAAATCAAAAGAGATTAGTAATGCAGGTGCAGTTAAGTAAATTAATTTTTAAGTGGAATTTTTGGATATATGCTTGTTGGCCTAAATTTTGCAAAAGTTCACTTGGACTAAACTCCCCAGTAGGAAATACGACTAGTTACGCACTAATTCCAAAACTAATTACCGGTAATCATATAACGCATTACACTTTAGGTTACCTTAATGTAAATCCAACATTACAATTTCCACACGATGTCCTATGAGTTAAGCAATAACTTCCTCCTGCATTACTAAGAACTAGTTACTGAACTCATTACTTATAGGTCCCATACACGTTTAAGTCTGCTTCGAAACTTGTTTCGAAATTTGTGAAATTTAATCGTGTGTGGGGCTGTTTCAATTAAAAACACAATTTATTCTAGTTTAAGGAAAAAAGAATTTTTATTTAATCAAAATCAAATAAATTTTACATTAACATGAATTCTCCAAGTAGTCTTAAGTTTAATTTTTATAATGCAGAATCATGATCTTGTCGGATTTTGTTTTTTTGTTTGGCATACTTTTTTGAACTGGTTGTTCTTCGACCATTTGAAAGCTTTTCGAATTACAACATCGTAATCCATCTCGCTCTCTCTCTGTTGTTTTGAATCGCTTCTAAAAATTCAAAAATACAATTTTATAATTTGGTAATTACAATTTTTTTTTGCAAAATTCTTAAGTTTAAAAACTAAATTTATCTATTTGTAGTTCTTAAAAGAACTTTTTCCGTGGAAGCCGGCATAGTTCAAATTCCAAATCAGGCTCGAAGTTTTTATGAAAATTGTTTTTTAATTTAATGATTTTAAAATTCACTTATATTTTTCACTTATTTACACTTTGTGACTGAAAAATTTTAAAATTGAAAGAAAAAAAAATTAAATAGCGATTCGGGGAATTTCCGAGCTTTAATATACACTGCAAACGCATATTCTGACGCCGACAGTAAATAAACCGTACTAATATTACCGTACTTAATTAAGCACGAAAAGGTAATTCTATTTAAGTTGTTGTAGAGTGTAAAAAAAAAAAACAGCATTACTTTCCACACTACTTTTACAAAAATAAATCGTGGAGGGAACTAGTTCTTAATAGATAAAATATACAACAACTTCTAATGGAAGTAGTTCGAGAACTAGTTTTGGGTAATCAATCACTTCTCGATTTCTCACTGGATCATTTCGCGAAAAGTACATATAATAAAATCCCATAGAAGTAGTAGTAGTGCTTTGTTTGTAATATTTTAATTTTACATTATGTGGAACTTAATACTAAGAGATATAGACACTAAAGTAGGTCTCTACAGTTAAGAATATTTTAATTTTATCAATCCTATCTTGTAAAAACAGTGTTTACAAATTCGTAGACTGTGAGGCCGAAAATATGTATCGGACATTCTAAAATTTTTAAAGACATTGCCGGAGAGGTCTAGCGTTCCAGAAGATTAAATCTAGGCCTTTAAAATGAAAAAATGTTTGTAATTTGTCACAACTAATAAACGCGTTGTTGAGACATTGTTGGAGTGGTTCAGCGTTCGTCCCAGAATTGGATACTCTTGAAAAGCTGTGTTAACTACGCTTGACAAGTTAAGGAAAAATTGTTTTCTAAAACCTAGGTTCCGATTTCGGGATGTTCGACCTCTCCAACAATATCTTTGCACCGTGTTGGTTACATGTAATAATTTAAAATATAAGTTCTTTTGGGTCAACTTCCGAAACGTTGAATCTCCCTAAATCGTGTCAATTACGTGTGGCACATTAACAAAAAAATTCAAGGGTTTTTGCCACTACTTTTAGGATGTTGAACCTGTTGAACGATTCTTTCAGCTTTGTTATTTACGTGTAAAAATTATATTTTCAAAAGTTCTTATCATAGTTTGTTTTACTGAATGGATATTCCTCTAATATTTGATTAAACGGTCAAATAATTTGGTTAAGTGGACATTTTATGCAAATGAGTTTTTGTTAAGTAATTTTTTCGTCATCGTTATTTTTTGGGAAATTAATTTAGACCAAGTGGATGCTTGCCATATGAATTTTGCCAACTCTAATGTTCCCCCGAATTTTTATATATACCTATATACTGGTTGGTACGCTTCGAGATAAAAACCCTTTAACAGGTAAAATTTTTAGAAAATAAAGTATTTTTAGAAAAAAATTGTTTTAGTTAGGACATCTATTATGAAATTTAGTCTGGATGGCGGTTAAAAAAAATTGAATTACAAAAATAATGTCTTACAAATATCGACTTCAACTATGAAGATATGCAAGCTGCAGCAATACGTTTTGCAGAATTTTTTTTTTCTTAGATTTGATTTATCTTAATTACTGTACTTTTTAGTTAGGTATCAGATTTGCCGTTTTCGAGTAATAGCAGACCATAATAAATCGATGTATATAATGCTGTAATAGATGCATTAAACTATTGTCTACAACTTCACTATACACAGCTTTCAGGTCAGACTTGCCGTTCGTCTTAGGTAATGAAGTTAATCATATATAGTTTTAGTAATTTTGACTAATAAAATAGAAATGTTACAAGATTTGACCCTGTCAGTTTTTAATTTTCGTACTAAATCCGAATATTAGAATATAACTTTGTTTAAGAAACGGCAGTCAGGCATGAAAGTAGTGTATAACGAAGTTAAAGAGAAAAGTTAATTACAGTAAAATAATTTAAAAAAATTATATTGACTTTTTCCGACATAATCAATGTTTTTTACAAAAATTAGTTTTTAATACCAACTTTTTAAGTATGGGCTACTATGAAATACTCGAAAATGGTAAGTATGATGATACCCACCTCACAAGTACAGTTACATTATGCACATACAAAAAACGTTAACTGATGCTTCAAATGTTTCTAGGATAAAAATAAAATAATTTGCCATAAATGCGTTTCGGAGCTATGGACAGAAATATGCCATTAATTACATGAAAATAGAAAAAAACTTCAAACGCATATAACTCAGTAGAGACTGAAAATAGACCCACGCTGTCACAAAATTTTTTGTTCACCAAGTTGCTCTCCATCATAATGTTGATGTTCTACTAGTCAACAATAATACAATATGTATACAATATTTTAATAAATGTATCATTAGAGCCACTCGCTATGGGGAATAGGTAGAAACCAAACGGTATGTGAGGTATGTTTTTCAACCAAATCATACTATTTTTAAATCTTGTTAGTAAAACATGAGTGTTTTTTTAAAATTTTAGAGACAAATTCATATTAGTTCATGATAATACGTTCTGTTCTTTTAAAAACTAAAGTATGGCTTTAGCTTGAATTAAGTGGGCCTTGTTTGTGATAATAGTCATATGACCGATAATAATAACATTCAGAAAAAAAGCAAAAATATATCATTGTTGTATATATACATATTACTCTTTACTCTGATTAAAGTTCAGTTTTGATTATTAAAATCAAATTACACTTCATTTATTTATTTATTCCTTATACAATATACAATAAATATTTATATAAAGACGAGCTCCTATTAATCTATTCCGATGATCTGTGGAAGCCTGGTGTATAATATCTATATGTATATGTTCTTATTTCAATTTAGACTTAGTGTATACGATAGTGGCATTCACTTAGTACAATGATTTTGTTTAATGAAATTGTTTTTCATTAGTAAATTATTGCATTTCTGGTTATGACATCACCACTGTGCCAAACAATTATTTACAATTATGGTTAGTCTATGATGAGTTAGTTTTTCGTAAAAGCATCGTGGGTCATGGATCCAAGCAATTGGGAAACAGATGAAATTATTTTATAAATTGTAAAATTTTACTTTAAATATATTAATCTTAAGTTCCATAATTATTTTAATTCTTATCGGTTTTAAACTGAAGTCTATTTATTATTTGTACAGAAAATTAAGACAAGAATTTTGAGATTTATTTCTGTTTTTCTTAACCCTCTCGCGGATTAAACTTTTTCTAACCATTAAAAAAATTATTTTTACACTATTCCTGTAATCCTGTATGTACTCCATCCAATACAAAAAAATTAATTCTTATTAAATTTTATTGACAAATTTACCAATCAGGAGACTGTTGTTTGTAGACAATATTCTGTATCACGTATTAAAAAAAATTAGTTTATGCAAAGTTAAAAATAAAATAAATATACATATTAAAATTTAATGTCAAAAGGATTGTATACCTATATTAGGCAATGTACAATGTGATGGAGAACTTAGTGTTTGAATATTATTGAACTTTAAAAGTGTTGTTCACTTGTTAGTTACATTTTGGGGAAGTTTATATAGCATGATAATTAGAGAGTTGACAATACCTATTTTAATAAAATATTTACTATTTATATAAGATTTATAGAAGACGTATAACATGGTCTATTCAATATATAGTTGCATATCTGCAAGGACAATATCTCTCATGTTTTTGTGGAGATATGTGAAATTTTTTTCCCTATCGATTTTAAGATAACATTGATGGCATGAGCTTGTTGATCAATATAATCAACAATGTGTACATCGCTATAGTTAATAAGATGGCCGACATACGTATTTGTAATATTATAAAACTTATTTGATCTTCAATTCCATGCTTTTGCATAATGTACATATTTGTTTGTTTTCAAATATATTTTTTTCAAAAATACTGGTATCAATAAGTTTTTCAATTCACTTTAGAGGATAATACACGTACTATGACTGAGACTATTGCCAATTGTGATAACTAACAATACGAATCAGCGAGTATCGTGATGACTCAGGATAACACCAAGCATATTTTTTGCGACTACCCAGATGAAAACAAGGCTCAAATGCTTGGGCGGGTAAATGTTTGAGGGTATATCAAAAGGTTAAACTTTTTCAGGATATCAGCAGATTTGTCCCAGTTACGGGTCTGCTTTAGGAATAAATAATGGGCCACATCGTGCTTGTGTTGTTATGAAGACTGTGCTATTATGAAGACGAAGTTACACTCTACAATAGATATACATTTAAATTAGTATCATAAAAATTCAAAACAAAGAGAAAACTATTGTATGTAATTGTGCATTCCAAATCTCTGTGTAGAAGCAGTTAGAGTGTTGATCCCATAGACTTGAAATTAAAATAAGTTCAAAATACAAAACTATATTTTTTCCATACTTACTCTAAAGAAAGATGTTTGCATAGATGTTTTATTAAATTTATTTAAAAGATTTTGAATAAGCTTTAAAAATTTGATTTTACAAACTTTAAAAAACAAAATATATTTTTCAGACCGCACTCACTTTTAATTGACTTCTGTTGCATTACGAAAAGCAATATATAACCAACTAAAATTAAAGAGTAACCTATCCACATTCCACATCTCCACAAAACTGAATAAAAACGATTGAATTGAAAACGTTCACAAATTAATGTACAAAACCAACGAACAAAACCAAATTTTCTATCAAGTCTGTCCTAAAATTGACACACATTGTTTTGTAAGTGACTAACATTTGAAATACATCATGTTACCTGTAGGTATACTGTGCCGCAAAAGGGTTAAATATATTTTCATTAAATTTTAACCAGTTTGAATTAGTTTAACTATATTGCTCAGTGGAAGAGTTCACAGTGACATGTAAATATTTGTGATTTTTTTTATGTATGTTATATTTTATTTTTGGAATATAAGAACAGCCAAAAATAGACATTGTAAAAAGGTGATAATTATAAAAAATAAAAATAAAAAATTAGCATCTTTGAATTCGTTTTGAAATTTTGAGTAAACAAATAGTCAAAGATTTGAAACAGTAGAAATGACAATGTTATAGCTTGGTGGTGTTTAATTTTATTGATAACAAATATTATTTTAAATTTTAAATTAATTTTTAAATGCATAAAACTTATTATTTTGTAACTTGAAATTTTGTAACACTGGGATTTGAAATTTCTTTTTTTTTTTTGATTTTGGTAGTGGAATTTTGATTTTGAGATTTTGACTTTGGGATTTTGGACCCAATCTTCATATATATTTTTATTTGCATTTTGATGTTTTACCAAAAAATATTGACAAAGCATCTACTTTCGGTTGTTAGTGAATTATTCTTTTTCGAATTTTACATTGATATCAATTATATAATCTCTAGGATTTTGAGAGATTTATATTAAAACAATAAAAGCTTAGATGAACCAAGAAAAATTAACACTTTAGAAGAAATCTAAAGATAGACTTTTTTTTTTTAAGTATTATATTTTTTTTTGTGTTCAACTGGCAACCCAAACCAAATATTTCTTTTCAACTCTGAAAAAATACATATTCTCTTATTTGTATCCAATAGGTACGTAATACAAAACTTCAGCGATTTTTCATTTTTTGGAATTTTGTTTTTGAGTATTTTGCTTAATTGGATTTTGTTTAATTGGATTTTTGGGGAACTTGTCCCTATCCCATATGAACTATATTCGAATTAAGATTGACAGTAAGACAATTGAAAAAGTATCAACATATTTAGGAGTGATTTTAGATGTAGACCTCAAATGGACTTTGTACATAAATTATCAAATTGAAAAAGCGAGAAGGGTGGCTGAAATTTTTAAAATGATATGAATGAGAATACCTCAGGTTCTTACCTAATATAAATTTTATTTTTAATGTACACGCGAAGAGTCCAGCTTTTTTGTTTTAAATGGACAGGAATTATATTATTTTATTTCATTTCTTAATCTAATTGAACTAATACATTAAAAGATAATAAGACTAATATATTGTTAATTATTTGTTATAAATAATGTTGGTATATTTATTTACTGTATTTGACAGGCTCTTAAGTAAGCAAAAATAATAGCTGAAACATCTCCACCGAATTTATAAATAGAATAAATTCGGTGGAGATGTTAAATGGAAGAATATATACTAATACTATTAGTCATATTGATTTTAAGATTGCCTTTAGTTTTTAATTTTTAAAAACACCAAAAAATTGTTTGAAGTACAGTTATATAGCAACATAAAAATGGCTTTAAAAAATTGTCACTGACTGTTTATCAGTTTTCTTTATTAATTTATGTATTTTTTTGGTACTTAATTTAATTGTTAAATCGAATATTTTCCCAATAATAATTTTCTTTATTGGAATTATTCTCTTGGTCTTCAATCGTATTTGTATTTATTAATTATTTTATTTTTTTTTTATTTTTTAGAAATTTTTCAGTGGCAGAATTTGGAATTCATATACCACCAATTCATCATAGTCCTTGTGAAAATTGGACAGCAATGTCAGAAGCTGATGTTGGAAATTGTACTAAAAATGGACGAGTGGTTCATTGTTTTGGTGGCATGGCCAATGTACACACTATGAAGTAATATTTATTAGACTTATTTATGTTCTATATATGTACATACTATTATAATTAATAATATAATTTAATTTCTAGTCCTTCAAAAGTTAAAAAAATTGAAGAATTAATATTATGTGGATGGCCAAATGAAACATTTGATCCACAATTGACATTATTACAGTTTCCGAAAATTCGTTTTTTAAGAATTGAACACAGTCAATTGAAGCATATTTCAAGAGAATTTCCTGACTTACATCATTTGAAGGTATCTATTGTATACACAACTGTACCACACTAACATATATAATTAATTTATTACATTTTTGTTTTAGAGCATTAATATATCATGGACAAAATTGATTAATGTTCGATCAAATCTATTTAAAAAACTTCATAATTTAAGAGAATTAGATTTACGATGGAATCGTTTAGATCATATAGAACATCCTTTAATGTTATCAGAAACATTTAGGCATTTATATTTAAATGGTAAGAGGTTAAATGAATAAAAACAATTGTTATACAATACTCCATAGTGTAGTTTAACTATTTGATATGTGTGCCTGCTTCGGCAACCATATTACATTGTATTACAAGTCCTTACATTGTTAAACTATTACTATAAAAATAAAATGTGGAGTTTACTTTCAAAATTAGTAATGATACATCACAAGATTATTTGATCTACTCACTGGCAATTCATTCAATACTTTTTGAAATATCATTTCATGTGACTTAATTATTGCTTCTACAACAGCTCGGAGTGAGCCTTATTTTCGTTTATAATTTTCCTCCATTCTGATCTTATATTGTCCAAATTGACCTCCATCCGTTAACTTCACTTTGCGGATATTTGTATTAGTAGTCATACGGAGTCTACCCAGTTGATACTTATCCAGACCCCTCATTCATTTAAATAATCAGCATACACCTAACAAGCGTATGGTCATTGTAATTTCATCTGAATTAATTCGTAAAAATTTTAAATAAAATCAAGTAAAACCAAAAATAATAATTAATTCTTGGTAATATATTAATTTTCTTATACAAATCATAGAACTGGTAACAAACTAGTAACTTTAGTAATTTTTAAAACATTATTTTGGACAAAGTTGATCATATTCCAATTTTACAATTTCCAGCACCAGTACTCAGTGCCAGTACCAAAATTAATTTTTTGTTTTACTTGAATTTTCTCAGATTTCATATAAATTAGAATATGTTAAGGGTTGAAATATGGCAGCATTAACTTAACTTTCAACAAGATACACTTTTAATATTGTAAATTTTACTTTTTATAACTTATTGCGTTTTACTGGTATATACTTGTATATTTATAATAAATGTTATTTACTGGTTTCTTATTAGTATAAAAAGTATCACTTTTTATTTGCAAAATCTATAATTATAATTGACAATCATTTAAGGATCTGCGCAGTAGACACCTTTTCATTTTATCTCGCTTCTCCTTAATGAACTCAACTCATATTAGAAGGGAAACTCTTCATTTACGTAAACCTAATGCAATTTTTTACATAAACCACAACAAAATATTTCTATTAGTTGAAACAAGTAAAAACTATCATACTATACCTACTCTAGCATTGCCGTATAAATGTGAAAGAAAGAGAACACAGCATATGCTTGCCTAAATTTGTATATACAAATTTTTATTGGACTGACAAAAGATTTGAAAACGCTTATGAAATTTTTATACGCGACATTATTTATTAAGTACATAGTGAGAAAAAAAGTTCGGACAATAATTAAAGATTTTATATTGAAATTTTAAACAAAGACAACAAAAAGTAATTTTTTTTTATG
This sequence comes from Argyra leucocephala, assembly GCA_963942445.1. Lineage (NCBI taxonomy): Eukaryota > Metazoa > Arthropoda > Insecta > Diptera > Dolichopodidae > Argyra > Argyra leucocephala. Next base: position 55,499,463 of record OZ012681.1, read on the forward strand.
TTAAAATTTAACTTTTAATAGATACCTCGATAATAGTTTCATTTTAATACGAAAAAATTATTATTTACACACATTCTATTTTAATTTTGTCTTAATAATTTCGCTACACCTTTTTGTTTCCTATATTTCACTTCATTCGTGAACATACAATTCTTATTACCGTCTATTTCTAACAATTTGTTTTTTAAATGTATGGGTGTGTTAGCAAAAATACATATCCGAGTTTGACTTCTTATTGTTTAGAAATTCTTTGCTTGCAATAAACCAACAACAAAAACAACAAAAACAAAAATAGAGTACATATCTATAATAAATTATAATAGCCATGCATTTAAGGACATGCGCAGTAAGCATTTTCTCATTTTATCTCGCTTCTTCTTAATGAACTCTTAATATGTAAATAAGTTGTACATATATATGGCCGCAATGCGCAAACAGGTTAAACAAATTTCTATTTGGTTTTATAATATCAAACTTTTAAGTAAAATAGAGCCATTTTGTGTCATTCAACATCTTATTATTTTATACTATTCTGTATAATGTTATTATTATGTTCTGTTAAAAACTTTAAATTTTGCTTCAACTTAAATTATAATTACAAAACAGGGGCCCCTAGTCTAATTTTTAATTTATTTCGTTCTCTTGGAGGACAATTTAAGTGTTCTCTTACGGAATAGTGTTCTCTTACGTTTGAGTTTAATAAATTTGAAAATTTTTATGTAAATTTTTGAAGAAACCAATATGTGAGTTATAAAACCTAAACGAAATTCTCACCTGGTAAAATTTTTTTCACTAAAAATTTATATACATACATAGTATGAAAATTATATATTTTTAAAAGTTAATGAATAATTTTTGTTTTTGTAGGAAATCCATGGAATTGTACTAGAAACTTGGAATGGATATTAAATCCAATAAATAAAGATCGTATTGTTGATAGAGAATTATTATTTTGTGCTGATAAACGATATAGAAGTAAGTATTATTATTTAATTTTTGGAATTTCATTATCCAATTTTTTTTTTAAATTTAAATTTAAATTAATTAATTATTTATTAATTAAAATTTTTATTAAAATTTAAAAATATATTTTATGATCACTTTCGACAAATAAGTTGTAACGAATAAACCTATTCGACATGACATTTCGACATTCCTTACTATAGAAATTTATAATGTTTTAATAATAGTTTTCGTACCCTCTCGATATTTTAGTTTTAATTAGGTAATTTTGGATAATTGTAAAATAGAATTTTTAAGTTGTAATGTTGGAACCAAATTCCATCTAACGTGTTCTCCAAACATGATCAATTCTATAATTATGACCTTCATAAATTTAATTTTTTTTTTTTTTCATTAACTACTTCGTTTGTAAATGTCCTCCTTCCCTTTTACCTTTTCTTTTCTAACTTTCATTTCCATCCCGAGCCAAACGTACCCGTCACCCATAAGGTGCTTACATAGTGTTTTGGCTATGCATAAACGAAAAAAAAAGTTAATTGATATGTATAAAGAGCAAAACCAATCCATGGATGATAATTAACAGCTTTTCGAAGACACTATAATTCCAGTTGTAAGACTATAAAGCCTAAAATTTAATTGGCATAAAATAAAATCAAACAAAAATGTTGATTGCTTCGACTAATAACAGGACTTACTTACTTGTAGAAACCTCTTCAGTTGATGATTTGAAGTTTTTTCATATCTGTCGATACTTCATTTCTCCAGCTGAAGTGTGAACTCTCTCGACGACGCGTTCCCTGGGGCTTGGATTCGAAGAGTTTCCTAGCTGGAGCATTTTCGTCTGTACGCGCTACATAGTCTATCCAATGAAGTGTTATTCTGACATTTTTGCTTGGTTCATGTCGTTGAACAGCTGGTATAGTTCGGCATCGTATCTTCTTCTCCAAACCCCTTCGTCAGACACAGGACCGTAAATTCGACGAAGAATTTTTCTCTCAAAGATACCAAGTACATGTTCGTTTGCTTTTGGTAATGTCTACGATCCAGAACTATGTAGCAGAACCGGAAGATTCAGCGTTTTGTATAATTGTGCCTTGGTATTTTGGGATAAGAGCTTTGAACCCAGTTGTTTGGTCGAAGTATCAACAGTTTGCAAGGGTAATTCTCCGCCTTACTTCAATATCGATGTTATTGGTGGAGTTGATGTTGGTTCCAAGGTAGATAAACTCCTGAACTACTTCAAAATTATATGAGCCGACAGTGATGTTGTGTCCTATATGATGTTGTGAGGACATTTTATTTGTCGACAGCACATATTTTGTTTTATTCTCGTTTTATTCTCCTCTAGTAATAGGACATTCATTAATATAATAGAAAAATATTATTGCAGCTTATACAATTGGTAGTGCATAGCTAATTAATTTAAAATAAAAATAACAACAAAGCTCTCTAAAATAAAAAAACAGTGGTAATAAATAACAAAATAATAATAAAAAAAAGAACAGAGTAAGGTTGAATTGAAATGAGTAAATTTTATGAAAATATAGGAAAATAGATTGTAAAAGAGAAAATCTGATAAATGTTCACTAATGCATATACAACCCTGCCCACAATACCATAATGACGGTATCCAAATAACGGTACCCGAAATAATAGAATATCTTAATGAAGCGTTTCTCAAACTTTTTCATTTGTGGAGCACTTGAAAGTCATATAGATTTATACGGAACCCAATAATTGTTTAATATTTTTTTTTAATTATAAAATGTCTAACAGAGTAACAGAACTAAATTGTATTTAAGAATATTTTTTTTATTTTAAATATTAGGATTTTAACAAAACATACACAAAAAAAAATGAAACGTATTTTGCACAGACAATCTGCATGGCAGCTTCAGTCGTAATTTTATTGCGATATTTGGTTTTGGCCGACGCGTATGATGATAATCAAGACTTACACATATAGGTAGTAGCGAAGGGAAAAAGTATATTAACTACTTTCTTTGATAAATGTTGACTAATTTACTTGACTAATTCTTGGACTAGATAAGTTACTTGACTAATTCTTGGATATTCTTCTTGAATAGAGCACCAAAATTCCGATAAACCTGATTTTTTAAATTATGACTGCAGTGAGGAATCTGAAATCTTATCATAAATGTTTAATATCATTACGCCGACGAAATGAAAATTTATAAAAAAACAAATTTCAGATTGAGCTAATCCTTTTTATAATTAATGTTCCAACAATTATGTTCAGCTAAATTTTTTTTATATTATAGCCAAAACTTAGGTTTTGAACCTTTTAGCACTTGCGTACCGTTGACCATTTGAAAAAGGAAAGGATAGTTAAAGGAAAGGAAAAAAAAAGGAAGAAGAAAAGTTTTGTGGGAAAGAGCGAACAATGTTGTTAATATTCGTCTTAAATCTCTGTAAATCATAAATAAAAAATCCTTCTCTCATTGGGAATGCTTCGATTGGAATGCGATTCCACAATCGAGATGTTCTTACTATAAAAGAATTTCCATAGCCGGACTTAAACCATCTCGGAATTTCCACTGTGAAAGGGTGTGCACTTGATGCCTCTCGTGTTATGCGACAGAATTGCTTGAGAGGAGGAAGAAGTGACTTTAGTTCCTCGGAACAAGTGCCAACACCAAGTAGATATCTATAAAATAGAGAAAGTGCTCCAACAATACGACGATGACCAAGTGGTATAAGGGATGAGGTCACGTTTATGTCGCCTATAAGACGAATGCCGCGGTTTTGAACTTTGTCCAAAAAATTTAAAGCAGTTTTTGTTGCACCTGCCCATAAATGTGAGTTATACTCGAGCTTGGGTCGTATATATGCTTTATAGATTTTTAAGAGGTCTCGAGATGAAAAATAAGCTTTGCAGCGACTTAAAAAGCCCAAACACTTGACGGCGTTTTTCGCAATATCGGAAATATGCTCATTTCAGTGCATATTTTGATTCACTCGCATCCCGAGAATGTTCAAGTCTTTGAGTCGCTGAATAACTTCATTTTGAAGCCGGAGAATTGGTTCGAATGTTGTTAGCTTGTTACTAACGAGACAGCTTTGAGTTTTTGAAGTGTTAAAAACGACTCTGTTTGCTCTACCCCAGTCGACAATTTTGGCTAGGTCGTGATTGAGTGCACCAGCCATCATTGCTCTTTTGGAGTTGACTGCTGAAGCTGTAGCATTATTTGTTTTAAGAAAATCATATGATGCTACTAGAGTGCTGTCATCAGCAAAACTATGGATTGGATTGAAAGTTAATTTGAGAAGGTCATTAATGAAAATGAGAAATAGGGTGGGTGAAAGGACGGAGCCTTGTGGAACACCAGCATTGATTTTAAGTTGGTCGGAAAAACTACCGTCAACTGAAACTATGATAGATCGATTTAAGAGAAAGCTTTCAATCCATTTAGAAAAGGTTGGACCGAGGCCTACAGCATTGCATTTTGCTATAAGAGCAGAATGCCAGACTCGATCAAAAGCCTTAGATATATCCAGAGCTACAACAGCAGCTTCACCAGATTGATGAAGACTGGTGTTAAACTTTTCGCAGAGGAATGTCATGAGATCACCGGTGGAACGCTGAGCTCGAAAGCCGTATTGACTATCATGAATTATACCTCTACTATCAAGATATTTCTTCAACTTTTGATTGATTAAGATTTCCATCGTTTTGGAAATAATGGAAGTAATAGCTATGGGCCTATAGTTCGAAGGATTGCTTTTGTCACCTGTTTTAGGAATAGGATAAACTTGGGCAACTTTCCAATAGGACGGGTAAATTCCTGAAGAAAAGGACAAATGGAATAAGTTGCGCAGAGGCTTAGAAATGGCGAAGGCAATGTGTCGCAGCACAATCGCAGGTATACCATCGGGACCGGTAGATTTATTTATATCAAGATTCTTCAAGACTTTTACTACAGCTCTTGCTCTGAAGTATATCCTTCCAAGCGAAGAATTAACAACAGGGGTTGTTGGCGGATTTTGGGCTGTATTAGGAAGTGTGGAATTGGCTGCAAATAATTTTGCAAAAAGGTTAGCTTTTCCAACAGAATCTGATATAATTGTACTATTATCAATCATAGGTGGAAATGAAGATTTGCAAAAATTTTGCCCAACGCTTTTAGCAAACGTCCAGAAGGACCTGCTGTTGTTGGGGAGATTAAAGATTTCTCGTCTCAACCTTTGGTTGTGCAGGAATTTTTGTTGATTGATAATTTTTTTACATTTATTCCTAACCACTTTATAACTCTCATATGTGTTGACAGTTTTATTATTCTTGTATTTTTTATAAGCTTCTTCTTTGGATTTCAGAGCTTTGCTGCAGAGGTCATTAAGCCAGCCTGAGGGATTTCGTTTTATACTTTTAAGGCTATTTGGAATGAAGGTTTTCATTCCTAATAGAATCCTTTTGGTAATCACCTCTGCAGCAAAGTCGACATTTTTATATTGGAAACACAACGACCAGTTCGATGCATTTAAAAAGTTGTTGAAGCCTTCCCAGTCAGCTTGGTGATAATGCCAAACTAGTCTTTTGGGAGAATTAGAAGAACTGGTTGTTGTGCCTACTTCAAAGCTTGTGCTTACAAGACAGTGGTCGGAACCACCTAGCGGAGAGTTAACAGTTACTTAATTTATTACTTTTACACGCCGACTATGTCCAATTCCATATGCATATTCTTTTAATAGCCAATTCATTTTAAATGTTACATCAATTAAAGACTTAGAGGTACTCTTCTATAACAAGCTTTCATTCTATCTTCATTACTTTGATATATTAAACAAAGGAAATTCTATACTTGGTTTTATTAAACGTTGTGCAAGAGAATTTGATGATCCTTATGTATTAAAATCTTTTGATACCTGCTTGATCTGACCTGATTTGGAATATGCCAGTCAAGTATGGTGTCCTTTTTACGGTGTTCATATAGATAGATTCGAATCGGTTAAAAAATAAATTCTTAGATTTGCTTTATGTCTTCTTGTTTGTCTTCATCTTTGTATCATCTGCTAGCATTATCATCGTCATGACTCATGAGTATAAATCATTGTAACTTATTTGAATTAAGCTCGTAAATAAACAAATAAATAAATATTCCTGAACTGTCATCTCTGTCGGTTTTTGATTAAGTCTTTCGGCTTTGAGAACCTCTATCTTATTGCATTTTTTTTTAATTACTTTCTTACTTTGTATTATTTAGTATTAAATTGTATCATTATTTTTTGTATAGTAATGCGTTACCTTTACAAACTGCATTAATGTTCATCAAATTCACTTGCATTATTGGTATGTAATTTTAGATCAATTCTAATGATAGCATACTTTTTTTATGTTCAGTATAAATAGTTGTACTGTAAATTTTGAGCCGTAACATTGGAATTTCATTCAGCTGTACCGGTGAATTCGATCGATTAAAAATCGAGTACTCGTTCGTAAATTTTCAACCGGAGAATTCGATTTAAAAAAATTCGAATATTTTTGATCGAAAATTTTCTCGTTCAAAATTTTATAATATTTTTTTTTTATTTTTTTTTTTTTTACGTATGTGTATTTTAATAATTTATTTCTAAAACAGCAATCTAAATTTATTTTTTTAATTTGAAATTTGAACTTATTTGACATAAAAGTCATAACATTTCGTTATATTTTTTATTTGATTAGATTTTTTGAAATGAGTACAAAATGAGTCTTTCGATCGAATTCACCGTTAAGAAATTCTCATCGAATCGAATCGAAAAATTCGAATAATTTTATATCGAATCAAATTCACCGGTACGCCTGATTGTTGTATATAAGATTAGAATTAAATTTAGAAAAATTTAATCGTTTTTTTTTATTTATTTTTATTTTTAAAGAAAGACATCTGATGACAGTTTTGCATTATCAAGTGGTAAGAATAAATAAATTTATTTTGAAAGAAAAACAAAAAAAAAAAACAAATATAGAATTAAAACTATTTAATTTTATTTAAGAATAGGTTCTAAGAACAATGTGCAGTAGTGTGGAGCTTAAAAATTGTACATGTACAATGCATTATATAACAAAAAGTGAAAATGAACGTTTGACCCCAATTTATGCAGTTAATTGTTCAAATTTAAATTTAACACGATTTCCATCATTTGTGCCACAAAATACGACAATTTTTTATGCAAATAATAATAAAGTAAGTGAAATTTTTTTTTTTTAATCTGACAAATTACAGATTAAAAAATAATAAAAAAAAATCGTAACTGCAACAAAATATTTCCAGTGCGTATGAAAATAATTATGAAAATATTATGGTGTGATGAATTAAATTTTCATAATTTGCTTTTTTTATTTCGTATGACAATATTCAATTTTTATTTTTAGATCTATTTGCGTAAATAAGAACCTCCGATGAAACAATGTGAATATTTGTTAGGCTCTTGTGGAACGCGTAATTTTTCATGACTTGTTTAACGAGAGGTATCATAATTACAAGGAAGTCAATGACTCACCATTCGATTTAAAAATAAAGTCTGCAAAATGGCCGTTTGTGGGATAGAAAAGGAATAAGACGAGAAGATAGCTGAAAATAGGGCAGAATTTTAATTTTACATAATTCTAACCGGTTTTTATACAGTCGCCTAATCCTAAATAAAATTGGGAAACCATTTTTCCTAATATATTTTGACAACAGAGACATTTCGCAAATTTATATTTAACATAATTGGTCATTTTGTAAACCGCTTGTTTGGTATATATTCAGACACATAACAAATATGTGTTTGGTAAAAATATGTTAATTTGGTTCTTGTGAAAAGTATTAATTGCAAAGTGTCTTATTCGATAAAGTATACTGTTTGTGAAATGGTCATTATATTAAATTGGATTTGAAAAAGTATCATACCATATAGCAAATGAGAGTTTGACATATTGATTTTGCAAGCTGGACCGCTTCCATGGTGATTCGGTATTCGATTTTTTTGTACTAATATTGGTTCTAGTCGATCAAAAAATTGTTTTTCGAATATTTTTAAAAGAATATGCAAGAGACTAATTGGTTGGTACGATGTTGCTAATGTAGCATATTTTCCAGGTTTAAGTATTGGTACGATTTGTGCTACCTTCCAAACTTTAAGAAATTATTTTCCTAAATATATAGCGCTGAATATATATCTTAGAAATTCAATTGCTTTTTCAGGCAGCTCCTTCATTATTTTACCTGTTAGTAAATCATTTCCGAGAGGTTTTATTCTCTTTTTGATGTATACTTTTATTTCTTCTGTAGTGACCCATTTAATGTTAATTTCATTATTTTCATAGTCAGTTATCGGTAGAGTGCAGTGCAGACAGGTATCGATGTTTTCATTTGAGAATGTTTGTTTGAAGAACTCGGAGAGTAATATTATTGAGTAATAAATATTGAATTATATTATTAATTTTACCGCCCCCTAAAATCAACCAAAATCGGCCTCCGATGTGCGCACCACACATCCGTCATATGTACGGCGCAGGCCTGTTCGGGAATACCCATACTATGTTGTTATCCCTGATGACTTTCTTTACCTACTGTCATAATTTTCTACATTCTTATTTATTAATTATTCAAGTAGATTATCACTTCATTTCTACTGTATATAATTTCTGTCCAAAATTTCAAATTTCAAAATAAAACTGATAGGGTAATGAAAAATTTGTGTTTATGTACAAATCATTGTACCATAAAGGAAATATTTATTTTTAGGAAATATATTATTATGTTTATATTTTTCTTACTCAATATTCAAAATATATATTTTTTTTTTAATTTTAGATTACAGACTTACGACCTCTGAGAAATAATCCCAATTATAGAACAGTAGTTGATGTACATTTGGATAATAATCGTGTACCAAATATTGATGTTTTAGAAGCTGGATATTGGTTACGTCATTTTCGTGTATTTAGTTTACGTGGAAATCGTTTAACAAAATTACCAATTTATGCATTAGATAATGCTTTAGAATTCAATCGAAATGCTGTTTCATTGTATTTAAGTCGAAATGCATGGCGATGTGATTGTAAATTTGCAATGCGTTTTCATGAATTACTCTTAAAATATATGGATATAATAATGGATTCAGCAAATATAACATGTAAATATGTTGATGGAGATCATAGTTATACATTGAATGTATTAGATATAGAACGAAGTACTGTATGTAAATTACCAATTGATTCAAATATTCAACCAATAGATTTAGTTAATTGTTTATTAGCATTTTTAATTGTATTTGTGTTTTCGAAATTAGGTTATGATTATTATCATTATAGAAAATCAGGAAGATTACCATGGATTGTTACGAAAATTTTATGAATAATGTTGAACAAAGTTATTTTGTTATAAAAAATTATTGTAAAAAAAAAATTAATAATTAGATAATTTTTGTTATTTTTGAAAAGTCGGATTTATTATTGTTGTTAACTAGTATTGTGTTTTTTTCTATATATTTTGAATAGAATCTGTAAATTTATGTAAAAAAATAAAAATAAAAATAATTTATATAAAGTTAAGTATAAAATTTATAATATTATAAGCAAGTTGGGTTTAATTATTTTTTTTTATTATTATTAATGGGGTGTTCTATGTAAGAGCGACCTCTCAAGATCTATTGTACCTTCCCGTTAATCTCAAAATTCTAGGTATATGTCCTTGATGAAAGCAATTATTGTTTTGATGTCAATTTCAGAATCAGGTAATGTGTATTCTTGGAAATACTTATATCTCACAAATCTTCTAATATAATTAAATTTAAATATAAAATTAACCACTCCGTTATGGATCGGGTTAACGTAATCAAAGATTTAGGAATTATTCTAGATAACAATATATAGTTTTTAATCCACATATAGATTATACAGTATCTAAAGCTTTTTCCATTCTTGGCTTCATAAAACGTAATTCTCAAACATTTTTTTTACCATACACTTTTAAATCTTTGTACAGATCTCAGGTTCGACCACATATCGAATATGCTTCTCCCACACATTAAAAACATTACACATTAAAATATTTGAGTCAAAAGAGTATGATAAAATTCTGCCTTCGTAATTTTAATTGGCAACAAAATGCTACAAGTTACAAATCCAAATGTCAACTAATTCATATTTTTACATTGGAAGTAAGAAGAAATGTAGCGGCAGTAATATTTTGCTATGATATCTTTTCAGGTAAAATTAATTGCCCTCAAATTATTAATCATTTTAACATATATGCACCAGCACGAGAGATCCATTCTCGAAGATTTTTGTACCTAGATGCACACAGAACAAACTATGGTTTTTCAGATCCGATAGCCAAATCTCAAAAATTATTGAATTCTTGTTTCTCCGTTATCGATTTTAATGATTTAAGAGAAATTGTTAGAAGAAAAGTCACCATATTTTTAAATAACTTGTAATTTATTATTTAGTTTACCGATATTCATTAGGTATTAGTTATTTTTAACATTAAATAATATTTTTATTTTCATTTTTTTCTTTATTAATTTATGAAATTTTTATTTTTAAATCAAGTATGTATTTGTAATGAACTTTAGTTTCTAAGTAATATCTGTAAGAGTTAAATAAATCTTTTGCGAGCTTTGGCGTTACAAACAAATAGAATATCAGAGGAATTTGCATTCTATCTAGAAAATCTAATTATTTAAAAAATCAAAAACTGAAATAGTTGCACTGAAATTTTCATACTTATTTAGCCAGTAGAGTGGTTATTTTGTTTTTGTGTGCCATATGAATTAAATTTTTTAACTTTTAATAAACTGGGATTAAATAAATAAATTTTTTTTATCTTTAACACGCCAAAGCAAAAATTACTGAATTTCATTGGAATTCATCCACATATATTTTTAAAATAAAATTTCTATTTGCTTTAAAACAACTTTACGATCAATCTGTGGTGAACATTTTTTTCTTGGGCTATAAAAAACAATTAAGTTTAATCGTATAGGAGGTCAAAGATTCAAACAATATTGTAAATTTGTAAGATACCATGATTGCCGCACTTTTAGATATAACATTGCTTCGAATGACATACAAGATGTTACAAGTTTATATGCGACGTGGTTCAATTAAAATATGACTGTTACACGTTTTTGATATGGCGAAATACTTGTTAAAGGCATACATTTTCGAACAAAAACTCTATTTAGGTCTGTTTGATAACTTGTTTACAACTGAAACCAGCCAAGATATGTTAAACGGTGATAATCAACTTTTATTATATAGAGGATAATTATTACACGAAATATATTTCGTGAGGAAATCTTCGAATATGGAATATGCAAATATTGTGCCTTTAATTTAACAAATTATGAAATCTATAATTTTTTGTACGGACAAAGGCGTATTTCTGGTTGCTCCCAAACATTTATTTCGAATTATTTATATATTAGAAATACTGGCACTTTCTTATAATTGATATGTCTCTATGTATGCTTCTAAATTGTCATTTTGCACAGTATCATCTTGAAAAATTTTTCGTTTCTGTTTTTGAAGGGAATATAAATGTGTTGAGATTGCCTTAGTTTTCCTGTATACTTCAAATTTGGACACAATTTCGTATTTTTATCTGGTGCTCTTGTATAGCTTTAACTATACTAGATGAACGTTCAAATAGAAAGACAACACAACTGTCTCATCAGCGATGGTTTACTTGTGATATTTTCAGTTGCAGTTGAAAGATCAATATTAATCTTCAATATTGATCTTTCAACCACTACTGAAAATACCACAAGAAAACTTTGAGAGAATGTGCAGTTGTGTTGTCTTTACATACAAAATGGGGCCTATAACGCTTCCTTGCGACGAACTCTAGGACTAATTTGTTTTGTTGTTAAACCTTTACCTTACTTTTTCATAAGATTGTAATACCTATTTTGTAATTGTGATCAGGAAGCTTGTTTTTAAATTTAAATAAAAGATCCACATATATCTCAGTTTATTGAAAACTTGTATAAGGTCGGTTCTTTTTGTTTTTTAAAGAGTAATTTAATTGACAAAATCAATTTAACTGTAAAAATAATTTTGAGGAAGGAGTCTAACCAATTCTATTTCAAAAATTCATCTCTTATTTAAATTTCATTGTTTATATATTCTATGAGTGTATCTGAGATGATGTTTTTTTTCATATATGATTTACGTCAGGCAGGACATGGCCTGTATTTGGCAATAAGTAGTCCTGATATATTATGGCCTAAGATTGAGTGAAATTCTATATGCATGTTTATACGGGCAGAAAAGTGGTAGAAATCTACCAAAATTTATAGGTGAGGGGTGATTTCGGTAAGGGGTAAGCAAATTTACTAAAATTTTAAATTTCAGTTAGATTTTTGACGTTTAAGTTTTTTTTTTTGGAATATGTCAGTGTCAAAATAATTTTATTATTTCTTATTCACAAAAAACAAGGAAATTGTTGTTGACAACGTAATTTTCAGATCGAATATTAATCAAATAAAAAAATAAAAATTATAGTAATAATAATAATGTTGGATTGACACTAGAATAATAATAAAAATTTATTTATTTATCTTTGCCAACAATTTCAATTCTGGCCATCTTGGTATTTCAATAATCTGACAGCAACAATGGCAGAAATCTACCAGTTTTTTTTTACGTATGAACATGAAGGTAGATTTCTACGGTAGATCTGCTGCTGATTTCTGCTGACTTCATTCGAGCATGCTTGATCGATCTAATTATATATACATATATATATATATATATATATATATTTGCAAATAAAATAAAATAAGTAAATAGTAGATTAGGCCGAAAAAACTTTTTAATTTATACAGACTCCTTGAGTTCTTTAAAACCTTTTCCCAAACTATATCCAGTACAATCTTCAATACAAAAAATACAAGCCAATGATAAGTAAATAAAAATCAAAAAAATATACAATTTATGTGGATTTCAAGTTCGTCACCCATGATGTCGAGATAGTTGACAGTCTAGCAAAAAGCTCTGTAAACCAACCATACGATAAGCATCACCTTTTATATTATAAAAATGTTAAAAATATAATAAATAAGAAAATATATCAAAATGTAAAACAAGAATGGATAGAAACGGACGATAGTAACAAACGAAAAAAATAGCAAGCCAAATATGAGACCTTGCAAAAATCTTAGTTTACTTAATAGTCGACCGTGATTACTAGAATAAGAATAGGTTTTTCTAATTTAACACATAAAATTATATTTGATTCACACCACCACCAAATTGTGCTTGGGATGGAGCAAACCTCATTATTAAGGATCTGTTCGCAAATTGTATTCAATATTCAAGAGATATGGATAGACATTTAAAAAATAATAGTCTAGATATTTTAAAGAGAGGTGATGAAACCAATTGAACTATACAAAACAATTTAAAACAAAAAATGAAACAAAATTAATAGATTATGTTAAAAAAAAAATATTAAATGTTAAAAAAAAAAGAATGGAATAAAATAGAAAATATTTAGTTCTAATAACTTCATATAATTAATTAATATGTATACGAAAAATTGAACTATTGAATTATTTTATATAGAAACAAAAATTAAAAATGTATTATATGAATAATAGAATCGGTAATTAGAAAATAAGAAAAAAAAAATAAAAAAATAATGTAGAGACCTGTCCTGAAAAAATCTATACTGTGTTCAAAGGCTAAAGTTATATAAAAACATTGTAGATTAAAAAGTATATAGAATTTCATTCTCCTTCCCAAATTTACATTTTTCAAGTTTATTTTCTTATATTAAAAAATGTTTTCTATCTAATTTTTCACGAGCTATATTTTTATATGCTATAGTCTCTTGCCTATTATTCTAAATGTTTTAATACATTTAATAAAGGCTAATGAAGGAGTTTAATAAATTTTTTCATAATTACCAAAAAAAAAGTATTTTTTTTTTCATTTCATAAATTTCAAAGTTCAAAAACACAAAACAAGTGAATATCATAAACATGATAAAACTGTATGACTACTGTTATAAGAAAGAAAAAACTAAAGTAATTTTTTGGTAAATTCCAAAATAATAACAAAAAATAAATTCACATGAAAAGAAAAAATTTGAAATAAAAAAAAAGTAAAAAAATCACCAAAATTTCAAAAAATTATAACCAATTCATTTTACAGATGATGTGAAGATAATTTTTATCTTAAATTCTTCATATCAAATATGAAGAGGAAAAATACTAAGTGTGTTATGGATTTGATTCATCGTTTAGAATAATACCAATATTAGAATACCGTTTATAGTCATATATTATATTACTAAATTCATCTATGATAATCCGACTTCAAGTGACACAAATTAAATATTGAGCCTCAGATGATTGGAGTAATAATTTTTTTTTGTTGCACATAATCAAAACATTAAGTCGAGAACTTTTATATCGTACGTTACGGGGTAGGGAGAGAAGGGAAAATGAAGTTGAGAAAGAAGGAAAGTAAAAGGAAAGGAGAACAATTACGAACGAAAGTTGTCTTAAATCTATGTAGTTTATAAGATAAAATTGATCATGGGGAACACTTAAGATTGAATTTATTTTCCACATTCGAGATGCTCTGCTTATAAACGAATTCCCATACATTGTTTTCTGCCATTTAGGGTTTTTAGAGGAACAGTATACGAATGAGCAATTGTGTTCTTCATGTTTCACGAGAGAAGCGCTTGGTTGAAGTCAACACAGATTTAATTTAATTGACTCATACCTACGATATATTTGACAATAAATTTCAAAAATTGTAATTCCATTTTTTACAAATTACAAATGATACAAAAAAAATAATTTTTTTTTTCATTGACAAAATGTTTTCTTTTGGTGAATACCTGATAAAATTACAATCTAATAACTTTAATTATCTATAGCGGTGTCTAGACGATCAGTGAACACTGTTGGTTTTCACTGAAATGCATGTATTTTGTTGTTGTTTGAAAAAAATAAAAAAAGTTGAAATGCTTTTAACTTGTCGTCAGTTTTTCGATTTCAATCGTTCCGAATTTCATAGCCAACTTTTCTAATCTTAACCGTAATGTCGAAAACACAATCACGACGAATGACGAATTTTTCGCTTTCCAATACATGAGATTATATGTAAATCGTGACGAATGACGAATGACCAAAATTTCGCGTTCAAAAAATAGATCTATTTCTATTTTACTCGTCGATGAATGACATTCAGTAATACCAACATAAATTGGTGTCATTTGCTTGTTTTTGTTGTTGTCAGTTGAAAATATAAATAAATTATAGGTGTACGTAAAATTTATATTAGATACGTATTTTTATTTATATTCTTCATTTTGGTTTGGAATAAGAGTATTAAGATGGATGTGCTCAAGCCTGAGTTGATTTGGATTAACAAACGATGTTATAGACTTTTTGTCGAAAATTTTATAAAATTGAACTCAAATAAAAGTAAACAATAATACAAGGGTTATGTAGGAGAAGGTGAATACATGTGAATACCAAAATATTTTGAATGGCTAAATAAAATACATTTTTCCAGTTCTTCACAAAAAAGATGATAGAGAAATTTTTTTTAATAGATGGCCAATATGAGACCTAATTTCATTTACCAAGGTAAAGTTAAAACAAATTGTACATAATTATATGAAAAAAATTATATCTTTAAATTTGTATGTCTGTAGTATGTTTTTTTTCACATATAATTGGAACAAAAGGACAAAAAAAAGAATTGAATCTGAAAAACTCTCGCATAATCGTACTAAAACAAGGAGCAAAGGGACATATTACTGTTATTGGTAATTCCATTTATATTTCTTAATTAATTAACCAATTTGTTTTGTTTTGATTACAATAGGAAAAACCGGGAATAATGTTAAATGTGCATGCTGAAAATTAGATTTAGTTGTTTTGTCATCAAAAATAAAAACACTTCCAACACATTTTATTTGTTTTCCATTTAATAATCAAATCGTTATGGATGCTTATAAAGGATTTATGGTAAAATATAACATTAAAATCAATTTACAATTACATATGTATATATAAATAATACAAAATTGTCTTTAGTGATACAATTGTAAATGGCGATATAATTAAATGTATTAAAAAACTATTCATTCATCGGGACAAATTACATTTAATAATAATCATGTTATTATTAGTCGATAATAAAGATAGACTTTATGCATCGCAAACTTTAAATGATTGTAAGGAATCTACAATAGATAATAGATCCATTGATTTGGCACCAGTTCTGACAGTTTATGAAGCAAGTACTATTTTAAAACTAGAACTTTAAAGTATTTGAATTAATTATAATTACTAAATAGTATAAGCTTGAGACCTAATTTCATTTACCAAGGTATTAATTATAATTACTAAATAGTATAAGCTTGTAAAATAATAATAAGATTTAAATTAATATAAGAAAGTTCTAATTGATTAATAGCTATATGTTTTTTTAGCTTTTGAATTCAATTTTAAATTTTTATTATTTAGTAATGAAGTAAATAATAAATAATTTGTATCAATAATTGCCTTTTCTATTTCTCTCCTAAGTATTTTATTCTTTTTATTTATTATTTGAAAAAGAACAGTAGGTAACTAAGCGACAAAGTATAATAATAAGCGTGTACCAAACAGTACAATTATATAACTTAAAATATTTTAAGATAATAATATATCCAACATCAACAAGAAGAACAACAATAATTATCATCAATAAATATGAGTTATTTATTCTTATTTTTAAAAAATAAATATCAATCTGAATAATAGCAACAATTTATTTATTTTATTTTTTAAAATAATATCAATTTGAAATAATAACCATTTATTTATTCTGTTTTTGTTTTATTTGAATTATGTCAAAAAAGCAAATTGTTCGTCGCGAATATTCGTTGTGATTGTGTCTCTAATGGCGAATTTTGGTCATTCGTCATTTGTCATTCGTCGTGATTGTGCTTTCAGCGTAACACAGAAAAAAACCGTTGTAGAAAAGAAATATTTGAATAATTTGTCAGTTGAAAATTCTAAAAATTAATTTTTATTATTATTGTTTCACTTACACTTGTTACATTAATGGTAATTTTCAGTTTTCGCCATTTGTAAATTTTTTCATTCAAAACTGAACATGTAGACACTTCTCAGTTTTAACTGACAATGAAAACTAACTGAATAACTAACCGTCTAGATACCGCCTATGTGTTCTATCTATTGTGTAAGTGGATTAACTATTATTTAATTTATTTATTTCAACATCATCATTATCCTGCCAGCCCCATTAGTGGTCATAGAACGGAATTAATATATTTATTTCGCCATAATTACATATTTTGATTTTTACCAACTTTACTATTTGTTACAGTTTAATCTATATGTATTTACGTCTATTTTTTACTTTAGGATATTTTATTTTCATTTCGTAATACTTAGTCTTAAGAAAAAGCTGGCTAAAACGTTTGTATAAAAGTGTTAATTTTTATATTGAAATACGTACCTATAATTTGGCATAATACCTATATTTAACTATGTACATAATATATGTCTGTAAATTTTTCTTGTATTGTTCATATATCATATTTTATATAATTTAATATAACTAAAGAATAATACAATCATTGGGTATCAACTCGAGCTCGTTCAGCTTTTTTTTTTTAAATTTAGCTGTATTTTAATTACTTATTTGTTGTACCCTATATTTGTGTACTATATTAAGTCTAGGTTGGTTTATAGCTTTCTATATCAATACTTAATTTATCAGTGTAATTTTGCTTTGCGCAGAGGTGATATCGTAACCAATGAGGGTTTATCGAGGTGCGATTATTGCTAGTTGAAAACTTGAACCAATGCTTCGCCATGTGAACGTGAAATGTCGTTCGCTACGGCAATTTTTAATAGCCAGAAATGGCTAAATATAAAAAATAAAATAAACTTTTGCCACCCAATATATTTATTTAAAGTTTGTGCTTATCATTAATTTGAAAATTAAATCAAATAAAAACAATTCAACTTCAAAATTATGTGAAAATTACAATTTTAAAGGTAACAAAAAATCAACTACAAATCAATTTAATGTTTTTCTTCTGTGCAATCAATCCAATGTATACTTCAAATGAGAACTTTTATTGTTCTCAGAATGGTTGTTTTAAGGTATTCCATCGTATACTATTTTAACTATTCTTTAATCATCAATTCGGGACAGATTCCATGGTTTTTTTATTACTTTTTATCCATGTGACCACATCAAAAATATTACTCCTACACCTACAAAAATTATCTAAGTGCGAAGAATGCTTTTAGTTTTGCTAATTTCAGCATGCAGATAAATAATCGAACGTATCTATTAATTAATATAACTTTAGATTCCCGGTTAAAAAAAATGATTATTCTGAATAAGATTAATCAAAGATCCAGTTATTTTTACGTATATTCCTGTTGATTTGATTTGTTCATGTAGAATGAAACTACATAGCCATTTTTCCTACATCGAATGTACTATGCTCCAAAAGAGAATCAATGCAAAACTTTGGATTTTATTTAGTCGATTTATTCGATTAAAATTTTCCTTTTCATATTTTTCACAATATTTGACCAGAAATGAAGGTAGGTTACAATATTATGTATACTTGCTAATTTAAATATCGATATTTTTTTTAAATTGATAAAATCATAACTGAGCAATAATCGCTTCTTTACAACAGTTAAACAATGTCGTGATCCTATTCGTTTCATATAATATACTGGACCAACGAAATTTTCTCTTTTTTTCTTTTTGTATTTATTTTTGGAGAGTTCATATTATAAAACCAACAAAAAAAAAATTATCCAAATTTTTCAAGATAAAAAAGTGACGACGATATCATATTTCCCACAGGAATAATTTCTCACGCGAAATTTTTAATAGTATGAAAAGAAATATAACAAAAAAAAAACACATTTTTATTGTTGTGTTTTTGTTTTTGTTTCTGAATCCGTTTTGCAGTCAATTGTAAATGCATCTATGCATTATACTAGGTTCGAAATTCCAAAAATATTGATATTAAAAAATTAAAAATCCTAATTTAACTCAAATGCGATCATTTTCATTCTTTGCATTTCTCTCTCTCTCTCTCTCTCTTTATTTTCTCATAAATTTTTAGTTGCAGTGCAGGTTATTTTATTAATCTCTTAACGTTATTTGTTTTATAAATTTGTGATGTAGTAGATGAAATTCATATGATGAAATGTACGTTACTTCGTTTTTAGTGTTAGGTGTACAAAAGCAAAGAAAACAAAAAAAAAAATAATCTAATTCAAATATCATTTTTGTGAAACAAAATTAAGTTGGTAGAAACAGAAAAATCAAACGAAAAATATTTATCCTTGACAGGTCAAAGTTAAATACAGAAAGTAAAAACTAATTTTAATAAATAGACTTGGTCAAATTATTAATCCACATAATTTGTTTTTACAAAACGATGCTGTTATGAAAAACCAAGTACTAAAGACTAACAACTACAATATTATTTAATAATTACATTATATTGCTTGCAGGGTTTGATCTAAGTAAATATTGTATATAACAAAAATAAATAAGGAGCCCTATATGGCATTTGGCTCTTTAATTATTATAATTTATCAAGGGAATAAATAATATATAATATTTACAATTTTAAATTATTAAAATGTTGATTGATTTGTTTTTTGTTTTTTTTTCCAAGTAATAACTATTGTTACAAAGTAAAATTGGACTAGAAACGAAAAAATAAATTTTGCTTTTATCCATGGTACTGTATAGCAGTGTTTCTTAACCTTTTTATACTCGCGGCCCACCAAATATTTAAAAATTTCTTTCTGACATCCACTTTTTAATAATAATTTATATTTATTAAATTACCTATAATAAGTTGATTTTTTTATTATTTTATTTTTTTTTACATATAATAAATATAAAAGATAACTTTATTAATTCATTATCTTTTTAAATAACATTCAAACTTCACAAAAAAACTCATTACTTTTTATTAAAAAAGAAAATAAATATAAAAAATGAAACATAAAAACTCATTGGTTTTTAGTAGAAAATAAAATAAGAATCAATTAAAAATTCATAGGAAAAAAACAAATATATTAAAAATAATTTAATGAGATTTCTGGTGCTGAATACCCTCAACTTATTTGCTCAATTGTTTGTAATGCTATCCGCATGCTAGCATCTAACCGCAATCGATTATGTTATTTTGTTTTCCACCATAGTTGAGACAATTCCTTTTCACACAAATATGTATTAGCGAAAGGCAGCAAATTTTGCATTGCTGCTGAAAACAGGGTGGGATATTCTGCTTTAATTTGTATCCAAAATTGGGGCACACTTTTAGTTTTGAAAACAGAGTTTAAATTAAAATCATTTATTAATTATTCTAATAATGTATCTTCATCAGCTGATTTATAATTGTTGTATGGATCTTGAATCCAAATTTTTGTAATGTGATTTTCATCATTAGGAAAATATTTATGAAATTTTTCAATTAATTTTAAAAGACGACATTTAATTAAGGAAATTACATTTTGTTTCTCAAATTGAAATTGAATCAGAGATTAATTGTGAATAGAATGGAAACATTTCATATATACATATTTGAATCTATTCTTTGTATCCATTTTTGTACTTTCATTTTCATAGCCTCAATTTTGTTATACATATGGAAAATATTAGATTGAGACCATTGCATGGAGATTCAACTGACTTAGAATTATAAAAATATCCGCCAGATACGACAGTTTAACAACCCAATTATTGTTCTCAAGATAGCTTGTTAAGCTGAATTTTTCATTATTTTAAAAAACCTCAATTTCCAATCCCAATTTAAATAAACGAGCAAAGATTTGTCCTCGAGAGAGCCATCTCACTTCCGTGTGAAATAGGAAAGAAGTATTTTTCTTCACAAAAAATAATAATTTTAATAATTCTTCGGCTATAGTAAATGGTTTTTTTTGCTTTTGCAACGTGAAGAACTGCGATAAATGAACTTTTCTAAATAATTCTTTATTTTTAGTTGCTGTCACATTTATGACTGTCTTTTGATTTTTTAATTCGTGTATTTTTCTTATAAAAATTCTTATAAAGTTTTGTTTTTATATTCTTCGTGCTTAGTATTTAAATGCCTCAACAATTTATTTGTTTCATTGTTTCATTGGAGAGAACTGCACCGCAAATGACTCATTGTGGCTTTGTAATTCCTTGCACTTCTATGCTTACGAACCCATATTTTATATAATCACTATCGTATTTTCTAATTTTAATGTTTTTTAATTTTATACTTTTAGTTTTAGGACTTGTAGTTTTTTCTGTTGCATTTTGCACTGTATCACCATCAGGACTTTCACTAGTATTTTCTTCGCTATATTTTCTTTTTGAAGATCCTGATCACCGATTAATTACATTAAAAAAATTTTCTAATGTTCCTTTCTGCTTTTTGCTCATTGTTATGAGTTAATTAGAAATAATTAAAATTCATAATATAAGAAAAAATTGCACTATTTATTATTCGATCCAAAGTCGATGATAGAACTAAACTAAAACAAAACACTTCAGTTCAAAGTTCTCGTAAGGATTTTGCATATATTTTACAAAAATCTTTGAATTTTCAAAGCCTCCTATTAAGTCAACAAGTTTATTCTTGTATACATTTTTTTTACACAGAATTACTTACAATTAGAATTTTTTCTTAGAATAGCTTTGGGGTAAACGGTAAAGAATTAAATACTGCATGTAAGTAGCATATTTGCATTTATTTCTTCTGTACTAACGAAATTATACCCCCGCAAAACTTCTTACGGACCCCCAGGGGCCGAGGCCCACCAGTTAAGAATCACTGCTGTATAGTAATAATTTTTATAGAGTTTATATATATGTAGGAATGTAGGTATGTTTAAATTATTTATTATTACAATTTTTTTTGTTTTTATTTTTATTTTATTGACATATAGTATCTGATTAATCATAATACGTATGGGAACAAAAGAAAAAGGGGCACTAACATCTTGGTCTTTTATTAAATTAAAATTCCAAAATCCTATAGGTTATTATTATGGAGTATAACTGAGAAGTTTACAGAACTATTTATAGCGCTATTTTTTTTTTTTTTTTATATTATAATTATAATTTTATGTTAGAAAATGTTAGTTATAGTGGTTATAGCTTATCAAATAAGTTAGTTGTTTTTAAAAAATTATTTATTAATTTAATATTACCGGTGCTGGATGTTGGGTAGGATTTTTTTAAAGTAGCCTGTTTCTCTGATTATTAAAGAATATGCAATTGTTTAGATTGTTTAGAATATGTTCTATTGTTGTAGCTTGTAGGTGAGTTGCAATGTTGACAAATTGGTTTAGTTAATTGGTTTTGTAAATATTGGCTAATTTTGTGTGTCCCAGCCGAAGACGAATACAATTTTTAGTTTCTTTTTTATTTATATCTGTAGGGTATTGATATTTTGTTTTATTTGGATTGATGGAGTTCTAGTGTTGGTTGAAGTTTATTATTATTACAATAAAACTGTAAGTTTTACCATTGAGTATTAATATTTTTTTTTCCAATGTTTATTTTTATTTAAACTTTTTTTTTTTTTTTTTTGCTTGGATTGGTCTTCATCTCTTCTCATCGAATCTTAATAGACACAATGAGCCCCGTAGCTTCCATTGTGTGCCAGATTTTTAGTGACTAAACCACACCCCTCCCATTAATACTAGTCCAACGGACTAACCATTAATTTATTGCTATTTTGATTTTCTTAAAGAAAAAGTTTACGAAATTCTATCGTATTAAATCTAGTGGCTTGATTTTTATTTAAACTGATACACGTATTATTTACACTCCTTAAAAATAAAACATAAAATCTCTATATTTTTATATCAGAATTATAATGTTTAATTTCAAAATTCGCATTTTTTATTTTTAGCATTTCCTCTGCTAACTCAATACTTATATTTATTATTTAACACATTTTATCTTTTATTATCTTCTTGGAAAAATTATTTACAAAGAAAAAGCTACCAGCTTCTATTTTTAATGGTGGATGTTGCACCTGTGGTCTGTTTATTCGTTTGGCTGCTTTCCAAAGCGAGTGGTCAGTATAAGCATCGGCTGATAAATTATTATTTTTTTTTTATCTTCTTGACAGTAGGTAGAATCACCTTTTCGTGCTTAATTAAGTACGGTACTGCAAGTTTTCACTACAATATCAACAAATATTTCGAGTATTTATTTAACAAATTACTGGCTTATCAACTCATAAAATGTGGAAAACTACTGCTATTGTCAGGAACTAAGCCTTCTTAAATAGAATAGCTTTATTTTATTTAACTTCTTACCAGATTATACTCTCAATTATTTTTTGTCATTTATTTTATCCCAAAGACAAAGGGTACTGGACCAGGTCGAAAAACTTGTTAAATGAATTATTTTTTATATATCTGATTTGCTGTTTCAGTTGATTATTTAGGCGATTAAATATAACTTTGTCACCTGAGTACCTAGTTGATTGCCATTTTCTTCGTGCTCTCCATAACCAGTGCTCTTATTTCTGGAGGAGAGCTAACTGTCGAATGATATTTCGAGTCAAATGATAGTATGCTATGCTTTGCTGCTTGCTGCACGTTTGCAATTAATTGCTCGACTTCTACATCAATTAGGTTTCTTGATTCCACGGATCTTAGAGTAATGAATTGCTTAAGTTTTCCTCTAAACAAATCTCAATCAGTTCTCTTGTTTGTAAGTCTTGGGAGACCTTCTTTGTGTTCTACTTTTCCGTTTAGAACCCTGATCACTGGAGTATAGTCAGACGATAGATCATTATTGCTCACGGTTCCCTTTGTTATAAGAAAAATAAATCAAATCGGATATTTTCGATGGGTCAGTAAGCCAATAGGTTAGGGCACCGGAAGAAATAAATTCACAAAAATAACTTCTTCCAGCTTGATATAGCTCTCTCCCTTTTGTTGTGGTTAATTTTGAACCCCAGTGGGTATGTTTCGCATTGAAATCTCCTCCGATGATAAAATTGTTTCCAAGTATTTGAAAGAGATTTATGAAGTTGACTCTAGTAGTAGGTGAGTGTCTTAGTGGGCAATAGATAGGCAAGATTTTTAAATCTTTACTTTTGACTTTAATGTTAATTATTATAACTTGCATCGTTGCGTTTTCTATTGCATCGTTGCTCCTCATGGTGTTGAATGTTGACTTTTATCAGTATTACTGTTCCTCCTCTTGCTTTGTCATCTGGATGCGAAGTATGATAACAAACGAACGTGTTAACGAACTCCGGTTAAAATTCCTTATTGTATGTAATAGTTGCCCCCCCCACTCAGAATCCATGGGACCGACCTCCGGAAAGGGTGGATTTTCCAGTGCACCTGGTCTACTGTTATCTGGGGTAATAGAATCTTTTGTTTTGTCCATTACATTTTTAATAACTGAATTTATGTTAATGCGGTAGGGCAGAACCCCCTACCAAAGGGGCCTGGTCATTTGACGACAGAGTTTCCGTCTCCGCCTACCTAACCAATTGTTCGCACCCGTAGAAAATACACGTCCTCGTTTACGCGGATTGGTCCAGCCTATTCTGTTTACTTAGTAATTGCGCTAAGTTCTCGATTTTATCAGAGCTATACGTTAGGGGTATACTCTGCCAATATCAACCCTAGTCTCCATTTAATTTTATAACATATTATTTTGAGTAAAATATTGAATTTTTGTTTTGCAATAGAAAGAATACATTTTTGGACATTGAAATAAAAATATGAAATTCTATTTTTAAATTATATCACGTTAGAATATCTTAAATTACATAATGCATGTACATATTTATATTTATAAATCAAATAAATCTGAATCTAATAATTTTCTTTTATTGGATTTCCTTAGTCTATCTTTTGTTGCCATAAAAAAGTCTTGAGTATTGCATTTATGTACTTCTTTTAGTCTCGCTCCAACATTTTTTGAAATACAAGAAGCTGAAAAATAATACAAAATATTCAATGAAAGAAATTATTCCTATGACAATAACAATACTGAAATTACCTTTCTTTAAATAATGAATTATTTTATAATTTTCAACTCTAATGTTAAAATTTCAATTTGCAAAGGAGATATTAGAAAAATTATAATTACAATTCAACAAACTTACCTTACAAAATTTGAACACGAGTGATCAAGTAAACAAAAATGCGTTTAAACTTACGAAAACAACACGTTGTCGTCCATCAGAATTCTGACAGAAATTGTTAAGTAATTCTGAACCCAGAAACAAGCACAATAATTCCATCGAAAATTTGACAGAATATTTCCTATCTGGAATATTCCGAATCGAGTGCTTGCTGCGTAATTTCAAATAAATTGAAAAATTATTTTTGGATTATTATATTTGACTGTAAAATAAAAATTCTTAATATAAAATTTTCACAAATGTACATATATTATGTATGTTGTATTGTATTGTAATATATACTTTAAACAAAGGGAAAAATCCGAATTGAAGTGTAATAACCCAACAAACCATATGAAGAACGTGTTCTTTAAGATGAAACATATACAAATCCCACGAGTGAGCTTTATGCGAATATTCGCCTGGAAGAATTAAAAGCGAATTAATTACGTTTCATTAAAAGAATGTTTATTTTTGTTTTCTCCATTTTTAATCTATTTTTCATATATGTACATATGAAAATATTTTCAGTTATTTTTTTAAAGCGCACGCGTTAAGGTATAAGCTTAAAATTTTTTTAATGTATAAAAAAAAAGTAAAAAATAAAATAATCTTAAATATTTATAATAAATAAATATTAATAAATAAATTTTGATGAATTTTATTGGAAATTATTTTAAGTCCCTGGAACAGATATTATCTTCTTCTAAAAATTCTATTTTTATTTTACTAAACATTAGCATTTTCTTCTTCTTCTTAACATTCGCTTTTTATTCTTCTAAACATTCGTATTTTCTTCTTCCCGGGGAAGTTGATGCAATTCAATTTACGATTGTCGCGGCGGTGTCAATCTTTTCATAATACTAATGAATCGCACAACAGAAGAATACAATATGAATTCGCGCGAACAAATACATTCTTCTAGGGGATACTTCAGCGATGACTTTGCTATTCTCATGGTTTGTTGGGAAAAAACTAATAAACATTTTAAATGTAATAAAAACAAATAACTTCAATATAAAAATGAAAATGGAAAATTAAATAAAACAAAAATAACTTTTTAAATTTATTATAATATTACTAGAATACTAGTATTAAGCGGTAAACACAATTGCGACCACCGACCACCGACTACCAACGAAATTCGCTTCGCTCCAGTATTTTTCGTCAAATGAAACACAATTGTAGCGAAACGTAAAATTAAAATAAACAAACAAACCAGAAAAGCAAATGTCAATAAATGATATAACCTAAACTTTAAAAAAAAACAAAACAATTATTTGTTATTCTAATTTCAGATTTGTTGTTATTTTTTATTATTAAAAAGGTTGTCAGAATGAATGTCAAATCCGACTACCAGCGAAAAAAATAGAAAATAGTTTTATTTCGACGACAACGAAAATGTGGTTGAGAGATTGTAGTTGGAATTGTGAGCACATACATAAGAGCGTATTAATTTTTTCGTCGCGAATTTTTCATCGGTAGTTGCCATTGTGTTTACCGCTTTAACAATATTATAATAAATTAGAAAAAATAAATATGTAATTTATAAATTTATATTTTGGCAATTACTTCAATGTGCTTATTGTTTTGTGCCATACTGTATAGTAAGAAAGTAATTTTACACACTATCGTAATTCGTAACCAAAGAATATCTATCAATAGATATATTCTTTGATTGTATACTCATATACTGCATACTACAGGTAGAGCTAGAGTGTAGGTTATATTATCATATATAATAATACGTATACAATATAATTACTTTTGGCTATTCTATTTCTATATTAAAAATTTTGAATTCTCTTTTTCTTTATAATAAATAAGTAATAAAGTAATAATTTAATTTATCTTTTGTTTGTATTAAAAATGTTTACATTTTTGTTACATGACAAAGTTACATAAGACAAAATTACATAGGACAAAATTTTATATGACGAAATTACATATTTAAATTTTTTTCAATTAATATAAAATGTGCATGTGTATTGTCAAAATCTTTAGTTAAATAATAGTTTCTATTCAAAATATGATTTTTGTTTTAGATTTTTCAGAAATAAAAGAACTAGGTGGTTATGCCTAATGTAAAAATGTATGAAATCTTTTTGAAATGAAAAAAAAAATTTTCCGAATCATCTGATTTTGATTTCTGCACAGACTTTGCAGTCGAATGGATTTCAGCATATCGATTTTTTCGTATTCCGATCGGAAATTGTTTTCGGGGATATTTCGCTTCAGATTTCAGCATAACCATTTAAGTATTTTTACTTTTTTTAAGAAAAAAAATACCTTTATTACAGAACCAAATAATTTTAAATTTTTTATAAAAATTTGAATAGATCTGTAAATTTTTTAAATTTTTAATTTTTAATTTGGTCTTATGAAATTTTGTCTCATGTAATCTGGACCCGACACCATTCAATTTATATTTCATATTTGTATACTCTACCTTTATCCAACAAGTGTGTATTTCATACGACATACACAACCTTACCTTATTGTCATTACTACATTGACTATATTATAAATTATATAAAAGCAAAAACAAAAAAAAACAAAACAACAAGAATTAAAATCTATTGAAAGATTCTCTCTCTCTCTCAGTATAAAATTTATACACTTGATTGAACCTGTATAAAATAAAAAAATTTAGTTCAATATTTTGTATGAGTTATTGTTAACGAAGACGAATTACAAGATGACGAATGACGAATTACAAGATTTTATGTAGGTCCTACTGTGTATGGGGTATTTTTAAGAATTTGTCAAGTTAAAAAAAATCGTTAAAATGTTTACTCTGTGTAGTTCCTTATTACCTGTAACACTCTTTTTTCACCTTCAGAACTTCTTAATATCTATAAATCACTTATACGACCTTAGATAGAATACAATTCACACATTTCGGCTGGCGCTTCTATTTCTGTGTTAGGCTACCTTGACCGCGTTCAAAATCGCGCGTCTAATCGACAACCCAACTGTAACTATATCCTGAACTTCTTTTGGACATGGTCGTATAAGTAGTATTGCTTCCTCTGTTTTATAGATACTTCGTAAGTGTGGGCCCAAGGTCATTAGAAATCCAAAGAACTGCTCTCTCCTCATAAAAAGTTTAATCATGAAACCAGGGGAACCGCAGGTGTTTATCCCTAGATGGCACAAAACAGGTTACGGAAATTCATTCATAGTCCGGACTTCTCGAATGTGGAATCATATCCCTTCTAATGTGTTTCCATATTCAAATAACAAAATAGGGTATAATTTGCAGAAATTCAAGGCGTCGAAGGAAGAAAACGTCAATAACTTCATTCTGCAAATTCCTATCAATTCCTTCAATAACTTTCTTCTTTCTTCCTATGCTGTCCTATCTTATCCAAGCGCTACGCAAGTACTTAAGGTTAGAAGGGTTTGCTGCTTATATAGTTTCTTATTTTTTGAAGTAGAATCCGAATTTGCATAAAAAAGTACCCCTTCCCATTTGAAAATTTCGATTTTGGCCCCTTTCGGCGATTTTTGTTCTTAAAAAGCCGATTTTCAGAACTTTTCGGAAGTTGAAAATACTACCAATCGAGAAGTTGAAAATACTACTACAACTCTGAGGCACCCGGTATATAAGCACTATAAAATTATAAAAATCTTTATTACAGAGTAGGTGCTAAGGATAAAAGTAAAATTTATTTCTTAATTTTTGTTTCAAGTGTTTTTAATTTTTATTTTAAATTAAAATTTTATTCTACTAATTTTTTTCTATTCCATTTTATTTTCTTATTTGACTTTATTTGTTAATTATTTCTTTTCTATAATTTTTTCCTGTCTACTAAATGGCTTAAATTCTGCAAAAGCAGTTAGTTTTAAGTTTACTGAAATAAATTCAAAATTTTTTTCAAGATAGTGACTTAGGTTCACTTATCTTCATAGTTTCAATAATTGGTAGTCCTAATGTGTTATCATTTTCTATAAATTTATCAGTTTTGCAGACGACTCAAAACTTTATTACACATATACTGCTTTTCAGATTGTTTAAACTTGCAGAATGGTATAAACTATTTTGCAGCATGATGGTTGAATGACGGTCTTGAATTGAACACTTCCAAATGCCGACAAGTAGCAGCGCCTGTCTTTCAACCGAAAGGTCCAACGTTCAGTTCCCGACAAAAAAAGCTGCTTTATGGGTTTTTCGAGCATTTAATGAGTTGATAAGTCAAAATTTGGTAAATATATACTCGAAAAACATTAAATCAATTAAGCACAAAAAGGAAATTCTACCTGAGTTACTAAGCCATAGATAATGATTGAGATTTATGCTAGATAATTGATGTACACACAACAAGCGATACTACTTTACCATCACCATCAACTACAAACGATTTGTTGAAGAAATCATTGGCAAGTGTAATAAGTAAATCACAGAAAACTATGGAGGTAGTAAAACCTGACAAAACAACATCTATACAAAAGGAGATGAGATTATATACTGAAAAAGGAGCAAGGGCACATACTCTTAAAAAAATCTTAGAATTCAGTAATGACGATCAAACCAACATCAACCGAACCGGAGCCAGTTTTTTCAATTTCTAGATCAATTGTAACAAAATAGGAGTAGGATTGTCAGATCATTCAATTGATGCTTTATGTTTTTCAAAAACATATTTTAAAAAGCTACAATAAGTTTAAAAAATATACCAGACAAGGTGCATTAAACTTTTTTATTTTTATTATTGTATGTTTTTTTGTAAATAAAAATAGTGAATTATAGTACATATGTAAAATTCTTAATATTAAAAAAAAATCCCGCCTCACGAGCAATCCCTGGATCTTATTTTTTTCAATCCCGGATCCGGGGTTGAAAAAAGTCCCGGAACAGAACCCACTAGTTACCACACTTGATCCAAAACTTAATTTCAAGCTATACAATTAATAAAGAGTAAGTTAAGATAATTCTTCTTTAGATTTCATTAAGCATTGATCCAAAAAAATTTCAGAACACTGACACAAAATATCAAGTTTTTATTCTTAATTTTTGCCAATCTATTTTTATGTAAGTATCTATTTAAACTAATTTAAATACTTAATAAGCTTAAATTTAATTAAAATTAAATATTTTTTTTTAGTTATTATTACAGTTAATTTTCCGAAAACGTAATGATGAAAACCAGTTTTTCAAAATGTTTACTAACCACATTTTATCGAATGGTTTTATTCGTGTATGAATGTGTGAGATTTTGACGTAGGTACCCATTCTTATATTATGTGAATTCAGTTATTTAAATTAAATTTATGATGATGACAAATTTTTGGGAATTTCGATCAATTAATAACACAAAATTCAAATACAAGTTTATAGTTTGACTTTAATTAACAACTTGTTAATATACCCAGTTAATAAACTGATTGGTAATGTATTACTTGTAGACAGTAAAAATGTAAAAATTTGATCGTAAACAAATCAAGTTGAGACTATATTATTGTGGGACTATATTAACGTCTTTGGTATTACTTTATGTTAAGTATGTTGCGTGATATTGTATACATTATCACATATGTTAATATGACGTAACATGTTAATATGACGCACAACATTGCGCGTGTGCAAATAACATACAAAATCTAAAAGAAAAAGCTGTAAAATATCTTGAATTACACCTTAATTTTCGCCTGGAAGCATCACGTTAAAAAAATTAAAGATATGTGTTATCTAATATGTAGATATGTAGTTCGAACTAACCTTATACTTCAAGAACAAATATATAACAGTATAAATAAACCAATATAATGACCAGTTTTGCGGCTGCAATAATAAATTTATATTGTTCATATACAGCACTGTCAAAACAATTTTTTGTTCAAGTCAAAACCGTTAACAGATATATATCTAGATGTAGCTCAAGCGTTTGATAAAGTATGGCATCGAGGCTTAATACATAAACTAAATAATATGTTACCGAAACAATACGTAGATATACTCTCATCATATTTAGAAAACAGACTGTTCAGAATAAAACAAGACTAGAAGAGTATTGTACTATCAGAGATGTTAAAACGGGTGTGCCTCAAAATAGTATTCTGGGTTCCATACTGTATTTTCTCTACACAAATGATTTACCACTACTGGAAAATATAACTGTACCTACATTCGCTGACGATACTGCGTTGATGACAGTAGGATCAAATATTGACGAGGAAATAAATTGCAAAGAGCAAGCGACAAGTTATACCCCTGAACAAAGAAGTGGAAAATTAAACTCAATGAGCTAAAATCTGTACATGTAAATTTAACAAATAAAAAATTAGAAAATCAACCATCGGTAAATTTGAATGGGGTAAATATACCTCAAGAAAACAACGCTAAATTCCTGGGAATGACATTAGATGTCAAACTTATATGGAAAGAGCACGTCAAAATTTGAGCTTGATAACAAACATAGCTCACTGGCTATGCAATAATATAGCATATAATATAGCATACTGGCTCTTAGCATACTGGCTATAGGTCGAAATTCAAAATTGCGGGTGCTCTATCGATTGGTGGTATTTTGAACTTCCGGAAAGGACCGCAAATCGGTTTTTTAAGACCAAAAATCGACAAAATTTAATTCTAAAATAACGCCTTCTTCCCCTTTTAAAAAGCTGATATACGCATGCTCTGGAACACCCGGTGTAACAGTATAAATAAACCAATATAATAACCAATTTCGCGGCTGCAATAATAAGTTTAAATTGTTCATATACAGCACTGTCAAAACAATTTTTTTTCCAACTCAGAACCATTATGAATACCTTCTCTTATATGACTTAAATAAAGACACCCACAGAGTAAATTAAAACCATAACTCGTATCATTAGAAATTATGGCAATAAAAATTAAAACAAAATGACACAAAAATTAGATGAGATGACACTGAAAATGTTAAAATCTCGCTAGCTGGTACAAATGAAATATTGAGATAGCGTAGCAGAAATATTGATTACTCATAGAAGTCTTGCTTTTTAAGCATTATTTAATTTTAGTATCTTCAAATATTTAAATTATTATTAATAAGATTGTCAACTAAAAATAGGTGCTGTAAAACAACTTTTATAAAATTTGATTTTTTTATCGAAGTTATTTCACTTTTAATATCGAAATTAAATCAATCGAACTTATATCGCAGCACCCTAAAAATAATCTAAACGTCTTTAAATTGTTAATAATAAATTTTTATACACCACTGTATTAGACAAATTTAATATTTAAAAAAATCCTATTCACCTCGTTAGTGTTAGTGGGACTTTTTGAATGAATTTTTTTGATTTACCACTTTGATTTAACTTAATATTATATTATTAATCATCACTGTTTTTTAACAAAATATTTTATTTGATAATACCAAAATCAAATTTAGTATCAAAACGATTTTATTACATGCATGACCAATCGCTTAAATTTTAAGTTTTTAAATCTTAAATGGAAATGAAAAATTTTTAATTTTTCAGTTTTTTAACAATTATTTCGCTGTTGTTACGAATAATCAAATCAGATGTTAAATTCTGTGATATAGAACCTATAACTAAAATAGGAACTAAATCAATTTGTGAAAATTCAGATGGTGCTCCAATTTCTTGTTTAACAGATGCAAAAAATGTTAGAAAGGTTTATGTTCAATGTGAATCTGGTTATTACAATGAAGCTAATATTACACAACAAATTGCCTATTGTAGTCCAGATGGAGATTGGTTTGGACTTTCAATATCTTGTTTACCAGAATGCGCTAAAACACCAGAACGATTCGAATATATAGAGGAAACAGAAATAGAATATCCAACAGCATATATAGGAGTTATTGAAAACATTCCAGGTCCATATCATTTGAAAAGAGGATGTCCAGGTATTATTTCATCTGAAAGAGAAGTCGTAATAAATTCGATTTGTTTTAAGCATAAAAATCCTGCTAATTATATATTTCGAATTTATAAGTCTAATCAAAAATTCATTGAGCATAGTGTACATCTTACTAAAATGTAAACAAAAAAAAATATTTATAAAATATTACAAAAATTTAAAAGTTAGTAATATTTTTTTTTATTTAGAATAAAATTTATTCGAGCTGAAGGAATTATGGCATTATCTTTACCTGATAAAGAATATATAAAATTTGATGAATCTACAAAACCTTTATGTTCGTGTTCTACATGTACACCACCAAATAATAAACAAGTTATTTATGTTAATCAACAAAATTAGTAAGTTTAAATAATTAGGTTCAATATTAAGTTGACCTACAGATTTATCTGTAGGACTAACTACTAAAAATAAATAATTAATTTAATATTTTTTTTTTAAATTTAAATTTATTTTACAAAAAAAAAATTAAGTTTCGATGAAAGTTTAATTGATGGATGTTATCTACCCCATATTGAAATTATGTGCTTTAAAGAAATTGAATATAACGATCACTTTATAAAAACACAATGTTTAGGATGAGTAGATTTAACAACTCGTTGATAATTAATTGATAACAACTCGTTGTCAATTAGGATTTCAAAATAAAAAAGGTTCCAACAATGATGAGATTCTAAGTAAATGCTATAAGAATAGATGGTCTGTTTACGCTGAAGAAAATGATTGTGAAATAGCGTGTGGTGAAAGCGTGTGGAAAAAGCGTGTGGTGAAAGTGATCAAGAATTTGTATCTGGTATGACACCATTCTTGAGTAATGCTGAATCAGTTGATATTATATCAGCTTCATGGCATGTTGCAATTTTTGATAATAATACAGCTAATTCAAAAACATTTGAACAAATATGTGGTGGTAGTATTATTCATTCTAATATTGTAATATCAGCAGCACATTGTTTTTATGTTGGAATTAAAAATGTATCAAATTATTTGGTAGCAGCTGGTAAACGTTTTCGTAGTTTTGAAATTTTTGAAAAATTTGAACGTTATGTGGAAATAAAAGAAATTCATATTCCAGCAAAGTGAGTGCCACATATATATACATTTTAATAACTGAGTATAAGAGTAATTAAATTACAACGTTATAATTTAAAAAATTTAAACAAATTAAACAATTTTCATTTTAGTTATCAATCATATTCAACTCAAAAGGATATTGCTGTTTTAGTGCTACAGCATCATATAAAATATTCAACTCATATAAAACCAATCTGTATACAATGGGAATCATATTTTAATTATATGATTGAAGATGGAACTGTGAGACGAACATTTGGTTGGGGTTTAACTTCAAGTGAAAGTAATCCAAGTCAAAAATTATTATCACTTAATTTAACAGTTAAAACAATTGAAGAATGTAGAAAATTAGTGCATCCAAGTTTTAGAATAGATATAACAAATGATAAATTTTGTGCTTTAAATGATGAAAAAGGTACACCATGTCAAGGTAATAGTGGTGGTGGATTTGTAATACAAAAGCAAATTGCTTTTGAATATCGTTATTTTTTAACGGGAATTATTAGTGTTGGTGTTGATAGAAGAAAACATTGTAAAGAAGATTCTTTAACATTATTTACAAATATACAATTTTATCAGGATTTTATTAAAGATATTTGAACTAAAAATAGAAAAGTTAAATTATTAGATGGCGGCTTTATTGTGTAAATTTTTTTTTTAAACTATTAAAATAAATGACTTTTTTGATAAGATAATCATCACATTATTTCATTGAATTGAAAAAAGATATAATTATTATTTTTTAAAATAAATTCATATTCAAGATTTTAAATTTGAAGTTTTTAAGAAAAATTGTTTTTCTTTAGGTATTAAACTCAAATTTTAACATTTAATTATATTTATTATATAGCTGTAATATAAGTATATAAGTTATAAATAATTATTTTGTGATCTCAGCGTAAAACTTTCTGATCTTATAATTTAGATCCATATATTTCTGTAATAAATGTTGAGTTTATTTTTAAATTGCGGTTGACTTTCTTTTCATATAATTTTTTTAATTTTTTTTATTTATTTTTTTTTTGTATGAAATAACTGTGTTCTTTCAATTTTTTATTTTATTTTTTTATTGTAAAATATATTTATATATAAAACATGTATAGTAAAACCTATGAAGCTATATCTTTACTGTTATTAACTTTGTCTCTACCTCTACACACCGCTGAGCGGTTATAGTAATGGACACTGATAAAGGGTTATAAAAATACTGTATTTTCTAAAAGTGTTATAAAAACTTGTTCAACAGAATAATCTTAAATTATTAATTATTTAATAAATACAAATATTCGTAGGTACAAAAAAAAAAAAATTATTAATGAAGTTTCCGAACTTATATAAGTTACCTTGCCCTATATACTAGTTAATCATACTACATTTATTCCGAAAAACTCCGAAATTTGTTTTATGTACATATATAGTTGGTTCGAAGACATTGTATTTAATTATCCGGTAAATTTTTATTGTTATCTAGACTTCACTAGATTAGATAGTGCATTGACATTTGACAAAGTAATACCAAAGACTATGGTGGTTATGATGAAGTTCGTCGGAATGTGAAATTCCGATTACATTCCGAATTTGGTATGCTGAAGTCCGAAAGTATTCCGCAGTCTGCAAATGTAATTATTTATCCGAAATTTTAAAATTTATGTATGATGAAGTTCGTCGGAACGGAAAATAATTTGAAAATTGTACGCCGGAATTTCTCATTCGGAAGTATTAGAATGGTTCGGAAATGAATTATAAAGCATACAATTTTTGTATTTAGAATATTAGGAGAAGTAGAAAATGTAATAATAGTTTTTTTTTCAATTTCTTTTTCATTTGTAAAAATATTTTTTTTTATTTAGGAATAAAAAAGCGCTTCAAAAGAATAATATATTTTATTGTTTTTAATATTATAACATAATATGTATATATATTAAAAACGATACATATATATTTTACATTCTTTAAAGAATTTTAAATTTTCTCTGATGTAACAAAAAATTACTATTATTTTAATTTGTATATATATACATACTACATATATAATTAAGAAAGTTGTAACTTTTACTTTTAATTTATGTATGCATATTGTATATATACATTTATGTCATATACATTATCTATTAAAAATTTTTTACAAAATAAATAAAAAAAAAGAAAATAAAAATGTTTGAAATGAATATGAAAACAAAAAAAAAATCTTCCGAAACATATGATTTTGATTTCTGCACAGACTTTGCAGTCGAAGGGAATTCAGCATACCAATTCTTTCGTATTCGGATCGGAATTTTTTTTCGGAGAAATTCCGCTTCGGACTTCATCATAACCACCTATAAGTATTCACTTATACAGTATGAATATAGTATTTGGTATACAGAAAAACAAAATTTAATAAAAATATGTCAAATGTTATTAAAAATTTATCAGTTGTCATAAATTTAAAAATAACACACACACACATAACGGATAAAAATTAGTACAACAATTAATGCGATAATCCTAAGCTAAGTCTATATTTATTAAAAGCTAAGTCTACATTTGTTGAAAGTCATTCCCTTACAGAGACTGTATGCGTAAAAAAAGAGGCAAAAATAAGATGATTTCGTTAGTACATAACAATCCTTCTAAATAAATGAGAATGAAAAATGCCTATGTATTTGCCTAAAATTCTCAATTTTGTTTTTTTTTTTGTATTTTAACCAATTTCTTGCTTCGAAAAATATTGCTTGTCAATTTATACCTAAAATACCAAGTAAACATGTTATATCACCTCAATTCTGGGTATGCAGAGCTTTTTCTTTTTTAGGTCGAAAGAGCAATGTGCAGGTCAGAATGACACTTGATCTAGTTCATCAGGTATATATGTGTTACCAATCCTGGTTGTCCGCTCTTTTAGTTACATCTAGTTGGGAAATGGACGTTTCGCAAATTCTATTTTATAAAATCAATATTTGGTAAAAAAAATAAACAATTAACAAAAATTGCTTCCGTAAGTAAATTATTAATAAATTGACACAATATGTACTTTTAACAATTTACTTCAAAACTACTTATTACAACTATCTAATGATTTTATTACAAATAAAATACAAGATATCAAGTAGAAATTTTGATATGAACATTTGGGTAATTTTGAGGTGTTGAGTGATAGGATGTTGACTTGGAAGTGACTGTTTCTTTTACAGATGGAATCTTTAGAAAACTCTATGATTTAAATATATTTTTAACCGCTGTTGGATAAATAAGAAAGATATCTGTTTTTGAAGAAATTTTAATAATACATTTCTATGCTTAACTGGTATGTGATGTAAAAACGGTTAGTTTACCCAAAAAGTTGTTAAATAATCAAATTTACATTTGCTATAATCGTCATTTTAAAATTATGATTCTTGCCCAACTCCATAGCAAAATTAGCTTTAAATATTCTGTAACATTGTATTTACCAATCTGTTAGTTTATCTCGATATATAGTTTTTCGCTATTGTTGCACAATATTTTGTAACTTTTCCTTTTTTCAGAGTTATTTTTAGTTTATGTTTGTTTCTAGTTTTGATGACATCTATGCTGTTGTTTTAATTATCTCCTTAATTATTTTATGATTTATTCTACATTTCTACCTTATTTAAATATAAGTTTTTTTTTTATATTTTTTTTTTTATATTTTTTACTAAAACTGTGCCGTATGCGTTTACCTGCCCTCGGCAAAAACAGGGTTCCAATAAATGATTAGCGGGGGCTTTAAAAATAAAATAATTATTTTTTTATATGTTTTACTAAAACTGTGCCGTATGCGTTTATCTGCCCTCCGCAAAAACAGGGTTCCAGTAAATTTTATGTTAATTTTTAATTTTTAAATTCATAAAATTTATTATTTTGTAACTTGGGATTTTCTAACATTCTGATTTTGTAATATTGGGATTTTCTAACACTGGGATTTTTTAATTTGGCATTCTTTTTTTTTTAGATCTTGGGTTTTGGATTTTTATTTTGGGATTTTGACTTTGGGGTTTCGGACAAAACCTGGTAGAAATAACCATTCCAGTTGCTTCTGGAAAACCAACTAGCACTTAATTGTTTCTTTTTAATGCCACAACTCGAGTAATCTATTTGTTCTTGTTGGTTCCTTTAGGGGATCACTCTCCCAAGGAACTAAGAACTAAAGGCATTCTGTGCGGTTGAGAAGATCGATCAGATCGGCAATTTTGTTTTTTGCAATAATTTCCATATTATTAATGAAATTCTCACTTAAAGTCCGAAATCTGGCTCTAAGTAATGCTGGGAAACTGCAAAGGAAGTGTTCAAGAGTTTCTGTCTCCTTAAAAAATAAAATAATTATTTTTAAATTTAATAAATTATAAATTAAAAATAAACTAGTATTCGCCCGTTCTTGGTAATTCGAGGAAGTTTGAAAAAAATCTTACTCAATATTTCGTTATGAAATGTTTTCTATCACTTCAATTTATCGTGGACACTATGTTTTTGTCTATTTATAGATTTATAGATATCTTAAACAACAACCTCACACGTAATAATTTATTTAAAAAAATAAATATCAAATTTAAGTAGGAGGTGTTGTTGCGATATATATTAAAATTTGTGTATGTTAAAATGACTTGTACGAAAATTTGAAAATTTGAATTCGCCACGTCTCCTTTTAAATATCTATATGTAATTCAAAAGAATAATAATGAAAATCGGTTTTGAAATTATTCAAATATTTTTATCGTACTTTTTTTTTAATTTACAGAGGTTAATAATATTTTTTAATATAATTTTGTTTAAAATACCAAATCATTGAAGTTGTAAAATAATTTGTTCATGTCTGTTCGAAATATTGAATTAAAAGTGTAAAGTGAATTTTAATAATTTTGAAACCTAGAAGACCTCCTTTCAGTTTTAGAAAATTTCATTTTATTCATGAATTAATATTTGGTTTTTTTTTTTTATTTTGGTTTTTATTCTTTATTTGACTAACTCTTCAGGTAATAATGTATATCCGTGTTTTTATTTTTCTTCTTAAATTATCGTCAAATTCATTAAACAGGTAGATATCCTTTGGGAACTAGATCTTAGAAGATATTATATAGATTAAATGAGAATGTACCATACGAATAGAGTTATATAGAATCATTTTTTTATATGATGAGAACAGGTACAAAGGATATTTTGTTATAAAAATTGAATGAGTTAAAAAGATGTGATGAGAATTTTATTTAATTCTTCAATCTACATAACACACAAATAAATTTTGTTTACATATTATTCTTATTATAAATGCATATACAGTGATTTTCAAAATTATTTATTACCTTAATTTTTTGCTTATGGAATTAATGGTAATAATAATTCTATTCTCTAATTCATTTCAGAAAGGTACAAATAATATTCTATTTTTTTCATGATTCCTACACTGTTTTGTCATAATGATAATTATTGTCTCTATCTTAATAAAAATCTCTTCATCAGATGAAGATCAGTAAAGAAGAAGTATATACAAAAAACTGCGATTTAACCTAATTTATTTCAGAAATTATTACTGCATTATTTTTTACGTTTTATTTGTCACTTGACCGCTTGAATTTGACAATTGATTGCCATTTGATATTTTTTTTTTTAATTTCATTTTATTATGTTGTCTGATTTAACAGGGCAAAAATTCAGAAATCTCGAACATTTCGATGTAAACAATGTTACATTTAGAGACAGAATTCTTAGCAATAGAACACGAATCTATATTTTCCCCGGGAACATTTTGCCAGTTTTAATTCTGTTTGTCCTATAATGGCCGTTTTTCACGAGAAAATTTTAGCTGATAAATTAGAGTTTAGAAAGAGAGGAGTATAGTATACCATTAATGCATATGAGGGAGTAAAATTATATTATTTTATGGTAAGTTTTACAGATGATTTGACATCTAAAATCTAAACATAACCTTAAAATATTCAAAACGTAAACAAAATAGAATTTAGCTTTAAATTTAAAATTTTATTTAAATTAATATTCATTCAACAAGAGGTTATTTAATTTAAGCAATCTTCCTTAGAATTGTTTAAAATTTCGCAAAAGTATATAAATAAAGTAAATGAAGTGAAGAAAAGTGAAATATGAAGACTTTTATCAGAAATTGGAGAGTTGATGATGAAGAAGCATCAGTCATACTAAATAATGAATTAAGAAAACAAAATTATACATATTATGGACATACTACATACATTCAAAAATTCATTAATAAAAAAAATTCATATAAAAAAAATTAAAGCTAAGAGTTAAAATATTATTTTTTTTTATATAATATAGATACTAAATAAAGAGTTGAGGAAAAATTTTTATTTACACACATTCAAATATTCAATGAAAAAAATTTATTTATAATTTTAGTTAGATAGATAGTTAAATATACTATAGCTAAAAGTTAAAATATTATTTTTTATTTACACACATTCAAATATTCAATGATTCAAAAATTTAAATGTTCGAATGTCCGAATTTTTTTTGTGTAAGTACACATTTTTAAAGCTTTAAGTAGTAAGTACACAGGCCTAAAGCTTTATTAACCGCCTCTTTATAGTCCATGTCAAATACTCTGTGTTTATTATCAGGTTCTTCAAGTATTTCAACTTTTGCCAATTTGTTCACACTTTTATTCCCAGAGATAAATACATTGCCAGGCATCCATAGGAATACAAATTCATTGCTACTCTCTTGAATCATTGAATCTTATTAAATAATAATTTTCTTTCTATCATATTTTTTGTTACTGGGTTCAACTGCTTTGTAAATTGGAAATAGCTCTGCTGAATATATGCTGATGTTATTTATTTTGCATCAGAATTTTTTTTTCTGATGAAATGAAACATAATTTCAATAAAATACAATGAATTAATGAAACAGTGAAAAAATGAAATGTACTTCATTGAAATACATAATTTTGTTTCATTTTCTTTATTTTTGTTTGTTTTGTTCAGAAAAAAAAAGTATAATAATAAAAAGCTTTTTTATAAAAATTTTAATTTTTGTTTGTGAAAACATTCTTTAGCATTCCTATAACTTTTTACTAAAATTTTGTGTCTACGACGGTTGTAAAATCGAAAACAAAAATTTTACATATTCATTTTACTGATCGCTATTCGAACTGCAGCCTAAGATCGAAATTTAAATTTTTATTTGTAATCTCAATTACTTTTACTTTTGAGTTAATAAAGAAAAAAAAAGTATATAATGATAAATTTTGTTACGAGAACATGCATTCCATAGAGACCTACAATAATAAGACACAATTAATTATCTTAAATTTATCATTTGATATTATATTCAAATAAGGTCGTCACTAAGAATCTACCGAAAAATGAATTTGGATTTTAAAATACGGGATTTAAATATTTAAAAGAAGACCATGCACTATTTTTTAAAACAACAAGAATGAGCGAATTTCCTTTCCAATGATATCCTTTTTTTCATTGCTTCCATAACTAATTCTATTAGTTTCTCTTTTAAGTTCAATTTTTAAACAATTTTTGTATTTATTAATATTAGTATAATAGTTAAGATAGAGCTAGATTTTTAGTTAAATAAAAAAAATTTTAAATAAGGTTTTTTTGGTACAATTTTCCCTTAACTCAATACTCAATAAAATAAAATAACAATGTTTTCAGTTGTAAAGACCTACTTTAATACCTATATCTCTTAATATTAAGTTAAACAGAAATCTAAAATTAAAATATTACAAATAAATCATTACTAAAATACTACTACTAATTATGTAAGTTTTTAAATATAAATATAATATAAAGTCTTTAATATTATGAAAAAGTGTATAAAAACCTTAAGACTGAACTGTATTCAAATAAATAAACAAGTATAGATTTAGTATTAACAGAACTAATTTCCCAAGAAAACGTACAGATTACATGGGATTTTAAAAAATTCTAAATTTTTTGTTGATTTTTTTATTTTTATTCTTTTTTCAGGACCAATTTAGGATCCTTTTTTTCATTATATATGAGTTATATGAGATTTACAATCTTTTATATAGTGTTGTGTCAATAAACAGATATTAATTTTTTTTTCTCATCTAAGTTGAGGAAATATTTACAAATTCTCAAGAGCTCATTTTTCTTAAATACCTACATGTTATTGTATTGTTATTTCAAGAATAACATAAAATTAATGTAGTTTTGTTTTTTTTTTTTTAATAACAAAAACAACAATAAATGAATCTAAAGTTATTGGTTTTGTATACAAATGTATACAAAATAAAATATAATACTGTTACAGGTAAAAAAAACAAAAAAACAAAATAATAAAAAAAGAAACGGAAGTGTTATGTCATGATTTAATTAGAGGATGGTCTATATTCAAAAACGTATATAATGATATTCACTTGTATTTTACTAGATATTTTGGATGTATAATCATTTAAAGATAATCGGAAGTAAACGGAAGTAGCAAATTTAAGGTAAAAAAAAAAAATTGTATCCGATCATTGAATTCAAAACAAAAGGATTTTTATTATGAATATTTATAACGGGATCATCTTTGGAATAAGATGTTTTTTAATATCTTTGTACTGTTTGCATTAAAATTTTGATATGAGAATGGTTATGGGAATTAGAAGTTTCTGTGAAGAAAATAGAGTTAGTTAAATATTTTTAATTCTTTTTAATTTTTCTTTTTCTTTTTTATTGTCAGAATAAGAGTTCATTGTCATTATATCGTTTTTTCCTAACTCTTACTAATCGAACAAAATCTTGAATATTACATGTTCTTCTTATATCTCACACTTTGGTTTATTTCAGACTTCATATTTTCAAAGATAATTATTTTAACATCGAGGTATCTGAGAATCATGACTTGTTTGGTCGATTGGTGTTGAACTACCCAGCTTACACATGATCTAATTTTTTACCACTTTATCAAAGTATGTTTATAGTCCAAGTATATGTGTGAAAAATATAGATGCTGCTGGTAATTTTATATTTTAATAAAATATTATTTTTAATTCACACAGTAATTTCTTAACAGCCCACTAAAAACTCAAAACTAAAAATTAGAATTCTAAGTGAAAAATTAGAATCCTATATAATATATACTCTTTCAATGACCTAGTCTAATAGCCTAGTTCTTGCTGGGTTCGGATAATCACAGAAAATATGATTTATATATGGTTCTTAAGCCATAACAAAATTAGAATTCAGACGATGTTAGAGGTTATCACATAATACCATATCGTCAAGTATGCCAGAAGGCTTGTGCTCGACTCAAATGATTTCTGTAGAACCATAAAATATGACGAAGAGTCAATTCTACATCTTCTTTGATCCTGCTTCGCATTACTTAACACAAGAAAAACCTACTTTCTATATACCGTGCGGGGGATTTAAATTTCAATATCCATAAGACGATTAGTCTCTACAATTGTATATACAAGCACATGTTTAAGATGTACACAATTAACACAGATTGTTCCAATATTCTTTTAGGTATCAAAATTAACTGCCTCTATCGATCTGAAAAAAGCTAAAATTGCTTTTGGCAACTAGAATCCGCGAACTGTATCAACTTGGGCAGCCATTCACATATGACGTTTCTATGATTAAAATTCTCACAAATCAGTTTTAACAAATCCCATAGCTTTCTCATGCTTATTGAATAAAAGTAACTTATCAAACAAGTAGTTAATATTTGAAAAATTTTATTTTTCGTTGATTTTCAAAAATTTTGTTTTTAAGTTGGCCGGTATCAGCCACCAAGCTTAAAAGTTAATTTCGAAAAAAAAATGTTTTTCATTCACTACGAAATGTGGCACAACATCAGCTATCTGCTTTTCTATATTTTCCCTAATTATACACATGGTAGATTGTTTTCAAGATCATTATTATATTTAGGTCCTATGTTAATAATTAAAATGTAAAATAAATAATTAGAATGAGGTAGTAATCAAAGACAATCAAGAATATAATACTCGCAACATTTCAAAATGTTTATTACTTAAATAGATATAACTAAAATAGAGGTTCAAATCTTATGTCCAATGTTGTGAGTATGGTATATTAAAAATACATTTAAAAATATGTAAAGTAAATATCCTTTCTAATATAAAACTTCAATTTTACAAAAACAAAATAAATGTTGTAGAAACAAATAAAGGATATATTGCTATAGAAACCATACAAAGGTAGT
Organism: Argyra leucocephala; assembly: GCA_963942445.1. Classification (NCBI taxonomy): domain Eukaryota; kingdom Metazoa; phylum Arthropoda; class Insecta; order Diptera; family Dolichopodidae; genus Argyra; species Argyra leucocephala. Next base: position 55,543,716 of record OZ012681.1, read on the forward strand.
AAACAAAACATGAAAGGGTCAAAAAAACAGGTGAATTGATTATATACGTTAGTTATGTCAGAACTTGAACAGAGTTCGTTTTGGTGTTTTAAATAAATTTTAAATAAATAACAAAAAAAATTGTTAAATCAAAACTAATAAATAAAATTTAATTTTTTATAAAATGCTTGACAGTTTAGAGAGGCCATCATTAGATAGACCTGAAACAATTCAGGATATTGCTATAAAATTAGTTGAAGAACAATTACGAATTTTTCAATTGGAAAATGGTCCAAAAGAAAGAACTATTTTTGTGTTAGGTAGTAAAGGTGTTGTAAGTATAATTAATTAATTATTTACAATTACAGCTAAATAAATTCAAATAAAATCATTTAAAAAAAATACTTTTAGGGTAAATCTGGTATAATTAATAAATTTTTTGATCGTGAAGAAAATTCTAGACCAACATTAGCATTAGAATATTCATTTGGTAGACGTACTCAACAGCCACAAGCTATACATAAACAAATTTTAAATGTTTGGGAATTGGGTAGCCTAGAGAATTCAAATCAATTGATTGAAGTACCAATGAGATCACATGGTTTAACAAATTTTTCTATAATATTGATATTAGATTTATCACAACCAAATCGTATATGGACTGATTTATCATGTGCATTACAAGGACTTCGTTCATCATATAATAGATTAGCAAATGGTACTGAAGTAATACAACATCGTGAGCAATCAGAAGAACGTGTTAAGAAAACTCATCCAGATTTAGGTACATTAGATTTATTTTGGTTTCCATTGGTTATTGTTGGTGGAAAATATGATATTTTTCAAAATTTTGGTAAGTTCAATTTAAAACAAAAAAAAAACAAAGTTTTTTTTGCAAAAAATAATTTCCATTCAATTTATTTTGTAGATCCTGAAATTAAAAAACAAATTTGTCGTTGCCTTCGTTCAATATCACATTCTCTTGGTGCCGCTTTAGTTTTCTATTCAAATAAAATACCAAAATTATCAAAAACTGTTCGTGATACAATTAGTCATTTAGGTTTTGGTAGTCCTTCAAATCCATTTCGTTCAAATTCATTTGATTATAATGAACCTTTAATGATATGGTTTGGACAAGATAGTTGGAATAAAATTGGTACAACACCAGCAAGTTTTAATACAATTGGTGATAATTTTGAATCACATATACCTCAAATACAAATTATTGGTAATAAGCCACAATTACCAGATGATCCAGTTACAGATCCAGGTTTCAAAGAAAATACTATTGATGAAATGAGAGCACAAAAAGATGAAGAATTATTATTGGTAATGCGACAAAATGATGTTCGTGGTAAATTTGAAACAATTACAGCTTGAAGAAGTCATTTTGTATTTTGAAGTGTATACGATAATAATTATTAATATAATAATATAGGCCTCATATATTAAATATTTTTAGGTTATAAAAAAATTCACGTTTTTTGAGTGGTGTATTAATTATTTATTAATATATATACATATATATAGATGTATATATGTGTATAATTTAATTAATTATTAATGTGTGAAGATGTGTGAAACACACGTTTTTTTAGGCTAGTCATTTGTGTAGTTTATTTTTTTCAAAGTTATTATATTATTGTAAATATAATTATTCAAAAATGTTTTTGGATTGTTTGAAAAAGAAAATATATAAATTATTAAATTCATAAAAAGTATTTAAAATATTAATTGTTTTCATTTCCAAATTGTTATTAATTTCGTAAAAGTGTACGAATTTTTTTTTTAAATCCAGAATAATAAGGTGTATTTTTACATGTACTACTCAATTTTGAAAATGTTGGTATATACTACCTTTTACTATATGTGTTAAATCGATAATAATATTATATGAAAGTAAAATCTGGTTATTAAACTTAAATCAGAAGTTGCAAGTACTTTTAAACGCAAGTGGTCTACCGCTAACAAGTAGAATGTGCTGGCTTTAATATTATCAGCAATTGTATTTTGTAGAACATAGAACATGACAGTAGCTTGATTGTCGTTTCTTTTAATCATAAATATATTTTATCATCATTATTATCATCATCATGTTCAGTAATCTTTTAATAAAATTTGTGTACTTTCATAATGTTGACTAGAGAGAAGAGATAGTTTGAGTAAAAAGAGAAAGAAGAACGATGTTTAGGAACGTTTACATTTTTAATATTCATTTTAAATTTTTGGAAAATCAAATGCTTAAAAGCTTTTTGTGTTTGGGAATGCTGGTAGAATACAAAAAATTCCAAAATTTCTAACTCTGAACGAACTCTCATAACCAATATGAACCATATCTGTATTTCTAATATGTAAGAATTAGCATTAGCAAATCCCTATACAAAATGTCCATAAAATAAACTTAGTAATCCAAAAGTACGACGATAATCTATTAAATGTATTGTAAAATGTATTGTGTGTTAATGTATATACATATATTATATACCAATACCATACCAAAAAAATTATTAGTCCAGATTTATTTAGTTAGTCCGGATTTTACAACATAGTTCAACAACAATTTTTTTTGTCCTGTCGTCAGGACGGATTTCAATAAATTGGAGTGGGAGTTTTAACAAACGTTGCAGAATACCAACAATTTTTAGTATCATCTTTGACTATCGCAAGAGTGACTATCGCTTACCACAATACAGGGGTGGCAGCACGTATTTTTTGTAACAAAATTTTATTATGAAAATAAAGCTGCCACCCCAGAATGCCACTAAGCCTAACATTATTCAAACTACACAAAACATTGTTCTACTCTAGATTGTTCGAAGTCTAAACCTAATCATTGAAAGTATTAATATAACAGAAATTCATACATTACATATGTATATGTCTAATGTTTTTTAAACATTTTTCTAACATTTTTGTTAAATTAAAAAAACAAAATATTAAAATTATTAATTTTTGTGTTGAAAGTTTGTTATTATTATTTATTAAAACTTTAAGTATAATAATTTTTTCAATTGGAAAGTCGTACATATTTTGCTGTTTTATTTCTTACAACAATTCTGACTGTAGAATTTTAAATTAGCGGCAATGGTTGTCCTGTACGGTTTTCAGTCAAATATTAGTCCTTTTTTAAAATGTTTTTCCCGAATACATTCCAGGCATCAAAATTTTGACCCTCCTAAATTATTTATAAAAAATTTTGTAAAAAAAATCAAATAGGTCTGATTAGCCTTACTACAGCAGGTGTTTTGTCTGCATTACGATGTAGAAGGCGCGAAGATGCCGCAGGTCTCTAGTACTGATATAAAATTATTTTAATTTTAAAGTACAATTACATTTATTTAGAAATTAAAACTATTTGCCTTAATTAACTAAGTGATTCTAAATTCGATGTTGAGAGTACAATTTTAGTAATATCTTAAGTACTAAATTTGTTTTTGGGAAATTTATTTTATACACGAAGAAACATTGTTATCCCGTCAAAATTATCTGTTGGAAAAAAATGATTTTATTTTTATATATGTACTTACATTTTAAGCCTGTGAGCACAACCAAAGAAATAAGATGAAATAAACGTTAGCGTACTAAAACCATTTCGTTTTATTGACAACAATATTCAAAATAGAAAAGATTATATTTTTAAATTATTTCTATAAAGAAAAATGTTTCGATGTCATAACAAGCTTGACGTTTATTTCATATTAAGGTGGATTTTAATTGACCAATATTTAAAATCTTAAAAATTTTATTGGCTTTAAAAAGGGAGATGACATGAAATGACATTATTTTATATGAGAGTTCAATGCGTACGATAAGAACAGAAAATATTATTTACTGAGGATATTTTCACAAAAGTTGGGATATTATACTTTCATAAAGTATATTTTTAAAATATCGGGGATACTATCTTTATACCGTCAACACGTTTTTAACAATTTTTTGAGTAAATGTATATAAAATAAAATTGTTTTTTTCAACAGATGGTTTTGACGGCTGAATTGTTGTATTTTTGTGTATAAAATAAATTTCCCAAATAGAAATTTAAAGAATTCTTTTTCAGCGATCTACTTTTTTCTGACATAAAAATTCAATAAGCTATCTGCCTTCTTAGAGCCAATAAAATTTTAGATTTTAAATATTGGTCAATTATAATCAAACTTTATTCTAAGACCGTGTCCAGTTTAGTGGTTTTTACTCAAACAATTATTAAAAAATTTTTGCCGGTATCTTAATAATATATTTCAACGAAATATAATATCCCAACCTAGTGTTAAAATATCCCAATGTCAATGATAAATACCGCCAGTAAATGTTATTTACTGTCCTCCGTTAGAGCCAACAAAATATTTTCACACTTAAAATGTTCATCAACTAAAACCCACCTTATTTTTTTTATTATTCAAATCGCCAATTATTTTATATTTGAGTAGTATAATATCAATTGGTATAATATAATAATAATAAAAAAAAATTTAAAATACTTTTATGTTACAAAATAAAAAGAGAACAGAAATAGCTAATTATTAACTAATAATTATATATGTACTAAGTAATTTATTAGGTTGTAAACATTTTCTAGAAATGAATATTCTAAGAAAAAGAAAAAATGTTCTCGGGAAAAATGTAATAAAGGACTTCGAAATTTATCAAAAAATGTTTGTAAAAATTAAATTTCGGTATACAAAATAAAATGAATAATTTTAGAAATTACTTTTTCAAATCTCAGTTCATAAATTTTTATTATGAAATAAAATAAAATTTAAATAAGAATTGGAATTTATTTAATACAAAACAAATTTTATTGTTTAAAATGTTTAATTTTTATGATAGAAGGTAATTTCAATTTTTAATACAAAAAAAGAAAGTAAACAAAATTATCAAAGTAAATTAAACAAAATTTGAGAGAGAATCCCCCAATGGAATTTTTACCTTATGTCGACTGACAAAATGTCGACTTTTTTTCTTCGAAAATGTTGATTGTACTAAATGTAGACTTCCCAAAATGTCGACTGACAAAATGTCGCCTTGAACAAAAGATCGATCCCGGATCCCTAATTTCAAACCTTTAAAGTTTAGTATGCCAAAAAAGCCCTCAGGTCAAAAAATGTTCTCAGGTCCCTATTTTTGGGCTCAGAGCCCTTAAAAAGTTTTATTCGTGATTTAACCATTTGGATATTTCCAGTTTTCTGTGGGTGGCATTTTGGTAATGGTTACAAAAAGACGATTTTAATAAATAAATAGCAAGGGCTCAGAGCAGCAACCCACGACTATAAAATTATTTCTTTTCATTTTATAAAATAGATTAAGCTACATATGTGCGTATTTATAATTTTTTGTAATTTTTTTCTTCAAAATTACTTATTTCTCACATGAAACTGTGTAAACTCAATATTTTTTTTTCTATACAGAAAATCAGAATTGCCTCTTTTTCCAGAATATGTACATATATATATATATATGCCAGATTGTAAATTACCATGGATTTTATAGTAGACTAGAAAGAGCTACAATAATTTATTTAGTTTAAAATTTTGAAAGTCGACATTTTAGAAATCGACGAGAATACTTTGTCCATGTCGACATTTTAGAATCGACATTTTAAGAATCGATAAATTGTGCAAGCCGACATTTTGGAATCGACATTTTAAAAATAGACATTACTTAACCGATCCGAACCCAATTGTATAATTTCAAATGATGACGTCAACGTAAACTGATCTCAGTGTTGATGAACAAATTGCAAATATTAATTACTTATGTGGTTATGTCACATATCAAAATATTTATCATAAAACCGATAAAGACTTAACGTTGCCTTTATGGTTTTAATATGTAGTTGAAATAAATTTTGAATTGCTATATTTGAATTAAATATTGATATTTAAATGAAAAAACGAGTTATTCGAACTTATGATAAAACATATATTCGAAACATACTGATGTTAATCTGCAAAAGATGTAGGAAATTGATAAAAAAAATTTATTATTTAAACTAAACAATAATACTAAAACGAATTTATCTCATATTAAAGTCATAGCAATAATGAAAAATAATAGAAATTCAATTAAAACAGCCTTTGTATATAATTTTATATTATAAATATCATTATTTTATATTACATATATTAGACATATTTTACTATTCACAATTTCATTATTTTTCACTATTTTATTTTTACGTATTAATTTTACTGATCGCTAAAATCACAGCTTAAGTGGCAACACTTGAAATTTTAGATAAGCCACAAACAAAAATAATATAAAAAAATGTAGTGCGTCATTTTATTAATTATTTTGTTCATAAATAGTTAAGTTTTAGGAATTATGGTTTTAAATATTAACTTAAAAAAAATCTAAAAAAAAAAATTCATGATATCAAATTAGACTTGAACTCTTTCTTTTTGAATAAAAGTCGCTTGATACAATCATACACCATACAATACAATTCAAGCCCTTGAAATATAAGTTTTATGTATAAGTATATGGTTTTTGTAAGCCTAACATTACAACCACTCTTACAAATTATTTTTAAGAAATGTTAAGCTTGTAAATGTGTGTTTGCTGATTTCATTTTTTGCACACTGAAAATATAATTCACAGATATAAAATTTTTGGGAAAATTAAATTAAATAGAATTATAATTGTTAAATAAAACCAGTACTGATATGCTGAAATAGTCTTGTATCAATACGATGCTATAGAAAATTTCCGTAATTGATGGATCAATTCGCATCACCGTTGGGAAGGTGTTTACACGACCATAATCGCAAATCAGAATATCCGAGGCCTGAAGTGCGATTAAGGTGGTGTAGTGTAACCTCGGTACCAACAAGTGTACAAAGACAGTAACTTCAGCATATTCAGTATTTTGTCAATTTTTTGTTCAAAAATTTAAAGATAAGCGAAAAGTAGTGTCACTTCTGTTTATTGATTTAAAAAAAGCATTTGACACATTGATCATTCCATACTTTTGAAAAAACTGTAAAGTTATAGTATTAATGGTATTACATTTAAGTGGTTCTAGTCATATTTAAGTGATATATACATTTAGCAAATAAGTCTAGTAACACTGAACAAATATCCTGTGGAGTATCGGAAGGCAACGTCTTATAGGACTTTTACTCATTTCGCTATAATGCAGATGAGTTACAGAAACTAAATATAGATTCAAACATTTTTCTATTTCTTGATGTTGTGTGCTTTGTATTCCAAGCCCAAAACTGCCTACCTTTAGAAATAAAGATCAATACAGAATTAATTAAAATTAACAACGGGATGGTAACTCATCATAAATTAACAATTAGCCCGACTAAATATATGATAATTGATAAATAACATCTAACTGAATAGTAAAAATTTTAAATGAAAAACTGAAACAGGTAAATCAATTCTAATATCTGAACTTTTGAATAGATACGCAACTTAAATGGAAGACACAGAAAATGTGTTTAACAAAAAAATTAAGTTCTATTGCGGGAATATTATCAATACATTAGCCTACATTGTACCGTACAAAATCAAAAAGCCACTATATTTTATTCAATTTTTCACAGCCATTTGGGTTATGGCATACCATTATGAGGAACTACAGCTAATATGATGTTAGAATATGATGTTATATAAGTACAATTGGCAGGAGAGGACTGAATATATCTATAGTATAAGTAACATATTAATGATAAAAGATCTAATTAACATAAAATATAACATTACTTCTTGACTTCATGTACAAACATTTACAATATACATAAAAGCAAACATAATTGAACGTAAAGACAACCACCAAATTAATACCAGCAATAAAAGTTTCATTCGCCTAGATAAAAAATGGTAGCACATTTCGGAACTTCAACAACAATGTATGTAGCAGCTAAGTTATATATAATAAACTAGATAATAAACTAAAAACATTGAATACCAATAAATTAAAAATAGAATTAAACAAAAAATATCTATAACTATATGATAATAATTCTAAATTTTAAATAAGCAAAATAAAATATAAGATTTTACTAAAATATAAAATTTCAAATTTTAAAAATAGTAATTCAATTAAGTTTCATATATTTAATAGTATAAAAATATTACATTTAATTACTTTTTTTTTCTTTTTTTCTAAATACTATTTTTTTTATTAATTCTTCGCTTTTTATTCTTAAATATTTACATTTTGTTAAATTTTTCCACTTGTTACACCAAATAAACATAGAAAAAAAGAAATAAATATATTTTTTTGTATAAAGCCTAATGTAGAGAGAAATCAAAACAATTAAAAATGAATTAAAAAAGCCGCAATAAAAAAAATACCACTATACATTCATAATTTTATATTATATTATATTTTACAATTCATAATTTTATAATATATTATGATTATCTATATTATTAATAATTTCATTATTTTTTTACTATTTTATTTTTACTTATTCATTTTACTGATCGCTAAAATCACTGCTTAAGTGGCAACACTTGAAATTTTAAGATAAGCTACAAACAAAAATAATATAAAATAATGAAGTGCGTCATTTTATTAATTGTTTTGTTCATAAATAGTTAAGTTTTAGGAATTATGGTTTTAAATATTAACTTAAAAAAATCTAAAAAAAAAAATTCATGATATCAAATGAGACTTGAACTCTTTCTTTATTGAATAATGGTCGCTTGATACAATCATACACCATACAACACAAATTAAATTTTTGATATATAACACTTATGTATAATTATATGGTTTTTGTAAGCCTAACATTACAACCACTCTTACAAATTATTTTTAAGAAATGTTAAGCTTGTAAATGTGTGTTTGCTATGATTTAATTTTTTGCACACTGAAAATATAATTCACAGATATAAAATTTTTGAAAATTTCAAATTAAATAGAATTATAACTGTTAAACAAAATCAGTACTGATATGCTGAAATAGTCTTGTACCAATACGATACTATAGAAAATTTCCGTAATTGATGGATCAATTCGCATCACCGTTGGGGAGGTATTTACACGATCATAATCGCAAATCAAAATAATCCGATGCCTGAAGTGCGATTAAGGTGTTGTGGTACAAAATATTATCAACCATAGGAATAGAGCTACCTAACCTAACCTAAACTGAAAATAAATAAATACATAATTTTAGTTTTATCACTTAATAATAATTTGTGATAGCAAAACCAACGACGTAATAAGTCCAAGTCATAATTAATATTACACACATTTTCAAAAAATTTAGATGAATTTATTATTGCAAGGCAGTTGAACAACCTTTAAATTTTTGAAGAATAACAGAATTAAAGAAGATTAAAAATAATGAGGACCCAAAACAAATACTTGAGGTACATTCAAAGAAATACTTTTAAGATCACTGATGGTGTCATCAATTTTAATTTTCTGAGTTCGACCCGTTAAATAAGGAGAAAGTAAATCAAAAAAATTAACTCGAAAGCCAGCTTTATACAATTTGTCAAATAGGATTTTATGATTCACAATATCAATTTGCTTTTTTAATATCAATAAATAAAACAGCACTTTTTATATTATTATTAAGAGTTTCATCAATACGCGAACAAAAGTTGAAAGTGGAACTTCAGTAGATTTGCCACTACGAAAACCAAATTGCTTACAACTTAAAAAGTTAGTAAGATTTAAAAATTGCATCATTCTATTTTTTATCACTTTTTAAAATATTTTAGAGACAGAACTTAACATAAATTTATTAAAACATTTGTATATATTCTGAAGAATTACATTTGCGTAATATAATATTGATAGATAGATAGATAGTTCGTTTATTTCCAAAATTTGTTAATACATAATTTACAATGACAGAGTCTTCTTATACTTAAGTTCAGGCCTGTGCCTGATAAAATATGGCCGACTGAGTGCCAATATATATTTTTTTTCTTTATTATTTCAACGAGTTAAATACAAATTTTGTTTATAATTATAATCTTATTCAATTACTTATAAGATAAAGTTCAATTTTATTATTAAATCTATTATTAAATCGAATAGTACCATGGTTTTAAGTATAGAGAATATTTATATTTGATTAAAAAGATAAAAAAGATAAAAGAAATTAGTTTAGATTAAGATTAATATTATATACTAATTAATTTAAAATGTAAAAATATATGTTTAAGACCTAGCCTAAGCTGTCTGGTCGAATTGTGTATTATAAAACAATCTTTATTGCTCATTATAAAATATTATTTGTTCGCTATAAACTTTGACGCTAAACTTACGCAACGAATGTTATTGAATATTAACAGGATTAACTTGATTCGTAATTATACAATAAGTTTTCAATGTTGGTAAAAAGGATGTCGCTAAAATGATCGATCCTTAGGGAATAAAAAATTTTGCACCTTAGTACAAATATTCTGTTTTTATGGTAATTAAAAGCGTTCTAATAAAAAAATAAAGGTATGATAAATTCGTAATCAAATACGTATTCTTTTTTAAATTTGAAATAAATGTTAGAATTTATTTTGCTTCTGTTAAAGCTAGTTTCTTTATAAAATTTCAATTAACTAATTTTTTTTTACAAATTCATTAAACATTTTTTTTTAATTTAGAGAGAGACGATTTCCTATTAATTAGTCCGTATAACAATTTGATTAATATTTGATTTTTTTTATTTTGTCGTCGACTAGGGGCTTAAAAGTTAATTTGGGATTCAGGATGATCCCTAGGTATTTGACAGTAGTGCTCCAGTCTACATCAAATAATATAACAATGAATTGAAATTAAAATTATTTTATTATAAAACAAAAATAAAATTAAGTATTTTTAAAAAATTACTTCTGTGAACTTTAATTTAAACTTATTGAATTTTTTTTTTAACAAAGCTAACAATAAAAATTTAGGCAGCGTTTACATATCAATATATATTGACAGTATTTACTTATGAAAGAGAATATTGAGAAATACTGATGTGTAAACACGTATTGATATTAATATATATTGAAGAAAAAAATAGAACTTATCCTATTTTCTTCAATATTTATTGAGAGAGACAAAATTAAATATGGCGAATAAAAAACTTAGGATTAACATTTATACGTTTATTTTTATTTTTGATTTAACCAAGATTTTTTATTTTCATTTGCTTTATATTCACAGGGTACTTGATTAAAAAAGTTTTTTTGTTTATATTAGTTTTGGTGAATATGTGAAATAAATAAGAAATAAACTTACAAATAGTTTGATTGTTTAGAAACTGATGTGTAAACACAAATGTCTCTCTCTTCAATCTAAATCATCAATAAATATTAAAGAATATTGAAGTGTAAACGCTGCCTAATTATGAATTCAATTTTTTAATCAATTAATTTTTTTTATTATCATTAACTCACAGATGTTGTTAATAGTATATTGATAAAAATTATAGAATTAATCAAAGTTAAAAATCAACAATTGTTATAGTTGGATGTATAGTGAAATAATTATTGAAATAAATTTACATTCTAAGTAATAATAATTATATATACAAGGTTGATATAATACATACTATGTCTATGTAGTACAAAAAATTTCAATATATAAATCAGTTCTTTTTATTTATTAAATAAAATAAGGAAAAAAAAATTTTTTTTTTAGAAATATTTGCCTTCAATTTAAGCGTACTAAAACTACAAAAATAAACTTTAGAATCGCAGCTTGATATAATGTTTTCATAGCAAGTTATGATTGTAATTACGGAAAAAGCAAATTAGCCGAAATTCTAGGAAGTCTTGAGATGAGATTAAGAGATTTGGTAAAAAGTTCGGCTAATTTGCTGTTTCCGTAATTACAATCATAACTTGCTATGAAAACATTATATCAAGCTGCGATTCTAAAGTTTATTTTTGAAGTATCGATCGAAAACAAAATATCATGGTTGAAAGTATTTTGCAGTGAACTATATAGAAAAGGCAGAATCGAGAGAAGTTCAAGATGGACAATGGATGTTTGTAATTTACCTGATGAACGGGCAAATTAATTGCAAAATCACAGTAGAAAAAGAAGTAATTTACTTCGGTTTCGATTTTGTTACAGAAAAAATTAATTTTCTAAAATCTGTTATATTTAAACCATATGTTAAAAAACTGAATAATAAGAAAAATAATGTTAAGATTTTTAAAAATATTGCAATAATTATTTTATATAATATTTTAAAACTGAAATTATTTATCAAAAATTTCAAGGTTGTGGTTTCTCAAAGCTATAATCTTTAAACCAGATGCATTATATTATTATGTGCTTTATAATCATAATATCTTATCATGAAAATTGATTTTTTTATTTATCAACATAAAATCAAAAAAAAAAAAAAAACAAAAGAAAAAAAACAAAAACAATAAAAAAGAGCAAAATTTCTCACGATGAACATTCATCTCTTTTTTTTCTTCTTCATGCATCTTCATCTTTCTACTCTTCTTCATTCATATAATGTAATAATGTATATACATCCATACAAATATATGCATAAGATATGAATATTCATTATTATATGCTTGCGTTGGACGTTTTTGTGTATATATAAATATGTATAGTTAGTTTATTTGTAAAGATCAATGTATTGAGAAAAAAGGATAACCGAATTTCTTCTCATCAATTGAATAGGTTTTTTTTTTGTTTTTATTTTATTTTTCAGCTCAGCTTAAGGTAAAAAAAAAAATCAGTTCCCATGGATGATCAGTTATACTATAATATGCAGTTTGCAGGACAGACAGTGATACAGAAATTTGAATTTAATCATTATTATGAGAATAAGAAATTACTAATATAATTTTTTATGTGATTGTTGTTGTTTATTGAGTTGCATTCAAAAAAAAATATTTTTTACCGCAATAAATGCCAAAAATTCCAGAATGGTCAATCTTTAAAGAAAAGTAAATGAAATATATTGCATATTTGCGGCTATTGTTTGATAATATCACTATACATATATGTAGGTAAAAATATTTGATTGATGATCAATAATGAGATATTAAAAAAAAAAATGGTAGGCATACCATTCATGAGTCAGTAGAGAATCAAGTATTAACAAGAAGTTATAGTTTATTTGTCGGCTTATTTTAATATGTCCTTTCTGATAAATGGATTTTTGTATATCTTAAAATAACCACTAACATTTTCTAATCATGGTATGTATTTTAATTAATAGGAACTAATACCGCTGAATGCAATACTAAACAACTGTTACCACTGTCTTGTAAATTTTGTTTGTTAATTTTCATCCTCTCTTAATATCAGTGGGCAATAATATCTGCATAGATTAGTTGAATAGCATAGGTTAATTGTGCATAGTTCATACCTTGGATCCAGGATCATTGATGAAATTTTGAAATTTGATTTGATGCAGATTTGTTTCTTTATTTAAATAAATTTGAGGTAACTTACAATGTTAAATTTGTTATGTGATCTTAGTCTATATAGCCGGTTTCATCAAATCGAATAGATTTCATATATAATTATAATAAATATATTATAATACCAGCAAAATCACCCGACGTTGTTCCAGGTCCAATACAAAATGAATAATATTTATTTCAATAAGGTGTTATATATATGAACCACGAATTTAAAAAAAATGGTTTCTTATAAATATTCTAAAAGTTGTATAACAGATATTCAAACACATGCTGAGTTTAATTACAAATCTGTAGTATAAATTTAAATTTATTTGAATTTGTGCTTCAATAAGATAAAGATGCAATAATTTTATATTTGTACTTTATTATAAATCTGGTATTGTATAGTTTTCGAGGACTGGAGCATAGTTTAAGCACAACTGGAGCTGCTATTTTTGGCTCTGGCTGGCGAGGAAGAAATTTCAAAAACCTTGGCAATTTCAACAAATTTAGAATTTCCGTTGGCCAGCTATAGCAGCTTAATTTTTTTTAGACTGCCCAACCAAACTTTCCCTTTTAAAGGTGTAGAATATATATATGTTTGTTTTGTAATAAATAAGTAATATAGCTAAAGTTTAACAATTTATAAAATAATAGAAATAATAAAAGTAATAGAATAGACAAAAAATGTATAGTGAAGGCTGACTGACAAAAAGTTGTGAATTAACCTTAACAGTTTCGTTAAAATTTTTCTATATAGTTTAATAGGTGTGAGTGTAGAAAAACGAAACTTATAAACTTAAAACTTTAAAATAGTGTTGGTATGATTTATTATAATTTTTCAAAAAAAAATTTACTGTCACTATTGCAGTATTTCTGTTAATGAATTTTGTTTGTTATTTTAATCAGACCAATGTATAAAAACAAAACGGTTAACAATAGACTGCTAATGTAAAAGTTGAAAAATTTGGGATAAACTTTGTAAAAGGAGGTGCGAATAAGACTTTACATAACGGTACGTAACAATGTTACATACCTCATAGAAGAACATTTTTGGCAACAAGGTTAAATAAAGTTCAAATTGATCTTTTGAAATTTTCTAGTGTATTTTCTAGAATAATCTAAAATTTTGTAGTGTTTTATTTAAAATCTTATATATTTTCTCTACAACAATATGTAGGGAAGCTTCTGTACAATAATATTGTAGGAATTTCTCCAGATTTTAATGTGAAACATATTTAGTGTGCATCAGTGCTACCGTTTCAGAGATGTTGGAGTTCAAAATGAAAATTTCAGAATAAAAAAAATGTTCCCATAGTTTTTAGAAACCTCCATATTTTGAAAATTTTCCATAAAGACACCCTATATCTATTTTGACACCATTAAGCTGGATTTTCATTGAGCAATATTTAAAATCTTAAAAATTTTATTGACTCTAAAAAGGTAGATAGCTCATTGAATTTTTAAATAAGAAAAAAATAAACCGTTGCAGATAGTGCTCTAAATTTCCATTTGGGAAATTTATTTTATACACAAAAAAAACAACATTTTAACCGTCAAAACCATCTATTGAAAATTTTTTTTTTTTTATATACATTTACTCAAAAAATTGTTAAAAAAGTATTGTCAGTATAAAGAAACTATCGCCGATATTTTAAAAATATACTTTACAAAAGTATAATATCCCAATTCTTTTGAAAATATCCCCAATTTTTGTGAAAATATCCCCGATAAACGATATTTTCTGTTCTTGTCGTACGATTAATACTTGTCTTTAAGATTTTAAATATTGATCAATGTAAATCCAGCCTTATTTCTAAATAGGCCCTTTTACTTTCTTTCTAACGGTATATAATAAAAGTTGTATAGAATGATTAGTAACCCTACAAAATGTAAAAATTCTCAATTTGATTTCGAAAAAAAGCCATTTTAATAATAAAAGACATTTGATACTTTATTTCCTATACTTTATATGAAAATATATAATACATTTATTATATTATATTTATTATATATATACATATAAATTTATTTTATTTTAATTTATCAGAACTTACTTTTTTTAAAAAAAATATAAGCTTTTTCCGAAGTTTTTCCGATTTTATTTATTATTTACTCTTTATAAAATAAAATATAGCCCTCTTATCGCTTTATCAAAATCTCGTTTTTCAAAATATGGTTTTAATTCCAGAATACTTACCTTAATTATTTGTATGCACAAATGCTGTTGGGTTAAGAAGGTGTACATATCTCCTTTTTCCAGGATGCTTACCTCAATTATTTTTATGTGTAGCCGCCCTTGGATATAAAAAGGGGGATATCTTATTTTTCCAGTATTTTTATAAAATTAAGTATTTTGAAAAATCCCTACAATATTCTTGTAAAGAAGCTTTTCTATATTGTTGTAGAGAAAGATATAACATTTTAAGTATAATATTACAAAATTTCGTAAAAATTTTCTAAAGGTAAATTTAAACTTTAAATGACCTTGTCGCTAAAAATTGTCTTCTATAAAATATTTGTAATATGTTATGTTATATTTCATTTGATTCGGACGCACACCCTTTTCGAAAGTTTACCCAAAAATTTGACCAAAAGTTTTACCCAAAAGTTTTTTTTATCCAAATCAACCGTTTTTTAATGTTTTTTTTTTAATTTAACGGATTAATTTCGTTAATTTAACTGTAATTGATTTGTTAGAAAATTAAATATGTATTTATACTATTATAGAAACGGTTTTTTGTTAATTAAAGAATTTCAAAAATTAAGTAAAGAATGTTGATTAACAAGTTAACTGTTTTGTTAAATAAATTTTAACTGGAAAATCTGCCAATTTAATTTATTTTTTCGTTGATACAATATCTCATTATTTTGTTTCATTTGCTTATATTGAACGACTAATCGTCTGATATTAAAATTAGTTGATATACCTAATTAAAATTGGGTTAATATTTCATTGAATTAGACCACTTAGGCGATAATGGGTTTTTATATATATAACATAATCAAATATATATATATAACTGTAAATAGATAATATATAAGCACATTATAATATAATCAAATTTTCAGAAGAATATGAATCGGGGTAACAGAAAATAACTTAAAAAAGAATGGGGTAATCGATTTGATCTGATCAAATATTATTTTTCTAATTTCTTATTTTTCTTCTTTATTGTTCTATTATTTTAACAAATATTTTAATCTTAAAAATATACAGTAAGTATATATATATATACATAGGAAATAGATTTTCATATTGTTTTTTATGTTGATAATCGGACTTAGAGCCTGCAGTTCAACATTCGAACACTCGCTAGCGCAACATTAGCTAATCTAACCTATTATTGTTTGATGTTCTTAACATTACCATTCTGTTATTTTTGTCATATCTTTAACGTTCCGGTTCCAATCTTTTCATTTATTTCTTCCCAATATCACAGATTTTTGTTTTTGTTTAAAATCGACTCTGGTACGTTATTTAACTATTCACATAGTTTACACTGTTTGTATTTTCTACTATACTCTTGTACCGATTTGAGTTTTCTTTCTTTATGTCTATACACTTACACTGTGTAATTAGAATGTTGCTGCTGATATTCATATTTTTTTTTCTTCAGATTATATATCTGAGATATCTATATATTTCTACAGTAGTCGCTTTCACTGATTGAGATTTTACTTTTGGTTAGAATTCAGGTATATGTGTAAATACTTAATGTATCAATCTATAAATTAATAATAAACGATAAAACTAAATACGTGAACTTCAGCATATATTTTCCTCCTGCTTTTGATTACAATTTGATATATGATTCTCCAAAATGTATTTATATCACTCCAATTGTGGCTCTAATTGTATCAAGATTGAAATGGTTGATTATTTCAAGTATCTAGGTTTATTGATTGATTCGAAATTTTACTGGTCGGGTCACACTTGCTATCTTAAGGATTACTAAGCAACTATACCATGTTAGTTTGTACAGCTCGTGTAACATTACATCAATGGTTTATCACACTCTTTTTCAATCAAAACTACAATATGGAATTGTATGTTAAGGAGGCTCTTATTTTAATAAATTGCAACCACTTTTAGTAAGCCAAAAATATGCTGTTCGGTTAATTTGCGAAAAACACCGACAAACTCCAAGCTTTAAATTATTTAAAGAAAGAAGGATACTTCCATAAAAAAATATTTAATTTTTTTAAAACGTTGAAGATTTTTTCATTAATTAGATCTGGGAATCTTAATATGAGATATTCTAGTGCCTACAACTTGAGAGCTAATTCTCATCGACTCGTTACTGTTCCCATATGCAACAAATCTCATTTTTGTAACTTTTATAATGTGATAGCACTAAGAATTTATAATCAATGCCTGAGTATATTAGGAATGTTCATTTAATATCAACTTTTCTAAAAAAATATTGAAATCTGGTTAATACAATTGAATTATTTAATTTACACGTGAAAGCCAATTCTAGTTATAATTCTTTTGTTTTATTTGCCATAAAATTTCGTTTACCTTTCTTTTTTCCTTTTGTCTTTAAGATTTAACTTTTAATTTTAGCCTTTAAATTTATCTATTGTTAACTTTGTAATTTTATTTTAAAAATTATTGAAATTTTTAAATATTTTTATTATATTTTCTCACCAATATTGATTAATTATTGTAACTATATTAAATTTAGGACTAATCGTTCGTTACTTGTAATTTTGACAGCAGAACGATTATAACTATTTCTTCTTGTATATAATGCTTTCTTTCTTAAATTACTTGTTAGTGTTAAGCTTGTATATAATTAAATATATAAGATTGAAATAAAGATTTAAATAAATAAAAAAAATTATTTCTAATCATAAAAGCTAGTCATTTAATTCATAAATCATTATTTAAGGTGCTGTATGAAATCGTCATAGATTTAGTTTTGCTGATTGAAATTTCCATATTGAATTTTTCGATGGATTTCTCGAACGTCCAAAAAGACGATTAGATCATTTTCATTGTTTAAAATTAACAATGAATCATCAGCCTAATATAGAACTTTAATTTCAATATTACTGTAATTTCAATATGGTACCTGTACGAATAGTATAAACTTTATTTATAATCTAATTATAATTTATAAACTTCTATATCATTTTATTTATAATCTCATCCTTGATAATGTGAACTGGTTTGGACTGAGTCTATTTCTTTGTTAGATATCTTATGGTAATGTAATGACAGTCTTAATGATCTAATTAAGCTAAAAAAATACACTCAATCGTGATGGATATATGATAATAAATAATTCATAAAATTCGTTATATGCATGGATTTAAATACTATATATTTCTTTAATTCCATAATTTGCCAAGTAAATTCAGTCTTCCAAAATGTTATCATAAAACTTATTAAACTGTTCAAAGTTAATAAATATGTAAATAAATAAAAACAAATTGAAATTATTTAAAAAATTAAACGGATGAATTCAATTTATATTTTCAATCCAACTACAATAATAACAGGAACAACAACAATAACAACAACATATAAAAAAATATATATATATATATATATGAAAATCTATTCAATGAATCACAACTTCCGACTTAGATCAAATTTCTTCAATATATAGTAATTTTTATATGACTTGCATTCATCGAATATACGCAAGCAATGTAGGATTCATTTTAACACTGCAATTGATTTCAACCAATACAAATAAATGTAACAAGATCATTTTTATTTTTTTATTTTTTTTATTTTATTAAATTTTTGTTTGTTTTTTATGTTTCATATACTTATGTATTTTGTTTTGTATTTAAACTTCCGTTCACAGTTTGTTGGATTTCGCACGACTGACGCGTGTTACACTGATTCATTATTGTTGTTGCTGCTTTTTTTTTTGTTTTTATTGTTAATATTATTTTTTTTGTTTGCACAATTTCCATCATGTTAAAAATTTCAGTTTATTTTCTTGTTTTTTAAATTTCCCACATAATTTAATCGTCATCATTATTATGGTAATCTTGCAATAAAGACTGTTTGTTTGGTGTATTTTTAGATCAGAGCTTTGTAACAGGGTTCTGTTGTGGTACTCAATTATTATAGTTTTAGAACTCAATTTGAAAATTTGATTTAATGAAAAATTATATTTTAAACGATAAATAAAAAAAATATTTTTTTAGAAATATTTTCCTTTAATTTAAGCTTGACATGAAATTTTCAAAGAAAGTCTGAAATGAATGTAATTACAGAAAAAGCGAATTACACGAAATTTCTACTAAATCTGCTAATGAAACCTTATCTTCGTAAAACTTCAGACAATTTGCATTTTTTGTATTTACATTCATAACTTTCTTTATTTCATATAAAATATGAAAGGTAATTATTTTTACACATTCATTCGGTACTAATTGTTTTATTCAGTCTTTTTAACAATTTGTAATGCAGTTTAGGTAAATCTGTATTGTTCTGTTACTGTACTGTGTCTGGGTACAGTGTGTAAATGGAGTGTAATCTTTTTTATATATTTTTTTTTATTACACCATAAATAGGGAGTACAAGCATATAATTCGGCTGCATATTATAAAATTGAAACAATAGTAAGATCAGGGACTGTAAATCAGACGGGGATCACCGCATTATCTGGAGAAAAAAAATTTCGAACGAACAAAAATCTCGAAAAAAAATTTCGAAAAAAAAAATCTCGAAAAAAAATCTGGAAAGTAAAAATCTTGAAAAAATAGATTAAAAAAAGGGTTAGTTCTTAAATCCACAAAAAACAAAATCCATAATGGGTTTTGTCAAAAAAAACGATCCTTGTTAGTGCTTTTACGCATGACACTTTATTATGTATGACACTTTGTATGAAATTATGAGTTAGGAGAGATTTTAGAGTTGGATTCAAAATCAAAGTTAATGTTTATTAAAATTATTTTTATGCATAACCCCTTTTGAATGCAAAAAGGTTTATATATCCCTTTTTCAGAAAATTTACCTTAATTATTTTTATGAATAGCCGCTGTTGGATGGAAAAAGGGGGATATATCACTTTTTCCAGAATATATACCTAATTTCTCTAAAACCTCTCCAATAATGTCTCTAAACCGTTTTAATTAAGTCTGACAAGTTTGGAAAAAAAAATTTTCTACGACGTTTTCTATGACCTCCAATTCTGGGAGGAGACCTGAGACCTCTATGAAAATTTCTCTAGGCGTTGTTCATTATGTCAGCCACGTTTGGAAAAAGATGTTGAAAGGTTGAATTTTGTCCCATGTGGGTTGGAAAAGTATGGATTTTGGAAGTTTGGAAATTGAAAGTTTCACATTTTTTTCTTCAACATTTTTGCATTCGACATTTTTTTTTTAACATTTTGTTATCCAACAATTTTAATTCGAGATTTTTGTTAATGCAAGATATTTGTTCATTCCAGATTTTTCTATTCAAAATTTTTTTTTTTCGAGTTTTTTTTTCTAGATATCGGGAGTGACCCAATCAGACAGATAAAAATACAAATACATAATAATTTTCATATACCAAATTTTGAACAACCTAGGAATTTTTTACTGTATAGAAATCATCACTCGAAGCCTCTATTTTTTCTTGACAGAAGGGATGTTTAAGAGAGTACATTAACGTTTTGAGTTCTCAGAGCAGGTGTAAACGAGATATATGAGATATCTACAAAATAGAGTAACTGGTCCAAAAATACGGCAATACGGTTATTTATTCAATTAGTGAATAAATCCTGTTATAAACCAGTTATATTGGTTCTTTTAAATTTCCATATTCCAGATATGGTTATGATTTTTTTTTTTAATAATTTCATTAAGATGAGGCTTCTTCCGACTTTGCTTTTTGTTCTTTTGTATTTTGTCAAAATATGTGGACTACCTTGTTGTTCAGAATTTTATCATGAGTTAATATAGAGAACTTGACAAGTAAATATAATTAAGATTATAAGTAAGAAAATTTATTAAGAAATTTTATTTTCAAACTGTATTTAAGGATCATCATCATCATCATCTTATAGCTCTGCATTACTAAGGTCGATATTGTGCCGCTTGTCTTTAATTTGGGATTTACAGAGCTTATAGGCATTCTTTGAACATTGTTTTTCCATCTTCTACTTGATCTTCCCCTATTACGATTACTCTCGGGCCATATATTTAGCATCACTGCCTTTTAAGTTTCACGCATTCTAATTATGTATGTTCAGCCCATTTTATTGTCTTTGGGCATTTGCAAATCTTACAATGTCGTCATTTTTATTTAAAATGAAAATCTTATCGTAAAAGTGTACCGTTTTAATACTAAAATATACTCGTCTCTACTACACTGTCGTAGTTAGGTAATGAATAATTTCATAATCAAATTCATTTTATTTTTCTCTTTTTTTTTCAAAATTATTTATGTGCTTTGTACTCTTCAATTATTATTCTCATCCTCAACAGTAGCGCTGTTCATCCGATATGGATCTTCAGCAAAATAATCATATGTAAAATAAAATAAAAATAAAAAATTCCCACACTTTGAAATTCTGTTGAATTGATTGTTATAATATGTTCCGACACTGAAATGGAGAGCATTATTGTGGTGTTATTATTGTTGTTGTTGTTTTTGTTGTTGTTGTTGTTATTATTGGTGTTATTGTTGTTGTGTGTTGTTCCCGCTGTTGTTGTTGTATTGAAAATGGTTGATTGGTTGGTGGTGAATGTTTATTTGTTTGAATACATTCCGAGTTGCTGTTGTTATTTTTTTTGTTTTTTTTTTTGTAAATTTTTTGATATTATTTAGTTGGTGATACTTCATACGATGTCAACCAATCCAAAAAACAAAAAAAAAGTAAAAATTATAATTCGTTTGTAAACGTAAATAAAAAAATTAAGTAAATATTCATTATAGTGCTATTTATTAATCCTAGCATTATCATCACAGTAATATTAATATCGTAATATCGTACATGCAGTAAGTTGAGTTAGTATAAATAAAGTACGTATGCACATATACAAAAGTTTAATCAATCAATGAATATATGATCAAGGAAGCCAACAAAAAACTGGATAAATTTGATTCAATTACAAAATTTAAAAAGGGGGAGATTTTTTGGAGTGCTCAACAGTAACAATTTAAGTAATAATCGATTACCGATCGATATGGTGTTAAAAAATCAACAAAAAAATCAAACAGTAAACACTACTATTATGGACCTATGTTATACAATCTCATTATTTGTGAAATACATATTGTTAATTTATTTAAAATAAAATTTTAATTCAACCAATGTATTCGGTAAATACTGTTCTTAAGTGTCAATTTGAGGGTTTTGTGGGACTGTATCTATATTAAAATAGAGGGCTTTAAATAAACAATTAGACGTTGAACCTCTTCACAATAAATATATTAAGCCAAAACTATGTTGAAATTATTATAAAAAGTCGAACTACAATAAAAATATTTGATTAAAAGATATTGGGTATAGTTCGAAGAATTATTATAAATAAGCCTTACAAAATAAAGTAAAGTAATATAATATATTAACAAAAACATCAAATATAACTTCTAGAAATCCAATTAAGAAAGTCTTGGAAAATATTAAAAAATAATTTTGTTAAATTTGCTTCCATCATATGAAAAAATTTTGGCTAAGAACGAAAAGTCATTATTCAGCCAAAGCGAAGTATGGATATAAAAATATTTATTTACAATATTTTTATAATAATAAATTTGATATTTGTATAGGTACAAAGTTTGTAGAAAATCATTGAAAAAGAAACAGGGGCTGCGCTTGACCAAGTTTGGCTACTGTGGGACTCTAACCCACTAACGACTCCAAACTACTATTCAATGCACAATTAAAACTATAGTCAAATTTGACTAAGGATTAATTTTTTTTCCATTTTCCATTTTCTTTTATTCAACAAAGACCTATAGAGATTTTTTAAAGAATTAAGGATATTAACACTACAGTCTTCATATATTTTATTATTGTTATTTATTATTATCATTATTATTTTCAATTCTTTTTCAAACTTAGTAGAGACTGAAAAGACGATTAACAATTAAATTCGAATGGTTTAACTCGTTTGAAGCGTCTAGCAAAGTTTTGATTGTCAAGTAAACATTTTTTTTCTCCTTGCTCCTCTTGAGAGCATAGGGCTTCCACTTGACATTTCCATCGTACTCGATTTCTAGCTGCTAAATTTCCGAGGCAAGGTCTAATTTCAATTTTAATTTGTTTATACTGTCTAAGTAGGGGATTGGCGTGGTAAGACGACGTAAGTATAAGTAAACGTAAAGCTTTACTATTAACATGTTCAGATAAACTAATCTTATTCCGGCAGTGCATTTTTTTATTTCATCTATTATGTAAGGGATCTTAAGATTATCTATGAATATTAGTGTTGCGAACATACCAAGGGGCCATTAACTATGTTAATAACATTGTATATATATACAATGTTTTTTCATAATTTATTTTTTAAGGGACTTATCACCGCATTGAGGTTTATTAAGCTCACTTATAAATAATTAAATTTAATTATATTTTAAAAATGTAAATATTATATTAAATAAATATTGCTCCTTCTAAGAAATAATAAAATAATAATAAATAAATAAAATATTACGTAAAACTTTATTTTGAAATGTTGGATTATTTTACTTATTCACTTGTACAGATTTCGTCTCATTTATTTTTATCTTCTATTTAATTCGTACACCAACTGAGTATTTCGTTATTAGCTCTTTGCATTGTAGCATCTTTTCTATTTTTATTTACTCCTATAATTGTAGTGGCATCCGCGAATGTTGCTATTGTCATAGTTTCCATTTGTGGCTTACAGGAAATAGAAAATTGGACCTAGTATGCTACCAGCTTTGATGTCTCTTCGGGGCGAGCTGTCCTCCCCTTGTTTGACTCTAAATACTCTTCTTAATAGATATGAGCGGATTAATTCAACATAGCTTTTGGCATAGCATGCGATATATAGCGTAGATATCAGACCTTCATGCCATACTTTTTCGAAAGCTTGTGCAACCTTTAAAAAAAGATAGTAATTGATAACTGATTTTTTTTTTGTGTTCTAATTATTTTTCTTTAAAATTCATAAAAATAAAAAAAACGTTTTTATAAATAAATTTATTTTTCGTATTATCATTTTTTAACTCAGTTTTGGGTACCTACAAAGTTTAAATTAAAAAAAAAAACAATTTACTTCACAAAAACTTCTTATTTTTTGACTAGAGTCTGAAATTGCATAAAAAAGTACCACTTCCCATTAGAAAATATCGATTTCGCCAATTTCGGCAATTTTTGGTATTGAAAAACTCTTTTCCCATCCTTTCCGGAAGTTGAAAATATCACCAATCGAGCACCCTCGATTTATTTAATTTTTTATTTTTTTTTTACAATTCAGTTCTTGACAATAATTTAGGTAGAATCACCCTGTCGTGCTTAATTTAAAAGTATGGTACTGGAATTTTACACTACAATATCTACATTATTTCGAGTAATTTTTTAACGAATTACTGGCTCTACTCATTAAATGTGGAAAACTACTGTTATTGTCAGGAACTAAGCCTTCTTAAATAGAAAAGATCCATTTAATTAATTCGTTACCAGATTATATATACTCTCAATTATTTTTTTTCATTTAGTATATACCAATGACAAAGGGTACTAGACCAGGCCGAAAAAACAATAAAGCATTTTTTACCTTCATCGAGAATCGAACCTGGGACTTTTCGGTTGAAAGGCAGGCGCTCTACCTACTTCACCACCCAACGAATAATGTACATAATGTATTTGTCCATTGTGAGCGTAAGAGAGAGTACGAATAGTTTTGATTATATGAGAATAACGAACCGAGTCATATCTCAGTCAAAGCGCAGTCAGACAGTTGTTGAAACAGTCAACATATGAAAGTTCTTTAGAATCTTCTGATTTTAACGTTATTGAACATTGGTGGAATACTATCAAAAAAAATTCTTAAAAGCATTCAATTTCTATATTAAAAATGTTTTTCAACTCAAACTGAAGTACGGAAATAGCATACACGAATTCACTAGAAACCTAACTTATACAGTATAGTGCACAAGCGTAAATAGAATGAAAAAAGGTCCCAGAAAATATTATAAGATTTTTAAATGTATCTTTTTTAAAACAAAATTTTCTTTAGACGAATTTCAATGTGATACGTTCATACGTTATTGGTACTAATACCACAAACAATATAATATTATTGTTGTTTAGAATTTGAAAATATATACCGTTAAGTTTATTTGTTCTGTCTATTTAAGTAGTGGCAAATAAATTGAATAATTAAAAATAAACCATTTAGATTTAGGCTATACATTTTACATCTATTTAAAATTAATTTATTATACCGTAATCTACTTAGTTTGTGTACTGTTGACTTTCATTGTGACTTACTGTTGTAGTATTCATATACTTTACTGTATGTATATATTACTGTTATCATTACTATTACTGTATTATTATACGAATCATGGTCTAATAAAATAAACTTGAATAATTTAATTCTTCTCGATTTCTCAATCATTTGAATTTGTCAATTTTTTATTCCCACAGTATATACAGTTTCACCACTACAGATGAATTTTTTTTTTTTTTATTATAAGTAATTTTGGATCAATCATCAAATAGTATCACATATTCACATCACAGGTGTTATTTAAGTTGAGATCATATTATTTAATTTGATTTTTATTATATTTTGTTGTAAATTCGTATTTAGTACGAGTAAAAGTTGAGTATTTGTTGTATTGATGTAACCAATGAACTCTATAAAATCCCCCTTACCCCCATTCATTCGTCTAAATAATATTAATAGAGGAAGGAGCTGTATTTTCATCATTGTATTTCAATTATACTTTGAGGGTTGTAAATGATTCCCTATTTAAAAAAAAACAAACTAAAAAAAAACAAGTAATCAGGGGAAACGAATTTGTTGTTACTGATGGGAAATTTGAGTATGTAAGGGAGCTCTTAATGAATTGTTGAAGATAATTTTATGCTAAATAGTATATAGAATAGGGTAGCATTAAATTGTTTTGGTTTTTTTTATTTTGTTTATTTAAATAGATAGCAATGGACTCGAGAAAAACTATCTATATAGGTGTAATTCTGAGAGGCTTACAATCGTATTTATACCGGAAGTAATATTTGTATATTCAGTGGAAGAGTATAAAAAGTAAATAAAAATATGAATAAAATAATGTTTTTTTAAAATGTTTTTTTAATATTAATATTGACAATATTATGAAAAATTGAAAGTGAGAAAAAATAGAATTTTTTAAAGAGATTTTTGATTTTTATATGGATATGACTTTAGAGATTTGTTTAACAACAACGAAATAATATTATCAACACATTCTGAATAATTCTTGAACAAACCACTGAATTTAAACACACATTGCATGTTTATAGATTTTGAGAAAGCTTTTGACATAGTAAATTGCAAGTGAGAATCACTTAGTAGGAGAGGCATTCCATAGAGACACACAAAGATGCAAGATGTTGGGTCTTACATCGAGGACAGCTCATTAGTTTGTCAGGGAGTAAGGCAGGGCTTTATTTTATTTCCCATATTGTTTTCAGTAGTAATGGTTGAAGTAATGCTACTGTTGATCCAAACGAGAGCAATGGCATCCAGTGACGTCCTTTCGGAAATATCGGAAATATTAAAACTATGTCCACAACTCGTAGCATATGGGAAGCATCGTATCATCAGATGGAGGTGCCGACAAAGCTCTTACTGCTTTCGAGATTCTCAAAAATATGGCAGACAAGCAAGATATCTCTGCCAACTAAAATAAGGATCTTCAATTCAAATGGAAAATCTATTCTTTTATACGACTGCGCAACATGGAAGCTTTCAGTCAACGTCACCAGAAAACTCCAAGCGTGCATCAATTCAATGCCTTCGGCGTAACCTAAACGTTCGTTAGCCACAAAATATTTCCAACAGAACCCTCCGGCAAAAAACAAGTCAAAAGCAAATATACATAGAAATCCGACAGATCGGGGATACTATATTCCTCACGGAATGGGGTTACACGAAAATGATGATGGTAATACTATCCATTGCGTGCACGATATATGAGGCAGAACAATGGAGCAATATGGGATGCTGCACTAGTTGCTGAGCAAAGTCATGACCTATAAATAATATACGCCGATAGTCTAAGCACATTGCAAACAATCAAAAACATAAATAATAACGCGTAAAGCGTATTATATATTATAATCTAATTTACTTCAAAGATATTTATATGAAGATATTTCAGTTTAATTAAAAAAAGTTTTAATATCAAAACTTAAAAAATTTTTGTCATCTAATTATAGAATAGTAGATTACTGGAAGTCTCTTAGATTCTAGTCCGGAGTTAATATCGCTTTCCATTTATGCTGATTTAGTATGGCATAATTTGATTATCTGAAATTGTTTTAAATATGTTTATATTTCTTCTCTTCAATGATGCTTTGGACTATTTTTTATACCTTCAGGTCCATATCATGGGAGCGTAACGAAATCTTGCTTCTTAAAATATGTTTATTTCAAAATCTCATTCTAATTCCAGAATATTTACTTTAATTATTTTTATGTGCAGCCGTATATTGTATCAAAAACTGCGTCCTTTTTCCAGAATTTTTATGAAATTTATAAAAAGCAAGATTTTGAACAAACGATATTTTGAAAAGTGCGATATTGAACCAAACCACATTATAGGTATTATTTTTTCTTAATTTACTTAAAAAGGCATTTTTAACGCTTCTTTTTCATAAAGTTTACGTTTCGTTGCGATCTGACGATAGTATTAATATCACCATCATACCTTAAAAGAAGCTGAACCAATTTGAAGAACGTGGTATGAACTGCATTCACTACAGAAAAAGATAAATCACAAAATATCGCAACGTCTTGTAAAAATTCTGTAAAAATTTCACATATAACAGCATATCTTGTGCTTTCAATATTCACATTCCAGTGAATCGAAATAATTTGTTTACAATGTTTCAGACATAACAGTATGCGAAATATGTCGGGTATAGCAAGAATTTCAATTAGGTTCAATCTGTATTCATATGGTCGCAAAATATAAGGGTTCGACCAAAGACGTGGTGTAATGTGACTTTCACAATTTTTTTTAAATTGACTCAATTCTTAGTGGATGAATCTTATAATATGGAGACCAAACCTTTCTATATACATAAACAAAGAGCAGAATACATAAGCAAAGGGATTTGAGGATTTATGATCGTCAAATTCTCTTGACCATCGTTTTATGAAACCTAACCAATAATTTATAATATATTTTTTTACGCCATATGTTGGGGATTTTGTTACCATTTGTTCTAGTAGATACTCTAGAACCTACATCTAGTATATCTATCCAACGTGTGGGGCATCAGCTCCATGTTTTGCTAACAAATTTCTTAATATTCTTTTGTGTACCCATAGCGCGAGGCTTTTTATTATTTTTCTATAAAAGTTTTATCGAAAATAAAAGAAGTCAAAATAATGTGGGTATCAGGGCATTCTAGTATCGCAGGAAACGAAGTTGCAGATAACCTAACGAGAAAAGTATAGGCTATAACTTCTATATACTCAAGTTACTTTTGCGGGATTCCTCTAAACACAACCATAATGTAGATTTAAATTGGACTTGAGCAAACAGCTGAAGATTTCTGCGCTATTATATCGTGCAACCGACATGCAAAAATACTCATACCAACACGATATCGCTCAAGAAAACTAAATTTCTTTCAAGTTTCAATAGGAAGTAGATGCACATCATCGTAGAGATAATAACTGGTCACTGCCTAGTAAAGAAGAATCGGCATAACTGCAAGTAAATTGTACAGAATATGTGAAGTAGAGTGTAAAAATTGAATTGAACATCTGTTTTAAGGTTCCACTCGCCGTACAATGCTCCATTTGGAAAGTGTGTTACTCATAATATGAATCCAACATATCATTTAACCATATTCTGAGTGTAATCAATAAATCAGTAATCATTAAGGACTCATATTCATAATTGCATTAATACAGGTAATCAAGCCCTGCGGTGATATAAAGCCATAACCATTATATTTTATATATCTATCTATCCATCTACTCTATCAAATTTTTGTACTAATTAAATATTACTACACCACGATATTCTATTTTTTGAAAGTGAAAAGGATAAGTTGTGGTTTTCTAACTGTTTTGGTTGTACTGTGCATACAAATTGTTAGAATATAGACAAAGTGAAGCAAAAATGAATAAATGTACAACCATATTGTTATTGAAAATAAACTGGCTAACACACTCACAACACAGACAAATTTACAATTTTTTATAAATTATGCTGAAAGTATGGATAAAGTGGAACACATAACTGTACATTTTTTTAAAATAAATTTGATTTATTCATACTTAGAAAAATATAAAAAGTTACCAGGTGTTCTAAAATAGTAACTTTTTTTATAATTCCAAATTAAGACGATTACATTCATTTCTTTCGAAAATCTTACCCCTTTTAAGAAAAAAAAATATTTTAGACAAATATAAAATATAACCTAATTACTTTCAACAAATAATACACACATAAACATCTATATTTTTAAAAAAATATTAAAAACTATAAATTGAAATTTTTGAAACAATAGATATTAAGAAGTCACAAATATTGATTTTAAATCATGCAAAGGGGACTGACTGACTGACTATACTGATAGGGAAAGAAAATATAATTTCTTTTCTTGCAATTATTTGACATCGAAATAAGAAGATGGAATATTTATTATGCGTGTTGCAAAACATACATACACAATAGGCTTACAAAGCATTGACCTGAACAGATGGCACAAACAATTGATACTAATTCAATGGGTTCTTGGTTGGTTTCATTCAATAAATATAAGGCAAAATACGTATATAAACTATTTCCCCTTCCCTTAAAATTACAGAAAAGAAAATTAAAAAAAAATATATATATATATATATTTTCTTGTCTCAGTCAATCAAGACTTTCAGATTCAAATGCTTCTATACTAGTAAACAAGAAAATTAGTTTTTCTTACAATTATAAGGACGCACGAAATAAGCGCACCTGGTCACACGAGTTTTTGCCAATCTTAAAGGTAATAAATTTCTAATAAATTTTATTTTTTACCTACATATTATCCTATAAAATAGGGTTGAAATTAAATTTTTCAAAATTTTCAAAATAATTTTTAAAGGGGTCTAATATAAAATGTTCCACGTTTGGTAACACAATAAGAATAAGGAATCTTACAATTTATAAAATAAAGGACGATAAAAATTTTCAAAAATCAAAAATTATTAAATAATAAATTAAATTTTTCTTTTTGAATAAAAAAAAAAACAAAAAAGAAAGGAGGAATAAAACCGTGTCCATTACAAGCAGCGCTGTGATCTCTGTTTGCTGATTTTTGAAAACTCAAAACAAAAATAAAAACAGAAAATTGTGTTACGCATGTCTGATTTTCCTGTTTTAAATGCGTCTTTTTTTGTTTTTGGATTTTTTTATTATTATTTTTTTTTTAAGTAGACTGATTGTTCTTCGTTTTTTAATACTTGTATATATTTAAAGAATTGAGTAAGGGGTTGTTTGGATTGAATTCGATTTGGTTGCAATAATGAAGAATAAAAATTGGTGAATTTTCTTTTAAAATTCAAAATAATGCACGTGCATTCTTATTAGTTTAGCTATAGATAGGGAGAAAGGGTGCAATGATATAATAATAAATTTATTAATTATATATGAATATAGTATACATATACTTACATATTATAATAAGTTTAAGAATGAAGACAAACATCAGGGGTCTTTAAAAGCACAGGTAATTTTTGTTTTTGAAGAAAACAAGTTTTACAGTTTTAAATTTTATAACAAAAAATGAAACAAAACTAAGTAACTAAGTAGATTTGAAGAACAATGTTTTTTTTATTTGATAGATTTGATCAGAAATAAGCACATGAAATTTTGAAGTTGTAAGAATATTCAATAAAACAAGCAAAACATCAGTTGAAAAAAAATTGAATTTAGTCCAAAAATAAAGCTTCTAGGGTCTAATTTAATTTGTCGTAAATTTAAAATTTTTTACAATCCATTAAAACAAACAAAACAGTTGAAAATTTTTTGAAATCGGTCGCTACTCATTTATTGAAACCCTGTTTTTGCCGACTGCAAGTAAACGCATACGAAACGCATGAAAGCATGTGATATTAAGTTTCGACCCCAAATCCTCGGACCCCGGGCCTATTGTCTTCATCATATTTAAGGGCTGTTGCACCAAATCCATTTTGTGTATAAGTTAAATTTCACAACAAAAAAAGATTAATATGGACGAGAAAAAAATTTTGCAGGAAAAAATAAGATTTTCGGAGAAAAAAAATAAGATTTTTTGAAAAAAATAAGATTTTTTGAAAAAAATAAGATTTTCAGAAATAAGATTTTCAGAAAATAAGATTTTCAAAAACAAGATTTCATCACTATCCAAAAATAAACACTTAAAAGTTTTTTAAATCGGTCCGGTATAGATATAACGGTTTATATAAAAAAATATCAAAACCAAAAGGATAATTTCAAGTTTACTTTTCATCCTTAAAGTATAAGATGCGCCATTAAAGATATATATTTTTGAAAAGCTAGTAGCACCAGGTATCCTTGGAATATAGTTATTAAGTCCTAAGCGGGTACAACATCTCCCTCAGAATTCCAAAATTTTTATTTATAATAATAATATTGTTTTGATTGCGACCACAAAAGCTGCCTGGTCTTATAATTTTTTAATTTAATTGTTTGGGTTCTACTACGTAATCTTGTTTTTTTTAATCTTGTTTTTTTAAATCTTGTTTTTTAAGTATTTGTAACAAAAAACATATAGTTTCAAAATATATTTAAAATATATTTATAATATAAAAGCGGCTACGTATAAAAATAATTAAGGTAAATAATTTTGTAAAAGGTATATATCGTCCTTTTTGCATCCAAAAGCAGCGACGCATAAAAATAATTAAGATAAAACTCTTTTTTTTTTTGGGAGATTTTGTGCCTCGAAATTTTTAATATCGAAGTTATTTCGCAGCACCCATAAAATACCGTCACTGAATATGCAAAAGTAAAGGCATTCCAAAATCTTTATAATATAAAAATATAAATTCTGATGTTGCTAGCGAAATTGTTTTAGTAATGAATATAAAAAGGGCTATTTTGATTTTAAAGTCGGGGGATACTGCCCCCGAGCCCCGTTACTCATTTATTAAAATCTTTTCTTTGCCGACGGCAGGTATACGTAGACGGCAAGAGTTTATAGTAAAAAATTAAAAAAAAAAATATTTTATTTTTAAAGTCGGGGGCTGCCGCCTCAAACCTCCGTCCTATATTATTGGAACCTTGTTATTAGTGCGGAAAGAAAATTTTATCACTTCAATCGAAAAGCAACATTTTAGCACTCCTTAAAATTTTTGCAAAAGAATTTAAAATAAAACAAAATTTTTTGAAAAAAGCAAGAGTTTTATGAAAAACAAGAATTTAAAAAAACGAGATTTTGAAAGACAAGATTTTTAAAAACCATATATTTTTAAAAAACAAGATTAAAAAAAAACAAGGTAACGTACCGCTCCCGTTTCAATTATTATTTAAGAAAATTATTTATTTGTCCCTTGTACCTAAAACGGTAAATTTATAATATAAAAATAACATCAGGCGATATTATGTTATCTATGGGGCTTAGTAAATAAACGTATCGTAAAAACATAAATGACAGTAAAAAAAACACCCCACGGATTATCGTCTTACAATTTTACACCTTGATTTTAACTTTTTTGTCATTATATACATATATTTTAATGCTTTAATGATAATAGTCGTTTACAAGATCAAGGTTATAAACTATAAAAAATAAATATATATTTTAAGAAATGTGTATAACACACTGATTCTGTTGAGATTGTAAAACACGAATATTTTAAATAACCGCAAATGTAGTCGCTAAAGGTGGATTTCCTCTTAATGGACGAACGTCCGGACAAATTTTTTAACCAATCAAAAAATTTTATTTTATCAACACATACACAAAAAATCCTCTCCGGGCATTTTCTTCATCCAATTTCTTAGTTAAAATATTTTTAACTTTTGGCTGAAGGACGAAGTAAAAGAAAAGAATAGATATATAATTATTTGATAAATATTTGTTACTATCTCGATTTATGAATGAACGCATTCACATATAGAATTTCAAATGTTTTTTAAGAAAAAGATATGAGTTGTAATTTTTTTTGTTTTTTGTTTTTTAGTATAAGATTACTTTGTTTCTAACAAATTATTTATATTTTAAGATAAAAACAAAGCGCAATATTTTATTTTTTCGAATATTACAATGTTATTATCCATTTTTACTCTTAACAAAATTTTAAATTTTTTTAATAAAAATAATATCAACGCATGTAAACATATTTTCAAACGTCACCCTTTTTTGACTACATAACAAATGTCAGTCCTTCGCGCATTGAGAGGAAATCATAAAATTTTCTATAATGGTATTTGTGTTTCAATTATAGTGTAAAATAAAATTGTCCGGACGTTCGTCCATGAAGAGGAAATCCACCTTAAGACTACCTGCAAATACGCGAAGAATGAACACGCACGCGCGGTACCGGTCGCGTTCATGTGTGATCTCGGCGCAGCTGTTATATGGCATATATATGGATATATATATAACTTATTGATATAACAAAATTTAGAATTAAAAATTTTTGTGTCAGCTAAAGGCCAGTTAATCACAGCTTAATAGGATTAGGATAGGAATAGGATGCAAGATCTGTATACAAGTAATATAAAAATTGAAACTAATATTTGTTTTTATGATACTAAAGTATGCATGAATTTATTTCGTGCACTAGATACTCAAATGAGAGCTGCCAAAGGTAGTTATGGCCTTTAATTAAAAAATTAATTTGGTTATTACTTTAAGTCAAAAGTCCCAGAGTAATGCCTTAGGGAGTTATGACCCACAAAGTGCTCTGAGTCCCTAAGAGACTATTTATCCTCTTATGACATGTCACCAATATTTCTCATATTTTCATTTTAAAAAAACCAATGCTATTAATCTCTTTTAATTCCAATTCATTAAAGATTTTCAGGCAATTGTACAGGCAATTATTGTTCAGAAGTTCGGTTCTAAATAAACTTAAGTAGGAGTGGAACTTGTTTCTCTTATTGTGTCTATGGTTGTCGATATTTCTATTTAGAATAAAATTGTGTTTGATAAACTCGTGTTTGGTAATGTTTGATAAACTTTGATACTTTTCGGTGTATATAAGACTTGTTGGGTGTAACCTTGGGTAGAAATTGATATATATAATTGCTTCTTTATGTAAAATAATCAAGTTTATTAATAAAAAGCATGTTTGTGCTTAAAAGTTATTTTTTTAGTTTAAGTCCAGGATGATCCTAAGATATTTGACAGTAGTGAACGGAACTGCCGTTCAGTTGTAAAAGTAACTAGCTTAATGCCTCAAACATTTGCATTTCTAATGATACGTTAGAAAAAGTAGGAAAAGTACCTTGTGGGTTGATGAAGTGAAATACGCATGTAGGAGTAGTATCATTATCATCAATGTCCTGTAACTGCATCCGAGGGGCATAGAGCGGAATAGAAGTAGTATAATTAAAAAATTATTATCAACTGTTAATTTTACAATTAAAAAGTTTTTTTTTATTATTATGCTTTATTTTATAGCCAGCCATCTTAATTACAGTGTGGGATACAAATTAAAAAAATTATATTGAAAATATTCAAAAAATACAAAATAAAGCGATAAAAAATTTATATTGCTAATTATAAATGAAGAGATAACAGATAACATTACAGATAAGAGATTTTAGGGACTCTAACAGAAATTAAACTAATTACGTATATCATCCATATATCTTAAAACAAATAAATAGGGTTGTGTAGTTCGTTGGTGAAACGATGAATTACTAGGCTCTCAGAGAAGAAGAAAAAGAAAACATTCATTTTTTTGAACACAATTATTACCATACAAAAAAGTATATATAAAAAAAAAGGAATCTTGCAAAAAAAAAACAACAACAACTACAAACAAAATTCGAAATTCTCATTCCACAATCCACACTTGCAGCAAATATTAAATTGATGCGTGGTTTCTATATATTGAATGAATATGAATATATATATTATTATATAAATCAAATATACTAGGACGTAATTAAAAAAAAAAGGTGTTTACATGTTCATATGTATATACCTACATAATCTTGAACAGTTATGATAGCATAGCTAATTGAAATTGAATTTTTTTATAAAGATATATGTTAGAAGAGTATAAAACTATTCATCAATTTGATTGTGGATGCATGCATCTATTCTATATATATGTGTAAATAAACCCCATTTAGATGCTACAGTACATGTATAATATAAGTCAAAATTTTAGGGTTGCCACTTAACAAAAGCTTCATATAAATTTCTGAAAAAATGTAACCTGAAGAAAAAGAAATATTTGAATATATTCGGATCTAATTTTTTGAATTAGTAGAAGCATATTTTTTAAACTCTTTTCAAGTTCAGTTTCACTACTTAAATATAAAAAAAAATGTCAATTTTAGAATATTTTTTCAAAATTTAACAAAAATTATTATTTTAACAAAAATTATTTTCTTTAAATTTTTTTAGACTATTGAAAAAAACATTGATTTTAATATTAAATTTATGAAAAATAAAAATTTTAAAACAAATTATATCGTATAAAAAAGTGTATTTGGTATTATCGGTATCGGAATCGGAATTATTGCACCCAAGTGGCAACCCTATAATAAATTATAATATAATAATTGAAATAATAAAAGGAAGAGTAGGCATAGACCAAAATGAATTAAAAAAAAGTGCTTACATAATATAATACCTACTCATAGTCATAACTTAAAACAATTATGATACATATAAGCAATCTTCATTTCCATAGCCTAATGTGTAAAATTAAAATCGGGATTGATTATAGGTAATGAACGCGCATTTTTTTTTCTTTCCAAACATAATTTTTGTTGTTCTGTTTTTTATTTACTTCAATGTTTCTTTCTCTTTCAGCAAATTTTTTTATTCAATTTATGTATGTACTAAATATCTACATATATTGGTCATAATAATTATTTTGTTTTTGTTTTTGGCTAATGAATAAATAATACTAATAATGAAAAAATAAAAAGGATAAAATAAAAAAAAGGACAAACTATTGTTTTATTTTTAATTGATTTTTTTCTTGATAAATATGAGATTGCGTCGTTGGTTCATAAAACAATAGTAATAGGAGAGCAGCAGAAAACAAGCAAACTAATTCACAAAATCAGAAAAATTTGAAAATAGAAATATTTATATATGCATCCATACATAAAATGAATATCATATTATGCTTTTATACCTTTCTCTTTTTTGCTTACCTTTTTTGTTTTTTTGCAACCGTATACCAGCCCGAGAAAGATGATGCATTGAATGGGTTAACAAATTTTTTTTCAGTTTTTTTGTTTATTGTTATTTTTTTTATTTACACAAGAAATAAAAGGAAAGAAGTAAAAGTAAACCTCCTTTTTATATTAATTTTTTTTAATACACTTGTCTAACTAAAATTGATATTGAACTTTTTTCTACGTGTTAGAAGGAGTGCAACATAATTTTTTAACTATTCCAATTTGGTCAGTTTTACAATAATTTGATGTGTTTTTGTTTTTTTTTGTAAAATGTAAGTGGCTATTACAGGTGTCACACCACTTTTCCAGTCATTTTTCCCAGTCACCCGAATGAAATTTACTTTCGTATTACAAGTCTCATCTGATAGCAAAAAATTTCTGAACGTATTTTTTATGTACTTTGACAGAAAAACTCATTTGACGTTTGAATTTAAAAAACATATTTTTATAAGAATACAAAGTTGGTTGATGTGTTTATTTATGTTTTTTTTGAAATTGTGTTTTTGTTGTTTTTTTTAAACTAAAATAAACAAAAATGTTTATCATTCAATTTTTGAATTAATATATTCAAATATATATTATATAATATAAATTCAAATTCAAATATATATTATATATATAAATTATTTCAATAAATTTGTAAATACTTATATACCCTTTCTTATCAGAATCCATTATTTAAATTTATATAGACACAAAAAATTACAAAATTCCAGGCAAACGGAATCCTTTCACATATAAATTGACAGTGACAATTGAGTCGCATTTTTCAGTCGGCGCGTGATAAGTGTAATAGTAATTAATGTTGTCACCTGAAATTACTCGGATCAAAAAAAGTGATACCTGTAATAGGCACATTAGAAATATCCACCAATATAAGTACATGAATGTATTTATAATATAATAATAATTGATAATAAATGAGATAGGTATAGGGTACACCAAAAATGAATTAAAAAAAAAAAGTTTTTACCTATACATCAAAACTATTAAATCTTATATTAAACAATTATAATTAAGCCAATTATATGTAGGTATATAATATTATATGATATATTATTCATATATCAACCATTGAACCAATCTTCTGGCGTGGAATATAAAACAAAAATGAAATACTTAGATGATTGGATGAATTCAAATTGTTTTTGTTTTTTTTTCTTTCAAAACAGATTTTTATTGATTATATATTATTATAACTACAAACGTATATTATTTTTTTCTCGGCGAAATCATCAAAATGAAAATTAAAAATAAAAAATGAAGGAAAATTATTGAAAATAAAAAAAAAAAAAAAAAAAAATTTATGCAAATACATATTGCAAATTAGTATGTTTTTTTTTAGTTTTTGTGGTACGGTACAGTTTTAAAAAAAACTAAAAATAAAATAAACATAAAAAATTTAAAAATCATATTTAAATAAAATATGGCTAATTTAATAAATAGTTATTTAAGTTGAGCACTTACATAATGGGAGCGAGTGTTACCAATGTGAAATTTTTTTGTATATAAAATTGAAGGGTAACTAAGCTATTTCAAATAAACGTAGGAATGTAGGATTAATTGAAACAGTGAACAGTTTTTTCAAAATTCACAAAATTGTCAAAATGTCTATATGTATTAAACTTAAATATGTAGCAATGATTTATGAAAATAAATAATTTTTTTTTGCTACACTTTAATATAAATATTTGCTAAAAACAAATTTTTTAAATTGTCGAAATAGAAAATATCAAAATTACAGAATAGAAAATTCAAAACGTTGATGAACTGAATAACTGACAAAAAAAAATGGAATGATAACATTTATGCGCACATATTATTAAGATGCAATTGCAATTCAATGTAAACACATCCAATTGCCGCGTGATCTATTATCTCTTTTTTCTCTATGATAAGTCTATTATTCCTTTTATATGAAAGAGAGTTGGTTTAGATACCTAAGTTAAGATATAATTTTGTGATAAAGTTTATTTAAATGATTAAATTGTGCGTGAGCATGGGCCGTTTCTACTAGTATACATAATTGATATTGCTAAATACTTACGCAAAAAAATAATATACATAGTGTCAACACTAGGAATAAAAATATTTCCCCACCTTAATAAAATAAGGATTTCACAATTGGGCTGTTCTACTACCGCTGTAAAGAAAGTGTTCTATCTCATTTTATTTTTTTCAACTGCTACAAAGGAGGTTGAACGGAATAGCAGCCTTAGACATTGTTTTTGAAATAAATAAATGGAATAATGAAAGTTTTTTACTTTTTGCAACATCTATTCCCTGAACCGGAAACAAACCTGGAATTTTTATTGTCAGATAACATAAATGTGGGTTATAGTGGTTATGTTAACTGACTAAATTTAATTTATTTATTTTATTCATTTTGAAGTCAATAGGATTGATATAAGATATTTTATTCACAGCTTAATAGGATTGATATAAGTTCTATATACAAGTAATAAAAAAACTCAAATCACATAATGTGCTCACCGAAGATAAGTATCGTAACATCAAAAGGTATTAGACAAAATAATTATCTCAGTTCAACTCTATCTAACTTAATAATGAATAAAATCATCAGAAACTGTTATCTTGGGGATATCAAATTGACGATAAGAACGTTGACATTATATATGTTACGCAGTTGACGTTGTACTATACTCGTAGAGAATGGAAATGATCTGCAGAGGTTATTATTCAGATTTAGTGAAACAAACCCGTTGATTTATCCACAACAAAAACCAAATCCATGAAGAGATTTTATGTAGAGAAACGAACACATGTTAATAGAAAACAAATTCTACTATACAAAAGCTGTTTTCGGCCCATACAAACGTACACTATTCAGACAATCGCGGACACATCTAAATCAATACAAAAAATGCGAACTCTGAAGGAAAATATGTGGATACACATTAAGAGATAAGAAACGTAGTAACGAAATCAGCGACATTCAAGCTATTGTCCGTTGGAGTCAAAATAGACGACTGGATATAGGTCACATTAATAGAATTGCAGAAGGTCGACTGACAAATGTGGTAATGAGTTTTGTTAAATCAATCATCTATCAAGAAGATTTCCGAAAAGATGGTATGAATCCTAGAAGTCGTCATCACAAGAGAATAAGATATATTGAAAAAAGAGGCACTAAATTCCTATAGGGTTTCTGAAAACTCCGGAAAATAAAATTCGGCGAATCCGAGTATTAAATTTCGAAATTCGTCGAACCCTTCGAGTTCGTTAAATTTTTATTCAATGTAGTAAAAAAAATATTTGGTTCAATTAAGTATTTTATTACATATAATATTAAACAAAAACAAAAAGATATTTATTTTCTTTTGTCGTAAGTAATAAAATTTTAAAAATAACAACGAATTTAAAGATTTATCAGATAATTTCGACCTTATTTTGGTGCAAAAATTGGAAGAAACGGAAAAAGTCTGAAAGAGCTTGAAGTTTAATTGAACATAGAGCGTTGAACAATTTTTGAAAATTTTCTGTACGTTTGCCAGTATTTTTTATACAGAGTAAATTCCTGTTTTAATTTGTCAAAATCAGTTTTCTCCATTGGTTCCTCATTCCCACTTTTTAATATTTGGCTTAGTTCCTCCTCAATAGTAATTTGTTTTTGTTGTTCAGGTTCAACTAAAACATCTACTTGCATATTAGATTCATTTTCGTTTACTACTAAAGTTGGGTTAACTTTAAATAATTTTTTCATTATATCTGTTGCTAAATTTATCGCTTGTTTTGATGGCACATTATTCGTATCCTTCAGGTATTTTAAAAGATTCATCAAATTACATTTATGCGTTAATCAACACGCTTGGAAATATTAACTAAATTAAAAAATTCTTTGGGTTTATTTTTCATGAAATTTATAGTAAGGTCTGCTGAGAGCAATGTAGCATCTTTTCTTCCGAGCGTTTCAATAGTTAACTTAATCGGTTTTAAGGCTTCACTCAATTCGTTGAGAAGTTTAAAATTTATGTTATCCAATAAGTTGGTTGCATTCAAATCAGCAAGTGCTTCTTCTATAAATTTCGGAAGTTGTAAAAAAACTTCAACCATGTTTGCCATTGAATTCCAACGTGTTTTAATGTCCAGTATTAGTTGGCGTTCATGGCCAATTTTTTTTATTATTTTTCCCTGTAGAATACTGTTTCTGTAATCTGAAGAATTTTACAATTTCTCGAACAATTTTAATTGTCAAAATGTCAAAATTATTATAAAGCATTTCTTCTTGGCAATCAGTTTCAATAATACTTAATACATCTAAATCATTATCCTCAAAATTGTCGTCATCAGAATCTAATTCATGACAATTTTGGTAGTTTACGTCTATAGCATCAATTTCATCACATGTATATGTATTGTATAATGTATCACATACACCTAAGTAAATACCATATGAGTGAGACATAATTGAAATATCACAGGGCATTCTCGGCCAAACTTTACCATAACCTTGGCGCCATCACTTATTGATCCAATTATATCTCTTTCAAAATCAATGTTAAAACTAACTAAATGATAAGTGACAAGTGTAACTAATTCAATAGCAGAACAAGTTCCAAATATTCTGGCTAAACCCAAATTATATGGTTCTTTCTCTTCAGCACAATATAGTTTACAAGAAGCTTTAGCATGCTTCAAGCTTACACCCGCAGAAATCGTAAAATAATTCCATACTTTTGATGTTTTATTATTATTTGACATGGTTCCTGTTGTATATTTTTTTTAAAATTTGTATTATAAAAGAATTTATTAAATTGCTTAAAATCATTTACTTTTCCTAGTACAATTTAACTTTTCACGAACTT
The DNA here is from genome assembly GCA_963942445.1 of Argyra leucocephala. Classification (NCBI taxonomy): domain Eukaryota; kingdom Metazoa; phylum Arthropoda; class Insecta; order Diptera; family Dolichopodidae; genus Argyra; species Argyra leucocephala. The sequence goes on from OZ012681.1 coordinate 55,585,365, forward strand.
AATAATGAAAATTATTTAAAAATTAAAATTTCAGAAGTTTGCACAAAATTAAAATTTCAGAAGTTTTCACTTGTTTTCTGTTAAGATATATATTATGTACATTAATAATAAATGCAAATAAATAAAATTACTTGCATTGTTTTATTAAATTGGACGTCGCCTACTGGTATAATATTGGTACAATATTTTTTGAATATTTGAATTTTTAGATTCGATAAATCAGGCGTCGAACTTTGAATTCGAATCTTACGTTGAAGGTTCGGCGAATTCGAGTTCGAGTAATTCGGTTTCAGAAACCCTAAATCCTAATTAAAGGAGGGGTTTTTGAAGGTGAATTTGTTTTTATGTCATCGAACAGAATGTCCTGAAATGCATTTAGAAAATATATTTTTTTTGTTTTTTTTTTCAATTCTAAACATTTTCTCACGGTCATCATAATTTATTTACTAATTTTAGACACTTTATTTTATATACATATAAGTAGTACATTCGCCCCGCCAACAAATTGAAATAATATTTTACAAACTTATTATTGGGGAAGATAACATTTTTTTGTTATTTCTTTTTCTGATCATATTTTGTATTTGCTTTCCCCGTTTCCACTAGATTGCAATACAATATAATTAACAAATATTTAAATATTCTTCCGTATTAGTTACTAAATTATGTAAATTTACTGCTCTCCTGAAAAAGGACATTAATAGTGGTTACTAGTAAGTTTCAAAATTGTATCCGAATGTATTTTTGTTTTTTGTTTTTTATTTAAAATTCCCATGCTGTGAGAACATTTTTCAAATCATTTTACTTTTTAATTTTTTGTTGTTTTGTTTTTTTTTTTAAATGAAAATACAAGGGACGAATTTTTTACCCCTATACCGGAATAATATTTTGTTTTATTTTCATTTTGTTTTTTTTGTTTTTATTATTTTAATTGAAAAATTTTCTGCAAAGGGTGATCATGAGCCTTAAGGATATAATATAAGCATGGTTAGTTGTTATTGTTGTATTTTTGTATTGCAGAATTAAATGTATGGGAATTTTTCTTTTCTTCCTTGATATTATTTTTGTTGTTTTTTTTTGTTATTCTTTTATTGTACGTGAGTTTACCTATGTCCTGCCTTTAGTTAATATGATGACGTAGTTTAACATTCGTATTCGTATATACCGCTATATACAATTAAAGATATCCATTTAAATTTTTTTTTTTTTTTTATTTATTTCTTTCAGGAATTATTTAAAATTCTCACATTAGAATTTTTTTTTTAAATTTATTTAGAACACAAGGATGATGATGGCTAAATGAATTCATTTGATTTAAATATGTAAGCTTGTAAGTGTATGTGTGTTTTATGATTAAAATAAAAAAAAAATCAATTTTTGTTAGTAGAAAAATTTACTTTAGTTTTCTGTAAGTATTTTTTCTTTGTTTTTGTTTTTTTTTTATAAATTTTGTTATGACATTTTGAAATTTTCTTTCGAATATCCTTATGACACAGTATAGGCTGGTATAAAAACTATTATATTTTTGATTAGTTTAATTTAATTATTTTGATATACATATAGAATAAACAGTAGGATTTCGCACCGACCATAAAAACAATGATGCAGTCTCAAAACAATAATTAAAAGCACGAATTCAAATGCAGGAAATTCATCTATTCCATAAGAATGATAGGTGATGGGAATGAAATTATGTAGAACCAGCTACTTTGAGGAAAACTGAATTGTTACAAGAAATTGAATCACAACTACCTCATCAATAACGGATTCAAATCTAACGGATTGGAACTATACTTATTTATTTATTAATTTCTTAAAATATTCAAGTCGCTCGTATAGAGTATACAATATATTAAAAAAATTATACTTAAATTTAAAAACGTACAAGTATAGTAGTTCAAAAATTAAGCCCAATTAGAAATTTAAATAAATTAAAAAAAGATAGATGTAACAGAATAATAGAAGAAAATGCCCAACTCTAATGGTTCAAAAGTGAGTAGAAAAATTAAGAATTATAGGGTGTGGATAAAAGAACTGAGATTAGTTAATTTATACTCAATACACTTACGGCCCCTGAAAACGCAAAATATAAATCGTGTATTTAAATTTATCGAAAGATTTCAATTATTTTGAATTTATCGTCTACTTATGTATAGTCCGCAACATGTGTAACATACAGGATATTTATTTATTTATTTTCCTTTGAAGAAGGCTTTAAAATTACCAGGACAGCAGTACAAATATTGTTTGCAATCAAATTGATTACATTCTGGTCAACAAACGCTTTAATTTATCTATTAGAAAAGTTTGTACATATCTAGGGCCTGATGTTCCGTCTGACCACAATCTTCTTTTAACGTAAATAAAAGTAAATATAAAATTATCCAGGGCTAGAAGAAATAACTAGCAACCAAACCTGGATATTGAAAAACTTAAAATCTATGGAAAAATCAATTGACTGACACAATCAATGATCAGTTACGTCTCGTCATAGAAGAAAATGATAACGTCAGGTAGCACACAAAAACTATACTAAATGAAACGTTCAAACATATTTTAGGTACAAAAAAATATAAGGCAAAGAAAGTATTAGAGTAGAAATACAACAGTTGATGGATGAAAGACACGAATACAAAAACAAATAACCTGCAGAATATAGACGTAATCATCGTGAAATAAGGTCGAAAATACGAATAGCAAACGAAATTTATTTTAAGCAGGAATACTATGAAATTTAAAAACTACAGCACATGCATGATGACTTCAATCTACCCAAAAAACTAAAAGAAACAGCAGGGGTGTACAAAAAATCACATACACTTCTTAATGAAAAGGGTCAAATAATCACTGAAATTAATCAAAAAACTAATACCTAGGAAGAATATATTAAGAAATTTTTTTGTGATTCTATCCATCCCGTGTACAATGTTGAAACGTCTACAGAACAATCCGAAACGCATATAACCAAAGATGAAATCAAAAAAGCGGTTATGTCGGTCAAAAATTATAAAGACGTATTTGACCAGACGGGACTGTGTCACAAATAATTAAACTCATCAATGATGAAAACCTCATAGTGCTCCAAAAAAATGTTCAAAAATATTTATAGTACCGGAAATTTCCCACAAGATTGGCTAAAATCAACATTTTTCACCCTTCCGAAAAAAGCTAATGCCGAAAAATGCGATGACCACCGATTAATAAGTTTAATGAGCCATGTATTCACAATCTTCATGAAAGTGTTACATAATCCTATATACACAAATTGTGAGTTGCACTTGGCAGAACGCAATTTGGATTCAAATAAGGAACTGGAACTATAGAGAAGCCCCTTTTAATATTCAAGTACTCGTACAAAATTGTCGCGATGTTTCCTTATGTTTTGCGGATTATGAAAAGGCGTTTGATAATGTGTAGTAATAATCTATATTGGCAACAAACAGCCCGTGTAAAAATAAATAGTAATTAAAACAAATTATTTACGGCATTACATTTTCACCCATATTCTCTTAGACGTATCGTATGAAAATATCCACTGAAGTAAGATTTATTTATTCTGCAAGACGGAACAGTTTTAATCTGACATGATGTTGAAAAAGTTGTCAATACTATCAATATCATAACATTTTTTTGTCAACCGTGATTACAGCGGCTTGCATACATAAATATTCATTTGAATTGACTTCTCATCACGTCAGTGATGCGACTAAGAGAATATGGGTGTTTATTTCGTTTAATGTGATTCCGATTACTGATTATTCTGACGAAAACAAATTATATGTGGTTGATTCTTATTCTCCTTCTATTTCTCTTGTTGCATATTTTTTAATATTTTATTGAATATTCTTAATTATTATATTATTTTATTATAATTATCCTTTTACTAAAAAACGCAATACCGTGTCAATAGATTATAGCAAAAGGTAGACCAAGATCAAGATGACTGAACGAAATCGAGGACAACTATCAAAAAATTGGTGTTAACGGATGGAGGGCAGTTGCAAAAGATAAAGCAGAATGGAGGAATATTGTAAAAGAGGTTAGGGCTCACCATGAGCTGTAAAATAGTAGATGATGATGACGTTTTTACTCTAATTAATTCATAAATAACATAATTTTCGTGAATCGATAAAAATTTATGAGAAACTTATAAGATTAACTAAACTTATGACTTTACCTACCCACATGTGTTGAATATATTCGCGATATATTGCATCATCTAACTAAACTATTGGGCCTGGACATTGGACTTTAGAACGATCGTTATTGAATACGACTTTACCTACCAACATTCGTTATATTTAACAATCTGACACCCTGTATATTTAGCAATCATATTAAAAGTAACTATAATATAAATATATAAAGGACTATAAGAATCCTTGTTTTAAACTAAAAAAAAATTGGAAATTCCTCATATTATAATCAAAAAGTTCTCATCCCTGTCTACATAAAATAAACACAAAATAAAAAATTTTATTCTTCAAAGGCGATTTAAATTTTAAAAATTCCTTTTCTTAAGCCCGTAGTTTTCATTTGAATTTTATCCTCGAAAATGAGTAGAATAAAAAACCAAATAACAATAACAATAATAATAATAATAAGAAAAACAAAAAAAAATAAGAACAAAACAAACTGAATAATCGTGAGAATTTTTTTCCCTGTGGTGTCGATTTTCTTATTCCCTTTTTTTTATGTTTCTTTTTCTTTTATTTCTGATGTATTTGAATTTTTTTTTTTTTATTTCTAATTATGTTTAATTTAAAGCCACACTATATAGGTTTTAGAAAAGCGAGGAAGTTGTTCCGTTTTATATTTTTTGTTGTCGAACTACTTATCCATAGAGAGAATATTTTGAACGGTATTATGAATTTGAATTCTGGATTGAAATATTCATTAAAAGTTATTGCAAGGAAATTTTATTGTAATGCTGATGATTAGATAGAATCTCTTGTATCAAATTTATTGAGATTGGACGAAAATAGAGCTGAGCGAAAATATTTAGTGCGATCAAGATCAAGATGGGTTGATAAAATGAATCAGGACATCAGAGAACTTGGGAATACAAAATTTGAAAGTAGTTGCTCAAAATCGGCAAATCTAGAAGAATATAGTGCGTCAAAGAAGGTGAAAACTCAGATCGAGATGTAGTGCTACAAGATGATAATGATGATCATATCCAATTTTCTTCAAATTTTACAAAAAATCTTAACAGATGTAATAAACTATGACTTAACTGACAACCAAAACTTTGTTAAGCGACCAAATCAAACAACACCACTTGATTTATATTAAAAACTTTTATCTATTAAAACCTTAAGAGATTTTGGTACATCTTAGGTATCTTAGTTTTTTTGGTCCAACGTAAATGAATGGTTAGTGTTTAAGATTAGCTTTCAAATTATAGGAGTCTTGAGTTGGCTAAAACCCCACAGTCATTTAAATTGTTCTATTCGGTCAGAAGCAGTTATTGAAGCCTCTTTCGATGATTACATAATTGCCAAAGTTTCATTGTGTAGAATTTGTTAAAAAAATGGATTCGTAGGCTTTTCCGAACTATAATTGCCGTTTTTTTTTAATATAATTTAATTTATTTATTATTATTGTATGAAATTACTAGTTATGTTTATTATTTCTTTACCATTGATTGCTTTTATATTGCTCAGATAGGATACTTATCCTATTATTTTGGTCTCAATTAGAAAAAACATTCCCAAAAGCAGAAACAGTCTTGGATTAGATCTTGATTTTTTCCTTAACTGGAAGTATTACGCCAAGCAAAAAGCACTGCAAATCTACCAAAAAATAAAGATATATGTATCGGATAATTTGAAGACATTAAATATATGACATTAAAAATAAGCCTATACTTCAAACTCAAAATTTGCGCTGCGCTCAGAAAAATTGCGGGGCTGCGCTCAGAAATATAATTTGCTAATTTATCTGTCTAAAAAAGCTCCTCAGAATCATCACGAACACATTCCGCTATGATTTCAATGAAGATACCTAACCAGATCTGAAAATAAAATCATTACTGCCGTCATTAGGAACAATGCTATACTGAAAAGGTCTATATGATTTAGTGGGTTAAAATAAAAATATAGCGTAGCAGAAATGATGATTTATGTACTTCCACGCAAGTCTTACTTCTTAAACACAGTTTAAATGTAGCTATAATTTGTCTATATATATATATATATGTATAATAAAAGAAAATAAAATCATTATGAAATAACTTTATTCTATGAATACTATAACTTATAGCTACGAAGAGTGGAAGATGATAATTAGTGACGTTAATAAAGTAAAAGTATGCAAATGATTTATACTCAAAGCTGTACTACTAAAAACTAGTTTATAATTAAATGTGTGGTTCCTGTAATTTACAAACGCATTTGCTTTAAGCTACTTCAGTCGGGGCTATTACTATACAGTATAGAGTTAAGATTAACTATTTCCATAATTAATTAAAAAAAAAAAAAAAAAAATTCTATTTACCTAATCCTTTGTGCTCCCGCCTTGCTTCATACGTTGCATAAATTCACAACACATTTCTTTTTTATACGATGATTTTATGCACCAAATTGCACTGTCTTTTTTCCATTATTAGCATTAATTTATTTCAATATTTAAATTACAAAATTATAAACATTAAATAAAAAAGAACAATTTTCATCTTAGCTAATCGCTGTCAATTTTGACCTTATTTAATCGATCTGGTTTAATGATTTCATATATTATAGTACAAAAAAATCTTTGATGTTGTCTGAGCTGAGCATACTTTTTCGAAATTTTCTTCGGTCCTCAGATTTTCTTTGATCTGGAGAATTCCAATTTTAGGATGTTTTTGCAATGTCGCCTGATCATCTACAAAATGTATGCTCAATTCATTCACAATTTTTTTATTTTTTTGTGTGTATGAATGTCTAACAAGAGATTTGAGATGTGAGATTTCTATTTATATAAGTCTTTAAACAATAATAAATTTATTTCTTACATGTTATTTCATTGCAGTGTAATAAGTTTAATGGTTTTACATTCAATTTCTGATTGCTTTTTCAGCTTTTTATTGGAATGTATGTCAGATTAGAATATATACACATCATAGTATTAGTCAATATTCAATACAAATAGAATACAAATGTGGCAGGTTATGCAACATTCACTCTTAATATACCATTCCCCCCTACAATTATAACCATCAAACCTATAATCAATTGCATAAAGGAATCCTTTATTCAAAATGTTAGGATAATGTTTTAAAAAAATTATATTATTATTTTTTGAGTACCCTACAGTTGAAGTGAATATTTCAATTTTTATCATTTTGTTTTCAACGCATTTTAAAAACGAAAGCATTTGTTTTAATTTTTCAATACCTATGGAATTGCTTACGGAAGGGTCAGATGAGTATTTTTTTTACTTAATGGAATTTTAAATAGTCAAATAAGTACAAGAATTTTTTTTTGTTCATTAATTTTTTGTTTTCTATTTCAATGACTTTTGTTTTTCAATTTCACTTTTTTATTTAGTATAAATTGTAAAACTTGAAAAGGATATATTTTAAGGATACTGATTTGATAGTATTGTATTTTGATCTTTATGGATAAATTTTTTTGTTTGTTTCGATGATCATTAAAATAGAATACAACTCTTAAAAAATGACCATCTGTGATGAGATCTTCCTATTTTTTTTTTTTTTTTGAAAAATGAGAAAAATATTGAATTTATTGTTATGCAATAAATGAAATGCAAAACTAGAAAAATGAAAAAGGACTCAACCGGAAGTAGAATGTGTATATGCACTTGTTGATTTAATAATCCACTAACGCGAAGTTTTCACCATTTGACATTTGATTGAAAGAAGAATGGAAGGATTTTAAATTTGGGTAGTGCCTTTTGTTAAAGTTAATGTTATAGAAAAAAAGAAAAGGACAAAAAACCTGTACTAATGTTTTTTTTTCATTAATGCAGTAATTTTTCATAATTTTATTAACTGAATAATCAATTCGTTTCTTTTTTATATTATTTTTGTTTATGCTCTTGACAGTAACTTAGATAGAATCATCTTTTCGTGCTTAATTAATTACGGTACTGCAAGGTTATAACACAATTGCTGTTTCAAAAGTCTTGTCTGAAGCCTAATAAAACTTACTTTTAAATGTTTTAAATAACTTTACTTAGATCGGAATAAGTAAATTTACATTTCTAGATGATCTTGCAAATACTAGTTTTAATACTGTCAGATTAATGCTTAGAGTAAGCTCGTCAGACGTCTATTACTAGACAAAAGTTTGCTACTACATTTGATTGTGCAATATGTCATCATTCACTATGTTTGGTGAAACACCGCCACCTTTGGTTAGAAAAATGTTAAAATAAACTAAACCAGATGCAACATACTGTTAGAAAAATAAAAATCATAAGTTAATACATACCTATGTCAATAACTATATATATTTTTAGAAGTTATTGAATAATTTCTTTTTAAAATTATAGCTTTTCACAAATTAGAATCATTCATTAATTTCTAAAACTACAAATTTTTTATTTCACATAGTTTTGTTTTTAAAAAGATACTTCTATCTTTAAAATTTTGAGGTAAAAACTTATTTTTAGATCAACAGTTTTTTACTCTGCCTGATAAGCAGATGCAAGTAAAGGTATTTTAGATACTTCTAGTAAAACAATTAGCCGAAAATTGCGCTTTTTTTGATCGATTCCATAAGTCGACCATAAGTCGACCATAAGTCAATCAAATCTCTATTTTTCAATCATGAGATATCCCCTAAATTGTTTATAAAAGCTTTACTTATAGAGTACGAGAGCCTGGAGTTATGTTCTAGCTAAAAAGGCAACTAAAAAAACCGTTAGATAACATATATATCGTCCACATTATTGTAACTGTAAGAATGAACATAGGAAGCAATAAACGAGACAGTTAACGACATTTCGAAATATTAAAATTTTAAGTCTAGATTGTTAAAAAATAGTTGTCTACTCAACCTCACATTTAAAAAACAAAATTTTGTAGATTATCAAAGTTTTTACTGTGAATGAAATTCTTTTTATTTACGAGTTTTCCCCCGACTTATAGTTTAGTTTTTCACGCTCTCATCGTTTTAAGAGAGATGGCATTAGTCCTTATTATTCGTTCAAATACAAGCCAATATTCATCAAATATTTTTAAAAAGAGCAAGATTATTCGTGACAGTTGTCTGTTCGACAAACTACAGTGGTTCGGATATTAGCGGATAATAGATAAAAATGCTCCAGCGAAGAGACTTTTTGAATCCTAACCCGAAGGTAAAAAACCAAACCTTCGGGACAGGATAAGCCTTCGTTGAAGATATGAAATATCGGCCGACATGAAACAAGTTCATATCTTCCGTTTTAAAGGACCGCTCGTGACTGTCAAAACTGGAGGACGCCGAAAAGTTAGGCCCAGTATACCTAAATGGTCTTTTTGTCATTTAAGTAAGGCGTGAGAAGAATTTATAGAAGCAAGAGTTGCAGTTATATACTATCTAAAATTCTTCTAAAGCAGTTAGGATGTTTAATATACTATAGTCAATAAAAAAATTAGATCTAACAATTTAAATTAAATTTAAAATTGATACCTAAAAGGACGACAGCAGATGTTAATATAATGTTAACTTATCCTAATTGTATTTAACCCCTACCTAACCCCTACATATAAATATCGAAATATCAAAATCGTAACATTCACCCTCTCCATTTCTTGACAACCCACATCGTGAGAAAAAAATATAATTTTAAAAATTTACTTGGAGACGAAATTCTGAATAGAAGGAAATGTTTTATGTAATATTTTGTAGTCTAAAAAAAAAGAAAACAAACAATTCTAAACAAAAGGGGGTGAGTATCGGGATAGCTTCGAATTATACTGTTTTTAAAATTAATTGGTACTGTACAGCTGTTGAAAAATATTTTGGATCGTGCGACTTTATTATACAATTGACAGGTAAGATATTTTTAAAATCGAATATGTATTCTACATCAAGAAAATATTAAGGGATGTTTTGAAAGGACAGAGATTTTAAAACAGCTGTTCTTAAATTTTAATTTGTTTTTTTTTTGTGTACTTTTTGGCATGAGTTATAATTTTTTTATAACTTTAAATTTTAAAGAAATTGAAAGTATATACTTATATATATACACTTAAGATTTCAATTTCATTATTATTATTATCTTAGACCACAATAGTTAGTTTTGAGTACAGCACTTTTATTAAAATTTGGTTTGTAAACAATATTTTATATAGCATATAGAAATCATAGAGTCTAATCAAAGATTATATACCTACTATTGCTTACTTAGGTGGTTAACAGAGGAGAGGGTGCTTGGCATGACTCATCAACGTCCTCAATTTTTGTCAGTCACTAACAGCTTGTATCCATTACGAAATTATATAATCTTTGATAGTCTAATGAATAATTTTTTTGTAATATGTCTTCTAAATATAACCACTTGAAAGACTACAATACAGCAAAACTAGATTTGTATAGTAATTCTGTACATGTATTGCAAAATAGTAAATACGAATTTGAAAAAATCTAGTAAATGTGAAAAAATGTATTTTATTTTTTTTATCTATTGTCTATACTTCTTTAAATTCAACAACTGAATATTGATTTAAAATGACGCAAACCATTATAGTTTTTCTGCTTTCTAATATATCCCAACTGTGTTTATAAATTAATCTGATTAATTGGAATAATTGACAACAATTAACTGTCACGAGCATATACTTATTATCGTACAGAGGTATGCACCATGAACTGTTATTTAAGTAAATCCAAAATTTAATTGTTTAGGAATTGTAGAAAAACATTAAACTTTATTTGGTTCAAAGTGTTCAGAATAACTTCTATGCTGTATAATTCAATACAATACTTCCAATAATCCCGATACGCCCCAAAGAATATAAATATGTTTTTTATTAAGTCCCTTACTAAAATGGTTTTAGACTATACAATAAATTTCTATAAACTAAACCCATTATAACATCATACTATATTAACTAATTGTATAGGTATATACGTAGTTTTCATAGTAAAATTTTGCAAGGTTTTACCAAGTGGGAATTTTGTTTAGTTTTTATAACTCACACTAAAATTTATTTTAAACCTATATATGAGTTGACAAACTAATCAGAATTAAACCAGGAGTTGTACCTACTGATTCGTTCCACTAGTAAACGAAATACTTCTTTAATTTAAATTTGAAATAAGTAGGTAAATCGTTTATTTTTTGCCATATGTCTCTTACATGGTGTAGTGAAATTTATTATAAATTTATAAATAAAATAGTATCAAAAATCGTAGGAGTCACATTGACATTAGACATGAACATTATACTCATTTTTAAAATATTCTATGTACACTAGAAGCACTTAAGTACAATTTTGTATGGCAATGTCATATTATCAAAAATCATAAAACAACAAACACTTAGGTACAGTGATCTTATTTTATTTTTAACCCAAAAAAAACAGCAAGATTCAAATCTGCATATTATAATCCTACAATTTCAATAAATGTCTGTCATTTATCTTCAAATATTTTATATTTTTACTGAAGAATAAATAAACAAAAAAAATTCTATTCTACAAATAACTTCTTCCATCAATCCATCAAAATTTTATTAAAAATTTCTTTAGAAAATTCTCATTTTAAGGAGGAAGAAAAATTCCCACAGTTTTTGTTTTGGGGTGAAATAACAGTGCTGAAGAGAATTAGCAACAAAATACAATAAATAAGTACATGGGGTGCTTTAAAATTATACACAGTAAAATTTTTAAAAATAAAAATACCTCTACACTATTATTGGTAATTCCCACACTTAAGGGATGAAACGATCAGCTAAATAAAAAGAAAAAAATAAATTAATAAAACGCCACAAAGAACAGTTAAACCAACAACTACAATTTATGTAGGGGGATGGACATGAAAAAAAACCTACGCGAATACAATTACCATAAAAATAAATTTTTATCTTCGTTAAACATCGCTGAATATCATTTTTATATGAACGAATCAGAATTAAGGTAAAAAGGAAATAAATAAAAATTTATAATAAAATTTTTTAAATCATATGTGAGAGGATAACAGGAGAGAAAAGAAGATAAAAACAAAAGAAAGAGAAAACCAGCTATAAATATAAATACCTAAAAAAAAAATGAAAAACAACAACAGAAAATAAAAGAAAATATAAATATACAAACAATACACTGGCTGACATACCGATACCAAACGCAAACGGTAAACAGTAAGTGAATGTGTATGTGATGTTATTATGATGATCTTTTCTCCATGCATGCAAGGAAATTTTTTTTGTTTTACTTTTGTGATCATAAAATAAAATTCCGTTAATATTTTTTCAGTATAATCAAAATCAGTATCCTGTGAATTTTGTTATAGTATGGATGTGTACGCTCGGAAATTAATTTATTAAATTTTTTTTTATTTTTGTTAATAAAAACATTTTAAGCTTACGGACAATAATTGACGTCTTGTTTAATATATTACTGGAAACGTCAAATTCAAGTGCAATTTTTTTTTCTCATTAAAATTTAATAAAATAAATTTCACACAATAATAAAAAAAACTCACTCACTCTATATTTAAAAAACAAAATAATTAAAAATAATAAAACGAATAGTGCTAAAATAAAATAAAATAATTTATTTAAAATAAAATAATAAAACGAATTGTACTAAAATAAAATAAAATAAAATAAAATAATTTATTTAAAATAATAAAAATTAACAATCACTACATATATATATGGATTATAATTCTTCTTCAACGCCATTCAATTCAAATAAAGAGGACGAAATGGATTCTACTAATAATAGCAATAATAATAATAATAATTTAAATCAAAATCGGAATACAAATTCAAATCATAATAATTCATCATCAGTAATTCAAAATGGAATGTCAAAAGCTGAATTAAGAAAGGTTTGAACAGTTTTTTTTTTAAATTTTAACGGTTATTCAAAATTAAATACTCGTTTTGTTGGATATATATATAATGAACGCAATAGATTCAATTAAAACATTTCATTTTTATTCAAAATTATATTCAAGGATTTTTTTTTGTCATAACTTCCTGGATCATATTTTTTATTATTTACTTTCATTTTATTTAAATATAATACCTACAACTGTCATAAGTTTTGAAATATAGATTTAAATATTACTAATATTCTGGATTTAAGTTAAATGTAATCTATTAATTAGTTACCTTATTGTTGATGGTATATTTAAGTCTTCTTTTCAACACTAATTGGATTTAAAATGTTCAAAATTATAGTTTTAATAAAATTATTAGATGAATAGGTACCTATTATAAATATAACTGTTCTGATTTTGTTTGGTTGTTATGAAATTTTACGGTCACATTAGAATAAAATGGTATGTAAAGAATAAGTGTAGTGTAAACATATAGGTACTCGACAATAGAGTTTTTATTTTATTTTGCTCGAATTTAGCTTAATAAGTTCTTGCGCAAAGTTGAAGATTGTATATTGGGCTCAGGTAGCGGATCTCTATAGCATATATCAAACAAATAATTTAAAGTGAATGGTTGTGGTATAGATGTTACAGTATAGATGTACAGGAATTATATGTAATAACCGACGATTATCGATTATCGATATAGAATTACAAATCATATTGGTAAATGTTGTTAAACATAAAAAAATGAATCACATATTTGCCGGTATTTATTCATATAATTACCAATAGGTACTGATGGTTATCGCTGTCCTGCAACCCCATCAGTGCTTTCATGTACCAAACCAAGTCTGTTGGTAAATGTCAATAATTTGGAATCATTTCCCAAAAACAAATTATTTTTGATTCTCTTTTAAATCTCATTACATTTTGGTTATGTTCTGGAAAAAGGCGACAATTCATAAACATGCAGTTTAAAAGCACTGGGTGCTTTTTTTGAATAAACAAATTTGTAGGATCTACCGCCTCCGACTAAAAACTAAAATTTGCAATTTATTAATTTTATTTTTAAATCTTGCTGTTTGCAGTTACCTGCCTGTCTACAATATCAGAACTTCAATAAATAAGTAGCGGAGGTTTAAGGGGGCCTTAATTTGTTTTTTTGTAAAAAATTGGTTTATATAATTTTTAAAAAAATATATATGATATAAAATATCATTTTCATTTACAAAGAGAATCAAAATAAAATTTTCCGAAATGATACGTTTAGGATTTTTTTATGTTATCTATAAATAATATGATTAATTTTTAAAATTTAATATATTTACCGGTTCTTCTTCTTATGAGAAATAAAACATAGTTGATACTAGGTATTGAACGAGACAGGTTTATCGTAGAAAATTAAAAAAACAGATCAGCGGGTCATAACATTTTACAACAAGTGAATTATTTATTGAAAGCTGCAAACACATACATTTGAATTATAGTTTTACTATATTAAATTAATTTGGTTGGCTTTAATTGTTTAAATTAATTTAAAAATAATAAAAAAAATAGTTTACACCATAACAATATCTACGATATTTACATTACACCACCTTAAACCATATTCAATAAATGTAACTTTTTAATCTTGTAAAAAAAAGGGCATATAGGGCTAAAAGCCTACATGCCGGCCCTGACATATTAGGGCCACCTCCGTTTTTAAATAAAAAATATTGTTAAAATAATTCTTTAATATGCTACAGGCTGACAGTATGTAATAGTCAATATCGTACTAAGTCAATATCGTCAATATCGTTTTAAATCGTAAAAAAACATATTTGTGCTCTCCTTATTTGTACATATTGTGTTCCCGACGTCTGATACTTGCTGGCCTAAATTTTATAATTCACTTTCGAATATTTTCGGCATCCGTTAGCAATGTCTAGTTGTCTGATACATTGAATTTTCTTAATTTTCGTGACTACATCAATCGTATTTTACAACAGAGTTCGAAGTTATGTTTGGAAGAATTTCCCCATTTCGATCGATTGTAGCATGTGGTATTAATAATGAAATTCTAAGCTTTAGGTCAAGGGTCTGTGTTTTCAGAATGGATTTCTTTCGAATCGTTCGATGTAGAAAACAGATTTAAGTCTGAAAAATTTAATATAAATGCTGGTTTTCCACAACGATCTGTTCTCTCACCGATACTCTTTCCTTAATTATAATTAGTACTAGATCTATACTTCAATTAATTTTCAATCCAATTCATATAGCTTTGAAGATGACAGTAATATAGTTTTTTCTTCTCAAATCTAATGCCGCAACTATGTCGAAGTTAACATGATTAACCATGGTTTAATAAAAGTCGGCAGATTTGGGCAAAACAAACCAAGTGGAGTTGAACTCATCAAAAACTCAAATATTAAAGTTAAATTTAATTAAATTTAATTTAATTTCACCCAAACAACTAAAATCTCTCTTTCTAAGGTGTTATAATTTATAAAAACTCAGATAGTCTAAACATTTTTTTTAGGTATGCGCGTGGATTAAAAAATGGCATGGAACGATAATTTTTTTTACATCGCGAGGTACATTCATGTGTTTGGGATACTTGAGTCAGCTTCGGAACTTCTCGATAAAATTTACAAATCATTTATACGACCCGAAATGGAATACAATTCACACATTTGGGCTGGCGCTTGTCTTTCAGCTTTAGCCTACATCAACCGTTTTTTTCAAAATCGTGTAAATCGTTTAATTGGCATCCCACCTGTAACTTTTCTTCAACATTGTCGTATAGTAGAAGCGCTTTTTCTATCTTATGTATATTTCGTATAGGTATGATGCTCAGCAGAAATCAAAAGAACTATTCCAGACTGGAAGTAAACTTGATTAATTGCCATCAGAAAAAGCAATGTTGTAATAAATTGGGACTGGGATCTAGGGTTGGGTTAATGTCAAAAATGATAAAAAATATTTTTTTTTAAAAAAAAATGATATACGGAAAACAACTTTTTATCGTTTCTTATATTTTGACGTAGAATCCGAATTTTCATAAAAAAGTACCCTTTCCCATTTAAAAATCTCGATTTCGGCCAATTACGGCGATTGTTGGTCTTAAATAACCGATTTGCGGCTCTTTTCGGAAGTAGAAAATATCACCAATCGATAGAGCACCCTCGATTTAGTTAACAAACTTTTTTTTAAATTTTAATATAACGGCTCCTTTCCCTCTGAAAAAGCTGATACGCGTGCTCTGAAACACCCGGTATATTTAGGTTTCTGATTAATTTTCTGTACATCACAAATTCTGTGTAAAAATTTTTTTTTTGAAGCCGAAAGAGTGGCTACTCAGAATCAAGTACTTATATTCAGTCGACCTATAGGCTAGTTATTAGTCAACGAACATGTTCTCCACTATTTGGTAAATACTGATCTATTTGGTGAATACCGACTGTCGTGTATACAATAATAATGTTTTCATATATTTTCTTAGAGAAAGTGATGAATTGCTTCTATTTTCGTTTGACCCTTTTAAGTTTTTTTTGTTATTATTATTTTTTTAGTTAACTAACTTTATTGGAAAATTATAGTTAATATAATAAGAGTTTGATCAATTAATTATTGATTATAGTTAGTGAACCTATAGTTAGTAAGATTGATTAATTATGAATGAAAATATTTTTAATAAACTATAATATGACCTAGTACCTACATATATATATTTAAAACAAATTCGAATTAAATTTTTATTATTAATTTTTCAGAGTAATAAACCAATTATGGAGAAACGTCGTCGGGCTAGAATCAATCATTGTTTAAATGAATTGAAATCTTTGATATTGGAAGCAATGAAAAAAGACGTAAGTATTTTAATTTTTTATTTTAAATTTATTATTTATTAAAACACATACATATGTATGTGTGTATAGTTAAATACCTAAAATTAAAACTACTGTATGCAATTTTACTGTATATCGAATTTCAATAAAAAAAATAATTTTTTTTTCCTCGCAACAAATTAAAGGCCAATAAACTAAGAATTTTATATGATCGTTTATAATTTTTTTTTTTCTTAAAATAAGATCTCATAATTACCATTTAATGTCCTTTTGCGGTATCTCATATATACTCGTATTAAATATCTCGTTTTTCTTTTTCACTTCTTTTATTATCTTATTAATAATAATTCATATTCATAAATCCATCAACCAATAATAATAAAGCGACCAAACTTACAAAAAAAAAAACAAAAAAATCAAAGGAAAAAAACAAAAAAAAAAAACGAAAAATTCCCATAAAGAAACTTGATCGGTACTTTTCCCACGCTTCTGACATACGAACGGATCCATTTGAATTCAAATTAGAGCGTTCAAAGCAATGGTTTTTATCGTTGTACACATATTATAGAGTTTGATGTGATCGAAACCTACTAACCAAAGATAAAAAGAAAAAAAAAAAACAAAAAAACGTTTATACCATTGCTGCATAATATGTATTAATCGATAACGATAGAAGGAAGAAGGAGAGAAGAAAAATAAAAGACGAAAGAAGAAGTGTGAGAAAAAAATGTGATTAAAATTGAAAGTGGAATCTTAAAGAAGAATTGAAAATACCCATGTAACAATTTCGAAATGTAATTTTGTTAGAATTTTAAGAACAGTTTTTAGTTTAAGGCTGCAGTTATAGCGATCAGTAGAATGAGTACGTAAAATTTTTGTTTTCGATTTTACAACCGCCATAGACACAAAATTTTAGTAAAAAGTTATAGGAATACTAAAGAACGTTTTCACAAACAAATTCTGTTTAAAATTTTAACATTTTAAGTTAAAATTTTAATAAAAAAGCTATTTATTATTATACGTATTTTTTTTTCTGAACAAAACAAACAAAAATAAAAAAAATGAAACAAAATTATGTATTTCAATGAAGTACATTTCATTTTTTCACTGTTTCATTAATTCATAGTATTTTATTGAAATTATGTTTCATTTTTTCACTGTTTCGTTTCATCAGAAAAAAAAATTCTGATGCAATCTAACCTTACATTTATTAAGTTTTGGTTGTTGTTAACATTTGCGTAATTAGTTTTTGTTTTTGCATTTCAAAGTATTCACTTGGCATATGTAATGGCAATAGTAATATTAATAAAAATTCAATTTTTAATTTTTAATTTATTATTTCATTCTTTATTATTTCAAATTCAAAACGAGAAAACGTTAAATCGAAATGACAACAAATTTTACGGAAGCAATTTTTCTGATCGCTATAACCATCTCATCGTAAAAATAAAATATTTTTTCACTGTTTCATTTTTACGTATTCATTTTACTGATCGCTATAACTGCAGCCTAAGTATCGAAATACATTTTATTTTCCATGTCCTTATAGTAAATACTAGTAGTATATATATACCATACTTATAGTAAATATAGTGTCCTAACGTAAAAGTAAAAAAGAACGTAAAAAAAAAAAAAAAATTTTTTTTTATTTTATTTATTATTGTACAATGAAACGAATATTCTCTATCTCTACAAATAATTTTATTGTCACATACAACTGAAATCAATTATCAAGAGTAGTAGCCATCTATACGGACTATTAAAAACAACACTGCCAAACTACGTATTCCACTCAACCCCCATTGCCGCAGCTGCAAAATGAGACAGAAAGTTTTACTTTGCAGCTGCCAATCATTAGCTGGAGTCAGACTCCGGTGAAATTTTCATTAATAATATCGGTAGTATAGCGGAAAGGAAATATTGGCGAGATGATGAACCTTCTCAATCGCACAGTATGGCTTTATTAGTGAGTTTCTTAGAAGAGTGATCCCCTAAAATAACGAAAAATAGGCCACTCGGGCCGTGATATGAAAAAGTCATAATTACGTACTAATCGGTTTTCCCGAATCAACTAGAATGGTCACTTCTACGTAGGTAGGTGGACAAAAGAAATATTAATTGCGAATATAATACAAATATCAGCAGGAATTATGTTGATGCAATAATGTTGAAAACAATATGGAAATAATAAAGTGTCAATTGGGTTGACACCTATAATTAAAATACATTGATTTCTATACTTGGATGAAACTTTCTTCAAGTAACATCAACTTGGCTAAGTATGAGTACTCAAGCATTTATATAACATTTTATTTATTGTATTATTATTAGTATAACAATTCTGTGTACAGCAGTTATGGTGTTCACCACATAATCTGGATAATAAACTAACGCTTTAATTAACCAATTAGTCTTGAATATCCTCATGTTCATATATCCTAAGGTACCTTTATTACCATTGATACACCAGTGTTCGCATTTTACGCATAAGTTAACGTTTTTTATGATTCTTTACATATTTGACGTAAAGAAGTGTAAAATACAAGTAAACAAATGTAAATAACTGTAAACAACGATAAACAACTGTAAATAACTGTAAAATTATTTGTATTTGACAGTTCGATAAAAATTTTTTAAAGTGTTTTGTTCTAATATATTATGAAAAGTTCTAATCTAAGTTCTAAACTTTTCATTAGAACAACAAAATATGTACCTACATTGATTTATAATAATTGTTTTAATGAATCTGCGAAAGAAATTTATTTGTAAATGAATAAAAAATATTCATTGACATAACGAACAAATTATAGATGAATAAGATTATTATTAATGTATGAAAAAATGTTCGTTGTCTCGGGTGGATTTCTACATGTGCCGCCTTACCGCCATGGTTGCTTTTTTGTGATGGTTTCTTCAGAACGATTTCACTATGCGACGATTTTAGTCACACACACATTGAAATATTTGACAAATTTAAAAAGTTCATTTATATTTTCGGTGCGGGCGCGAAAGTTGATTCTGATTGGTTATTAAGCTGTCAAAAGCCACCGTGATGGTAAATCGGCACATGAAGAAATCCATCCGCAATGAAGATATTTATCGGCTGAAAATTAATTAATATTTTATCATGCTATACAAATTTTTACAATGAATGATGAAAGAATATATAGAATATAGATTGTAAGGTTAAATATCTTAATAAATTGTAAGGTAGGTTCTTAGCAAATTGTGATTTTAATTAGTTTTTGAACATAATTCCTTCAAATTTATAAGTTTTCATTTATTAATATACAAAATGTTGTAACTAAATTATCTATTTTGAGTTGTTTACGTTATTTACATTGTTTACACACTTACAATAAAAAAACATCCTAGTAAATTACTAAGTTCGTTTTATGAGCCGACGTGCTAAAATAAATTCAAATAGTAACTTAGTTTGTACAAGTATTTTATTTTGTGGGAAAAGTGTTTTTCCTTAGTTATTGCTAATGGATTAAAAAAATAAATTTATCTGAGAACGAACACAAAGGATCAAAACACGCCACCAATTCCATTTGAACATTTTAGACAATTTTTAAATAAAATTATTAGTAAATATCAATTTTTAGGTTTGATTAAAAAATAATTCTAATATCTTATAATATTATAAATATTAAAATTTATATTTTTATTAGAATTTTGAAATTTTGAATGAGAATTGTTACATGGGTATAAAAAGTAGTTTTGATGTACATTAATAATTTGACCCTTATCTGATTTTTCTAAGTCTGGTAGATACAGATAAAAAGTACCTATATTTATTTGTAATTTTATCCATTTTTTTAAACTGCTGATTATGTTGTTAGAAAAAAAGAACAAAAAAACAAACATAAAAAGCATTCGGAGGTGTGAATTTTTGATTTATTTTTAAACTGAGGTTTTAAAGAAATTTAAAAGCGATAATTTTTTTTTAAAAGACAATTTTTTTTTTTTTTTTTTGTAGAATAAACAAATTCCAATTAAGTTTTAACTTGTGAATGACCTTGAAAAAATTTATAATAGTGTTCTTTAACGTTAGAGTAAAATTTTGTATAATTGTTGATACGAACATTTCGTCTACTATACTTGCAGACTTCTTCAGTGTTTTCAGAGCCAGTGTAGCACTTAGTAGATTACAAAACAAAGTCGAGTACCTAAGTTGAGTACAAAACACTGGATCGTCGTCATCGATGAAATACTCGTATCTATATTACCATTAGTATTTCTAATATTTTAAACAATTACATTTTTGGTTCTTGGAATTGACAAACGAGCATTGTGTTGATACAAGTAAACAAATTATTTTTAATGATTTTTCAGTTAATTCACTTTAATATTTACCGTTATTTCGATTTATTTTATTTACTTATCTGGGTATGTACAGTTTTGTATGTCGTAGATTTCATATATCATAGACAGTTATATTTTGTGTTAACTGTTTTCGTCTAATAGTTTATCTTCAGTTGGTGATCCGAAATTTGATTTTTTTAGTTTGAATATCTATGTAGTCTTTTGGTAATAAAGTAAATACTGAAGTCGATAAATATGTTATACAAAATATGTTTCGGCCAAATAAATACCTATTCGTAGAAATCTTATTTTAAAATTTATCTTCCACTATTAAGACTACGTTTCTTTAAGACCCCGAACCAGTTTTTTTCTCAGTTTTAATATTGCTTAACAATATTTAATATTGCTTAAAGAACAACAATTGAAGTCAAATTTAAATTAAATGAATTTGATGATGATGGGCTCTTGATGTTCTTCAAGAATTACCTCATATCTTTGGAAAAAATTAAAATGCTTCATCTTAGTCTCTACAGCACATTTGGTAGAATATATTAATTAAATATGTATTTATTATGATGGAACATTTATAGAAGTTTTAATGTCTGGTTTGTTTGAGTTATGCAGTCTATATACATAGCAATTTTATTTGTATATATATAATGTAATTAATGCAATAATTATACTAAACCGAGCTACTAGAGTGGACTACTAATAAGAAATTTTGTTTTATTTTTTTTTATTTCATTACTTTTCTATAAGACCAGTTTTTTTGTTCAGTTTTAAAATTGTTTCACTGTTCTTTGACAATGAAGCAATAATGATTTGATGAATGGATTTGAAGATATGGAATGAATATTGCACTTTATTCTACCCTCCATTTGAATATAGATTTATTATATATATTGCTACTAGATTTATTGTGTTATTCATGTATTGTAGAGTATACGTGAATTATCAACTATTTTTCGATTTTTTAGAAATCAAGTGTGTAATTAAGTGGAAATATTTAAATGTTTTATGAGACAAAACGGTTATGAACAACTGCTTTGTTATTCCAATACTGTTTTAAATATGGATTAAATCCATATATAGTGTCAATAATATGTACAGGTACTTGGTGAACCGCTATACTTTCTGACCTATACATTTATGCTCATTCATACGAATTAGTATAGATTTATCCTATGTATATTACTTGATACAGCTTCATTTATAACAATTGTACAGCTTCATTTATAACAATATGGCTTCTGTAGTTGAAATTCAGTATAGCTTTTTGATGCACTGTATGGCCTTACTATTACTATAGTTTTTGTAAAAAATTTAATCGATATTTCTTGTTTGACACAATTAAAGGCTTTTTGATAATCTATATAGAGTGCATGGATCAAATATGTTATAACCTATTAAATGACTTAAGAAAAAATTAAAAAAGTCAGAACATTTTGTCAGATATAAGTAATGTAGATATATCCGTTTCAGACCTATCAAGCAAAATATTTCACTTTGCTTGGTTTTACCATTATAAAATTTAATATGTATAACTGACGATCTATATTGATCCTATTTTGCTTTTGGCTTTTAAATCGAAATGTCAATTATTACGTCATCACATCAAAGCTCGTATGGGATTGATGTATATAGGTGCACAACCAAAATGCAGATAAGAAATTGGTTGGAGTAAAAACTTAGGATTTCTGGGTTAACACTCTTGAAAATTATCAAACGAAAATTTGCATGCCAAAACAATCGCATAATAGGAAATATGCGTATAATGGCAGAGGCAGATATTAACTGGCTATTCCCCAGTAAAAACAAAAACATTTTTATAAAATCGGTTTAATCGAAAATATAACTTGTACACAAAATATATGAAGTAGAGGAACAATCTGTATTGAACACCTGTTCTGTATGTTCTGTGAATGTAAAGGGCTAATTTATAGCAGACTGAAAATAGCGTTTCCTGAGTAATGGGAGCTACTCAGTATACCATTGACGAATATCCTGATTTATATATTTGATTGTATTAATACGGATAATCATAATAAGATAATTTGCGACTGCGGGGAAAGTAGAATAAGATTAAAAATCTAATGTAATATAATCAATTATTACGCACTTTAGAAGTATTTTATCACAACTTACAATCGCTTATGGTGAGTCTGAAAAGAATAAATATATCTAATTGAATACATTATAAATAATAATACTTACTTACTTACTACTACGCGCTACAGACCTTGAAGGTGCTGGGCCTGGCGTAAAATTGTCCTTCACTGACTTGGGTCACGAGTGGAATCTCTCCAGTTGGTGATTTGAAGTTTTTTCATATTTGCCGATACTTCATCTCTCCAACGAAGGTGCGGTCTCCCTCGAAGACGCGTTCTCTGGGGCTTGGATTCGAAGAGTTTCCTAGCCGAAGCATTTTCATCCATATACGCTCTACATGTCTTAGCCAATGAAGACGTCTTATTCTGACTTTTTTTTTTGCTAGGTCCATGTCGTTGAACAGTCGTTGGTATAGTTCGGCATTGTATCTTCTCCTCCAAATCCCTTTGTCAGACACAGGACCATAAATGCGACGAAGAATACTAATTTTCTCTCAAAGATACTAAGTGCATCCTCGATTGCTTTTGGTAATGTCCACGATGCAGAACCATATAGCAGCACCGAAAGGATGAGCGTTTTGTATAATTGTGTCTTGGTATTTTGGGATTGGAGCTTAATAAAAAATAATAATAATAATTTTAAATTAATTATTTTAACTCTCATCAGTAATGGCACCGCCCATTTTAATCATATATATTAAGGATATTTTGATCCTTTAAAATTTCTACTGTGCGACTGTGTGAATTTTGAAAAACTAAAAAATAAAAACTATAATAAATTTTTTTTATCTATTTAAAATTGTCGATTTTAAGCATTTAAGGACTTCTTCAATTTAATTCAATTAATATTATTAATATATAATAATAATATTATATAATCCTTAAAATTTTCTAAAATAATTATAAATGGCTGTGAATTTAAAAAAATTGTTATTTTTTTATTTTTTCAAAAGTTTTATGCTTCAAGAAACGCCCAAAAATATTTTTAAATCAAAAAATAAAAAACTAAAAATTCTGATCAATATTGGAATGAATTTTAAAAATGCCACCAAATGAGAAAATTAAAAAAAAAAAAACAGAAAAAAATTGAAATTTTCAAATCAAAACAATTTATTTTTTTTATTTTTTACATTTTGTTTTCTAAAGAATGTCAGTTTAAAGTAGTAGTTAACAAGATCGCACCCTTTGATCCAAATTTAACAGAGAGATTTTCCGCTTAAATTAAATTCCAAGTATTTTTTGTTGTTTTTCTGGTTGTTGTTGTTGTTGCATTTTTTACTGTTTTTTTGTTGTTGTTTTTGTTATTCTTTTTATTCATTTCGTCTCTTCAAATACCTACCTGTCGATTTCAATAGAATAAAGGATACCGCTCACTACAATATACTACTAACAATAACAATAATAATAATAATAATAACAATAATAATAATAATAAAAAAATATAAGAACAACAAAACCAAAAAAAAAAAAAATTCGTACACTTAAGTCAAGTGGATTTTCTAAAAAAGTTGTCGAGGGAATCATAAAATCTCTTCAGGAAACCAAAAATAACAATTCAAATTCTGATCTTTGATAGAGATATTCCCAATATCTCATCTTCTTAATAATTAGTATATATATATATATGTATATATTTATACAAATAGTAAATTAATATTATTGATTTTTGTATGTGTTAGTGAATCGGTTTTTAAATAAATGAAATATGTTTTATTTTTTATTTTAATCAATGGTGTTGTATATCTGAGCCATGTGAATGAATGCATTGCAATCACAAAACAAAAGAAAAAAATAAACGATTTTTTTTTGCTTAGATTTCCAAACAGTCTTTTAAAAAATAATAATAAAAAAAAGGAAAAAAAAAATTGATGAAGAAATCCATAAATTTTCCCATCTCATTCCAATCCCATACTCAACTCATCATACCTCTCTGGTTCATTTATTTTATGCTGCAATGCCAGGATAATTTCTGTGGTCAAAGAAAACTTATTTTTGTGCTATTTTTTTTTTCGATTCTCTTTCGTCTGAAATAGTGTTATGTTGCTGATGCAGTGCCAGTTACTATTATGCATTGCTGTTGTTGTTTATTAATTTTTTAAAATTTGTATGCTCTGAATTTTGTGCAAAGTTGTAGTGTAACAAGTTCAAAAACAAAAAAAATTCCCACGCATTTAATTCGGTTCGGTTGTTTAATAAAAAATGAAAAGAAAAAAACAATAAAAAAAATAATAAAATTAAATACGAAATTTCATGAAGATGAATATGTACGAAGAAGAAGAAGAAGAAAAAGAAGAAGAAAAGGTAAAGAGAAATTTTTTTTGTAGACTGGACAGGTACTTAACACTTCTAATGTAAATATATGTAAGTTTAAAGATGGGCGCATACTTATAGTTATAGCGATACATATATATATATATAACAGGTACCAACAATTCTTATGATAATCATTATCATCATCATCAATATCAATAATTAACCAGCAGAAAATTCTCTTATAGGTATATATCCGTATTGATATTATTCTCGTAATCTGGTATAAGGAAATTTTCTGATGATTAATAACGATTGATACTGATGATGATGATAATGATTATCAGAATAATGAATTTCTGTTTTTTTTTGTTTTCTTATAGAATTCTTACAAACACGTATAAACAAGGAAACATAAGTGATGTTTGGATATTTTTCAATCCATCGCTTCTTTTTCGTTTAGTTAAGTATTTATATAGGAGTTTTATTGTTCGATGGTCATTCGATGCTTAAAAGATTTTTTTTTTGTTTAAACTGATTTATGTTTTTTGTTGATGTTGTGGAAAATGATTGATTGAATGATTTTTATAATATTTTCCCAATACTCCATGCATAAGAATTTCAGCTAATATTTTGATGGAATCATGAAATACTTATTATTAGTATCAGTTATTGGTATTGTTTTTGGGATTGTTGTTAGCATATTTGTATATTAAAGTCAATCAGTAGTCGATTAGTTATTTTTGGTTTTGCTCTGCATTTTTGTTTCTTGTTTCGTTTTTTTTTTTTTATTTCTGAATTGAATAAAATACTTGAAAAGGTAAAAAATGAAACAATTAAGATCAGTGTTGATGATTTTAAAATTTTTGTTTAAAAAACAAAATATATGAAACGATTTTTAAAATACATATAGCCTTAGATACATAATGTATGATGGATTATTTGTTTATTATTTTATTTATTGTTATAAGTATTTTACAATAAAATATTTATATAGTATAATTTAATAATAATTAAATATTCCGCTAATTATTGAACTACTGAAGTTCAATGAAAACAACACTACATTATCATCTTAGATTGTCAACATAGAATGTCATATAACAAGTCTAAGGAAGGTGACATTTTCATTTTAACGGCTTATATAAAAAATTTAACATATTAAATAGTTAAATAAAATAATTAAATAAAATATCAAATACAAAAATTGTCTCTGCTTAGTCATGTTACTTGCATATTTATTATTTTGTAAACAAACATACACAGTATTATTTTACATGTCATTGAAATATCAAAGTAAGATGTCGAATTACAATAACCACAAATTTTGAATTTTGATCAAATTTTTGCCGTCGACATTGTCGTTTCGTACTATTTGCTATGATGCCATTTAAAACACATTTGTTCCAAACATAATTTGTCATATTTTGTTGACATACATGACGTTTTCATTGAACTTCAGGCTTTGTGGAACATAAACTTCACCCAGTAACCAAAAATTGTCAGGACAAGTTTTTGTCAACATATTGTCAGAAAATTGTAGCACATTTTGTCGCCAAAAGTATGATGGCAATTTGTCGACAAAATTTGTTACGAAATTGTAGTTGTCAACCCACTCACATTTTTTTGACAAAATGTTGACAAATATTTGTCATGACAATTTTTGGTCAACAATATGTGACAATTGGTTGACAGGGCTTGTAAGTTTTTTATTTATTTTTATATGGAATAGGAATAGAATTCTATTCATCAGTCTATTCAACACTTGAGAATCGGTATTGTTTTGACATTTGTATTTTGAAAAACACAACAAAGGTTATTTAAAAATATGAATGAGTTTTGTAATTAAAAACAATTGAAATAGAACTTGTTTTTTTAATTATTTTTGTAGAATAAATTATAGATAGAATAAAATATGTAATATATAAAAAACAAATTGTTCTTATTATTAAAAATCCCAACCTAAATTACTGAAAAAACTTGCCTGTCTGTAAAAATAAAAAAAAATTGTTGTGAAAATGATGACAAATTATTCACAAATTGTCAACAAAATAACCCATAAAATGATAACAAATTATCAACAAAATGTTGACAAAGTTGTTGACAAAATTGTCGTCTAAACTGTGACAAATGGGGTCAATCCTACCCAACCTACCTTTTTTCAACAAAAATTGTCACAAAATTCTGTCGACAGTTCACCAAATATTTGTCAACATATTGTCACCTTTTTGTGACATTTGGCTGCTCGGGTTATGACTGAAAAATAAATAAACGTCAGGCTATCATGACAATGGTGTTGCTGATGTTTGTTAACAGCGTTAACAGTGTTGACACTCATATTTGAAGAGTCAGAACTTAACATGTATAATATTTAGTTTTACGTTGAAAATATTATATCTGAAAATTGAAAATATAATCATTTTCAAATTGTTGATGTTATATTAGATAAACAGTTTATCATAATATATTGTAAACAGTTTATCATAATGGGATCTAATTGGTTTAAGTGTATTAGTGGGCACCGCTACTTATACCTAAGTTGTAAACAACTAAAATATAACGAAACTATTAGTATATAACGGTGCTAAATTGCAGTTTTTGGACGTAGGCAAGCCTGCTACAAAAATATAAAAGATCGATGATAGTATTGAGCCTTGAATGACCCTTAATGTAAGTTATATAGTATATATGATTAACGTATTTATAATGTTTAATAATTAATAAAAATCTATGTAGAATGTCCTGCATTGCTTATTGTGAAAAAATAATTGGTAATCAAACACCTGGATGTTTTGGAGAGTAATTATACCGTAAAGTTTGCCGCATCATGAAGGATAAAATAATATTAAAATTTTTTATAACATTGCTTTTGGGATTTAAATATTGCGAATACTCATGTCAGAATATGATTAAGGGATTGATCTACGGCATGTGGAAGCTGTACTGAAGCTTACAAACGCAAGAAGTTACTACTATTTTTAGAAAATAGGGCAAAGTTCAGAAGAAAAAAAGTTATATATAAATGTAGGCTCATATGCAGCTCGAATTTTAGTTTGAATTTGGCAGTTTTATGTGTATTTTATGTATATTATAATATTGTGTCAGTAAAATTTATTATTAATTGTACCCCATAAATTTAAGTTTTAATGAGAAGTAAAAAATTTAATATATGTAAATTAATTTAATTTTTAACGATCATTGTAAAGTTATTTTCCTAACATTAACATAACAATCGATTTGCATAAGAATTGATAATCGATTTGCATTGTGAACATTTTTTAGGGCATTTGGGTACTCATGGGTCATGCCATAGTATTGGTAAACTTCGACTGAATCATTTTTTATATAGATAATCGAGTATTTTGAATAGTTTGTTTTAAAATATATATTAGAAGTCAGGGTTATAACCCTCAACCTACTATATCACTACACTGTACCAGTTGAAGAGTATTATGTAAATAATATTAGTAGTCTAACAATATCTTCTGTTGCTATTTTTATGGCTTAATCATTACAAAAATTAGTAAAATACTTTATTTTTTTTACTCACAGTTGAATATTTAGTATTTACACCATAATAACGATCATTCATAATTATGGATTTTAGAGTACTAAAATTAAAAAAAGACTAGTCCTTGAAATTAAGCAAAAATAATTTCAAATTCCAGTTTTAATGCCGATTGAGGAGTTAACTTTTTAATAACTTCTCATTTTAATTTTATTTTCATTTTATTTTTGAAATTTGAAATTCCATTATGTGGTTTGGTTGTGGTATTAAGTCCAGAATCATTCATCCGCTTAGTATTGATTAAATGATGGGAAAAATATTTTTTTTATTAAAGGATTAATTTATTTTTTGTGGTTTTTCATAAAGTTTCAATATTTTGAGAAGTACATATTGATTTGGTTGTTGTTGTTATTGTTGTTTTATGCTGAGATTTAATAAATTAAAAAAAAAGCAACCTAAATGGGATGTATTGATCACGTTTATTGAAGTTAATTCAGGAGCTTGAAAAATTCTTGTTTAAGTAATATAATTCTGGTGCAGTTGTTGATAATTTTCAGTTTTCAATAGGATCTTGTTGGAAATTTAAATGGAATTTTTTTGTTGAAATTTCAATTGTAATATATTTAGAGGTATACCTATATTTTATAAATCTGAGAACTTCAACTGAAATAAATTTTTGGAATGTGATGAATCATCACATATTTTGTTAATTTATTTCGTATGTTATTTAAGAATTGACTTAAACTATTATTTTTTTGTTTAGAATATATAGTGTCGTATTATAAAGCTATTCGATGATTCGGATAAATAAAAATGATTTTGATTTTATTTTGTTTACTGTAAGTATATATTTTTGAGAAAGCCCATGGATGAAATCTCATCTCATATAAATTTTAAGAGTTGTAGAGTTAGACTGTTATCATAATTATCATCATCATCAGAGCAAAAAAAAAGAGATTTAATTATGACTAAGGTTCCAAGCTTCGAGATTTTTGCTTTTTTTTTTTAAATTAAAATAATTTTTTTTTTATTATTTTTTTTAATAATATGTTGTTTTTTTTATTTTAATTACAGCCAGCACGACATACAAAATTAGAAAAAGCTGATATATTAGAAATGACAGTTAAACATTTGCAATCTATACAACGACAACAATTCAATTTAGCAATTCAAACAGATCCATCTGTAGTACATAAATTTAAAACTGGTTTTACAGAATGCGCTGAAGAAGTATCTAGATTTTTAGGTCAATTAGATGGAATTGATATTGGTACACGTCAACGTTTAATGCAACATTTAAATAATTGTTCAACACGCATCGAACAAATTGGTACATTTAGTAATTTCTCATCATCATCATTATCATCATCAGCATCAAATTATCGTCAATCGAATTTAAATCAAACAATTTTTGGTACAACATTTAATAATGCAGCAGCGGCTGCTGCAGCAGCATCAACAATATTTAATTCAAATAATTCACATCAAGATATAAATAATAATGGTCGAATTAATATGAATGGTGTACAATTAATACCATCACGTTTACCATCTGGTGAATTAGCTTTAATAATGCCAAATTCAACAACATTACCATCATCTTTATTAATGCCAAATATAACAACACAATCAATTGAATTTTCAACAACAACATTTCCAACATCAAGATTAAGTGCATTCACAAAACCATCATCAATTGGATCAGCATCAATTAGTCCAAATTTATTATCAATGAATGGTGGTAGTAATTTATTACATCATACACAACATAATAGTAATAATAATATAAAAATTAATAATAATTCATCACATCATTTAATTGAATGTACAACAGCAACAAAAACAATTACTAGTCCACTATTAAGTCCAGCTTCATCAATGTCAAGTTTAGGTGATGATTCAACAATGCATACAAGTACAACATCTGATTATGGTACAAAAACTCCACCATTAGAACAAAGTATTACATCAGATTATTTTTCAACACCACCAAGTAGTGAATCTATTAAATTTATTTCACGTATTGGTAATTTACAACAACCACATGTTTCATCATCCACAGTTGATGAATCATTAAGAAATTATAATGATAGTAGAAAAAGATTAAGACCATCATCTGATGATAGTTTTGATGAAAATCAAAAACAAGAGAAACAACAACATCAACACCAACAACATCATCATCTAGAACAAGAACAACAACCATGTAATAAAATAATTAAATTAGAAAGTGATGATGAAGGTAATTGTAGTTCAAAACATTTTCTAGATGATTCAAATGATAGTATGTGGAGACCATGGTGAAAATTTCGTTTTAAATTCTATTGTGAACACTGTTATCAAAACAAAACTATATATTGTGAATATAAACCAAAATTATAATTTTAAAATAACTTGATTGTGAATAAAAATTAAGAGAATTTTTAATTTAAAACGATACAAAAAGGCCTAATGAAATAAAAAAAAAATTTATAAATTTGAAATAACTGTTAAAAAACGAGAATTTGAACTAACTGTTAAATTTGAAAAATTAAAGAAAAAAAATTAATTATTGAAAATTCTACATTTTTTGACATATTTTTTTAGCATATTTTTTTTTGCAAAAATACTTTTTTATTTTTTTTCAAATCTGTTTTAAGTTTTGTGTTTTAAATTTTGTATAAATGTTAAGTTTACTTAATTAAATTTTCATTAAGTGTTTGAAAAAAAAAATGTTTTCTCTTAAATTTAAGATTTTTTGCATATTTATAATTAATTATTTTGCACTACAACACTTTGAATATTTTTTTGCTTGAGTGAGTCAAAAAATGTGAGTTATAAAAAAAAGAACAAAAGATTGTATTCTTTTTTAATTCAAAAATATAAAAATAAATTTTTTCTTGATTGGAATAATTGTAATTGTGTTTTAGGTCGCTCAGTATTATTTAGTATCTTAGATTTAAGTTTGATTTCTTTAGAAAAAATATCTGTGATTAATTTAATAAAAATACTTAAAAAAAAAAGAAAAAACGTATTTGAAATTTTATTTTAATTCATTTTACATATATTGTCCATCTTTGTCCTGTGTTTTATCCGTTGCGGACGTAAGTTATTATAATTTTATCAACAATTTTAATTTTATTGTTCATTATATATGTTCAGAACAATGACCTTGTGCTTGTATTGAACCACTGACGTAAATTTTTCCACCACAATGATATCGTCCTTCCGTTTCTGGGATCTCGGTTTCTTTCAATTTTACCTTCTAGAATAATTTGAATTAGTCCATATATATCTCTGGATGCCGAATTTTGGCTGAAATATTCAAGTTTTCTGGATTTGCTGAACGATTATTTTGTTTTTCATTATCCCCATAAGTGGGA
This sequence comes from Argyra leucocephala, assembly GCA_963942445.1. Classification (NCBI taxonomy): domain Eukaryota; kingdom Metazoa; phylum Arthropoda; class Insecta; order Diptera; family Dolichopodidae; genus Argyra; species Argyra leucocephala. Next base: position 55,617,714 of record OZ012681.1, read on the forward strand.
CACCGCCGTGATTGGTCAATAGTGATATTATACATTGTGATCTACAGGTAAGAACCTTTAAGAAGAAAATTGCTTCAACACTAAATAAGACACATCTAAAGAGATTAATAAACCACCACTTGTTGGGTGATAGTGGTGTGAGTTGTCTTAATCTCCACAGCATTCTGCAGCTAACCGATAGACAGTAGCATTTTAAAGGATCTCATTTTTTCAGGGAGATTACTAAAGTGTCAATGCTTCAACCTCATTATAATATTGCTGAGAATATATGCTTTACTCTAAAACTCTGATTCCTAGTTTTAAGTTTAAATCTGATTTTTTTCATTTTTACAAGTTTCAATCTGAATTTCTGAACACCGCTCTAGCTTTTTCGAATATTAATTCATTTTCAAGGTTATATTGTTCGTATCCCAAATTTGATATTCTCTCAACTCTTCCTATTTGCCAATTTATCACGTCTGCAATCAGAATTGTATTATCTTGCTTAGAATCATGAATTTTTTTTTGTATCTAGTTTTAGCCCCTAATCGTTTCAAAACCTCTGCAAAATTCAACAGTTGCTGTAATTCTTCGTGTGTGTTTGCTTATGAATATTCTAAAAGATGGTAAACAAATATAACCATTTTGAAAAACTTGAAAATTTGAAAATTTTCGAATTTTTTTGTGATGCTGGCATCGTTAAAATTTGAAAAATTAACAAAATGAAAAAATACTCTAATATCTTCATTTTTGGACCAATTTCAATAATTTTTCAACTGTTTTACTTTGTTTAATTAATATTCTAAAAGATAGTAAACAAATATAACCATTTTGAAAAACTTGAAAATTTGAAAATTTTCGAATTTTTTTGTGATGCTGGCATCGTTAAAATTTGAAAAATTAACAAAATGAAAAAATACTCTAATATCTTCATTTTTGGACCAATTTCAATAGTTTTTCAACTGTTTTACTTTGTTTAATTAATATTCTAAAAGATAGTAAACAAATATAACCATTTTGGAAAAATTGAAATTTTGAAAATTTTCCATTTTTTTTGTGATGCTGGCATTGGTAAAATTTGAAAAGTTAACAAAATGAAAAAATACTCTAAAATCTTCATTTTTGGACCAATTTCAATAGTTTTTCAACTGTTTTACTTTGTTTAATTAATATTCTAAAAGATAGTAAACAAATATAACCATTTTGGAAAAATTGAAAATTTGAAAATTTTCGAATTTTTTTGTGATGCTGACATCGTTAAAATTTTAAAAATTAACAAAATGCAAAAATACTCTAAAAACTTCATTTTTGGACCAATTTTGATAATTTTTCAACTGTTTTACTTTGTTTAATTAATATTCTAAAAGATAGTAAAAAAATATAACCATTTTGAAAAAATTGAAAATTTGAAAATTTTCGTATTTTTTGTGATGCTGGCATCGTTAAAATTTGAAAAATATTAAAAAAAGTGGAGAAATAATGCAACGCTGAAGCAAGCCATACTTAATTTTTACATAATTTGTCAATTCATTTTCCAATCAACCATTTGCAATGTGTTCCCATTATAGATTTGATACCGTATTTTGTCGAAAACTTTATTTGAATCTAAAAACGAAACTGATTACAGATTACATTACAGTATTTCCGATGGTATTAGTTATTATAAGCTAGCAGAGTTACGCGACGTTGCCCGAGGTATTGAGAAAATCTTAGGAGCTTTCTTTGTTTTTAATTTGGAACGGATAATATTATTGGATTCTTCTTTTTTGGGAAGCATTGGTTATGGATTGGCTGTTGTAGGTAGTTGGTGAGTAATTGAACTGATGGAATAGAAAATATTGCTTATATCCAAGCATTTATTTTAAATGTCTTAATATTATGGAATTTTTTTTTGCGATAAAGACACAAATCGAGCAAGTACGAATTACACCTTTTTCAAATATATATGAAGTGGGCTAGGAGGTGTATCACAGCTACCCGAACCATTAAAATTTTTTAGAATGGTAAAAGGCATATTTGTTTTTTGAGACAGTACCTGTGTGCAAATTTTCATCTCTGTAGCACTTTTGGTTTTTGAAATATTTTTCTCAGGTGCTCGGAGTTGTATGAATATGTCAAGCTACCCGAACCAGTCAGAATTTTGGAAAACAACATATCACGGGTTCGATTCCAAGTAATAAGAAACCATCTTGTAAAATTTGGTCGAAATATAGATCCATGTGTCTCGGAGGAGTTTTGGCACAAACATACATACATACATGCATACAAACATCCTTCTTTATATATAAGAAGATGAATATACATAATATACTTATATATCATACTGGTTTTTTTTTTTATCTGATCAAGACCTTTGATAGTGTTTGATAGTGTTTGTATTTAATTTTTGGGTTAGTTGTATTTTTCTCAAATTTTATTTTTATATAAAAAAATTTATACACAAAACAAAAACAAAATTTAAAAAATAAATCGCAATTCGATATATTCCGGAAAAATCATCGTGTAACTTGGCTAGAAGATATAGAGGCATTGCTTTAACTATAGTATTCATAAAATTGCATACATGAACTTGTAGTAAACACAATAATATTTGTCTTGAAGTATAAAATTATCGTTTATAATTTTGATAAAAAGTTTTAAATATCTTTTCAAGTATCTAATTTTTTATTTTTCAGTTGTTCTTCTAAATTTGTTGCTTTGAAAATATTATATGGACTCAATGATTTCTTTTTTTTACTCATTTAGCATCTCTGTAATTTGTTTACAATATATTCTAAATAGTTTTGCTATTAAGAACTAGATAGAGCATCATATGTATTTTTTTTTTTTATTCAGGACAAAAAGCAAAACATTTCTTTGTTAAATTGAAATACATTTTACTTAAGACAACAACCACAAAAATAAATGTTGATTTCCAATTTGAAATACATAAAATTTTGTGTATATAGTTTTAATTCGCCGTAAAATAAACAGTTTGAGGATAATATATTTAATATTAATATTTAGCCGAAAAATATGCAAGACGTGTTGTAAATGTATATTCCAAATTTTTTCACACAAATTTTATCCTTTTGCATTCAGTATGTTGTCCTTATTGAAAGAACGCAATAAATAATATGTAGCTATTTTTATTTGAGTTAAAAATTGAATTAGTTATTAAAAAATAAATAAATAATTGTTCAAAATAATATAAAAATTATAAAATTTATTAATTTTAACTTTTAGTCAAGTTCATCGTTTTTCCATTGATTGTCATAATAAATCAAAATATGTGTACATAAAACTGGATACACTATAATCACAGATGAGTAATATATGGTAATATTATAATAAAATTACTTATTTGTGCTATAATGATCTAGAAAATTAAAAATTAGGTCGAAAATATATTTTAAAAGTATGAAAAAAACTATTAAATTCACGGTTATTATTAATTAGAATTGTAATTCTATTATTTTATATGCGAAATTCAAGATAATCCTTGACATCGTAAATGTCTCAACACAAAGTTGAATACAATGTCCACATGATCTTAAATGTCTACAAAAGCTCACAAAAGCTTGAGACATTGTGTACATGATCACAATTGTTGTTGATGATGTCTCCGCGACCGATTTGACAGGTATTTGAGTTTACAAAAATATTTGAAAATCCAATGTTGTATAGTGTTAATAAAAACTGTCTGTTCATTTTGCTTGATCACTTGAATGAATTAAAACACAATGTCTCAGAAAGCTCTCATTACACAATGTTGCCAGCTTATTTTACGGATAAAATTTTATGTGGTTTAAATGGTTTTTTTTTACCTTGTATCAGGTTGAAGTTTTTTTTTAAAGACATTTACGATGTCACCAAATTTTAACGAATATTTCTTGAACATTAGAATTTAGAAATTATAATTTAATATCTTGGAGAGAACTAGACTTTACATTTCAATTTAATTTTAAACATTCCTAAAATAACGACATTTTATATAACTTGTTGAGATTATAATTTGGTAATAACATAAGTACAATGAAATACGATATTTTATAAGGTCTAGTTCCTGATAATAGTAGCAGTTTTCTACATTTTATGAATTCATCAATAGATAAATAATCAAAAAATTACAAATTCCACTTTATGTAGTATAAATTGCGGGATGGGGTCATAATTCCAAAAAAAAAAAATTCCAAAGTTACAAAATTTCAAACACTGAAAAAAAATAATTCCAAAATAAAAAATTTCACACATATACATATGTATGACTGATCTTAGAGTTGCATTCAAAAGCAAAGCTGTACGCCTTTTACCGAATATTTACATAATTATTTTTGTGCGTAGTTGCTTCTGGATACAAAAAAGAGGATATCTGCTTTTTCCAGAATATTTAACTTCATTATTTTTAAGCGTATAGCCGCTGTTGGATAAAAGAAAGTTTAGGTTTTTTTTTGGAATTGTGTAAATAGAATTATGAAAATGGATTTTTTTTTTGGAATTTCGTACCCAAAACATAAATTTCACTATACAACATTAAGTTATATTTGCTTTATGTAGTATAAAATTTAGTATACATTAGTTCTACCAAAGTTACTGTCAAGAACATAAAAAAAAATTAATAGTGGAGCTTAAGAAATGTCCTAGGTATGTCAATGTTCAAACATTCGATAAAATGTGTAAATTGAACTGAATGAGTGAAGAAAAAGTGTTTAATCTTAAATACACGTCATACGCGACCATATTGTTTTATATTTGTTTTGTTTTGCTTGTTATGTTCCGGGCCCAAGTCCTAATCACTGATGAGTCTTACATCTCGGTTTAGTACACTCATTCAAAATAGTTTAAGTCTCCTTACGCTTATTTACGGCTATGTATTCTTCAGGAACAATATATTTTGCTTAATAATCTTGACACAAAGAAAAGCACGGGACATGATCAAATATCTGCATTAACCCTAAAAAAATGTTCTGCAGTGTTATGTCATGTGTTGGCTTTCTGTGTCAACCTATGTCTCGAAAGTGGTTTATACCTTGAACAGCTAAAAACAGCCAAAGTACTAGCGATCCATAAAGGAGGGAGTAAAGAGTTATGTAACAATTATCGACCAATTTCTATACTTCCCGTCCTGAACAAAATTTTTGAAAATATAATTTACTCACGACTCTTTACCTTTCTTAAGAAACACAATTTCTTATCTGCTTGTCAGTATGGTTTTCGCAGTGGCTCGAATACTACTGTAGCTGTCACCGAATTGTTAGATTTCATTTATAGAAAACTTGATAATCAATCTAGTAATATTGTTTCGGGCCTCTTTTTGGATCTATCTAAAATTTTTGACTATGTAAATCATTCAATTCTACTAAACAAACTTGATAAGGCTGGTATAAGAGGAGTAGCCTTAAAGCTTCTTGCTAACTATCTTAATGGTAGAAATCAATATGTCTATGTTAATAAAACCCAAAGCTTGCTGGAGGATATTAGTATTGGGGTTCCGCAGGGTAGCGTTTTAGGCCCCTTGCTTTTTTTGGTCTATATAAATGACATCGATGAACTTGATCTCGCAGGGAAGCTATTCTTATATGCTGATGATAGTGCACTCTTTTATAATTCTGCCGACTCCCAACTTAACGCAATTAACATGAACCATGATCTGGAAAAAATACATAATTATTTTTCATGTAACAAACTAACTCTAAATGCGACCAAGACAAAATAAATACATTTTCATTCACCTCAAAAAATTGTCAATGATAATATACCTATAGTAATACAAAACATAGAGATAGAAAGGACTTATAATATAAAATACCTAGGAGTTTTTCTTGACGCTAACTTGAGTTGGCGTAATCATGTCGACAATATATGTTCCAAAATTTCATCGGCTATCGGAATTCTTTTCCGAACGCGAACTTTTTTGCCAATTAATGTTCGATTATTAATTTATTATAGCTTGATTCATAGTCATATGACTTATTTAGTTTCTGCTTGGGGATCAACCTATGACTCCATTCTAAAACCGATTCAAGTTTTGCAAAACCGCGCATTAAAACTATTCTTTAATCTTCCAATGAGATATGCCACAGAATCTTTTTTTTTAGACATAGTTAAACATGTGTTACCAGTAAAAGGAATTTACCAACTCTCGATCGCTTGTTATGTATATGAAGTAATCACAAACCAGATACATCATACTCTTGACTTTAATTACCCATCTCATCAACATGTTTTGAGGAGTAAAGGAAATCTAAGTACACAAGTGTTGAATACTGAATTCGGAAAACGAAAAATTACCTATATTGGTCCTATTATATATAATTCAATTGAAAGATCGATAAAAAATATTCAGTCTTTGAATTCTTTCAAACAAAAAATAAAAAGATCATTTTTACAGACAAACAAATTGAAATCCTTTCTTTTTTAAGTTAATTGTTATATTTTCCCTTTTAAACATCTAGAAATTTTTTTTTTTTCTGCTCTCGCTTTTAATTCTTTTAATTCATCTAGCTAGTTTTTTTATTTTATTTTTTATTTTATTTTTTATTTTATTTTATATTTTAAGTTTTCGCTTCCTCCATATTTTGTTTTTATTTTGTTTTATTTTGTTTTATTTTATTTTATTATTTGTTAAAATTTTCTTATAATCCTACTTATTTTAATTACTAGGTTTATTTTAATAACCTCAGGTTTTTAGGTTAGTATAGGTTAGTTTAGTCTAGTTCCTTCAAGTACTTTAGTCACTGGAACAGACAATAATCAAATTACATACATATAAGTGCATTTAAACATATTATTGTAATAAGAAATTTGATGTAATTTAATTGGTTAGTTATAATAAATGAAATGAAATTGAATTTAATTGAATTGAATTTTCTTGATTTGTATTTTTTTTGGCCATCAATTATACATCTAGGTAGTCGTAGTAAGTAAAAATATTTTAATTCTTCATTGGTATTCTATGTTTTTGTCTGTAGCTCTCCTAAATATATGGTATGTTATGGGCAATTTGTTTTCATTCTGAATGTATTTATTTTATCCAGGTAAATCCATCCTTCTGGAGGTATATAACCGAAGCTCATTGTCTTCTCAATGTACCTATCATCTGGATATATTGAGTGAGCAATCAGACTATTTGCTGTCACCGATTCTACCCTAGAATAATGTTTTCTTATTAGATTAATTATGAATTGGTCAATTTTTTTTTATCTTGCTAACCTCATAGAGCGTTTTGTTCGATGTATAGTGTTTGTAATCTGTTTCCGGTTTTCTGAATTTACTTGTGCAATGCCTTATACACTTTCTCTCAAACTTTCTCAATAACTCCATACATGATGGACTTATATTGTACCATATTGGGCAACCATATGTAAGAATAGGTCTTATCAATGCTTGGCACCCTATGATTTTTACTTTGTTATTTATTCCTTTTGCATAGAACAGCTTCTTGGAGGTCCAAAAGGCTTTCCTAGCTTTTTCTAATTGGATGGAAATCAATTCAAATATAAAGTACAATAGTGATTAAATAAAAAAGGTATACTACGAATATTTATTTATCAATTTTGTTTATTTTTTATTCAATAAGAAATATTAAATCTTTATTTTTAAATTAAAATTATTATTTTTGCTTTTTTCTCGTTTTTACAAACTACAAAAATTTAATGTAAAAATTTCCAATTGGTGCAAAAAATTAAAAATCAAATTAAATAAAACTAAATACAGTCATGTAAGCTTCACTTATAAAAATATATTAACTCCTCTTTGTTAAAAACAATGATGTAGTGATTCCATACAGCCGAATATTTTGACATGTCCTTGGATGCAAAACTAAAATGAAAAAAAATATGTTAAAATACAAACCAAGATTTCCAATTCAAATATAGAAAGCTATATTGACAGTTATGATCGGAATTCTATGTTCTCGTCCTATAACAAAGTTTTGATATGTTAATAAATATTGAAGCTATAGTCTGAGTGTATATGGTATTCAAATTTATATTGGAATCTGCTAAACAAACCTGCCGTCAAACTATCCAAGTGTGTCATTATTAAGGTATTGCATTTTAATTAAGGTATTAATGTAACGTTTTGATAGTTTGAAAATTACTATGTTTAGCACCATAAGGTAATGTGTCCAAATAAGGTATTGCATCAATGGTTCATGGTATGTTTACAATGTCGATATTAATCGAAATCTTAATATCTCATTTATAAAAGACAAAATAATGAAATACGCTGCACGGCATAAAACTGATTTGATCCAGCATGTCAATACCGAAGCTTGTACCTTAATTGACAATCAAAACTTTGTAAAGTGACTAACATGAAATAGGACGACTTGAATTGGACTAAAACCTTTTATTTATCAAATTAATACAATTTTAATACTGTATAAATTTTTGGAGTGTGTTAATGTCCACAGTCCTTCAAACTGCTCTACCAGGTCAGAAACAGTTTCCGAATGTAAACAAAGTTCCATTTTGTAATATATGAACTAATTAAGTGTAAAAAACTACAACTCTGTTATCAAGCTTTTTAAATATTCTAGTTCCACTTTAATTAAATTATTATCAAATTATATTACTTAACAAATTTTATAAAATGTTATTATTTGAGAAGTAATAAAAAAAATTTAAAATTTCAATTACATTTTTTTTTACTTGAGCAGAGTTGGAATCTGGAACATCCCGATTAGTGTAGTTAAATGATATAAACTTTCTTATACATATTATTGACCACCGAACAAACAAATTATTGTTTTTGGAGAGCCACGAGTAAGCTCAAGCGTCCCCAACAACATATTCCACCAATATTAATAGAAAATGATCAATGAGCAAAAAGCGATTCGGAAAATGCTGAAACTTTTGCCATACACTTAGAAAAAACTTCTGTTCCCTATCAATCAGAGATATCAGATGTCGAAAATGAAGAAATAGTAAACTTCTCACAAGTACCATTTCAAATGTGTTTACCTATCAAAAAATTTACTATTACTGAAATTTAAACAGCTGTAAAAAGAAATTTAAGCCACAAAAATAACTCCCCGGATACAATATGATTGATGGCAAAATGTCGAAGGAAATTTCTGAAAAGCGCCTCAGATTTGTTATTTAGTTATTCAATGCTCTGTTGAGAACAAACAACTACCCTGAATAATACAAAATTGCACAAATCATAGTAATACCTAAACCTGGAAAAGATCTAAACAAGGTAGATTCATATAGACCTATAAGCCTATATTACCGATACTTTCAAAGTTGTTCGAAAAATTACTCATGAAAAGACTAAGGCCGATTCTCACAAGTAAACAGAGTTAATACCAAATCATCAATTTGGGTTTAGGAATCTATCAGGAAATTTATGATAAAATTTAACAATGATTATTCTCAATTATAATGAACATCTCAGTCGGTGTACGACAAGGGAGCGTATTAAGACCTGTATTATATTTATTATTTACTGCTGATTTACCAATTAGACAAGACACCATGGTTGTAACATTTGCAGACGATACAGCAATTCTAGCTTTAAGTATTTTCCCACAAATGGCGTCTTTCATGTTACAGAGAAACTCTTAGATGACATAAATCCAGTTAAAGTCAATAACAATACGATACGAAATGGCGGATTCGGTAAAATATTCGGGGATTCACTTGAACTAAAAATTAACCCGGAAAAAGCATATTGCAGCAACAAGTAAACAACTACGTCTAAAATTTTCCAACCTGTACTGGCTAATTGGCAGAAATTCATAACTATCTCTAGAAAGCAAGGTCCTAGTCTATAAAAGTATACTGAAACCATTATGGACTTACGGTATACGGTATACGACAAGCAATTCAAATATAGAAATTTTGGAATATTTTCAAACAAAGGTACTTAGAGCAATTGTTAATGCACCTTGGTATGTTCGAAACTCAATTATAAGAAATGACTTATAAGTGAGATCTGTAAAAGAGGAAATAACTGCTACAACCAAAAGGTATTGTACCCGGTTAGGACTGCCAATCCACTGATTGAAAAACTGCGGAAACAACCAGATAGTCAAATTTTTAATAGTAGAGCATTAAAACACTTCTGAACAGTGGTTTCTTCGTCTAGGTTTACCAACTAATGCTGTCAAATATGTAAAACCTTAGAGAATATTTGTCGAAATGTACCCTTACAAGCCAATACACTACTCAAAATTGTATATATTTGTTATAAAAGTTTTTAAAATATTAAGATAGATTGTAAATAGACGTGGAAGTAAAAAAAAAAAAATGATATCCCTTCAACTTCGTCGTGTTTTTCTTTTTAAATTAAACTTTTAATCAAATTCGAAAATAGATTTATTTATAGATTTATTTTATCTACTAGATTTATTTCTAAATTATCCATTACGAATCATCATCAAATATAGTTAAGTAGAATTGTTATTTAAAATATTTCATTGTTGTTGTTGTTGTTGTTTTTCTTGCTTTCCCATCATAATTCCTTGATTTTGTATTTTTCTATTTTTTAATTGACTAAACTACTTTATTTTTATTTATACATACATAATTATTGTATTTATTATTTATTCATTATTAAATGAAAAATAGAAAAATAGAACAAAATAAAATAAAATATATAACACCAACAAAAATATACGAAACGATATTATCAACTTTATTAAATTCAATTCTGATGTTAAGTATCATCATCAATTTCCTTCTTTTTATTTTTTTTTAAAGCAAATTTACATCAAACATGAGATTTTATTACATCATCATCATCATCATCATCATCATCATCATCATCATCATCATCATCATTATCATTAGGTATCAATGTATATGAATATTTTTAGCTTTTGCATCGTCAGTAGACTGGGATTTTATTGAATATTTTGCAATTTTGTTAGTTTACCGTGATGAGACTGTGTGTAATAAATTTAAAAACAATTTAAGAAGTGTGTACAATTGCAGAAATTTTATTGATTTCACTACGTTGCATTATTGATACCAATACTTAGATGGCACAATGAAATTCTAGAGTGTTTAGTCCAATGCAGAAATATATTTCTATATATTTCTTCTTCTTCATCTTTAGTAGTTGTTCTTTATATTTTTGGTATCACAAATTAATAATACACAGATAAATCATATCCATACAAAAACTGGCGACAACTTTTTTCTTGAGCAATTTTGCTTTGGGATTGGAATCCCACGATAAAAAACTTGTTACCTATGTGTATAATAAATTTTGTAGTTTCATCCTATATATCTGCATTTAAGCTTCGGTTTATTTTTGGTTGTTAGATTCAACTATTGTTGTTAGATTCAAAACTCTACCAATTTTCAATATGGAATAATTATGAAGAGTATTGAAAAGTATTCAAATATTAAAGTGTTGTTGAAAGTTCAAAGTAAGATCTTGTGATAAGCGCTGGTACTTGGCATGTGAAGGGCTTTCAAATTTATGGATCTAAAGATGTATTAAGGAAGCCGTGCCAGTGAATGTCGTGAAATATATAAAAAATAGCTTGTGGTGTATTCAAATGAATCGCTGTGAGACAAGGAATACAAAAATTTTAGATACCTACTAAAATCAAGAATAGTAAGTCTGCATATTGTTAGTTTCTTGCTTCCAAAAACATGCAGGATTGATCGTTTTCGTTTCTTTACAATATATAAATTATAAGAAAATAAATTATATAGTTTTAAAAAAAAAAAAAACAAACCATAAAACAAATTAAAATCTACAACTTTTTAAGTGGAATCGTTGTTTAATTGATCGTTGTATATGTCCACAATCGTTATTTGCCTGAGTAAGTTTAAAGAAGTTGTTTTATGTGAGAACGTTTTAATGAAAACTGAATACATCTCATAGGTGTTTATGAAAAATGTCAATGATCTGCATAAATTACGTGATTGTTTGTCTGTCTCTAAATCTTCATGATACTTTAATTTCTTAAGATTTTACAAAAAATTATGGTTTTACAAAAATTTTAGATACCTATTAAAATCAAGAATAGCACGTTCACATATTGTTAGTTTATTGCCCCACAAGTTATGGTGGATGAACTTTTTTTTTTTTATTAGTTTTGTATAAAACTTTATATAAGTAACATTAACAATAATTTAATACTAATTTAAGTAAATTCAATTCAATAAATTCAATGCAAAACAATTTAAAACAAAATAACTTTAAAACTAATATTCTAAAAATTTTCTATAACATACTTTGAAATATGTCTTCTTGAATCGATTGATGTTCCTGATACACTTCATCTTATTCGGCAGTGAGTTAAACAACTGCAATCCTTCATACAGTAATTGGTTTTGATCTGCTGTTCTGTTGAATCGTGCGACTCTAAATCTTTCTCCTCCTCTCAGATTATACGGCTGGCATTCACTAACGAGCTGTAAGTTCCTTGTGAGATATGGTGGGAGTAAGCTGTACTTTAACTTAAAAACAAAAATTAAAACCTTTAAATGTATTCTTTGGTTTATGCTCATCCAATTTAGTGTTTGAAACATAAATTCAATCCTTGATCTATTACTACATTTAGCAATATTCTCATCCCTTTGTTTTGCAGCTTTTGCATCCTGTTCCGGTGTTCTGATGACCCGGAAAACAAGACTGTTGCACTATAATCAAAATGAGGTAAAATAATCGCATTATACACCATTTTCACTGTTGCAAAAGAAAGACTGCTTCGAATTCGACGTAGAAAGCCATTTCTTTTGTTAATTTTTCCGCATACGTAGTCTAAGTGTTCACGAAAATTTAGGTCTAAAAATACTGCTATGACGAAATTTCCAGCATCAGCCAGTTTTTTTCCATTCAAAAGCCATCCAGTTTAATGCAGTCTCGCATATGAATATCCTTTTCGAAAGTCTGACTACTCCATTGCGATAATATTGTTTGTTTCAACATATTTCTCTAGTTGTTCATAGACAACCTTTTCCAACAGTTTCTCATGTAGAGACATCATATTGATTGGGCGCATATCTTCACATTGTTTAGAACTTTTATAACTTTACTATAAATATATAATTATTATCATCATTGGCTTGTTAATTCAATTTTGGCCTTGATCACTTATGCTTACCTCACAAATGCAATTCAAAAACTGGATATTCTTCTTGGTAAAACAAACTTAATGCTTCGCTCACGAAAATCGCTTTCGTTGCTTTCTACACAAACTGCCTATAATTCCAGTTCTTCCTCTTAGAGCATATTTAACTATTCAGTGCACGGTATTCTTGGAACTTCTCTAATCCAATATAATTTTTTAAATTTTTAATCATCAAAATGGCTGATTTTTCATTTAGATTAAACAAACTTCATGCTTTATCCACGACCATCCATTGCCTTTCCCACCAACTCTTTAGCCTTTTTAGCCTTTCTCTTAGGTCATATTTCACTATTCAGTGAACGGATGTTATTTGAATATGCTCCGCACCACTATAATTTTTGCAAAATTTGTTATCATCAAAATCTTTAGTTTGTTATAGAAATTGCACAACTCACAACAGTGAGATGTGCAATTTCCATCTCCATTTGTCATTTTCTTCTATGTCGCTGACGTTTCTTCTCAAATTTTTCTCCTTCAAAAACTTCAATAATTTTTTTACTTGTTTTTCTGTGAGTTCAGCTCTCATATCCATAGCAAGTATTGACTTTATTATGTTTTTTAAGAGGGCAAGGAGCCGTTATTTTAAAATTTAAAAAAAAAACTTTAACTAAATCGAGTGTGCTCTATCGATTGGTGGTATTTGGGATTTCCGGGAATTGGCCGAAATCGAGATATTCAATGAGGAAGGGGTACTTTTTAATTTCGCGGTTTTTGAGCTTAGAAAACCCTTTTCCAGGGCTTCCCGGAAGTTGAAAATATCAGCAAACGATAGCGCACCCTCGATTTAATAGTATAAATTATATATATTTTACGAGTATAAATTTCAAATTCTGTAATAATTTTGAGTAATATTTCAAGATCAATACCTATCGTAGACCCACTTAATGTTTACAAATATCTGGAGATCATCAATGTTAAATTGGCAGTACTTGTAGCGAAATTAGTTTCATGTCAATTGTTGTTTATTTTTTTTTTCTAATGCTTCGTTGATATTCTTTAAATAATTTCGCAGCAAATGGCTGAAATTTATTTTGTATTATTTTTAGAGAATATTTTTTTTTGATATTTCTGACAACCTAGTTTAATTAAAGTACAGTGAACAGAAATTGAAATGTAGAAATTATAAAATAGATATCGCAATACAATGAGCTTCCCGAACCGATTATTAATAATTCTGGATTAAACTAGTTGAAATTATATTCTCAAATTCAAATTACCTAATTAATCAATTTTTTGTTCTACCCGATGGTAAGGAGGAGTCTGGATGCGTATTTTATTACTGTATATGGTATACATATAATTCACGTATTTTATTACGCACCTGTATTCTATGTATAGAGTATTGTATACGTGAAGTAGACTCCTACTACTATCACAGAAATCTCCTAGAATACAATACAGATTGTGTTAATAAAGAATAATGTAGAATATCTTTAGATTTTTCATAAATACCTTGCGAAACATGTAAGCCAAATTTTCTTATTTTAGTAATATTTTACGAATAATTATTCATTTGCCAATTTTCTAGTACATTATTTTATTAAATGTAGAAAACTACAACTGTTATCAGGGCTTAAAAAAAGAAGTGCTTTGCCAGCCAACGCTAATGAAACTCGTTAGCAGGCATAGTAGCGTTGAACTACTTAGATAACCCCTTAGTTTAATTCTGATTAGCTTCACAACTCATATATAGATTCAAAATAAATTCATATGTGAGTTATAAAAACTAAAAGAAATTCCTCTTTTGTAAAATATTTTTGTTAAATTATCAGGGTTAAATAGCATAGCTCTACTTTATTTAGTTAAGCTAATATCAAATTACACTGTCAGCAATTTTTTACAAAATTTTATTATTTTTCTAAGACTAATTGGAGAAAACCGAAAACTTCAATCAAGCAACAATGCCCAAGATTCAAAAGTTCTTCAAAATCTGCTAAATAGTGTAGTAATATGACATAACCAATACATGATAGGTTCAATATTCAACAAAAATTAGCAAAACTGTTCTTTGTAAAATACAAATATGCGTCTCTGCAAAATATCATGTTACTAATATCCATAAGCAGACTTGTGCAGATACGTCTTGCCAACTTTAGTATATTTTCTATCGAAACAGGAACCTTCATCATATTTTTTTTAAATATAAAATATTCATATTTTATTACTAATTAATTTTTTGTTACATTGTGTTACAGAACATACATATATTACATATATAGTATAATCTCGATTTCTGAAAGAAAAATACATAATAAAAGTAAAAGAAAATACAATTTAATTACCATGATTAACAACATATCCTTTTTCTTAACAAAAAAAAAAAAAAAAAAATTAAACGAATGTTATCAAGTTCTTAGCGCTTATAACGTGTTCTTTTTATTACAATTATGTATTGATATAACGGTATAACATAGAAAACAAAAAATTTAAAAAAAAAAGAAATAAAAAATGAAAAAATAAATCGTTATTAATAAATGTCATTATTTTATACAATTTTATTTATTCATTCAAATTATATTTATATATACACACATATGTGAGGTCCTTTGAAAAAAATTTATATTCATGTACATATAAAATATAAATGAAGAAGTTTTTTTTTTGTTTCTATACTAGGAACTAACTTTAAATTAAAAAAAAACTGTAAAGATCCTATTATTGCATCTACACACACGCGCACACATCCATGTAACCAAATGCAATTTAAAAAACAAAACTAAAAATACTCTCAACAACATACATGAAACATCAAAACACAAATAATACGCACACTAATACACTTAATAACACACACTCGCACACACAAAACGATAAATTAAAAAGAAAAAGCCTAGTAAGGAGCATTAAATAATTTCTACGAAAAAAAAACAAAAAAAAAATTACAGAAACAAATTAAAAAAATGCATATATGTAGAGATCCTCTATATCGGAGGAAATGAGAAATTTAATACAAAATAAGAATAAAACAAAACAAAAAAAAATATATATTAAAAGACAGCAATCCAACAGCAAAAATCAACAACAACAAAAACAACATCAGTAATCTATGATATAAAATATTTTCCTGGAAAGAGGAACTGGGAAATATAAAGGGTTTAACATTAAAACAACAAAACAGATAATAAAAAATTAAAAAACAAAAATAGAAATAAATAATCTGTTATGTGCGCACAAGGACAGTAAAATGCCGCTAACGAAATACCGTTAATTGCAAAGTATTTTTTCTTATTTGAAGAAAACAAAAAATTACAAAAATAACAATAACAACAACAAAAAAAAAAAAATAGAAAGAAAAGAAAAATATTTTATTTTTTTTTGTTTCATTATGAGGGGCAATCTCAGTTTTTAATACCGTATTGGAACCGTATTGGACATACGAATTGGAAAAAAGTGTTAATTGCGGTATTTCGATTTGTAAATTTGAAGTTCAAAATCAGTATCGAGTTTTTCAATATTATGTACTCAATCTTTTTGAAGTCTCGTCATTGTAAACCTTATCTAAGTCTGAGCTTGTAACACGTTGTAAGATTTAAGTGTAATGAATATTGATTAAATATTTTTTTTTAAGCGACTCCATATCAGACCAGTTTGTTAAGTCTATATTTTCTAATTCATCATTTTCTTATGGTCTATTTTCCGAAACATTTCAATATAATGAAGTCAAGCAGAGAGACGTGGAAAATCTGCCCACCCTCTTTCGGCGAAGGATAATTAGTATGGTATACTGACGGCTAAAAGAAATTAAATGGAGTAGGATCGGGATTAAATGAAAAAAGCCTCGAGGCCCATATTCATTCAAGCCTAGACTCTACAAACACACTTTTCCAATGTGTAGTAGGTACACGCTATAGAACTCTGTGTTTAAGAAAAAATAAAAAAAAAATAAAATCTACATTCTCTCGGATAGTAAAACAGTCATACTAGCTATTAATTCATATACCATCAAGCTAGTATGGGATTGCACAAAATGAAACTGCAGATTATCTAGCAAGAAAACTATCGGATACGTCTTTCATATGGCCAAGTCCGTTCTGTGGGATTTCTCTGAACACAGATAAGATGCAATAAAAAGCTTTGGTAGAGCAAAAAAAAAAGCTCTTCTACGTTTTAACAGGAAACAGGTACGTATCTTGGCGGGGATAATAACGGGCCATTGCCTAATAAAGAAATACCTTTCTAAAATGGGTCTAACCGAAAACTACTTATGCGTGACCTATTATATGTGAAATAGAAGAAGAATCTATTGAACATCTGCACTTTGAATACGAAGAGTGGGAGCTATCCAGCATACAATTGAAGAATATCCTGAATGTAATCACAAAACTTAAGATACTCAGATACTTATTAACAAACATTGATTATCACAATAAGCCCATTTGCGGCTGCGGTGATATAAGGACTGAATCCCAACCGAAATTGAAAATCTCCTATCTATGCTTTATTTAAAAATAAAATTTCTAAAATTAAATTCGTTAATTTTGTTTACATTTACATTTTAAATTTACATTACATTACATTTACAGTTACATTTGTAATTTAATGATAAACTGTTGTAGATTTAATTGTCGTAAGTAACATTTTTTGTTGAATTAAATATTATTATTTTTATATATTCAAGTTCAGAGCTATATTGGGTTTAGAACATTCTAGAAATTGATATGACTTGTTTTATAAGTTTGTTGTTCTATAATATATTTGAATTTATGGTACAATAAAGTGAATTGTAATTTCCAAATTAAATTTGTTAACTTTTGGACTATTTTTTGAATTTTCTTTCGTAACATTTAGTTTATCTAAGACGGTTAATAACACTAGTGTAGATATAAAGAAGAAACATTAGATTTTGCAATAAAATTCACACCTACTCGTGTGAATCTAGGGCTCGGGATTTAAATTTAATTGGACCTGGTATATTAGCATTATTGTTGTTGGATCTTACAAATCGATTGGAAGAATTATTGAACCTCTTGTAAGGGGGCTTTTGGCTGCTATATTTGCCTCAAGGTCTGCTTTTGTGTTGCCATCTATGCCTACGTGGCCTGGAATCCAAACCAATCGTAGTTTGCCATTGTTTCTGACTAAGAAATTTCTAATATATGTATGTTGACGTGTAATCATTGTTGTATGGATTTTTGATTGACTTGATTGAGCTGAGGCTATCAGTTAGTATTGTATAATTTTGATAATGGATTTCGGTAGCTTGGGTTGCTCTGTATATGGCGGCAAGCTCAGCTATGAGAATAGAGCATTCCTCCGTTATTCGGATTTATTATTATAGAAATGGTATTAGATTAAAAACAAACACCATCCATCTACCTTCTGTCATAATTTTTTTTATAAAATAATAGTAATTTTTTTCTATATACAATTTATTAACATTTTTGTATTTTAAATTGATTTAATATAAATGATTAAATGCGATTCAAATTTTTCTAATTAAAACCTCGAAATTTTTAAAAATTTTTTATAAAATCAGAGTAAAAAAATGAAGATAAATTTCAATACTGTAAGTCTTCAATAAATGCGTTCCTAAGACTGTTAAAATCGATTAGACTATATAGAGACATTTTTTTCCAGTCGCAGTAATAAAATTATTACATATATATTAAATCAATCATGAATTGGTTGTATTGTATTATGATTTCAAGATTTACTGATTTATGGGATAAGATGTTAAAGGCTAAAACTCAATGTAGACTTTTAACGTGTTGATGCTTTGACAAATTCTTACGCTTCTGACATTTGAAGTTAAATACATTGGTTTATATTAACGTAAACTCAATGATAAAGTAGAAAACGGGTGTGAAGCGCAAAGTTGCTTAAATTTTAACTTTTTGAAACTTTATACGCTTGTGACAGGTAAAATTGTTTGTTTTGCTAATAATAATTTGTTTAATTAATTAACGATATGGATTTTGAAGAAAAATTAATTTCTTAAATAAGTAAACATTAATGGTTATTTAATAAAAAAAATTCATTATACAGAAATAGGATTGTTAAAGGAAAAGCATGGGCAAAAATTGCAGAAAATGTTGGAGAAACGGGTAAGTTAACTATCTTGTAAAATATTTCATTTAGCAACTAAAATTTAAAATTTTTTAGTTGAAGATTGCACTAAGCGATGGAAGAGCTTAAGAGATAGGTTCGTAAAAGAACTTAATGCAAAAAAAATCGCATCCGGATGTGCTGCAGATGAAATAGAAAGTCAGTGGAAATTTTTTTCTCACATGCTGTTTTTACAAGAGCATGTAGCACCAAAAAAGTAAATACATGATAACTTTTTTTTATTCCAACTGTGTAACTGTAACTTCTCAATAAACAATTTTTTTGTAGAACTGGAACAAATTTTAGAGATGATGATAACGAAATGATTGGACTCCATCCAGAATTAGAAAATAATATTTTTGATGAAAGCTTAGAATCTTCCCATTTTAATAATTTACCAACACCTTCACAAACAGCAAAAAAAAACAATCAAAATGATATAGCGCGTGTAAGAAGTTAACGGACGTAATAGAAAATGTAAATACATTTCTAGATCAACGTCTAAATTCAAATAATGAAGACGATTGTTTTTTAAAAACAATCGAAGGCTACTTAAAGCAAATAGATGACAAACACAAAAAACAATTTAAGATAGAGGTGTTAAGTTATATTAATAAAAAATTTACAGATATTTTGCAAAATGAAGAAATGTAAGAAAATAATATAAATTATATATAATTTTATATTATTTTCTTACATTTCTTCATTTTGTTTTAAGAATTAGTTATTTTTTAAGTTTATATGAATTGAAAAAAAATATTTTTGTTTATGTTTTTGTTTTTATGAAGAATTCTGAATTAGTTTTGTTTTTATTTATATGTTTTTGGTTCTAAATAAGTATAATAAAAAAAAATATTTCAATTAAATTTTGTTTTTAAATAAATATTCCTTTAACATATTTCTTAATTCAAAACTGGTTGATTCTGCATTGTTTGTTGATACTTTGCTACAAGACTGAAGTGGACGAACTTCTTGTCTCCATAGACCTTTAATGACTGTATCATTATTTGAAGAATCCACATAATTATTTGGGCAATATGAACCATCGTTCATTTTTAAAAAATTATGCAATACAATAGTCGATTTAACAATAATTTCTGCATTTTCTGGATTGACATCTAAGCCTTTTCTTATTATACGCCATCGAGCAGTTAAAATACCAAAAGTATTTTCTATTGTTCTCCTAGCTCTAGAGAGTCTTTTATTAAAGTTTTCTTTTTCTATATCTAGAAGCAGTCCTGGATATGGCCTCATTAAATTTTTTCTCAACGGGAAAGGTGCATCTCCCACTAAGTAAAATGGGAATGGGGGTGTATTATCTTCTAGCGGTTTTGATTTCGGAAAGTTGATTTCTCCTTTGAGTAAGCTTTTTCCAAACTTTGAATGTTGTAAAATACCACCATCGCTTTGAGAACCATATGCCCCAATATCCACTAAAGTAAATGTGTAGTTTGCATCGCAAACAGCAAGAAGTACTATGCTGAAGTTACCTTTATAGTTATAGTACATAGAACCAGAGTTTGTAATAAACTAGAGAATGTAATAAACTAGGTATATATGTATTATTATGTTACTTACTTTAAGTCAATATGTTTTCCGTCGATTGCACCAACACAGTTGGGGAAGTTCCACATACTTTTAAAGTCTGTTGCAATATTTTCCCATTCGTCCTCGTTGGTGGAGAAAGATAAATTGAACATAAAGAGTTCCATATCACCTTACAAGTTTCCAAAGTTATGCTTCGTATAGTTGTTATTCCAACTTTAAATGCTGCAGAAAGAAGCTGTTTACTGTCTCCATGTGCTAGGTAACTACAAAACATTCAAATATATTTTAATTCAAATCAAATAACATTTTTACTTACATAAGAGTAATAAATAATCGGCAATCTGGTGATATTGGTGTTCGAATAGAGTTTTTATATAACCCTTCTTTAACCAGATTAATAAGTAAATCAAAATTTTTAACATGCATCCGAGTCAACTTTTGAAAAACTTCTTGATTTTCTTCTTTGAGACGAATAAAATTTTTTTCAAAAAATCCTTCAATTTTTCTGTCCACAAATAACTCCCGCACCCAAAATCGTTTTTGCTGTCGCAAATGCAAAGAGTTCAGCATTTCCCACATTCTATATAATAATATAATAACTTCGAAAATTTCTAAAATTTCTAACATTTTCAAAAAATATCTTTTTTTTTTCACTTGACTCAAAACTATATTAAAACAGAACATATAGAATAAAAAGCATACATTGAGTTTTAAAAGCGTAAAAATCTGAAACTTTCTTAACGCGTAAAAGCTTGTCAAAGCATCAACGCGTAAAAAGCCTTCATTGAGTTTTAGCCTTAATGCCGAATTATAATATGATTTGTATACTAATGTATAAAAGATGGAGTTTTAAAAATGATTACTCAAGCACCAAATATCAGGTCAGTTACGTATTCAAATTTCACGAATCGTATAAGTATGTTCATTAAAATTTGAGGGACTGGTTCAGTTTAGTTAAATATTATAATAATTACAAAATTAAAACAATATAGTTGGTACACATTTTTTTGGGGACATTCTTTATAACAAGAAGGTTATATTAAATATAATTAAGTGGGCTCAAGAACTATAATTATGTATTCGTAATTGTGTGTTCAAAAGTTCAATAGAAAATAAAGTTATATATTTACTTCATAAAATTAATTAAATTTTATAATCCAAATTTCACAGAGCCATAATTTAAGCTTGATATTGCTAATCGTTCTTCAGTTTTAGCGGCATCTGTGATTTACATCTGCCTTGTAAATTTCCTTGCGATTTGATTTATTTTGCTTTTACTACTTGAACAATTACCTGTATGTTTCTGCTGTAGTTGTTTAATTTTAGGTGGACAGCAAGGATCGTATTGTAGGATTTCACAATGGCAGCACTGATTAATAGTGTAACTACCGTATTATGTTTTAACCTAAGTTTTGGCTGGTGGAAAGCAGGTATTATAAAATGGCTGATGTAATAGTTAAGTCAGTTGAGTAGATACATTAAGACGAACAACACGTACCGCGAATCAGAACTAATTATTTAATATTTAATATCTTTTCACAAATAAAATAATAAACGTCAATTTTAATAATTAACTAAATCTGTTATTAATTAACAATAACTAATTCCAGTATTTAACCATTCCCATATTTAACCATTTATTTACCCAAACTGGGTTGTGATTTTATTATTTTTTGGGTCTTTCCAGTTCTATCTTAGTTTCGTTAAGTTCATTGATGGATTTTGTCGATTTCTTCGGCATTTGGTCTTTCTCTGTTTTATATATTATTGCTATTAAAAGGTGGTAATAAGTAATTTGTTGTGAGATTTGCCTTGTTTGGTGTCCTCATGAAAGTGTTTCATTGGTTATGCTGTTATCTCTGCATACAGTGATATTTAACAAACAAGCAAACAAACAATACTAAAAAGATTTATTGATTAGTATTTTATTGATGACATTCTTTATTCTATATAGTCTATAAAGTCGTATGAACTACATCATATCACTGCATCACATTATTGTTGTATCTTGGTCATAGGTGTATAATGGTTTTAATAGACTTTTTTCGCTTATATTTTGTTTAATATTTTTATCATATTCACGTTTTGATGAATACTTTCATTTGATGATGGCTCTTCAATTATAATTGGTTTGATTACAAAAAATGTATGATGAATGTATGAAAGTGCATTACTTACATATAATCCACTTGTAGTTCTACGACTCAAGATAAACTTTCAGTCTTCATTACTACAATTCTTCAGATAAAACGATCATCAGCTATCTGCCTACATCTTTTCATTTACATCATCATAACGTATTAGAATTTTCATATCACTATTTTAGTTTGCTGGCATAATATTTTTGACTCTAGTAATTTTCTATGTTTGCATATAAGCATTTATTTCCAGCTTACATTCTATTTTTGACAAAGCTTTGCCTATTCAAATTAAAATATCCTTAATTAATTCTAAAATCAATTCAACTTAAATTGCTCCAACACATGAATTTCGATGAAATACACAAAAAATAGAAAAAACAAAAAATTGGAAAACAAAATTGTAACTTCCTTTTTCTTTTTTATTCGTGGTCCTTAATGCAGAAAATGAGAAAAACCGTTATAATACAAAAAAGAAAATACATTTTTTTTTCGTTTTTTAATCTTAACTCCTTTTTACTATTTACGTTTTTTTTATTTTGTGTTTTTGTTTTGTTTTTTTTTTTGCATTTCAAATTTTACTTTTCTTATTTTGTCCTGGATATTTTATATATGATTTTTTTTTTTTAATTATTTCGGTATTTTAATATAAAAAGAGTCTCCTTGCCTTGCCTTGCCTAACAATCGACCGAGGACCGATCATTGTTTATTTTGTTAACGAGACATAAACGCCTACTTGTAGAGCAATAAAAAAATTTTTTTTTGTTCCTTTCATATCATTTTGTACAAATGCGAAAAGATATATGTATGTTCATATATATATATGTATATATGCATATTTTTAGATCTGTAAACTATAATACAGTTTTAAAAAAACAAAAACCATAAAAAAGCATAATTTTTTTTTTTTACAAGAATCAGAATTTTTGTCCATTGTTTTTATTTTGTTTTTTTTTATTCCTCATTTTATCTTATATGCCAGTTAAGTAGATGCATAATAGGCGGAGTCTCATAATATATAATCAATGTTCTTATAGTATAGTTTAAAAAATTTCTAACTGTTGTGCTGTTGTGTACTACAAAATAAAAAATGAATAAAAATAACAACAAACATAACGGAAAAAAATTAATATAAGGGTATCAGCAGGCAGTACCGCAATAGAAAAAAAATTACGGCGAAATAACAATAACAACGAAAATAAACAATAACAAATTTATTTAGAGAAAACTAGAAAAATTATTTGGGCTCCTTTTTTATTTATGAAAATAACATCAAAAGCAACAACAATAACAACAAACAACAACAACAAAATAATAAACGCGCGAGAATTCTATTGCACCGTTATATTATATCCTTATAACGGTTTTATACTCATTTTATTCATTTTAATACATATACAACACATATAAATAATAAGCTACTATATTAATTTTAATGTTCATTGCAACGAAATGAAAATAAAAAACAACAAAAAAAAAAACAAAACACCAAACAAAACAAAATAAAATAAAAAAAAAATTATAAACATTTTTTTTCCCTATTATATTATTTTTTTAAAATAATTTTCTCATTTTCCTTTTCCTGTTATTTTCTCATTTTCACAATAAGATGACTTATGATTTGTACTGTTTCTATTTTTCTTATTATTTTTTTTTTTGTTTTAATTTTTATTTTCTAAATCATAAATAAAAACAAAAACATTGAAAAAAAAAAATAAAGTGAGAAAATTATAATAAAAAATAAAAAACAAAAAACAAAAAGTAAAACAAAAATAAAAAAGAAAATCAGGAAAATGCATACACATGAATTGAGAAAATATGTATAAGAGAATTCAACAAAATAACAACAATTTAACATTTTTGAAAAATGAGAGCACGAAAAAAATATTATTTTTTATTTTTGTAAAGCTTTTCATAATGAAATTTTCCAGCAACAACAACTTACAACTACTGTTAACAACATACCAACCAACGATATAAACACACAACAGTACACTACAAATAGAGAGAAGCTTAATATTAAATTGTATATATACAACATATACAGTATAAATAATTTACAGTTACCTACTTTTACCATACAAATTTTTTATATATGTATGTACGTAAGTACACATTATAATGTAATAGGTAATATTGCAACAATAAATACTGTAAGTAGAGAATGAGAGTGAGTGAGTGAAAGAGAGACAATAATAGTATCATTAATTAAAGTTTTTTTTTGTTTGTGCTTTTATTCATCCTGACTGGCATTTCGCCGTGTTCCTAGCAAAAGAAAAAAAAAACACAAAAACAAATTCAAAATAAAATAGACAGGTTGACTTGACTGGTTGGTTGGTTGGTTGTTTAATTTTTTGGTAGGTTGTAGCTTATTATGTTATATTATGTATAAATATATATATATATATATATATATATAGATAGGTTATATGGAAATTAATAAAAATATTTTTTTTTATGATGTATATGAGATACAACGAACGACATTTTTTTTTATGTTTTTAATGTTTTAAATGTCAAAAGAAAAAAAAAACAATAAATAAACAAACGAAAGAAAAAAAAAGGATGAACTATTATTATTCATGTACGTTAAATGATAATTTTTATAGAAATTAAAAAATTATTTTAATACTTATGTTAGGTAAAATATGTGTGAGCTGGTGTGCAGATTTAAGTATTATTAAATAAGAATATAATTAGAAAATGTTTTGTCTTTTTTTTTTTTTTTTTTTTTAATTGAGATGCACAGAAAAACTAGTTCAATTCTATTTAATTAAATTAATTATACAGCATAAAAATTCACATAACAGGCTCAGTATTTATGTGATGTAAATAAAAATGGTGTATAATATCTAAATTGTTTATGTTAAAATAAATTCAATTAACCAGTATATACAGAGTGTATCGCAAACACAATGAGTGAAATTTATTTTTTCCCTTTATTTCAGTAAAAAAATATAAATATCCAAAATTTATACCAAAAAAAATTGTTTTTAGCAGGTGAGTTGTTTGTCGGTGAAGTTGTAGTCAACAGAGATTTTCTAAATTTTTGCGTTTAAGGTCATGGTATAATAGTTAAAAGGGAAGGGAAAGTAAAAAATTTCTTATTATTATTTTTTTTTTTTTTAATTCATTTATTAGTAGTTAATACTATTTTAAAGTCTTAAATCTATTTACCTTCAAATTACATAAAATAAAATTAGTTTAATATGATTATTATACAATATTAAAAAATTTATAAACAATAATTTACCAAAATAATTCATAAAAAATTTAAACTACAAAATTCAAAATACAAAATCAAAATATAATAAGATAAAAATGTATGAATATTAAATAGGCAAAATATAAATTTCATAATTCGTTATACTTTATAAAAATTATCAAAATTTTTTTGAAAAAATCTAAATTTTCTGCATTTCTGACTGCTACATGTAAGTGATTAAATACATAATTGCAGATCTTTATGAAAGAAATTGTTTTGTGTATCACTCCTACGAAACAATGGTAACCTGAAAAAATTTGCTGATATCAGGCAGTAATGACTTGTTTAATGACTTGTCTGGTAGCATATTATTTTTCATTTTAAAAATAAAGACCAAAATATTGAAATTGAGTCTTTGGCGTACTGACATCCATTTTAATTGCCCGAGCATGTTATTTCGGTTAGTTCTTCTACTACATCTTAAGATGATTCTCATAGTCTTGATTTGTAAAATTTGAATCCTATTCTTTTCCCTTTCACTATTCATGGGGGAGAGCAGAATATATGGCTTGCTAACGTTCGTTTTGTTTTTCAAAAAAATATTTGAATTTAAAAATTTCTTCAACAAAAAATCAATTTTTTTTTAATTTGAAAACTTGTAATCTATAAAGTACAAAAGCTATAATACCAAATGTATATTTTTTTAAAAGCTCATTCAACTCATTTATTTCCCATTTATTGGCTGTACATGTATATAGTATTAAAGATGATTAAGAACTTGTTTTAACGATAGAACAAACATTGTTCAGTACAGATTTGATTTATCCACCTAAAAAAAATAAAATTAAAAAATAATGAAAAACCACCTTGTAAATTTCATTAATCTATTAAATAAAAATTCTTGATTATTTTGGAATACTTAGTATAAAAAAATTCATTGCTATAATGTAGAGTAAAGTTTTGTTTGATTAGAGTAGATCATGTTCTGATCTACTTAAATGGCAAATTGAAAATCTTTTTACAAAAAACGGAAGAATAGATATCAAACTTAGAAATCTAACCTTTAGATTTGAATCTTTCATAGAAAAATGCAAATTTAGAGTAGCGAAGGCATTAATATGGAGAGTGGTGACATATAACTCTTAATGGTTTGTAATATATATATGTGGAAAAAATATGAACGCTTTGTGATAATTTCATAATTAATAATTAAATTAATACTTTATTAATATTAATTCACACAGTAATAAAAAAAATCAATATTGTTTTAATATTGTTATAAATAAACAAAAAATTAAAATTGTATGCTATAAATCCTATAGAATCCACATAATATGTAATTGAATATTATTTATTTATGCTTAAAATTGACATTTATACAATTTTGTAATTTATTACCAAAGAATGATAGAAAATTATAAATTTATACTAACTCTAAGATATATATTAAGTGCAACTTTTATTTTAGTTGGGCTGTGTTTAATGTAAGATCGATGTGGTGTTTTTGTTTATTTATTAACATAAACATTCTATTAACAGGCTCATATTTACCATAATTGGTACGATGAAGTATTGGGCGCAAAATATTTTCCGATCTAAAGCGGTTTCTGTTGTTAATATGTAAGTGGATCATATCTCTAACATGAGGAGAATCAATTTCATTATTTAAAACTTTAATAATGAATATGATATCAGAAACCTGCCTTCTGGATTCTAATGATTTAAGATCCAATAACTTTAACCGGTTCCTATAAGGTGGCAGAATAACTGTATTTGACCAGTGTAAATTACGCAGTGCCAATCTTCAAACTTTTTTGTGTAGCTTCAATTCTTTGGATATGATTAAGGTAGTGAGGCGACCACACTTGACTGGCATATTCAAGATTTGGTCGAACAAGAGACGTAGAAAGTGATTTAAGGACGTATGGATCTTTGAATTCTTTAGAAAATCTTTTGACGAAGCCTAGCATAGAGTTAGATTTATTTATTATGACATTTAAATGTTGTTTGAAACATAATTTATTGTCAAAGAGTACACCAAGGTCTTTAAGGTGTGAAACTCGTTCAATAGATTTATTTTCAAAAGTATAATCAACCATTAATGATTCAGAAGAGCGCGAAAAAGTCATTAAAGCACATTTATTAATATTTAAGGTCAGATTGTTAATTTTACAAAAATTAAAAAAAGAGCTTAAGTCTTGTTGAAGAAGGGGTGTGTCCCTTGTTGATGTAATTTTTTTATAAATTTTCATGTCATCTGCATAAATAGTAATTTTACTATGCTTAATGACGGATTTTTTATTAATGGAAAAAATAAAGAAAACCGGACCTAAATAGATGTAACTAAATAGATGTAACAGCGTAATTAAAGCTACTAAAAGGAATTTTTTAATTTGACACGCTGCAAATAGTTCTCTTCGTAATATAAAAATGAGGAAAATCAACCAATATAATGAAGCAATTTCAACAAATTCGTCTGATGACTGGGTGTACAAAATAAATATAAAAACCACCTAAATCAGACTAAAAATAATTTTATTAGTAATAAAATTCTCAAGAGCATGGAAAATGTGACCAATGGAAAATGTGGAAAACAACAAAAACGTTAGTACTAAAAAAAAAAAATAATATTATCGAAGTCAATTTTAACGGTTTGATTTATGAAAACAGTATGGATAGCAACAAATTTTAATACCTACTTTGTAAATAGGTTGTGGTAGAAATTAATAATAGTATTCCAAACATCCCTTACAAATATTTAATATTAAGAAATATTACAAATCAGGTTAATTTTAAAACTATGGTGGAAGATGATGGTTTAAAAAGTATTTAAAAAAAATGTTATTGGATGTTTTTGACTTAATAAAACATAATTTGATTGAAGTTGTAAATGGTTCGTTACATACGGGAATTTATCCAGAAGCATAGAAGGAAACAGTAGTAAAACCAATAGAAAAAGTAAAAAACTCAAAAATATACAGTGAATTCTGTCCAATTAAAATGGCAATCATAGGTCAAAAATTATTGAGAAATTTGTGTATATTCAACTTGAAAGGTATTTGAATGAGAACAATTTAATATCTAAATTCCAATCAGGTTTTGTGAAGCAGTTCTGAATCTGACTGTAGCAAATGGAAACCGCTTGTAGACGGAAAGCAAACGATAGTAGCGGTCTTCTTTGACTTGAAGAGAGCATTTGAAACAGTAGACAGGAATATTCTATTATCAAAATTAGAAACATTAGGCGTTGAAAATATAGAACTTAATTGGCTCAAGTCATATTTAAGCAATAGAAGTCAAAAGCAATAGAAGTCAAAACACTAAAGTCAACGGTGTAGTCTCACAAGCAATTGAAGTTTACAAGGATCTGTATTAGGAGTGTTATTTTTTTCTAATATACATAAATGATATAGAGATAGCTGTAATTTTTGCGCATCTGATCTTGTTTGCGGATGATGCCCTTCTTGATATGTTTCAGGAAAATCAGCTAATGATTGCATAGAGAAAATAAATAATGATTTGGAAAGATCTGGTCAACAAGTGGCTAAGAATGAATAAATTAACACTAAATATAAATAAAACAAAGTTCATGATAATTAATGGTAGTTCAGAATACCAAGTAAAAAATCCAGGATGAACCTGTTGAAAAAGTAAACGATGTTAAGTACTTAGGGTTAATACTATATGAACAATTAAAATTTTACAAGCATCTTGATTGTACATGCAAAAAAATCTCCAAAAATAAAATACTTCTTCAAAAAAATCAGGGATAAAATGTATACAATGCAATTATATTAAGCCTAATTTTGAACTATATTCGAGTTTAACAGTATTCTTAAATAATGAACAAATAAGTCGATTGCAAAAGCTACAAAATAAAAATATGAGAAGTATTTTGAAATGTAATAGGTTAACACATATAGACAATATGCTGAAATCATTAAATTGGCTGAATATTAAACAAAGATTAATATTTAATACACTTGTGCCCATCTTCAAAATTAAACACAATATGCCGAACTATTTATCACAAAAGTTAACCTATGTAGGTGATGTTCAGTAATATACTTTTATGAAACATCTCCAACTTTAGATTACAGTTTTTTTTAGAACGGATATCATCGTCTGCATTCCCATATATCTAATCGATCAAAAGCAAAATGTTGAGAAAAGTGGTTTTTTTAAGTTTGACGGAAATTTTGACTAGAAAAATTTAAAAATAATCAAACAAAATTTGAATTTTATAAAAATTTGAGTAATTTTTTAACATCTAACATACATAGTTTAGAAATATCAAAATAATATATTTAAAAAAAAAATTAGTATGTATAGTGTAAAGCTTCATATGTGTTTGGGTATTTGGGAATAAAAATGGTCTGTTTAGATACTTAGGAATACAAATTGGTATGACTTCTCAGTACATAAACTGAAGTTTATAACACTCAGTACATAAACTGAAGAGATATGTTTATTTTGATTGCAAATTCAGATAGAGCATAGTCGAAAACGGTATAGTACATTGAAAAGTCAATTTCGGAAAAAATATTCTGGCTCAAAAGAATTTAATGTATGAAGGGTTAAAGCTATTTAATAATTTACCTTCGGAAATAAAAACTGAAACTAATATTGATATATATAAAAAAAAAACTTATTAAAAGTATAAAAACATATTATTTATTAAATTAAAATGAATATAAAAAATATTGTAATAGTTTGTATATTTACATGTATAAAACTAAATAAATTAATAAATCTAAATCTAAAATCTAAAAAATATGTCGAATAGCTATGTAATCTTTATTGTTGAAATTTTTTACTCAGGATTTTTTTTTACTCTGGTTCATCATATAACTAATTATGGTAAATTTGAGTCCATGAACAGAATGTGATTACTTAATCACGTTTGAGTCTCTTTCGGCCTTCGAATAATAATGGGGTTGCAAATTTAAATCAGTTTTTGTTTAATTGGCAAATATTTTTCTTACGAGACAATTCAGATACTTTAAATTGTATAGTCTATCTAAGATTAGTTTGACTTTTGATAACTTTGCTTATAGAGATTTGGGATTGATCTGTACGATTCCCCAATATTGTTTGTTATTAGTTCTGTAACTGAAGCTTTGGTGATAGATTTGTTCATTCTTATTTGTTTCACCATTTTTCATTAACCAATTGATTCCCTGCAATATAAACTATATTTAATACATTTCGGTTATTTTAATCAAAAAGCAGGATAACTAAAAAATAATAAAAAGTTTAATTGAGCCCAGAAATGATTTACTTATACTTGATAATTTCT
This sequence comes from Argyra leucocephala, assembly GCA_963942445.1. Taxonomy (NCBI): domain Eukaryota; kingdom Metazoa; phylum Arthropoda; class Insecta; order Diptera; family Dolichopodidae; genus Argyra; species Argyra leucocephala. Next base: position 55,649,006 of record OZ012681.1, read on the forward strand.
TAACATTTTGTGTGCTACTTTTTACCATTTTAGGTGTCAGAAAATTAATTTGACATTGCAGAAATACAATATATATATATAACTATTTTTGTGAGTGTTCACTTACAATTTTATTAATTCAAAAATAGTTACAAATTAATTAAATATAATAAATAAATTGAATAACAATTTTAAAGTTGTAATTTTGACACACATTGTACATAAGAATTTTAAGACCGTAGCCGAAGCTACAGCCTGGTCTTATAATTTATTAATAATATATAAATTCAATTGTTTGCCAATAGTTTTTTTTTGTTTTAATATAAAATAAATACAATCAGTTAGAAATTCATTAAAAATTTACATTAATTCAAATATATTTAAAAATTACACATTCAAACATTAAGAAGTTGGACGATTTTTTTTGTATTGACAGAAATTATCAGTTAACTTAATATTACCAGGCAGATCATTAAACATTTTTAAACAATTGTAGAGACAGTTTGTCTTTTGACGGTTTGTTTTGATCAGTGATAGATAAAAATTGCATTTGCTTCGGGTGTTATAATTATGCACATCTACATATCTTTGCAAAATGAAATAATGCTTAATTTGATTATTTATAATTTTAAAGCCCAGAATGTACAATTCACACTTACATAATATATTCTCGAAACCAGTGGCGACTCGTGATATTTTAAGTTACTCGTTCAAAGCAAAAAAAAAATTTTATTCATCGGTATAGATGGAAATTCTCGAAGGTGGCCTTAAACTCACTAGAACAACCTCCATTTGTCTATCATAACTGATTCATGATAGATCAACTTTGATCATTTCTTTTTGTGTACAGGGAGATTAGTACCATAATAATTTCTGTGAAAGATATCATTATAATAGTAATTCCCGCTGAAGGAGATTTTTATCTCAATATTCTCTAAGGAAAATTATTATCTTAATAATTTCCGTGGAGGAAAATTATTCTTACTTTTCACACATTAAATAACAATGTGTAATTTTGGCCAAAAATTTCTAAAATATTTTCATATCTTCTGACTGAAGCTGACTTAGAAATTCTTCTATCCGAAAAATTGCCAGTTCTGACAATCTATTCTGCTCCATTGTATTGCGAGAGTAGGTTTTAATTATTTTTAACGTCGAGAATGATCTTTCTACTGATAATGTTGAAAAAGTAATTGCTAAAACCAGCTCACGTAATTTAGCAGTCTCCGGGAAAACAGAAACTACATCATCTAATAAAGTTTTTCAGTAAATTTTCTATATAGATTTGTGGTAAAAATTACTTTGCTTATAAAAATAGTCAATTCAGTTTTATCACCAATAATATCAAAATATTCAAAATAAGAATTTTTTAATCCAAATTTGTTGGGAAAGTTTTTGAATATTCCTTAAAATTTTTAGAATTTAACAAACCAACCAATCTTTATTTCCAACAAAATTTATTTTTAATAAATTATTTCTGTTGTACCTACATAACAGAATAAAATGAAAATAAAATTAAAACTTACTAAGTTCTCCTTTTAATAGGCCTAATTGCCTACAAAAAAATAACATTAGTAAAAGCGTATGTGCAAATAAAATTTTAAGAATTTTTTTTTCTTGCATTTCTTCTCATTATTTTCATTTTCTCATATATTCTACTTCTCAAAGCAAAGTAAGGCTATCGTTCATAACAAATTTGAACGAAATGGCTGGTTAAATTGTTGTTGGATTTTTTGTTTTTTTTTTTCAATCATAAGGAAGATTTTGTGCAAATTTAAGGTGAACGCGCGTGTTCATTTTGCATATAAAAGTATACAGACAGTCTATAGAATATGTTATATATGCATACATTTTTTTATTTTCATTCATTACAATACAAAGGGAGATTTCGTGTAAATAGAAGGTGAACGCGCGTGTTTATTTTGCATGTTGTATTTGTATTGTTGTCTTACATAAAAGGAAGGATACAGAATAGAATATCTATGTATGTATTAATTTTTTTTTCAAGTCATTAGGAGGATTTCGTTAAAATCGAAAATGAACGCAGTTGATTTTGCATTTAATTTTACATAACAGTATTATGGCTATTTCTATTAATAATATAATAATCTGTAAATTAGTATCATAACAGTAAAAAAATAAGTAAATGAAGTATAAGTATATAGAAAAATAGATTAAATGTATATTCATTCTTTGAATCTATTACTGTTTATGGAAAAATAAAAAATATCAGAATTTTTTAATTATATATTTTTTAGATTTTTTTTTAGAGATTTTTTTAGTCGTTCATGAACGAAATGAACTCTTAGAGGAATCGCACTTGCTTGAAACTAAGGTACTTATCAGAATAAATCGTACTTGTTGGGTGCAATATTGGGTAATTATGAATTATTTTAATAGATTTTTTCATTAGTATTTCGATTTTTTTTAAACTAATTTTTGGCGCTCCACTCCATATAGGGTTGACATAAACAACATTTGACAAAATATATGACGAGTATATAATAAAAAGCGTTTTTTTATCGAGAATTTTTTTTTGTCTGCGTAGAATAAAAACATAAGGAGAAATTTTTTTTGCAGACAAGATCAATATGATCTTCCCATTTAATTTTGGAATCTACTACGATACCTAGATAGTTATGACTTTTCACTACATTAATATGTGAGTTGTTGTGTAGAAATATTGAATCAGAAAATAATTTATTTTCAAATAACAGGATTTTTGTTTTTTGATGTTTAATAGTAGTCTATTTTTAAAAAGAAAGTGTTCGATTTCTAACATCGTAATCTTCAAATCACATTCACTGCTTAAAGAGTACTTTATGACTGCATAATCTGCAAAAAGCGAAGCAGAGCCATTGAGATTAAGCCGAAATGTCAATGTATATTTTAAAGAGGTCAGGACCTAGTATAGACATCTTTCTTTACTGTTGCTATTTAAAATGTATTGTTTTTTTTAAAATTTATCATGGAATGCATGACATGCTTTCGATAGTCAAATTGTATCCTTTTTTATTTGTGTTTTTTATTTTTGAGTTGCTTTGTAACATTAAAGAATCATTTTGACTTTTAATATTATGCTGAAAATTTGATTATTCGTAGATATTGATATAATTGCAGTTTTAATCCTTCTTGTTTTTCAATTGTGTTATATTTGAATTGCAGAGTGGGTATGACGAATTTCAACCTTTTTTTTTATTTTGATCGCCAATCTGCCAATCTGTAGATGTTTATGGATTTGCTATATGCGTTAATAAATTCAGTTTATAGATTTGTTTATTCCTAGTTTTTACCATTAAAATCTTTGATTTGGAATGTTTAGTCTCTTGTTGTTTTGAGTAATTTTCCCTTTTCATTATGGCCTCAGTTAGATGTTGTCAAAAAATTTGTCTTGTTTGTTCAAAGTACTTTGTTGTTTTAAAGAATTTTCCTTCTTCTAGTCGGAACTTTATTTGTGTTTATAGCTTGTTAACTTTAAGGTTGGTCTTATAATGTATATTATTTTATTCTATGACCGCCAGTAACTTAGGTAGAATAGTTTTGCGAACATTAAGTAGAAAAATGCAAATTATTTACATAAAGTGAAACAAGTAATGTTTTACGATTATTTGTTTTTTAATTATCTCCTATAATGAGGCATTTTCTTAAAAAGCATACTACAAATTTGATTTTTAAGTTAATATCAAATTAAACTTAATAAACTTAACAATTTTTTTTTTAATAAACAATTAAATTAAACATATACAGAGCTTGATTTGAACCGGGAGCCATCTCCTTAATAGTCAGATAACACATACACTATGCACGTCAGAAGTAACCGTTATTTTTATTCTATTATCTTATGAGAATATTTCGTTCTGGCTAATCCTACAAATATTTTTTACAGAGCGTATAGAGGTGAACAAAGCGCGAAGAAGAAGAATAAACTGATGTCCTACACCTTCTATATATTTGCTATATCATATATTTATACCTGGATATAAGTATAAAAGAAAAACCCACATATAGGAGCTGAAATCCAGTACATCCACCACTTAATATAAACTAAAATTTGTTTGAGTGTGTGTGTAGGTTTACTCGAGGAAAGTTTTCTGACCTCTATTGTTTAAGTGTGTCTGTGTACAGAGTCTGCCAAATATATGTATAATACTGAATATCTAAATCACAATAAAAAATATAAAAACTTAAAAACTTGATAGATCTAAGTCTGATTTATCCCTCGATTAAATTATTTAATAAAAAGAATTAATTTGAATTTTAAAATTTAATATTGAATAATTTAAAAATAATCTTTCATAATGTATTATATAATAGAAAATAAACCATTAAAATTTAATTAAATATTATTTAACCACAGCTAGAACATACCACTGTAAATTTCAAGTTTCGTTGTAAGGACCATATATGTATAAAAAAAAGCATTCATTATTTTTTCAAAAATTAATTTTAATTAGCGTAATAAATTACTTAATAATTTATAAAACTAATCAACTTCGCATAAAAATCTATTTGAATTTGCAGTAAAAAACAAACAAAATCAAAAAAACAAAAATAAATATATATATGCATATATTGTATATATAAATTTAAATATTTTATTAACACTGATTAAATATTTTCTGTAACCACAATTATCCTGAAAATCAGAAAAACTTTCACTTTTTGTTTTTTTTTTTATTTTTATTTTTTAATATAACATAAAAAAGTATGTAGTACGCATCGTGTTCATGTACAAGTACACAAATCAACATACACATTCATTATAAAAGTGATGTACAAGTGCGTATCCATTTCGTAAATACAAATTTATATGTTTGGACTGGACTCGTATGAATGAATGAGAGATGCGAGTTAATTTTTTTAAATGATCCAATCAAAATTTGTCAGTTCAGTGATTCAGAAAAGTATTTATATGTATATATATATATATATATATATAAAATTTATTTTTAACTGCGTTCACAATGTTTTTACCATAATATGTACATTTGTGTATTTTTATATAAAAATTAATTTTCATGAACAAGAGTATAGGTACAGTTAGTTTAAAAATGAAATAAACAATTTTTGTATTTAACCTTTAACAATAACATTCAATTCTTCTGGTTTTAGACTTGAGCTTGTTTATTATCATATTACATATTACACATTTTGTGATTTGTAAGATCCCACGTTTTCGTGATTTCCATGGTTGACTGTTTTTCTGGATATTGCTTAGTTGCATTAGCCGTATTAATCATAGCTGCGAGACACAAAATAATTTCAGGCTCTTAATCATCATCATAATCAATTGGTTTTACAGCTCAGGGATATCCATCGTTTACAATTTTCTTTCATACATCTCTATCTTGTGCAACTGTCCTTCATCCGTTAACCTCAATTTTTCGACAGTTGTCCTGGATTTCGTCCAGTTATCTTGATATTGGTTTACCTCTTGCGCTAGTATTGAACGATACTGCGTCTAATATTCAGGCTTTTAATTTACTTTTTATTTTTAAAAAATAAAAGACTCTTGTTAATTTCACAACCATTTATGATCCAGGATTATGACCGAAAGGTCGAAACACGTGTCGGAATAAAATAAATTTGTGAAATTAACTTTATTCTTCTAGTCTTTTATTTTTTAAAAATGTTTATAAAATTTCACCAACAGTGTACAAGTGAAAGTATAAAAGCTACTTTTTATTTACTTGACCACATCAAAAGTGTAGCACGTTTGTTTGACTTTATTATTTGAAACTCAAAATGTGTTCGTTTTGTAATATTTCTATAAATGTTACAAAATTATTATTTTTACTTTTGCCTTTATTTGCTTATGGGCCCTTGCTTATGCCATAATTGGTAGAATGCATTGGTTTTGCATGTTTCCATATTAGCCACTCGTTCCATAAATTTTCTTGTTCATACACTATTTTTTGTGCTACAGTAATTTTTGCCATTTTATTGACTTGATTGTGGTTCTCATATTTGCGATTGTGATTTAAAAATAAATTTTACTTTGAGTGGTGTGAATAATTCATCCTGAGCTGTAGAAATAACAGCTATTAATAATTACCATCTTATGGATTTTTTGGCCAAGAAGAACGTTTTTACTTTCGGTACTACGGATATCATCATGTTGTATTCTTCTGCAGTTATTGACATTTCATGAAGTAGCTTGTATAAGTTGTTAAACTCCAGAAATTATAACAACTTTATTATTTAATGAATAATCAAATTGAATATATTGAAAGGCTTAAGAGGTTGCATATTCCGGTGAATATTTTTATTGATTCAGATATTCTGTTCCCAAATATTCTCCTTTTAGATTCTCGATTAGACTTTAATGATTTTTTGTAGGCATATTCAATATTGTAAGTGTTGTTTTAGCACTGAAATATGCTATAAACGTACAGATTGTGAATGAAATAAACTAACACTAAAACTAAGTTTGTAGCAAATTTTAATAATTAAATTAGCTTTGAATGATTTGTGGGTTTTCTTCAATATCAACTTACTTTACTTTTCGTAGGTGGTCAACAGATCCCATGTAAATCCTGCGTCTGACTCATAGGCGTCCTCCATTTTTTTTGGGCACGGGTAGCAACCCCTGGATAGTTGAAGATATGAAATTGTTTCCATTTGCCCATTTACAATTCATTAACATTCAAGATCGTTGAAAGTTGATAATAATCCAATTTTAAACTACTGAGGAATGTTGTTTAAATATTAAACTGATTGCTACAAATTTCAAACAAATATCAATTAGTATATTTTTTAATGGCAGATATTTGAATTATAATTTTCACTATCCCTTCCGTGGCCTAATCGGTTGGATCACAGAAATGTGTTTCAAGTACGATGTGGTAGTCACGGCTTCGATTCCCGTGGGGGGTATAAAATATAACTAAAACAAAAAAATATAGAAAATTTATAATCAATAAAAATAATTAATATAATTAATACTTTATATAAATAAAAATATTACCTATATCAATATTTATATCAATACTCATATTATGTACAACACAATAACCAAATAACACAATAAATAATATTAGACAAACACTAATAATAATTACACAATTGTCAACAACTGACAAAAGTGTATGTAACATGACGTGCCCAGTAAACATAGTAACGTCAAAGATGGATAAAATCGCAGCGACAATTTGCAGAAAAATATGGCGTCGTCTTACCACTTAGGCGCAGATAAAGTTATCAAAGTGGTCTTCTACAGTAGGCCAATCCCCTACTTAGACAGTACAAACAGATTAAAAATGGAATTTGACATTGTCTCGGAAATTACCTCGGAAAATGAAATTAGCAGCTAGAAATCGAGTACGATGGAAATGTCAAGTGGAAGCCCTATGCTTCCAAGAGGAGTAAGGTAGGAAAAAGAAAAAAAAAAATTATTTGCACTATTAAAATTTTTTCGGTACTCACTGTATCCACTATATATCTCTATGAAAACCGAATCATTTGACCGCATCCTATATACATATGTATATATATATATATATTGTATGTTGTTATTATTGTTATTTTTGTACACAAAAATAAATTTTGTGATATTTTAATTGAATTAAAGTTAATCAAAAATAATAAAATATCAGAATTTGACATGTTGCCGACACAACTCCTATTATATGTATACATATATATATATAACGAAAACGCAAAAACAACCTGTAGTTTTTCTTTCTCACATAATCTGTTATTTTCTATCTCTTTTCATCATTTAACACATATGTTTTTTGTTTTTTTCTTTTTTTGATTGTTTTTATTTGAATAACGCAAAAATTTCCCTGATGATGTGGTATCATTTATGGTTATAAAATAGAGGTGACCAATCACCACTACTACCACCAACCACTCAATGGATTGATACCGATACTACCACTAAATGTAGTTAAAAGATATGGCTTTTAATAGCAGTAACAACAATTTAACGTTATTGGATAGTACATATAATTTGAGTGATACGTACATATGTATACTATATATATATATATATATATATATATACTGTGAACGACGTGTTTTAACAGTTATTTTGTATATTGTGTCGAAAAAACAATTTTTTTCGCAATAGCTGAATATCATGAAAAGGTCGTCGGGTTGATTGTTCTTTTTTTTTGTATTTTATATTATTTATCCTTTTTTTGTGTATAGTGTGTAAGTGCGTAAATTGTTGAGTAACTGGAACGCATAATTTTATAAAATTGTCAATAGAATAATGATTTATAAGGAAATTTTTGAATACAACTTAAAACTTTATTTTGAGATAATTTAGTTAAGTATATGACAGATTGTGGGATGGATTTTAGTGTGTCCAGTAGTTGATAGTTATTTGTTCTGTATATAGTTGTCTTCATATTATATAGTTAGTTGGAACAATGTATTTATGCAGTTTTATAAACGCGTATTAATTTATATGTCTGTGAGAAATGTTTATATTAGCACCTACAAGAATTAGTCAAAGATGAAATTCACATAGCTATCAGTGATAACATGATTAATTTCCGAAGAACGATATTATTGGTTACAGCTCTGGCTTCTATTTCTTATGATATAATTGTATATTTTTATATTTTGACTTTATAGTCTTGCGGTTCATAAATTTCTAGTTTCAAACAAAGTTCTCCTGAAATTCAAATATTTGTATCATTTTGTTGATTTGATTCTGATTTTCATATTTATTGTCGTAATTTGAAAATATTTTAACTTCCAGTTATGTGGCCAAATCTATGTCAAATGTCTACCAGGAAGATTTCCAAAAGATGCTATATGAATGCGAGATGTCGTCATCAAAAAATGGCCAAGATATATTGCAAAAACTGGCTTTAAATGTCTAATTAAAAAGATGACGATGAAGAAGAAGAAGAGTTATATGAATGGCATTATTTGTTCTACTATCTTCTGAATGACAACTGTAGGTTGCATCTTATGCGTTCTTTGACCAAAAATAAAGTTTTTCAGCATCATGTTGTAATATTTAAAGGAAAATTATGAAGTGATCTTTGTAAACTGTCCTCACTTTCAGAAATTATACTGCATCATCTGGATATAGTACATGATTTTAACCCTTTATTTTTGTGTGAACCCAAAACTGCAGACTCAACGAGTTGAATCACCGTATTCGGGTGAATATTTATTTTATTTTTTCATATACATACTCTGTTTCCAATAAGTATTCTGGAGTGTCATTTATAAATTGTTCAAAAAAATAAATTCATATTTACAGTGGCAAGAACTTAAATAATACGTATTGGCGGTTTGAACATACATATTTATTTTTAATTGCCCCAGTTAGTTGACGCATGTAGATCAAAAACATACCTTATTGATAGAATATTGCTTTAAATGAAAATGTGGCATTTCAAATTCCATCCAGACTAAATCACTGAACCTGGTTTGGTGGGGTTAACAGTTTTTACTAATTAATTTTTACAAATTTAAGTTTGTGCAGTACTATGATGGATTAAGTAGCTAAATAATGATATTTCAGCATTATAAAATAGGTTGAAAAATGGGCAACGAAAATAATGAAATAACATTATGAGAATTATAACAATACTAACCCTAAAACTAAAAATAAAAATAGAAAAAAAATTAAAATAAGAGTAAGCTCTAAACATTAACAGAGTAAATAAAAATATTATGATGGCCCACATATCGTAAGGTAAAGGGCCAAAAAATTAAATGTATATATTCATATATGTACATATGTACATACTAATAAATAAATAAATAAATTATGAGAAATTCATAGATAACTATAGAAAATATTTGTATCCTATACCAATTACAGAAATTTAATATTCTGATTTTACATAATTTGATATAATTCTAACTATTTTAAATTTATATCTTTATGTAATTAAATTTTGGACACATTTAAAATTTATTCTCAATGTTAAATATTATAAGGAATAAATAAAATCAATTGTTAATTAATGTTTTTGCTCTTTTAAAGTATTCTCAAATATTAACCACTTGGTTGATTATAACTTTGCAACTATGACTTTTTTATTTAAAGAAGCATTTCAAGTCAAGTGAAGGGACTCAAAGTTCAAAGTTTTTTTTAAAAATTAATCTATATTCCATGCTGAGCTTCTTGATCTGAATCAAAATAATCAGAAAAAAAATATATCAGAGTTACAAAGTACTAATGCCAGAGGCTGTCATAAAGACTAAGAGATCCTCTATTTACCGAAATAATTTACTTTTTTGCTAATAAAAATTAAAAAAACAAAATTTTTTAATAGAATTTAAACAAGCTGTTTTCAATGGTGCTTCTACAGCTACAAGTTAGGTTATTAATTCTGAATAAATTTTGGGCTAGGACCTAATCTTATTAAAGAATATTGTTTTAATTTTCAATTATTTGTAGGAATGTGGTTTCAATCACTCGACTTTTATTTTATATCGTTTTGTATATTGTATATATATACTATATAGCTATACATTTCCTGTAATATATTAAAATAATATATAAAACTTATATATAATTATTAAAAAAACAAAAAAAAATATATTTTCACATTGAAAGGATGATGATAATCATAAATGTGCAACAGTGTTTGGTTATTTTTGTTTTTTTTTTTTTTTTTTAAACTCAAATACTTTAAATTTTATACCTTAAATGAGATCCAAAATATTAAATTGAAAAAAAAAACAATGAAATGGGAAAAAATTAAGGTATGGCAATAAGTTTTTGGTATTTATAAGTTTTTGAATTTGAAAAGACTTTAATGCTGAAAAATCATTCTTGCATTTTATATTTTTTGTTTGATCTTGTAAATTTGTATTTTTAAGATCTATTTCCCTGTCATATGCCATAATTTTACAGAAGCAGCAGCTGAGGCGCTTATTTCGCTTTAATCTGATTAAATAAATAACATGAAAAACTAAGCCAGAGAAGATGGATACCGGAGAAATTTATGCGAAAGAACACTATCATGTAGAAAATGTAAATTATGTATTCTTTAGTTGTAATTTTTTTAATTTCGTTTTTGCTCATGGTTTTTTAAATATTATTACTGTGTAAAAGTGAGAAACGATATGATCACAATATTTCACTTATATACCTAAATTCTTCTGAAACTGCCACCTCACAACCTTCGTTACTTGTTTATTGAAATCCTGTTTTTGTAGGCGGATATATAATTTATACGCTAAACAAAAACCAAACAATATACAATTTATACGCTGGGTTAATTATTCAGGGTGGTCCAGCTTAGAGCAACAATATTTTAAGGGGTAATTCCTTGCAGTATTTTAGGAAAAAAATTGTTCAAGATGAGGGGGTCTATCTTTTAATTTAACATGGACTTAAGCAACATACAATACCCACTACAGTTACGAAGGAATTGAAATTAGAGCAATATCTTCTTCATCGTTTTTGAATAATAGCTATACAAACTTAAAATTTTTATTTTAACAATTGAAAATTTTGTTAAATACGTTGATTATCTCGAAAAATTATAAGTAAAGTTATAATTAACTTTTCAAATTAGCGTTGCTTATTAATAATGTTTATAAGTAAAAAGAATACTAAAAAATTAATTCAAATAATAATTATTTGCATAATAATCAACAAAAGAATGTTAATTATAAGAAATAACCATCATCAAAATCAATATGTAATATTCAAATAAAAAATAAAATAATAAATTCATCATCTTACAAATTAGAAGTAATATGTATGTACATATATGCATTTTTCAATATAAAATACAACTATTATGTACATATTTCACCAAATTACATAATATAAATGTTTATTATGAAAACAAATTTTATTTTATACACAAGCCTAAGCTTAAGGTTTTGATGTAAAATTAAAACGGCTTATAAATCTATACACTATTTTAGAAAAAAATTTGTATTTAAATTTTTGCTTTACAAAAAAATAAAATAGTGAATGCTCATTTTATATTACTTCTCTCAATACCATTCCGGGAGTTCAAATATTATTAAATAACGTAAGGTTGTGTACGCTATTTTAGTATTTTTAAACAATAACATTTTTTTTTTTTTAAAACTTTAAATGAAAATTACTCGAAACTATACTTTTTCATTTTTTTGTTTCATTTCTTAGCAGATAATGTATTAATAACTTATATGTACATAATTTTTAATTGTAATGGCTTCTTAACTTTTAATAAACAGGTATAATCAAAGAGTTTACAAATTTACTTATATTTACTATAATTCATTTTCAATCATAACTGATTATTTCACTAAAATTCACTAGATTTCTTATTTTTTAATATATTTTTTAATATTATATTATATTAATAAAATTCAGAAATATAATAATAAAATTTAAGTTTAAGCTTTCAATTAAAACAAATTAAACTGGTCATATTTTAAAATTACAATAAGATGGAAGTACAGATATGGTAATAATATTACATCAAGCTTAAGCTGACTTGTAGTTAAATAAACAGTATTGAAAATAAATTATATTTCGATATCGAATTATAATTTTTGTTAGAATAACAGTATAGCTTCGTTAAATAGCAGACAGTTGAGTCTCAATTCTCAATATAAAAAAATAATTTCATTTCATAGATTAAGACAAGTTAATTTGAAGATTAATTAAAAGTTCTTAAAACTAAAAGTATGTAACTATATATGAGCAATAATAATCTATTTTAAGTAAATCATGTATGTTTTAAACAATTTGCTATTTTGTTTCAAACTACAAGGTTAAAATTTAAATTTAAAAAAAAAAGAAAAAAAAGAAAAAAAAAGAAACAAAGAAAAAAGGAAATGTTCAATAAAGCAATAAAGCTATTAATACAATATTGTAGCAAAATTAAACAAATTCCGAACCCTATCCTCCCATCCCAATTAAAATTATCCATTTTTATGAATGAATTTGACATCGAAATTAGCCAAATTGTTAGGCCATCTACTACAAACGTATCGCTGGTAACAAAACGTTTGTTGGAGACCGGCACTTTACACTCGAACGGGACGAGTTATATTATACAATATAATAAATCATCTGGTTAAAAACTATTAACAATATAGTTAAAGCTAACTCTACCTATGGGTCAGTAGTGGAATCAATACGAACCACGGAATCCACTATTTTTTTTATAAACAATGTTATTAAATTGGGAGTTAAATGATACTGATTGAAGAAAATCACATAGCTGGGAAATAATGTACCCGGTGCAAAAAAAACCTTTTGTTTGGATAAGCATTGAACACACGCTGAGTGGGGCACTAGGTAGAGCGCCTGCCTTTCAACCGAAAGGTTCGATTAAGTAAAAAACGATGTTTTCGACCATTCGACCGTTTTTGGGCTTGGGTCCAGCACTTTTTGTCATTGGGATAAAATAAGTGACAAAAAATAATTTAGAGTATAATCTGGTAACAAATTAAATAAATGGAGCTATTCTATTTAAGAAGGCCTAGTTCTTGACAATAACAGTAGTTTTCCACATTTAATGAGTTAATAAGCCAGTAGTTTGATAAACAAATACTCGAAAAACATTTTAGATATGTAGTATAAGCTTGAAGTACCATACTTAATTAAGTACGAACTAGTGATTCTACCTAAGTTACTGTTAAGAACATAAAAAAAAACAAGCGTGGTTTTTTTCATCGTACAACAGAGCTAATGGAATTATTACTTTTGCAAATAATTAATTTCAAATTTAAAACTTTTACACTAGACAACATTGAAGAGAAGCCAGAGTTATCATACCCCTACTGTATTTGCTCTACACCAATGATTTATTACAAATGGAAAATACAACTTTAGCTACATTCGCTGACGATATTGCGTCGATGGCAGTGGGATTTAATATTGACGAGACTACAAATAAATTGCAACGAGCTAGCGGCAAGCTATACAACTGAACAAAAAAATGGAAAAGTAAGCTCAATCATTTAAATTCGGTACATCGGTAAAGAAAAATCGGTACAGAAAAAAAAAAATAGCGATAAGTTAAATGTTAGTCCGTCCAACTTGCTTTAATGGGACGGCTGTGGTTTAGTCAGTAAAAATCGGACACGCAATGTAAGCAACGGGGCTCATTTTGTCTATGAAGATTCCCACCAATTCACGAAAAAATAAATGTAAAATATTATTGAGGAAATAAATAAATTAAACGATTAAATTATAAGAAAACATAGCTTGGGCAATTTTCTACGTCATCATTTTAGCGTGTGGGAAAAACACAACTTTCGGTATGTGTTTTTTTGGTAAAATTTATATCCATAAATTTTTTGATATGTTTTAAAAAAATTCTATATAATACTATGATAATTTGCAATGCAAATAATTAAAAAAAGTTTAATTACAACGAACAATTTTAAAATAAATTGAGTAAGACTGAGTTGTTCTAATAGAAAATGGTGTGCAACATAGGCAATATGACAGTTTTCTTTTTAAATATTTAATGCTTGAATAGTTTTTGTTCACTGAACACGGGTTGGATATGAAATCAGCAGGACAGAATATCAAAGAAAAAATTTCCCAAAATAATAAAATGCCCAAAGAAAAAATTTATTTTTCCCTACTTTGAAAAAAGAAGATATTTCCCGCTTTTTGTTTTAATCCGATATCCAAAAAAAAAATAATATTTGTAAAACGGACTTATTTTTCCCTTGTTGGTTCTTAGTTCCGTTTATTTTTGAACGCCTTATTTTTGAAAGTCATTCGTTCTGCACCTTAGGATATGGTATATTTCAATTTTAATAACAGGACTTAAATTGCTAAGAATTTTAGTATCGAAAATTGTTTTTTGGAGTTTTGTTAATAGGAGTGATGTTTTCGGCAATTTAAGTTTATTAGGAATTTTGCATGAAGGTGTAACGTATTTGGCGATTTTGCCTTTAAAGATGTTATTTTACTGATGATTTTTCCTTGAAGATTCCGTTTTTGGGATTTAGTTTCACCGGACAACTTTATTCTTATGTTTAAAGTCTTATCAATGATTTGATTCACATGCTGCTTTTCTATTATTTATAAACAAGCTCAGAAGTCTGATATCGAACAACTTGAACAAAATTATCGAATAAATATAGTCGAAGCTTTATGATGCTGATGCTAGTTTGAAGTAAAATAAATTGTAAATTTATCTGCCAATATTCTTTCTAATAAAATTAAGATAGCAAGTTACGATTTTCTGATTAAGCATAGATGAAGCATAGAAATTATGTTACTAAAATAAGGTCTTTTAAATTTTTATTTTTATTTTTTAAAATATTCTATTGACATCACTTTGTATTTTATAATTTTTAAATTAAAGGACATCAACATTCAACATACATATTTAAGCTTTAATATTTAGCTCTGACATACATGTGTTTGTATATGTATGCATGACTGTGTATTATGTCACGGTTTTGTTTTTTAACATTATAACCTATACTGAAATTATATTTTACTTTTATACTCTATGCATTTGCAATATTATGGAAAACTAAATAGGGGTCCTTTTAATTTAATAAAATCATTTGTTGGATTCGTATGGTGTTAAAGGATTCTTTATATATTTTGGTATATTGCATATTGTCATTTAGGATAATTTGAAGCAATTGAGAGTGAAATCTAACTGCATAAAAAGAGATAGAGCCTAATAGCTCTAAGAAAATTTATTTTAAATGTGGTCCGTTTTTATTTTGAAAACTTAAATTATTTTAAACAAGTTTTTAAGTAAATAATTTAATTCTTAATTTGCATAAACATCCATGTAGACTTGCAAGCAGCTTGTGGGCTGCAAGTGATGTAAGTCGCCTTAAGCGTCCCAGCATCCTGCAGCTACCCAATACATAATAGGAACAATCAAATGGGGGGTTAAGAAATACAATTCAGTCTAATGTTGGCATCATGTATGGTTGACCACTGGGCTATCTCATTCGCTAGTCAGTGCAATTTACCTGCATAAAAATGTTAGTACAAACTACTAAACTACTCAATGTCTCCTTCAGAGACAGGTTGTAATGTTTCATTGGGAAATACAAAAAAAAAAAATTGCTGAAACGTTTGATTATTAACTCTGATAATGTTGAACTTATTTAAAAAAAAAAAAAATATATTGTTTATTTGTTAATGCTAAAATATTGGTATTGTTTTTCTAATATAACTTTTAAATATATTTTTTATATTTCACTTTAATTTTTACAACATTTTGTTTATTAAACTGAGATTAACTAAATGAATCAGAAGAAAATAGACCGTTGTCGTTGTTGTTCAACTTGAAATCAATTTTTTTCTTTTAGAAGAATATATAGCAAGAAAATAACAAAGGTGCTTCAACATAACTCTACCGCTTTACTGCTGTAAAACTTATGAGAGTTAGGTTGGGATGGATATTGGTACTCTTTAATTCTATTTTGACAGATCGCCTAAGTAAAACTTGTGTATATATACAATAAAACAAATAATACTGAAATGCCAAGATAACATTGAAATCACAAACAATCATAACTGCACTCTTCTACACCCTAAGAATGTATAATGAATTGCATTTTAAACTAATAAAGGGAACTACTGAAGTGTAACACTACAACATTTGGAAAAATATGTAGAGCAAAAGCAATAACCAAGAAATAAAACACTACCTTAAGTGAATAAAATAAAATAATTGGTAATTCATTTAAGTGATGCTGTGAAATCAGGCCGAGCGTAATAAAACCGTATCTATAGTTTATTACCAAAAAAATGTAGTAAGACAATAGAATTTGGAAATTTCAAAAAATTATTTAAAAAAAAAAATCTTATTTCAAAGAAAAACGTACCAAGAAAATAAAGGTGAATGAAATAAAGTCGATTGACGCTTTATATGCTCGACTTTATTTTTTTGGATGCTCTCAAAAATCGTCTTATAGGTAGGCTTACGAAAGATGAAAAGTTCTTACCAACATCACCAGGAAATTTCAAAAGTGCTATATTGAGGTATTTTCGGTTCATTGCTCGTTAGCCATAAATAATTACCAACAAAACATTGTGACAAAAAACTATTCAAAAGTTAATAGACTTGAAAATGTGGAATCTAATAACAACATCGCGAAATAATATTTCGAATGAAGTGTTTAGGGTGTATACGTTGCATTGCAAGATGAAGTGGAATTAAATACCCAACAGATAGTGTGGTTCAAATTGTTAATATCAGCCGAAAATAGAAGTTTTTTGTTTATATTATTAGCCAAAACTTAGGTCAGAAAAACCTTTTTACTTACGTAGCGATGGCTTTTGGAAGAGAAAATAAAAGGAATAGTTAGAGAGAAGAAAATAAGAAAGAAGCAGAAGAAAGGAGCAGAAGGATCGGCGGACAGTTGAGAACTATGTTCTTGATGATACTTTTAATTTTTGTAAATTAAACAAATCAAAATTATCCCTTCTTAGCAATGCTTGTAATGGAATACGATTCCACATTTTAGAAGTTCTGACGATAAATGAATTTCCATAACCAGTCTTGAACCATTTTGGTATTTCCACGGTGTAGGGGTGGATATTTGCAGCCTCTCGTTAGTGATTTTAGTTCTTCCGAGCATGTGCCTAATATACGAAATATCTATAAAATAACGAAATATCTATAAAATAGGGTTAGTGCTCCAACGATACGACGATGACTAAGTGGAGCAAGTATTGATGAAACATTTACATCATCAATGAGGCGAATAGCGAGTTGTTGTACTCTATCAAGAAACCTTAAAGTTTGTCTTTGAGGCGCCCGCCCATAGATGCGAGTTGTACTCCACCTTGGATCGTATGTAGGCTTTATAGATATTCGATTACATCGATTTAAAAAACCCAAACATTTTGCAATATCGAAAATATGGTCATTTCAGAGTATATTTTGATTTACTCGCATTCCGAGAATGTTTAAGTTTTCTAGTCGCTGTAAGTTGTAAGTTGATTCGACGATTTAATTTCCATGCCATACCCTAATCATTATTTTTTTGTTTTTTTTTTGTACATACTACCAAAGCACTGTAGGAAAGTATTTCTTTATATAAATTTATTGTAGGTTCGGGTACGGAGAAAAGGATTAGGATGAAAATAGAATGATAGAGGAGAATTGGTAGGTAATGGGTCTACCGGACAATCATGATGATGATAAAAATTTATAAATAATTGCATAAAAATTTAACATGTCAATCAAATTGAATGGTCTATTTCTTTCTATTTATCTTCTTAATGTTTTAGTGGCCCTGATAATTTTGAATGAGTTAAGCTTTTTCTTTTAAAAATTAAAATTTATTGAATATTTTTGAAGTTGCAGTAAAACATTATGTTGTAGATGGATTAAATAGAAATACCTTTTTTTGTTTTTCCTGTTACTCGTTGTGGGAGCATAGGACATTATCTTATTTACCTTACCTCCCAAGTTCGCCCATAACTATCTAATTCAGTTATTATGGTTCAACGCCAGGTGTTGTTGGGTCTTTGTCTCTTTGGTAGTAGCTTGGGTGTACCATTCTAGGGAATTTTTGGTTATATATATCTAAACATATTATGATTGAAATTTGGTGATGAAACATAGTATGATTTTGATATAACGTTATGAGTGTCTGTATCGAATCTATATTCAATCAAATAATATGACACACACACATATATATCACACATTTACCATCAATGATGATATAAAATCTGAAATACTCAATAAATCTAAATCATCATTTATATTAGATCTCAATCAATATCAATTTTTGATTGAGTTGTACTTTTTTGTTTGTTTTGTTTTTTCCTTTTTTATATGACTTATGGACAACGGTAGTAAAACTTTATTTTTTCAAAAGAATTAATTTTAATTAGATTAATAGTATAAGTAAAGATTAGAAGAAGATCAATTCGAGTTAATCTTATTATGTGTATCAAAAATCATCTCTTTTTGATGAATGAAAAAATTCAATTAAATATGGTGGCATAAAAATCATTGACTATTTTTAAAAAGTTGAAAACAATTATTCAAATAATTAATTATAATAAAGCTCATAACGCTTATTCGTATGACTTTCTGACATTTTTGAAAACTGTTAGTTAAAAACGATGTAGATTCAGGACTCTTAGAGTCCAATCTACTAGATCGAGAAGCTTGGTGCTCCTTAAATAAACTGATATAAACAGCCTAAAAATTAGTTTCGATTTTTCCAAAACATTAACCTCAGGTAACTTGAAATATCCTATTCGTTTAAAAATTTCATTAGTTGATGTCAGCCAGTTGAATTTGTGCAATCCTTTTATATAGCCGTATTAATAAGTGTTGAAATTTTGTTCTGGAAGAACAGCTATAACAACTGCATATATTATATCTAATATGTGAAATAATATGTGAAGGGTATAAACTATCTGCTGATTACTTATTGAGAATAACACCACTTCTTTTAATACAATTGGTTTGATTGGAGTTAACGGATGGAGGGCAGTTATACAAGACAGAGCAGAATGGAGGAAAGTTGTGGACGAGGTTAAGGCTCACCCGGAGCTGTAGAACCACCAAAAGATGATGATGATTACGTATTAAAATTTCATATAACCTATCTAATAAGATGTTATGATCCACCGTATCAAATGCCTTTTTTAAATCCCCAAATACCGTACATAAATAATTACCACTATTCAATTTATTTATAATTGAGTTGGTGGGTTCTAAAACCAATTTGTACCAATTTGCTTTTGAAATCCAAATTGATTCATGTCAAAGCCTCCTCTACATTATGTATGAAATTTAGTTCCCGTAGTTCTATTGAAAAACATAAAATTGACATATAAAGGATGGTATACTTTCAAAAACCAGTAAAATTTTCGTCTTCAATGATTGATAAAGCCAATAAATTTAATAATATGTACGTTCTATTCTCGTATATTCTAAATGACTTGTGAATTCTATATGACATTTTTATATTGTAACAACATATAATTAATTCAAAACCATTTTGTTATATTTGCTTCAAGAAGTCACTGTGATCCAAAAGAGTTCAATCAAAATCCCCCTGAATCCTATCTAATCTATATAGAATATAGTGTTATGGTATATTCTCTAAACATGCTAAATCTCGCGATACGCAGAATCTTACTGATGCTTCATATATTAAGTTATAAAATCAGATATGATGAAAATGTGAGACAAAGGGGCACACAACACCCTTTTTAGAACGCAAACATCGTCCTGTTTTTTTTCTATGTTCTTGACAGTAACTTAGGTAGAATTAAGTATGGTATTGCAAGTTTATACTAACTACAATATCATTAATATTTCGAGTATTTATTTATCAAAGTACTGGCTTATTTTCATTCTTACATTCATTAAATGTAGAAAACTACTGCTGTTGTCAGGAACTAAGTCTTCTTAAATAGAGTAGCTCCATTTAATTTTAAGTTGTTACCAGATTATATACTCCAATAAGAAAGGGCACTGGATCAGGCCAAAAACCCCTTTAAACATTTTTTTTTGTTTCATCAACAATCGAACCATTCGGTTTAAAGGCACGCGATTTATCTACTGTGCCATCCAGCGTGCAATCGTACTGATTATTGTTAAGGGAACAGAACGTTGCACTACAACATTTAATGAGTACAAACAATATTTCGAAATTCACATTCAAAGTGTTGAATCTACATGTTTTATGTATTTCTGTGGACTGAATGCTTGTCCATAATTGGCATCAAGCTTTCGTTGAATTACAGGTGTCATTTTGGATTTTGGATCATAAGACTAAATTCCGCTACATTTTTATTTTTGATAAAGGCTAATTCGCAACCAAATCTCATTTTTTCATTTAATTTTGACAGATCTTCCTTTAGAGTCAATATTTCAACACCGTATAATATCATACGTGACATTTGATGAGGCAAAATTTAGATTATATAACTTCAGACATAAAAATTTTACGATAGACTGATATATAATTCTGAACATTACAAATTAATATGCAGAATAGTTCTAAATAGATTGTGGTTCTCTAAGAAGCCTTTGAGTCTCTTTTTCTGGGATTCTACAAACAAAAACAACATGAAATTGAGTTTAGTGATGTAGCTTAGCTTAGTTTTGTTTAGT
The DNA here is from genome assembly GCA_963942445.1 of Argyra leucocephala. NCBI lineage: Eukaryota > Metazoa > Arthropoda > Insecta > Diptera > Dolichopodidae > Argyra > Argyra leucocephala. The sequence continues at coordinate 55,669,999 of OZ012681.1, forward strand.
TTAATTTAATTTAATTTAGCTTAATTTATATTATCTGGGTACACCCGTAGCTGTGACAAATCTGTGGATATGCTGTAGCTTTCAATATCCCCGTCAGGTTATCAAATATATGATCCCGCAATCATCTGATTACCAATCATCTGTTTTCGGCAGACCTGACAATCGCATACAATATACCTGACGTTTTTCTGAGTTCCGACACCCCCGCAGAACTGAACAAAATAATAAAATATAACTATTTCAAATGTAGAGTATATCTATCTATATTTTTTAAAACATCTTGTATTATTTTCTATTTTTAGTTTTGGTCATTAAATTCAACAGTCAATTTCGATATTTTTTGGCTATATGCCCTTTAATTTTTGGCTTTCATCTATCTGTGGACTGGTAAGGTAAATAAATTTCCAACAAATTAAATTGTTTTCCTTTTTACTGTGTATAAAAAAGAGGAAATATCGCTTAAAGTGTTTTTTGTTGTTGTTGTTATTGTTTTTCTATTATTTTCTTTTATGATATTTTATAATATTGTTTCAACACATTCAACATATGATTTTCTCTTTTACTCCTTTCACACACGGGGTTAAAACAATTATGCATTTTCATATAATATGAGAAATTATTTTTTTGTTTTTGATTTTTGTTTTTCTGGTTTTTCTCTCTTAGAGTTAATGTTATGCGGATAGTAGAATTGGTTCTGGTCCAATTATATAGGGATGTGGTAGCAACTTAATTTTATATTTTATTTGCAGTGAATTTAATAGAGTAGACACATTACTATATAATTTGTATTTGTATGTAAAATTATAAAAGATAAATTTATAAGTATATATATACATATATATGTATATATGACGTATGATTTTGTATATCGAAAATCCTTTTGGCTTTAAAACTGAGGTCACAGTCATGATATTTTTATTTTGTTGTTGTTTGTTATTGTTTTTATTATTGTCAATTTTGGTTTCTGTTATGGGTAATATTTAACAAAACCATACATTGGTGATGGTAAATTATATTATAAATTAATTTATTAAAATAAATATATGAAATATTTGTACCGTTACGGAATTGTATTTGAAACTATTTTCATATAGGTACTAATAATGAAAAGCATACTTTACGGATTAAATTTGATTTTTAACAGAAATTTTAATTTAAAAATTTAAGATTGTTTCATTGTTGAACACAATACGTAAAAAAATTATGAATAATTAGATAAGAAAAAATGTTTAAATCTTATTGTGTGTGTGTTTTTGACTGAAAGAAAAATCCTTTGGCAGAGTTAATTTATTTTGTATACATGAAATTTTACAAACTAATTAGTAGGGTTTGCACCAATTCTCAGTACGTGTTTTTCTTTGTTTTTTTATAATTCCAGGTAGAGACTATATTTATTATCAACACTTTAACTGCTTCAACTTTTAACTTAGCTATGTACATATATAAATATATTTTTTTTTTATTTTAGCTATATTTAATATGTATAAGGTATAGGACAGTTTATCGAAAGACATATTGCAAATGGTCTTTTTCGCAAAACTATCTTGGCGTGAATTCACGTTTCGCAAACTGCACAATTAGCATAATCATACTCTACACAAAAAGATTTTTGTCAATTTGGTGTGTCAGATTTTTCCTGACTAAACCACATCCCTCCCATTAAAACTAGTCTGAGGGACTAACCATTAATTCATTTCTAGTGTTATTTTCTTAAAGAAAAAGTTTACGAAATTTTATCGTATTAAATGTAGAGGCTTAGTTCTTTCAAGCCTTCTGATATCATTTTGATTATCTAGCAGTTGAGTGGCCTCAACGTTAATATGACCCTCCAGACGAGCCCAATGCTTTGCTTTATATCTTTTTATTTAATTTGCTATGTAAGACATTTTTAGATCTCTGTGCAAGTCACTGTTGCGAACATACCAAGGGGCATTTACAAATGTTGCGCAAGACTTTATTTTGGAATTTTGGTATACAAGGTACATGTGTTCATTTGACATATCCCCATATTTGTATGCCGTACAACCATATCGGTTTGATTATCTGATTATACAACAATATCTTGTTATGTATAGGCAATTTTGAATTTCGACCTAAGAGCCAGGTCATTTCTCTATATTTATTATAAAGCTCAATTTTTTTCTTTTTGACGTGCTCCATCTAAGTTTCTTTCTATCTAAGTTTGGCATCTAATGTCATTCCTAGGTATTTAGCGTTGTTTTTTGGGGTATATTTACCCCATTCAAATTTACCGATGGCTGTTTTTCTAATTTTTATTTATAAAATTGACATGTACCGATTTGAGCTCATTGAGTTTAATTTTCCACTTCTTTTTCAAAGGTATATAGCTCGTCAATATTACATACTACTGACATTAACACAGTATCGTCAGCGAATGTAGCTACAGTTAAATTTTCTATTTGTGGCAAATCATTGGTGTAGAGCAAATACATTATGGGACCCAGAATACTACCTTGAGACACACCCGTTTTAATATCTCTGATAGTAGAATACTCGTCGTCTTGTTTTATTCTGAATAGTCTGCTTTCTAGATATGATGAGAGTATATCTACATATTTTTTAGGTAACATATTATTTATTTTATGTATTATTAAGCCTCAGTACAATACTATATCAAAAGCTTGAGCTACATCTGGAAATATAGTAGATTATACTTGCTTTTCTTCTAAAGCTTTTTCTATTATGTCTGTTATTCTATGCATTTGATCGATTGTCGAGTCGAGCAAAACAGGTTGTACAAATTGTAATTTGTTTTCGAAACCATTTTGATGTTCTAGTCAGATTATTCTTTTTTTTTTATTCTTGTGCGTCAGCAACCTTTTGTTCCCATATCCATCGATTGAACGAGCTAGAACTACGGATTCAATGAATCTATTTTCATTAAACTTTAAATTTGTAATAATTGACCTAAAATGAGCTTTTTTTTTAAATATCAAAATCTTTAAATTTGCTTACAAGCTATATAGTGTTTATATCTTATAGTTAAGTTTTAAATAGTTCTAAAGCGGAATAAGGAAAAGTATACATACATGTAAACTCATCATCAAATGTTGAACTATTAAGTCCTAAAATAAGTATCACAAATATTCTCTACTTTCAACACTTGTTAGTGAAATTATTAGCTTTTATTAAAATCAAAAATATTTTAAGATGTGAGGTTACAAAAATGATCCACAGCATAACAACTGCCAAAATGTGGATTATAGTAAAATAAGGTTATATTCCTACCTGATTTTAGCAAATAATTTGATTGTACAAGTTATGAAATCTTCGGGTGCACATTCAAAAACCAGTTTTTTTTTTCAAAAATGGTAGGAACCAATCTGTTTTTTAGAGAATAATTAGTATTGTTATTGATTTATCTTAAACAACAACCTTATACGTAATAATTTTATTTTATCAAAAGACAAAAAAAAGGAGCGAGTTGAAGAAGAAATTCTGTACTTTGGTGAATTTGATAAATGTATTTGTATACTTATATACATGGGGTGAGATTTTGAATTCAAATCTCTGAATGAAAATTATAAAAATTAGTTTCGCTACGTTTCTTTTTAAATATTTATCATTTAAAAGAATAATAATGAAAATCGTTTGTGAAATGGTTCAAATATTTGTATTGTACCGTACTTTTTTTTTTAATTTAATGAAACTTTGAAAATATTTTTATTAGAATATCCTTTAATATCCTTTATGAAGTAGAGTGGCCTATTTTTAAATTAAAATAAAATAATTATTGAAAATTTGCAGTTGCATTTAAATGTTTAGGTCATGCAATAATAATAATATTTTTACATAGAATTATGTATGTCAAAGAGTCAAAAGTGGGTGATTCAACAATTTGTGTATTCCAATTATTTAATTCACAATAATAATTTTTAATGAACTTGTACTCGATTTCTTTGATCATTGTATGCATATGTACTATCATATACATATATTTATAAATATTTACTTAAAAGGATATGTAAATATTATGTTTGTAAATATAATGAACTATTTTTTCTTACTAGTGAAGTCTACATAATTATAGAGGAGTTATATCGGATACTTGAATTAAAATAGTTCTTAATTTATCGATTCGCTGATATTAACCCAAAAACAATATTTATTTTACTTTGTACTATATGAAATTCATATTATCAATTAATTTAAGGTTATGAGAACATTTTTTTTAAATTTTTCTTTGGCAAAAAACTCAAATTAATCAAATTATGTAAGGCTTAAAATTTTTTTGTTATTATCTTATTTTTTAACAACTTTTATGTTAGAATAGTGATGTGTCATCAGAATGGGATGTAGTACGAATGTAATACATAATTTTAATTTGATAATAAATGAAATTATTAGGGTAAAATATTTGAAGATAAGATATTATGAAAATAATAGGTACAAAGGAATATTCTAAGAAGTTCTATTTATTATTTTATTGAATTTGTTGTGGGGTTGAAGTTAAATATTTAAAAATAATAAAATAAAATAAAAATACTAGGTTTGTTACTAGACACAAATTGTTTTTAATATGATATTTTGATCGATTTAGATTTTTCAATCATCATCATATCAGAGATGGAAACTAATTGCATTATTTGCATAATATATTACGCTTACATTAACATTATTTTGTAATGAATTAAATTAATGGATTATATTTTCAATTTAAATGCATTATAAATTAATTTTCGGAAAAGCCCTTGCAGCTTGTGAGTGGAAATTATTATTGTGTATAATTTAAATAATTTATTTTTTATAACAGTGGGATCTGTAGATAAATCTACATTCCAACAACAGGTCCCTTTTGAAATGTGGGCCTTTTATATATTAATTATTTGGTATAAATGGAATTATTGTATATTATATTATTTTTTATTTGTTTTATTATATATATGCTCATTAATTATTATTATATTATATTAGAGCCGATGTGGTTGTATTGAAAAATTACTTTCATTAATTTCCATCATTTGAAAATTTTTTCACGGGTTTGGAATCCGTTCTTCCCGGTCGTTACATTCCTATACTCGAGTGTTTTACTACTCGGGGCCACATTTAAATAATTATATTCAATAAAAATATAATATTAATTGTTAGATCTAGTAATTAAAAGTAATGCATTGAAATAATTCATTATATTCACAAATAATGCATTTTATATTATAATGCATTATTAAAATTAATTAAAATTTCTTTTGAATTAAAAAAACAATTCAAATTATTTTTGGTAGTATATTGTAATGCATTATTTTGAAATATAATGAATTATTTTAATGAATCAGTTTAAAAAATATTTCAAAATAATTATTTTAATGCATTGCTAAAAAGTATTATTAAAAATGTGTATCTAAATTAGAATTACAAAAATTAATGCTAGTTTACTGTTAAGTTAGAGCAAGTTATACATATTAACAATGTCAGATAGGTAATATAACTTGACTGTAGTTTGTAATACAGAACTACAACATCAGTACCTTACAAATTATGATTTTGGTGTGGTAATAACAATAATAACAATAATAATAATAATCCTACATTATATCCGTTTAACAGCAATATGCTCTTAGCCATACGTATATAAATTCGTTAAGTATACAATACATTACAGAGAAATATAGTGACAAGTGACAAGGACAAATAGTAATTAAGTATGCATTAATGGAGTATATAGTAGTGAATAAGGCAAACAGAATAAGCCTAGTATAGATACCAAGATAGGTAAATATATGTATTTTTTAATGTAACTAGTATTAAGGAATAAATAAACAAATAAAGACAACATACGAAGTACATAAAATATTTTCATTTTAAACTTAATTTACACATATATATGACTCAAATTAGTCAGTCAAAGAATTATAATGGCAAGACAACTACCAAATACCACAAGCATACCAAGTCTGTACCACAAAAATTCTATACAGAAAAAACTATTGTATGGGATTGTGTATTCCAAATCTCTGTGTAAAAGCAGTTAGGGTGTTAGACCTTATAGATTTGAAATTATATAAAAAAAAAATAAAAAATTGATAACCAATTAAAATTTAAAAAAAACAAATTTAAAATAATAAAAAAAAAAAGAAATTAAGATTTTTTTTTATAAAAAACTTATATCAACCTTGACGATTCAAAATAAAATCTTAATGGTGTTAACTTTTATCAATCTTCTGTCGCATGAATGAAATTAACATAATTTAAATTATATTATGAAAAACATTCTAAATGAAAAAAGGTTGTGAAACACTGCTTTACAAAGGGTGTTGCGATATATGAAAATTTATAAAGTTGTAAGTTAAAAAAATACTATGATTAGCAATACAATCTCTGTTAACTATAGGTTAAATTTATTTTTGAATTTTTTGTGTATCAAAATTATTGAACATTAATTGCCTGAGCAGAATTTTGGTTGCTCTAGTTTAATTTCAGAGTTCAAAAAATAAATGTTATAATTATATACATTTGTCAAAATTTATATTTATAAATTGACTTGGGAAAATTTTGTTAAACTGTCAATTTTTGTTAAAAAGTTAGATATGACCATTTAGAATTATTTTTGAATGAATTCAATTCAATTTATTTATTTCTTCTAATATAATTTTTTTTTTTTTAAATACACACAGTTTTTTACTAAGCTTAGAGACATTCTCTTTACAGCTGAAACATTTTAAATATTAAACAAATGGTACATTACTGATATTAATATTTAGTTTTTAAGGGAAAACAGGATAGTAAAAACTTTATCCAATATTTTTTTTTTTATTATTTTTTTATTTAAAAACCGAATATAGATAAAAATACAAAATTAATTTCAGTACAACAAACAGCATGGTAAGTTATGAATGGTAATACCAAAGTGATCTTGTTCAAGACAGTAGAAATAATCAGCCGTACCGGTGAATTCGATTCGATTTAAAATTATTCGAATTTTCTCGATTCGATTCGATAAGAATTTCTTAACGTGAATTCGATCGAAAGACTAATTTTGTACTCATTTAAAAAAATGTAATCAAATAAAAAATATAACAAAATGTAATGACTTTTATGTCAAATAATAATAATATATTATTAAAATATATATAAGTACAGTATTTTACAAAAGGAAAATAAAATAAATAATAATTGATATGCTATTATAAACGCAATAATATGATTTTTTTTAATTTATAGTATAGGGTATTTATAGTAATAGGGTTTTATGTTCATTAAATAAAATAGTTAAATTCAGTAAATAAAAGTGTGCTGTATAACTTACAATTAGAATCATGATCTTATAGCTTACAAGCTAACAAAATGTAATGTATCACTTTTATATTAGAATCATGAACTTATAGCTTTTTGACGGGTAAGTTTAAAGAGATATGACACTCTTTTTCCAGCAATTTTTCTTGGTCACCATTTTCTTTAGTTTTATTTTAATAGCTTCTTGTTCTAGTTTTCACTTTTCTTCTCTACCCAAAATTTTTTTTCTTTACAATTTCTTTTAAAACGTCGTATTTCTTTTCTTTTAGTTGGTACATTTTTTTAAATATTGAGTTTGCTCTGCCATTTTGCTATTAATTTCTGTAAGAATTTTACAGAACGTACATGTATGTTTTTCTTTTCTGTGAAAGATCATGAAGCATTATTACTGTCATTTCTGCAGAAATTGACTCCGGTGAAATATTTCGGCTATTAAGTTTAATTAGATTTTCTTGTGTACTGTTATCCAATTTTATTAGATTTTCTTCCTGTTCTATTTGATTTTGCTGTTGTATTTCAAGTTTATAAAAGATTTTGAAACAAATAATCCATCAATAATCCATTTAAACTATTTCTCATGTCTAATAACACTTTCTATGTTTACTAATCACAAACTCAAAATTAGCGAAACTCACTCAAAAATTAACAAAAATCACTCAACATTATTATAACACTAACATGTACAATGAGAATGATTTTAACTTGAATAGTCTACCAACAGTTTTTTTTTACTAATCCTTATTCTATTATAATATAAGTTTTTTTCTTTAAGTTATAGTGAGTCCAATAACCTAAAGTTAAAACAAAGATCTACATGAACATACTTTTCATCCTATATAATTCCAATTTGATTTTATCTTTTGCCATGTACTTCCGTCTTTTATTGGAAGGCCCAAATTGTTTAACTTTTCAGCAGATTCCTCCCAACATTTTTTTTTACAGACTTTATTAAAATGGCTTATCTGTAGTACATTTCGACACAAATCAATAATAAATAATTATCTAAATAATAAAATGAACAATAAAATTTTGAAATTAAATTTTTTGTAAATATTTTTCTTATTTCTAAACAAAACACTCAAACACAAAAACAAAAATGGTTATTCGTTTATAAAATTTTGAACGAAAAAATTTTCGATCAAAAATATTCGATTTTTTTTTAAATCGAATTCGCCGGTTGAAAATTTACGAACGTGTACTCGATTTTTATTGGATCGAATTCACTGGTACGGCTGAATATTGCTAGCGCAGTAGCACACATCATGTAAGTCATACAGAAAAAGGTTAGTTTCATATATTATGAAAGCAGTATATACTGCTTTGGTACATTTACTTATATGAAATTAACTAAATTCGAAATTTGCATTTTTATATAAAAAATTGATTTTGAATTCAATAATACCGTTTTAAATTTTCATTATCTGTTGTTTATATTACTTTTAATAACTAATAAACTTATCAAAAAAGAGATTGAAGTTAAAAAAGAAAAAAAGAAAAAAACAATAACAAAATATCAACTACATACAATACTCTTGTAACACACCCACGAATGTGGCTAATATTCACCATGAAGATACATTAATTTTTAAAGAGTTGAAAAGTAATTTTTTAATAGACATTTTTTAGTCTACTTAAAGTATTTGAAAAGTGTAAAAGTACATGAAGAGTGTAATAAAGATATTTAAAAAAAAAGAAAGAACAAAAAAAAAAACACAAAAATACCTGTTGAATATTTTTGTTTTTTGTTTTGTATTTTTGATTTCTTGTTCTTTGAGATTAAAAGTCATTAAACCTAAAAGAATTGTCTTTTTTTTTTTTGTTACTGGGGTTTAAATGGATTTAAAATATTTTGTAGGTTAGAGTGAATATTAAATAAAATAGTATTTAATAAAATTTATTAGAAATTAGTTGTTAAATTATTTAAAAACAATTTAATTATATGTACCCAACTGTTTTGTTTTTTTTTTGTTGATAGGATTTCTATGGAATTTATTATGGATAAAAAATATCGTAGGATTATTTGAGTATTGTGACTATCAATTGAATTTGAATGCAACAGCATCAAAAATTTATGTTAATTCACCAAATTATCCAAATCAATATCCATCCGGTTCATCATGTCGTTTTATAATTGTAGCACCATTCGATTATCAAATAGATTTTAAGTGTCGTCTTGATTTTGATAAGGTAAATATTTTGTATTGGTATAAAGTTTTTTTTGATTTATTTTGTTATTATTATTTTTATTTTTTATCGAATATAATTTAAATTATACATAATAGTGATTTAGAAGCACCAATTGTTATTTAATTTAAAAATTTAAAACTTAATTATTTTAATAATATAATAAATTGACTATTCTCAGCTAACCTGTTCAGCTTGGGAAGGTTTTTTGTTGGATATTTGCTTAAAACAACCAATCGATATAATGTTCTGATTATGTTATCTGACTACTAATATCTGACTAGAAATAAAGTTCCAGGGTGTTCATTTCATGATTTGGAGTTATAAAAAAATGGCCAATCATTTTGCCATGTACGAGCGCTGGTTTTGTTCAATTTATCATCCTTCTTTATTGAAGAACGAATGATATATGTAATTTGAGTGTATGATTTTGGTCTAAGTTTTACTGACTGATCCGCACATTTTTAGTGCCATACCAATAAATTTTGTTATACATTAATTTAACCAATTATAGTATGTTCGGCTGTTTCTATATGATACTTAGTAACGCTAAAATCTATATCTAAATAGTCTAGATAATCTACATCATAAAATGTAATCCTGCTTGTGATACACACCTTGAATCATATTCTTAAATCAAAACTAATTATTGAAAATTCGGTTGTTGCTAAAATTTATCAAATAATGGGGAACCATGTGTTTTTGAAGGTAGGTGATGGTCCCACTTACAATTAATTTACTTTAAGCATTAAAGATTTTGTTCGGGGTATTATCCCAACTAATTTGTAAATTAACATTGTTTGTTCAAATTTTATATACTTGCTTATATTTTTATATGAGCTTTTCAATTTCTTAAGTTTAACTAAAATTTGTATACAACAATAGTTTAATTATATTACTTGAAGTTTAGTTCACGATAAAGAAACTGGTCACAATTATTTATTTTTTTAAGTTTGTCTAGATGAAATATTTGTAAAAATAAATTAAAATTACTTGTAATTCAATTTTTTTTTTATTGATCGATTTCTGTTTTACGATTATCAAAACATTTTTATGAAAAAGGCAATTGTGTTTTATTTATACTATTTTAAAAACTCCAGTATCTGGAATGGACTTAAGTTGGAAATACCTCCTTTATCTAAACAACAAACAACTAACACATAATCTTCACATAAATCGAAGTAAACATATTCTTCTTTTTTGAGTACTACATTCCGAATGTTAATTTGGATAATGTTCCGATTTATATTGATGTTGATTAAAATTAGTAAAATTATTTAATACTAGCAGTCACCCGCTGCTGTTGTCCGAGTTCAACATAAAATGTATAAAATTTGCTTCAATAAAGTTTTATTTATCAACAGGTTTCTGAAAAATATTTTAGAAGTTGCAAAATAGATATTTAAACCTAATTGGTGGGCCCAATTCAAAATCTGTATTAGTTTTGAGTTTGTTTTAATTTGTAATTAGCATAAGGATGCAACACTTAAAATATATATACTTTTATTATTTATATAGTATTGTGTGGTTATGGTAGATTGAAATTTCCAAGAAAAATAATTGGAGCTCCTCCAAATGTTAAAAACCTTGTAAGATCCGACAAATTTAGAAATTTCATTGCGTAGCTATTTTCTTTGTTAAAACGTGCTTGTTTATTTTTGTGATACTATTAATTGAAAATTTTAGAGTCTGTAACGCCCTAGTCTTATGAAATATTCCAGATGGATGCTAAGAGTTATACCTACATTTGAGATATATATCTTTAAACCTGTCGGTTAATAGCAAATAAACAAACAAACTAACAAGCTTTCCATTTTATAAACTTGTATAAATTTAAATGTCATTTATTTATTTTGTCAAATTACAGAACGATGATAATACCTGTTCAACAGAGAACTTATATTTTAATAGTCAAGGTTCAAAAATGATACCTGGATCAGAATATTTTTGTGGAAATGGTAATTTTCAAAGGATGAGTTCCGATAATATTGCAATACTTTCATATACTTCAACGAGTTCAAATATGGGTGGTTGGTTTTCATGTTTAATTGAAATTGTATCAAAATCTTGTAATTGTGGTTGGAGTAATAATATATCAAATTTAGAAGATAATGCAATTAGTTCAAGAATTGTTGGTGGTAATCCAGCAATTAATAATGAATTTCCATCAAATGTTGGTATTTTACATTTGGCTTATCAAAGAATATTTTGTGGTGCAACCATAAGTAAATTTAGAACTTGGAAAAAATTGTGATCTTGATTTGATTTTAATTTTTATAAATATTTATAGTACATCAACGGTATCTTTTGTCAGCGGCTCACTGTTATTCAAGTAATGAAACAAATGATCCTGAAGAATTGAATGCTCTTGTTGGAGATAATGATATCACATTAAGTAAGTATATTATTTAATATAAGAAAAAATATATGTTAATATTTCCTACTGGAATTAAAGGATTTAAAATTGATCCATGTAACAATACATTTAAATAATCAATTGCTATAGTATGGTTTAGTTGTATTTTACTAATATATTTTCCGTTTTAGGTGATGATAGTTCTTATACAAAACTTTATGATATCGATTCAATAATATCCCATGAAAACTATGATCCAGAACAAGTAACAAATGATATTGCAATTGTTAAAACTGTTAAAAATATAGAATATAATTTAGGAGTTGGTCCAGCATGCCTTCCCTTTAAATATGGGAAAAATGATTTTGTTGATTCAAAAGTTGTAACAGTTGGTTGGGGTACAACAACTTTTGGTGGATTACAATCAAATATATTAATGAAGGCTACTTTAGATGTAATTTCAACAAAACAATGTCAAGTACAAATTAAAAATTTGAATTTTGGTCAAATATGTACATTTACAAAGGGAAAAGATGCATGTCAATTTGATTCGGGTGGTGGACTCTATTATAAAGCAAATGGTGTATTTTATGTTGTTGGAATTGTAAGTTTTGGATTTTCATGTGCATCAACTTTTCCCTCAGTAAATACCAGAATTAATACATATTTATTTTGGATTCAGAGAAAATTATCGGATGTAAGATTTTGTAACAAATAAATAAGATTGCGGTGTATTTAAGAGAATTTTATGGTGATGTTTTTTTTTTATTTATTTCTTATTAATTATATTTTCATTTATCGCACAAAAAAAGTTGATCAGAGAAGGGCGTATTGTTAGAAATAAAATAAATGTCATATTAACATGCATAGTAATTGGATTGATGTGGAAATATCGTTAATTTATAGCTTAGATCTAGGTGTCAGTAGATCTTAAGATTGAACAAATTTATATTAAAATTGATTTTGACATACTGAGGGCACTAATAAATGTTCCTGATGGTTTGTGTCTATTTTGCTTCCAGTAAATATAATTAAAAATCGATCAACAGCTGCCAATATTAGTTTAAACCTTATTTAAACATCCAAATAACTTAGCGTGTGATTTAATAAGATCTATAGGTCAGAGAAGAAAGTTGAAACAAATAATTTCCTATGTGTCATTGGCTATATAAGTAAACAAATTAATTTTGTTTATTGAGAGATTCTACAAAGACATGTCTTCTATAGAAAATGTTGCCTCAAGCCACTCAAAACTAAATCACAAATATTTGTTTAAATATTTGTATAGATTATAAATAAATGTATGAGTTATAATCAACATGGGTAACAACAAATATAGCAACATTTTAATCTATTTAAAACCAATGATATATCACACTGTAGATCCAGTGGATATCACATTGTGGATGCATATCCACTGTGGATGTCACACTGACAATCCAGTGGTTGATAAGTACTAAAGGCGAAGAGAACGATATAAATTTTTATAACGTAGGTAGGTATAATAAGAAGATAAGATAAAGTTCAATTATCGTATTCATGCTAGTTGACATTATTCATATTTATGTTTATCTAAAATTACACTTAGTGCTATATCCACCTTATAAATGAGACAAGTTTGACCTAATCTCTTTCTAATCCATAAAAATACTGGACGTTGTTCCGTTGAATTTCAGTTCTCTTTTATATGGATTTATATATACGTAATTTGTAGGAACCTACACGGATGAGTAAAAAATTTGTCATCTATATAGTTTTTTTTGTCGGATTATTAGAGAACTATACTTTATACTTTCTCTTTTAGTGAGGGGCTTATGTACAGTATATCAAAACCTACCTCATTTTTAAAACAATATATTTAAAGATGATATTTCTATTATATGTATATAAAGATATAACAGCTGTGGCCAGACTTTTCTTGATGAAGATCGACCCAATCTTAAAATTAGAATGCAAGATTGACTAGAAATTAAAGTAAATTTTTCGGAATATTTATAATTTATTCAGTTCATAATCATAAATATTGAATAATAATTTTTAATATGAATTTAATATTTATCCTTAGATGTTGTCCCATGATATTGCATGTTGTCAGAAAACTGGTCAAACGATGGCACGTAACTGGTCACTGCTAAGTGTAGACACATTTTTAAATGTTCATCTGTAAGAAGTGTACAGATAGATTCAGAGAAGAGTTCACATAGATAGATAGAACCAAAGTACGCGGTCAATTGCAAAGCAATACCTCTTAAACATGGATATTTATCTTCAAGTAGCAACGACCAATAATTATTTTCGGAAGCTCTTGCTTTTATAAAAATATCAGAATTAATATATATAATTTCATTTTCTCTTTTTGAAGAATCAATATCATTATTTATATTTTGATGATAAGACATCTTCTGATGGGTACCCAAGTACCGTTAGAGTTTTTATTTGTTTCATATACCTACTGACGATGATGTACGTTTCAGTTCCACAAAAATTTTATTTAATTTCTATAACAAAATTATCGTATCGAACCATAAAAACTATTTAAAATACCAACATCTTGAATTTCCTCTGATAATTTCAAGTTTTTATAAAATTTACCACCAATCAACTGGTGGTAAAAAGTCAAAAAATAATTTTTTTTTTATTTTTATTACGCCGATCGACTGAAAAAAATTGAAAGATCGACTGGTCGTTTGCGATCGACCGTTTGGGTGACCCTGGTTTATAACGTAAGATGATAAAGTATAGTACGGATTGTAGTACTCAATATGTTATCTCAACAATTTTTTTTTTTTGATTTGATAATCGGAATTATAACAGTTTTTGATATAATAAAATTAATTATGAGTATTAAATAAAAGTAAATAAGCTCTATTTGCTTTGAATTTTCCGCATGTAAGTTACTGTAGACATTAAAATAAAAGTTTATTGTTGTTTTGTTTTACCTTATTATGAATTATCGTTAGTTTTTGGTTTGAAGGTTTCATTTTTAAGATTTCATCAAACGAGTTAATGTCTACAGTATTTAGACGGGTAAACAAGTATGGTTGACATGTTGATACACAATTTATTTTATTATCTAGAAATTTAATAAAACAACATTATATTAACAAATAGTCTTTTGAATTTAATTATTTTAAATTAAGCATCTTCAATCGATTACTACACGATGGTATATAGAATATCTAAATTAGACCAATTTAATTGAAAGAAGTGCAAATCTTAAAAATATATTTTTTTCTTGGCGAATTAAATTTTCTTACATGTAATTTGGATAACAAGACGATCAAACTTGACTGGAATTTTGAAAATAAGATAAAGCGAAAAAAAATAAATGATAATTAAAATATGAACGAGTCATTGAACCATTTTTTCAAAAAACATATAGTGTTTACTTTGTTCGTATTGATATTTATTTCCCTCACGGAGGTGGCCCTAATATGCCAAGGCCGGCATGTAGGCTTTTAGATCTTTATGCCCTCTTCCACCCCTCTACTTGGTCGACCCTTTTGATAAAGGCCAATAGGTTTGAGGATTCTGTTCTGCAGAAGCTTTCTGAGGCTATGTAGTGCATTTCCAACAGCCTGACTGTCAGCCTTGAATGAGCTATACTCTCCTACAACATGTGTGGAGGTTTCTTTCACTTCCAGACAGTGCTTACAGGTTGGGTCGTCACTTAGTGCTAGTCTACACATGTGCTTATCGATGTGGTTATGACTAGTAAGTATGCCTACCATCTTCCTACAGTCTTCTCTATTGAGAGTTAGCAGGAAGTTGGTTATTTTGGTATTTGTTCTTGGTGCATATATTTTGGAGACTTTGTGGCCTTCAATACGTTTCCAAAGATTGTTTTGTTTCCCTCTTCAAGGTGTTTTCTATCAATAGTTTAATATTACCAATAGATATACCAATTGTCGGTTCCGGGCCATAAATGTTTCTCGCCGATGATCTGGGTAGTTTGTCAGTTTTCTCATTTTCAGTCAAGCCACTATGACCCGGTATCCAGATCAGTTGTACCGAACATACTCCCACCAATCAAGATTTGATTAAGTTACTTTCAACAGCTTTTAAGGCAACCTGACTGTAACTAAAAATTCTAATGACTTTGTTAAACCCACTTTGCTCTTTAATTATATTCACTGCTGCGTAAAAATTAAAAATTTTTCAAACAAATTAAAGCTAGATTTACGCTTATTGACCTTACAGATTAAACGAACAGCATTGCATGAAATGTACAAAATGTGTTTTTTAAACATTTTTCACTACATTAGCAAATATAAGGTTTCGTGGTTCTGCAATTGTACTTCACTGAGTCTGAAACTGATTAAAAAACATAATTATTTCCACAAAGTAGTTGATTAATCAACTACTGTTATTAAAGTTTACTTAGTGTGGCTTGTATCACTTGGCGTGTAGTGTTTGCCAAGTTGTTCAAGTTGTTCTTTTTCGTATTGATATTAAAATGTTTTTGTTTTAAACATAATTTCTAAAATGTAATAAAAAAGCATGGCGCACGTCTTTTACACTACACGAAAAGTGATACAAGCCACACTAAGTAAACTTTAATAACAGTAGTTGATTAATCAACTACTTTGTGGAAATAATTATGTTTTTTAATCAGTTTCAGACTCAGTGAAGTACAATTGCAGAACCACGAAACCTTATATTTGCTAATGTAGTGAAAAATGTTTAAAAAACACATTTTGTACATTTCATGCAATGCTGTTCGTTTAATCTGTAAGGTCAATAAGCGTAAATCTAGCATTAATTTGTTTGAAAAATTTTTAATCCTTCCTTCATGTCATTTGTATATTTATAAACTTTTAGGAACATCTTGGATGGACTGTGGCATTTTTTCCCTGAAATTTTACTTCGATTACAATCTACAGGTTAACTTCGAAGAAGCTACAGATTACATTTCAATCATTTTGATTTAGTTACAGCTCCATGTATATTTAATAGTTTAGCTTTAAATTGCAGATGTGAAACAAGTCTAAGTTTTTTCCAACGAGACAGTTTTAATTCCGATGATATGATTAAGTTACATTTAATTAATAATGTTTATTATTTTAATTTTTTTTAAATATTATTTCTTTTTGTTTTTCTGTTAAATTTATATTTTCAGTTTCAAAACAGCTTATTTTCTTCCTTCACTATTTATATGCTACCCCTATAATTTGTTCTGATTTTATTTTATCATTTTATTTTATTTTATTCTATATTTTTATTTTTATTTTGCAATCATCTCTTGTTCTTTCAACAGTGGAATACTTGTAACTATTTGGAAAATTTTGTATCTAGGCAATTTTGTTTGTTATATTGTTTAATTGGAAAATAATATTTCATATTTTGTATAGCTATCACTTATTCTATTTAAGTATAATTTTTAAATATTAATCTATATATAATTCTTCGATGGGGTCAGCATGTACCGTTATAATTTTTTGTTTTAAAGAAAAATATTGTTTCTGTTTCATGCATACATTTGGTTTTTACAATAAATGAAGAAGAGCATTTATTTGCATTGCAATCAAATTGGGAGAGATTTTTTTCTTTCTTTCTTACACCTCATCAAGGTGTGCCTTTAATATAGGAGAAAAAAAAATTAAACTTTACTCAAATTGATTTAAATGAAATCGGTACACATTTTTTGTCATTTTCTTTTGTTGTTTTTCTTCTTAAAACATCATAGTAGGAAAGAATATTCATTAATAAGAAAATATGCACTGGGGTGGGGAAGTCAAGATATTTTTACTACGCCTTTTACAAAAAAACTTCATTAGTTAAAGAAGCAAAGAACTATTATTTTCGTTATATAATCAATTCTGAGGAAGAAAGAGTGCGAAAAAAATCAATTAAAAAACCACTTAATTTTTGCAATGTAATTTTAAATAGCCCAGCCCACGAAAGAACAAATTTTTCATGGTCGTCTGCAATTTTGTGTTCGATTTTTAAAAAATGAACGTATTAAATTTATTAGGGTATGAGAGCAAGGAAATTTTGAATGATTGATTTTTGACGGGTATCTACATAACATAATATTGGTTCCAAAAACATGTTATTTCTTAAACATAATGTTATTTTCTTTTATTGTCTTATAAGGGAAGTAAACATTTTTTTTTATTTCAAACAGATTATAATTGATGTATTTTCAATATATAAATTCCCATATATAACAAAAAAAGTTGTTCGATAATTTTTTCCCACTTTGTCGTTTGAATTTTTATCTCTCTCTCACAAATGAAATTCTTATTACTATCTATTTCTTACAATTTTGGAAATCGACTAGAAAAATGGTAACCAAAAATTGACAAATTATAAAATTTCATTCCAGTGCACTTCCTTATTAATGGATATCCTTTGATAGTAAGATGCGTGTGGTGCTGCTTTATATTATATAATAATTTATGTACATAATCTTTCCCCTTTTTATTTCAATCTACTGAGAATTGTTTTTGTTTTATGGATACATTTCTTTAACCCAAACGAAAGAGAAAAGAAGTTATCATTCAAAAAAAACAAAAAAAATCAAATAAATGTCGAATTAGCACGTAATTCTTTCTGTTTCCTCCCCTGCTAAAACAAAATGGATTAAAAATATTTAGAATAATAATTTCAAAGCTATTGAATACATTCTTATATACTTGAGAAATATATTTTAAAATCATTTTTAGAATACATTGATTAGCGTAAGTTATTATGTATTTTTTTATGAAAAATAATCAAAAAAACTTTAATCAATTTATATAATCAACTACATAAATGTTGACGCAATAGCATTTAGGGCAACATTTACATATCAGATTTTATTTGATAAAAGTTACTTATTTATTTATTTATTTAAGGTCTGTTTGGCTCAAATAAAAAACAATGATTTTAAATATATAGAAATTAAAAATTATAAACAAATAAAATAATAAATAAAAAATACAACAAAATCAAAAAAAAAAAAATGGAAAAATACACTTAAGAAAAAGTTGAAAAAATCTTATAAATGTACCTAGGTTATAGTTTAGTATCTACTAATTGTTATTATCAATACTATTGTTTATAACCATCAATAACAACAAAAATAATCAAACACAACAAACATTAAACAAAAAGTTTAACAAATGACAAGAGTCGATTTCGATTTAAAGGAAAAAATTAGTTGCTGGAAACTAATTTGTTTCAAAAATGTTTGATGATAATAGGATAATATTCTATTTTTTCATTAAACAAAGTCGGATGTCAAAATTTGTGGAACAACGTTTACAGGACAGTCAAACTTTCAATAGTACAAACTAAATCTTGATGTCTAAACGTTACCTAATCGTTAGTACCTAATTTTAGCGGTTTTTTATTTGTAAATAAAAAACAATAGCTATATTAAATTTACTTTATTTCTAATATTTTAGTGTTTTTTATTAAAAAAAAAAAAATAAACAGTATAGATAAATAATAAATATACCTATGTAATATATGAATATATCCTATATCTATTTATTGATATTTGATATTGTAGTCTTTTGTATTTTAAAATAAAAAAACAGTAGTTTTTAATTTTGTGGTTTTCCTAATTTCTAAAAAAAATAGACAGTAAGAAGCCAGTTTCCCGTCGTATTAGCTTTTTAAGAGCTGCCTTTGCAATGACCATCAACAAAGCGCAAGGCCAAACTCTCAATAAGGTTGGTATTTTACTTGATGCACCAGAGTTTTCACATGGACAACTATATGTCGGGATTTCGCGCACTACTGGGAATATAAATCATTTGAAAATTGTAACCGAAGAGAATAGAACTGTTAGAAATATAGTTTTTAATGAAATATTAGTTGATTAAATATTTCAATCTATATCAATCCAATTATATAGCCTGTCTGCTAATCTACAAATTTAACTAAAGTATTACATATTACTAAAATATTGTTGATAGGGGAATTTTTGATTTTGATAATTTATAATGCAGTACAACCTAGAATGCTCTAATTTTGATTTTTCACTATATATAACGGTAGCAAAAAGTTACGTAGTAACGGGTATTTAACAAGTTTCTATAATTTAATACCAAATTGTTTTCTATTTTTGTTTAATATTTTGGAAAGTGTGTAAACATTTTTAATAAAGTATACATACTTAACTAGTTTTAAGGTTTGGATGGAAATAAAGAATGGAAATTAGTATTTACTGTATAAGTAAAAAAATGTATACAGAATATGCTCTATTTTCTTTCAAATTCTGATATAATTTGAATTCTATAACATATATTAAATTCTGCTTCCAATATTTTGACATCGTAGAAAAAAACTACAAATTTAAATTCTTATTAATGTGTGAAAGTTAAAATAAAATTTTTTATTGTGACCAACAGGAAAAGTGAATGAAAGTTAATGAAATACAAAAATTGATTAAGGATGTTTACTTAAGTTTTAAATAAATAAATTTGATATAAATATAAATTTAAAGTTATATAATTTGATATTAAGAAAATTTTAAAATAAAATATCAAATCTCAAAAATAATTTATAAAATAAAAGAAAAACAAAAATAAGAAAAACTAATAAAAGTCAGATAACTTTTAACTTAATTTTTTTTCATTCACTATCAACCATAAATGAAATATTGGAAAATAATCCGAATTTTCCATACAAAAAATAAATGTAAGCTACTTAGTAGAAAAAAAATACAACAATTTTAATTAAGAAATACAATACAAAATCCACAAAAAATAAATGAAAAATCATGGAGAGGTAGAAAAAAAGAAGCAAATAAATATAAAAAAATAAAAAAAATGAGGAACATAAAACGTTGTGTGATTCTATTTTTTGTTTTTTTTTTATAATTTTGAAAAAGAAAAATCAAAAAGTTTCTTCTTCATATGTATGTACGTTTGACTGTGGTGTTCGTATCCTTATTTTTATTCTCCTGGTTCATATGATTATTTTTTGTCAAATTAAAAACAAAATAAAAATCGTAACTAAATACAAAATCAGTTAAAAATATTATAAAAAATTTTTATTTTTTGTTTTAATTTTTTTATTTTGTTAAATTTTCACAAGCTCTCTATATAGCTATCCTTAGTATCTTTCATATCCTGTTCTAAAAATAAAAAAATAAAAATGTAATTTTTTTAAAAAAAAAAATTTTGTCATATTTATTTACTTTTTTGTACAAATGCATATAAATGTTTACATATATATATATAATATATATATACATATATAAGTTTCTATTTAGTAAATATATGTTTTTTTTCCTGTAATATTTGTAACAGTAGTGTCCTGGATATTATAATTTTGATAATTCGAAATTTTATATTATAATAATTATACGGTGCCTATATTACACATCAATATTTTCATCTATATTGACAATATATGGACAATAATACTAATGAAGGATTATACATCAATAATGCATTAAGCTAATTTTTTATTTATATTTTGAAATTTCGCAATGACATATTGTGGAAGTGTTCTGAATATATATATAATTTCGAAACATATCTGAATATTGAAAATGTAATTTCTGTAGGAATGTTTTTGACTTCAATTGAAATTGAATTTTTAGAGTAAATTAATGTTGTGTATAAGAAACGACAATATATTTTTTTTTGCACATTTTAATAATATATCACAGTTGTTTAATTACAATAATCGCTATGATAATTAAAATTAATATAAAACTCGTTCTTTTTATAAATTAACATTATAACATTATCTGAACAATATTCCCCAAAAAGCCATTTTTTTACATCAGCTGATTTGTTAATGAGATTATTGATGTGTCAGGTGATTGAATTATTGATGAGAATAGAACCGTCACCAATAATTTTTCATCAATATATGGACAACATATTGATCATTTGAAAGCGATATCTCGCTCTTATTAATTTTATCTTCTGATACCACAATTCAATTTCGGATGTCTATATACGTCCAATTTAAGTTTTTTTTTTGGTATTACTAACAATGTCCTAAATAAATTTCTTTTTTATGTTTGTGTGTTTTTGTTCATCAATTTTCATTGTTCTTTGTTCCCTTTTGATATTTCGTGAGCATGAACTGAATATAGCCTCTCAATTTATATATATTCGACATAAGGTTAAATTTTTAGAACTTCAATAAACCACGTTTTCTCTCTCAGAACAAAGAAACTCAACATACGAAATTGCGAAAGAAAGCGGATGTAGTGAAAGTACACTGGATATTGTATTTTGTATTAAATTTATTGGAGCAGTAATCGTTATTAATGAGCTGTTTAATTGCACTATGAGATGATGTCGTTAAGCAGTTCAACAAACTCAATAAAACAATCTATATTATCTACAGTAAAACGAACAACAAAATTGACTATCCGGATCCTATATCCGGATATATTTATATTGTACCTTCAACGGACCTTAAAAATATGTATTAAATAATATTTATAATTATATTCATAAAACCAGGAACTGCACTATTACATATGATCCGAGCAGACCTGTAGCTATATTAAAACTGTGTGTATCCCAAAACGAAACCTATGAGATGTTTATCAGGTGGTCAAACATATACCTCCAAATCATCTAAGCCTAGTTTTAGCTAAATTTGTGCAGTTGTAGAGAATATGTCTGATGTCCTACTAAGTATCAAGACTCTCCAGAATTGAATACTTATCATAATTGGCCATTGTGCTTGCATTGTGTATCTATCAGGCAAACTCTTTATCTGTTATAGAATCATTAATATCTTATAATAGATATTTTGACGTTCTAATCATCATTCAATTAAGTTGAAATAATTTCCTAAATTTCTCCTTATCAGCCTCTGACCTTGCAAGTTTTACATGACCTAATCTTATACCAACTAGAGTTCACCTGTATTTTGTTTACCGTCTCAATATTACAATAAACTTCACTTTGTATTGGTATTTGGCTGCTTACATCCACTGAGCTTAAATCGATTTACACTCCTTACTTCATTAGTCTGTATTAGAATGTTCAGTAGTCTAGCTCAGCTTTACTTTGTATATTCTACAGAGATTCTCAAGTGGTATTCTATAATTTTTTGCCCAAGAGCTAATTGGTGAAATAGGATTATAGTGCTTTAGTTGCCGCTTTACTGTCACTATTGATGGTAATATCCATAGATATGGGACTTAATCTAATAATAACAAGTATCCTGGGTTACTGCAAATGTTTCCGCTTGGAAGACATTGCTATAGTTTGCTATACATTGCTATACCTTTTCAATCAAAATTCCAGACTCAACTCCAATCGACATTTTTGAGCAATATGTGTAATTTTTTTTAATTCATTGTTGTTAACTATCGAATCAACTATGTAGTCATTTATAAAGAAGTTAGCAATTAAAGCAGAAAACTAAAAATATTGGATAAGACATTAAAAAAAAAGTTTACAAATTATTGCGACATTACTGTGTACCTATACTGCTTTTATTTTTATTTTGATTAAATGAACTACATATATGTGTACTAAATAGAAATATGTCCTTATACCATTCAATTCCATAATCATATATGTAATATTCTTTATTTATATAATATTAAAAAAAAAAAAAAACTACTAGCGAAGAGGATTTACGATACCAACTATTCAATATTATATTATAATAGTGGTGCCATACTAACTGAAAAAATAACAATTTTGTTGTTTTTCTTCAATGACAGGAGCAAACAGGAGAAAATATTACAAGTCCAAGTTCCTATGTACGAATAATACTGGAAGGATTCAAAATTACTGAATTGATATTGATGATTTTTCTGGATGATGATGATGATGATGCTGATGATAATGGTTAGGATTTATATTTAAATATAAAATATATCGAATAAATTTTTTTTTCTCCAATGCATAACCTATCCTTGTACCTATATATTATACCTATTTGTTGTTTTCGTACTGAAGATAAAACTTAATTCATTCATCGTGGAATTATCTTTCCTTTATTTTTTGTTTTTTTTTTTCAAGGTTTCTGTTTTTCGTCTTGTTGTGTCTTTTTAAAATTTCTTTTGTTTATTGTGTTGAAAAATTTGATTAAGAAAAAAAAAAATGAAAATAAGAATAATAGGAAAAATATGACAATATGAAATTGTAGAAATAATATTTAGTTATAAATGTAACTCATAGGGTACTTATATACTCACATTGCCATTGAATTGTACTTATACAGGGTAGAGCACGAATGTTGTTATAAAATCAAATGTGAATATTCCTGTTATTTTTACTTTTTTTTTTTGGATGCACCGCCCCAAATATACGGGTATCGAGACCGAAAGAATGCCCTGTATATTAATAGGAAATTAGAATATGTAAAATATTTCCTATACTTCTGTTTAAGAATCCTAAACACTTTGCAGCAACTTTCGCGACAGAAAAAATGTGATTGTGCCACAAAAGTTATTGTGCTGTTTATAAATTTAAAAATATGATTGTGCTGTTTATTTGGGTTGTCCCAAATTTAAAAATCCCAGTTTAAGAAAATCCCAATATCACAAAATTCCAATGTTATAAAATCCCAAGTTATAAAATAATAAGTTTTATGCATTTAAAAATTAAAAAATAACTTAAAATTAACCGAGCTACAATATTGTCGTTTCTATTGCTGTCTATGTTACTGTTATCTAGAAAAAATTTTGTGTTTTAGGTATTATAGAAATATAAAGCAACATTAATTAATTGTTTTTGCTCATTTTATTTTAAGTTTAATAAAATTCTTGTGGTTCTGAGAATCATTAAATGACAGAACAGCTGTACGCGATTCCCTAAAACCAAAAACGAACACATAATTTGATGATTTCGAATGTTAATATGGATTTAAAATGCTTTTTATATAAATAAAAAAATAATGAAGGTAAGTATTCTGGGAAAAGGGCCAACCCTGATATTTGACTCCAACTCTAAAATGCTTATAATTCAAAATGTGTATGTGAGACATATACAGTATCGCTCAAAACTTTAGCACCCCCATACAAAAAAAATCAAATAATAATTTCAAATTTAAAATTTTCTATGTTATATTGGTCAAATGGTAAGAAAATATATTTTATTGTTTAGTTTTATAATCACTAATTTATTTTAAGTTAACATTTATATCAACAATTAGTAAAATTAAAAAAAAAATAGAAACAAAAACAAAAAATAGTACAAGTACAACAATATTAAGTTCAAAACTAAGGCAACCCTTTGTAAGAATATCTTAAAAATATTTAAAATACCGCTATTTTTATAGATTTAATTGACTGATAACATTTTTAGAAATGCATTTACTTCTTAAAACTATATTCCCAATTTAGTACTTATTTAAAATTTAATAATATTAATTAGTAAAATTAAAGAATTAAAAATTTATTCAAAATAAGAATTAATAATTTACTTAAAAATATCATAACATGGCTCGGAATAAGTATAGTGTTGAATTAAAATGGAAAATAATTTATGATTTTGAAGCAGGATTGTCTCGCCATGAACTCAGTAAAAAATATTCTATAAATAGGTCAGTCATATCAAGATTAATTAAAAAATATAAGGAAACCAAAAATGTTGATAGTAAGCATTCTGGTGGCAGACAAAGAAAAACAGCCACGTGAGAAGATCAAATGATTTAAAGAACGATTTTAAAACATCCGTCAAAGTCTTTCCGAGATATACGAAAGCACTTGAATTTGGAAATCAGCGACAGCACAATTAAAAGAAGGGCTATTGAATTTAACTTACGCAGTTATCGTGCAGCGAAAAAACCTTTTATTTCTGAAAAAAAAATCGAAAAGCTAGACTAAAATTTGCTAGAGAACATCTGAATTGGACTATTTCGAAATGGAACACTGTATTCTTTTCAGATGAATCTAAATATAAGATGAAATCAGATGGTATAAGGTACGTACGACGATCAAAAGGGCAAAGATTAAACCCTAAATATTACATTCCTACAGTTAAGAAACATTATCGTCTGGGGCTGTTTTTCTGGGTTAGGTATTGGACCAATTCATCACATAAAACAAATAATGGATCGTTTTGTGTATGTTGATATTTTAAATAATGTAATGCTCCCACATGCTGAAGAAGAAATGTCACTGAAATGGCGATACCAGCAGGATAATGGTCCTAAACACACAAGTTGCTTGCCGAGAAACTGGTTCAATGAACCTAAAATTGAAGTTTTAGAGTGGCCTGCACAATCACCTAATTTAAATCCGATAGAAAATTTATGGGAAATAGTAGATCAGAGCTTAAATCGAAGAGACTGTGCCAATAACACTATGTTATTTAATGAAATAAAAGACAAATGGCAAAACATACCACAAGCTGTCATTAATAATTTGATTTCTTCAATGCCAAGACGAATGGCTGCTGTAATTAAAAACAAGGGTTACTGGACGAAATATTAATCGTACTTTTAAACTCAAAGCTATAAAAATAGCGGTATTTTAAATATTTTTATGATATTTTTACAGAGGGATGCTTTAGTTTTGAACTAATGATACTGTACATAAATATTCTGTAAAAGACATATAACACTGATTTTGAATCCAACTCTGAAATGGTCCTCATTTATTGGAACCCTGTTTTTGACTTCGGCAGGTAAACTCGTACGGCACACTTTTAGTAAAAAATATAATAAAAAGAATTATTTTATTTTAAAAGTCGATGCTACCGCGCCCAAAGCCACACTACTCAATTATTGGAAACCTGTTTTTGCCGAATATTTTTATGTATTAAGTATATAATTTTAAATTTGAAATTAATTTTTAATTTTTAAATGCTTCACTGGGATTTTTTGTTTTGGGTTTTGTATCACTGGGATTTTTCTTTTTGGGACTTTGTAATTTGTAATTTTTTTTTTGGGATTTTGTATCATTGGGATTTTGTATCATTGGGTGGACTCTCGTTGATTTTGGGTTGGGTTCGAAATGCCAAAGTTAAAATACCAAAATTAAAATCCCAAACCAAAAATCAAAAAAAAAAGAATCCCAAATATCAAAATCCCAGTGTAACAAAATTCAAAAATTTCAAAATCCCAATATTACAAAATCCCAAGTTACAAAATAATAACTTATGTGCATTTAAAAATTAACTTAAAATTAAACACCCCCGACCTACAATATTGTAATTTCTATTGCTGCATAATGTTATTGTTTTAAAATCTTTCCTAATTTAGCATCTCGCATATATACATATTTATATACATATAAATAAATGTTATAGTTATTTGAGATTTTGTATCACTGGGATTTTTCTTTTACTTCCGTTTATTTCCATTCCAAGAATTCTTAATTTCAAAGTTTTCGATATTTACATTTTCGTATAGAATAGTTGGTATGGATGGGTTTTGCTTGTTGATATGAGGCATTTCTGAGTTTTTGAAGCATTAAATCTTACCCCATTTACACTTTCCCAGCCACGTATTTTTTTAAGGTCGCTGTTTATAGAACAAAATATGTTATTTAGTTCTCTATGGACTGAAGTTTGGATCACTATGGACTGAAGTTTGAAACAGCTTTTTCAAAGAAATACTAGGAATCAAGGGTACTATCATTAGCAAAGCTGTGAATCTGGTTTGAAGTCGTTGAGATTATTTATAAATATTATGTTGAAAAGAACTGAGCCTGAAAGAAAACCAAAATTTATAGTGAATTTATGGGATATAAAGCCATCCAATACAAGTTATAATCAACTGTTGGAATGGAAATTATCAACCCACATATTTAAAATGCTTCCCAGTTCAATTGCTTCTAGTTTTTTCAGTAAAGTAATAAAACATGCATGATGCGTTTAAAAGCTTTGGATATATCCAGGACTATAGTTTTGGCTTTATCCTATTTTTCTATATTTTATTCCATTTTTCCGTCATATTTAAGCCCTTTTGATAGGTTTACAGCTGGTAATATTTACTGGACTGATGTTTATATTAACCCCTTTTCTATATAGTTAACCCATGTAACATTTTATTGTTATAAAAAGAAAATTAGTGTTATAGGACTCCTATATGACTTCCGATAACCACAAAAAGTGTTATAATGATGTTTTTATGGGAATAATGTGATTAAAATTGCTATAAGAATGTTCGTATAGCAATTGCGGGATTTATTATAATGGGATTTTCAGCCTCTCGTGCTACAGCAAAGATGTTAGAAGTCTAAATAGCTAGTGCTAGAATAGCAGTAGTAATTTTATTATTTTACTGTATTCCTATAATATTACTAATAAACTTACTGTAGCTTTTGAATAATTAAAATATATACACTAATATATAATATGTATACTAATGCTACACAATATTACAGCAATGGCTCCAGTGCTGGTGTATTTATAACATTTCGCAACAATTGAGGAGCACACAAATTAACACTAATACTTTTATAAGAGTGTTTATAATAGTGTTATAAGAGTGCGCAAAGCTTTATAGCAATAAAATTGTTACGTGCGAAGCCTCTATTTGTTATCTCTTTTCCAAATTTATCAGAGTACTTTGAGTCAATCAGTTGTCTTTCATTTGATTCATTTACTCACCAAAATAGTATAGTCATTATAAAAGAAAAAGAAATTCACCATACGTAGTGAGGTCAATTTTTTTTTTTAATTTTTTGTTGAAATTGTGTTTAAACTTTGTTTTTATACTTAATTTTCATTGTTTTTTGTTTTAAAGAAACTAAAAAAATTAATAAAGAAAAACAAAAAACAAAACAATGACAATTCGTTGGTCGATGATGGTATGAACCGAAAGTCCTCCGAAAATATTACATAAACAAAATGTAAAAAAAAAAAATGTGATTTTATAATAATGTGAGTGAGTGTGGAGGGAACAAACGAACTTTATTTTTGTATTGCATATCCAATTATAAAAAATTTTATTGTTGGAAACTCCTGAGTCCTGATGGTCTCATCCGAAATTTTTTCTTTTAATTTTTTTTTGTTTTTTTTTTTAAATGTATTTGCTATTTTGTGTACAAATACAACAAGAAAAATATTATCAATTCCTATCAAAATGGAAAAATTCATTAAAAATGTTTTTTTGTTGTTGTGTTTTTTTTTTTTTTTTTTTGTGTTTGTAGGTGAACACATATTTTTCATTTTTGTTTTTATTTTTGTAAATAATTTATAAAAAAGGATTCTTTATTTTTTCATGGGAAAATTAGAGTTTGGTAGTTGCAATTATTTATTTCATTGCTACTGGTGTAAGATGAATATTTTCTTCCATATGTTCATTATGGAAGGCTAGTTAAATAATCCAGATTTTTAATTTTCTTAGTTGATAATCTTAGAATTTATGTCTCAATTCTAGTGAAAAACTTTTACAAGCTCTTCTGTTCGAAATTAAAGTAAAATTTTTCGTAAAGTATAAAAATCAAGTAAAAATAGTATGAAAAATCAACAATATATAGTGGTGAAAAATAAATTTATATAAATATAAATTTTTTAAAACCTTTACTTATCATTTTACTTTTAATAAAAAGAACCAGTTCGATTTATTAATTAATATTGTGATAAATAGACGTTTTATGTCACCATTGTATCTATAAATACTATTATTATAATTTGTATTTTTTTTTTTTTTTTTAAAATAAATTTTACAATGAAATTTTGGTCGATTTTTATAACTCACAGATGTTCTATTGACATCTTCTAATAAGTTATAAAAGCAATCAGAATAAAAATAGGAGTTGTATAGGTAGTCTAACACTAAAAATACCTACTGATGAGTTCTAATAGTGTTATGATCAACGAAACAATTTTCTAAACATATTTTGTTTGTTAATATAGTGGTATTTTTGGTGGCAGTAGCAACTGAAATTAAGGTTCTACAACTAATATTATTGGTTATACCGGGTGTTCCAGAGCATTTGTATCAGCTTTTTAACAGGGGAAGGAGTCATTATTTTAAAATTTAAAAAAAAATTTACTTACTAAATCGAGGGTGCTGTATCGATTGGTGACATTTTCAACTTCCGGAAAAGACCGGAAAGTGGTTTTCAAGCTCAAAGATCGCTGAAATTTTCAAATGGGAAGAGGTAGTTTTTTATGCAAATTCGGATTCTACGTCTAGGTATATGTCTCTGAGTTGAATGATATTTGTTTCTAGCACAACTGTTTAAGATAAAATATATTTGACTCGGTTATATTATATACAAGTCGGTGATAACTGTTCAAATCATCATTATATAAGTACCTGCACCTGTATATAATTACTAGTTTGGCGAGGAAAGATCCCGGGGTGTCACAGTGGACCTCACTGGTCTAAGAGAGTAATTATTTTTCCGGCAACCACTCATACCTACTTAAGTACAATCAAAAGTGAGGGTAACAAGAAAACCATTCCGTCTCACACAAAACGACCCGACAAAACGACTCACGTTCAAACCCAACTTGATGGTGTTAAAAAAAAAACGGATTTTAATTTAATTTTAATTTAAAATAAAGAGCAATAATAATATCAAATATTAGAAATTAATAAAATAAAAATGGAGTATAGAATTTCCATATTCATATTAATAGTTCCAATGCTTTTATTCAGTGGCTATCATATTTCCGAATAGAGTTCACATACCAGCAGTAATTGATCTCAAATCTCTGTATAAAGCACCCCTTCCTTTATTAGTATATTTTGTACCTAGTTGCAAGTTCCAACAACCTGTATTCAACCTATAAGGTTTTTAAACGCAGTCATTGTAATTGTGTATTACCTATTTGAAGGTTGATTTACCTATTATACCTAACCCCCTCGTGATGTACGTGTATAGTTGGTACCCATAAACATCTAGTACCATATCTGGACCAACATTAAGGTTATGGATGCATTTTTGAATTTTGAGCTAAGGTATTACATTTGTGGTCTTTTAAAGAGACTCTTATGGGTGGGTCCTAACAATTTTGTAGTGGACAGGAAGTTGATTTGATTGTAAATATTTTAAAAAATTGTAAATATAATTTATTTTTTAAAAATTATTTCAACAATTTTAATACAACTTTACTAAAAAAAAGCCATTTTCATATAAATTAAGATTGGATGCCTAAGAAAATAAAAAAAAATACAAATTAAATAAAAAATTAAAAAAAAAAAATAAACATATTTTTTGTTTGCAATACAATCCTACGGAAAAATATAGCATTTTTGAACTCATTTTTATACTTCACATATACTTTTTAAAATATTGATACAAAGTAAATATAAGGCTTATTCTAAGTTCGATAATGAAATGTCTAGGCAATTTTCAACACTATTGCCTACTGATGAGTCTTGTAGTGTTGAAAGGACGAAGCACTCCTATACGTATTTTTATATATACATAGTATATATACATATATATATATTTATATACATATATGAATATAAATATGTATGTATATATATATACATACATACATATTTAAGCCCGACCTGTATCGTCCAAATAAAAAAAACTGCTCTCTCCTAACATTACTAGAACAAAATACAAATTTATTTTCTTATCAGGTCACATATCCTTAAATGCATTACTAGCAAGCTTTAATTTATTTTTAAATATTTCTAATACAAATTTGAATTTCTTAAAGTGTTCGATTCATGAAATTTTTACCTCTCCGTCTTTATTTAAGTCATATTTTTTTGCATTTGCCATAAGTATGTGCTTTACTGATAATTTTCTAGATAGGTACGCATTTACTTAATCGGAAAATGTAATTTTAATACACATCGAAGGCAACATTTGAAAATATATGAAGATTTTAATTTTAATTTTACCTTTATACCAACTCTCTAGATGATTAAATGGAAGCACTTTTTGTGAATTGAAACACCAAATTGAACAAAACAAGGAAAAAAACGAATCAAGAATACACCAGAAATAACCAATGTCCATTTCATATCTTTCCAATTCCCAAGAAAAGAAATGAAATTTTTAATTCGAATGAATTTTATTAATATTTGGGTGTGTATGAATAGAATCGATTCACCATTTGTAATCACACTTTTAAATACTTACATTTTGTTAAAAATTTGAATATGTTTACTTCAATTCTACAATCTTCGAAATCATCCACTCTTAAACGTATCGATGGACAGTAAAGTTGATTACTCTTTTTATGTCATTTCTTAGGATGTGAACTGAATATAATCCATGATGATCTTTAATATCAATTTGTTTGATAGCGTTAAGTGTTTATTTTTTTATTATTTTAATACAGCTCAATAAATTTTACAAGTAAGACTTGATCTTTTAAAAAATTGTATTAGAATAATTTGCAAATCAAAACAAAAATAAATTAAATCAATTCAAATTCAAGCTTGCTTCACGGCTTTTACAGTGGAGAACAGTAGTGCAGTACAGTGAAGAAGGAAGACACCAGTAGAATGAAAGCCGTTTAACGTGCTGCTCAAAATGAAAAAGCTCAGAAAATTACAAGCAACTCACTACGGGGCAGAATTTCCCATGCTGAGAAAAGCTTGTGCCGTTCAAAATATGGTAAGATAGATTAGAACCAAGAAGTGAATTTGAGGGAATATTTATCTAGAATGCAAAGTAACCGTATTACAAAAATTGCAGGAGATGACAGGAAGCAAAACGCTGGACAGCATGATAGATTAAAGAAATTATAACGAATGTTGAATTGATGTTCCCAAAGTGACATGCTTTTTTGAATTGCAATAATCACATTGATTACATGAATATGAAAAAGAGGAAATTTAAGTAAAAATAATTAAAATTTTTTGAAGTATTTCACTGTTTTTTCATAACCATAACCATAACCATAAAACCATAAAAATACCATAAAATATCATTCCTGTAAATTAGAGAAGATATTTTATAAAACAAAAATATTTATTTCTGCACTTTATTTTAATGATAAACAAAAAAATTAAATTTATCGGATAGTAATTGGTTATTTCAAAGCTCCTATGTACGACTATTGTGACACGGAGCACAAAAAAATTGGATATTTATGTTCTGCATGTAATTTTTTTGCACACCCCACATTTGCTTTTCTATCATTTTTTATGCAAATTTGACAATGAACACCCGATGAGATTTTTAGCTTTTTTACCTTTTCAACAGATGTTTCTCCAGAAGTTGTCGTTATAATTCGATCCCGGAAAGCTACAAGTTATTCATCAACTATAACATACTCATATGGAGTACATAAATACGGAGCATTGTTTACCCATTTATCGCATAGCTCTCTAATTGAAGCAAGTTTGTCCTTAGCTCGGCGTTGTGCTGGATCATGTTTGTCGTCAAATCGAATTACCCGATTACCTAATATTTAAGAAAAATTTAGCCGCCATTACTGCGGGAAATATTGGTTGACCAAATTTATAATATCATAAATTTATAATATGATTCATTTCTTGATTTATATACATCTATAAAAAAAAATGCATAGCTCAACAGCTGCAAGGCTTTGCCAAAATTTGAGAAGCAGTTTAATCATACCTGTTCAAATGAGTAATCCAATAAAGCTTTCTATAATTATATCATCAATGTCATTCCACTTTTCTCCATACACTCGTTTTCCGCCCAAGTTTGTATTATCCATCACATTATTTATCATAGCGCAATTAAAACGGAATTAAAATTCCAAGTCGATCTTTGATTACATTTTCGATTGAAGTTTCCACTTTACACTGGAGGTTGTGCTGACTATTCAACGGATTTGTTTTTTTAAAATTGTTATTAAATTTTGGTCAGTTTATCACGACCTACTAAAAATCCATTTTAGAAATCCATAAAGTATCTAGGTAAAATGCATTAACGTATAAAAATGGGTAAAATTTCAACCCATGAAAATTTACATATTGGGAGAATTTTCACCCGACGATCGCTCACGTAGTAAGTTGCATAGGTCCTACATTTTATTAAAATTTTCCAAGAAGTGTTGTAATTTATAAAGAAGAAACCATTTTTGATAAATAATTAAAAGAAATAAGATTAAACTTGCGAACTTTGAAATTATGGAATATAAAGTGCACAAAATTGAAAATGGTCGAAATTTTATCCTAGGATAATATTAGGGTTAATAGATCATCATCAGAGGATATTAAGTCGTTTATTGTTCAAGCAAACTTTAGATTCAGTCGTTGTCTGTACTAAACTGGTAAAGCAGTGTCAAAATAGATTTGGAAAAAGCGGTTGGAAAATTTAGACTTACTTCTGGTTACAGCGTCATAAAGGTAAATAAGTCTATTAATAAACTGATCAAACAAATTTTAAATTTTTAAGGTTCTCATCAGAGGAAATGGTATTTATTTTACCCTGGGCATCGTTAAATAATTTATTTATTGGTGTTATTTAACATAGTGGTGTCGACAAAATACTGGTAGTTTCAACTGAACAAACTAACTTTTAATCCGAAAGTCACGTATCGACATATTAAAGGTTGTAGCGATTTGTACGGTTTAATGGTAAATTTGAAATCATATAGCCAAGCTACTGTGAAATCTGATTGAAGTGTCAATAATTTCAATAACAATAACTTACTTATTGACCCGTTATTGACCCTCTAATAAATTTCATTGACCCCACGGACCACTTTGCGAATGGCTGATCTAAGGATATGAAAGGGTTTTCGAAACAATTGTAAAATTTAACAAAAAAATGTATCCTATAGTATGTACGAGCAACTGTTATTATTTTTCTTTAGTATTTTTTTTTGTTATTATTTTGGTCTTTAGTTGTTTTCTATTACTTTTTCCAGTATTTTTTTTTTTAGTTACATTTTCGTAACTTCAGAATATTTTATGAGAAAAACAAAAAGAAAAAAAAATCCCAGTAAATAGAACAAAAAAAAAAAAAAAAATTGAATAAAAATCGCGAAATTTCGTAAAAAAACAAAAAATTTCTTTTTTATTTGATTTTCTCATTCATTTTTCATTAATTTTCTGTCTATTTCTCTCTTTGTATTTAGCTACTCTAGAGCTTTTTTTTTATATTTTTTTAATTTTACTTTAATATTGCAATAGGTCCATTGGTACAGAAATTTAGGAAAATTTTTTAGTTCAACATATTATGTACAGAATATGTGTATGAAAGTGTGTTTATATGTATATGAGTTGCCTTGAGCTTAAATCTACTTCTCAACTATGTATACTTATTATTATAGTAGTGTAGTAGTAGTAGTAGCAGTTCGCCTCTATTGTTCTTTTTTGTATTATATACATCTAGAATATGTCCAGTTTTTGATAGTAGACGGTAAAAATTTGTGTAGTGTGTAGTCTCTAAAAGTTATCGATAGAAAAAATGAAATATTTATTTTGTTTTTTTTTTTTTTTTTTCGAAAAAATAATTTTTATTTTCTTATTATTTTTTTTTTTAAATATTTGTATTGCTGCGTACGTGTACATTATTTTGGTGAGGCGTCCGGAAGTACGAGTAGCATTACTCTACTACTACTGGTAGAGCTTCTATTATTTTTATTTTTTTTATTTTTGTACTTATAAATGAATTTAACTTGGGGGTTAAATTTCAGGAGAGAAATGATTTATTAAATGAATTTTTGTAAACTTGGAGCTTAATGCTAAATTTGGAATTATTTGTATTAGTTGAATTTTTGATGTTAGAATATCGAAATATGTGGCTGGAAATGCAATGATCTTGATTTTAAAGAAAATGGTGAGGTAACTGAATATCGGAAGTACAAATTGGCGTATTGACAAAAAAACTTTGAGTTTTACTTGGGCATAGCTCTTGAACAGTAAAGCTGATGTACTGAACAGTAAAGCTGATTTACTGAAAAAATATTATAAATACAAAAGACTAACCCTAAGCCATTATTGTAACTAAAATTTTTTTTTGGTTTTAAAGAAAAATATTTTCCGCAAACACAACCTTAACACCAAGTATTACCTTAACACAAAATATAAAAACAATAGGATCAAGCAAGGTTGTAATTTTCAAGATTTCTCTAAGAAATTTTAGTTTAAAATGTCTTGCTTTCGACGGGAATTCATTCGGATTATCTGACCAAAATGAACCTTTTAAACAATTATCTGTGCTGTGCCTAGGAAAACGTAGCTTCTACAACATCATTAAAGCAAACGAATTTCTCCACAAACCAGGTTCAGTATGGAATATCAAATATAGTAGCGATCAAATCGAGTCACCAACCGATAAAAAGAAATTGTACATCATGAAAGAATGAAGGAAATTTATACTGTGGTAAGTCGGTAAAAATATAGTATACATATGATATACATATGACTTGTATACTAAGCTTGCAAGTCATATACAAGTCATATTCGTTGCACTCGTTGCAAATTTCTTCAACGAATATAAAGTAAAAAATTATAATGGGTAGGTGGAAGTTGATATTCAATACTTTTGGAAAACAAAATCTCGCTGTAAAATTTTTCAATAGCAGTGCAAGATACCGTATTGGTAGGGAGATATCTGGAATTGACTACTTACAGCTTCCAATAATATTTTCAATGATACTTGTTTCATTCTCTTATACTAATTTGCAAACCAAAGTGAAAAAAAAAAATAAACTATAAAAATTATCCCACCCACTTAAAGATTAAATTTGATAGATGTGAACTGCAAGTGAATGAAGGGGTTTTGGACTATAGAATGAGTATGATTGTTTCATTTTTTTTTTTTTAACGAAATTCATTTATTTTTATTTTTTATTTACAATTTTCTTTTATTTTCTTTGCGATTACAAACAACTAAGGCAACTTGACCATTGCGAATCAATATATGTATGTATAATCGTACAAATTTGTGTATATATATTATTAATGTGTATAATATAAAATAAATATAAATGTACATGCATGTGACATTAATATCATTATGCATATATGAATGTACTTTGGGGCACATTCAGATGGAGGAAATAAGTTAGAAACATTCTATAGAAATTAAAAATGTACATTTTAAATTGTTATTGTGTGTGTCTGTGTGACACGTTGAAGTATGGGAATGAATAAAAGACAATGAATGTTAAAAAAAACAATATAAAACGTATTTATACAAAAACATTTGCAAGATTTAGTAAAAAAAAAAATCAGGAAGAAGTGGTACATGTTTTCCGTCAAATGGTTTTCGGCAAGTTTAATACATTGGTTATATGTTACTGTGTCTTACTACAAAGGGTTTTGAAAGAGATAGAAGCTAATCCTGGGGAATATATCATGAAGAGAGATCACAATTTCGTTAGAAAGATTCGGTGGAAATGAAATAATTTTAAACAGGTCTCCAACCTGAAGAGAATTTGTTCTAAGCCAGTGGAACCCCAGAACTTCTAAGATCTGTAGGACCAATAAGTAAGTAAATATAAGTAAATTATTCAAAATGATTCCGAATTTAATATTAAAATTCATCTAAGTAGAAATAAAAATTTCGATTCTAACTGAGTTGTGGAAGCAGTATGAAATTAGGAAATATGTAAAGGACAATTCATTTCTGTTTCTTGGGTCACTTTATCTAATTTTTAAGTTTTATTTTCCAAATATATTATATTCAAAATGTATGAAAATAATTCATTTTAGGTATAATTCAGGTTTGTGAAATTCTTATTAATGCTTTGTCCAAATCCAATGAATTTAAAAAGAATTATAACCTAGAAGAATGCTGCAGTAGAGGACTTAGTAACCGCAGCAATATACCTTTATCAATAACTGATATTCAGGTAGGTTAATTTAATTACCATAACTCTTCAAGTCTTTTTAATTTGAAATTTTCATTTGGTCAAGTCAAGTTTTTCAAAAAAAAATATTGTCTAAACTACAAATTCAAATCAAGTGGAGAACTCTAACAAATTAAAAAAAATTAAAAAAAATTATTAATTTTCGTTTTTCTTGTATTTTTTTTTCGTTTTCTAGCAGTTTATTTTTTTTCTGTTCGTTTTTTGATTTTTTTTTTTGTTTTAGATTTTCATGCACTGACTTCACCCTCTATCATTTAAAAATTTAATTTAAAGTTGTTTTTTATTTTATTTTTTAACATTTTTTTTTTTTGTTTTTATATTATTTTCGTCGTTTATTTTTTCTTATGACGGCTGTCACAGCTTTTATGGTTATTTTTTAATTTTTTTTTTTTTGGCGATTATGTTATATGCTTGTTATCATTAATGCATGTGTATCTACGTCTGTACGTAGTAGGCTTAGGCATTCTGGATAACTCATCCAACCACCCAATCGTTTTGAATCTTCAATTGTATATGTGTGCTATGTGTATGTATGTATGGATGTTGAATTAAATTTGGTTTTTCTTTTCTAATTTAATATGAATTGAATTTGTAGGAGAATGGTTTGTGATGAGGAAAATATTTTGTTTATAAGTAAAGGTGTTGGTAGTGTAGTATTGATTTGGAAGAGCATTAAATTCAAAAAATCTATATGAACATTTCATATTTTCCCTAATAATATTTAGTAAAATTTTAATAGGTTTCTGATCATTTATGTATTACAAATACTGACGATGTAAGTCGATGCAAGCTGGTATCAGCGGATTATGAATTGACAGCTTTTCTATGAAAGTAATAATATATATAGGCCAGATCGGTCCGATTAAAATAAATGAGGTCGTAGTTGTTCGTGAAAACAATGCCCACAATCAGATTTCCCAAGGCATGACAGGTATTCAGATATTAAGTATAAATTTGCCTCAGAAAAGTATTCCGTTATTCAATGTTCTATGTTCTTTGTACTCTAAATTAATTTATTGTTCAATATTCATAGTAAGTTTTTTGGTTTGTATCTTTTTAGTGTTTCATCATCTTCGTTTATAGTAATAAGTGTAGAGGTTAATTGATTTGACCAATCCTCTTTTTCCAATTAGTAGTAAGATTAATAAAGTATCCTGTAGATTTCCCTAGAATTGTTTTTTTTTTAATTCAGTAGGTTTTAAGATATTTTCAAATTTGTTCATTTTATTTGAGCCAAGACGCATTTCTGATTGCTTGCAGAAATGTATCTTTGAATGAAGAATTAAGCCATGCGTTAAGCATACCTCATAACTATTTGATTACGATGAGGAATAATGCTTGTTGCTGTCTCAGAAGTATTCGTCATTATCTAATTTTTTGATAATTTTTCCATAATAGGAATTATCGCCTTCAATACTGTTCTTTAGGTTCACTAATTTTATTTTATTTAATTTCTTAATCGATGTCGGTTTTTACACCATTATCAGAAGATTAATGACCTCTTCTCAGTAGATTTATGTATGGACTTGTAAATTGTTGTTGTAGATTCTGATCGTGACGCGACAGAAAACGATGCTGAGCTTGAATTATCAGTACATTTTGTTGGATATTAAATTTTTTTTGGATATGTGATATAATGGATTATGACAAATAAATCTAAATTGAAAGTATTTTTTCTTCTTCTTTGAGGTATAGAGGTTCTACATTCAGTTTTAAATATGTATGTGGTATATCGTATATTATTTAAGGGTATTTTTTATTTTTTATTATTTATATTTATAAATTTTTTTATTACATTTATTAATTTTGATGGGAGTTACGAAGACCTTGCTTATAAAAGATGTTCAAATAAATAAAAAAGTGCTGGGATACGAACAAATAGCTTAATTCTGATAAAAGAGCTTTAAGTTTAATTTTTTTTTTTAAATTTGGTTGTTGTGTAGTTGAGGTAAGTTTTCGTGATGTTTGAAGTGATTATTATATTGTCATATCTGTTGTACACATATATGACAAACCAATGAACTTAGAGCAACTGTGAATAGTTTTGCTATTCTGTTGTAGTTATTAGTATATTGATACATGGTTGATAATTTCAGCTGGAATATTATTTTGTTCTTTAATACAATATTTATTGCATCTAATATGTACAACCTTAAGATTGTTATTTGTTGTCCATTTTTCTATCATGATGATTCAGCTTTTTAAAGTACATAATGTCTGTATGTAGGACATTTTTGTTAAAATTATAATATGTAGGTTTATTAATTTAATTTTATGAAGGAAATGGTTTTTTAAGTGGACAATATATAATATTATTATTATCAAATACTCAAATGCTCAAAATCTGTGATGGATTTTGACATAAAATTGTAAAAATGAATATCATTGATTCAACTATGTAATGATATCAAGATATTGTACTATGCAATCAAGGATATCTAATGCAGTTGAATATGAAACGCCCAGTTAAAATCAAAATTTTAATTAAAAATTATAAATTGTTAAGGCTATTCTAAGTTCTAAATTTACTTAAATCATTTTTTTTTTTTAATTTTCATATTCGTATATATTCCTATTTGTTATTAGAATATCAGTGTCAGTTACTGGTTGAAATATCGCCGTATGAATTTTTAAGTGTTCATTGATACCACAGTTATTTTTCTTGCATAAACCTACACGTTACATCATTTTGAGCTTTTTACAATGCGGCGGAAGTTTTGGATTTTAGTCGGTAGGGTCGCTCAGTGGGTCCAAAAAGTTATCATTAAGTTTGATTAGCATTAATAAAAAGTCAATAATGCACAGATTAAAAAAATAATAGTATTCAACCGCTGCTCGAAAATTGTGGAATCTTAATATCGTACTCAATTTCATTATAAATAGTTTTCCATCATTTCAATTTATCCTTGGTACTATATTTTAGTTTTGTGTTATGATTTAACTTAGACAACAACCCCATACGTAATATTTTATTTAAAAAGCAAATATTAAACATAAATTTAATTCTGGCGACTATGATGAATTAAAATTTTTGTTTGTTAAAATTACTTATACAGCGGTGAAATTTTAAATTGAAAATTAAGAAACTTTGAGAAAATATTTAATTTCGCTACGTCTCCTTTTTAATATCATTTAAAAGAATAATAATGAAAATTGAAAGATAAAATATAATGATTATAAGTTTAATGTTAAAACTTTAAAAAACCACAAATAACTGTGTTTTCAAAGATTAAAATTCGGTTTTCTCCGATTCTATTATACTGCATATTAGACATTAAAATATCGTACAATACCTGATCCATATCAGCAAGCACTCCTAATCCTACTCGAATTCACATCGAAATTCTACGAAAACATCTCAAATATGGCACATTGCCATCTTAAAATAAAATCGAGTTGAAAATAGTATCGACTTAAACTAAACAAGTTGAATATTTTACAATTGAAATTTGATCAATAGTACTGTACCATTATATTTGAGTGTGTATAACTTATAAATTATAGACTTTGTTCAGGAAGGATTAAATGGAATTTGAAATTTAGAATGAGAGGAAGACAGATAGATATGCATGCTGTTTTAATATAGATTACTAAAATGATGATTTTTTTTGTTGTTGTTCAGTTTTTTACTTATTATCTAGTTTTTTCTTTTTTTTTATTGATAAATTTTTGTTTACCACTTGCACTTTTGAATATACACCAATATATTAGAATTTGCCTGAAGATATTTAAGTAGATTCAACCCTTGTTTAATAATGTTCTCAAAAAAATTTTTTTCTTAGTTTTTTTTTAATTAGTTGTACAACATGTTGTTGTTATTGTAGTTGTTGTTGCTGTTGTATTATTTCTATGTAAATCAAATTCAAACAAAACACGTTATTTTTTTTGTATGACTGCATTGATGGTGATTTTTGAAATGGGATGAAATCGAATTGGAATGGATATTTGAAATGATGCACCTTTATTGCAAAAGACCAATTTTTTTTTATTTGGAGACGACTTTTATTCCTTTCCTTATTTCTTGTTTATTTTCCATTATTGTTGGTTTAACATTTTGTTATTGCTTATTTTTGTTTGTTTGTCGCATTTCAAGGTCTTGCGCGTACCTTTGATATTTTATATATGGTATTAAGCGGGGTTATCGTTAGAGGTTGAAACGGGGTATTTTTTTTTTTTTTCAAAAAAGCGACATTGCGTGAATTTGACTCATTATTAGAAATATGTTGGAACAAATGTTTTAGAAGCAGCAAAAAAAAAAATGTGGTTCATATAAGTAGGTAGTAAGTAAGTGAAGCAACATAGTAATTTTTATTATCCATTATATTCAGTTTTTCATCATTATATTTGAATTGTATGAAATTGTAAAGGTGTAGTTGAAAAAAGGGTTAAATTAAGTTGACATAACAAACAAACAAAAACAAAAAAAATAAAATAATGATTTGTACGGGTGGTGAATGTTACTGAGGTTTTTATTTTTTAATTATCAAAAATTGAGGTGATTTAATGTCAATTGCGCTTTTTTGAAAAGTTCAAAGGTCTATAAAAATATAAGTTATATCTATAGATTGAAGTAAAATTTAATTGAGAAGATCTATTATTATTGAATTGATACAAATTTAGATTATAATCAGCAATAAGGTTTTTGAGTTATGATTCATCTTTTCCTTCCATTTACTCTATTCAGGTCAGATTGACAATGTAGACTTTTGATTATGAAAATGAAATTAACTGTAGAATAGCATTGCTAATGTTGCTACCTTCATCGAATTCGATTTATTGCGGTAAAAAAATACTTTTTTAATTCTAAAATGTACAATGTCGCTTTTAAGAAGAAACTATTATGCCTTAGAAGATTTGCCTCAAATTTGTAGCTTTATGTATATCAAACATTATTTTTTAAAGAACATCTTTATATCAAAATTTTTTTTAAAATTGCGAATGTATAAATTTATTTGACAAAATAGTATCAAAAAATGTATTTAAAACACAACATAACAATATAACAGACCACTGCCTGGTGAAGAAGCATCTTTATAAAATGGAAATCAGAACCC
This sequence comes from Argyra leucocephala, assembly GCA_963942445.1. Classification (NCBI taxonomy): domain Eukaryota; kingdom Metazoa; phylum Arthropoda; class Insecta; order Diptera; family Dolichopodidae; genus Argyra; species Argyra leucocephala. The sequence goes on from OZ012681.1 coordinate 55,712,436, forward strand.
CAATAATGTGACTTTTCCAGCATAACATTGGGATCTTTAAGGACTCAGATGGTTAATAGGATTAACAGGGGTAATCACAATAAGTCCATTCGCGGCTGCGATGATATAGGGGCCAGATCGCCCCCCGAAATTAGCTAATCTAATCAAAAAATATTAAATTTTTTTATTTCAAATCGGTAGCGCAACAGTTTACAAGGTGATACTCACTCACTACTCACAAGATTTTCTTAGCATTTTATAAGTAGATTGCCTTTGTGACAATGAAAAACTGTTGTTAATATTGAAAAATAATATTCCTTTAGACTACCTTTTAGTGATTATCACACCTATTACTAAATTAATCTTCTGTGTTAAATAATTACCACGTTTTTAAATAAGCAAAAAATAAATATGGATTTTGAATAAATAATAAATAGTAATAAAAAACAATTATACTAACTGAAAAATGTCTTCTTTATCCTCTGCTAAGTTATTTTTTGCATGTTTGCTATCACATAAATAAAATATAAGTATATCTATATATTTATTAGTGTATTTTGAATGATATTGGTAAATTTTTACCAGCTTATCGCAGTGGTAACTAGAAGAAGAACTGTGATCCTAATTTCAATCCAATTTTTGATATTGACCTAAGTCACAAAAATTACTTATTGTTGACAACTTGTCTTTTGTTAATTTGGCCCTTTCTAAGATAGTTCCTAGATCAGATAGCATATTATGTCCGAAATTATCTTTCCTTTTCTAGCATGAGGATAATTGCGATATTTGTCACTCTGTCAATTTATGAATTTATTAGAAGTCGTCTATCACACCCACATTTTGAATATTTTTTTTATAAGAACTAAAGACCTCGTTGTTGCTCAGGGTTTAGTGCTTTACAAATGTGCAACAGGACTCTTATTTTGATATCAGGAATAATATTTGAGGAATTCAGTAAAGCTGTTTCTCTATTCTTCATTTCATTATATTTAGATGTGGAGTTTTGCTCACAATTATACATTTATTTTTGTTACGTTGATGTTAAGACCACAGAGTTGACCTTGTGGTGTAAATTATTGAAGTTAATGGCTATTAATATCGTATAATTGGTATATCGGATATTATTAATAAAAGCACTGTTTACTTTAATTCATTTTGTTACTTCGCTGAATAATTTCTGAATTGTAAGCTTTCTCTATATAGATTAAATAATAATGTTGAGAGTATTTATTTTATATAATTTTAAGTCTCTGAGATGAACATTCTAACTGTATTTACATAGAGATTTGGCCTACCCAATTTATATACAATAGCTTTTATTTTTTCTTTAAAATTTATGACATATTTAGTAATTTAAATGTAAAAAACTATATATGTATCTATTGTGAGACTTCATAATATTATTGTTTCATTTTATTTTTCTGATAACCAAATTATATGCCAAAGTAATTTTAAAGAATAATTTAATAAATGGTTTTACAATAACCATGTACCGAAGGGATTCGAATCTATCAGGACCTTCTGATTAGTTGTCAGATGACATAATCACTACATCATATCGGTCGAAAAACGGCAATATACATTCTTAACGAGCATCTCTATGACAATTTGGTTATTTACTGCAAGTAGTGATTCATAAATAATTTTTATTTCCCGTGTTGAAATTTAAAATTACTGTTCGTAAATTGAATGTAACCTTATTTTCCCATGAAGGGAACCATGGTACAGTGCCCTGTTCTATAATTTTTTTATTTTAAATATGGCAAATATTTCAAGAAATTATTTTACATGCGCAGCAAAAAAAGTTATTGTATTAACAGCGCTAAAAATAATTCATTACTGATTTAAGCTGCAAACAGGAGATAAGCTTGCTGAGACAGCTGTAAGTTATAAGTTTTGTTAAAAAAAAATCGCGTTCAATCGACCGGCTTGGTATAGTGGTACATCATTTGACTACTAATATGGAAAGCCATAAACACGATTTCCGCTTCAGACATATAAGATTTAGTCAAATGTTTTTAATTGTTTAATTAATATTTTTCAGCAAAACTGATGAATTGATATTGGTCAATTGAAGTAAAGATATTATAAAGTCCATTTTCACATAACTCCATTTCAATCCAGTTTTCATTCTTTCAAGTCAATTTTCAGTGAATGAATGATAATAACCTGATATTATCTTATAAAAAGTATAACATAATATTTCAAATTAAATTTTAAAATTTAGTTGAACAACAAAAGCACAATATTAAGAATGGTAAACTACTTACTTCCTTACTTGCTTGCTTGTTTGCTTGTTGCTTGCTTTGTTACTTGACAACTCAAAATAAATACACATTTCAATCAGTAATGACTGCTAATTTTACTAATTTTGGTTAGTTTTTGTTACTTTTTTCTTTTTTGTTTTCCTCCTTTTGTGATGTTGAGTTCGTTGAGATTTTCCTTTTTATTGTTTCGCCTTTTTTTTGGTTAATATAAGTTTGAATTGCATTATAACAAAAAACATGATTTTCGAAACAATTCCAACACGACAGGTTGCATGAAATTAATTGGAAAACAATCAAATTTAAAGAACCGTTTTTAAAGAGGTGATCTTGTACGATGATGACAAAAAAACAGAGCAATAAAAGAATCAAAAACAAAATGTTGAATACATATACTTTTAGATTAAAATAATTAATGCATTCAGTATTTAACAGAGGTTAATATTCGCCACCACCATTCATCATGCACCATTCACCATGCACTATTCACCATGCACCATGCACCATGCACCATGCACCATGCACCATGCGTCATGTATCATGCATCATGCACATGCACCATGCATCATGCACCATGCACCATGCACAATGCACAATGCACCATGCACCATGCACCATGCACCATGCACCATGCACCATGCACCATGTACCATGCACCATGCACCATGCACCATGCACCATGCACCATGCACAATGCACAATGCACCATGCACCATGCACCATGCACCATGCACCATGCACCATGCACCATGCACCATGCACCATGCACCATGCACCATGCACCATGCACCATGCACCATGCACCATGCATCATGCACCATTCACCGTGCAATATCATCCATCTTCTATAATAATTTTCCAATTCGTTTTCCATCGTCAATTTTGAAGATGTATGAATTTTCGGGAGTCGGTTTTTACAAATAGTTCAGTCTCTTGGACGCAGAAAATTTTAAATGTATGTATACGCAAATTCATATTATTAAAAAAATATTTAAAAAAATTGTTCTATGTAAAAATTCTTGCATTATTTTCATCTCGCTTAAAGCTTTTTTTTTCAAGTGTTTCCTTATAAAAGATGATTCTAAAGTTGAAAATACACAACATGAGGTCCTTGGTATCGATTTGTAAGGATATCAATAAATTTATCATGTTTTTCTAGTGAACTTTAAATTTTTCATAATTTATAAAACATGTAGGTATACATCTCTAAAATTTTGTACAAGTGCTTGAATGAAAAATAAAGTTTTTCTGCTTCCAATCGATTCTTTAAAACCGTTTTCTATTTTACCATTACTGGTTAACATATTTTGTATATTCTATTTTATTTTTTGTAAAATATATAGATGATCAGTTGAAAATTATTCACCAACTATAAGATTAGCATTAATAGTTAGTACCTTTCATAAACAGAATTATAATTAAATACAATTACCTTCAATGTGTAAGAAAAATGAATAAAACAATAAAATAGAATGTACTAGTATAATTAATCATAAAATACTAATTAACATTTCTTTTGTAGATAAATTTATAAAATAATGAAAAAAAGGACACTTATAATTATATAATAACGATACAGGAAAATATCCTTGATGTTATCTATTCAAAAACAAAAAAAAAAAAATATGTATACTTTGTGAATTAATTTACCCTGCAATTTTTGCTTAATTAAATTTAAGTTTTTTTTTTTCATTATTATTATCATTATTATTATTTTTTACTTCTTATATTTATTTCATCATATTTTTAAGTATCATTTTTACCCAGTTTTCTGTTTTAAGTTCTTATTGCATATTTGATGCATTTGTAAATTGTTGTAACGACATCCTGAAAGCTTTTTATGATTCCCTTTAGATTTTTTGTTGTTGTTTTTGTTTATTTTTTTTTCAAACAAAATTTTCACTTAAACATTAGAGATACAATTGTCATTGTGAAAAGTAGAAATGACGATAGGGGGGATAATAATAATAATAATTTTTTTTTTCATCATTTTTAAGGACATTTAAAGGACCTACTTTGTTATATAAATAGATGTTTCCGCTTTTTAGCTTCGCCTTTTTATTCTTAATTATTTTTTTATACGTATAATTTTTTTTTTCTAAAGTCATTACCTATATATTATAGAGTAGTTGTTGTTAATGTTGCCTTTGTTGTTGTCTATTGTTTGTTGTTATTGTTTGTTACTATTCTACATACTATACATACTACCACTACAACAATTACTATACTATAATAATTTTTAATATAAAATTTTTTGTTTGAATTTTTTTAATGTATTTCTGTTTTTTTTTTTATATTCAGTTCACGGTAGTTCTTTCGCTGTTTTACAGATACAATTTTTTATTATTTTTGCAATTTCATTTTGAAAATAATTTTTTCTCGTATTTTTTAAGTTTTACTTTTTTTTTTTCTAAATATATAAAAACAGGTATATATATGTAAAATTTTGTATTAAATTAGAAAACAGATGAAATGTATTTAAATAAACCAGAACTTTAGGATATCTACTCAGAAGAAGGATGAACTAGATTTGATGTAAAGTTGTATTTGAAAATTGTTTTTTTTGGTTAACAGAGCTTTCTGTTGGAACTCGGTCTTTGTTTTGATCTGGCGGATTCATTAATTTTTTTTATCAAGCCTTGCGTTTGGTATTATTCGCCAATTTGTTATTAACAAATATATCAACATAATATATAGAATATGGTTTAAATGACGATCTAAATAGAAGATCTGAATTTCTGTTCAGTGTGAACAATGAATCGTTAATTTAAGTTTTCTTTAATTATTCAGAAAATAATGGAATTTTTTGATATTATAGTTTGGTAATAACTTAATGAGGGAAAAGGTAATTCTACTTTAGTTACTGACAAGAAAGAATAATTGTAATTTAATTTAGTAGATTATAAGACTTTCAGTAGTTGACAAAGTATTTTTTAAGGCTGAAGTACCTTCTTGTATGAAAAGAGTTGCCTATTTTGTGTTCTAACTATCATATTGCATATGATGTACACGACAATGTACTGTATCGAATGGCTTTGAAACCAGAAAGCATATAATATTTTATGCCATAAAACTGTGTTTTTCTGTAAATAATAATACCTTGAATAGACCTACCGAGACAACCATATAAGACATCAATACCATCTGCTGGGTAAATTTTACCTCAACAATTTCGAAAATCAGTAAATTCCCCACATAATATTTTATTGTTATTCAAACAAAATTAGTCCTATAAGACTCCTATATGACTCCCGATAAGCACTAAAGTTGTTATAATGATATTTTGATGGGAATAATGTGATTAATGTGCTTGATTGCTATAAGAATGTTCTTGCGGGATTTGTTAAAATAAGATTTTCAGCAATGTTGTTATGAGTGTAGAAATGCGTAATCCCATAACAAGAGTTAAAGTGTTGTAATAAGAATAGAATTACTAAAATAGCAGTACATAGTAGTGTTATTATTTTACTGTGTTCCTATATTGTTACTAATAAACTTACTGTAGCTTTTGAATAAATATTTAGAATAATAACGGTCAGTATTTTCTACAAACATGGCAAAAACAAAAATTAGAAAGTGTTTTTTGCATTCTTTTCACAAAAATATTATTTTTACTTAAAAGAATTATTATTTAAATATCAAGTTTATGTTATGTTATACATCAATTAACGTACATTATTTAATAGTTTAAGATGGAATTTAAAAATATATTTTCTTTTTTTTATTTAAAGATTGGTTATTTTTGAAGGGCAATGTATTTTTCGGAAGTATTATTATAATAAATGCCAATGAAATTTCTTTCACAGCCAAATTTTGCATTTTGGTTATAAGTATTAAAACAATTTATTATTCTTAACCGGAAAATATATTATTTATATATTTTTTAGACATTTTTTATTATAAATCATTTACATACAGATATAAAAATATTTAATCAATATAATTAAATAAATAATTAATACCTATGTCCTTTTCTCATTAAAAATTATAAAATCTATAAAATTATTATTTTAAAATAAAAAATAATACCTATCTTACTATAACATATTTATAACGTTTCGTAACAATTACGGAGCACTCAAATTAACACTAATACTGATATAATAGTGTTTATAATAGTGTTATAAGAGTGCGTAAGAATCTTATTGCAAAAAAATTGTTACGTAGGTCACGTTTAACATTGCAATTTTCCAATTTCAGTATTAATTAAAGCATAATGACACCAGCGGTGACACCGATGCTGCATTGCCAATGAAATAGCATAAAATTTTTATTATGATTTGCTTATATTTTTTCTTATATGCAAATTTTAAGGCTTTAGCGGGAAATATTAACGAATAAGATTTGCCAAACAATTTCCAAATCGCTCACCGACTGCATGATTTATGCTCCTGCTGCAAAATTAACAATAAATTTGAAATGCAATCACCATTAATAGTGATTGATTTTATGATAACAATCTACTTTGTGCAATAGAGAAATGAAATAAATTAATGTTTTGTGTTTACTTTGCATATTAGCAATCTATCGTATCTAAAAAGTATTTTGTTCAATATTTTTTTTGAAGGACTAAACATGTTCATTACTTAACAATTAGTTTTCGAAATTCAATACCCGATTTTACATTGAATCGTATATAAAAAAATATTATCTAAAAAATAACTGCTTCAATATGTAATGTGAATTCAGTAACACAATTCTGAACTTTAAAGAAATGGATTTGTTATATTCGAGAGTTCATTTTAAATCAAAAGATTGTTTTATAATGTTTTATAATGGATACTTTTATTACAACAAACTACTGTTTTAGAACATTTTTTGGATTGTTTTCGGAAATACAAACTAAATATATATGTGACATGTTTTTTATATTATTTGAACTTTTATTCAGACAAGTGAGGTTTCTTTAATATAGAGAAAATAAGTTAGCAAAGGGCTGGAATCAATCTAATTCAAGTAAAGATTGTGTGATACTTTACAACTATTATCGTAACTTCACTAACACTATCTCATTTTTTTGTCCTGCTACACTTGGGAGTATAGGGCTTTCACAAATCTCAAAGTGTTTAATTTCACTCCATTTTCCATTGTTATTTTATATATTCTTATTGATTGATGTGTACCATGTTTCCCGCGGTCTATCTATTTTTGTTTTGCCTTGCTAAATTATTCGCAGGTCTTCTGAGGGTGTGAAATATCAACCTCCATTTTATCTTCTTTATTTGAGTCCCTATTAGTTTTGTCTTGGCCATTTCCCAGAGTTCATTGTTTTTAATTATTTTGGGCCACAATATTTTGCATATTATTCGCAAGCATTTTTTAACAAAAACCTGCATTTGCCTTATATATTTTTTGGTTTATGAGTCATGTAATGTATGTCCATGTCCGCTGTCCATGTCCGTTGATTTCACGCAGGTACCATATATTCTAAGTTTAGTCCCCAATGGTCACTTACACAGAGTTCAAAGTTTTCTAAAAGCCATTCTGTTTAATTTGCCAAAAACCATTCTGTTTAAACCGATTCCTAATGTCTGTTTTAGTGCCTCCACTTGTAGTAATTATACTATCAAAGTAATTGGCAAGGTGATATCTTTTATAACTTCCTTGTTGATTGTATTGATATGGGCACTATTTCTTGCGTTAATTTTGATAACATATTTAAGTTATGCACCATGAGTTCAACACATTAACGTAGTTTCATCACATTTTGTCCATCACAGTAAAGTGATATCACTACGTAGATCCACTACATTTACGTCTTGCACCGCTCTTACTGCGATAACATTTAAACAAAAACTAAATAACAGTTGTTCATGTATATTAACATTCACTGAACAGAACTTAAGTTCTTCAATTGCATCCTAATGCATGACAATCATTAATTAATTTCATAATATCTTTTTAAAAAAAAATATTTGTTTGCGCGTTTAAAAAAATAAAAATAATTAAAAAATGGAAAAATCACACAAAAAAAAACAATAAATCGTATATGAAATTTATTTTCCATATGTTAGACAGGACTCATCAGGACACTTAAACAAAAATAAATAAAAAAAAAAAATAAATAGAAAAAATTCAAAAGAAAAACAAATGTAATTGTGAATGCAGTATGCTTTGTTTAATTATTTCATAAAAATCCCCTTAGGTAATTTGTCTTCATTAAATTCTTTAACGTTTGTTTTTTGTTGTTGTTTTTGTTTTCTAATTATAAACATATTTAAGGATATTTTTTTTTATATCTTTGCATAATTTTTATACACATCCTTTATTACAAATATGTGCATATCCTTTTTTTATTTAGAACTTTCTTATTTTAAATTTGTATATGCAATTGTTGTTTTTGTAAATGACATGATTACCAATTCAGGTAAAATGTTTGTATATTTTAATTTTTTTTTTCTACTCTTCAACTCTATATCATTATTATTATTAGTATTATTGTTTAATTTTGTAGATTTTTGTTATCCTTTCTTTTTCGCAATAATTGTTCTTTATTTATAAGAATAATATACAAGTGACAAGGTATAATGTATTTTCTTGATGTTATTATACAGGTTGTCAAGGGAAGGAGAATGTCAAAAATGTTTCTATAAAATTTCAATTTTCCTTCAGAATAACGAAATCGATGATTATATCCTGAGAACGAATACTAAGAGTATGCTAACTCTGTTCATTAACAATCAATTTATCGAAAAAATATTCAATATTAAATATTTGAGTGTATTTAACAAGCTTTCCAGGTAAAATACGGAAAATATTTAAAACAAACACTCAATAGGCTATATTATTTCAAAATAAATTAACCAGATACGAAAGTGACCGAATTTGGTTATCTGTGTTCAGTCGATGCCAAAACACTACACAGAAGTTTGCAAATGAAAGGAATATATACGAAGGAAAATATATTTGAATATTTTCGAGATATATTTTATTTAAACAGGAAAAATCAAAGTCATATCTAGCTCTTTTCATTATTATATTTCATAATATATAAGAGGAGATGTAGCGAAACTAAATATTTTTTAATTTTCAATTAGAAATTTTCAATATAAAATTTCACCACATCCATAATTCATTTTAACACAAAACACAAAAACTTTAATTTATCAAATTGCCGCAATTCACCCGTCACCAGAATTAAATTTAAATTTAATTGTTTCTTAAAATAACTTATTACAGATAGTGCAGGCCAGACAGGTAAAGATTTTGCCTAGAAGAATAGGAATCCTCCTCTCACATTACATTTGTTTGTGACGCCACAGGTCACAAAAGACATAAATATTTCCTGGAAGGCATAGCCTAATTCTGAAATTGTTATCAAAGAAATTTAGCAAGGACACAGACCTGCAATTCTAAGATTTACAAATAGGGGAACTACAATAGATGTAAAGAGGCCTCGTGTGCATAGAACTTCAAATAAAAAAAAAAAAATCGGTTGTTGTCTCAAATAAAGCAGTTAAAAAAATCAAATGTAGTACCAGCGATAAATAATCAGAAACTATGGAAAACAATATTCATAATGATAGTGAGTACGATTTTTTATATAAATTTCTCGAATACTAGTTTTAACGTTAATTGTAATAGATGCATAAAACTATATATACACTAATTACAGTCATATATTGTTTACAATATATTTAAATACAAATAATTTAAAAAAGCTAATTGAATTATTTTCTTCAACATTTAAACAACAAATTTCTGCAACATTATTAGGCTATATGGATCGACCAATATCAAAATAAAACAGATTTTATACAAATTTATCCCTTTACAAGTAAAATAAATAAATTTCAGCAATTCATAGTATAAAAATTAAATTATTACACAAATTATCTAATTTATTTTCAATTATAGAAACGTAATATTTAAAATATTTAAATCTATAATTAATTTCAACCATAAGTTATGTCAACAAAATATATATATATATCCATATATAAAATAAAAATAATTATTCCACCTAAAAATAATATTTTCGGTTTAACAAAATTAAAGTTAAAAAAAAAAAACAATAAAAAGAGAAACATAAAAATAAATAATTAAAATCCATTTTAATACTCGCTAAATCACATGAAGATTAACGCATATTAAAAGAGAGATTTTAATATGGTAATTAGTTATATTTTTATTAACGTGATTTTCTCATTTGTTTATTGCAATTTAAATGAAACCATTAATTACCATTTAAAATTATTTTTTTTTTCTTATTTTTATTTATTTTGCTTTTCATTTTTATTAATTTTATAATTGCTGATAATATTTTCATAGTCAACTCTCAACTTAATAAATAAAATTGCAATAATTTTCCTTTGTTTTTGTTTTTATTTTTTATTATTGTTTTTTTTTTTTTTTTATTATAATTTCCATATTAAATCTACCTTTATTGCAACATTATTGGAAGGATACACTGATTTAATTTGGTTCTGTGAATCCTTTCTTTCAAAATTATTAAAAAAGCTTATTGTTGTTGTTTTAATATTATTATTATTATTATAAATTTGGAATCAAGCATCATGGCATAAGTTTCTATAATTTATTTTAACACCTACATATTCATATACTGATATGTTTTTATTTCAATAGTGATACAAAAAACCTTTTGGACAAGATTTTGTTGAAAATTAAAAAATAATTTAATTTTCTGCAAAGTATATTAAATTTTGTTTTTGTTTTCCTTACTCCTCTTGGGAGCATAGGGCTTTCACTTGACATTTACATTTACATCGTGCTTGATTTTTAGCTGCTAATTTCACTGGCATTTCCAAGGCAATGTTTACTTTCATTTTTTAATCTGTTTGCCTACTGTAGAAGACGACTTTGATAACTCTATCTGCGTCTACGTGGTAAGACGACGTCATATTTTTCTGCAAGTTGTCGCTGCGGTTTTATACACCTTTGACGTTAAAATACCTGACATTACGATGTTTACTGGGTACGTCATGTCACATACTTTTGGCAATTGTTGACAATTGTGTAATTATTATTAGTGTTTGTCTATTATTTATTTATTGTGTAATTTTTATTGTGTTGTATCTCATATATCTCGAGTATTGATATAGATATTGATATAGGTAATATTTTTAGTTATATAAAGTTTTAATTATATTAATTATTTTTATTGATTATAAATTTTATATATAATATTTTGTTATTTTTTTTAATTATATTTTATACCTCCCACGGAATCGAACCCGTGACTACCACAACGTAATTGAAACATATTTTTGTGCTCCAACCGATTAGGCCACGGAAGGGATAAAAAGTAGTTAAAAGTATATAAAATAAATATTTTAATTAAGACACAATGTTATGTCTTCAGTAAAGTCATAACTCTCCTCGAAAATGCGTTCTTGATAATTTGAATTTGCAGATTTTTTTAACTGAATATTTGCTGTATTTATTAAGTCAATAAAGATGTCTCTAAATCCGGAATTTTTGTTTGGCTCATAGCTTTGTAAAGTTTATAACGATCGGTGTTTTGCCTTCTGTTCCAAAATCCTTAGCCAGATACTTGGCTAAGAAAAAATTTCTTTTGCAGAAGTAAAAAGTTTAGTTTTTGAGTTTTGATTTTTGAACTTATATAATTGAAATGTAAGGTACAACAATTTTAACTAATTCGTACTAAAACTGAGTTTCTTGACTATAGTTTGATATACATAAATATAGTCGTGTTCGTAGTTGCAGTAAAACCTGCATCGGCGTCTTGCAGATTTTTTTACCTGTTACTATGAACGAAAAACTTGCGCAGGCGCGCAGAAAATACTTCAGTAGTAATTCTTGTTCATAGAACCAGCACATGCACAATTTGTTTTTAAGTTATATTATATTATTTATAATTATATTGTTATATATTTCTATATATATTTAATATATTTTAATATATTTTTTTTTATATTATTATTCATATATCAAAATATATTAAAATTATTTTATATTTTTTTAAATATATTTATTTTATTATATTTATATATATATGTATATACACATTTATTTTATTTTAATAATTAATTTCTATTTTTCATTTACATATTTTTTGATATCATTACTTTGTTAAATTGCATGTACTTTAAAAATCATTCGAAAGCAAGCGCACTAAAATATCTGCACATTGTGCCGGACGAGACGCGACACCGTTTACTATGAACACAAGTAATCTATTGCATGTAACTATGAACAGAAAATCTTTTTTGTTGCGCATGCGCGACCACTACGAATACGCCTTATCTGTCAAAAAAATTGTTCTTGTAAAATTCAGGACTGTAACCCCTATGCCGTATGAAACATTTGTACAAAATTAAGAAGATGGTAGTTTTGTAATTTCAGCACCAAATGAAGAAATATTCAATATTGTTTTTCTTATAAAAATAATTTTTAGCAAATCTAGTGAATTTTTATAGGTGACAAAGCTAGACTTACCACCAGGGCAACAGTAGGTATATTTTTTTCTGTTTGCCAATATTTGCTTTACAAAATAAACATTCATTTGAACTTGAAGAATAATACACATTTCGATATGGCTAATTCAAAGACACAAACCAAGGAAAATTAAAAAAATTAAATAGGTATTTTATTTTTTGGGCAGCTTTAATTGATGAGCTTAAAAAATATTTCTAATATGCAACAGCTTCATATTTTATTGATCTAATAATGTTTTTCTATTTGGGTCTTATATTAAATATATAGTTTTCTTATATTGGTTTAGAGCTTGGATATATCCTTCTATAAATGATTTATTTGAAAAATGTTCACAAAATTTAGTAGGGTTGGGGATACTACACTGCTTTATTCATTAGTTCACAGAGGAAAGTTTTACAGATATAATTAGCGTGTTAATATGTTAGATTCTTTGTGAATAAATGACACCAAATTAAAGAGTAATCGAAAATATCAGAATATACGCTTTGTGGCGTAATTAATAGAGCATTTCCACCACCTTATCGGTTTTTCAACCTGGTTCAGTATCTTTTGTCATTGGGATAAATTAAATGACAAAAAATAGTTTACAGTATAATCTGGTAACAATTTAAATCAAATGGAGCATATTATATTTAAGAAAGCTTAGTTCTTGACAATAATGGTAGTTTTCTACATTTAATCAGTTGATAAGCCAGAAATTTGATAAATAAATGATCGAAAAACATTGTAAATCTTTTAGAACAAACTTGCAGTACCGTTAAGAAAGGAAGAAACTTAGTTAAAAAAAGTAAGTACCTAAGCTACTACCAAGAATATAAAAATAAAGGAAAAGAGACGGATGATATCTATTACTTGCCAAGAATAGATATCACCCGTCTAAAACTTAATTTGTATTGTATAATTAGAATGTTTAATAATGTATTGAATAATATTAGTATAATTTTTATTATTTTTGAACCAGGACAGTGTCGTTACTCCAAAACAAAATGAAAATACCAAAAAATGTAAAAACACAATCCCCCAAAAAAAAAAAAAAATTCAAAATTCAAAATTCTAAAAACTAAAATTGCGTTTTATTACACAGTGACATCATATGTCAGGGTTAACCTTTTTTTCAGAATATTTTGATTTTGGTATTTTTTGTTAAAGCATTTTTTTTTTGATATTATGTACCCAACCCTTTTGAATTTACGTTATTGTAAACCTTATAACTTACTCAGATAAGTCTGTGTGTGTAATACGTGGTAACATTTGAGTGTAATGAATATTGATTAAAAACGAAAAAAATTAAGTGACTTCATGTCACCCCAGTTATATTCTTAAGTCTATAATTCTTCATTTTCTTATGTTCTTGCATTTACAACTTATATTCCCAAATTTTTAATTTTGTTTACATTTTGTAATTTGATGGTAAATTGTTGTAGATTTGACGGTCGTAATTAATTTTAACATTTATCGTTAGCCAGAGTTAACCAAAACGAATAAAAAAAAAACTAAACATTATTATATTTATTAATTGTTTAAAAATCAAATTTAGGTAGCTATATTGGCCAACATGTCAATATCGAAGATTCTAGCTTAATTGACAATGAAAATTTTCTTAAGCGACTAAGACAAGCAAGACAACTTTAGTTATGTTGAAACCGTTTATTTATCAAAGACTTATTGGATTTAGTATAAATCAAAGATATATTTAGTTTATTTGAGTCAAAAGTAAATTAATGCCTAGTCTTTAAGACTAGATTTAATGTTGCAATAATGATAGGTGTTCTCAGCGACTTCAAAACCTGAAGTTTTTGAAACTGTTGTCTTCAATTAAAAGGGACTGCTGAAGTCTTTTTTGATAATTTAGATAAAAATAGAAAACAAAAAGAATATATTTTAAAGTTTAATGAACATTTTCTAATTGAACTCACTTTATATTTAAAATATAAAAAAAGATTCTTATGTTTGAAAACTTTTTAACAGCACTGTATATTTAAATGAATATACGAGTACATTTTGTTTTTCATCATCATTATACGTTTATTTTAATTTTAATTTCATATACTTTTGGGAACTTCCAATAATATGTCATCACTTCCTACAATATTTGTATCACTTCATCTCCTCTACCAACATCTAGTATAATATAGCTAAAGGACAGTTAAAAAAAAAAATAAGAAAAAAAAATAAAATAAATTTTAAATCCTGTTGGTGGTTTTCAATTGGTTTTTTTATTCATTCTGATAGGAGTATTTTTTATGTTAAATTCTGATGTGGTGCGTGTAAGTGTGTTTGTACAATAATGTGGTTAAATACTTATTTAAAAGCCTACGCACATATGAAAAAGGCAAAAAAAAAAATAAAAATAATAAATAATAATAATAATAATAATAATAAACAGAGTGATAACTTTATTTTCATAATTTTCAATGTCTGTTAATAAATTACATTATTAGTGAGCCCAATGTAATAAATTCAAAGGTTATATAGCATAAAATTGGGTGGAATAAAATTTCACAGATCAGTTAATTAAATGTATATTCGGTGAGTGTTGTTTAATTAATAAGTTAAGTATCGGAAGAAAAAAATTATGAATGAAATACAGTCCCTTAATACTAATTAAAAATAATAAAATTGATTGACAGGAGTATATCAAATATTTAAGATTGAAGATTAAAGCTTAAAAAAATCTTACATTCTTTGAGCAAAAAAAAACCTTTACTAAAATAATGTACATTAAAAATGTTAATAATGCTAAACACAATGGCAGGTACCGGTTCATTATCCCTTTTATTTCTATCAAATTGCGAGAAAATCAATGTTTCCTAGAAATGGCATGTCCAATAATAGGCTTTTTTATTTAATATACAAGAGATGATGTAAACAATATGGAATAGAATTTTGATTTTATATTAGAATAAAATTATTAATTTCCAAACTGATGAAAGAAGAATATCAACCATCAAAAAAATGATAATGTTTAAATTTTATGATATATATAACCGTTCTTATATCGTTAATGAATTAAAAAAAAAAATGGAAAATAAATTATCTAATAATTTTCAATTTAATTACTTATTTATAAAATAATGAATTAGATCCTAGCATTTTCATATCAATAAACCAATTGACCCATTTCGATATAATACGTGTAGATTTAAGTATAAGGACGGCATTAAAGGTGGTCCATGATACTAAAGAATTTAATTTTCTTAACAATTGGTAATCAACAATTGTATAGATGGTTCTCAACAATGGGATAGATATTTAGTTGAAGCAAATCTTATAATTTGTTGAATATCACTATTGCTTTTGCCTTTGTTACACCTCAGTGCATAATATGTTATCAGCCATTTTGAAACCAACTATATTTTTAGCAATGCTTTTAATTGGGATCAACTTTTTTCAATTTTCATGTAGGTAATCTCTTTCACCACTATTTATTGTATTGTGTTGTTATTTTTTTATTGTATTTTATTGTATTTTATTGCCATAGTAGCACTTTTATGTTTGTTTTGGAAGTACTTGCTTGTGATGATCTTACAGATTGCAATTTAAATCGATTTTTACTATTGTACCTTTAGAGCTTCTGATATAGTATGACCTTAATTTTTTTCTTTTAATTTACGGTCAAATTTGGTATTGTTTCTTGTTTCGTCATTGGCTACAGCTTCAAATTAAAGACTATGTGTCGTCAAAATGTTTTTAATATAATTTTGAGACATTTGTTTACGAATACTTGTTTTGATTTTGTGTGATCTCCGTTGAAAAAAGCAGGTTTCACTATCACAAGGACAACAACAGTCTTCATACAAAAGTGGAAGATGTTAAGCTTTGTGTTACGTTCAAAATGTAGATTTCTTTATATTGGATTTAGTTTTACGAATTAAACTTTCGCTTTGTTTATTCTGTTGAAAACTGCTGCATGTGTGTATTGTAATTCTCACTAGTGTACTGCTCAGCTAACAAAATTCATTTACATATTTTATTATTTATATAAAAACCTTAGGATAATTGCCAATTTGGAATCAAATATCGCTAATTTGGAACCTTAAAATGAAAATCAAAAATTAACCTTGTATATTCATATCTTTATTTGGGGATTATGAGGGAGATGCTGTACACACATAGGATCTAATGAATATATCCGAGGGATTTCTGGTGTTCCTAGCTTCCCAAAAATATATGTCTTTAATGGCGAATCTTATTATTAATTGGTCTGGAGCATATTTTAATATTTTTTTTATGATAATTGGTGCTGTCGTTAGGGTCATATTATAGTTCAAAGTAAAAATTTTTGGAAAAACAAACAATATATATTTTCTTTCTTGAAAAACAAAAAACCTCAAGGTCTTACCATAAAAATCCTCATAAAATATACTTCAGAAGATCGTTATTTCATAAAGGACACATTCCCAGTTTTATTTAGAAAAAGGGTAAAAAAAAGTTTTTTTAATAAATGCTTATATCTTCTAAACTATTCGATGTTGACATAAAGTATGTATGCATGAGATATAGAAAAGAGAGAGACCTTTCCAGCAGTGTATGGGAAGGTTTTATGGTAAAATTTTGAGATATTTGGTGTTTAAAGAAAGTTAATAAAGATTGTTTTTTTTTTTTTTAATTTTCTACTTTGAATTACAATGTCTCCATAACCGCAGTACCAATCATCATCATATAAATGATGAAATATGCTCCAGACCGTTATCTTACTAGATAAAAAATATCTAATAGATAACTGAATATATATATATCTTATAGATCAACAGATATAACGGTTTATATACAAAAACATCAAAACAACAAGGCTAATTTCAAATGTCCCTTTTGTCCTTAAAGGATAAGATGCGCCATTAAAGATATATATTTTTGGAAAGCTAGACACACCAGGTATCCTTGGGGTATAGTCACTAGGTCCTACGCGTATACAATAACTCCCTCAGAAGAGCAAATTAAATTATAACAGTTATGAATCCAATAACTAAGGATATTTATGAAGTTTCAGAATTTTCATATAACTTCAATAACTATACATATATTAATTGAAGAACTCTGAAAAGTTTATAACTCCCTTATTTTGTATGTGATTTAATTGTTTTACATTGTAAATATGTCATATGAATTTCTCTTGGACTAAATCAGCACGAGCCCAAAATAAAATGCTCTTCACTAATTTAGTAGTCGTGAGTTAAGATAACGGATAAAATAAAAATGGGAACGCTTACTAGATGATAAACTAAACTATTAGACTAGTACACTAGACAATAAATAGTGTATTGGATAGTAAAATAATCAACTACTTTGTAAAAAACTTGAAATAATTTTATGAAGTCCAAATAATTATGGGTCCGAACTATGGTAAAGGCTCTATGCTTCCAAGGAGAGTAGATAGAGAAATATAGGGTTTTCCAATAAGAGTGATATGATTTCTTTTTAAAAAAAAACACACACTAATTGTTAAGGAAATTCAAATGTACGATCGATATAATTAAGTTCTGAATAAAACGTCATTCAAATAGCCTCCACGACTTCTTCTGCAGCGAATTCGATTAACCTAATTTTCGAGCAATTTTTCCACTAAATCCAGTCGTATGTCATAAATAGCACGTTCAATATTGACTTGTAAAGTTTGAAGAGAGTCTGGTTTATTGCTAAAGACCAATGACTTCAAATGGTTCTGATGGTTCTATCAGACCAAAAACGCCACCAAACTGTCAATTTAGGCGAATGTCATAGTTTTTCATGAATAATTTGTGGATTTTCTTCGCACCAGAATCGATAGTTTTTTTTATTTAGCGCACCACTCAGATGAAAGTGAGCCTCAAGATGACGATTTCCTTAAAAAAAATCGTTATCGTTTTCAAGTTGTTCCAAGGCAAAATCAGCAAATTCACGACGTAAAAAATTGAAAAAAAAAAAACAAATTGTAAACATTAATGAATTCAATGAAAAAAATGACAGATCATGACATATTACAAATGGCCGAAACGTCACTTCAAAATAATATCATCCCTATTGGAAAACCCATAATATTATATAGCTGTCCTGCTGAATATTATTAAGAATTAGTTAATACTGGACACTTGTAAAATATATTTACAGAAATATTGAATTGAATGGCTATATACTTTCAAAATTGCTACATAGATGAAATTAAAATAATATTAAATTTGGTTTAAATTTTTTTAAACACTATGTAATTGGAAATTTCAATTTTGTGCGTTTAAAACGTAATAAAAAAAATCGTCATCATGTTTTTCATCAATTGATGTTCTCACCACTTGAATGATCAAAAAGGATTTAAATTGGACAATTGCAAAAAATTGACTTTTTGTTGTATTTTATTTCATTTTTAATAAATTCATTGGTAAGGAATAATTTTTAGTTAATTAAATTGCGTGAAAAATGTTTGATTCGAAAATTTTTAATTTTCATTTTCTCATTTTTATTTATTTACTATTTTAATTGTGTTGAATAATAATGTGATCATATTTCAGTTAAACAAAAAAAAAAAGTAAAAGTTAATATGTTTTTTATCATGTATTTAATAATTTTCGGAAAATATAAATATAATTAAATTTTATAAAAGAAATAGCTATTTTTATATGCATCAATTTGATATGTTTTTGTCTTGAGTAAACAATTTTTTGTCAAATTGAATGTAAGCAAGTAGATTTCGTCTCTGATTACCGTAAGAAGAATTAAATCAAAATTTATATGTTGCCAAACAGTAGGACATAAAACATCTATACATAAATGCACAGTTTAGACTATCGAAGGCTTGAAAGAAAGAAAATATAACGGAACTGTTTGAGTGGGAGCATTGACGTTTTAAAAATTAATTTTCATAGCCAGTTAAAATATATATAGTTAAAACCTCTCATATTCCACAACGGAACTGTTTGAGTGGGGGTATTATCGTTTTAAGTTCGTCAAAGCAAGTGCCTATATCTGTGCGTGTTTATAAAATAGCTTAAGTATTCTAAAAATTACGAGTTTTATCTGTGAAGATAGAGGGAGCATCATATTATTGATTTTTTTTGATATTTTTGACAAATTAAATGGCTTTGAAAATTGTCAAGGAAACTTAACACATTTATGTATGATTTATGATAATTTGTTGAATACATAGTAAATTGGAAAGAAAACCAACAAACAGCTCCAAAAAAAGTTAAAATTGCACCTTTCTAGTAAAGATAAATAAGATGATTTTGTATTTCTTTCCTCAGTCGAGTACAAAAACAACTGAAAGAGTTTGTGAAAAGTAGACGAAATATGCGTATTTGTAAGCATATATTTAGTAAAATTAATAGGAAAATATTTGTATATTTCCAACAATGATAACGGCTGGAAAATCATAAATATTTGCAGTAAAAATGGTTTTTCTATTTCTACCCAGTTGACCAAACTTTAAATTTTTATACTAGTACCAAATGTACAACATAAATTTTTTACCAGATTTAAATTAGGAATTGTACATGGATTTTTTCAGAATTTGTACCACAAGAAATTTTTCCCACATAGTATCAATAATTTTTCTTTATGAATACAGAAAAGTAGTGGTACAAGTACCCTTTAAAGACGTCATAAAAAAATTTTATTTTAAAAGTACCGTAATCTTTTCCTACAAAAAATCTTCAATTAGGTCGTACCCAAAAAAATTTTTCACATTTTTTTCACATTAATTATACTAGCAATATTTCCAACAATTATTCCTTTTACTGGAAAAAATACTGAATTAGTATCGAATGATATTCCAACGAATATTCCAAGAAATAAGAAAATACTTGTTACCAACGGGAAAATACAATGGATAAAGTATTGGTACAACGTCTTGCACGTTGAAAAAAACATTATCATACAAAATGTACCAACACTTTTTCCAACTGTTATTCCTTTTACTAGAAAAAACATCAAAATATGAAAAAATATAAAAAAAACTTGAAAATAATATTAGTTTAATATTTGAAAGTGTAATTAAATGGTATTAAATAGTTAAAAAAGTGTTAAATAGTTGAAAAAATTTGAAATTACAAAATAATTTAAATCTAAAAATATTTATATTGAAAATAATAACAAATTAGAACGTTGATGTTTTTTTTATTTCAAATAAGTATGTATATATACATTACATATGTTATAAATTATTAGGAAATTTAGTTGGATATATTGGTGGTACGCTTTAAGTACTTTTCGTGTACAAATAGTATTTCCAAAAAATATTCCTTAAATATTAATTTATAATAATAACATCTCTTAGTTGGACTGGGTATGATATGAAACGAACTTGGCTGTTGGAAATACCCATGTTATTAAAATTATTCAGCAGACGGTGATTTCACAGTTAAAATTAAATATAGCAAGCCGTACGTTATAATGAAAACTGCTCTTAGAAAATGCAAGGATTCATGCAGACCGAGAAGACTACCTCAAAACTAAGACGAGGAACCAGCTTTTGAAAAGCAAAAAAATAATGGTAATAATTATCTGTTTATAAATTATTACTTTTTACATTTTTATATTTTACAATTTAAATTTTTATTTTTGTAGTTCAACGTTTTAGCTTATTGTATAATAATTCTAATATTTTCGTATTCATAACTTTGAAATATCTTTCTTTTAGGTGCTGAAATTTGTGATGAACAAGAGGCGGAGGATGCCAAATAAATATTATTAATTTATTAATTATTTAAATAAAATAACACTTGTTTCTAGTTCCACAAATCTTTTTTTTTTAAATTATTTTATTTTAAGGTACAGGGGTAGTAGGGAAATATGTGTGAAAAATAATAAGAAAAATCGAATGAAAAATTACTGAAATAATACAAGGTACAGTGGAGTGGAAAAAATGTACGAAAAATGATGATATTTCTCAAATGAGTCGTTTGAGAAATATAAAGGAATAAGAGAAGGTACAACAGGGTGTAATTGTACCGTATGAAAATTTATAAGAATAATACAATGTACAATACGGTGAAATAGTATTGGAAAAAACGTACGAAAAACTAACAACAGGCTGAAATAGTATTGGAAATAACGTAGGAAAAATTATGGGAAAAGTTGTATGAAAAAATATAGGAATAAAATAAGGTAAAACAAGGTCAAATAATATTGGAAAAAATGTCATTTATTTTATTATGTACATTTAAGGTGCATGTTCAGATAAAAATTCCAACATTGGTACATTTAAAAAAGTGACCACTTTTATAGGAAAAAACTTCAGAACTCCAATTAATTTTCGTTTAGCTTTTCCGAAAATATTTACCATTCGGCACCATTGGTACGTGGTACAATTTCGAAAAAAATATTTGGAAATTCACCTCCAACCAATTTGGTCAATTGGGTTGGACCGTTTTCATCTCAGAGTATTTTTTCGAGTAATCCAAGACTAGTTTTAAGTAAATCTATTTATAAATTGTCTTTTTAGTAAAAAAAACACTAAAATTAGGTTACTTTACTATATCGCATATTCCAATAAATTATTAATTCTCTAGATTGTGCTATGCGTAAAGTCCATTAATATAAGAAATAATATGGGTGAATCACAATTTCTACAGTGATTTTATTTCTCTCCCTCTCTCTTTTCAAATATTATCCCTTCTTCTACCACAAAAAGATTTACAAAACAAAGAAAAAAGTTATGTAAGAAAATTAACATATTTTATATATTTATATTTAATTTTTCAATTCTTCAAATTACATACTCCTTAAAAAGTGTATTTTTTTTTTTTTGTTATATTACAAAAGTATATTCCCATCATAATATTTACCTTCCAGCACCTTTCAAACTAATAATTTTGCACAGACTAACAAAAAAATATTCCCCATTCATAAAGTTAAATGAATATATAGATATTCATTTTATAAATATTTTGTTGAAACAAAAAAAAAAAAAAACAAAAACAAGCAAAAAAATAAAATATTAGAATTCCCTCAACTCAACTCAAATCCAATATTCTGAACTTTAAAAGTTAAAATTTTTAATTGAATTCACTCATTTTATAATAAATAAATTATACATATATGTATATATATATGTATATGTATAATTAAAATAGGACCTAAAAATATGATGAAGATCCTTAATGTAAAATATTGCATGCATCTTAAAAATTTTATTATAATAATCAATATCAATATCATCATTTTAATCAATATCATTTAGAACACCATTATTTATATTAAATATATGAGGAGTAATAATTTTAAATTTTTGTTATTTTCATTTATAATTTACTCATACCAATACATACAACACATATATTATTATATATTCAATTAATATTTATGCATGTAAATATGGGCACCAAATACCCATATTTAAATGAAGAAAATTTTCTTTTTTTTTTTTTCATATTCTTTGACTCTTAATAATTTTCCCAAATATAATTCATATACATATAATATATTACGTGTATGCGTATATATGTACATTATTTTCATATTCAATTTATATAATATTATGTTTGTGTGTTTTTATATTGTTAGAAATATGTAAATTTGCATCAAATTCTTCTCAAGAAAAATTATTTTTTTTTGTCCTTTTATTTTTTAATGAAATTATTTTCTCTACTTTTTACATAGGTACATACATACATACATATATTATACAATATATTATACAAATTTAAATGTCCTAGTCCATCTCACCTTTTCTAATGAATTTTCATAAAATTATTCAGTTTTCTCTTCTTAGATTTTATAATTTTGTGTGTGAGCAGAAAATTTTATAGTTAAAACAAAAAAAAACAAAGAAGAACACAAAAAACGAAGAAAAAGAAAAACAATAACAAATCTTAATAGAGGACTTTCAATTTTAAGACAACCTAACAAAATATAATCTAACCTAACCTAACAAAATGAAAAAAAAGGGAGAAATAACTGAAAAGTATATTATGTTGACTATCTCTTTCCTTTTCTGTTATTTTTTTTTTTAACCTATCAATACTATAAATATTTCAAATCAAGATCAAAAATTATACAAGAAGATAAAATTATGTGTTTTTTTGTTTTAAATAATTAGGTCTGTGTATGTGTAGTTAAATATATACAGTTTGAGACAAAATTAAAGGACATATTTCATATTTTTTGTTATACAAATAATCAACCATTATTTAGTTCAATAATTAACAAAGGAGTGGTTCTTCGGATAGTCAGACTACCTATAACAATCCTGGGTTTCACTTTGATTGATTTGCTAACTTTCTACAAGATTTAACTTTTAACTGCATCTGTGAGTTTTATAAATCAACAAAAACTTCAACGTAAAACCTCTATTATATATTGTAATTTATAATTATTTTCTAATACATTTTAATAAATTTAATATCAGTCTTTGTACCCGTCTCAAATTATCTTACTTCTGAAATTCACCATACACCACCGTCAGGTAACACCTTTTATGTACTGAAGTATATTTCAGTTATTTTTCTGTTTCTTATTTCTGAAACATTTTCCAGTAGTGACCTTCTAAGATCGTTGCTCTTCTTCTCCTTTGCGTTGAATAGACACAGAGTATACTATGAAGAACTGTTTCCACCTCCTCCATACTACAAAGGTTATTTTCTACAAATGTAGTCTTGCAACATGTCCCCTCTGCAGAAGATCCTTCATCTCTACTCATGTTCTTTGTTTTTTCTGGATCAAGGTCTCACCATTATGTTTTCGTGTGAATTTCAGGGGAGATGGTCTTTTTGTCGAAAAAAAATATGTCGAATTTCAATGGTGAAAAAAAATTACGGTACATTTTTTTTAAAGTAATACATTTTTTATAGCTAGTTACATAAATCAGCTTTTTATCATTAAAAAAATATGTACATAAACAATATAAGAAATTCAATAATAATGTTTAGCGGGGGTTTGGGGTGACAACCCACACTCTTATAAATGCTTTTTTGTGGAAATGTATATATGTAATATAAATAATTAGAAGGAATTAAAGAGTAATAATCAAAATTAGCTAATCAAAATATAACGGGGTATGTCCTTGCTCCAGAATATTTATTTAAGTGTATATGCAAGATTTTGAACAATGACAGACTTTAGAGTTGGATTCAAAATATGTCAAAATAAGTGTATTTTCTTTTCCCAGAAAATGTGTATATATATATGTACATGCAAGATTCTCAATTGGGAGGTATTTTATTGTTGGTTACAAAATCAGGGCTATTCGAATTTTACAGAATATTTACTATATATATGCCGATATGCAAATTTCGGAAGTTATTTAATTACGTAAATAAAATTGATTTTTTTTTAATGTTTGACAAAATGTTAAGTTTTTTAATATTTAAATGTTTTTTGTGTCTTCTAGTCTACGAAAAATAAATTTTCCTTTATCCAAAATATTTACTTAACTCATTTCGCTGTTGGATGCAAAAAGGAGATATATTCTTTTTTCCAGAATTAATTTCTGGGACACTGTAACTCTCTAATAATGTCTCTAAGCCGTTTTAATTACGTCTGGCATAGAGAATAATTCTTTCTAGGGCCTTTGACTTCAAATTCTGGGACTTAGACCTCTTTGAAAATATCTCTAAGCGTTGTTCAATACGTGAAGAAAGTTTGAAAAAAAATTTTGACAGTTTGGATTTTTACCCAAGCGGATTGCAAAAGTTTGGCTTTTTGAAATCTTGGATTTTGAAAGTTGGATCTAAAATTTGACTTTTCATGCAGATCTAGAAATTTGCTAATTTCTGTCAGTAATGACGGAAAGTAGCTTCGTATAATTTTTGAAACTTTTATGAAATATTTTAAAAATTTGCAGTGTCCGAATTAATAATGGTTAGTTCGACATACGAGTATAATTTTCCATATTTGACATCTCTTTTTTCAACATTTTTTGTACTACATTTTTGGATTCAACATTTAGCTTATCAACAAATCGGCCCCGATACCCGATTTTCAGGGCTAGTAACACATATGCTTAGTTTAGTAACATGCTCCCATTTTCCTTTGCCATTTTTTGTGCTTGCGGATACCATATGTTGTCGTTGTTCTATTTTCCTTTTTCCCCCTTTTTGATCTGCTTTTTTTTTTTCATATATGGAATTTAGTTATTTTTTGTAATTAACTACATTACCACCTTAAAACGTTTGCTTTTTCATTATTCAATGTCTTCAAAGCTCCTCCTGCGTAACTATTTATGTAATTAATGTATTCCTGATAAGAGACAATTCAATTTTTTTTTGTCATATTTTTATCAGGCCATTGTTCTGCAACATTGCCATTACAACAGTTTTCCTGTTTTGTAAATATTTTTTCTGTGTCTTCACTAATGTTTGACTTTGAGATTTTTTCATATGGTGTTTGTTTATTGGCTACCTTACATTCACTTGTTGTGCGTAATTCATTTTAACTGAATTATTTAAAAATGGAGGTAGTGAGGCCTATTCAGTTCAGATAATTGATTTATTTTAATATATATATATATGAGAAGTGTAGTAAACTTTTTAAGTGATTATGTTGTTGTTGTAATTCTTTGATTGGTTGAGAATGGTACAGAGGGAATGTAAAGTCATCTAATTGTCAAAAATAATAAGTTAATTGAGTTATCATATAAGTTTATGTATCTCGTAATTTACCCAAATGCACTATGAAGAAAGCAACATTTTCTTGCCGATATATCGGTATTTATAAGAAGACCAGTAAACAATTTAGTAAAATACGAAGAAATTATCCGTTTTCTCCTTCTCTAGTTAATTTCCAAATTTTATTACAAACAAAAAAAAAATAATGTCTAATTGGTGATTTAACCTACTTTGTCACTTTAGACTGATTATTCTGTTGTCAATATTATTGTATGTCTCTCTTAAAAGCAGAGATGCAAACCAAAAAATTCTTTTTTCGTCTGGTTCGGTTTTGGTTTAAGGTTAATTTTAATTTTTGGTTTTGGTTTTTGGTTTTGGTTCTAAAAATTTCAAAATTTGGTTTTGGTTTGGTTCTGGTTCAATTTTGTTAATAAATAAAATTATTTATATACATTACAGATAACATATACAATCTTCTTAAGATGTCGCATTAGATTTTCGGGGTGATTGCTGGTATTTGTTTCTATCTGAAAATTAAATTTTTCAAATACTGGGTTTTTGTTATTTTTTTGTTTGGCCATTTTCTTTGGGGTAACGTTGAGAAAAAAAAACAAAAAATTATAATTAAAAAATCATAAGAAATTAATTAATTTTATTACTCACATTCACATCACAACAGTCACAATTTCAAAATTCAAAGACGTTATAAATTCATGTATAGAAAAAAAGTCAAATCAAATGTCAACATTTGACTTTTTTCGTATTGAATATGACTTTTTTTTCGTTCCCCATAAACAAATTTTATCTTCATGACTTTCGATTTCGACTATGAGTTTTTTTTGATTGGTTATGTTAAAATTTAAAATGTTAAAAAATAGATTAAAACATGAACCAAACCGTAAACCACCATATATTTAGTTGGTTTGTGGTTCGGTTTCAGAATTATTCTAAGAAATGGTTCGGTTTTGATATTTGGTTCGCCCAATTCATTATAAAAATGGTTTGGTTTTGGTTATGGTTTTGGTTCGGAAAATATCAATGGTTCAGTGGTTTTTATGTTCGGTTCAAAAACCGGTTTGCATCTCTGCTTAAAAGGGATTGTATTGCAACTATATTACATGAGGTAGTCTGTTACCGTGAGATTATTATCGAATTTCCAATAGGAACTCTCAATTGGCGGTGCTACATGAATAATTCAATTTTTTTGGATTTCAGCTTTCTTTTGAAGTATTTTATTTCAATTTTCCACAGAAATTGTCAAACTGTTTCATATTTTTGTTACAGAGTGTATTTATTTTCAAAATGCAAATATTTTAAGGATATATTCATAATTTAATATATTTAAAATAATTATTTTCTTACAAACACCCATTTTTATACCATTTATATCTATATACATCATACATATATCTTGTGTGTATTTTATGTTCCAGTATTTAATATTTGGTAGTTTTCTATAATGAAGATGATGAAATGAGAAAGATGGGATATTTTGTGGTGTATTTTTCATTATAAGTATATGCAAAAATGTATAGATGTGTGCATGAATGTAGTTAATGTAGAATAATAATAATAATAAAAATGATAAAAATAATAATAATAATATGGAAAAGTAGGAAAAGTATAGAAGTATAGAAAAATGAAAAGAATAAAATAATTAGAAATTTAGAAAAGTAAAATATACGATATATTAAATTATTATATTTCAAATATAGGGTGATTCAAAATAAGTTGAAATAAAGTTGTTGTCTCTGACTTTTTCAATTTTTTCAATTTATACTTTTAATTTAGTATTTTGGAAAGAGATAAGACAAGGTGATATTTTTCAAAGCCATTCAAATTCATTTTAAATTAAAGTTTTCACAAACAGTTGCATGTTTACTGAGACATCGAAGTGAATTGCGATTAATTGGTTCAAACAACGTGGAAAACAAACGTGATATGTCACACAGAGTTCTATATAATCATTACAAATGTTTATCAAACTCAGTTTTGTAAATTAGTTGGAAATTGAACGAAACGAACGAAACCAATTCAGTAATCCATGAACGAAACGCATCTATTGAAAAAAATAAAAACTAAATTTGAAGATTTATTTTCTTCTTTTATTCAAATTTACTTCTATTGATTTCCGTTGTCTATATATTATGTATTTTTGAATGCGTACCAAAAATTAGTTACAATTTGATTTGGAAGTATATTTTATTTTTCTGAAAATATCTAAGAAAAGTATGGCTAATATTTGCTACTAGTATGTTAAAATATACTACTCGTAGTATAAGTTCAAATCTCAATATTGACTAAGTTAAAATGGGTGGGATGGCATTATAACAAACGGATATTTGCTATAAAACATTTTCACATAAATATGGTGGGCACAATCGTATTGTAAAATTCTGGTTGGCTTAGATAAAATGTTTCTACTTCATACTACTTCACTACAAAAATCGACTGTAATTTCGACTCACATCTAAATCAATAACTTTATTATTATGTTTTTTTATTTATTTATTTATTTATTGCCATGATACATATTCATACTTTTTTTTTAACAATATTAAATTTTTTAGAGCCTATACTATTGTATTTAAACCTATGACTGATTTATTTATTAATAAATTTATTAAAGGAAAAATGGCGACAAAAAACCTTTTTGAACCACTACTTACATACTAAGAAATAAACCTAAATTAAAACCTATTCTAAAATTGCTCTTATGAACGGATTATTTAAGTTGTAGCAACTTTCCAAAAAAGCAGGTGTCAGCTTTACAATTTGTTACAATATGGTGTTTATATTAGCTAATTTATGCAATTTCTTGGTCGAAAAATGTCTAGGTTTTGCAAGAATTAATTTCAATATTGTTAACTTTATTATTAAAATATGATAAACATTTTTTATTTTTAATTTCTCTAGTTTAGCCGCTTATATCTCCTATTGTCAAAAAAATCTTGGAACCAATAAGCTGTGGCGAGGGTTTGGGTATAGAAGAACTAAAAATATGTAATAATAGTTCTATTAGAAAAATAAAATAATTTTAAATTAAAGTCGAGAGTTTATTAAATCAATGGGGTGATTAAAACCTTATCATACCGTGACTTCCAAAATGTAGTCAAACCATAAAATTTCCCAAATGTATATCATCCAAAATCCGTTGACTTTGTATACCATTCCAAAATGTTTAAAATACTTAATCGAACTATATCAAAACTTTTTATATTGCATTTTGGAAGTCCCCCATTATGGGCCAAATTTTTTTTTGGAAAATTATATTTTAAGTTTTTTTTTTCTTAACTGACATTAGGCAAAGCCTTTGTGAAATGGAAATATCGTATTCTAACTAACTGTTATGGACTCCAAATTAATCACCCTGTATATAATAAAATAAAATAATTTTTTAAGAAAATTTTAATGCATATTCATTTGAAACTATAAATTTGAAACTCGAAAATTAATTTAAGAGAGAACCCAAAATCTATAAGGAAACAAAAGTGAAATGAGAGAAAAGGTTAAAGTGACGATGGTTTTTACATGAGTATTCTATTAGCATATTATATAAGGACCTATTTATCCCTATACAGTATAATACAAAATTCATAATACATTAGCAGTTTTGAATATATACATATTTTGTTGAGATGTAATTTAATTAGATTTCGTTGTGATTTAAGTTTTTATTTAAATTGAAAACCATTTTGATGAAAATGAGTAATTCTAGGATGTAATGCTTCTTTCAGAACCTAATTGTATGATCAATTAATTCACTTAGTGGGAAATTGATGTCTAGCATTTGATTCATCTATTCGATGGGCAGTCTACAGTACAGGTATGGTGTTGTTTGTTCTGCCGTATCTTAAAAATGCTCGTTCTAAAACCGTCTCATATGGTTCTGGTCCATCATACTACATTTTAAATGTCACAAACTGTCTTATTTCGTCGTTTGTAAAATAAAAGAAAAACCAATCGGAATGTTCTTGAGACTATTGAGAATTAATTGTATTGGAAGTAAGAAAAGTTCATTCTAAAACAATAAAATTTTGACAGTCAGTTTTGTGTTATGTACATCCAAAAGTAGATTATTATGTTTCTTTTCGTTTAGTACTAGCTTAACTTGGTTGTTAAAATGTCTAAATAATTTATATAATTGTTAATTTGTCTAATACTAATAATTTTATAATTATATTCCTAATTAACCAATAGCAACCTTTATTCATTCCCTGTATCAAATTAACTCCACTGGATGGTGATACATTGCACTAAATTATTGAGTAAGTGTATTAATAAATGCCTGATGTACTTGATCTAAGCATAAATCTGATTGTATAGTTACCAAGAAATGCGTTGAAACTATGAAAAATTATACTTTAATCGTAGGTTAGATTAATATATTACGAGCGTTGTTTTAGTAAAGAAATATACAATAATTGATTCAAAGATTTTTATCATAACAGTTAACTATTAATGCAGTGCTCATTTTTATTAAATATGTTGTCATTTAAACTATCACAGATAGTCACAAAACACTTTCTTCTCTTGCGAGTGGCAGCTTTTCTTCAACAAAATTTTGTAGGGGATGAAAAAAAATAAAATAAACCAATTCTGTTGGTACGCCATGAATATTTCTGTATACGAAGTATATATACTAAATTTGCAAGAAATAGTTTGTAATTAGTATTTTATAATAATTTATGAGCTTTACATAAATGTATGCAATTTTATATGTATGTATTTTTGCGTGTGTTGTCCAATATAAATTTATTTAGTTTTGTTTTGTTTTTGCAAAGAAATTATCCTGTCAGGTTTTTGTTATACAAAAAAACTAAAAGAAATTATTTTAATTTTATTTGCAAAAATTCGATTCATATCTTCATAATATATAAATAGACCTGTTACTATAAGTAAAAATTTTTACTGATTTTTATATTTTATAAAAAGTTCAAAATTTCAATTTAAAAAAAATTTTGTTTTTTATTTACTTTTTTTTTATTTAATTTTTTATGAAATATATTTTATAAGAAAATATGCAAATTAAGAGAGTAAATTCAAAGAAAATAAAAAAAATGTTATTTGTCATTTCAAGAAAAATAATCAGAAGATAGAAAAAAAGAAAAATAGAATTAATGAAAAAATTTATCTACGCATTAAATTTCCTTGTAGAATATTTTGTTGTTTTTATTTGAAATAATTTTTAGAAAATTTAAAATTTTGAAGTTAATTCTAATATTGTATATCTATTAACTACATATGTTATAACTGTTTGAGTAGGTTAGTCATTTAGAGTATACAGACTTCGTATACAGTCATTTAAAGAATCAATATTTTTATTTTAAAGTTTTAAGTTATTTAAAAATGCCCAAAAGCTTTTGTTTGGTTTCACTACTGTATCGCATCAAGGCTTTATAATGTACTTTGCAGATAGAAACCTTCTGATGGTTGAATCGAAAATTTAAATATAGCTTCATAAATATATATGGCTATTTATATGTAACACAGTATGGAACAATTAATACATCAACACCGTAAACACAATTAAGATATATGAAACATGCAGAGTGCACATACAGAGTGCAGAGTAAACACATCATTCATCAAATAATAGCTGAAGTACCAATTATTTTCAATCCGATCCGAATTATTATTATTATTATTATTATTAATAATAAACAAATTTACAAAATTCTAAGCTTTAATTTAATAGTAGATATAAATACTATACGTCACTAGAGGTAAATTCTTCTAAAGTATAGTACAATTGTCCATTCAATTACACTATAACTGAAATATTTTGTAATAACATTTAATTATGTAAGTTGTATAGAATCATTAGCATAAGTTTATTGTAATTGCAAATGGAAAATGTAAATAAAATAAATAAAAATAAAAATTAATTTATTTAGTTTATATAAAACTATTTATAATTACAACAATATTCATACATTACTAAATAATTAAAATAAATTTACTTAATATGTAGTTGAAATATAATCTAATTTAATTCATTTAAAAATTATCCTTTACATAAATTTTAATTTGTTTTGTAAACCTACAAAACACAAGGACATAGCATGATCCTGCAGAAAACTAAACTGAGAACTGAAGCATTTGCAATGTCAGCTTTACCCCCAGGAGCTTCAGTATGGTATATTGATGGCTCAAAAATTTTAACTTTAACACCATAACATACATATCACCAGCAACAAAGCACATCAACAGAAAAATTTTCAGTAATAATAAAATTAAAATAAATTATTAAAATTAAAAAATAAGAACTTTATTTTAATTAGAAAATTAAAAGCATTTATTGTAAATTATAATAAGTGTTTATAAATTTAATTAGTAATTATCATTACAATAGTTCATTAAAAAACCTAAATATTAACTTTACGCGGTAAAAAAAAAAATATAAATAAAAAGGAAAACAAAAAAACAAAAAATCTTGTGTATAATAATACCTGTAAGATCTTACGAATATATTATAAATATTTTTTGTATACTTGAAAACAAAAAAAAAAATTATATTGAAGGAATTATTGATAATACTTCCAGAAGTGTATACAAAAAAAAAAAAAATTAACAAAATAAAACTTGAGATTTATATTTGTCTAATCTCAATATTAACAAAGACAATTATTAACTTACCCAGAAAAATCTTGATGTTCTTGGTGTTGTAGATTTATATAACTTATAATTAGTGCACCAAAACTTAATACAAAAAAAAAAAGAAAGAAATAAATAAAAATTTATTTTTGTATAAAAAATAAACTAAAAGTTAATTAAGTATACTAATTGTAACCAAAAATAATTTTTAATATTTTGATTTGAACCTTTAATAAACAAGTAAATTTCACACAGTTTTTCCAATATTGTATATATATACACTTTATTTGGTACACATATTTATTAAACAAAATCAGAAAAAAGAAAACAAAATAAAAACATAATAAGAATAATAGAAATGAAATTCTTACAATAATAGATTTTTCAAAACTGGTAATCAAAATATTTTTATTACTATAATATTATTATATAACAAAAAGAAATAAATTATAGAAAAACAAAAAAAAAATAATAATAAGAAGAATAAAAAATTCATTAAAGCAATAAAACTAATATTAAATTTAAATTAAACATATTAATAATACTTATGTATATTTCATATGTATATTTACCCCCTCGGTGGCGCAGTGGTTATGTAACAGGATCCATGACCGAGGGGACCCCGGTTCGAACCTGGTTGGTGGCGATTTATAAAAAAAATCCATCATTAAATTTGTTAATTGAAATTTCGAGATTAATCGAATGAAAATCATTAATTGAGATCGAACCGGTAATAAGGTAGCGCCACGTTGTTTCTAGGCAGCGGTAGATGGTTACTCCATCTCCTAGGACCGGTTACTGTAGGCCAATCACCCGCATAATCGGTAAATCAATGGATTCGAAATAATAGAAGAAGAAGCCTCGGATACACGAATGACTACTTGATAACGACCTTTGGCACTCAAAAAAGGACCCGAATTGCACAATGGAATGTAAGAACACTTAGAGAAGCTTCAAGACTCTCGCAATTGGAAGCTCAAATGGCTACTTACAACATAGACATCCTAGGTATAAGTGAAATGCGATGGAACAACACCGGAGAAATCAACACGGAGAATGGAAACATGGTAATTTACAGTGGAAGGGAAACAGGGGGTGAAAGTGGAGTCGGAATACTAATATCAAAGAAATTGAGACAAACATTGGTTTCGTGGAAGGCAGTCTCGGATAGAATTGTTATAGGGCGATTTCGAAATATGACAAGACATGTAACAATAATTCAATGCTATGCACCAACAGATGTCGCTGAAGACCATATTAAGGATGACTTCTACGAACAAATAGAAACAACGCTAGCACTCATAAATAGGGGAGATATCATAATATTAATGGGTGACTGGAATGCGAAAATAGGATCTAACAACAATGGACTTGAGGAGATAATGGGCAAACACGGGTTAGGAAGAGAAAGAAACAACAACGGGGAAAGATTGATAGAGTTGTGTCAGACTTTCGACCTAGCAATCGGAGGGAGTCTATTTCCACACAAAGATATCCACAAATACACATGGACAACACCAAACGGGATCTCAAGAAATCAGATAGATCACATATGCATCAGCAAGAAGTGGAAACAATCAATGTTAGATGTGAGAAATAGAAGGGGAGCAGATATACACAGCGATCATGAATTACTAACTGGGGACTTCAGAATGAAACTAAGCCAACAAGGAAGAGGCAGAAGATATAGAAAGAAGAAAATAAATATAAACAACTTAAAAAATCCGCAAGTAAGAGCTGACATAGTTACGGCGTTACGAGAAAATATTAGAAATAATAGAGAATACACTTGGGAAGAGATTCTGGAAATTTACAACCAAACAAGCGAACAAAATCTTGGAATTTCACAACCACAAAGAAAAATCTGGATAACCGATAACACATGGGCCTTGATTAAAAGAAGAGGTGAAATGAAGAAAATGATAAACAACAGGATGGCATCAAGAAGAGAATATGAAGAAATAGCGAAAACAGTAAAAAGAGCAGCAAGAAGAGATAAAAGGAAATTTCTACAAAATTTAGCCGGAGAAGCAGAAAAAGCAGCACAGCAACATAACCTGAGAGAATTGCATCGCATAATCAAGAACTTAACTAACCAGTCGGAACAACAAAACAAACCAATTAAAGATAAAAATGGTGCGCTCATCACAAACTTAGAGGATCAATTAAAGAGATGGAGAGAACATTTCCAAGAACTGAGCAACGAAGAAAGTACAAATAATGAAGCAGACATAAGAAACAGAGACAATGCAAATATCTACCCAACTGAGGGACTGCCAATATCTACTCAAGCTCCAAATATAGAAGAAATCAAAGCTACAATCAATATCCTGAAGCACAACAAAGCAACAGGTGAAGATGGAATTCCAGCAGAAATAGCCAAACTGGACCCTGACTTATTCGCAAAAACAATTGAACCCCACATCAGGAAAGCATGGATAGAAGAGAATATACCACCATCATGGAAGAAAGGAATGATTGTCAAGATACCTAAGAAAGGAGACTTGGCAAATTGCAGCAACTGGAGAGGAATCACGGTTCTAAATACTATTCATAAGATAATAGCAATTATTATAAAGAAAAGATTAGAAGAAGTACTAGAACCAATACTACGGAAAGAGCAGGCAGGTTTCAGACCAAACCGAAGCTGTGTAGACCAGGCAAATACTTTACGGGTCATAGTTGAACAATCAGTGGAATGGAATGCCCCACTATATCTACTATTCATAGATTTTAAGAAAGCATTCGACACAGTCAAGAGATGCGCAATATGGAAAACACTTACAAAGTAAGGAGTTCCTGAAAAAATCATCAACATCATCAAAGCGATGTATGAAGATGCAGAGACAACAGTTCAACACAGAGGTAAGATCAGTGATCCATTCTACACCAATATAGGAGTTAGACAAGGATGTCCACTATCTCCACTTCTCTTCAACACAATACTAGACGACATTCTAAGAGAAGTTTGCACTGGAATAAACGGAATAGAATGGGATCTCTTCGGAAACTTAGAAGACTTAGATTACGCAGATGATGTATGCCTCATATCAAAAAATCAAAGGGACCTACAGAACAAAGTCAACAGATTACAGGAAGAAGCAAAGAAATCGGGACTGGAATTAAATATCGAGAAAACCAAAGCAATGAGGACAAACAATAGTTACAGTGAGCCAATAACAGTGAGTGGACAACAGATAGAATACGTAGAAGAATTCAACTACCTGGGGTGCATTATAACATCAAGAGGAGGTGCAACAGAAGATGTCAACAGCCGTATAAATAAGGCAAGAAGAACATTTGGGAGCCTAATGAAGATATGGCGGAGCAACCAAATATCGAGAACAACAAAGCTAACAATATTCAGAGCATGTGTTAAGTCAACATTAATATATGGCAGTGAAACATGGCTCACTTCGGTCAGAATCAAACAGAAGCTACAAGTATTCATCAACAAGTGCTTGAGAATTATATGCAGAATATTCTGGCCGGCAAGAATTAGCAACGAAGATTTATGGATGATAACTGGAGAAGAACCTATCAACAGACAGATAAATAGGAAAAAATGGAAATGGATAGGTCATACACTAAGGAAATCAGAAAGTGATATAGCAAGAAGAGCTCTAGAGTGGAATCCACAAGGACAAAGGAGACCCGGCAGACCATACAACACATGGAGACGCACAATCGATCAAGAATTAACAGTCAACAATTATACCTGGGACGATATTAAGGAAGTAGTACTCAACAGAGAGGAATGGAGGTTCACTATCGAAGCCCTATGCTACCACGCGGAGTAATAGGAGAAAAAAAAAAAAAAAAAAAAAAAAAAAAAAAAAAAATGTATATTTCATAAACACTTTAATATTTATTTAATCACAATTACCGATAATTTATTATTTTAATAATTTATTAAATAAAAACATTAAATAAAAATTAATACCCGACCGCTTTTGATAAGCACGCACTATTTTTGTTTATTATAACTATCAAATTATTAGTACTAATAATCAACCAAATGTCAATATCAAAACTTTAAACAGAGTTTCTCAAACTTTCAAATAATTAAATTTAGTGTTATCGCTCTGTTCTGGAAATTAATTGTAATTGATTAACAAATAGAAAGTCATAATTTTTGAAATTAAAAATTAAACAAAAATAAATTTATTAATTCGAAAAAAAAAAAAAAAAAATAAAAAAAATAATATATAATTTGTAATATCATGAGTTTTAAATGTGAAATTGCCAGTTGCATCGCCTATGATAAAACCCTGAAATTTATTACATGTAAGGGTTTCTGCAAAAGAAAATTTCATGGGGTATGCATTGATGCTCCGAGAGATAGTAGTTTAAGTTTCATAAATAACTACTTCGTATGTAACGAATGCCAAAATTATCACATCCTTCTTTCGAATATGCACGAGAGTCTTGCAGCTGGGATTAGAGAATTAAATGATAACAATGCTAATATATTAAATAGAAATGCCAGAGACTTTGAGTCTTACACTGAAAGTTTTGGACATATGGGAAGTAGCTTTGATACGCTTATTAATAAAATGTCAGAGTTTACTAACCACCAGAGCATGATTACGAATGAAGCATTAAATAGCAGCTTAGCTGATACTAAATCTGAAATTATATACATCCTCCGATCTATAAAAAATGACGTAAGAAATCCATCTGATAAATGTATATGCGAATTTACAGATCAGAAAATAAATAAAATAATAGATATAGTCACTAATATCGAGAAAAATGTTACGGACAACAGCAAAATGATATTGGAAGCCATATTAATGACGGGCTGTGGTAGCAGTAAATCAGTACCATATAGCGAGTCGTTGGATATTGGACTATTAATTTCTGAACTAGATTCACTAAAAAAAAAGCTAAATGCGATGGATGACAAAATTGACAACATATCTGCTTCAAATTCATATATCTCTACTATTCAAGAAGAACTAGCTATTAAAAATGTAAACATTCGAGATGAAATTACCGCTGCTATTAATGAACCAAAAAACTCAATATTCAATGATAATACTTTAGATGCAGATGTAGTAACAAATACCATAGTGTCAACTGTCAATAAATTTGGCACAACTTGGTCATCATCGGATTGGAAGAAGCGAATTGAAAAATTGAGTCTCTCAAATAACTCTAACGAATCTAAAAGGTCTAATGAGTTAACTGATTTCTTTATGAGAGGGGCTCCATGCTATGCTGGAAAAGAATGGGTTGAAGAATTTTTTGAAAGTAAATTTTGTATTCCTATTATGAATTGCCAACGTTTAGCAGCAAATCTAAAAAAAAAGAACAGCTGGTATTCCTGCTTTAAGTTTTCAGTTCCCAAGAAGTACAGTTGGCTTTTTCCAGTTAACTTTAATCAAATAAAGGGACTCAAAATTACTGTTGTACCATGGCGTGTGAAAGAACTAAAATCCAACAAAGTAAACAAATCACTTAAAGTAAATAAATCAAATAAAATATCAGACAATACTAACATTAACAATGCTAATCACATTAACGCTCATACTAACTTAAAATCTAAGAAAATAATTAATAAAAATTATTGGTCTAATCCTAACACCAACCCTATAATTAGAAATTATTCTAGCAGTAAAGCTAACGTTAACTCTACTTTATCTTATAGAAATTATCATAATACTAATAAAAACATAAATAACACTAACCCTATTTTGATAGCTCATAAAAAACATTATAAATCACATTACAATAATATTAATAAAACTAACAGCATAAACAATGTTAACAATAAGATTTTCACACCCCCAACCTTTATTCCTCCTTCGTCACCATCAAATAGGAAGTACCCTAACTTTATTCGAGGTGAAACTTTTGTTCGAGGAACTGTTTGTAGCTCCCCTGTTAAAGACGGTGTAAAACATGACTCACCTAATTTCGTGAATCCCTTGATGCCACCAAAAGTTCGATTCACTCAAAATAAGACTCAAAAGGGTGAGAACAGGTATATTCTTTCTAGATTTAGAGATCATAGAATTTATGACAATGTGAGGCTGTTCCTAGCGTATTTACACGACCATCCAGATACTGCATGCCTAGATGGCAAAACCAAAGTCAACATTCAAATTTTAATTCAGCAAGAAGGATTGCCAACCAACTATGAAGCTCTTCGAGAGCTTTTCATTACATATCATGAATCTCTAGGTGTATCTAGCGAAGTTGTTCAGAAGGATCTAGCAACATATCGTAAGCACGTCTCAACAAAAAGGATAAAATATTTTCAAGGCCCTAAAGGCAAACATGAGAAACCTCAACGTCCCTAACCTTTTAAGCGTAGCCCTAAATCAACCAACCTCAGTTTCTGCTTCTAATAACACTCCTATTAGTACCTTATCTATTTTCTATCAAAATGTTCGGGGTCTACGTACAAAAACTTCGAATGTGTTTCGTAACTCCATTATTCTTAACTTTGACGTTTACTCTTTAACAGAAACCTGGTTGACTAATTCAATTCAGTCCTTAGAACTATTTAACCAATCCTACACTGTTTTTAGAAAGGATAGGTTTCAACAAACTTCTATCACCTTAAATTCAGGATTTGTTGCTAAAGGAGGGGGCGTTCTGGTGGCAATTAAGAATAGCTTTAATGCTATTGAGTTGTTTCTTCCCCATTGTGATTCACTTGAATTAGTTGCTTTAAAAGTTGAACTTCTTAACAAATCGCTTTATATTGTTTGTTGTTATATACCTCCAAAATCTGTTGTTGACATATATTCTAACTTTAAGCTTTCTCTTGACCATATCTCAACCTTAATGAATCCCTCTGATGAATTATTAGTTTGCGGTGACTTTAATTTACCGAAAGTATCATGGGTACATCACGAGGATGAACCATATCTAATTCCACTTCAGATTAATTCTGACTGTGAATATACTTTACTGGATGGTTGTAATTTAAATGGTCTTCAACAAATTTCTTCAGTGACTAATTGTATGGATAGGCAACTTGATCTTATTTTTGTAACAGATTGGGCTAATTATACTTTTAGTGTTCCTATTATGCCCTTAGTAAATGTTGATAATTTTCATCCTCCTATATTTCTTTCATATTGTTATAATAGCCCAGTATTACCTGCTTATGAACTATCTTATAAATATAATTTTGCCAACGCTAATTTTTCTGCGCTAAATAATTTTCTTTTATCAATTGACTTTAATTTTATAGTTGAAGATGATGACATCAATAAGGCGGTTTCTAAATTCTACGAAATTCTATCTAAAGGTTTGGAATTGTATGTACCCTTGGCTCGTAATAGAGACCTTAGTTCTAGTCCTCCTTGGTTTAATCATGAAGTAAAAAAATTAAGAAATAAAAAGAATAAAGCTTGGAATAAGTACTTAAAAGAGAAAACCACTAAAAACTATCATGAGTTTGCAATTTTGTTCAACTCCTACAAACTGACATTAGATTTCAGTTATAACAACTATTTAATAAATGTTAGCTCTCAGCTAAGGATTAATCCTAAGTCCTTTTGGAAATTTGTTAACTCCAAACGTAAATCTGATCAATTTCCCGTCACCATGTCCTATAATGATGTTAGTGCTAACTCTCCGAAATCTATTGCACATCTCTTCAAGCTATTTTTCTGTAGTTCTTATTCAGAAAATCTCTTTGAAGTTGATGAAAATAATTTTAATCACATGATAAACCAACCTGAAAACCAAGTTATCTCAATAGATTTCTCTACTCAGAAAATAAAGAGTTATTTGAATAATCTCAACAGTGATGTATTTCCTGGACCTGACAAAGTACCATCTTTAATCTTAAAAAACTGTTCTGAATCTTTTGCGTTACCATTATCCCTTTTATTCAATCGATCGTTTACTTCTGGAATATTTCCACAATATTGGAAAAATTCATTTATTCGCCCTGTATAATAAAAATATGGTCACAAATTACCGTCCAATAGCAAAACTTTCATGCATACCTAAACTTTTCGAATTAATAGTTTTTGATTCAATTTATGATATTTGTTCTAAACATTTATCAATTAATCACCATGGTTTTGTAAAGAAAAAATCTACGGTTACAAATTTAGTTGAGTCTTGCTCACACTTCCTGAACACTATGGAGGCTGGCTTTCAGACTGATGTCATTTACACAGATTTGAGCAAGGCATTCGATTTACTGCCTCATAGTGTTATTTTATTAAAACTTAAAAAACTGGGATTTCCTAAATTTTTTATAATGTGGATTAAATCATTTTTATCCAATAGATCTTATAGTGTAATGTTTAGATCAGCTCTTTCTGAATCATTTTCTGCCACCTCTGGTGTACCACAAGGCAGCCATCTAGGTCCCTTACTATTCATTATCTCAATTAATGATGTCAACAATCTCATTAACAATATTAACGTGATCATATATGCTGATGATATGAAAATTTATAAAAAAATATCTTCATATAATGATTGTACTGTACTACAGATCGATCTTGATTCGTTTTTTAAGTGGTGCGGCTATAATAATCTTCTCCTTAATATTGATAAATGCGCTGTTATTTCCTTTACTCGTAGATTGATTCCAATAATAACTGATTATACTTTTAATTCTAAACTAATCAACCGAGTTTCTCATTTTAAAGACCTTGGCGTACTTTTTGACGATAAACTCACATTTAAACTTCACTTTAATAGCATAATTAACAAGGCAAATTCTATGTTAGGTTTTATTAAAAGATGGTCTAAGGAATTTGATGATCCATACATTACTAAATCTTTATTCACTACTCTTGTTCGCCCCCACCTTGAGTACGCAAGCCCTGTCTGGTCACCTCACTATTCCACTCATATTAATAGAATTGAATCTATTCAAAAAAATTTTTTGCGATATGCTCTACGTAATCTTCCCTGGTCTAACCCAATAATCCTACCTCCATACATAAATCGTCTGAAGCTTCTTCAGATGAACACATTGCAATCAAGAAGGGTTGTTGCAGATATCTTATTCATATCCCAAGTATACAATGGTGAAATTGATTCCAAAATTATAAAAGATCAGATTAACTCGTACATTAACACCAGTACGCGTTTTCGTATAGAACATCTTTTTAATCTTCCTTTCCATAGAACTAATTATGGTAAATTTGAGCCAATTAATAGAATGTTAATGGCAGTTAATCAATACAAAAACAGTGTTGACTTTTCTTTGAACAAAACCAGTTTAAAGAAAACCTTGTTTCACTTGCTTCCTTAGTCCTCCTAATTAATCTTGTTTTTCCGCTACTAATATTAACTAATTTGTAGTGTTATAATTAACTTTTGATACTTTTAATAACTTTACATCTTCTCTTTTTTTTCTGATGAAATTTATTTTATCTAATTTTGTTTTTTGTTTTTTATAAAAACTATGTTGTATTAAATTTCAAAGTAATTTAAACTTTAAATCATAAATCTTATTCGATACATTGTGTTAATTCAAAATTTTAATAATTAAATTGTATTATATTTTGTAAACTGTTTGAACTAAATAGTAAATAAATAAATAAATAAATAAATTGAAGGAATAAACATGAAGGAATAAAAATAAAAGAACTCCTCAATTTAAAAAAAAAAAAGCCTACTAAAACGATTTTCCATTTTTAATTCTGTATTATTTAATTGCAAACCTTTATAAATTATCATAGTTTTTGTTCTTACATTTCTATAAAAATCTTCTCTAAAGTTAGCATTATTTCTTAAATTATATTCATGTATCTCTCTATTATATACAATTTTATTACATAAATAATTTGGGTAAAGCTCATTTTTTATTTTAAACACAATGATAAAAACATTCATTTTAATTTGTTGTTCAATATTTAGCCATTTTAACGTGTCCAACATTTCATGTACAGAAACCAAGCGATTTAATCTTAGAACAATCACATTTAATCATGAACTTATTCATATGAAATAAATAATATATAACTAATTTTTATTAATATATATGTGCTCATAGTTTACATTATTCATATTAAATATCATTAGCTATATTTTGATCTGACTGAAAACTGAAAAAGAATAAAATATAGATCACATACATTTTATTTACAATAACAACTTCTTTATATGTAGTAAAAATAAAATACAGGGTTAGTAATGTAATGTAGGGTACATAAACAAAGGCAACAAAGAAAAAAAAATTTTGGTTACTTTACTTTTTGTTTTTCTTCACTATTTTGTTTTTGTTATTTTATTTTGTTATAGCAACGGTTGGTACGGCACTTGGCAGCAGGATTGTTTCCTTTTATTATATAAGACGATTTTTATTTTCCTTTCCATTAATAATTAAACATTTAGTTTTATCTATATTTAATTTAAGTTTATTCATATTTATTTATACACACTATATTTAAATCAATATTTATTTCATCAACACATTCACTTACACATTCCCCAGTAATATATAACAATGCATCATCCGCAAAGTGTATCAATTTACCATAATTCACAGCCTTCTCCATGTCATTAATAAAAATCAGAAACAATAACACACACAAGACACTTCCTTGAGGCACATCATATGACACCTCGATTGGATGTGACAAGCAACCGTTGATTTTTGTTCTTTAAATTCTTTCATTCTTTAAATAATATTCAAACCATTCTAATTCTATTTCACAAAAAAAACATACTCCTCAAGCTTACATAATAAAATATCACGATCAACAGTTTCCGCCTGATATAATTTGTTCTGGTATAACTGTAGTTGTTTTCTGAATCGCTTGATTATTGAATATTTATACTTTATAATGAAATTAAAGTATAATGCCTAAAACTTTATGACGAAATTAATATTAATTTCAATATAACTTAACACAAGAAAATCCCATTACTCTCAACGTAGTAGTTCGATGTATTTTAATTCGTTTATAGTCAAAAACGTTTGGAGTCACAATTCTGTTATAGCAATAGTCAACAATTTATTTGAAAGAAAGTAATAAACTTCATAAGTTCATACAATCGATGTCGTTTATAGTCACATTAAAATATAACACCAATTTTTTCAATAAAACAAAAAAATAAGTCAAAAGTGAGTTATTTTATTAAAAAACTGATTTAAATTTTTTCTGATTTGTATATTGTCATTTTCTGTTCTTTATTACAAATATGGGATTTGGGATTACTTAACAGAATTGCTACTTAGGAATAATATAAAGTTCAAAATTGTTATACGAAAGATATTTTATTGAATTTAATTTTGTTTATAAAGATGCAATTTTTTATTGACTACCACTATAGTCATAAAACGGTTATAGTCAGAAATATTTCTGAAAATTAGCGAATGACTATATACTATAACCGAGTATATATGTAACTCTATATATTTTTTTTCAATAGCAGAAACAAATGAACTAACATTTATTATATCATTTGTGAAGAATATGATCTATCTGATTTTTTTTTTCTGTTTTGTTTTCAATTTTTTTTTATGTTTTCGTTTTTGTACTTTTTCTTATAAGTTTAAGTAAGATTGAAATTTATTTTAGAGTATAGATGTCGCTCAACTGGGAAATAACCGTCACTATTTGGTGTAACTATTTAAAATGTTTTAAGTATTTAGCATCAAGAACTTGCTAAAATTTTATTATTTTTGTGGTGTAATTTACTATTCAATTATT
Organism: Argyra leucocephala; assembly: GCA_963942445.1. Taxonomy (NCBI): domain Eukaryota; kingdom Metazoa; phylum Arthropoda; class Insecta; order Diptera; family Dolichopodidae; genus Argyra; species Argyra leucocephala. The sequence continues at coordinate 55,756,857 of OZ012681.1, forward strand.
CTTCCTTTTTTATTCACCACGTCGTTCATCTTGTGTATTATATATATGACTAAGGGCCCCTGTTGAGTAATTATAATTCAAGTTCAAGCCAAATTTAAAGTTTAAAAAAAAACAGTAATTTAAGCAAAACGCTACACGTTTAAATCGTAATCATGTCCTAATACTGACAAGAGCGGATTACCCATAGCGATACAAATAATTACAACCAAATTCAAAATTATTATAGTGAAACGAAATTTGGCAACAATTAAATTATTAAATTAGAAATATGAAGAATATAAAATAAAAGGGATATCAGCCTGTGGAAAAACTTGTCTTACCTGGGGTAACAAAAATAATACTAACTGAAGATAAAATAACAACACATAAAAAGTCAGATCTTCATTGGTTAGAGATATTTAAAAATGACGTAATATGTTAGGTCAAAAATAGAATGTTGAAAAAAAATTACTGACGTCAGATAATTACTTTTCATATCCTAAAAAGAATAACATATATATATATTATATATATATATTTCCTTTATACAAATATAATTTATATTAAATTTTAATAACTCTTAGAGTACCCTGAAGATCACTTAGTTTTTAAATATTCGAATTAATAAACATGAATTTTTCGTTGTAATTAACCCCTTTTCAGAATTCGATAATTTGATGTCCCATAATAAAAATTGATTTAATATTTTTGCAATAGTCCTTTTAACCTTATAATATAGTTTTATATACTTATTAATTTATAGTATTGTTATTTTCTTAATAAATTTATATACATTTTGATATAAAAATTATTTTTTTTTTGTATTTGTATACTTACTCTTCATTCAATATTCATAGTTCGTACCCGTATTTAAAATAATTCTTTACTCTAACAAAAAAAAAAACAAAAACAAAATTCACTACTCACCCATATTGACGTTCTTAAAGGATATTATTTCCAATCCTAAATGAGATTCTTTGTACAATCTTTCCGAAGAAACCAAAACTAGAAAAAAAACTACAATATGACAAAACCTAATATGTCATGTAATTTTTTAATGTTATAAAAATAGTCCTTTTTGTACTGTTTTCAATGTATGAGCGTGTGTTTGTATGTTCAAAGTTGTGTTCCTTATTTTGTGTTTTATTTTTATTCCAGAAAGTATTCGTATATTGTGTATTGTGTATATATTCACTACCTAGCTTCGGAGATATATTTTAATAAAATCAGTAAATATTTTGGTATTAGGGTTGCCATTTTCCAATGAATATCAATATTTAAAATTTTTTAATAAAAAAATTAATTAATAAAATTTATTATTTTAGAATAGAAAAAAATTGATAATGCTGTTGTAGCTTATATTCAGTAAATGAATACCAGTACTATATTATTATTTAGACGGATTTTCATCTGATAAACTACAACTTAATGCTGGGTTTACTCCTGCTTTTATCCGCAACCTCTTTTCTAATTTTGATTACTGATTTTCTTCAAACAATTTTCAATACAATTCATAGTTTTGCGAAGGACAGTACTCTGGTAGCATCGTATTATTTTCTAAAAAATTTAATGCTATAACTACTTCAGTTAAAGCAAATATAAGAATGATGGCCTACATGAATAAACTATACCTTAAGCTAAAATTGTAAATTGTGGAAAACAAATAGAGTTGTGTTTAATCTTTCCAAAACCCAAAGCTATCTCTTTGCGCAAAGCTGATTCAATTTGAACTTGCCAATGAAATCTTAGAACCACTGACAAATAGAAACCACAAAATATAACATATTTGGATAATTGTCGAAAATAGTCGAATATTTTTCTTTTAATTTTACTTATATGCTTATCATACAGATACGCGTATTTCGTTTGCTACTTGCAGACTTCTTCAGTGTTTTGTATTTATAAATATTTATGTAAATATTTATTTTTAATTTTACTATCGCACACTAGCGTCATCCATTTTAATTTAAAATAAAAATCCCTTTTTGACATTTAATATTCAAATGCTCTACATGCTTGTCAAATTAAATCGAACACATAGATTACGCTCTGAGCGCGAGTTATATATTATATTATTATACAATAGGCATTTTCCTTTTTCAAATGAGCACGCTCTGAGCATAGAATGAACAGATAAGCTTCGAGCGCTCATATTTAATAAAAAAAAACAATTTGAGTAAACTGTCATTTTTATTTTATTGTTGTTTCAAATTACGATTTGTCAATAATCGAATTTAAACTTTAAACTTTGAAATTTACAAAAGTTAAGATTTACAAAAAGGCTTAACTAAAAAATATTTATTTTTGATTAAATATTAATTATTTACCATCACAGCTTATATCGTCGTCGATTATTTCTTAAATTGTAAAAATCACTGCTAATAATAAATAAATTTTAGAATGGTTTATTTTTTTACTATCGTATTGTAGCGTCATAGCTATTTTGTTTTAAAATAAACATCCTTTTTTGAAATTTAACATTCAAGCGCTCTACGTGCTCTGTCAATTTAAATCGAGCACATAGATTATGCTCTGAGCGCGCTTTGAACGCAGAACAAAATAAGGATTTCAAGCTCTGAACGTTGTTAACAAAAAAAAAATCTTTTTTTGACAGTTCGTGCTCTGTTGTGAACTAAAAAACGATAAAAATATAGGTAAAAATGATCTTATTGTCGCTGTGATGATAAGTTGAAACGTAAAGCGAAGCATTATTATGATGATTCGTGGAAAAAAGTCCAGTGTGTTCATGATAGGCATTTTCAAAAATTATGATCTTTAAATTCATGTTACTCTTGGATTAATTTAATATAAAAATGATCATTTTAATTTCAACAATATTAGGCAGCGTTTACACATCAATATATGTTGACAGTATTTATTGATGAGAGAGAATATTGAAGAAATACTGATGTGTAAACACATATTGATATCAATATAAATTGAAGAAAAATATAGAATTTATCCTATTTTCTTTAATATTTATTGAGAGAGACAAAATTAAATATGGCTAATAATGAAAAACCTAGCAAATATTCATAGGTTAATTTTTTTAATTTTTTTTTGATTTGACGTTTGCTTTATATTCACAGGGTACTTGACTAAAAAAAATTTATTTTTATATTAGTTTTGGTGAATATATAAGAAAAAACTGACAAATAGTTTGATTGTTTAAAAACTGATGTGTACACACAAAAAAATTGGTTCAAAAATGTCTGTTATAAAGAATTTAGTAATTTGTCTTTCCAAGTCATTTTTAAATAACGAAAACTCTAAATATTCAGACCAGAAGAATATAGAAAATATTGTACCAAAATATAATGAAATAGTTTATATACCGCATACAAACGCACACACAAATAAATATTTATAGTGAAATAATTTCAACTCATCATCACTAACAATATTGTACACATTTTTTGTTATCCCTCTCTTCCTCTTTATCTATATTCGATGTAATGTTATTATTTTAAAACTCTTTTGTAAAAAAATTTTTTTTTTTATATTATCTTTCTTGAATTTTGAGGAAAAGAAAATTTGCATATGCCAGAGGAAAACCTAATCTATAGAAAAAAAAGGATAAAAAACTGAAAAATATAAACTCAACTTTTATGTAATTTTAAAGTTAAGGAGTTAATAGAAAGAGAGAAGGAGATAGAGGAAATTTAATATTTTTAGTATTTAGTTGGACAACATTTGAATGTACATACTTTTTTTTTGTTTCGTTTTTTTTTTTGTTATTTTGGAACACAAAGGCATAACCAAGAATAAGAATATATTTATCAGAATTACTATACGAACTAAAACCAAAAAAAAAAGAAAAAACAACAACAACAAAATTATTGATTAGCACTTCTCATTTATGCAGACTTCTTTAAACTTAATTAGAACTCATCACCCTGAATTTTATAAACGTCACAAGTTTAAAAGGCATAAAATAAGAAAAATAAATGAAAAATAAATGAAAAAAATTTAGATTTTTGGTAAGTTTTTGAGAAAAGATCATTGCCAGTAATAAAATATTATTTGAATAGGAAGGTGGAGGAGGGGTGATTAAGAAAAGTATAATGTGTATAAGAAAGTTATTTAAAAGGACTAAATTTGGTTTTAGATTTTTATGGAGTGATGTTATTGTTAGGAAGATTATAATTATTATTATTTTTTTTGCTTTAATTTATTTTGTAGAGGTTTTTTTGATTTTATTTTCAATTTTTTTAAATTAATATTTTCAATAGCGGTCTTCTCAACATTTTGAAATAATTAAATGGTGTCCTATAAATTTTAATTTTGTAATTTTCTATTTTCTATATTAATTAAAATTTAAATTACTAATTTAATTAGTAAAATGCAGTCATTTATGCTATTGATTGCAATACTTAAATTTTAGTTGAAGAATAAATTCAAAATAAAGAAGTGGAGGTTCAATGAGGGTTGCTTTTTGATTAATAATCACGGAAAAATTTTAAAACTTTTTATTTCTTAATTTAAAAAAAAAATTAAAAGGAATTAATGAAATTGTTAGAGCGGCAGAGCTGCTAAAATTGAATTATAATATGGATAACAGTAATAACAGCCGCGTTATTGTTTCCGGGTTACCTTAAAAAAAAAAAGATAGAGTTATTTATAATATGGGTTATTTGTGTTTTGTCATGTGTTTTGTATGGAACTGTCAGAATCTAAATGTCGCTAATGTGATAGAAAATTTGCTTTTATAAATTTTTTTTTTTTATCTTATTTATATCAATTTTAATACAATTTTGAAAATAGATACAAATAAGACAAAAGAAAGGCACATCTAATATCACACTAACAACATTTAGGCTATGGCAATGTCATATACCCTCATGACAAAAACAATTAACTAAAACATATAAATTGAATATTAAACAAATAATATTTGACACTGAGTCACAACTTGAAACGAAAACAAATTTAGTATTATAAATAAGTACTAAGAAATGAGGTACTGACCCTGAACCGTGTACTTATGTGGGTAAAATTTGTTGTTGTATTTACATATAATTAATAAAGTTCAGATACAGACCCGATGGATACAGCTAATTCTTAAGAAAATAAATCTGAAAAAGAGTACAAACTGGCGAGGTGTACAAAAGTTTCTTATTTTTTTATAGTTCAATCCGAATTTTCATAAAAAAGTACTTCTTCCCATTTGAAAATCTCGATTTCGGCCAATTTCGGTCTTAAAAGACCCTTTTTCGATCCTTCCCGGAAGTTTAAAATAACACCAATTGATCACTCTCAATTTATTTAATAATTTTTTTTTTAAATTTTAAAATAACGGCTCCTTTCCCTTTTAAAAAACTGATACGCATACTGCGGAACGCCCGGTATATAGATTTCAAAAGACCATTTGATACAGTCAAACATTATTATTTAGATTACAATAAGTCCATTTGCGGCTGCGGTAATATATGGGTCCAGATTTGCTCCCGAAATTACTTAGTCTCATCCTATACACCATAAAAGAAATTTATGCACAAATATAGAATCAAATGTCTTTTAGAACAATTACCTAAATAAGTCACTAAATCTGAAGAGTTCAAGTTGCACTATCTCCCAAACATTGTTCAGTATGTTACTAGACACGCAATTAGAATACCCACTCGTATATACGAATTAAAATATTTAGAATATTTAGATAACATAACTTTTTACACATATAGAAACATTCAAAGTAAACTAAATGCAGGACGTCGGTCTAAAAATAAATATAAACTAAACGAAGTCGATGCTAATAAAAACAATGACTATAGAGAACAATTAAATATAGATAAAATCAGTATAATAACTACCTTCAACTATCTTTGTAGCATAAAAATAATTCTAAATAAAAATTCAGAGTAAAACTGGAAAAATAAATTAAAGTAAGGTATAGGATAGCATTTATTGTATTATGACAAACGTCTGCACGTGTAAGTAGCGACATGTAAACAAAAGTATTGAGTATATTATATCGAACATCCTGTACGATTTAGTTGAAATTTTTTAAATAATACATATAAAACTAGGTGATATGCCTCGGTATTTTACACTTAGACATGTAAATATATGAAAGTGAAATATTTGGTTTGTGAAGCAGTCAATATTTTAAATCTTCTTCGAGGCGACTTACAAACGAATAACTTTCATTACTTATACAAATCAAAAACTACACAAATAGAGGATTATAAATAGAAATGACACATATTAGAAAGAGGATCAAGAGCTATTGCCCGGTTAGTGCTAGATGTAATACCCTAAGGCTATGAAATATTAAAAAACAAGAGCAAGCTTTATACCGTATGTTTAAAGTGAATGAAATGAATTAATTAGGCGGAAATAGTGTAAGACGGGGAAGCAGAGAACAAATTCGGGTTAGTTATCACATAAAAAATTTGTTAATCCTAATTTAACTCATTAAAATTTAAATTTGTTAATGTGAGTTGTAATTATCCAAATACCATAGCAAATTCAGTGACGATTTCTTTCCACCCATTGTTATTTAATCAAAATGAAAATTTTCTTAAAGAAAATTTTACTTTTTCCAGTATTAATTTTTTTTTCGTGTAAAGTCCTAAATTTAATATAATTAAGATCTAAAAGTTGAAATTTTCAATTATTTTAAGGATATTTATTTTTATACGAGTATACCTGCATATTATGTAGATTTATGTTATATCTATACCAAAAACATTTCTCCACTATAAATTTAATGTTAAAGGATACTCTCGTAATTTGTAATTTTTTTTTTATGTAGGTGAAAATATAATTTATTTCATCATTATAATCATTTTTATCATTATCAATATCATCATTTAGTAGTTTCATGTAATTAATGATTATTTTTTTTTTCGTATCTAACAATTTCTCTAATGTAGTTTCTGCGAAAAATATAATAATATTCTGTTAAATATTTATGTACGTGTGTGTATAGTTTTCTTTAAATAAAGCTTTATTAATATTTTTTTTAAGGTGAAATTAAGAACATTTTTAATTTAACGCTACTGCAATTATAGCAACACTACACTGTTGTTAACTGGTTGAGAAATTTGAATTATTAGTAGTTGAATGTTATTAAGACGAAATTCGTCCAAGTACTACAAAATTAACAAAAAACTGTTGGATAAGCAAAGTTTCACCTAACAGGAAGTTAAATAGGCTATTTTTTACTTGGTTTTTTAGGAGATTTTTTTTTTTATATAAAAAGCAGCCCATTAGGATTAGACTTAGACCTACACACAATCCAACATGGGCAATCCAACATTAGTTTAGACACCGTAACGTCACGTTTGATTCATCCCACAACGCTAGTTCTACTTACCAAAAGTGGCCCACTAGCCAAAATATATCATAACCTGTGATGCAGTAAGTTACTGACTTACTAGGATTGGACCTATAGTTACGTACCGCTTGCCTGGGATAGATCGTAGCTTAGTAAAATTACAGTAAATAAATACGTAAGAACATTTCTGTTCAATTTAACTGCAGCGATAGGCACAAAATTTTAATATAAATTTATAGGAATGGCAAACAATGTTCTAAAAAACAAATTCTGTTCTAAATTGTAACATTTTTAGTTCAGAATTTCAAAAAATATGGCGTATTTTATCATTTTGAAAGAATAGAAAATTAATAAAATAGTTAGTTAGATGGCCAAGTAGACAATGTAGGTCCTGAGCCTGACTCATCAACGTACTTCGTTTTTGTCGGTCACAGCCGGCTTTCATTTGGAGATACGAATAATATTGCACATAAAATGTTAACATTTGTAACCGAATTTGTGTTTTAGAACATTTTTTCCGTAAATCCCATAACTTTATGCATACTTTTTTTTTCTTACACACTACCTAAACACTAGTAAAGAGTTCCTTTATACAAATTTGCCGGTTCGAAATCAACCACCTGAGTATTTCCATGGAATAGAAATGAACACTGAAATTAATCTCCTTACTTTGGAATTGCCTGAAGGCATGCATTATTAATTTTATTTCAATAGAACAAGTGCTACGTTCAAAAAAATATCTGTACGAGAGAGAGAGAGAGAGTGAGAGAGCTCCAACATTTCGAATTGTGTGAAGAGGAATAAAAAGTTACCTGTACAGTGGATTTATCAATTAGTCGTATTAAAACTTATGTCGACCGCTGCAGCTGATTTTTGTCTACCAAATTGATTTTCATTTTAAGTATCATTATATCTGCAGCCTAACAACAACCTAACGATGCTAGTCGAACAAGTGTCTAGTTTCAAATATTTGCGTTGTTTGTTTGAAGAAGATTGGCATCCGCATTATGAGATCAGATGTAGAACAGAAATGGTAATAGCCTAATTTTGGAAATACAAAAAATGTACTCTACAATTGTGATATAAAGACCAAAATTCAATTCCGTTATCTCATGTGCTATAAAATGTACTTATCTGCAGTAATTTTGTATGATGTAGAAATTTTAACTTTAAAAATGAAAACATTAAATAAATTAGAAGCTTTTGAAATGAGGTGCTACCGGAGTTTGTTAAAAATATCTATACATAGACATAATCAAAAACGCCGAAGTTTTCAGAATGATATGGAAAATGATAGAGAACTACTCTAAGTCATCGAAAAGTCACGGAAAGTCAATATATTTTAGCTATTTTTGCTGAACCTGAGTATATATTTGAACACTAGAATTCTGGTGGTGGTTTTGTTTCAAATTTTCATTTTTGTATTATAATTTTTAATGAGAAATTACCGTTAGCAGAATCATAAGTATAGCATAAATGCCACATACCTATGTTAAATCTGGTTTATTTTATTTCCAAAAAGTCGTTTAAATAAGTTTATAGATTTAAATAGTTCAGAATGGTATTTGAATATAATTGTGTATAAGTTCTTTATGTATTTTATTTTCTTTAGTTTTGTACCATTTATTTATTCCTTTTTTTAAAAGTTAAAAGTTTTGTTGTTTTAAACTGTTTTTGTAGAACCGTGAACTTTAACATTCCATTCATTGTTTTGTAGTCCTTCTGCTAGTCGATGATAACTTACTGCAGATTCATAAGCTATTTTTTTGGTTATTCTATTTGCTCTATTTGTGTGATGAAAATTTTTTTCCAGCTCTTCACCATCGAATTTCATTTTGGATATTATATGTTTTTCTTATATCCTCAGTCCGGACATAGTATGTTAAATTTTTGTTTACTATTTGCCTTATAGACATCTTATTTGAGTTATTTTCAAATCTTAGTTTGGTAACACTGTCACTACGCTCTGAATAGGACAAATGGAAGGAGAAGAACAATGGCCGACTCTGAAATCTATGGTTTAGGTCACGATAGTCTTCATTATTATGCTCCATATTATGTAACGTGAGCTTGTCACGAAGGACTGTATAGGTTAAATGGAAGGAGAAGAAAAAAAAGAAATAAGTTAATGTGGTTTAATCAGTCTGTATTTTTCTTTCAGGTTTCTCTGGACTTGTAAAATCAGTTCATTTCATGATTTGTTCAATTATTAAATTCATTTGTTTAATTTACTTTAGTGGTTTTATTCTCATAACTAGAACTGTAAACTAAAAATTTATTTAATATAAATATAATATAATATATATATATATATATATATATATTTATACATGACGTATAGTGTTGTAACAATAAACTATTATAATTTTAATGTAGAAAATTGTCTTAAACTTTCCATTTAATTTATGTTGACTAAATAGTAACTTTCAAAGGGTATATAAATTGCACTTTTCTAAAAGATAAAATTTTCTATTTCGTTATAATAACTTTTTTTTTGTTGTTTTACCCACGGGCCCAGCTAACTCATCTATATTAGTAAAGTAGTATTTATAGCAATGGAAATTTTTAATTGCAATTTATATAAAATAATAATATAAAAAGTGTTGTGTTGTGACTTTCAATTAGAATATAGAATATATTGTAGTACTAGTTTATATTCATTCATTTTCTGTTTAAATTAGTTCTATCTCAGGTAGAAAATTACAAAACAAAAAAAAAAAAAAATAGCCATCTTTATTTATTTGTATTTAAATGTTTATAGAATATACATACGTATAAATTTAAAATAATATGCTCTACTACTTGTGATCTCATTATATTCTATTTTAAATTTCATTAAAGCAATTAGCATCTTGTCTTCTTGTGGGATTTTCAAAATTATAACACTGTAAATTGGTGTGGAAAGCTATTGTTATATATGTATATATACATATTTCAATTTTAGAATAAATTCTTACAGACAGATATACGATATAGAAAATAATTAAAGAGAATATAATTTAGAATATTTTTGCATAGGTAGTAGGATTCGTGAAAATGAAATAATAAAGTTTAATTAAAACAAAAAAAAATAATATATTTATATTTTTTTTTTTAAAACATTAGTTCTAAGTAAAATAAACATTTTGAATTTATATTTTATTGATAAAGTAAAGGCAAATGTGATATTATATGATGTGTGGTTGGCTAGTTTTGCATTTTTGCATACGTTAATTTTTGTATTTCATTATAAGGTTACCCAAAAATCTTAGGTAATCAGTAAGCAGAGATATCCTGGCAAAAACAGACACGAAAAATAGGTTCTTAGGGCCAGAGTTAAACATTGCTTGTTCAAACGCCTACCTGCAAGGAATCGCTCCCAAATGTCAAACATCAGAAACTTGAAACATTTGGGATAGTCGTCAATGATTTACAGAGTCTAAATCCTGCAAAGAACTGTTCCCAAATGGCAAACATCAGAAACTTTGACAATGAATTACACAGTCAAACTTAGTATTTAACGATTAAATCACGTATTCAAGGAGACTAAATCTAATGTCAGGACACTGACATAATTGTGTATTACAAGTTACATTGTTCATTTATCAAACATCTATTCAAGATTGGTAAGCCCAACACAGACAGATGCAGATTCCGCTTAAAAGAAGAGGTATCCCGGAACCTTCGATAGTGTGTGTGTAACAAGCCGTGAACAACTTTTTCCATGCGAGTTGATTTAGTCCGACACTAATACATTCGCAAAAATTAAAATTATTTTTGTTTATTTATAGTTCTTGTAAAAGGAAAATTTTATATTTGGATACAAATTTGAACTAATGAAATTATTATTATTAATAATAATTATCAAACATTCTCTGATGACATTGCGAAAATCTAGATTAATTCTATAACTGTTTCTAAATTTTATTTTTATTATACTTTTCTGTTTATACAAAATCAAGTATAAAAGAAATTTTACGATAAAAATTTAATAATTTTAATTTATCTTGAATAAATTTATAAGTACTTTACAAATTACAAATTACAATTATATTACAAATGTATTATTACAAATTACTTTTATATTACTATTACCATGTCTTTCGGGATCACAAAGATTTGTTAATTTATCTGGGATTTTTTTAAAGAGTTTTTTTAAATTACCACCATTTCGCATTATTTTATGAATATTTTTTGAATTTACTACAGGTAAACGTAACGTAAAATCATATATATTTGAATTGAATTTATCAATTTCAAATTGTGTAGATTCATCAACACCAAGTAAAGATGCAGCATTACTATCTGGTTCATTTTTTCCATGTTTTAATTCTTCAAATAGTTGTACAGTAGCATAGGGGCTTGGTGAGCATATTAAACGTAATTTAGGAAAGTTAAAAGTTTTAATCTTTGTACAACATCTGCATTTGATGAAAGACACCAGATAACATAAATTTATTCTAAAATAAATTTAAAAAAAAAAAATAAATTTATAAGTTAATAATTTATGATACTAACTTATATGACAAGAATTATAAATACCTGTAAATAAAATGGTTTATTTTGATCGAATTCAATTAAGAGAATTGGTTTTGCATAAAACCTTTGCATTTCAAGGTATACAACAAGGTAAATCAGAACGTAATTCTTTCATACCTACAATAATTTTTGGATGTAAGATTGTTTTTACTTCATTTGCTTCTTGTACACCAGCTTTTCGACCTTTCTGTTTTGTTCTCTAAACATCAAGTTTATCATAATCTATAGGTTTTAATATGTCAAAAACTTTATGAGTCTTACCATCTTGATAATCATGAACAAGCATTGTCTAAATTAACACAAAAATATTAAAGTATAAGATATATATATGTACATAACTATGCGTAAATTTATTTTGATGTAAACCTTTTTAGTATCAATTTTAGTATTTTCTCCACAATAAACAAAATCACAATAGACTTAAATTATATTTTTTCACTTATTTATATAATAATTGTAATTTCAATATATATAATAATATATATAATTATTTATATATCATTTGGTCAAACTATACTTCTTTATTCAATTTTATTTTTGTACTTTGTAATTGTAATTTTAATAACATATGGCTGAATGACGTCATTAATATTTTTCTTCATATTAATTACACTATTTCACACTTTTTTAATATAATTTATATTTTTCTATTGATTTTAATTATTATTTATTTATATTTAATTATTAATTTTTATTTTCATTTATTAATTTATTTTTTAAATTATTACCTTTCAAATTTATTTCACAATTATTATATTAATTATTTACATTTATTAATTTATTTTATATTATCAAACCCGAAATTCAAAAACGGTTTTTCTTTTCTTTCATATGACGTGTATGAAGATGAAACTAATTCAAAAACCAAATTATATTATTACGACTAGCTATGATAATAATATACACATGTTATATAAAACAATTTTGCGTAGTGTATTTCTGTATGGATTTATCGTATGGAAAGATACTGCCAAAACACATATGCAAGTTTTGCAAAGAAAACAAAATGCAATATTGAAATTAATTCTTGCAAAACCTAGACATTTTTCAACCAAGAAATTGCATGAATTAAGTTGCAACAACACAAATAATCCGCTCATAAGAGCAATTTTAGAATAGGTTTTAATTTAGGTTTATTTCTTAGTATGTAAGTAGTGATAAGTTTTATGAAAAAACATAAATATTCAAAAAGGTTTTTTGTCGCCATTTTGCCTAAATTAATTAATAAATAAATTAGTCAGCTAGTCTAAGTAATAATTAAGAATAGTTATAGGTGTAAATACTATAGTATAAGCTCTAAAACATTTAATATTGTAAAAAAAAAAAAATTATGAATATGTATCATGGCAATAAATAAATAAAAATAAATAATATAAAAAATAAATATACACATGTGGTATGACGTCACAAATGTTATCTCAATTGCTAGTTCAAGTGTTGTTATCAATTCAACTTCAATTGTCTTAATTTCTCATTTTCTCATTCATTTTCAAGTATTAATTCAAATGCAACATGCCTTTCAATTTCAATTTATTAATCATTATTTTGAAACATTGTTTAAATTTCCCTTATCTAAGATTAAAGGACAGGTTTGGGTAGCAGCCATACAACTCCCAGCGTCGACCAATAAACTGTCAAAAATCAAAGGTGTTACAGATCTTAAAATTTATACTTGGGTACTATTTTACAGATAAGGAAATGCGACTGCTACCAATTTAAAAATTTGGGCTGGTTCGGGTCGCTGCCGTACAACTCCTAGCACGTCTCAGGAGTATTTCAAAAACCAATTGAGTTACAGGCGTGCAAATTTACAATTAGATACCCTTTCACAAATAAAGAAATACGACTGTTACCGATTTTGAAAATTTGAACTGGTTCGGATCACTGTCGTATAACTACTAGCACCTATCAGGGATATTTCAAAAACCATTTGTGTCACAGGCATGAAAGTTTACACATAGATACTCATTCAAAAATAAAGAAATACGATTGTTACCGATTTCGTATAAATAACATTTGTAATAAGATAATAAATTCAACACAGCTTGATGAAGGCCAAATTTCAGAAGACATAAATGTCAAAATTGAAATAGCAATGATCAGTACAATTATACGAAGTATTTAAGAGTTGACTGAAAAAGTATTTCCGGTACATAAGGCTATGCAAAATGTATATGTGAATTAGCTATAAAAAATGTGACAATCCATTTTATTAATCAGAAAATACTTCAGAGTGTTCCTCCCCCTATGGACCCCCTATGTATACAAAATCGATAGATACAGTTATCAAAAAAAAATGAAGCTGTTAAATACCGAACACTGTTTCTCTATTCGTTGGATTTGACACGGTTTCCTCTTCATCAATTGGAATTGAAAGTGGCAGCTCCAATATTGCTTCTACGAAATTTGAAGTAGCCAAAACTATGTTACTAGATTAATAATAAGAACTTTGCATTCCCATTTTATTTAAACATAAATTCAAATTGATTACAGAAAAGGCGAATATATCTTTATTTCAAAAATTCCGCAATAACAAGAAACGTGTTTGTTTATACTCCAAAAAAAAACCCCGAAATATTGTTCACAAAGAAATAATTTTAATATAAGTATAGTTTAAGTTGTAGTATTGTTGATTTTGTTATCGTAGTGCAAACAGATATTAGAAGATTTTTGATAAACAAATTTTTTTCAATTCCATTCATAAATCAAAATGCATTGAAATAAATTCTATACATTTTGTGGTCGACCCGGACAACGTCGGATAACTTTGCTAGTATTTAATAAAAAAGATAAGGGAAAAAATATACTTGTGTCTTTATATATTTCACAATAAACAATTTTATTTTTTAATTTAATATACATGTTTTTTCAATAGGATATACCTATATAAGCTAAGCACACATACATGCTATACACCCACAGCTATCTCTTTGATGACCCCCAAAACGTACAGTCAACATCTCCCAGTTTTTCAGATGTTTAAATCACTATAAAGACATACACATAATTCAGGGTGTCCCATTATACACTGATGTAAGAGCAAAACGTAGGTGATTAGGTGATAAAGCCACAATAAAAAGTTTAGGAGTAAATTAATCTTATATATAATATACAAGATGAACGATGTGGGAAGTAAAAAAGCAAGAATAGTTGATAAGTAAATTACACCACAAAGATATTAAAATTTTAGGAAGTTTAAAAAATTTTAGCCAAAAATAAAAATATGTAAAAGGGTGGTGAATAATTAAATCATTTTAACATTTAAATTTAAATACCAACAAACCAAAAATAAAAAATAGAAGTAATAATTAATATAAAATTGTATATTTTACGGCATTCAATCATGGGGTTGTTAAATATTTAATAATGAATTGTTAACGCTCTGTAGAACAAAAGTATAAAGAAATTTTCGCACTAAAGGAGTAAAAAAATATGGGATAAATAAAATACAATCACATTAAAATGATTATATTGTTTATTTTTATAACTTCTAGACTGAACGATTGAAATCCTAACTGCTTCAAGGGATTGGTATTTACAATAATATCTACAAAATGGCATAGACAGAAACATTGTCTACTTCTTATCAATTATTTTTTTCTAATTTTAATTATATAAAGAACCAAATTTGATAAATTAATTGTTTAAATACGCTTCAAAATATATTCTGCAATAAAATACTAAAACCAACTTTGATATCATATGCGAAAAAAGTAATTTATCGATCTACTATGTTGAGAGTTATTGGATTTTATTGTGTTAAGTTATATTGAAATTATAGTATTAATTTCGTCATAAAGTATTAGGTATTATACTTTGATTTCGTTATAAATTATAAATATAGAAGAAACAAGCAATTCAGAATCAACAACAACAATTGTACGAAAACAAATATTTTTTTTATATAAAATTGTGTCTGAAAGAACTATTTCTGTGCAATTGCACAGGGGATTCACTAGTAATTTATATATTTAAAAAAAATACAGTTATTTAAAATTTAATATGAACAATTTTATTATTTCTTATGTTTGTAAATTTTTTTTTATTTTGATGAAGCTGCATAGAAGATGGAGAATGTATAATAATAATAATTTTCCAAAATTTCTATATACGTAAATTCAGACTTTCGTATTTTTTGCAATTAAACCAATTTATTAAGAAAATTTTGAAAAAATGTTTTTATTGTTTTTTACTATTATAAACATAAATTAAATCATTTATAAAATTAACAATTATACGTTTTTTTTTAAATAGTTGTTAAAATATAAAAAAAAAACAATTTAGGCAATGAAATTGAATTGAAATTTTTCAATTCGATAAATAATTCTATAATTAATTTAGATTACAGTTCCAATCATTTAATACCAAAAAACCAATTATTACAGATTATTGAATAATTAATTGCAAAATAAATAGATGCGTACTATTGAATTCAACCGTGTGCATAATTGTAGATATTTAATATGAATATAATTTGTTAATTATATATATAATATTATTATATGTGTCTGAAAATAATGATGATAAATTTAAGGTATATTATATAATTAAAAATTATCGATATTAAATGCATATTGTTTGAATTTAATTTTTTGAAATAATTTTTCTATTGATAGTGGTCTAAATTTTTTTTTTTTAAATTCGTTTATTATTATAGAATTATTATTTTAATTCTTAAATATATAATATTTATCCTTCAATTAATTTAAAAAATAAAATTAAATATTTTTATTTGTTAATGTATATTAAAAACTAATTTAAAAAATTAATCCACAAAATTTATTTTCAAATTTGATGAAAATTTAATATTTTATTTTTATTGTCTTTTTGTTGTAAGTATTCGTCGAATGTTATTCATTATAATTCGCTTTTAACATTTTTGATTATTTTTTGCCTCTTATTTTATAGATCTGTTGTTGAGTGCATGAGTTATTTAAATTTGATATATTTTTATATAAGCTTTTCTTTTGTGAAATATGACAGGCGAAATGTGTTTATTCCGTTATTGTATCTCTAATCTGATAAAGTCTCTAGACGGGAAATGTAGCTGATGGTAATTCTAAGTGTTAGAAATGTGAAGTATACTAAAACAAATATGAAGAGTTCTTGATTTATGATTTATTCCAAACTAACGTTACAATTACGTTCGTACATCGCTCATGAATGTATGGTATTTGTACTCCTCTTGAGAGTATTGGACTTTTATGACTTATTCCAAACGAACGTTACAATTACGTTCGTACATCGCTCATGAATGTATGGTATTTGTACTCCTCTTGAGAGTATTGGACTTTTATGACTTATTCCAAACGAACGTTACAATTACGTTCGTACATCGCTCATAAATGTATGGTATTTGTACTCCTCTTGAGAGTGTTGGACTTTTCGATAAATCATTCGAAACTTTACTAATAAGGTATTGGGCGCATATTGAGAGATATTGGTTCATATATATTGTGAAATAATTTATTATCTGATATATCCCCTGTGAAAGTAATTTAAGGAGTTGAATGATAGCAATTGCGCATCTCTACATTGCACTAATGTCAAATTAGGTTCATGCTAATGCTAGACTTAATTCTGTATCCTCTCGAAAAAGACATGAAGTCATAATCATGATTTATTTGATTATGGTTTTATCGCTTAATCTTAATGTAACATAAAATGGAGTGGTTACTGTACTAAAAATAGATTATTTATCCATTAAAATTAGAATTAATAAAGTTTATGTTAGCTTGATCGTTATATATAATTAATCCAATCACGTAACAAATAATAATATGTAGCTATTTTTATTTTACCTATAATTACTAGGAATGTACAAAACTAAATTTGAATCAAATTTTGTTTACTGTTTTTTTGTAAATCTTTAAAAAGGAAATAAGCTTTTCGCCTTTGATTTTCTGTCGAGTTTTTTTCTTTAGAAAGTATGTAGAAGTATCTTTTAAGTTGGACTTATCTGTTGTTACACAAAATAACTTCAAGAATATTAAAAATACCCTACATAAATTAAATTTCCGAACTGTCTTCATACGTAGTTAGATGTATAATACCAGCTGGTATTGTTATATGTGAGGTAGGTAGGTAGGTGGGTAGAAGTGGCCATTCCAATTACTTTTGGAAACCAATTAGCACTTAATTGAACCTTTTTGATACAATGACCGTTGTTGGTTGTTATAGGTGGTCGTTGTCTCACCTGCATTCTCCTCAGGGACTCAGTACTAGAACCACCCTGTGTGATTCAGAGGGTTGATCAGATCTCCTATTTTGCTTTCCGCGATAAAACCCACATTGTTGGAGAAAGCCTCACCTAAAGTCCAGAGTCTGACTCTAGCTAATGCTGGGCAGCTGCAGGAAGTGTTGAAGCTTTTTTGCTTCATTCTTATCCTTGAAACTGCGACAATGGGGATTGAAAGGAATACCTAGTTTGGCAGCGTGGCTTCCTATTGGCCAATGATCCGCACTGATGGCTACTACTCTTGATACATCAGTACGGGATCTGGTTAACAGTTTTTTGGTTTAATTGATATTATACGAGGGCCATGTTATTCTCGAGGTCGCACAGGTATTTACTCTATGCCACCTCTCATTCGCTCTGGCCAGAAAGTATGAATGGATGCGCTGCTTGACGAATCTCATTGGAGAGTGAATGTCTTTCTCAAGGGACCTGTCGAGTTTGGAATCTTGCCTTGCCAGTTCATCGGCTCTCTCATTTCCATCTGTGTTACTGTGAACAAATACCAATAGTAGAGAGATCGAGAATCGGTTATCTAAGCTTCCAATTTCGTTTCTGTGTTGTTCCACCAGCTTAGAACAGACAGTGTCCGCCACCAAAGCTTTGATAGTGGTTTGACTATCCGTGAAGATGGGGACTTTTGTTTTGGTCGTATGAATGTCATTAAGGGTGTTAAGCGCTTCTCTATTTGCAAGCAGCTCTGCTTGAAAGACACTAGCGTATTTAGAGAGACCATAAGACTTTGATATTTTTCTAATCTTCTAATAAAACTCTTTTACCTACTACGCAGTTCATTTTCGACCCATCATCAGTGAAAACTCCTATATCATTTTCCCTGTTCTTTAAACCACGCTTCCAATCGGACCTAGCAGGAAAACTTACCTCAGCCTTTTCGTTGAAGTTCAGTTTAGGAGTGATATAATCGATTGTATCTGACAGCAGTTCATTTGGAAACTGGTCTATGATATTACCGTGGCCATATGGTCTGGAATACCAGACGCCAATTAGGTATGTGAGACTATTTACTTATTTTGAATAAGCATAAAAATACTTCCTTATTAAGACACCTTAAATTATTTCAAATAAAAAAAATAAAAAAAAAAATAAAACTAACACAAAAACAAAGAGAAAGAGAACTCCCTCTTTCACTGTATTTTCAATTTAGATCTTAATGATATCTATAAAATTTTAGAATTATTTTTTTTAAATAAATAAATTTTTATCAAAAATTATTTTACCTTTAAATATATGCAGGTTCAATGGATTTATTTGAATTTGAAATGTTATGAATTCGAGAAAATTACTTATTTTGTCAAATCGAAATCTTCGAAATGTCTCATTAAGTCATAACGTATTTAATAGTTTTTCGATTAAGCAAATTTAATTTTCCGAAGCAATCTGAAAAATATTTTAAGGTTTATTTGATGACGGCAGATGTTGCCATTGGCCAGATATTGTATTTCAGAATTGAAAATTTTTCAAAAAACAAACAATCTTTCAAACCTTTACCTTAAAAACCAGATATTTCAAAATTTTGCTAAGAAAACGTTTAATATTTTTCTTCTATAATAGAAGAGTCTGTTTCTCTTCGGCTATATTATTAATTTTATAGTATTTTTATGTAAAGAAAATAATGTTGCGCTTTTTACAAAGTAATGTAATAAGCTGGTGTAACATTTACTTTAGAAGATTATTATTTCGTAAAGGCACATCCCTAGTTTTATACAGAAAAAAGATTAAAATTTTTTTTTTATTTTTAATAAATGCTTATATCTTCTAAATTATTCGACGTTGACATAATTTTCTATATCACCAATCATCATCAAATAAATGTTAGAATATGGTCCACACCGTTATCTTTTTGGAATATATAACTGAATATAGATATAACGGTTTTTATATAAAAACATAAAAACAACAAAGATACTTTCAAATGTCCTTTTCGTCCATAAATGACAAGATACGCCACTAAAGATATATATTTTTGGAAAGGTAGCGATTCCAGCTTTAATTGGGATATGGTCATTAGGTCCTACGCCGATAAAACATCTCCCTTTGAAGAGCCCTAAATTTTCCTTAATAATCTCAGAAGGTTGAGAACTCAGATCCACTAGTGATTTATATTTTAATTATAAATGTTGATTCAAATTAAACTAATAACTAGAAAAAAAAAAAAATTTTTAAATGAATTGATCCTTGAATAAAGAAGGAAATACAAATTAATTTTCAAATCCTATTTTACCTTAACCAAAAAAAAAAAAAACTAATAAAAAAAAATTGTATGCATAATATTTAGCAGCCAAAGTTAATATATTCAAAAAAAAAAAACATTTTTTTAAATGAAAAAGAAATTATGCAAAAGATATTATTTACCAAAGAGAAAAATAAAAAAACAAAACAACCAAAGAAATTTCTAAGAAATAAAAATTTATAATTCAAAATTCAAAAAAGTCCTTGATGTTGCCTTGTGCTGCCTTGTTATTTAATTCGTTTCATATTTATTTTTATTTATTTATTTATTTATTTTAATTTTCTTTTTTTATTTTCAATCAAAATTTATTAATAATACCTTCGTGAGTTTTCGTTTTCTTAATTTATGTTTTTGTTTTTTTTTTTTTTTTTTTTGGTTTTGCAATTATAATAAAATACAATCTTAATTAATGTCCTTTATTTTCTTCTTTCAATCCTTTTTTTGTTTTGTTTTTATTTTTGTGTTTGCCTTTATTTTTTCTTTCGTTTTCATTCTCTTATTATTATATTAATTTTAATTTTCTTAGAGTTTTATGGGTCTATAATAATGTTACAGGAGGCTGAGAAATTCGATCAAAATGTCGAAATTTGAATAAATTTTATTCAATTCAACTCTTTTTTAACCTAAACGATTTAAACATTACAAAAAAAAAAAAAACGCACAAATTTAGAAAAATATAAACACACATATATGTTAATATATATATATGTGAATATATGTATATGTATTTCTATAAAGAAATTTACAAATGACATTTACATACAATTTACATCTTTATAAATACAGCGTTATTGAAATGTTTTATTGTTGTTTTTGTTTTTGTTGTTTGTCATCCTTTTTATATAGTTAAAATTTTAAGGACATTTTCTTAATTTTCCTTCGTATTATAACAATACAATAAAAGCCACAATTTGTGAAAATATAATGGCTATGTTCAAATTAAAATTGGACTTTTATTATAATTTGGTTGGTTGTGTGTGGTTTTTTTTTTTGTTTTTATTCCATCTTATTTTCTGGGTATAAAGCTATCAATATAATTATAATAAGTTTGTAGGTATATAATGTATATAGTCGTATATATACATATATATATATTAGGTTGTGTGTTTGTTTTAATTCGAAATTTTTACCACCTCTGTATACAATTAAATTTTGTATTCTGTTATTGAATATAGGAAATTATGTAAAATGAGAATAATATTGAACTGAGTGTTTCAGTTTAGCTCATTATTTATTTTGTAAAATAATCAACGATCGATATCTGTTTACTTAATTAAATATTGTATAAAAATATTTGTAAATATAGAAAGAGCTGGTTTATTCTACTTCATTTTCTTGATTTGGTGTCTAAAAAACTATACCTTATGAACTCGATTTCATACTGATATGGTATATTTGTTATATTATTTGATAATTAATACGAATATATTTTTGTATAACGATTGAGCATGGGTGCTTGAATAAAAATTAAGCAGTGCTACTATTCTTTTGTATATGAAATTTACCAATGTTTGACAACTTTTTAAAAGTTAATTTTAAAAAAATTGGTTAGTTGCGATAATGCAAGTCTAAATTATCAATTGAACAAAAATTAATAACATTTTGGTAGGACTTCAACCTGTTCTGGATATGTGGCATACAGCTTTGGGAACGCGATCAATATTGCTATAATATTAAATACACAAGAAGCGCACTTGGTTGTCAAGCATTCAGAGTTCTCAAGTTTGATCCACAATGAAACAGAAACAAATGCTTTATAGGTTTTTCGACCTGATCCAGTACTTTTTTTCACTCGGATAAAATAAATGACAAAAAATTATTAAGAGTATAATCTGGAAACAACTTTTTTTTAGCTTTTTTTTTTTTATATAATTCCAAGTCTATGGAATGAACACCCTAACTGCTTTTACACAGAGGTTTGGAATACACAATCACATACAATGGTTTTTATGTATGTGATTTTTATGGTATATCTACTAATTTAAATGTGGAAAACTGTATTAATTGTATAGAGTACTTCGCCTTCATAATATTAGCATAGTTCCATTTTATTTATAAACCAGTTAAATAAAATGGAGCTATTCTATTTAATAAGACCTAGTTCTTGACAATATCCGTATATTTTTCCACATTTAATCAGTTGATAAACGAGAAATTTTGAGAAATAACAACTCGAAGATATTGCAGAAACATATGTAGTAAAATTTGTAATATCATAATCAATTAAGTACGAAAATGGTAGTTCTATACCTAAGTTACTGATTAAATTAAATCAAATAAAAACTGATTAAAGTAATCCTCTGTAGGAGTAATTGGGCCGTCTTCAGATAGAATTAAAATTAAAAAACATCCTCAACCGATTTTGAAATTTAGTAATTTTCCTATTTATCTTGTATTTGATCCTACTTGAGAAGGGAGAACCAGCTTTTGCAGTGGTATTATTTGAAATTATTAAATATAAAAAGACTCAATATAAATTCTACAGCCATCTTATACGAGCCGCAACGTAAAATAATTCGGCCACAACCTATTTTTGAACAAACGAAAATTTAGAATAATCGCCATGTCTTAATATTAACATATAAAAAAAATTTAATAAAATTAGAAGAACTCAATAAATTGATTAAATACAATTAAAACAAAAAGATTAATTTCAATTAAAAAAAAAAAATAAATTTAAACAAATTCAATTTAATGTAAAATATTTCGTCCTGTCTGATTGTGAAACCGAATAATGCGTTTACCAACTCCTTAACCTAACATGCATAGTCAAATTTCTGCTGAAAATATCATCAGCACGCAGCAAACAGTCTTTATGTAAAGAGATTCATTCTTAATTCGTATCAATCGTCTTCTACTGTCACCAACACAGCCTTCAAATCTAGATTATTCTCTAGTATAATCCAATATATTTGTTTTAATATCAGTCAATAAGGGTTTTTTTTCTTGCATTGTTTATATGTTACACACTAAGATTGTGACGGCTGACTTTAATTTAAATTTGTTATGAAATTACGAGTGGGCGAAATATTTTGCGTTTGGTTTAGTAAGATTTAGCAAACAATTTATTTATTTATTTATTTATGTAACAGTGGATCTTTATTTATTTATTTATGTAACAGTACAGATTAATCTGCAGGCCAACTACAAACCAAACATTAATAACTTATTTTTTCCAATTTTTATTTCGATCATTGTTCAATTTTATTTGAAAGGTTCAAAATAATATGGCTGTTATAGGATTTTAACTAAAATGTAGAATTAAACTAGAAGATTATTATATTACGCAATTATGCAATTATAGAGGGGTTTAAATACAATATTCAGCTTAAACAAAAGTAAATTTTGATACATTTTAAAAGGCTTGGTTTATGGTAATAGGTCCGTTGTGTGGTTCATATGTAATTAGAACTGGCATACTGTAAAATTGAAAAAAAAAAAATATATTCGAAAAATATTATTCAATCCCATATTTTATGAAGTGAAATTTGAATGGAAATAAAACAGAGGCAGTTTTTGTTGGAAATCCCTGCAATATTCCGTTACCCTACGATATACAACCTAACTACAGCTAATATTGGAAACCTGCATTTTGAATATATATTAATTATTTCCTTTATCAATTTTAATTTTTTAATTCTTGAAGAATATAAAATTTTATTTTTTTTTGTACTAAAGTGATACACTCTGTTTCATACATTTAAAAAGGATTTCTATGATGAAAGCACACTAAAACCATTTTTAATTAATGACTTAACAATAATATGCAAATTTAAGATTACAATTTCAAATTATGATAATGAAGGTACATAATTGTATGTATATATATGTATATTTATAATATATATATATAAATACAATTATAAATAAAAAATATAGAAAACATCACTATTTAAATTGTCTGCCTGATATCATCTTCTTTTGGGTGGGTATTTTTAAGTCGACTTTTTTTTTCCTTGCTTTTTTTGTTTTTGAATTTAGAAGGAATCAAAAGAGAACAAAATAAAAATAATAATAAGAAGAAAAAAATAAAAAATCAAATCAAAAGAAAAAGGAAAAATAAATGATATAAAATGCAGGAAAAAAAATGTGAAGAAGAGGACAAGACGAAAGGATTCTATGATTTTTTATAAAATGAATTCAAGATTTTTTAGTTGTTATTTTGGTCTTTTATTATTTATTATTGTTATTATTATTATTTCGATTTTGTTTTATTATTTAGCAATAAGGTGTTAGTATTTACCTAGAAAATGTAATTAAATGTTAGGTAAAAATAGGAACTTCGTTTTTTATTATAATATTTAAAATGTTTGTATATATTATTAACTCTCAGACTTAGGATTAGCGCAATAACGTTATAAGTCTATTAGTATGCGCAAGGTTTTTACATTTCGTTTTGTGCAACAATATATTACCATAGAGTAAAGCTAGTAAAATAGTAACAGTGTTAATGAATGAATATTAGTAAATTAAACTAGAACAAGCTGCTAGTAGAGACATAAAAAATATGACTAATTTTATAGTGTCAATAGCTTAATTAAGTCTTAGCTATACGTACTTGATTACGCAATTGTGAGAGATATTCTTTTTAACGTATATTGAATACAATTTCATATTGAAAGTTATATTTTATCATCATCATCATTATCATCATCATTGTCCTGCAACCCAATCAATGAGGGATGGGCGGAAATAAAATCGATCATTGCGATCTATATGACGCTAACGACTTTTGATTGGACGCTTAAAAATGTATCCAGTATCATATTTGTAGATTTTTTTTCGCCGTAAATTTCTGTCTTATTATAATTTGACTAAAATGTTAAGAACTGTACTGAGTGATCAACGACGAACAAACTGGTAAATGCAAGCGTAATACGAGCGATTGGGCTCAATTGAGAAAATAATGAAATGAATAAATAAAATAACATAAAAACGACATTATTTATTAGCCTAGTGAAGAAATTACGATTCAAAGTCAACATTTTATTCCTATTTATTATATTTGATATAGTTGAAATCACCAGAAATATTTTATGAACAGACCCAGTATAATAAAAGCCTAGTTTAAAACATTTTTCTTGAATTAGCACGTAATCTTTAAGAATATGAAAGTATATACTTTATAGCATTATTACATGTACGAAAGTCAAAACGAAATACAAATTGTACGGAAACAAATTTAATTTTTGTTGTAAAATATCAAAGTGAAATCAGTCGAATTAACTTAAGTAAGTTCTTCTTCTTCTTTGCCATAGGATATGATCCTGTCTTAAAAAAAGTATAGCCTATTTTGACTCTTGGCATTGTTTCCACTTTCTAAAGGTTTTCTTTGTAAACGCTGACCATCTGATATGCTTTAGAACGTTTACATTGCAAGACTGTCTTCACTCATTTTACTCATCACTATTAAATTTGTTATGTTGAAGTAAACTGTCATTTGATTTCACTAACGAGTCTGTGTGATTGAATATAGCCTTATTCACATCCTTTGGACATTTCTTTAAAAAAAAACCCAAAAATTCATATCTTATAATAATATTAATAATTTATCAAGCATATTAAAATTTAATTAATTAGCAAAATAGTTATGTTCCATCAAAAAACTTATAACAAAGAAAATTAAAATAACAACCACTTCTATTACAATAACACTTGTATATATATGTATATATAAACATTTTAGTCCATATACATTATTTTGTAAATATATATATATATTATGTAAGTAATCCAATAACAAAAAACTAAAATAAAAAAAAAGATAATAATTAATGAATGGAATTGAAAGGGTTAAACACAAAATAGAGACGTTATAGCCTCAACGCTTATTTAAATTATTTTTGGGAAATAAGAAAATAAGGCAATTTTTTTTTGTTTGTGTTTACTTTTTTCCCTTGTTGTTGTTTTGTTGTTTTCTTCGAAATTATATTAAAAAACCAAAGATGGGAAATAATAATAATAAAATGAGACAAGACAAAAAAAAAAATTTAAATTATTCAATTTTGGTATGAGAAGGACATTAGCATTAACATTAACATTATAACTGGCTCTTTATTATATCAAAATAAATTCAGGATATACATTTTATAATATACATATATATACAAATATTATTTGTACATTTGAGAGTATCCTTTTTTTTATTTTGTTTGTATAATATTATTGTTATATAATATAGTATAGGTTAAAGCAAGAGAATAAATCTATTAAAAAAGAAAAATAGGAAAAAAAATTAAAATTAAAATGACAAAAAAATTTATTCTGATGAGAAGATTAAAACTGTACCGGAAAATGATCCAAAATGCGTTGTTATTGATTGTGAATTGCTAATTAAGAATCCTTCAATAATCATTATATTTTAATATCTTTAAGATATAAAATTAAGCTTACCAGCTTAGTTGAATTTTATTGAACAATTATGATTTTTTGTTTTTTTGTATTGGTATTGAATTAGTTTCTTCTTCTGTTTGAAAGTTTTACAATTTATTCGTTTTTTATTTTTTATTATATTTGTGAATCTGATATTTCTTCTTTGAGGTTGAATTAATGAAGAGTTATGTGTATTGCTGAAATATTTGATTTTCTATCGAAGACTTTTAATAAATATTTTTATTTTATTCTCTTCTTACAAAATGATATTATTTTGCACAGATTGGCGAGTAAACCAATAATAGTTCTAAGTGCGAAAACTATTGTAGTGCTAAATGCTAAGTAACATATTTAAGTAGTACTTTTTTTTTCTTTGTTTATCAAAACCTACTCTTATATTTACTGAATATAAATTTTCATCAGATTTAGGTCGAAATGCTTATAAAGCATTTCTGGCATATTTATATTAATTTTCTTGATTTTTCTGCCCTATGCCCCAGATTGAATTACAGGCATATCATGATGATGAATTATTTTCTTAGTCTACATTATATATATTTACAATTTTTAATTCGGAGTCCTCTAAATTGCTTTACAAGTTTATATGAAGACGATACTGCCTATTGTCATCATCCATTTATCCAAACGAAATAAGAAATAATCTTGAAAATGGTTTTAAAATAATTTAAGAATTTTATTACAAATGGAAAACTAAAATCAATGACGAAAAAACGAATTCGATTTGCTTCATAAAAACAAAAAAATCAACAGATGCCTAACAGATCTGTAATTTGTTATTAGGTAATACTAAAATAATATGGGGAAGAGATGATATTAATCTTGATATTAAAGATGATAAAAATCTTGGTATACAAGATTTATAATTATTTATTTTTATTTATAAATGGATTAAGTCTTATTTGGCTGGTAGAACACAGAAAGTCAGAATTTGGAATATTTATAAAGCCTTATTTAATCTAGCCTGTGGTGTTATGTACTTGGACCTATCTTGTTCTTAAAATTTATTAACTCGCTTTTTTTGAGGGACAGTTTGAGGGACGGTAACCGTATTTGCAGATGACACTGCTTTTACATATACTTGTAAGAACAAGTTTGAGATAGCTGCATGCATGAACTATGATCTGGATTTAATTAGGCACCTCGTTTAATAAACATAAATGAGTAATAAGCTGCAAAACTAAGGATATTATAAATTTTGGTATCTATAATCCTTCTTGTGATAACTTTGATATTTATTATCATGCTCCCAATTGTGCCAAAATTCCAATAGACACTAATAACTGCTTTGGTGGTAATATCCAGTTGAATTTGTAAAATCGTTCAAATATCTTGGCTTATGGGTTTCCGTAATATTATTAGAAAGCTTTATCATCTAAGTCTATACTGTTCCGAATTATCTACTTAGTTTATTATGCGCTATTTCATTTCATTTATTCAAAAACTCAGTATGGTATTCATTGTTGGGGAGGAGCATATTTTACTAAGATTAGTTAATTACTTGTGTCCCGAAAACATGCCGAATAATTTGCGGGAAAAGACGTAAAAATACTTCACATTTGAAATTTATTTTACTATAAAACTTTAAAAATGTTTTTTATGAAGTCTGGATATTTAGATTTTAGATATACTAATAGGTATAACTTGAGAGTTAATTACCATGATTTGGTTCATATTCCACGTTGTCGGAAAAGCCATTTTTGTCGTTTCTATGATATTGTAGCACCTAGAGTTTTTGATAAACTTTGTGACCACATCAGGCAAATTAGAATTTTATCGAATTTTTTAAAATTATTGAAAGCTTTGCGTTTGGAAATTAATTTTGATAGAAGTGAAGAGTTATTAAGAGTAGTTGTTTAGCAAGTTTTGAAGTTCTTGCGATTTATGTATCGTGTCTATTTTCATGATTAGCTTAAGTAAAATTCTTTTCTACTTTTAACTTAATTTTGCACTGTATAAAATTTGTTTAAATTTTGTATTTCATATGTCCTCTCATCGTAGAAAACAAATCATTAATATTTAAAGCCATCTTTCAAAGTATTTTTTTGTACGGTTTCCCTATATAGAGGAATGCTGCAACAACAAATATAACTCTGCTACAAAATGCGATTCTAAAATTATTAATCTTGGCTAAACCTTTTTATTTTTCCACCAATAGATTTTCATCCAAGTATTGATACTGTTTTCAAACAAATAGAAAAATATCGCTTATACTTTTCTAGAGAGCTGTGTAAAGTCAGAAAATCTGCTAATAAGTGCGATTAAGTGTTTACCAATTAGGCTCTTTTTTTTATTTATATTTACGTAAGTTTTAGGATAAATATAAATTGATGAAAAAGGTTTTACTTGTATTTTCCTTTTAAAAAACATATTATAAATAGAAAAGTTCAGGTTAGTCTAAATAAATTATAAGTCATAGTTGTACATACATTAGTAAAGAAAGGTTGTATAGTGCAGCGGTTCTTAAACTTTTCTGTATTGCGACGCCAAATTTTAATTGCCGTATTTTGGCGACCCACAACCTTTATTTTTTTGACAAATAATCGTTATTCAAAACAAAAAAACGTTTAAACAACAAATACTATTTTATTTTCAGCTAATAAAAAAATAAAAATTAATAACATTTTCTAGTTATAGTAAATATTATTAAAATAAATAAAAAATGAAAATAAAATAAACAACATTTTCTAGTTATAACAATATGAAAATTAATAAAAAATAAAGATTAATAACCTTTTCTAGTTATATTATTAAGTATTAAAATAAATAAAACATTAAAATATTTTTTAATGTGATGGGCGCGCTTGCTTTTTAGAGCAAAGTAACGTTAATTGTGGCTTGATTTCCGAAAGCGCTGGTCTCAATACATTTTCAATATTGCGCAATTGAGAACGATATTTTGATTTGATATATAATAAGGATGAAAATGCATTTTCGCACAAATATGTGGTGGAGAAAGACAAAATAATTTGAACTGCCATTTCAGACAAACATGGATACTCTTTTTTAATGGACAACCAAAAGTTTTCAGATATTTGATTTTTAAATAGTGCTTTCAAACTACTATCGCAGGATAGTTCAGCAAATTCTTCTTGTGCTTTTATCTCAAGATGTTGTATACATTTAAGTTTTATATTGAAAGGCTGATTATCCAATGGTGTTGTGAAATATTGAATTCAGAAGAAAAGTATTTTCCAAACTTAGTTTCAAGGGCTTAAAGATGAGATACAATTAGATTTTTTATATCGGATATATTCAGTTCATTTTCGTCAATAAAATCCATTGTATACTGAAACATGTCAATCTGATTTTTTTCTAAATTTAGTTTCCACACATTAAGCTTCTGAACGAATCCCTTAATTTTATCGTACAAATTAATAATAATTGTATGTTTGCTTTGCAAGGATAAATTTAAATCGTTAAGTTTGTCGAAAATATCAGTCAAATAACATAATTTTAATATAAATCTTTCGTCACAAAAATTATCTGCCGTAGTTGAATTCATTCCTATCAAAAATAATCTTATTTCGTCTTTTAGCACCAAAACTCTTTTCAAACTTTTGCCTCTTGAGAGCCATCTAACTTCAGCGTGCATAAGGAGATTTTTATAATCTGATCCCATATCCTTACAAAGTTGGGAAAAAAGACTATTAAGTGCGCGGCATTTTATAAAGTTAATAACACATACAACTTCTTTCAAAACATGAAAGTTTTTTACTCACTACTGCCTCACGATGAATCATACAATGCGTAAATGTTATATTTTAACCACCTGGCACTTGTTTAATTCGTGCGAAAAGCCAATTTAGTTTACTTGTCATTGCAGCGGCACCGTCACTACAGACGCCCACGTAGTGCTCTCATAACAGCTGATTTTCTTTAAAAAAATTCTTCAGTACATTAAAAATATTCTCGCCAGTAGCTCGGCCTTCAAGTGGGAAACAAAACAATAAGTCTTCATAAAAAGTATTTTCAAATGAATAACGCACGTATGCTAAAAGTTGAGCAAAATTGCAAACGTCTGTAGTTTCATCAATCTGAATAGCGAATTTCGTGATTTTTATTCGTTCAATTAATTGTTCAAATTGGTTTGTACTAATTTCCGTAATTCTGTTTTTCACAGTGTCGTTTGATAGCGGTATGCAACTCAATTCTTCTGCAAACTTTTTGCCATGAATAATTTCAGAAATTTTACAAGCGATTGGCAAAACAAGGTCCTCACCTATCGTAAAAGGTTTTTTAGCTTTGGCAATAAGATAACTTGCTTCATAAGAAGCTCTGAGAATTTTTTCATTTAACTTTAAGTGGCCTTTGAAAATACTTTGTTTTTGTGTAAGTTCTTTTAATTTCCTAAAGAAAGGTTGTATAGTATAGTGAAAATAAGGCACAATAAATAAATAATAATAATAATAATAATAATTTATATCACCAAAAATTGTAACAAGAGTGGTTTCGTTCATCATATACTTGAACTCATCAGTATAGGTATATTTAGTGTTAGACTACTTGTACAAGTCTTAATTTTAACTTTGATTAATTTTTTAATTTATAACAAGATGTTATTAATACAAGTAACTGTGAGTTATAAAATTCGATCAAAATTAAGAAGTAAAGTCTTGAAATTTAGGTCAAAAAATTGAATTTTAATCTGAGAATGCAATGAAAAAATATAGGAAGACATATGGTTTAATGTGTGCTTGGATTATTATATACAATCCTTTGAAAATTACATTGAGAAAATAATATATATATGTATATACATATACATATATATATTTGATACATAATACTGATGTTTTTTTAATATTAAAATATTTTATAATCACAAATATTTTATTTTCCGATTGAATTTTTAAATTTATTGCATATAGACGGTACCTACATACGAATTGGGTTCTGCAGTTAGAATTTGAAAGAATTTAATTTCCAATATCGCAGAATTAATTGAATTGAAAATATTCTAATAAAAATATTTTATTTTTTATTTTAAAATTATATTCCCCTTTGATTGTGACAAAAGAATTTTTCATATTTTTCCAATAACAGGCTTTCTTTTGTTTTTTTTTGTTTTTTCATTTCCATATTGAAAACAGTTTCAATTTAAAAAACAACAAAATTCAAATCTAAAACGTATTATTTTACAATCGGAATTTTTTTTTTTTTATTGATTTTGAATGCAACTAAAGTCTACTGCTCTTAAAATATTCAAAGTCCTTTAAAAAAATTCAATACAAAAACAAAAACAAAAAAAAAAAAATGTTTAAGAGTACAGAGTGGAGCCTAAAGAACAACACTTCCTTTTTTTTGTCAAAAAATTTTATATTTTTTTTTTTCTTTTTGTTTTTTGTTAATGCCAAAATGAATATTCCCAATACACTGAAATCATAAAATTTTGGACACAATTTCAAACCCCCTTATGAAGAAAAGTGTGTAGGTCATAATATGAGGATAGGAAATGAAAATATTGTCTGCAAAAATAAGGTTGGAAAAAATGTTCGTGCCACAAATAAATTCATTTAATATTGAAAAAAAAAATTATGGGAAATGGAAATGAAGAAGTTGGGAAAGGGGATTGAAAAAAATATTAAGGCTTGATGCGAATTCTTTTCAAAACTAGAAATTCCATTTTTTTTTATTTTAATAAATCAATTCACTTTGAATATATTTAGGATATATCCAAAAATGGTGATTCTTTCCTCCGTTGTTGGGTCCACAAGGTACGTACCTACTCTGAGTAATGAATGAATTTTTTTTACCAATTTCGCCGATTTGAATTCGCTGCTGAATTCTTTTTTTTTATTTAATTTTTTTTTTAAATTTTTTATTCTCGTATGAACACACGGAGCAAAATATACATTGTATATTGCCATCTTTAGGAAAATGTTCGTAATTTTGTTTTTTCAAAAAAAAAAAAGAAAGAAAAATAAAACAAATTATGTATACATAAATGTATGTGTACAAATAACTCGTAAATATGTGTGCATTCAAAATTGTAAGAAGGAAAATTCATTTTGTTTTTTTGGGTTTTTTTTTGTTTGTCCATGTGTGACTGGAGTTAAGCGAATTACAGTGTCTTTAGGTTTTCAAATTTTTGACTAATTTTTTAGTGCTGGGTTTTTAAAGGGGAAGAAAGGGGAAGAATTTTTAAAAAAAATTTTTTTTAAGTATTTTTATTTTTGGGAAATTAGTGTGTTGATGTGTGTGTTTGCGTTCGTAGGATATTATGCAAAAAATGAAATTGCTCTTTTCGTCCTAACTGATAATTTTTTCTCCTATAATAACGTCTTAATGTGTGTGCATGTGTATTGTCAATAAAAAATAGAATTACGGTTAATTGATGAATTTTGTGAAGGAATTAGGTATTGGAAAAATTCTTTAAAACAAAAAAAGAAAGAAAAAAAAAATAAAAAAAGTGTCAATTTTGCAGTTTAACAAATTAGAGACAGCTAATTTAATTTTTGTTCTATATACTAGTAGTTCGGTAACTGTAAAATAGCATTGTTTGTCAAATTAATTTTACAGTAGCTCAGTTTTCTGTATTAGATATACATGTATTTAGAAATTGTTGGTTTGCTAATGGGTCTAGTTACTTAGTTATCTACTTAATTGATGTTACGGACCATGGAAAAATTTGATCCATACTTGTGTGATTTTACAATTTTCACGTATTTATGACTTACTGGGATTAACAAAAATTCTAGCTCTATTATACGACGGCAGTGTTTTTGATAATATTATGATAATAATTCTTCTTCGCTTTACCGGATCCAATAACTCTAATTTAAATATCCCCGGCCCAATTGAAATGAAATATCGACGGACGCTAAGTATTACATTTACTAGAATACGCCTAAGGTACACTTTTCCTACTCATAAGCACATACACCCCAGAACCACCCGCATGTATTCATTGTCCAGAATGGCCATATCCCAATAAAAATATCTCCACAGAATGCTCATCCAATAATTCGGTCATATTCCTATTCACAGCCATTTCGTTACAAGTTTTTGAATTCATAAACAAACCCCATATATCCTTAATAAAAGCACTCCTCACACACCACAATATCTGGGACGACACGACTTAGCGAACCAACATCATCAAAATTAATACAGAAAACAAGTCCGACTACTATAATCCTCGTCTTCCTTTCACACTATACATTTGGAAGAAAGGCTGTAAAGCAAAATAAATTTGTAGCAAATTTCAACGTTTTTGGTAATTATTGGAATTAAATTAATATACATATTTAGAAACACTTTATAAGATCCAAGTAAACATAATACAATCAACATACTCTGGATTTTAGATTTGTGATTTGAGCAAAGAAATTAATAAATACTTGTTCTGCGTACAATTTCAATTTCAGACTAAGAGAAAACCTAAAGCTTTAGACTAGTCGAAAAGGCAAATTTTTAATTAATGCTACAAACACTGTAGACTTACCAACTCGCTGATGATACGGCCATACTGGCCTCAAATAGTAACCCAGTACATGCTTCAGAAATTTTGCAACACAGCATAAACAAAGCTGAGCATTGGCTAAAAAAGTGAAGTATCAGGGTGAATGGAGCAAAATTAACACATATTACATTTACATTAAAGAGAAAAACTTGTCCAGTGGTTGTACTTCATAACGAAGTAGTACGTCAAAACGAGGCTGTAAAGTATTTGCGTACAGCGCTTCCAGTCAAAGCTATTAAGATTGATAGTTGGCGCGCCATGGTTTGTCAATAATGATGTCATACATCGTGATTTGCAGCTGAGAACCATTAAGGAGGAGATTATAAGTTTAAACGAAAAGTACCAGATAAGATTAGCTGCACTTCCAAACAGACAAACAGCTTGTTGGCTGCAAGTGTTGTAAGTCGCCTTAAGTGTCCTAGCATCCTGCAACTACCCAGTAGACAATAGGAACAATCAAATGGAAGCCAAGAAATACAATGGAGTATAATGTTGGCATCATGGATGGTTGACCACTTGGTTATCTCATCCGCTAGTCAATGCAATTTACCTGCATAAAATGTCATACAACCTACTGAATGTCTCTTTCAGAAACAGATTGTAATGTTTCATTGTGAAATAAAAAAAAAAAAAAAAATAATTCTGCAATTAATCAAATTGTGTAGATTGTTTGCCCATTGATGGACTGGCTAAATTCATTTGAAATAAGCTTACCAACAACAAAATAAAAAACTTTAGTGTAAGGAAGTACGGTGCTCTCAACGGTAATGGGTATTTGTATTCTTTCTTGTGTATTCATTATTTTGTCTACATAATATTAGGTTTGTCATTCTGTATTATACTAATGCAAGTCATTTTCATTTATATTAATGATAGTAAGATACTATCGTACATTCTTTTAGTTTTTTTTGGTTAGTAAGTAATTTTGATATCGGCTATTCCAGTAATAACCAATTTGGTTCAAGTTAATTTAAAGTTCTTTTATCGAAAGCCCTAATGTGACATCTTCCGTTGTATCGCTTGAAAATTTTCGTATTGTTGAAGCGCTTTTTCTATTTTATAGATATATTGTAGGCTAAGGCACTTGTTCAGACGAAATAAAACCCCTTAAACATTTCCACCGAGGAACAAGGTAGGCAAAAACTGGCTATGGAAATTTGTAGTCTGTAGAAAGATTTTTTTGAGTGTTGAACCATATTTCAACAAACGTATTTCCCCAATCCAAATATATATATATATTATATATATATATATATATACACGATATAAAAAAGTTCAAGAGTAATATTAATGTATTCAAAATGTCCATCACTTTCACAACAGATAATGAAAGAGAACGCAATTTATATCCCATTGAGTGTTTAAATTCCTTAGCACTGGTTTGCCTCCAAAAAATTAGTTTTAAAAGAAAATTTTGAATTGTTTTAGTAATCTGAAATTAAAATACTGGTAATGCATCAGTTAATAGATCATGAATGCGTGTTAAATTGCTGTACATTCGCATTAAATGCGGTACATTCGCAATACCATAGATTGTGAAATTTTAACTGGACGTTCTTGTGGGCGATGATGGGGTCTGGAGGAGAAGATATAATGCCAAACTCTATGAGCTGTACAATGCAAATCCAGATCCGAAGGTACAAGACGTCGGGGCAGACAAAAACTTTGTTGGAGAGACGAAGTATCGGCGGATTTAAAACAATTTCGAATTTTCAACTGGCAAAAATGGAGGACGTTGATGAGTCAGACTCAGGACATACACATGGTCTGTTGGCCACCTAAGTAAGTAAGTAAGTTCTTGTGAGCAACGTGTTTTAATACCCAGAATTCATTTGACCTATACTGGCACATTATTACCATTTTCATACATAAGACGAACACAATTTCCAATCATTTTAACATTTGCTATGATTATTAGTAAATCTCAAGAACAAATTTTCGATAAAGTGTGTATTCTTTTATCACAACCTGTATTTGGTCATGGCCAAATATATGTTGGCTACCACAGTAGAGTTCGTAAATTTTATGGTATTCGTTTTTATATTAAAGAGCAAACAAATCAAGACCATCTCATAGAAAAGAATTATAATCGGGTTTTTGCCAAAAATATCGTTTATAAAGAAATTTTAAATTAATAAAAACATATTAAATAAAATTAAAAATAAACTACTTACCTTTAGTTTTAAATTACGTAAAAATAAATTAATTTTATTATTATTTATAAAAATGTATAAAAAAAGTAAATACAAATAAAAACAAACATTAACACAAAACACCTTTTAAGGTCTACAAAATATATTTATTAGAGTAAATTATAAAAAATTTTGTTTTAAATTATAAAAGATTTTAATTTAATAAATGGATTCTAATATGAACCGCATTTTAAAATTAGACAGACCGATAATAATGTTTACTAGTCATATTTTCTAATATCCGAAAAAACAGCAACTGAAGACATGAGTATTAACACTTTATTCATAGTATATATGTATACTGTTTAATTGTTCTATATGATAATATGTAGATCCCTCATATATGTACAACATATTGAAGCTTATCCACTAAAGTTTTCAAATTTATTTTTTGTTTTACTATTTCTTTTTTTTTCTATTTATTTGTTCTTTTGATTTATTCACTTTAATTTTGATTATTTTCTGCTCCTATGATTTTCCAATATACCATTATTATTTCAATGCATTTCATTTTATTTTTCTACTTTTGTGATTTTTTTTTTGTTTTTTCCAAATACGACGAATTTAATGCTTTATAATTTTCATTTATTTTTATTTTCTTTAATTTTTTATTTCCATTTTTTCAAAATTTTTTTTTTCATATATTAGTATATGGTACGTCTTTACTTTAGAGTTATTATTCTTATTTTTTTGTTGCCGTCATTTAATACCAAATGTAAATATAAAATGAACAAGAGAGGCCTAGCTAAAATAGTAATCAAATCATACAATATAATATTTATACAAATATATTTGTGCAATTGTGTATGACAACTTCAGCGGCTACCTAAAACTAACGCCAAAAAAAGCATGCATAAACTTATTTTATAAATACATACAAACAAATGAAATGACTTTAACTTGAGAACGATAATGATAATGATGAATCTGAGGACGACGACGACGACGACGACGACGACAATGACTACGACTACGATGATGACGATGATGATGACGTCGATAACTACAATGACCAAAAGAGTTGTGGATTGAGACTCCGCCCAAAATATTTTGGTCACGCAAAAAGCATGATTGGTTCAGTTGAATTAATTGCATCTGATGGTAATATCACATCTGTTCTTTTGTTTTTCCATTTTTTAATTCTGTTTTTTTTTTTTTATAGTACAAAAGAGGGATGGGTAGGAGGGGGTATATATTTTGAGATATATATATATATATATATATATATATATATATAGAAAAATGAAAGGCAGATGCAATGCAACTTATGCAATAATTTTTCTTTTGCTTTTATTTTTTTTTGTTTTGATATTTTCTCAGTAGCTAAAACTATAAAATGAAAATTAAAAAACAAAAAAATGTGAAAAAAAATTCTCATTTTTAGACCACGATTTCATTTTTGATTATTTTTTATTTTTACTACTGTTCAGTACGTTAGGTATGGTAAATCAAAAAAAAAAAAAAAAAAAAAACAATTTTTTTTAAATAGGTAGCCAGTTAAAAAAAAACGTACTGAACAAAACAAGTAACATAACAATAACAAAAGAGAGAGAAAAACATTCATATCAATACACACACATGCACATAAATAAACTTTTTTTTTATATTATTATCCTGCGACATTGCGACTCAATGTGCAATAGTTACCTTTCAATATAAATAGGATTTGGTAAGCAATTGCAACATTTACAAAAATACTTTGGAGAATTTTTTAACTTTTTTTTTGTTGATTGTTTTTTTTTTTTTTTTTTTTTTAGAAATTTCAACTAATCCAGGTTGACTATGGCCAATCATAGGTGACACTTATTAGAAATAAAAAAAATTCACACAAAAAAGAAAACTATTACTTTAGGTGCATTTTTTCTATTATTTTGCATAGAGTTTTACTTTACCATAGTTTTTTACCCCACTTACCATCCCTCTTGATTTCGCTAGGACGTTTATTAGATTATATCCTGGAAAAATGAAAATTCATTTTTTTACCTGGTTACGCAATTTTTTATTTTATTTTTTTCTTTATCCATTTTTATTTTTGTTTTTTTTTTTTTTAATTTTTTTCTAATTTTTGTATAGTTTTGTATATTTACTGATCAATAACGTAATATAATAACCTACACAGTACACACACATACGTATGTACATATAGATGAGAACGTGTGTTATTTCGTATTCGTTGTTAGTCTTTAGATTACCTGAAGGGGCTTTGAATTACGAAATGTGACTGCAATGCAATTAAAAAAGTTTTTCTCATCAAATATGTTTTGTTTTTTTTTGTTTTTTGTCTTTCTATACTGTTGTCAATTGAAACAAAAAAGAATAAAAAATTAAAAATTAAAATAAAAAGAAAGCAAATGATCATTTGAAATTGTAATTACATATATATAGTATATAGGCTTAAGTTCTTTATGCAATATCACTTGGTTTAGGTATCCAAGTACAGTGTAAGTTAAAAAGCTGAGCCTGGTATATTGAAGAATAGTGTAAGTGAATAAATTTAGGTACCCAGAACTATTGTGGGTTAAAACCAATTTGAACTTTGAAATAAAGGATTTGATAGTTGCATATAGAAAAGATTGAAGTAGTTCTATTAATCACCGAAAGGGTTGAACGTTGATGATGTTAATGAAATAGACGCTGTTGAGTAATAGACGCTGATAGAAAACCTTTCCCGAAAACCCAGTCGTTAGCTGCCGAGTTAATACCTCCTCTACCACCCTCCTTTTCCAATCATGACACCTCCTTACACTCAAATGAACTAAATTTCAATAATAATATTACTAATACTTCTTCATTCAATATTTTATCGCTAGTATCAGTCCCTTCATCATGCGTCGTATTTTTGATTTATGATTTTCCTAAAACCAAATTATTATTACGCAAAAATTAGTGATTATTTAATTTTTATAAAGTGAAAAAAAAAATTCTAGAGCCAATTTTAAAGTGTATGTTCCCTGTTCTATGTTTAACTTACTATATTATCTCCATCAATATGACCCAGTAACACTCTTGTCAAAGAATTTGTCTAAACACAATACAGCAGTATTGCCGCCAATTGGATGTCTTAATAACTCAAAAAACTGAAATGCTTGTCTCTTTATTATCAAAATGTTGGGGGACTTTGTTCTAAGGATCCTGATGTATTTTTAATGCTCTCAAAACCTACCTTTCGATGTGTTTATCTTAACTGAAACCAATTTATGTAATAGC
Organism: Argyra leucocephala; assembly: GCA_963942445.1. Lineage (NCBI taxonomy): Eukaryota > Metazoa > Arthropoda > Insecta > Diptera > Dolichopodidae > Argyra > Argyra leucocephala. The sequence continues at coordinate 55,796,373 of OZ012681.1, forward strand.
TTCTTGAGTACCGAGTATTTTTTCTCTGATTTTAATGTCTTTAGAAAGGATGTGAATTTCGTTCGTGATGCTGCGGGCCGTGGAGTTTTAATTGCAAGGTGAATTGAGTACGATTGTTCCTTGTTTCAGATTCCTAATACAGATGATATAGAAGTCATATGCGTCAAAATGAGATTGGAGCGTAAGTGTATTTAGATTATGTGTTTTTACGTTCGCCAGCCTCATTGATGCATATCAGTGGTTCCTAGACGCAGTCGATTATGTTAGGAATTCTGCTGAAGGTCTCGACGACATTCTTGTTTTTGGTGATTTCAATCTACCTGATTTACCCAATCAGAAGATGAAACACATTACGTTGCGTGCAATGTGTCATCTTTAAAAGAAACTGTTTTTGTCGACAGACTTACTGATTGTGGCCTCCAGCAGATTAGATGAGTGAAAAATAACTTAAATAGACAACTGGATCTAATTTTTTCAAATAACGCAAATAACTGTCTGGTAGAGTGTAATGAACACACTCTTTCTAAAATCGATCTATACCATACTGCTTTATCTTTACCTTTTTTTTTTTTTAGAATGGTAATGTAGATTAGTAGTAGTAGTTTAATAGATTTGTTAATATTACTGTAGAGCTTTTGTAGATTATCTGAGGGTATATTTCAACATTGAAGAAACACGTTTATTGGAATATTGTTCCACATTTGAGAAAATTGTATTTTAAATAAATTTCCATACCAGTCTTGAGCCAATTTGCATTGTGTAGGCATGGACATTTCATGTCTCTCTTCATCTCCTTATCTTTCATGTCTCTCTATGGGTAGCATTAAAGTTTAGTTTTATTTCGTCCAATTAATTGTATAGATTAATGTTATATTAAAGTAGAGATTGAAGTAATGAGACCTACAGCTAAACGTATATGACGTGTGAAGTAGAACACTTGAAGGTGACTGCGTCTTTTAATATTGAAAATTTTATATACACATATAATATTAATATAGTGTTCAGAAGAGTGAACAAAATTAAGTAATAATGAAACTAAAAAAATAGTATAAGACCCGTAGTATGACACTGGCTACAAATTTAAAAGTAAAAAAAACTTTTTAGAGTGAGATGAGAAATTTCTTATGTAAAAATTGAAAAGTGCTAACCTTTGAAAAAAAAATCAATAATGTCAAAAAAATTCGATTTTTGTTATGTTTCTTCAAAAAAAATCTTTCATCTGAATTGTCAATTCTTAAAGATTTAAATTTACAATTGAAATTAGACTTTTTTTTACAAGAAATAACATTGAAGGAATATTTTGAAATATTTAATAATGATAGACAATTAAAATAAAACAAATTTTAAATATTGTTTATAACTTTTTTTGACAGCATGGAATCGATACATAACTCTTTTTCTTTCTAAAATATAACTATTTCACTCACACAAAGCTGAAAATTTGAATTTTGAATTTTTTTGTCATACGGGCATAATTAGTTTTTTTATATTTTAAATTATACAATAATCGAATATAAATTGTTCGAATTATTATTGGCAGAATGAACATGTGAAATTAACCTCTAGAGAATTACTTCTTGAACCATCTCAATTTTTAAATCCCTATATGAATTAAATTATTTATCACATAGCAAGGCGCCTCAACTATTGATGTTACTGCTTTATTCTGGCATCGCTACTTTTTCGCTTGTATGTCCTTAATATTAATATTTTGTTATCCAGATCCATTTGAGACTTCCTGCAACTCAGTCAGTACATTTTCCTGAACAGCATGTTTAAATATATTTCTTTTATATATTTCCAAGAGTTCTTGCTTCGGCAGAACATATACTAAAATTGCAATGATACAGAGAAGATTAGCATGGCCCCTGCGCAAGGATGACACGCAAAATCGTGAAGCGTTCCACATTTTTTCAACAATAGACAAAAACTTGTATCACCACTATTTTAAAAAAACACATAATAATTTCCATCCATTTTCTCTTTATTCACCACAGATCACATAACACAACAGTCCACACAAACACAGCAAACACACTATCCAGCCACCACAATAGCCCAAACAGCCATCAATCAAAAACAGGGAGGAAGATGCAATAAAAAACTACAGTAGCAACAATAACATAACAACACTCAACAACCATTAGCTTAAGCATTGAATTTTTTAAGTTAACTTTATCTAGATTAGAATTGATATTTTTTTTTCTTTTTTTTCGTTTTTCTCTTTTTATTTCCTTATATATTGAATTGTAAATTTTATTTGTTTTTCTTTTTTTTATTTTAGTTTAAATTAATGTAAAATAGATTAAGATGTTTTGTAAGATGGCCCAAATGCCTTTGGCAGCGGGCCCTAATATTGGCGGTCCGGATTTATCCGGCCGTGAAATAAAAATTAAATTAAATTAAAATTAAAATTTCCAAGTTAGGCGTCGATCGAGGTGCATAACAAGATATTTATGATGTTGCGACTTTGCTTCATTTGCTCTGATTTTCCATTTATTTACCAATCCCGATATTATTCATCTAAATGGTTTTGTACTAAATTTAACGCAGCATTCTCATTGTTGTGAGATGCCAAATTTACTACATATTAAGTAAATTTATTTTAATTATGTAGTAATGTATTGATATTATTGTAATTATAAATAGTTTTATATAAACTAAATAATTTAGAGTTAATAAAATAAAATATTATATTCTAAACCACCAGGTTTCAGTTGTAAATGTAAATAGAAATAAAAAATACCTATTTTACCTCTGTAAAATCTACTCAAAACTCTGTCAAAAAACAATTATGTAAAACATTAAGGTTATAAATATAAACTAAATAAATAAATAAATAAAATAGCTACGTCCGCAAAATCGCTAAAGTTGTACTTGTAGTTTGGGGCAAGTCAGCAGTGTACAACAAATAAAGAATTGGCCCGAGTTAGTTTAAGATTAACGTAGTATTGAAAAAAAAAAACAATAATTCATTGCTTAAAAATATCATTAGAATTGGCAAAATTGAATAGAAGAAATTAGTAAAACTAATTTGCTTATCATTTCCTTAATTTTGTATTTATTTTTGTTGATTTTCTCGTGGAGCTTTGAAGTAATATAATATATCGTCGCCCTGCAATTATACTGTCGTATATCACAAAATCGAAAAAAATTAGCTGAAAATGCCATCTTTATTAATTTTTGAAGCTCTATCCATCTGTTTATTCGGTGTTACCCTATATGTAACATAGATGGTGAGATCATTGCTACTTTGCTGTAAGTGACACCACGATTGAAATTTTTTTTTTCTTATTTTGACTTAAATGCCAAATTTCTGAATATACGACAAAACCCGATGTAAGTTAACGTTTTCCAATTCGTGCAGTAATTTTGATGTAAGTTGACAAATAAAAGATTGTTACTTGTTTTTAGTTTTATTATTGTGCCGTATGTGTTTGTGAACAATACAATACTCCAATAGCTTTACTATAAACAATATTCCAGATTAAAAAACAAAAGTGTTGCAAGTATGAATGAAAACTGCATAACAATGGCGTATAGGGTAAGATAGCTTTAAATAAAAGGTTCTTAAAGTCTTAATTCTGTTTCAAAAGACTTTGTTTTTATACCTCTTAAAGATAGCTTATGAACCATACTACCACAAAACATTAAAAAAATAAAACTTTTTCGGCTCAATTTTCTTTTATTTCGTCTCAAACTTCAAACTCAATTTCCCAAAACTTGATTTTCTGGATGTACGACAAAACAATTGGGGGGCGACGATATACTCATATAATTTACCAATATATTGGTACATATTTGCCAAAATAAGTTCTAATTTTGTCTTCTCTGTACATTGGGTCTCTTGTTCAGTTGATAAAAAAAATATAACCATTGGATATTTTATTTGCCAATCGGTTTTCTTTACTATTTTTGAGATTCTATTTACGGCTGTTGTGTGCACGTACGATGTTGTGTGCACGTACGTACGCACATACGATTTCTTCAATTTTGTTATATTCTAATAAGGCAAATTATTTTAAATTTTATTAAGCATTTCAAGCGCTACCTTTCCAGGTATACCTTTCGGATTTTAAACTTAAATCAAAAATTAGATTGAAGTCTGACTTTACGACACCATTAAAGCTGTTTTAATTATTTTAATTAATTGAGTGCATTAAAGAATTTATGGCATTTAAAAGATTAAGCAAAAAGAATGGTAAAGAAATGAATAAAGTTATAAAATAATATTATAATGATGTTAGGTGTTGTGTCTCCATTATTTATAAAATTGGTTGCTCGCTTTTGTATCTTATCTATGTACTCGAGGCTGTAGTTTTTTTTTCTTCTACGGAGGGGGCCCTAATATGTCAGAGCCGGCATGTAGGCTTTTTAGCCCTTTATGCCGTCCTCCACCCCTCAACTTAGTCGACCCTTTTGATAAAGGCCAATAGGTTTGGAGGATTTATCCTGCAGAAGTTTTCTGAGGTTATGTAGTGCGCTTCCAGCAGCCTGAGTCTCAGCCTTGAAAGAGCTAAGCACTCTCCTACAACGTGTGTGGAGGTTTATTCCTCTTCCAGACAGTGTCTACAGGTTGGGTCGTCACTTAGTGCTAGTCTACACATGTGTTTTTTCATGTGGTTATGACTAGTAAGTATGCCCACCATCTTCCTACAGTCTCCTCTATTGAGAGTTAGCAGGAAGTTGGTTATTTTGGTGTTTATTCTTGGTGCATATATTTTGGAGACCCTGTGGCCTTCCATACGCTCCCAAAGAATATTTGCTTCCCTTTTTAGGGTGTTTTCTATTGATAGTTTAATATTACCAATAGTTTATATTACCAATTATAGATAGTTTAAAATTACCAACTGCTGGTTCCGGGCCATAGTACTGTACACTCCGGAGGCTGTAGTACTGTACGTTATCTAATTACTGGTTGCACCGCCACAAATATGCGTTCAAATCGAAGTCGAATGTGTGTCTTGTATATTAATAGGAGCTTGGAAGATGTAAAGTATTTCCTACGTCTGTTTCAGAATCCTAAATATTTCGCAGAAATGTATCAAATTATCTTAATTAGAAATTGGTGTTAACAATTTTTTTCGAACTAGTAAATCAAGTCAATATTCTATTTTGTACATATATATTAGAGCAGCTTGAAGATACTAATCTAAATTCACGTTCCTTGTATATTTTTAGTATTTGTTACTATTACAAAATAAAGAAAAACGCACAAAGTTTTGTGAAATGGAAATTTAGAAGGCTTATTTAAATTCAAGAAACACCCGAGAATTCAAAAACAAAATATCTAAGTAACGTTGAAAATTGGGGGCTTGTAAAGTGCACTTTTTCTTTGGAATATTTGAGTTAGAAATGCTTTACACGTTCATATGAATATTTTGCGACTCAATGTGCAATAGTGTAGTTGTGAATATGCACTTTCACAACTATAAATCAAGCCCTGGCTAGCTGTAATCTCATTACCTTCATTTAATAATTTTCCGAGTGCTAAAACGATTAGGTTTGTGTGCTCCAATATTTCAGAACTAAAAAATTTCATTATTTCATTTAGATGACTTTACAGTGTTCTTGTTTAGCAAGTATATTTTTTTCCATTACTGTGTATATGCACACTCATTGCAAGTTCATCTATCTACTTAGAATATTGTTAAAAAAAAAAAAATACAAAAGCAAAAAGACGCGCGACAAAAAAATCTAAAAAATAACTAAAAAACTAAAAAAAAAAAAATCAACTTTGAGAAAAGATAAAATTGCAGTAATTGGATTGCAGCATTTTTATTTTAGATCCATGATTAAATGTTCCAGGAAGATTTAATTATACCATGAAGTAGTTTTGTAACTTTACACATACACTTGTACATATCGACAAATGCATGTAATTTATAGAAATACGCAAATTTTCAGGATTTCCAGAAAAAATTACATTACTCTTATAAATTTGAAATAGAAAACAAAAAGAGAAAAAAAAACATAAAAAAAACAATAAAACAAAAATTGCAAATTTTTCTATCAATTTTTAATCCATTTTTTTTTTTTAATTTCAAATTCACACACAATAACGAAATAAGGTTGCATTTCTATTTAGCTATGAAATAATGCGTATGTGTAGTGGTAATCGTTATATTTTAATTGTGAACATTTTTTCATTATTACTCAACAAAATATCAATTCGAGTTCTTTCTATTGAAATAAAAGTGGCCCTGGCAAAACTTTTAATTTCTTTAAAGAGTTTTCAGAAATACCTAATAAGTTTTTAGAAAAAATTTTTATAATTGGAAAAAATTATGTAATTAAATTTCCTTTCTATAAATTATTTCCTATTTAAATAATTGGGATCGTTAACGAAATATTGTAATTTTTATCTAATTGAACGTTCTGTATTTTTTCAAATTGATTTGAACTCTTTAATCGGTTTAATTTAGATATGAAAGATGTTAAATAATATCTTTAGAATTCTCTAGGCTAAGGTAACTACGCATATAGGACATTTGTAATTGTTCCAAAACCAATTATAATCAAATATATGAGAGAACTACACATGACTGATTCTTAATTTATGACAATTTGGACGTTGTGGCTTATTGATTAGTAGACGCAGTTATCGTTTTGGAAAATAAATTTGGGGAGTATGACGTCGTTCGACACATGTTCTCATCTAAAAATATGCACTTGTAGTATATGAGGTACGTTATTATTTATTTTTTATTTAGTATAGGACACTAGTTTAACTTCAAAACGATTCTAATTAGTTGAAATAATCTTTAATTACTTGAAATCTCCTTATTCACTTCATTATCAAAACTGACCTCCTGATGGGACTTTCACCAACCAATAATTTTCACTATCGTTTTAGATTTTTTTTTTCAATAGAAAATAATAGCCCAGCGGTTTGGTTTAAGATTTAAAGCTTAAAAATTACTAAAAATAAAATTTACTATTTTAATAGTCTTGAGGAAGAATCGATTGAAAATATGCTTTCCGAATTCAGGGATGTCTTTCGTGGTAAATTTTGCCATTTGGGTACAGTGTTACCAAAACAGTTCGAGCTACCCGGGATACCACTGAAGTGCATCCTGAGTATATAATTATTAAATTAGGTATGCATATTCTTAATTTACTTTAGTATGGGCAGGCCATAACAGAGGGTGAGCCATTTGGGTCAGGTCCCGAGTTGTGAAAGATCTTCCATTTATTTCCTAATTTGATCACAGTAGGTGGGGAAAAATTAAGTTGAAATATTATTTTGAATTCAACAATAAATTTATTTTAAACAATGATTTATAAAATATAACAGAGAGAATATATTTTGGGATAATTCAACAGACGTATAATTTTTTTAGCAGCAGCCCTATAAAGTGGCAGATTTCAAAGAAATATTTAGTTGTGTTACTTCCTACAATACCAAAAACAAGATGGTCTGCTCGAATTGATACTGTTAAACCAATTTTCAATAATCAGTCAAATATTCTGGCTGCTTTAGAGGAGTGTAAGTCACTAAACCTTCCATCAATATTTGAATACATTCGAATGCATTCTTTTAACAACAATATTTCTCGCAACAAACTAATTTATTTATTGAAGCACGCAATGCAACACTTAACATCGAAATGGAAAATATTAACAATCTTTTTGCAAGGATGAAGATAAAACGGGAAGAGCGGGACAGATTACTCTTAAGTTCAAAAGAGATTGCCGTACTCTCCAAAATGTCAACTGATTTTTAATTAACTCGCCATATTACGTCACAGTTTGATGCTGAAGAACATTATAGAGTTAATGTTTTTATACACATTATTGATTCGATTATTTGAATTATTATCTTGACACGTCGCTTAAAGTCTTTACGTAAAATTTTCCAGACTTTTGGATCCCTTTGCACTTTTCAAACTTTATCAGACGAGGAAATAAAATTGAGAGCAAAAAATATACTCTTAAAATATCCAAAGGAAATGAAAGTGACGAAATGATATTTTTATAGTATTAAATATTTTTGAAGAAAACTTTGATACAGAATCATCTTCATCTCCAGTAAAGTTGCTGCTATTTCAGAAAAAAAGCTAATTGGATTGTTTCCCAATATATCAACAGCTTTTAAATCTACCAGCATCCGTTTTTTCTGCGGAACGCAGTTTCAGTGTGTTAAAAAGGGTTAAAAATTTTAACGGTTAAGAACGGTTGAATGGGCTATAAATTTCACATATAAATTCAGACATTGCGATTCCACGAAATATTGACTTTTCAATTATTATAAAAGATTTTGCTAGCACTAAAGCTCGAAAAGCTTATTTGTAATTGTTAATTTCATTTTGCTTAAATAAATTAGAGATAATAAAAAACCTATGTAAATTTATTTGTTAACCTTCTCAGCTCTGCAAGACCCTGAATATGGGTAATCACAGTAAGCGAATTTGCGGCTTTGGTGATTTGGTGCCAGATTCCTAGCAAATCACATAAATCTAATCAAAATCTTTTTCAAGCTTTGTGTGAAGTTGGTATGATTTCCAAGAGGTGCAGCGCGGGTTGGAGATGTCTTTGCTCATCTTTGCAAACAGACAACTGGTCAATGTTTCGATTAGCTTTTTGTTTTGAGATTTTTGAGTATATTCAATATGAGGTTTAACTGACCAGAGCTTTGGAGCTTTTTTTATTACATAATAAATAAGTTAAATTGAAAAACTTAAAACTATAATTGTAAAACATTGATTTTTTTTAAGAAAATAAATAAATAAAATAAAGTGTTTCATTTATAATGCTAATGCTAAACCGGCGAATGTTACGCCGGGAAAAGCTAGTAATTTACAATATTGTTTGATCTATCTATAACTATTTTTTTTATATTTTTTATTTAGGTATTTATTTATTTACTATAAATTAATTTTGACCGCTAATAGTTTTGAAGAAAACTTTTATATAAGGCTGCGTTTATACGTTTTTGAATTTTGTTTATAACGTATAAATGATGTTCATTAAAGTTTGACATCCGACTTTGCTATAGAATATCATAAATTTTTTTTTTTAAATAATAGTGCTCGACACACATTTTCGTATTTCGCAAGTTGAAAAAGTGAATTTTGCTAGAAAAGGTATTTATAAACTCCTAATTGTGTTATGCCAATATATTGAAAGATATACATTAAAAAATACAAAAAATGTGTATTAATTATTATTATTATTCATCAATACAAATAATACTTGAATAATTGATTTACTATTTAAATATGTATATTTCATAAATGTTCTGAAATTACACTGTATATTTATATTTGTTTATAAGTATTTATTATTAGTACTCGTAACGCATATTCGTATCTTCGTATTTTGCAAGTTCGGAAAGTGGATTTGGCATGAAGAAATATAGTATACTTTGCAACTATATTTGTTTATCTTTGAGATATGTAATTAAAACTTTTGAAATAAAATTTGATGTAATTGCAATAAAATTTATAAATGTAATAAAAATAAGTAAAACAAAACCTTCATGAAACAAAATCTGATGTCTAAACGCTCCCTAACAAATACTATTAATAGAGACGTACATTTGAACAAAATGTGGCGACTAGAGATGTCGCTGGCAGTATAGGTATGAAATTAAATGCATTTAAACTAAATACATAACTCACATTAAAAACACATTAAAATAGTCATAGACATGTTTTTTGTGTTTTTTTTTATTATCATAATAGCCCTAACTATTTCAAAACTCAAAATAAAAAAACAAAAACATTTATTTAGAATTTATATTTTAATTTCACTTCTTTTAAATTTTAGTTTTTACGTTTTGGTATGGTTAGGTATGACCATTATAGTAAAGGTTATGATTGGTTACGACTTTGTTAATCGTATCGAATCATATAGGCCATTTAACGAAGTATCATATGACATCATATGACGCCTTGTGATGACTATTATAGTTAGGGGTAAAGCCAATAATTATGCTTTTTCTCTTATTCTTCAGTTTTTATTGTTATATTTTTATCCCGCTAGGGTCTCTGATGTAGGTAAGGGTAGTCTATGATATTTCTTTTTAAAGTTTTTTTAATTTTTATGTGTACTAAATTTGCCGTGTATTGAATTGGAACTTGATAATAATGTCATAACATATTTTGTTTTTCTTGTTCTTAGCAGATCGTAAATTTCGGTTTATGATTCTCCACGTACAATATAATATATACTCAATGCTACTGCGCATTTGAATTTATACTTTTGAATTATTTGTTAATAAAATAAATAAATTTCAATTTGTGGAATTTGTGAACATGGTCTGGGTGAGGTAAAAAATATATTTTCTAAATTTACTATTTGTTTTACCGGAAAGTTTTTTTGCTGTAATATCGTAATATCGTAATATCGTAATATTTTAACAAAGCTATTTTATCGATATAATAATTATATTCTGATAATTCGGTTCTTGTCTTTGTTACTTTGTTTTTTTTTTTAAAATTAATTCATATAATCAGATATAATCAATGCTATTGTTCAATAGGTGAATTGTTTTTGGGTTAATTTTAATTTGTTTTTGGTTTTATTTGGTTTTAATGTTTTGTGGTTTATGTCTTTAAATTAAATTTTGCACACTATCGTAATTCGTAATAGTTCTAATAAATTGTCTAATCTCTTTGAAAAAAGCTTTGTGTTGTAAAAGCTTTTTGAAGAGTTTAACAGACGTTTAAGTGTATTGATATAAGATTATAGTTTTCTTTTTTTTATGTTTTTACTTTTATTAATTTTATTGAATTGATTTTATTAGTTTATTAGATTTAAGAGCTTTATGTTTTGTTAATATTCAATTTTATATATAAATGAATTCTAAATCTAAATCTATCTAATTATATTATTACAGTAAATTAAGTTATTATATTAGTAAAATATATAATAACAGTATTACAAAAATTACAAGAACACAATCTTTTAAAATCAAAAATTATGCTAATGGAAGACGACAAATTTTGAATAATTAAATTTGGTCAAACTTAAATACGATATATCGGACCCTTTTTTCTAATAGATGTCTCTATTCACAATACAAGGTAATTATCATTTATTATATTTGTTTAAAACGAATTAAAGCTGCAAACTTTCTTAATAGGTCGGGCTATCTCGCTCACCGATTTATAACTAGATACCATCTTAGAATTAATAATTTATATTTTGTTATATAAGTTAAAGTTCTTTAATCGATTTCCCTTCAAAACAAAATATTGACCGAAGTTATCGCAAATAAATCAAAAAAAAAATACAAATTAAATGCTTTTTTCAAAAACAACTGTTTATTATGCTCTTCAATTAATAATTAATTATTTTTTACAAAAAATTTCTTTTTTTATTCTACCTGCAATACCTAATTTCATTGTTGTTGCCGCGTGACCAAAAATGATGCGTAAGCTTATTGTGCAACAAAGTTTATTTTTTATTGCAATTTGATAATTTGATTTTGCAATAATTATTGTTTCCCGTGTGAAAAGAATTTGTAATTTTTGAAATTGGAGTAAAGGTTAACGGACGTTAACTCTTCCCCCTCTAAGACCAAATGTCCTCATTTGGCTCATGGCAATGTGGTTTCTGGTTGCAACAGTTGGTTTTGTTGGTTCTGGAGGTATTACCGAAAGTGACACACCTGCTCCCGAATCATCGACATCATTATGTTTCTCTTCAATTACTTTTGGCACGTTGTTAATGGTAATCTTCGCCTTTCTTCTGCAAATGATGACAACTGTTACTAAACAAATTATAATTAGTATTGATGTTGGTCCAATGCTGATGAAACCTATCACACGATGGATGAACTTTTCTTCCTTCAGTAGCTTGATTTCGTGAGTGTTGTTTATGTGGATGTCGTTCATTAGTTCTAATGACAAGTGTTGCTGTAATTCCTTTTTTATGTATTGCGGTTGTAGAACGACGGTTAGCGCTTTGGCTGTTGATAATTCCTTTGAAGCGAATACCTCGCCTTTAATGATTACTGTAGAATTGTGAAATGTTATTAGGTAACTTCCGTTTATGAATTTTTCTTCTCCTTCAACGCTGATTGTGCCTTTGTACTGATTCAGTAGAATTATTCCGTCAGTTAAAACCTCTACAGTCGGAATATGGTTGCCATTGATGCTATTGCATGTGGAGTTCTTTCCTTTTAGTAAGTTTGGTATGCAGGTAGAGTTTTTCAAATTTATAATATTATTTTGATTACAAATAGATATGGAATTTATATTTTTACAACTATTTTTGATTCCATAAATTGCTTCTTTATTGTACAATATTTGCTTAAAACTAGTTTTTACTACAGTATTTTCGATTTTTAAGGCTTTAATTATTAGCCTATCGTATGTTTCTAATGTGGTTAGGGGTATTTCAACAAGATAGAACAAGCAAGTACCGTTTGTTATAATTTTTATGTTTGAAAAATCAAGTGCCTCTTCGGCGTTTAAATAAGGGAAATTTTCGCTATCCAAAATTTTGGTAATTATTTTAATCTCTGTTTTTGAAAGTAAAATAGAATTAATCACCCCTACTTTAGCCCAATGTATCGCGTAATTTATATTAACTACTTCTTCTTTGAGCAATTTAAGTTTGTATTGTATTTTCATGGCGGATTGATTATTGAATTGATAACCCGAATTTATATTTTCTAAAATTTGGTTAGTTATTTGTGTTATATTGTTAATTCTATCACTAAATACTTTATTTATTATGGTTTGTTTGTTATTATTCTCCAGTACATTATTCATTTTGCTCCTAATCATTCTAAAATCGTCATGGTCCGGTGTACCTGCAATCCATTTCCATGTTGTGCCAATAATGTCAATTGATCTTTTCCTTCTATGAATGTTGAATTCGTCCAGTAGGTCTTGGATTTGTGAAGCTTCTAGGTGTAAATACGGGTATAGTGGATGGGCTCTCGTGCTGTCTTCCTCTAGAACAGTGTTGATTTCTTTCAAGGCTTTCCGTAAAGTTCCTAGATTGATTATGTGAATCAATCTGAAGTTTCCTTCCTGAATTTTTGATTTTCCCATATTCACTGCCACCAAATGTGATCCATTGTAGTCTAGTATCTGTACTTCTCCTAGACTTTGAAGTATCAGGAACCTAAAATAACGTTTCGAAAAAAAACATCAGTAAGAAAAATAAGGATTACTGTAATAGTTACTATCATATTATTGAGTCAAACTAGAGCAACGTCAGAAAAGATCGTTTTAAGTATTAAGAGGAAAAAAAATTTAAATGTAAGGTTCAATTATGGTTTATCGGATTTTATGTTAGACTTATGGACAACTCTCCCTGAGTTGGTTACAATTGTGGTACGTCTATTTTCTTTTACAACTTCCTTTTTATAACGAAAGGTTAGTTTTGATCCTAGTCTCTTGTTGTGCTTCACATAGACCGTTTCCCCCTTTTTATATTTTTTTGGAGGTTTCCTTCTTTTGTTATGGTGACTTAGGTCTTTTTCCTGTTTTTCCTTTAATTTTTCTATATTTGTGAGGCGTGTTTTCTCGAACTCCTCTGGTGTTATATTTGGAATCCGTCCTAAAAATAGTTCGATCGGTTTTTTGTTGGTAACCGAATGAATGGTATGGTTATATTCATTTACGGCTCTCTGTATTAGTTCCTCAAAGTTTCGGTGTTCCCTTTCTGATTTTAGACAACGCATTATTTCCGTTAGAGTCGAATGGAATCTTTCTACCTGACCGTTTACTTCACTCTTGTATGGCGGTACAGTATAAATTTTAATCTTCATTTCGTCCTCCATCATGGCCTTGATAGTGGCCGAGTTCAAGGCTTTCTCGTTATCGATCACCACGTATTGTGGTACGCCATAGTAGAACAATATGTCTCTTAGTGCTAATCTTATGTCTTCAATTGATCTACTTTTGATCGCTCTTATCTGAGCAAACTTGGTAAGTTTATCAATTGCGGTGATGGATAATTTTGATTCTGTTGAAAATATGTCTATATGTAGTGTATGTCCGGCAAAGGTGGGAATTGGAGTCTCCGATAGTTCTGGGTTCGATGGATGCCTGTCGTATTTGTTTTCCTTGCAAACAGAACAAATTTTAACAAAATTATGAATTTTCCTTGTCATTTTTGGAAAATAGTAACTTCGAAGAATTTGAGCTTTATTTTCATTAGCGTTTCGGTGGGCTCGTTTATGGGTTGTTATGATAATGTCTTCCTGTTCGAGTTCGTTTGTAACATCTTTAACCAATATTCGCGAGAATCTAATTTTATAACTTCTGAAATGTTTCCTATAAATTCTTTGGATTTGTCCCATAATTCTTTCTTCCGTTTTAATTACATTTACACAATTCGTATTTAGGTAACTTTTTAGAATGTTTACTAAATCTTTTTCCGTAATTTGTTTCTTTGTTACGATATGTCTATTAAAATTTGGAAATGGTTTTATAAGCTCGTATTCTTCTTTTTCGCTTGCTTCCAGAATTATTTGATTACGAAATGCGTTAATGGGTGTTTCGACGAATTGTATGTAGTCCTGGGAAGAGCTTTCTGCACTATGTTGAGTGGAAGTTAAGGTATTTACTTGTGTTTGTGAAATAAGTCTGGATAAGGTGTCGGCCACTACGTTTGTATGGCCTGGTTTATATCTTAGCTCATGGTTGTATTCCTCTAGTATCGCCTTCCACCTTTTCATTTTGCTGTTAGAGTTTTTGTTACTTAGAGCATATGTGAGTGGTTGGTGGTCAGTAAAAATAATTACCTTTCTTGCTCCATACAAATAATTTTTAAGAGAAGTTAAGGCCCAAACAATTGCTAACAGCTCTTTTTCATTTGTTGCATATGCTTCTTCGGTTGTTGTTAAAGTTCTGGATAGGAAAGTGATTGGTCTCCTACCTTGGGACAACACTGCTCCGATTGCGTAGTTAGAGGCGTCCGTTGTTAGTTCAAAGTCTTTTTCAAAGTCTGGGTAACTTAATATTACATCTTCAGAAATTAGCGAATTTTTCAATCTAAAAAACGCTTCTTTTGCCTCTTCGTCAAAGATTATTGGTGTTTTTCGTGACTGAGACTTGGACACACGTCCATCCTCCCCTCTTAAAAGGGATGTCAAGGGTTTTGCGATTTTCGCGTAGTCACAGATGAATCTTCTGTAATACCCTGACATGCCCAAAAAGGATCTCAATTCCTTCAAGTTTTTTGGTATAGGCATATCACAAATAGTTTGGACTTTCTTCCCATTCGTTTTAATCCCTTCTCCCGTTACAATGAACCCGAGAAACTCTACCTCGTCCTTCAGGAATTCACACTTGTCCAGTTGTACTTTCATGTTCGCGTTTACTAAGGTTTCGAACACATCTTCTAAGTTTTTAAAGTGTTCCTCATCATTTTCTCCAAGTATGATGATGTCGTCTATGTAGACATAGCATTTGTTACCAATATGTTGTCTCAGGATATCATCGAGCGTCCTTTGGAATTGTGATGGTGCATTCTTTAGTCCAAACGGAAGTCTCGTAAATTCATACTTCCCGTTATTGATGGAAAAAGCTGTTTTTTCTATGTCACTTTCTTTAAGGGGTATTTGATGGAATCCACTTTTAAGGTCAATGACTGAAAATACCTTACTCTTGCCCAAATTTGCCAATACCTCGTTTATCTCTGGTATGGGGTATTTGTCTGGAATTGTAATCTTGTTAATTTTCCTGTAATCTATTACCATTCGAAATTTCTTCTTCCCTGATGCATCGTCCTTTTTAGGTACCACCCATACTGGCGAGTTATAGGGTGATCTAGATGGTCTTATGATTTCATCATCTAGCAGTTGTCGTACCTGTTCTTCGACTTCGTTCTTCAACGCCATTGGGTACGGGTAAGACTTTGAATATACTGGGTCTTCCGTCGTTGTTCTAATTTCTGCTTGTACCCTAGTGGTGTAGGTGAGCTTATTGTTGGGCTCTGCAAATAGATTAGTAAATTTTTCTACGATATGATTTAGTTTTATTCTTTGTAGTGTATTAAGATGGGCAATACGAAGTTCTATTTTGTTGACAGATTCTGAGATGTGTTGTTTTAGTGGGATCCTTATAGTATTTTCTAATTCTAAGAATCCTTCCTTGGTGTGAATAATTGCATTTAATTCTTTCATGGTATCATTCCCTATAATTCCGTCGAATATTGTTAAATTTGGCAAGATGTAAAATTTTATTTTCGGCATTTCATGATAAAAGATGCTTATAAAGGCGTGATGGGTGACAGAGATATTTCCTCCGATAGAATTCGCTTCGAAGATTTTTTCATTTGGAATAGGGTTTCGTATTAAGCGAGGTTGAATGTAATTTTTATTAGAGCCTGTATCTATGAGTACTTTTAAAATCTCTCCGTTTCCGCAATGGTGTTCGATATAGGGTAGCGAAGAGATTCCTAGTCTAAAAAAGTATTATAGTTAGTTTTATCGCTATTATTTTTGTCATGCTTGTGAGTGCATTGGTGGTCCTGATTCCTATTTTCCTGTCTCAGTTGCCTTTCATCTCCATTTATTTTCCCATTGGGCTTAATGTAATTTATCTTTTGCGTCTTGTTATAGCGATTTGAATAACTTCCTCTGTTATTAAAACTTCCTGTATGAGGGTGATTGGAGCTATAAGGTGTTCGGAATCGTTGTGATGTACTAGCTGGTTCCA
This sequence comes from Argyra leucocephala, assembly GCA_963942445.1. Lineage (NCBI taxonomy): Eukaryota > Metazoa > Arthropoda > Insecta > Diptera > Dolichopodidae > Argyra > Argyra leucocephala. The sequence continues at coordinate 55,813,001 of OZ012681.1, forward strand.
GTTTGGCTGGCATATTGGATGGGTTTTCATGCGATGAATTAGCAAATGTATTTGGATGCGTTGAGTTCCCTTGAGTTTGTTGATATGGAGTCGTATGTGGATTTCGTGGTCTCCATGTATTGTTTGGAAAATTTTGGTAGGAACGTTTTCGCGTATCCTGATTATGATGGTTCCTGTTATACCCTTGTTGGTTGTTATAATTTCTGAATTGATTTTGCTGATAAGAAATATTTCTGGAGTGACTTGGATAGAAATTGTTTTTATGATGGTAATGCGGGTTTGGTGGTCGGACTGCTTTCTGATTGCAATATCTATTGTTGTCATCCATCTGACTGTCTTGGGTATTGGTATTTGTGTCTTCCAGACTTAGACATATTCGCAAGGCCTGTGGTAAGTCTTGCGGTACGTTTACACGCAGAAATTTCGGTAAGTCGCCCTTAAGTCCCCGTATGAACGTATCAAGGGCTTTATCTCTCGCTAATTTGGTCATGGCAGAAATTGCCTCTTGAGGTAAGTTCATGTAATCTAGTTTTTCCAATATAAGTGTAAGGTGTTGGTAAACTTCTTTGTAATAGTCCTGTAGAGTGTTGTTGCCTTGTCTTAACTTCGTTAGTTGATTCTCTAGTGTTCCAATGTCCCTTTTATCGGCGTAGTGAAGGTCTAAACACTCGACAATTCTTCCCCAATTCAGTGGCGTGTTGTATGCTTCCAGTGCCTGTTCCGCATCGCCTGTTATTTTTTCTCTGATGGTATCCAAAATTCCGTAGTATCTAGCAGTTCCTTTTAAGTGATAGTAAATACCTAAAATTCTCTCGACTCTTTTCTTCCAGGATGAATAGTTTCCATTTTCACCAGAAAACGTACGTAAATTTTTTACCATGTCTGGTACTTTATCCATTCCCTCTAATCCTTCTCCTGCATCAAAATCGACAACTTCATCATAATTGTCATCTTCTAGCGTAGTAGTGCTGAACCCTTCCCTTAATATTTTCCTTGTCTCGGATTGGATCATTTCCCTCATGGTATTAATCATGGACTCTTGACCTCTAGTTGTTTCATTAAACTCCACGTGTCTTACATCGCTTATTTGGGGATTTAGGTTCTCAGGAGTAGAGGTCATTACAAAGGGAGTATTTGATGGTTGTGTTTCCATCTTATAAGTTTATAGCGGATTATAGAAAAGATCTTCTTTTATTTATGATAATTTGGTAGCTTTCACGACCTTCTAATCTAGTGAATAAAATTAATTTCTATCAATAGTGTTGAAAATCAAGGGATGGTTAAGATCAAAGATGCGACCACAAGGTAAAATAAATCAAAAATAGTATTCAAAAATATAAACTTGTTGAGTTTTTTAGATTTCAGTTAAAATTCAGTTAGGTGCTCGGACGTAAATAATAGTATTATCAAAAAATTCTTTAGTATTATGAACAAAAGAAAATTAAAGAGATATAAATTTCGAAGCTGAAATATTCCCAAGAATTAAATTTATTATTTTTTTTTTTTTTAATATTTTTGTATTCGTTGCTTGTTCTATCTTTATTTAGTTGATTTCTCTAAAAATATTTTTATTGTAAGAAATGTATTTAAGCTGGAGTCAAATTATTTATTTTGTAATTATTAAATAATTTTACAAAAATCTTGATTTTATTTAGTTTATTTACCCTGAAATTGTATTTATTGGGAAAATATTTATTTAAACTTAGATCTAAAATTATTTATTTTATGATTATTTAATAATTTTATAAAAATTTGATTTTATTTAGTTTATTTCCCCCAAAATTGTATTTATTTGGAAAAAAATATTTATTTAAACTTAGATCTAAAATTATTTATTTTATAAATATTTAATAATTTTATAAAAATCTTTATTTTGTTTAATTTATTTTTGTTATAATTACATTTATTATAAGAAGCATATTTAGACTTAGAACTAGAATTATTTATTTTATAAACATTCAATAATTTTATAAATTATATAGATCCTGATGGATAATATACGACCTTTTTACTTATTAAAAATTTTATTACCAATACAATAATATTTATTATTAAATAATAAATCTTAAATTAGTTTATTTTATTTAAATTGGTTTATTTCAAACATGTATCAGTAATATAATAATGTTAATTGTTTAATTTGCTAGCTAGCTTTTATTTTAATTTAGAAATTTTTAGTGAAATATTTTCATAGAAAAGATTATGAATTAAATGATCAAATCGTTTATAGTCAGACTCTCTTTATGTTCCTTTGAATTTTTATTTTTTATTTCTTTTTTGTTTTTTCTTTTTTATTAAATTTTTATTTTAATTCGTTTTTCTTTGAAAAAGTTAAAAGTTATTTTTCTCCCTACAGATGGGGATACTTTTTCCTCAAAATTTTCTCCTTACAGATGAGGATACGATTTTGAGTTTAACATTTAACAATTTTCTTTTTTTTATTATTTTTTTTGTAATAAATTTGCAATTCTTTTTTATTTTTGTAATAAATTTCAATTTTAGGCCTTTTTGTTTTTTTTTTTTTTTGTTTTAAGTATGGATCCTTTTAATATTTTTGAATAAAACTAAAAATTTATAATATAGTGTAATAATAATTATAACTTACAGTACAATAATTGTTATGAAGCAAAATCTCATTGTGACCATTTGCAGTCTTTAAAATCAGCGGGATAGGCGGCTGCTACACTTATATTAATTGTTATAATTGTTATAAGTGAGCTCCTTTTTGGCTATTATTTTAAGCCTACTAAGGGGCCTCGTTTCCTATCTCCTTTGTGCTGCTTTTAATTCGGTGAGCCACTTGTGGTTCGCCTACTTGCTGCGCGTGTTAACAGGACAATTTTTCTGTTCGTGCTGTGTTCCAAAGGTTTTATTTCCACTAAATTTTGTGGTTCAACTTAATTATTCAGCCGTTATAACTCCACTTTATTTTTTGATTGTAAAATAAACACTGTTTTTATCTATCCGTTATTAAAATTGTATTGTTCTAATTGTTTAAACACAAATTTCACAAATTTCTCTAGTCTTGATAACGGAATTTTTTTATTTATTTTTATTTTTAAACTATTTTAGTAACTTTTAGTTCACAAGTTTTCTAGTCTTAGTAATAGGATTTATTTTTAGTTTGTTTTGTTTTTATTTTATTTTTAAACTATTTTATAATTACTTAATTTGTTATTGATATAATTATTTTTTGTTTTTTTTTTTTTTTTTTTTTTTTTTTTTTTTTTTTTATTTTAACTTAATAAAAATTTTCTTTTTCTTTTCAGGTATGTAACAAACACTTTTGAACACAACACTCACGTATTATCCTCAGTTTTCACTAAATGGTCCCTGCTCGGGCGCCAGTTAAAGTTCTTTAATCGATTTCCCTTCAAAACAAAATATTGACCGAAGTTATCGCAAATAAATCAAAAAAAAAATACAAATTAAATGCTTTTTTCAAAAACAACTGTTTATTATGCTCTTCAATTAATAATTAATTATTTTTTACAAAAAATTTCTTTTTTTATTCTACCTGCAATACCTAATTTCATTGTTGTTGCCGCGTGACCAAAAATGATGCGTAAGCTTATTGTGCAACAAAGTTTATTTTTTATTGCAATTTGATAATTTGATTTTGCAATAATTATTGTTTCCCGTGTGAAAAGAATTTGTAATTTTTGAAATTGGAGTAAAGGTTAACGGACGTTAACTTATATAGATAACAAAATAGGTAAGACTATAAAATTAAATATGGTACAGAAAACTTTGATTAAATTGAAATATTTCAATTAATATTGATAAAAATTCAGCAATTAAAAAAACATATGGAAATACATACAGACATGAATTAAATATGAATTTTTATTTTATTGGAAAAATAACTTTTATTATTATATTAAATTTGCCAAATAAATTATTTTTTTACGAGAAAAATTGAGTGATTTCTTTCCTAAAGATATTTCGACTATTATGAAAATCAATATTAGAAAAAAAAAATTTATTGAACAATTTTTGAGAGGTAGTAATAGGCTCAGAAGAACCATAATTTGGGCTAAGACAATTTAGATAGAGGAACCTACGAGCTCGAAAATTTAGACTTGGTGCATAATATAATTGTAAAATATGAGTGTAGTTTATCCGGAATGATAAAACATCATAAGAGCACATAACTGAGGCTATATTTCATTTGTATTCAAGAGTATAAATATCATAAAGTTTACATTTAGCGATATAACCAGTAAGCCGATAATATGAATTTGGCAATTGAATTTCCGGAGATAAAATCGAATCAAGTTTTTCTGAAGAGATTCGATTTTTTTCAGATATCAGATAAAGTTGCGGATCAGATAGATTTTAAAAGGGAGAAAAAATTACTTTCTAGGAATAACGGAATTAAACATAACTTAGGCAAATTTTTTACGATTTGAGGTACTCATGATCATTAATTGTTGTAGTCTGTCTTTGGCATTACTGGTCTAAAAAAAAAAAGAAAATACAAAACGGTGTTATCACGAGGTATTTTAATGAAAAGGGAAAAATCGTTCTTTAATGCTAGACCGTCAAATATTACGCCGGGAATAGTTAATACTTATAGAATACTTTATAGTATTATATAGAACTTTATAATATTCTAGAGCAGTCCTGTGCAAACATTTTTGGTATTAGGGCAGTTTTTATAACACGGATATATCAATGGGCGACAGGAAAAGATATGACAACTAAAATAAGTATATAATAAAAAAATGTATATAAGTTGAATACAAAATAGTTCATTTTAGATTTTATTTGTTAGTACAAAATACAATAATTAAAAATATACAAAAAATAAACAAATTTAATGTGATTTGTGAAATTGGTGTTTATTCATTATATATTTGATATCAGGTATAATGTTTGTAACAGCCAATCGCAATGAATTTTTTAAATGAATATCTGTTAAACTGCTTCTATGTTTTGTTTTCGTCAGCTTCATCAAAGGAAAAAATTGTTCGCAGACATATGTCGTGTAAAATAGAGATAAAATTCGGCATGCAAATTTTCTCATCATTGGAAATTTGTCTGCATTCACGTATTTTTTTAAAAAATCAATAACATCACTTTCTTGAAAGATATCTTTTAGATCAGAGTTGGATTGTCTATAATTTCCATTTGTAATTCACGTGGAACATTTTCAATATTTATTGCAATTAGATTATAAAAATACGTATGTCCTTTTCTTTGGCAAGGAATTCAGTAAATCTGTCGTCGAATTCAATTTTTAAATCGTTAATTACTCATGCGTATATTTTAAGATCAGTTATTGAACAACATTGCAGATTTGGGAAATTAAAAGCATTATTTTCATCCAATTGGTTACCCCAAAGTGAGTTTCGCTACGAATGATTTTATATTTGTAATAAACGCAGATATTATTAAATTTTTACCTTGCATGCTTGTATTTAAAGACGAAAGATGATTTATAATATCAACTAAAAATGCAAGATCAGTAGTCCATCTTTCGTTCTCAAATTCATCAACAGGTTTTCCTTTCATATATATAAATAATTTAATTTCTGGTAAGAGATCGTAAAATCTTTGCAAAACTTTAGCCTTGCTTAACCAGGGCACTTTACTAAAACAAATGACATAACCATACACTGCTTCAAGATCCAACAAAAATTCTTTCAATTGGCGATGGTTAAGAGCCCGAGACCTTATAAAATCATTTTCATTTTAATTTGTTTGGCACACAAATTTTCAATATGTAAAACCCAGTGGAAATTCGGGTTCTACACTATCCAAAAAAGGTTTAACTAGGCCAGAACGATGACCTTTCATGGATGGGGGCCCCATCGCTTGTTATACCACTAAGTTTCGAAAGTGTGAGCTCATAATTATTTAAACTTTCTTCTAATGCTGAAAAAATATCCGCAGCTGTTGTAGTTCCTTTCAAAGTGACCAAGTCTAAGAGTTCTTCAGTTATATTTAAATCTGCGCTTACACCAAATACAAAAATAGCGAGTTGTGCGCTGTCAGAAATATCAGTAGATTCCTCAGGGCAAATCGAAAAATATTGAAATGTACTTCCACGATTTTTTACGCAGAATTCGACATTTTCTGCCATTTCATCAATACGCCTTCCTATACAGTATACCGCGATAAACTAATATTAGTGAACAAAGATTTTTTTTCAGGACAAATTATATCAGCTGCTGTTTCAATGCATTCTTTTATAAGACTTCCATCCGAAAAAGGTTTAAGACGCTTCGCTAAGAGATTGCTGATAACATAGCTTGCCTTAGTAACAGCTTCTTCATTAGCAGAAGCTTTTATAAATATTTGTTGTTGACCCAACAAGGAACTTTTCATTTGATTAATTTTATGGTTGTCTTAGCTCACCCGTGAAGTTTTCATATTTTTTTGCATGTTTTTGAATATAGTGTCGTTTTATATTATACTCTTTCATCACACTAATATTTACAGAGCAAATTAAACACGTAGGTTTATTTTTACAATTTACGAAGAAATAATTCTTAGTCCAAGATTCATTGAATGCTCGATTTTCCTCCTGTATTTTCCTCTTCCCTTTCAGTACAAACATTTTTAATAATATACCACTTTTTTTTTATTTAAATATTTTTTTAAAAATCTTTATACTTAATTTTATATTAAAATAACTCAACAGTTTTAGTTAAATAAAATTCTTACAGTTTTAGTTAAAGTAAATTTTCACTGACGAGATAAACTGCACAAATAAAAATAATTCTTTAGTTTTATGAAATAAACGATAAACCTATGCAAATATTTTGTCTATCGTTGCTAAGTTACAAATATTTTGTCTAAGGTTGCTATGTTCCTAATGATCATTCGAAAAAATCAACAGTGGGTTCAAATAATATCATGGTACATATTAGTAATATATAATATGCATATAAAAATATTATATATAAAAATTATAATAAAATTATGAAAAAAAAATTATAAATTTGTATGATAAAATCAAAAAAAAATCTTATTAGTTGGGCCGCAGAATCTTCTTTATTGAGCCGCATGTTTTCACGGGTCTGTTCTAGAGTGTAGTCTATAGGTTTTGATCCAACAACTAGGCTATTAATGTTTTAATTTCCATGGATTAAAAATTGTGGAAAATGAAAAATTAAAACTAATTTAATTCATCAAGAATTTATTTTATTATTATACAAAAATTAAATCTCATCAATTGGTTTACATCTATATTCCAAAAAAATAATCAAGTGGTCATCAAGAGATTGCCAGTTTTATTAAAATTAAAATTGAATTATTTTTTAATTTAGGCTTAAGTTTGTCCATCAGCTACTAAACAACAATAATATACAATTTGTAAATTAATAAAAAAAAAAACAAAAACACAATAATAACAAAATAAAAAAATGATCTTAAATTAAGTTTTCTCTAATTAAGAAAAATTTAAACAAAATATAAAATATAAAATAAAAAAATTAGAAAATAAACGGGGAAAAAAATTGTTTATTTGTTTTGTTTGTTGGTTTTTAAGAAAATAAAAGCATTTTTTTAAAAGCCAGAAAATTCAATTAGCTTTAGCAATTACATATATTCTCTATCATGGGATTTTTTAATTTCATCATACATACATATATGAATATAAAGTGTGCATGTATATGAAAAATGTTTTTACTAGATTAGAGCAAACAAAATTGTTACTTGTTATTTTGTTGTTATATTTTTGTCCGCCAGGTTTTTAACCGAATTGAAAGAAAAAAAAAACAATTAAAAAAGAATATAACTTTTAGTTGATCTGGCTGATAGTAAGGTACCTTAAATTAACAACATCGTTTAATAACAGCTATAATTTCGATTTACTTACAACAAATTCTTCAATTGAAAAGTGTGAAATATAATTAAGGTATAGTGAAAAGGATTTAGGAGTGTTTCTGGTTCTATTACAAGAACATTTTATCATTTTTTTCTTTTTATGTTGAAATAAAAATAATATTTTCAAAACCCTATTTATTAATGTAAAATTTTTTATGAATCGTTCTATACATCATACATTGTGAAATAAGCTTTTAAGCTGAATATACCATACAATTGATTAATATAATCAATTTTGTATAATTTCCAATAAATTTACTTAATAATTAATTATTGCCTTTATTTATTGTAATTACCAAAGTAATATTTGTCGAAAATGCAGTAAGTAGGTAATATTTTACTCAACTACGTTTGTTTTATATAAGACTAGATTTCTAGTTTGATTTGTTAGACTAGTTATTTTAAAAATTTTTATTCAAATTTGCTTTAACATAATTTTCTATTGTTTTTTTTTATTCAAAATATATATACATATAAAATTCAATGTATGTTTGTTTCCCATTTTCAGGAACAAACGACCTGAAGATTTTAAATTTTCCACAATAGTAGGGCTTAGAACCGTTTCAATAAAAAATTTTCAATAAGTGATCAGAAGAGCGAATAAACTTAAATTTCCTTCTTTTATGACGACACTGCCCACATAACAATTTTATTGCTATAAGACTCTTACACACTCTTATAACACTATTTACACTCTTAAACACTCTTTTAATATATAAACACATTATTATAAACAGTATAATTTTAGTGCTGCGCAATTGTTGCGAAACGTTATAAATACATTATAGCCCCAAAATAGAAAATCCCATAAGGTATGGGAGCAATATTGTTGCTGTAATATTGTTATAGGATTAGTATATGTAATTTATATATTAGTGTATATGTTTTTATTTTGAAATGAAAGTCTTTTGAAATAATTTATGTTATGGGAGAAAGAGATATATATTACTTTTTATTTTAAAATAATAATTTTATGGAGTTTATATTTATTCTATTACGCACTTTTAGACTTATAACAATATTGCTGTATCACTTGTTGAAAATCCCATTATAACAATTCCCGCAATTGCTATAAGAACATCCTTATAGCAATATTAATCACATTATTTCCATAAAAACATCATTATAACATCTTTAGTGATTATCGGGAGTCATATAGAAATCTTATAGCACTAATTTTGTTTTTATAACAATAAAATGTTACGTCGGTTATGTTTGGCAACTTTAAAAAAAAATACTCAACTTTTTAAAATAGTATTACGATTTTTCTGATTCTATTTGCAAGTAAAAGTTTTGAAGTCTATTTGCAAGTAAAAGATGGATTGGCAGATGACAAACGACAAATGACAAATTACAAATGACAAATGACAAATGACAATTGAAAAAAGACAAATGACAAATTACAAATGACAAATGACAAATGACAAATGACAAATGACAAATGACAAATGACAAATGACAAATGACAAATGACAAATGACAAAAGACAAATGACAAATGACAAATGACAAATGACAAATGACAAATGACAAATGACAAATGACAAATGACAAATGACAAATGACAAATGACAAATGACAAATGACAAATGACAAATGACAAATGACAAATGACAAATGACAAATGACAAATGACAAATGACAAATGACAAATGACAAATTACAAATGATAAAGGACAAAGGACAAATGACAAATGATTGTTTTATAATTCCATTTCTATATATGTATACCTACATGAAAGTTTAAAAAAAGATAAATGAAATTCCTTTATAACTAAAATTACAATATGCCTGGCTAAAAACTAATTTTCATTTGTATTGTTATTATTATTTCGCTGACCTATTTTTTTTGTTTTAAATGACAAATCAAGGACCAAGTTTATAATATCCTTGAAAACATTTTCATATACTAATATTTAATAAAATCCATTCACATTGTGAAGGATTGACTAGTAAAGAATGATGGTGCTCGCGACATAACATCAGGGATGTTTTTTTAATATTGTTTTTTCTTTCAAAGTTTTTTTTTGTTTTTTTACAGTTTCATTATTTCGTATTATTCGTGTGGTTTTTAAGAAAACTCAATTATTAAAATAAATTTTTATCCGTTATTTTTTCTTTGTTGTTTTTTTCAGGGTTTAAAAAACTTCGTAGTTATTTCAAGCTTTTACTATTTTTTTACTATTGCTTTCTAACATCAATTCAGCAAAGGCATAGCAAAAGCATTTTTTTTGTAGTTGTTTTGCTTCCGCTTTGCTGCGCATTTTTATTTCAAAAAGTAATATGCAAAAAAAGCTTTTTCATTATTTTTTTAAATAGCTACAGCAAAATGAGTTGAATACAGCTAAACAGCATTTGCTGTTGCTTTGAATTACTATTCAGCATTTACAGCACTTTATAATACACTTTTGTTTTACTTAGAGTTACTGTGATTTTTTGTTCCTTGTGACGGCTTATGTTTGTTTGAAAACTTTTGTTGTTTAAAATTTAAAAAATGGATTTACAAAAAAATGATAAGTATTTTATTTTAAATTTATAACTGGACATGAAAAAAGTTAAGAAATCTTCGAGGTGGTGACTGGTGGAAAGAGCCAAGTTCAAGAAATTGAGCAGCCTCTAGCAAAAATAGGTCAGGGTCCCACCTCACAAAGCCCTCGAAAATTTTTTTTTTTTTTTTTTCAACTTGTCTTTAGTAAAATCGCTCCTAGGCACGATGCAAACAAGCGGTCCCAAGAGTCGGGACCGAAGACCTCAAAAAAATTTTTTTTTTTTTTAATTTTTTTTTGTCATCAGTACAATGACCCTTAAATGTGATGAAGGCAATAGGTCCGAGGTCCCAGGAATTGGGGCCGAAACTCTATTTCACCAGTTTAAATTTTATTTTTCTGAGAAAAGTTTATAAATAATTATTATAAATAATTTTTAAAAAAATTTCAGATTGGTCCGACAGTCCGGAAGTCGGAACCAAAGAACCTTGAACAAAAAAAAAAAAAAACTTTTTTTTTTTATACTTATCTTGATACGTAATGAACATTATTGACATTTTGGTTTTTGGACAATTTTTTTGTTCAAGGTCTACGGTCCCGACTTCTGAACCGCGGAACAATCTGAAAATTTTTTAGAAATTATTTATAATAATTATTAATAATCTTTTCCCAGAAATATAAAATTTAAACTGGTGAAATAGAGTTTCGGCCCCAATTCCTAGGACCTCGGACCTATTGTCTTCATCACATTTAAGGGTCATTGTACTGATGACAAAAAAAAATTAAAAAAAAAAAAATTTTTTTTGAGGTCTTCGGTCCCGACTCTTGGGACCGCTTGTTTGCATCGTGCCTAGGAGCGATTTTACTGAAGACAAGTTAAAAAAAAAATAAAAAAAATTTTCGAGGGCTTTGTGAGGTGGGACCCTGACCTATTTTTGCTAGAGGCTGCTCAATTTCTTGAACTTGGCTCTTTCCACCAGTCACCACCTAGAAGATGTAGTTCATATGACAAGGTCCCGTTGAATACATACACATTGGCTCTACTCTATTCAATATTAATTTGCATATTGAACAAATCTTTTGGACATATTTTTTTTTCTTTTACTTCACTTTTTTCTTCGAAATAAAATTTCTTTCTAAATGCACAGCAATGTCTTCACAGCAAAATCAGCACAGCAAATAGCTTTTTTTTTACTTTGACTTAAAATATTAAAAAGCATTCAGCAAAATTCTACTATTGCTATTATGTTTTGAAAAGCAAAAGCACATGCGTAGTATTTGTATGTGTAAAAAGCATAAAACTATTACTTTACTTCGGTTAAGTTGTAACAGCAAAGCGCAGTAATAGTTTTTTTTTTTAATTTGAAATGCTGTGATAGTCAGCAACAGCAATAATTTAAGTGCTTTTACTATTTCTGCTGTAGTTTTTTAAACCCTGGTTTTTTTCGTTTCATAGAGACTATGGAATATGGACAACTAAATTTAAAAGCATGCAAAAAAATTAAAATGTAATAAAAAGTTTTTCTAAAGATTTTAAAATTGCAATTTACAATGTAATAATTTTATTGTTTAATAAGTATAATAAAACTATGATAATAAAAAAAAATTAAAAGATTTTTTTTTTCCCGTTAAATTAAGTTGTTGGATTTTGTAAAGAGAAAATGAAATAAAAAATAAAAAATATTAAATAAATTTATGTAATAAGAGTATAATAAAAGATTTTTGATGATTTTTGAATTGAAGATATGAAAACCGAATTATTCAACAAGATAAAAATATTCAGATTATGTGAGTTATTGTTAAAGATTTATTCTCAAAAATTTCTATTCTAGTTTTTTTCGTTTTTTTTTCTTATAATTCCAAGATTATAAAGACTTTAACTACTTTTGAGCAGAAGCTCGGCATATACAAAACGATCTCATACAATTTGTGTTTTTTTTTTAATTTTTGATATACCAATTAGTTTACACGTAGAATACAAGAAACTATTACAATTAAATACGTTGGAATCCCGAAGAACTGTATGGCCAATATTAAATTTTTAGTGAAAATTTTTAATTCAGTGCAAATCAAGAAGTCCTTTTTTGTACATTTATGAAATATTCCCTCATAACTTCGCTATCCAGTCCGGAGCAAGAAAATATTTTTTACAGCCTCTATATAATTTTTTAAACTAATTTTTTTTCGACTCACTACAAATTGCATTATTATTGTTATTTGATATACTAAGTTTTGATAATACTAAGGATTTAAGCCTAATGAAAATATTAATAAATATTATACTCCGGCTTTATAATAGTTCTCTTAATCCTTGAGAAAACTAATTTCATTTTTAGTAAATATATTACAGTATACTAAGCTCTTCAGAAGTCAATTTGTAAAACAACCACGCAACCAAATGTTCAGTTAAATAATTACTTAACTTAAAATTGGCTATCGAAACAACAAGCCGTCGTGATACTATTTATCTTACAATCGAAAGAAATTGCTGGTCGTTATAAATTAACACTATTCAAACTGATAAATGCCATACAAATGAAGTTGGTAGACGTCAATTTAATAATATATCTTTTTAACACTTTGATCTATAAGAAAAATGGATTATGAAAGAGTTCTGGGTGAATTGGCACTATGTTATATGTATACTGGTCTTATTGAAAAAAAAATCATATAAAGAAAAGCTTCTTTTATTTTGCGTTTTTTCTTTGTGCTAAAATGATTTATTTTTTACGTTTACCTATTTACTTACTTAAGGGGTTAACAGAACAATTTTTAGATTTTAGTTGGGTAATTATTAACGCTAAAACTAATAAGAAGTGTATCAAGTTTACCAAAAACCAAATTTGATTCAATTCAATTCAATATTACTATATTATTGATTTTCATAGAACACAATGTGGCAAAACTTTCACAATAATTAAATTTTTATAAACAATTAATTTGGCGATTCCAAAAAAATTAATATTAAAGTATATAAGAAATTTTATTTTTTTAGCGAAAAAATAGTACGATTGAAACAAAGACATAATCAACATGCTAACACAGGCCTGCCAACGCGAACTGAATATTGAGCCAAAATAAAAAAAAAAACAAAATTGCATGAGCAGAAAAAAAATTACGAAATAAACTTTGTAAGTAAGATTTAACGCATAGTACAATACTACCAAAAATACTTATGGTTTTCGCAGCGAATTTTCTTATCTTTGGATACTTGTAATTTTTAATAAATTTTGCATAAAACTGTTTTTTATCATATGTTTCAAGAAAGATGCTTTTTAATTCGAGATGCTATTGGAGATTGATTACATTTGCAAAGCATATGGTGCTGTGTTAGGATTAACATTCAATGGTGATTGAAATATTTCAAAATGCTTATCATATGAAGCAATTTCATTACATCTTGAATCGAAATCTTTTTCCAATTTCTTCAAACAATCACCATATTTATCAACCCTTTTGTACCGATAAACTAATATTATTTAATTCAGAAAAATTAGTTGCGTCGCCATTCCGAAATTGATTTTCCCATAAATGTAATTTGAACATAAAAAAATTTAATTTCACCACCACTTTTAGCAACTAGCTTATTTTTACCCTGCGGTTTTAAATTTAAGCTACTGAGGTGACCAGTGACGTCTACAAGAAAACATAAATCTAACAACGAATCATCATCTGACAATTCTTGAACAAAAGATTTATTTTGTAAATCCATAAAAACCTTAATTTCTTCTTTCAGATATTAAAATCTTGTTGCAGCCAACGAACGTTAGAAAAATAAATAACGTATCCATAGTGTAAATTTATTCCTTCCAAATATTTTTGAAATTGACGATGGAAATATGGTCAACGACTACAAATAACATTAATAGTTTAACTACGACATTCATTACATAATCCATTGTTAATGTTTGACTACACAAGCTTTCTTGATCTATAATGTAGTGAAATATGTAAGCTGGTTCAATATCTTATTCAGCTCCGACAATTTCGCTTGCATCAGGCCCATAAAACCTTTATTCTTTCCTATCATGTTAGGAGTACCATCTGTAGCTACCTTAGATAAAACAGTTAGAACTAAAAAACAGTTAAGGCCCAACCATAATGAAATTAAGTTGGCTTAAGCTAATGTCAAAACTAAACGAAAAGCTAGCTAAAGTCTTGTAATTTGCTTGAGTTACCCATAATAGACCTTAGCTAACTTAAGTGATTTTGACATTTATGAATTTTAAATATAACCAAAAAATAATTCTTTAAAATAAAGTACTTTTGAATATATATATATGCAAATATTTGAAAACATAAAATTTTTGGAAACAATCTTAATCAAATCTTATCAATCAAAATCAAAATCTAAATCAATCTTAAATAAAATAAAATATCAGAAAATAACTAAATCTAAATATAAATAACAAAAATAATATAAAATTAACATGAGTTTCACTTTAATCAAATTGACAATGTACACAGATTTAACCAAAAAATAATTCTTTAAAATAAAGTACATACTTAACAAATCAAAACAATCTTAAATCTTAAATCAAAATCAAAATCTAACTAAAACAATCTTATTCAAAATCAAATTTATGATGAATAATATCATCTTACAACAATTAAAGTGTTTGCTTCTGACAATGCAGGGAATTAATCAATTAAAAAAAATTAAAGACCAATTGGAAAAAAAAAATGTTCATGTAGTGTTCGGGCAATAAACCGAGATAGAAGAAAAAATGGGTTTTATAAAGATACCTTTCAAAAAATTAAGGAGCTTGACAATGAACAACTTTTTATTTATACCAGAATGAAGCCAGAAATTTATGAGCTTCTTTTAAATTTAATTAAACCCGACTTGGTGAAGATGTCAATAAGAGAACCAATCCAACCAGGATGTCGACTGGCTGTAACATTGTTGTAATAACATTTATTTAATCTAATTTTCACATTATAAATAATTTTTACACATATTTATGAGTTATTTTTTGTATTCTATATTTTGTATATAGTGATTCTATTTTGTTCCTGTGGATAGTAAGAAATTAACTAAAACACGTATTTAGTTTATAATTTTTTTTTATTTATTTGAACAGCTAAAAAAGGATAAATAATAATAATTATTTTATTTTATATCACAAATTTTCAATTAATATTATGTCAACATGAAGAAATCGAACATTCCTTAAGCCAGCTAAAGTTAACGAAAACGTGAAAAAATTCTCTGTTATTCCTATTATGGTTGCACAATACAATTTACATGTAATCGTACATTTCCTTAAGTTGGTTTAAGCCAGCTAAAGTTCATTATGGTTGGGCCTTTAGACTAGTGAAACTCTCCCAAAAAATATTGAATATATCGATTCCTTTGGTTGTATCCCTGAGGGTTTTTGAGTGCAAAAGTTATTTCAACAAAAGCACAAAATTCACAATGAAAAACAACGTCTTACTGTCGTCTGTGTAAAAGTCTTACTGTCAAAACATTGTTTCACTATGCGTCAATATACGCTGTGGTTAGCCATAAACAAATGCTGTTTTTGATTTTGCATAATTGTAAGAGAAAACAAAAATAAATATATATGAAGTTTTGTTCATACTAACAATATGGCTCTAAATTTAAAGCCATTTTTTATATTTGGTATATTTACAAATATTTATAACATATTTTGTCAGTCCCAAACTATCTCCCAATGAGTCGCAGGTTGGCCAGGCCCGTGCTAATAGATACTTTAAATATTTTTTTTTGTTTATTTTGTTTTCAATAATATTTTTTGTTTTATAATTCATGTATATCAAATACGTAATAGATAATTAAATTTAGTTTTATTGATAATAGATTAGGTTTAAGCTGTCTGATCTAATTGTTTTTTTTTTGTATATAATTCAATTTAATTTAAATAAGCTAACGAGTTTTTATTAAGAAGACGAAAAGGAAAACTATATAAAAAATTAATATAAAAAAAAAAAAACAAAAAACAAATTTGTAAATAAATTTATAATTGCCAAGTTATAGTTTCATTTTTTCCTGTTTTTTTTTTTTTTTTAATTATTACATTAATCTTTAATTTTTTTCACACCTGCTAACACAATTACAACAACAATATTGTTTCCATATAATTTTTATCATAAATCATAATCATTACCATTACAGTCGAATTATCACATAGTTAATTATTCCCTATTGATTTTGATTTATTTGGGTTTTGATTTAATATATATATTTTAATTTCATTTTTGAAAATTTTAATTGAATCAATTTGTTTCAATTTTGACGGAAGTTCATTATATAACTTCAAGCATTTAAACAAACAATTATTCTTTTGTTGGTTTGTTCTAAATAATGATAAGTAAAAATTAGAACAATTTCTAGTGTTATGACTGTGTATATTTATCATTCTATTAGAATAAAATTATGTCTAATGTTAATTTTTATAATTTTAAAGGCCGTAAAGTATGCAAATATTGTGAAGGCTAATATACTTTTCTGAATATAGCATATCTGTAAGAAATGTATTTGGATAAAAGTTAATTATTTTGATAGCTTTTTTATGTAAGATATCTAATTGAAGTACTATTTACTGATTTGCTCCACTCCATATTGGGTTCAGATAAGTTATGTGCGATAATATAAGGGAAGAATATATTGTATATAAAGTTTGTGGAAATAAATTTACGAACACGACGTAGAATAAAAAGGTATGGCGAAAATTTGTTGAATAATTTGTTGAATATGATCTATCCATTTGACCTTCCTATCAATTATCAATTTTAAATAACATAGATTGTCAACAGTGCATAAGGTTGTAGAATTATGCGAGAAAATCAACGATCTATTAATTTTATTGCCAAGTAAAAAATTTTTTGTTGTTTTTTTAACGCTTAGCTGCAGTTTATGATAATTAATCCATTGTTCTATTTTATTTAAATAATTTTCTATGGAATTCCTGAATGAATTTTCTTCAGTTTTGGCGCAGCATATTTTACAATAGCATCGTCGGCATATAGTTGAATAGATCCTGCAAGATCTAAGCGTGATATGTCGTCAATATATATTTTGAAAAGATCTGGTCCTAAAATTGATCCCTGGTGGATCTACTTTTTTTTATTATTAAGGTGTTGCTGAAGAACGATCCTACTTTGACTTTTTGTATTCTACCAGCTAAATATGTTTTGAAAAAATGCACATCATTAGGATCAAAGTTAAGGTTATCAATTTTCGTCAATAGAATCTCATAGTCTACACAGTCGAATGCTTTTTGAAAATCCAAAGATATGATTGTAACAAATTTTCTACTATCAATATTATTTGTTACAAAGTTGGTTACACTTAACCACGCTGCTGTTGTATTTGAATTTTTTTCGAAACCATATTGCTCTTCGTATAGAATGTTATTATTTGAGAGAAAAATATTAAGGCGGTGTTTTATAACTAGTTCTAGTCACCTTATTCATAATTTCAATATATTTTAAAAATTAAATTATGATTATTATGTGCAAGGATTAACATAAGAAAAAAAAAGTTTCACAATACAAATCAAATGAAATTAAGAACATAGCAAAGAGAGGAATAAAAAGAAAAATAATGATATATAAAACAAAAGGAAGATATTATTATTCATTATCTGTAAAAACATGTTCAAATAAACAGTTATCAATAGGATCAGTTATTCAATAGGAACTTCGAATCACACCAATGATACTTAACATGAAAAATTATGTACAGTAAAATATACCAAATAATCATGACCAAAAAATGCTCACCTGTTCACCACAAAGATTAAGAAATCAATTCTTTTTGTGAGGGCAGTTGCGTTATCCAATTTTTTGTCGAACGTTCTCAGGTGTGAGTTATGTAATTCTAAATTTTACGTGCTACACCCAACAGGTACTTTAAAGAAAAGTTGTAGCCATTATTAATTTTCTGATCTGCTTGATTTTTATATAACAAAAAAAATTTCACCCAATTATATTAAGCTAGAAGATAACCATGATTTGGACTCAGATCACTCTGCAGTCATACTAAGTCTATATGAAAAGGTTATTAAGAAACAGTCGAAACCTCTGCTAACGAACAAGACAACTGACTGGGTTAGCTTTAAACAAGAAATAGAAAACAAAATAAACATAAAAACAAAACTAAGATCCAAATGTGATATAGATTCTGAAGTAGAAAATTTTATTAAAATTATTCAAAATGCTGGATGGAATAATACAAAAAATTGTGAATATAAATCGGTAGGATTCAACTACCCTAGAGAAATATTAAATATGATAAAAATAAAAAGAAGAGCTAGACGCAGATGGCAACAATCGCGTGTTCCGGCAGACAAAACTGTGCTAAATAGGTTAACTCAGAATCTTAAAAGAAAAATTAAAGATCTTAAAAATGAAAATTTTGAAAAATATATAAAAAATTTATCAGCTAAAAGAGAAAATAACTACTCGTTGTGGAAAGCAACAAAGAGTACAAAAACCTCGATCTCTCAAATCCCGCCAATCAGAATGAAAAGCGGTGAATGGGCGAGAGATAATAAAAATAAAGCTGAAACATTCGCAGATCATCTTGAAGAAATTTTTTGTCCAGACGAGACAGATTCGGATGATCTCGCTGAAGAAAATAATAATTGGCAAGAAAATGTTATATCACCATTTTCAGAGAGTGAAATAGTTGAACAAATTAAAAAACTCAAAGATAAAAAAGCTCCAGGTTTTGATCTAATTACATCGGAAGTCCTGAAAGAACTTCCGAAAAAAGCTATAACAATGCTAACACGCATTATAAACGCTGCTATAAGAATAAGGTATGTGCCGAATATGTGGAAAATAGCAGAGATAATTATGATACCAAAGCCAGGTAAGCCCATAAATGAGGTCAAATCCTACAGACCAATATCATTACTACCAATAGTATCAAAATTATTTGAAAAACTATTATTGATTCGAATGAGACCGATCATAGAAAATAGTAATCTGATTCCAAATTATCAATTTGGCTTTAGAGATGATTACTCAAATTTTCGATAATTGGGTACTAGATTTAGATTACGAATTTTTAAAACAGAATCGTAAGATTCTTCTTTTTATTGATAATTGTATGGCACTTATGAACACCAATTTGAAAAATAAATTAAAAGCAATAAAACTCATTCATATATTTTCCTCCAAATATGACATCAATAGTGCAGAGTATGGATCAAGAAGTGATTCAAAATTAAAAAAATTTTTTCCAAGAAATAAGTAGTGAAAATGATACTTTTTCTGTGGAATTAACAAATACAGATTTCATTTTGTGAAAAACCTGCATTATCAACAATTAATGATGCCTTGAAGACAATAAAAAATTCATTATTAGTCGAAGATAGTACACCCCATCATTTGTTTAAGTATGTGGATAAAATTGAAATTTTTTTAGCTGCACGAAATCAAAAACACAGAACTCAAAAAACTATTTCTGATTATTTCAAAAAAAAAAAGTAGTAATATTATGCATATTCCATTATAAGTGTTAATGTATTTTGTCAACACGAATGTACATTTATGTAATTTATGTAATTGAATGTACATTTATGTAATTTATTAAATGATCTAACTTCAAATCGTATAGAAAAAATTTTTTTTTAATTGATTACATATTTAGATTTTAATTATGTTGAATTTTTCTTGTATTTTTTGTTACTAAAATATGTATTTAATAAATATACCGGGTGTTCCAGAGCATGCGTATGAGCTTTTTAAGAGGGGAAGGAGCCGTTATTTTAAAATTTAGAAAAATAATTTACTTACTAAATCGAGGGTGCTCTATCGATTGGTAATATTTGCAACTTCCGGAAAGGACCGCTAATCGGGTTTTTTAGATCAAAAATCGCCGAAATTTGCCGAAATCGAGATTTTCAAATGAGAAGGGGTATTTTTTAATGCAAATTCAGATTCTAGGACAAAAAATAAGAAAATTATGTTAAATGTTTGTTTTCTTAGTATTTTTCTTCAAAATTAATAACAATAAAACAAAAATGCTCAATATTTTCCTTTGGTAAACTAAAATTAATGATAATCATTTTTATAAATTAATTTGACTTTCATGTTATCATATTTTTTATCTCAGTTTTGGGTTCCTACAAATTTTAAACAAAAAAAAAAAAAAACAAAAAAAAAATAAAAAAAAAAAAATAAACTTTACAAAAGTTTCTTATTTTTTGATGTAGTATCCGAATTTGCATTAAAAAGTACCCCTTCCCATTTGAAAATATCCGTTTCGGCAAATTTCGGCGATCTTTGATCTAAAACAACCGATTAGCGGTCCTTTCCGAAAGTTGAAAATATTACCAATCGATAGAGCACCCTCGGTTTAGTTAAAAAACTTTTTTCTAAATTTTAAAATAACGGCTCCTTCCCTTCTTAAAAAGCTGATACACATGCTCTGGACCACCCGGTATAATTGAAATATGTATGCTTAATTTTTTTCTAAGTTTCTATTACTCGAATTCTCTTTAACTCGAACCAATTATCGAATATTTAGAAAGTTCGAGTTATAGAAGTTCCACTGTAATTGGATAAGTCGAGTCGTGATGGTAAGAAAAAGATACAACCAAGTGTTATTTGATTTTTCAGACACAACTAGAATATTTACTTCTATCTACCTCTTGTAATTTATTGATCAATCAACTGAAACAACAAGTCAATCAACTATTGTACTATTAAATATGGGCTTATATTCCAAGAAATGAACTGATTCTAAAAAATAATTTACTTATTTTAAATCTTTATAATTTCTTACAACAGAATCAAAAGATTTTTGTTTGTATTAAAATTTAAAAGTAATTTTAATTTAATTCTAGTGTTCAAAAACAAATTGTTTTTTTTTTTACAGAATTTGGTCTGTGTCCAAAAAAAAAAAAAAAAAAATATATATTTTAATTACACAAATCAAAAAGGGATTTAAAATAATAAAAATACTTCAAAATATTTTCAGACCTGAGAACAATTATTTTATTACTTTTGATGTTGATAATAATAATGATGACAAAGCCGATGATGAGAATTGCAAAATAATAAAAAAATAAAAAGAAAAGAAAAATACTTGCATACTTAACGTGTAACAAAAGAAACAACAAGAAAAACAAAATAACACAAAAAAGACCTGATTTTTTTTTTTAGTAATTTTTCGAGAGCTCTTCAATAATATACAAAAGCCTTATTAAGGACAAGTACCTTAACATAATGAACTTTTTAACTCTTTTTTTTTTTTTTTTTTTCTTTTTTCGAGCTCATTTCTACAATAAGGACATTTCATTTTTTTTATGTATTATTTTTTTTTTTTTTTTAATTTTCATTCTTCCGTTTTGTAATGTTGCAACTGAGATTTCCTTGTTGGTTCTCTATTTTAGATTACTTAAATAATTCCGGTTTATAATATGATATTAATTTTTTTTTATTTTATTAAATTAAATAATTTTAGAACTTAAATTTTTATTTTGTTTGAAGTTATGATAATGTATTAGAGTTCCGGTTTTATTATTTTGGACTTCAAAAGAAAATCGAAAATATCTGCATTTTATTTTGGAGTTGCTCGCCAGAGTGGTTAAGATCATAATAACAAAATTTTGATATACTTATTGTAATATGAATGTGTATTTGTTGTGTTCAAGGAAATTGGAATGTTTTTAGTTTAATTTATTTGTAGAAGGTTATAGAATAATTGAAACTGTGAATTATTTTTTTCAACTATTTTATTTTATCGAAAATCTACTGTGAGTCTCAAAATAACAAAGCTTCGTGTATTTCACTGAATTTATTAAATATCTTGAACGATTTCGGTTGTTATACAATCATCAATTCTGTAACAAAGGTGGAAAAATCAATATATCTGTGGCAAAAAGGAATAACGGTATAACTCGTTTTTCTCAATTTTTCACTAAAGCAATTTGAAATTTATAAACGAAATTTGAAAAATGTTTACAAACATTTTTTCAAATTTCCTTTTGCATGTAATAGAGTTTGATTTCCCTAAGAATTTGAAATTCTCAGATGTTAGATGTTGTAATTTTCGTGGCTTCAGCAAAGTATAAACCGAGATATACTGTTATTCCTTTTTGATAAAATAATTAAAGATGAACATAACTCGAGTTATGCTATTATTCCAAAATGCTGTTTTGAAAGTCATTTCATATAAGTCGAGTTAATATTTTTTTCCATAGTAATAAAATAAATCATAATTATATAATTTTTGATTGGAAAAAACTCTGAAATTATTGTTTTTAATAAAAAGGTCAACTCTTCTTAATAAGATTTAAAGATTTTATTAATCAAATAATTTTTTATTTATACTTTTATTAGTTTAACAAAATATAAGAAATTTCAAATAACATAGTTAATAATTAAACTAAAATATATAACAGATTTCATGGATTCAGTTCAGTTGTGTAGTTAAAATAAAAATTAAATAAAGTATAACAAAATCGTAATAAAATAAGTATGAAAACTAGGAACAGTTATTGAGGGAACAATTTTATATATTTATATTAATTAATTTTTTAAGTTATAAAGTATTTTTTTGTACAGTGTTAGTTTTCAAGGCTATCAATTCCGTCTTCGACTATATCAGGATCGATATTCCGAATATTACTAACACTTAAATTTTTGTAGAAATCACAATATATGGGATAAATCAAGTGCAACATAGATAATAATTCCGCTTTTTTTTCTTTTGAAATGCAAGCTAGACAATCAATCTTTTTTATATCCCCTTCATTTATGATATTTGTACCCCGTTTTCTTATATTTAGTATTTTAAATGGTTCTTCTTCATTAATGATGTTTTGTATTCGATTCGATTCGTTATTTTGAAGTTATTTTGCGTATAGCGTAACCATTTTACATACCGCCAAACAAACTTTTCAACCACCGTCATTGCACTTCCTCCAATTAAATTTATCCTTTGATAAATTACCGAAGTCGTAAATATTACCTCCCATTTCTTCCACAATGAATGTATTTTTTGTACCAACCAACCGAACAAAGTGATACCAGTCATGAGGATGTATATTTTTATAAATGTTTTTTTCTTCTTCCTTTCTATTGCAGCATAGTCAACATCGCATTCCATATGGCTATGACCAGGAATTAAAAATTTGTGATGTATTTTTTTCATTTGGGGCATTTTGAAGAAAAGTAACAAACATTGAACTTAGGTATGAGTTTTTATTTTGCCCTGCACACGCATCACTGCAAAATATTAAAGTGTCAATACTTCCATCTTTAGGCAAAGAATTAATGTGTTTATAGGGCATGATGAGATTTCATTGGCGCCTCTTCGGCCTTCAGCTTCATGCAGCCATGGATCGTTAAATTATATGTGTATAACTGAGTTTTATAAAATGAAATTGATGTTCTTAAAAATGGTGTTGGCAGGCTGTTGAAGTTTCTATCGCCATTGAAATAAATCTTCAAATTTTTTGTCTCCTTCTTTTAATGATATATGTATCTGTAAAGCAGAATTATCTTACATTGAGAAAAGTTAACAGTGGATCAACAAAAATCATGTTTTACAATAATAAACACTACTAAAATTCACTCTATTAAAAACTATCAATTTCGCAAAAAAATATTTACCTTTACGAATATTACGACATTTATTTCCTCTATCATTATCGTTATCTGCTTTCAATTTGATATTTATGATTTCTCGAGCCATTTCTAATAATTTGTGTGCACGAGACATTTTTATAAAAAATAATTTCACAAACTTTTTCACTACCTAAATTAATTTACTTGTTTTTTCGTATAAATGTCATATTAATACTAAACTAAAAACAATATTGTTCTCAAGATACAATATTTCCAGCCTACTATAATAGAATATCTTAAATATTTTTTTCAATTTGCACGCGTAGTAATACCATACCTCGATATATGTTTGAAATATTTTAAAAACTAAAATTGGAATAACAGCATATCCATAGTTACACTTTAAAATTTTTAAATTTGTCTTTTGGAAAAAGAGTATATCTCGATATATGTTTTTATTTATAACATAAAGCAAAATGGAATAACAACATAACTCGACTTATGAACAATTTAATTTGAAATTTCAATTTAGAATAATAGCATAACTCAACTTATATTGTTATATGATCTATGAAATAAATTTAGAACGCAAAGTTTTACAATTTGGAAAAACCATACAACTAGACATATACTCTTACGACCAATTCTAAGATACGGGTTCCCAATATATGGTTCACATGCTCGCCCACATATACAACAAAATTGGAAATTTTCGAACGAAAAATTTTAAGAATTGAAAAATGTTGAATTGATATTATGAATCAGACTGTCGCAGATATTCTAACAAATATGTATGTGGAATTTCCTAAATTATAGCTTTAATGCAATATATTTAATTTATTTATTTTATTTCGTACATATACATGAGACGGCAGGTCTCTATAAGAGTATATAAAGTATAATGTGTAACACATTCATAATTCTTAAATTAAATTAAATTAAACTAACCTAAACCTACAGAAATTAACAATAAAGAAAAGAAATTTATAAAGTGAAAGAAAAAAAAAAAGAAAAAAGAAAAAAAACAAGAGCTATAAAAAGTTAAAACTATAAAATACGAAGATAATCAAACAACAAAAGTTAAAAAAAAACCTCTCGTACAAACAAAACTATCTTCCAGACGTCACACACCTAACAAACATTATTCTACAAAACTTGTATTCTTCTTAATTAATGACTACACTTTTTCCTTAAAATATACCCTACAAACCTTAAGGAATTTAGAAATAGAGAATTCACACCAGACTATATTCGCCAAAGATTTCCACAACACGACAGTCCTTACAAAAAAGAATAGATGTCATAATCTACCAGAGTGTCTTGGAATAGTTAAATCGCACTTCTTAATGATCGTCCATGGGTTTTTTCTTAAGAAGATATATACCAGGGTATTTTTAGATTGGATTTTTTTTTCATAAAACAGATGTACTTGTAGTTTAGATAGTTTCCGAAAGTACAGTCAAGCAATACTTTAGAAACGTCATTGATGCTATCGAATCTATGACGATTAGTTACAAATCGAGTGCAAACATTTAAAATAACCTTCAGCCTGGAAAACTCGCCTATACTCATCCCAGCATAAACTACTTCACAATCCAGGAAATGTGGAAAGATTAAAGACATAACTAGTTTCTTTTTTATCCACTCGTTAATATTGTAAGAGAATTTTCAAAGTTTTCGTAACTTACAAAAAACATTTCTAGAAATAAAGTTAATGTGATCATTCCAGGTTAGAGTTTTATTGAACACAACATCCAAGTTTTTAGCCTTACTTATAAATTTTACCACAGAATTATTTAAATTGATATTAGGGAGATTAGTTGTATCAATATCAGGAGCATAAATTAACATAACGTGGGATTTTGACGGATTTAATCGAAGACAATTATTTAGAGACCAGAAAGCAACAGCATCATCAATTTAGCAATAGAGCGGTTAATATCAGCTATAGGACCACTGATATAGAGTTGAGCATCGTCTGCATACAATCGGCAATGAGATTCACACAAACAACGGGGTAAGTCATTAATAAATGGACTAAAAAGTAAGGAACCCAGTATGG
Organism: Argyra leucocephala; assembly: GCA_963942445.1. Classification (NCBI taxonomy): domain Eukaryota; kingdom Metazoa; phylum Arthropoda; class Insecta; order Diptera; family Dolichopodidae; genus Argyra; species Argyra leucocephala. The sequence continues at coordinate 55,838,935 of OZ012681.1, forward strand.
ATCCTTGGGGTACCCCGCATTAAACAGGTAGATTAATAGACTCAACATCATTTAGAAACACAAATTGGCTTCTATTATCTTTGAATGAGAGTATAGTAGAATGACTTTGAATGAGAGTATAGTAGCAGACGATTTAAAATTAAAAGCTGTTCTAAGTTTTAAGCATAATAAGTTATGATTAACACAATCAAAAGTTTTTGTGAAATCAAGAAGAAGCAATAATACAGCATATTTCTTATCGATTGCACAATATATTTTATTTGTTAATTCTAAGAGTGCTGAGGTAATGCTGTGTTGCTTTCTGAAACCAGATTGGAATTCGTATAAGAGATTATTAGCGCTTACGTACTGATTCATTTGTGCATGCAATAACCGTTCAAAAGATTTCGAAATACCGGACAGTATGCTGATGGGTCTAAGGTCATCAATCGTTGGATTATTTTGTTTTAGAACGGGAACAACTTCAGCACATTTCCAAATTAGAGGGTATTAATCAGTAGTCAAGATGAAATTGAATATGTGTGTAATATAAGGTAGCACAGAAGGGATTAATCAATTTAATAAATTTCAAAAGAATTAAATCTTGTCCTATGGCATTGAATTTAACCTTCAAAATAGCATAATATATTTCATCATTTGAGACATTTCTAAAAGAAAAAGTACTAGACAAATAACGTTTTCAACATTGGATGGAAAAAGATGGAATTATAAATTTATTGTTTAATTCGTTTACATCAAAGCTATCCATATTGTCCATTTTGTTTTCTTTACTGATTCCGAGCTTAACAATATTAGACCAGCAATTTGAAGGCGGACGAGGATCGAGTATCTTAGAAATGTATTGTCTTTTAGCTTAGCTTGCTTAATGTTCAAGTTTACCAAGTTCCTTAGCCTCTTAAATGAATTTCTGTCAATCGAATTTCTTGTTATTTTCTAAATTTCATAAGCCATATCTCAATCATTCGCCATTTTTACAATTTCTGGACAGAAATAAGGAATAAAATCAGCACGTGGAGTGAAAGAACGTAGGGAAGATGCTGATCGAAAAGCTTTAGAACTAGATTATTAAAAAACGCAATTTTATTGTTTATGTTATTAATTTTGTAGATGGAACGCCAAAGTAATCTAGTTGCAGAATGGACTAGTAAAGAAATATTGCACATCTTGTAATCACGATAAGTAATTTTTATTTTCGGTATCTCAACAGGAATTTTATATGACAGTAGTATATCATATCATTATCAGACACACTCGGGAGAGAAACCTGTCTAAACTAGCTCATGATTTTCAGTAGATATGAAAAATAAATCCAATAGAGAGGAACGTGATTCACCGAATTGAGTTGGTACCGAATTATTAATTATGTTCAATGAATATCAATAGTTCGAAAGAAAACATTTCTTAACACATGATTATTGCCAAGTATATTAACGATAAAACCCCACCAATGATGACATAGTTACTAGCAAAGTTACATGTTGATTAATGCAAAAAAAAAATGTAGAAAATATTGATAACCATGATCAATTCTAGGTAATATAAACAGTGCAAATTCTTTTTAAACAAGCCAATCTAGTTTACCATAATTTTATGAATAAATGTCATAACAAAAAATTATCATAGCGGCTAATCAACTGTAATACGCTATAGCCGTATTCTTAAGTTTATTTGTTTAGTTTTAGTTGTAGGTTTAGTAGTATTAGTCAAAATTTAAGCTCTAGTTTAGTTGAATATTTAAGTAGTGTGGATTAAGCTAAGTTCTATAATAATAAAATTGTGAGTGCAAGTGCGAAATACAAAATGCAAATATTTAGAATAAGAATAAAAATAAAAAATTTTCCTTCAAAGGTTGGAATCACAAATTCAAATGGGTATCAAACCAAATTTTACAGTTTGATAGATTAAGACAAAGTGGTAAGTACTTGTAAATATAATTATAAGGGAAATACATGAAATGTTAATTTGATACAGATATAATAAATAAAATGAATGAATAAACTTAGTGTAACCTACCTGGACTTTTAATTTTTTTTTACTTCAAACTTGTTATACATTATTATACATTTTAGGATTATTTTATCGCATTGGCATTATTGAAACATTATACCTGACACTATCAAGTTCAAATTTAATAATTATTTAACAAGAAATTCAAGGTAAAATTTGTAGTCAAATTAATACAGATTTAAATTCATGCATACAGAACAGATTTAATTTCAGAAATTGAAATACTACAATAATTCAATAAGATTGACAAGCATAATAAAAATAGAATTTATAAAAAAGTTATAGTTAAATAAATAAATTATGGAATTATCAGATATACCGGGTGTTTCAAAGCTAATCAGCTTTTTAAGAGAGGAAGGAGCCGTTATTTTAAAATTAAAAAAAATAAATTCGTTGAAAAATAAAACAAAAAAAGGAAGTTGGAAATATCACCAATCGAAAGAGCACCCTCGATTTAGGTAACAAATTTTTTTTTAAATTTTAAAAAGCTTATATGGATAAGCGGGTACAGCGCGGGTAAATAAAAATAAAATAAAAATAACAATTTAATTCGCTAGAGAAAAGCTAATACACAATTTGTTTTTTTTAAAGTTTAAAGTTAACATACAAGTAATAAAATCTAAATAACCGGGTTCCAATTAATATTTTCTTAATGCTCTTGTGAAAAAATTTATGTTTCACAAATCTTTAATTCTTCGTGGTAGAGAATTGTATAATCTTGAAACAGATACGGAGATTCTCTGAGTCTATAAAAGACATTGATCACCCCACCCACAACCCTAATTTCAGTTCTCGGGTTAAAACGATGACCATGTCGCTGTATAGAAGTAATATTAGAGTTATCAACGTTATTTTTTTTTAAGTCAAACATTAGGTTTCAAATTATACCTTTATACACGAATGCACAATTTGGACTAATTGAGGATTATAGAAAAAAAAATGTCCTTTGATCAGCAGGGACATTTTGAATAAATTTATTAATATTATTCTTGAGCTTTTGTAGATTGTATGTATGGGTGTATTTTTACATTATGGAAACACGTGCACAAAATGCACAAGATTTACTTAATTCAAGTTGAGCGAATTAAGAAGAATGGTGCTGGAAATTTGTTCTAAATATTACATAACTAACAGATACTCGAAGACATGCTAAATTCAATTCAAAATCTGTAGTATGTTTGAATTTTGTTTTATTTTGTGCTTCAGTAATGTAAGAATACAAAATTTTTATTATTAATCTGGTATTTTATAGTTTTCGCTGATTGCAAATTCATAGAAATATTATTGGAGTCGCTACACCTTTACTTATGGCTATAGTGAAGAAGAATTGCTAAAAACCATGTCAAATCCAATAAATTTAGAAATTTCGTTTGGTAGATAACAGCTTCATTTACATTGATGTGTACATGGTCGTTTTTCCTATTTTAGGATTTAAGCCATGGGAAATTTTTCTTTTATATTTTTGCAGTAAGTTCTCAGCTATTAAGTATGTAAGAATTACTTTCGCTACGAAATCCTTGCTCACATATTAAAATGACGATGGAAGGTTTTAAGCATCAAAATTTTAATTTTGTGCCTAAAGGAGGAAAATATGCTCGAATTTGATCAACTTTCATTCCTCTGGATGTAACTGACAATGTTTGTAAAATTAGAATTTTCAAAAGGGTAAATGAGGTGCTTGTATATTTTTTTATTTTGTAGAGAGTACCATTTCGAATTTAATCATCGGGATACACGTCGCGTCGGAAGGTCATAAAAACATGGAGAACAACAGTCTTAGTCGAAACAAGTATCCAACAAAGAACGTGGCCAAAATGGAAGAAAATAGCCGCAGATAGGAGACGATGGAAGGATTTTATTTCAGCCTTATGCCATTTATGGTTGAGATTAAAGGGTAGTGATGATGATAATGATGATGTACCAATTCAGATCGGCAAAACCCTTGATTTTGTATTTGCTAACGTTTTAATTTGGAATTTAAAATGGGAAGGCTTGATGATGTATCACAAAATCAATTCGAAACTGTTCTCAGGACTTTATAATTACATAGGTATTATATTAAATATGTTAAAATATATTTAAATTTTCAGCATATTTATTTTGACAGGTTAGGTTAGATTGAATTAAGTTTATTACTAATGAGTTTTTTTTTGTTATTCAAGAACAAGTCAATTTTTTTTCCGTTTTCCGTTTTTTTTTAAATTATTTTCTTGCGAAATTTCGTTATTTTAAAGGGACAATAATTATTTTTTAAATCATTTTTGAAATTTTTTTTTTCACCTTTTTTTTTAAGGGATATTTTTTATTTCTTTTATTTTATTCGTCTTTTGTTCTTCACATTTTAAAAAATATTTTTTTGTAAAAATGCTTATTTCAGTTTGTCATTATTTTTACATTCTACAAAAACTCTTTAAAATAAAAAAATAAGTTAATACCCTTATTTCGTCCGTGTTTATGTGTCACATATTCAGTAAGTTTTTTTAATATTGATGGACTTTAGACTAAAATTATTAGGATCTGATATAAAATGTGTACATTATTATTTTTAGGACACGTAAGGAAAATTCAAAGACAGAAAAGGACAGGTGTGTTAAATATTGGTGATTTAACGCATGTAGAGTGTAATGAACAGAGCAGAATTTGAGTCAGTATGTATAACCTAAAATCGAATGTTTATTATTTATTTATTTATTTATTTCAATCTACTGGGTAGTCCCTTACAGATTTTGCTTATAAAATATTTAAAACTAAAATAAAATAAAACTAGAAATAGAAAACAAAAATTGTAAATATAAAAATAATTTCAGATATAAAATAACATTAATAATAAGATGCATTAACAATTTCAAGTTAAAAATAACATTAATTCAAGAAAAGAAGTTAAAAAAAAAAGAAAAATTCAGACTTAAGTAATAAATAAATATTAATAGTAAAAGCAATAGTAATTATAAAGGTATGCAGTACATTCAAATGATAACAGAGAATAATTTTAATAAATTTGTAGAATAAAATTATAATTAATTAAAATTAGAAGAATTATTGTAATGTTTCAAAAAATGTGATGATTTTTCTCCTAAAAACGAATCTACTGTAGTTGAAGTCAATTACTGAAAAACTGTTATTAAATAAGCGCTGAGAGTTTGCAATAGGTTCGGAAAAACCATAGTTCGTTCTATGATTTTGAAGATATAAAAATCTTTGGCTTCTGAAATCGCGCACTGGAGCATAGATATTATAAAAGCGAAGAATAGATGGACATTTTATTCTGCCAGATAAAATATCATAGGAAAACATCACGGATGCAGCATTTCGCCTAGCCTCAAGAGTAGAAAGCTTAATAAGTTGACATTTAGCTAAATATCCAGTAATGTACGGTTGCCAGTTGAATTTACGAAGGCAAAACCTAATCATATTCTTTTGAACAGACTCTATTCTCTTAATATGTTTATCATAATAAGGCATCCAGATCGGACAAGCATATTCGAGGTGAGGACGAACAAGTGCAGTATATAAATTTTTGAATGTATAAGGATCAGAAAATTGCTGTGAATTACGCTTAATGAAACCTAACATGGAAAAAGCTTTAGAAATAATTCGATCTATGTGAGCATTAAAAGTTAATTTATTATCGAGAATGATACCCAAGTCTTTTGTTTCACGGACATGTTCAATAATAGAACCGTTGATATTATAATAAGATTCAATTAAAGTTTGCTTCCTGGAAAATGACATGTAACTGCACTTATTAATATTAATGGTAAGACCATTAATGTTACACCAAGAGTAGAATTTGTCAAGATCCTGCTGCAGGAGATGGCAATCTTCGTCCGACTTAATAACCGCAAAAAGTTTGGTATCGTCAGCAAATGATAAGATCAAAGACTTAATATCGTAGTCGATATCGTTCATAAACAATAAAAATAATAGTGGCCCCATATGAGTTCCTTGTGGAAAACCAGACGTAGCCTCGAAGTTATATGACGTGCTATTTTGTATTTTAACGCAGAGTTTACGACCAATCAAATAAGATTGAACCCATAGAAGGAAGGTACCATGAATACCAAGAGCCTGAAGTTTAGAGAGTAGTAAAGAGTGGTCTACTTTGTCAAAAGCTTTAGAAATATCCGTGAATATCGTATCTACTTGATAGCCTTTTTCAATTGCATTGAAAACTGTGTGAAGAAAAACTGCTAAGTTAGTGGATGTAGATCTTCCATCCATAAAGCCATGCTGATTTGGAGATATGTGTTCTTTAACCAAGAAATACATTTTATCTGTGACAATAGCTTCGAAAAGTTTAGGAATAGAAGATAATTTAGCGATAGGTCTATAATTTTCAGCGACAGTTTTAGACCCTGATTTGAAAATAGGAATAATGTTTGAGAATTTCCAGTCATCTAAGAAAATTCCTTCATTTAGTGATCTGTTAAAAATTAAGTAAAGAGGATAAGTCAAACTGTAAATGCAGTTCTTTAAAACTAAATTAGGGATAGCATCTGGACCAGAACTCAGATTAATATCTAAGGTATTAATTTTGTTGAAAATATCACAATATGATAATTGCATGTGTCCTAAATCAACAAAAGATTGTAGGTGACTTTGCAAATTTATTCTTGATTGTGGTCTTATAAAAACTGATTCAAAATACTTAGCGAATAAATTGCAAGTTGAGACTGAATCTTTAGCTGTTTCATTTTTATAGGAAATGCCTTGAGGAAATCCACAGGATTTTCTTCGGATATTTATAAATTTCCAGAAGTTTTTGGAATTTGATTTTATATTAGACTCATAGGTAAGAATGAAATTATTATAAAGATATTTGCTCAAAAAATCAAATTCCTTGCGTAGTCTCTGAAATACAATTTTGTCTGCCAAAGAAAAGCTAATTATATACTTTGTATGTGCTTTATTTCTCGCATTTTTCAAAGAGAGAAGCCTTTTATTGTACCACGGTGGATGATGAGTTGAAGTGGGTTCTTTCAGAGGAATAGATGTAGTAAAACCGCCAAATAACAAATCTATAAATTTCTTATAACAACAATCAAGACTAATTTCAGCACTTAATACTTCATTCCAATTGATATTTAGCAAATAATCGTTTAAAAGAGAAAAATCACCATTTTTAAAATTAAATTGAGGAATGTCAATGATTTGTCCTGTTAAATCAGCAATAAATTTAAAATTTAATAGTAGTGCTGGGTGATACAAATCTTTTTTAACAAATGGAAGTTCACATTCACAAATAGAAGTTGATATATCTTTTGATACAAACACTAGATCTAATAATCGATCTGAAACATTAAACAGATTATTGACTTGAACTAAGTCGAGGGAAAATAATGTATCTATTATAAAGGATTCATTTATATTAAGATTAAATGGAACTAAAAATTTATTTCTATTATCATTTGGATATTTCCACGATATGCTAGGTAAGTTAAAATCGCCCAAAACACAAAAAATATTCTCATCATTATTGTGAGCTTCAAATATTGATTCAATGTTTTCAACATGTTTACTATAAATTTCAAATGAACTTCTTGGAGGAATATAACTTAATATAAAAAATATATTTTTCTTTGTAAAAACATTACTAGAATTATTAATATTTACTTTTATACACAATTGTTCTATATTACCATTATTATGAAAAAGCGGGATAGGATGACTAATAAATGATGATTTGACAGCTATTAGAATTCCACCACCAAGATGTTTGTTTGTAGCAATTAAATCTCTGTCGTTACGAAAAACACAGTAAGCAGACTCGTCAAATAATTCAGATGAATAGATGGAATCGTGTAGTGATGTTTCTGTACATGCTATCAAAGAAAATGAATTATCTGAAACAGCGCGATAAAACTCATGCGTTTTAGTGCGTAAGCCTCTTGTATTTTGATAATATGTTGAAAATATATTTCCTTCAGAAAAAGAAGATAATGCTGTGTCAAAAGAGTGCAATGATGAAAGTGATGATGTTGATAATGAGGCTGATCTTTCAGAGGGATGTGGTGAAAAAAATAATGAATGTATTGAAGAAGAAACACATGAAGAATTAACGTTTAGAGCGTCAGATTGCGGTGCGTTAATTAATCCATCGAGTTCAGGTGAACTATGGGTGAGTTTTTTTGAAGTAGAAAATCTTTCACCTCTACACCAGCTGGCCAGAAATTCACAAGTTTTAATTTTTTATGATACTCTGGTGGAACATTTATTTTGAAAGAAATGCTTCTTAACTTACTGATGTCTGCATTTCTTTTAATAAGTCTAAAGCATTTAATTAGAGATCGATCAATATTTAGCTTACGTGAAACATATTGTTCGATAGCATCATGTGAAGTGTTTATTCCAAATCTCGATATATGTATCCATTTCTGTCGTTGAACGACAACAAGTTCGGGATCACTAATAACTGAAGACAAGAGTTCTGTTTGATTGTTAGACTCAGTAACCGTATTAGTATTCAATGATGGTAATATAACTGTTGATTTAATTGGATTATGTTTAATAATCATTTTATCCTTAATTGAAGCATCTTGCTTGAAACTAGGAATTACTCTAGGGTTTAAAATTGGTAAGCTATCCGGTAATTCCGACAAATCTGATTTAGCAGAAGAAACTTTCAATACTTCACTCTTTATTGATTGAATTTGTTCGACCAAGTGATCAAGTTTCTTTAATAAATTACTTACTGATATAGTACAGCAATCATCGCATCTCCAAAAAAGATTACAATTACCTTTATTAATTAATTTTAATGTACCATCGGTAATGTTAGAACATTTAATGCAGTAAATTTTTTCGCAAATAGAACCGCATTTAACAAATAGTTCATTTACTATTAGAACCTTACATTTACTACAATTTACAGCCATTATAGTATTTAGAATTTGAAAAATAAAAAGATTAAAATTAGAAAGAACAAAAAAAAAAAAAAAAATTTATATAATTATTCCTGTTTTTATATCGTTTTGTTTATTTTTTTTCTTTTTTTATATATCTGCAACCATGTAGTGAGAATGTTAATATTTAAAAATGCTTATTATTAGGATTTTATTTAAATAAGCCAAAAATGTTAAAAAGTATTCAAAAATGTTATACTTAATTGTAATTTTATTTATAAAAAAACAAAAATGTTGAAAATGTCTATACGTGGTTAAAATTTTTAAAAGTTGCTATATTTTTAAATGTTATTTGATTAAATAAATCAAAAATGTAAAATGTAAAAAATGTTATTAATGTTATTAATTCAAAAATGTTAAACAAGTTATTTTTATTATTTTTTTTTTTTTTTTCTTTTTTTATTTCTTTTTTGAATATTTATCACATCAGAGTTCAATGAACTATATTTTTAAATTTGAGATTCACAAAAAAAACAAATGTTATAATTGTAATTTTATTTATAGAAAACAAAAATGTTGAAAATCACTATAAGTGGTTAAAAAGCTTTATTTTAAAATGTTATTATTAAAGTTTTATTAAAAAAAAAACCAAAAATGTTAAAATTAAAAAAAAAAACAAAAATGTTAAATATAACTATGTGGTGAAAAACTTAACTGTATAAATGTTATGCTTAATGTAAATTAATTTATAGAGAACAAAAATGTTGGAAATCACTATATGCGGTTAAAAAGCTTTATTTTAAAATGTTATTATTAAGATTTTATTAAAAAAAAAAAAAAACCAAAAATGTTAAAATTCAATTAAAAATGTTATTATTATTGTTTTATTTTAAAAAAAAAAAAAAACAAAAATGTTAAATATAACTATGTGGTGAAAAACTTTATTTAAAAATTTTATTACTAAATGTTATTTGATATTTGATTAAATAAATCAAGAATGTTAAATATGTTATTAATTGAAAAATGTTAAACAAGGTATTATCAAAGTTCAATGAACTTTATTTATAAATTAGAGATTCACAAAACGAATTTAAATGCAATTTATATATGAAGATTTTAAGCGGTGTAAAAGAATGATCTGTATACTACGAGTGTATAGAAAGGATAGGTAACAAAGGATAGGTAACATAGGGCAATGGACATTTTGTGTGTCGCATTGTTTTTATTATATAGAGTTTGCTTGATCTACATCAACGTCTTGTATATGTTCAAAATTTGGCAACTATAGAACTTCACGTGCACTAGGAAAATATACCAGACTGGTTTCATGACTGATCAACATCAGAAATAGCAAAATCATGGTAAATATAAAACCCTGGAAATATTTTTAATTTTTTTTAGAACATTGACTGAGTGGATCCACACCGTCTTTTAAAATTCATTCGAACGAATCAATCACCAATAAAATAAACATAAAATTACTCAAACATTGTAAAAGAAATCAAACTAAATCAAATTTTTAAGTATAAGAATTAAAATTGTAATAAAACGATTGTAAAATGCCTTTGCAATCTATTATGCGGTTAACTCTACATATTTAATATATAGAATTGAGCTCTATTAGTTTTATAGTCAACACCTATCCTAAAAATGTTTTTAAATTTTTTTTTTAATTATTTAATATTAAATTACAAAACAATATTTTTTTTTTTTATGTCAATGCAGTTAACAAAAAGTTCTAAATTAAAATAAAAAATCTTAACTGGTTCTGACATGGTCGGAAATGAAGCACACATAACACGCTTGGTGGCGCAGTAGGTAGAACACCTGCCTTTCAACCGAAAAGTCCCGGGTTCGATTCCCGATGAAGCAAAAAAAAATGCTTCATTGGTTTATCGAGCTGGTCTAGTACCCTTTGTTATTGGGATAAAATAAATGGCAAAATATAATTGAGAGTTAATCTGAAAACAAATTAAATAAAAAATGAAATGAAACTATTCTATTTAAGAAGGCTTAGTTCCTGACAATAGTAGTAGTTTTCCACATTTAATGAGTAGATAAGCCAGTAATTTGTTAAAATAAATACTCGAATTATTGTAGATATTGTAGTGTAAAATTGCACTACCGTACTTAATTAAGCACGAAAAGGTGATTCTACCTAAGTTACTGTCAAGATCATAAAAAATTAAGATTTTTGTATTCAGTCACGCAATTTAATAGAACACGAATTCAGTTCACGAAAATTAAAAGAATTAAGTAAACAAATGATAAATAAAAAGTATTAGTATGCCCCGTCTGAGACATCAGTTGACCAATTTCAATTGTAGAACAATAATCAAATAATAATAATACAACAAAACCAAAACCAAATGTTGTTTTTAAGTACTTGGAACGTTTGTTGTTTTAACATTATATATTTGATATCTTACTTTAAGTATGATTAGAATATTCAGTGTAATTTGTTTATGCAAAAAGTCTTGTATCATAAATTTCTGGAACGATGAGGTTCCAAAAGAGATATAACGTCAAACCATCAATCATCACCTTAACGATTGTTATACTGAAATCTCTTGGGATTTCCAAAATCTCCAAGTTGAATATTTGCAGTACATATTTAAAAAATAAAAAATTAATATTTGGGATATTACATTTTGGGTATTTAGAATCAATACTGTTGAAAACCTTGACTACGCAGATGATATCTATCTTTTCTTGCACAAAGTCAGGGACGTGCAGAACAAATTATAGCATCTGTAACAACTTGCCAAACATGTAGAATTTGAAATCAACTTGGAAAAACCCAAAGATATGAGATTAAATAAAGCCAGCATAGAACATCAAAGGTTGAAAGAAGAACAAATACAGCATTTGTAAGTAATTTCTATGAGCTCAAGAAGACATAAAAAAACAGATCAAAAAAAGCAAGAGCAGCATTTGAAAGATTACAACCGATATGGAGGAACAACTAAATATCCAGAACATCTAACCTCAGAATATTGCGAACTTGCGCTAAATCAATCCTGACATACGGCATTGAAATTTGGCTAACATCAAATACCCTGAACCAAAAGTTATAAGTTTCCATAAACAAATGTCTAGTTATAATATGCCGAATATTCTGATCCAGCATCATAAACAACAAGAACCTGTGGATACTAACCGGCGAAGAAACCGCAGCCAAATAAATCAGAAGGAGGAAATGGAAATAGATACACCATACACTCAGAAACAAGGCCGCCAAATTACATCGCACGAATGAGACTAGAATTCAAGAAGGTACAAAAAGGTCCGGTCGTCATCTGGAACCAAAGAAAACATTTGCGGCGGATCACAAAACAGAACGTGGGAGGATAGATATTAAAATACAAGATGTATTTGGTCTCGGCCAAAATTTATTGCCCGATGTTTATTAACCACCCATTTTTGTTAAGGTAATGATTATGATATGATAATATTGTATAATAGCCGTTTCCAGAATCAATTTGAAATTGTGCTTAAATGAAATGAGGATGAAAAGTTCTTATTCTTAATCTAGTACCATAGTTTTGGATGGTTCAAGTTTCGTAGAAGCAATACTGAAGCTAATACTTTTAATTCCAATTGAAGAGAAGGGACAACTTAATTTTCATCGATAACTGTATCTATCGATTTGTATACACTCTGCAGTATTTTCTGATTAATAAAACGAATTGTCACAATTTTGTGGCTAATTCATATAGCTATCCCACATAGCAATGTAAAAATTTTATACTGATTCTTAAAATTCGAAAATACTTTTTCATACATGTTTGTTTATTTGTCGTAGAGTACCTATGAATAAATTTTCAAGTCTGTAACACAATCTTTTTTTGATACATTTCTGATAGACTATGTAAGTGTAAATTTTGATGCCTGTAACACAATTGGTTTTTTAAATACTCCTGAGACGTGCTAGCAGTTGTACGACAGCAACTCGATACAAACCAAATTTTCGAAATCGGTCACAGTCGGGATTCTTTATTTGTGAAAGAGTATCTAAGTGTAAATTTTCATACATGTTACACACATGGTTTTTAAAATATTCCTGACTCTTGTTAGGAGTTGTCATCTGTCATCTGATGGCTTTGTAGAGTACCGCGCCCGGTACTTTATTTGACCATGAATAACTATGCAAAATTTCAGAACTCCATCTTTAAAACTGTGGGCGTGTATAGCGAACAAACAAACAAACTTTCCCTTTTATAAATATAGTTTTACAAATTTGTGTTTTTTTTTTGTTTTTGTTTATTTTTTATTTTTTTACATAAATTTTTTATTAGTTTTGTATAATTTTTCTTTTCGCCTCCTTAATAAAATTTAGTTAGCTTATTTAAAATAAATTTAATTATATACTAAAAAATCTATAGCATCAGACCGCTTAAACCAAAGCTATGATCAATAAAACTAAATTTAGTTATCTATTTGGTATTTGATATAGAATTTAAATGTGGCCAGACTTTTCTTGATGAAGATCGACCCAATCTGAAAATTAGAATGCAAGATTGACTAGAAATTAAAGTAAATTTTTCGGAATATTTATAATTTATTCAGTTCATAATCATAAATATTGAATAATAATTTTTAATATGAATTTAATATTTATCGTTAGATGTTGTCCCATGATATTGCATGTTGTCAGAAAGCTGGTCAAACGATGGCACGTAACTGGTCACTGCTAAGTGTAGACACATTTTTAAATGTTCATCTGTAAGAAGTGTGCAGATAGATTCAGAGAAGAGTTCACATAGATAGGTGAAACCAAAGTACGCGGTCAATTGCAAAGCAATACCTCTTAAACATGGATATTTATCTTCATATAGCATCGACCAATAACTATTTTCAGAAGCTCTTGCTTTTAAAAAAATATCAAAATTAAGGGCTATAATTTAATTTTCTTTTTTTGAAGAATCAATATCATTAGTGTAGTCTTGTATGATAGTATAATACATAAGCATTAGGTACCGAACAATTCTTATTTTATATTTTGATAATAAGACATCTTTTGGGTACCCAAGTACCGTTAGAACCAATTTTCATGTACCTACTGACGATTATGTACGTTACAGGTCCAGACAATTTTTATTTCATTTCTATAACAAAGTTATCATTAGGTATCGAACTATTAAAACAATTAAAAACACTTTTATCTTGATATTCCTCTGATGATTTCAAGTTTTTATAAAATTGGTGGTAAACTGGCGGTAAAAAGTCAAAAAATAAAAAAAAAAAATTTTTTTTTAATTTTTACTACGCCGATGGACCTAAAAAAATCGAAAGATCGACTTGATCGATCGCGATCGACGGTTTGAGCGACCCTGATAGATGAATTATAAATCAAAATGTATCTTATATATTAATACGCTTAAACGTCTGTTAAACTTTTAACTTTAAACAAAGCTTTTTTCAACTAGATTAGACAACTTTATTAGAACTATTAAGAATTACGATAGTGTGAGAAATTTTATTTAAAGACATAAACCACAAAACGATAAAACGATAAAACCAAATAAAACCAAAAACAAATTAAAATTAACCTAAGAACAATTCACCTATTGAGCAATAGCATTGACCATATCTGATTATATGAATTAATTTAAAAAAAACAAAAAACCAAGTAGCAAATACAAAAACCGAATTAACAGAATATTATTGTATCAAATTATAAAAATAGCTTTGTTAAAATATTACGATATTACGATATTACAGCAAAAAAAACTTACCGGTAAAACAAATAGTAAATTAAGAAAATATATTTTTTACCTCACCCAGACCATGTTCACAAATTCCAATAATTGAAATTTATTTATTTTATTAACAAATAATTCAAAAGTATAAACTCAAATGCGCAGTAGCATTTTATATTTTTTTACATGGAGAATCACAAACCGAAATTTACGATCTGCTAAGAACAAGAAAAACAAAATATGTTATGACATTATTATCAAGTTCCAATTCAATACACGGCAAATTTAGTACACATAAAAATTAAAAAAACCTTAAAAAAAAAATCACAGACTACCCTTACCTACATCAGAGACCCTAGCGGGATAACAATATAACTATAAAAACTGAAGAATAAGTGATTGCATTGATTTTTTTTAAGAAAATAAAGAAAATAAATAAATAAAATAAATTGTTTCATTTAAAATGCTAATGCTAGACCGGAGAATGTTATGCCGGGGATAGCTAGTTATTTCTAACAAAATAAGAAAAAAAAACCAGTTCAGTTTTACTATAGTACAAAAAAAAACTAATAGGTTCATTTAAAAAGTATTTCGAACATAACAAATGTGCAAGTAAACTAAATACGAACCGTGGCACTGGGTCTTCAAATCCAGAGAGTTAAGTTAACTTACTTTTAAAATTAAAATAGTCCATATAAAAGTATCGTTATTTGAACGGACAAGTAAAAAAAGTAATATTATTTTAACGCTAGCTAAGTTTTGGTTAAGATTTCATTGGATTTTGTTAGAGTTCAAATTGCATTTCTAAGGTACCCCATATACAATAAACAACAAGTAATTTTCAGATTAACTTTATTTTATTTTCATGGAACTGTAACTCATGTACATAATTAATTTTAAATTTTCCTAATTTATACTTAATTTGGAATACCTTAACAAATTTCATACCATAAATTTACTATTACTCCACAAACGCTAGTAATTCTGTTGCTATCCTATTCTCTCTTTTTTCTTTAAATAATAAATAATTTTTGATTTTTTAACAAGATAACATAATTAAACGCTCTAAAAATATAAATTAAAATACAGGTGAAGAGATGTTGCAAAAAAAGAAAAACAAAAACAAAAACAAAACTACAAAAATTATTTTGCAGAGAAAATTCAGGGCAAAATTTTCATTAGTCATGTTTAAATTAGAAGAGAAGACAACGACAAGGGATTGTAAAAAAAAAAAAAATAATATTAATAATAGCAGTAGTGGTGACATCAGTGCTAGAAGTCATTGGCATTAAAATCATCATTATTTTGGTAAACTATATAGTAAAAGAAAGTTACCTTCAAATACATACAGTAACAAAAATATTATCATCCATCATTAAGGATATGCAGCACCCAAACTATGAGAGAGAATATTATTAAAACAAAAAAATAAGAAGCTTGAATCGAGAGACAACAAATTTTGTACTCATTGACCAAATAATTTTACCAACAGTTTGTCTGTTAGTGCAATTTAATTTAAAATAAAAAAAAAATTCTTTATTTTTTCTTTTTATTATTTTATATTTCTGGACCCATCATCATTATAATCAACATCAGTATTATTCGCGATGAGTGATGAATATACATTTTATGAATTTATATTTGTACAAAGTATGGTCCCTGCAGGTTAAAAATGAAAATTTGATATTTATGATTATGTTTCCTCATATATCACCTGGCGTGCATAACATAGTCTTTCATTTCACTTCAACCCACCACCATCTCCATCTATCTCATCATCTGTTATTCTGTTGTTCTCTAACCGTATTTTTAGACCCCTTTTTTTATAACAACGAAAATTTTCATTTTTTTTTGTCAAATTTTAATTCTCATCACTAAAGTTACCCGTTCCATTGGGTAATTATGCACCATTGAATGCTAGCCAGTTGAATTTGTGACTTTATGCGGACACTTTAAAATTCTTCAACTGAGAAGAGAGAATATATCAGGCACAAAAAAAAAAACTCATTTATGATATGTTCAAGGATCTCTTCCTCCATATTATATAATATATTTCTATTATATTTGAACTTTATATCATTTTATAAGTTTATATGGACAAGTAACAAGATAATAATAATAATAATAATAATAATAATAATAACAATAATAATAATAATAATAATAGTAATAATAATAAAATAAAACAAATTAAAAGAAAATTTATAGAATCAGCGCAATGTCTCAACTCAGTTAGTAATAATGGCATCAGTAAACTTGTAGGACCTCATCATGAGCTTACATATTTGCAGTGATTCAGGTGAAAAGAAAATAATATAATAGTATATATGCAATAATAATAATAATAATAATAATAAAAATAACAATAAAAAGGAGTAAGAAAAATAAAATTAAATAAATTTACAATGTTTTTTTTTACCGTTATTTTTTATCATATATTACGTATATGATATACAAAAAGGATAAAAAATTACTAAAAAATGTTATTTTTTGAATGGTATACTGTTATCGCGGTACAAAGCTACCTAGCAAGATAGCTTTTCAGGATTTTGATTTTATTTTATTTTTTTTTGTTTTTAGTTGTTAATGTAAAAGAAGTCAGGCCTCGTTGGTAATTTTTTACAAATTTTTTTTTTTTTTTATATTTTGAAAATAAAAGGATTTTCTTTAGTCACCATTATTGTTGAACCGTTCGTTAATATTTTACTATATACAATCAGTTATTTTTTTTTTTTTGGTGTTTTAGCAGAAGTAGCTAAATTTAAATATATATATAAAGAGTGTGTGTAGAATATAAGGCTGTGATGAATGACAAATGAACACTGTTAATTGAAATGAAATATTGTAGGATACTTTTAAATACATTTTTTTTTTTTAGATCTTTTAGTCTTATGTAGTAATTGGTTTGGTTTTAAGTAAGGTGGATAGTATTTTAGATTTATTAGATTAAGGTGATCATCTAGTTACATTCTTTGCAGAATGACAAAAATTTTTCCAGCTGAGTCGATCAATGTGAATTAAATTTATATGTTTTATTAATTCTAAAGTGCATTACAGATAAAGGTGTATTCATTTTAAAAGCTTGTTGGTAAAAAATCACTCAGCTTAAAAGCTTTGCATAAACAATAGTGGTGCTCATCAAGGACATAGACTTTTGAGACAAAAAACAAAATAATAATAGCGGTCATATAGACCTGCAGTTTTGTGATAACAAACGGGGGGAGTATAATTGGAAGAATAAAGTGGTGGCATCTACAAATAAAACCCTATCAATCGAAAAGAAGAAAGAAAGAAATATTTTCACTATTTGACTAATTCGACCGTTTGTGAATATACCGGATATTCAATTTGGTTTCAGAGAAAAACATTCAACTGACCAGGTGCATATCGTGTCGTCACTTTGATAGAGCGCGCACTAGAGGATATTGTATGGCTGTATTTTTTGATACTTCATAAGCCGTCGATAGAGTATGGCAAGAAGGCGTCATACACAAAATGTGCAACACCCCTCCAGGCAACTTATGTAAGTTACTGGAGTCATACATATCCAACAGGAAATTCAGAGTAGCACACGGAGAAGCAACATCCAATTTTTATCCAATCTTAGCAAGTGTTCCTCAAGGCAGCGTCTTAGGATCTATCTTACACTTGCCATATACAGCCGATATTCCAACAACACCAAATATTGACATGGGAGTGCTAAGCAGTTGAGTAACTCCAAATATGGCTAGCTAAAATCAGTAAATGGACACAAAATTGGAAAATAAAACTGGAAAAAAAACAAAAACTTTGCATGTATATAAAGAACATACAAGTTCGAAAGGCGGAAACAATAAAATACCTTGATTACACCTTGATTATCACCTCAACTGGAAACATCATGTCAGACAAAAAGCAATACAAATAAAGCAAAAGATAAGGGACATGTATTGGTTATTAGGAAGACAGTCCAAACTAAACCTGTAACTCAAGCTTCAAATATATAATAGTATAATTAAGCCCATTTAGACTTATGGCAGCCAGCTTTGGGGTTGCACTAAGAAATCTAACTTACAGCGCTGTCAAAATAAATTCATTAGAACTATAACAAACGCATACCGGTATGATTATCAATTTTAAAAAAACAATCAAGGAAGTCATTAGGAACCATGCTCTGAAGCACGAACACCGATTGGTTCAACACATCAATTCAAAGGCGATTGAGATATTAAATAGAACAGAAGATATAAGAAGGCTGAAAACGCAGAAGCCCCACGATTTAGTGGGATAAAATAAAAACATAGGGGAGCAGAAATATTGATTCCTATAAGCCCTCACGGTTCTTGGTTTTTAAGTACTGTTTAAATGAAGTAATAATTTATTGTAATATGTAATACGTTTGTACTATAATAACCTAAAGGTTAAATTTGAGACATTGTCAGAAATTTAAATAGATATCTGTTGAAATGTAAGTCGAACAGTAACTCTATAATATCAGTATTGTAGTTGTATATGGTTGGTAGAAGTTACACATCGTATTACTTAATAGATTGAAATAATTGATAACTAAATCTATTTGTTTTTTGTTTTATTACTGCTGAGACTGTAAGACGACCAGCTACTTTACACAAATAATTTTTAAGTAGACTCACGACTACACAATTAATTTGCTTTTGAGATTTTATTATATTAACTTATCAAAATATACAAAATTTCATCTATTTTAGAATAATTTCGCCTTCATCATAGCATAATTTCATTTTTTTTAGTAAAATCAAAATTTAATTTAAAAAACAAGCTTTTTATAATATCTGATGTGGTGTAAGCAGAAATCTGTATAAGAGACTATGCTATAACGATCGGTTGTATACTTCCTACAGCTTAACATATCAGTTTAAGGTTAACATAGTTATTTAGCAGAGTAAGCATGTTTATTTTTAAGTTCATAATATGATATAGGTACAAAGGTTTCTTGAGTGAATTCGGTGAGCTCTATTACTATACGCTCACTATATACAGCTATATACCGCTCACTTCTCTTTCCAAATATTCTATGATCAGTTCATTGTGACATTATTATAGAAGAAAATCATTTACATGTTGATTCCATTCTGCGTTTTTGTACCAGCTTCTCTATTTTATTTAATAATACAAATTTTATAAATACAAGCGCCTAATAATCTGATCAAAATATCTGAGTTATAGGATTGTTTTGTATTGTATTGATTTAACGATACCCTCTTTTATAAAATCGAGTTATTTATCCTAGGTTGTATCCGCAAGAAATTCAAAATTTTGTATTATTTCCCTACGGCGGCGGCATGACAAAAACAAATATACTGCTCAAAAAATAAATATTAAAACGTCGAAAAATGAAATTTTAATCATTGGCAGAACTATTTTAACAGATATCTGAGAGGAAGTTGAAAATATCAGAGTCGTAGATGGCTGGTGGTAATTATATATTGTATTGTGGCACTATGAGATTAGAAGGTTTAATCAAAATACGAGTGTTAATCATAGGTTGAATGTTGGTTCTATTATTACAATAGAAAAACACAGATTTTAAATTGAAAAAATTAAGTGTAGCTTAGATTTAAGAGTAAAAAGGTTTCGTTTCATGTATAGGAATAAAGTAGATAAAGACGAAAATTATAGCAAAAAAATCGAATGACCACTTTTGTTATTCTTTATTTCGTCCATGTTCAAAGTAAACGTATGTTGGCATGTTGCTAAATTATATATATACTAGTTTTCAGGCTTTTCTATTGTGTGCCAAATGTATTTTGTAATTCGTTGATGGTTAATGTATAGACGATTTCTTTTAAGCCTCTCCGTACCAAAATAATTTGTGTAATTTTTTTTAATTTATGTGCATTTTTAAATTATTATAGCTTATAATGAGAGTTGTAAAAAAGCTAACCCAAATAGAAAGTTCGATTGATATTTTAGAACAACACACGCAAGATCAAAATTTAATTTAGCTAAAGTATAAATTAACTCACATTTCGAGCTAGATCGTAAGTTAATCTTATTATATTTGCCTTAATTAACTTGCCTTGGACTTTATATGTTTGTTTCAATTTGCTTCAATTCGACAAAATACCCATTTCAATAACTATTTAACCAAAGTATATCCATAAAAAGAGTATGAACTCATGTATGTGTTCATTTGTTTGCACACAACATCCATATGCAAATTTGATAAACATTGTCAGAAATAGACGATAATAAGAATTTTACGTGTAAGAAAAAAAAAATATAGTAAACAAAAGAGAGTAACAAAAAAAGTTGGCTGAAATTAAATAAAACAAATTTCCGACAAAAATTCGTTGAAATATTTAACAATATTATTTTCTAAATTGTATCAACTATGCATAAGATTTTTAGGAGACCTAACTAAAACAGCGTTATCATATTCTTTAAATTCTGTGATTTGTAAATAGATGTTGTCCTCAGTATTATTTTATAATCGTATAGGTACCAATATAATAAATATTTAGGTTTACTATAATTTAATATAATTAATAAAAAATAATAATGTTTGTAACTCCAAATTATTACTGACAAACATATTAATAATATTTTATATTATTGTAATGTAATTATAATTTAATATTTTTAATAGGTATACGAAAATAATAATGTTTAAAACGAAAATATTAAAATAATAAAAGATCAGAATTAATCCTCGTATTGGGGAACAAACTAAATTAGAACTAACATTTTTTGCCACCCTGCCTCATATAAATAATGGGAGGAAACGTAAACAAATCCAAAGGAGAATAATGAGAACGCAAAATTATTTTACAGTATAAAGCAAAAGCAAACATCTGTTTTGTACCTTTTCTCTCTCATAATAAATTTGGTATACGAAAAGTAAATGTAAATTTTACCTCTTTTAACTAATGATATTTTGCTCGGTTTGATATTTCTTAAAAATTAGGTTGTCGTAAAATGGGAGTGTGTATTCTTGTTAATATAGATTATAGATATTCTTTGCATTGAACTAAGGTGAAATTTACATATGTGTGTGTACTAATAATGGAATATTGATATTTGATAAAGTTAAAATTTGGTTTCTCTTTAAATTCACTATATTTATTGACATTTCTATGGTGTAAAGAAGCAAAAAAAAAAAACAAAAAGGAATACAAAATAAATATGTGCAATACAAATCATTATCATTATATTTCTAATCATTTTCTATTATTATTCAATTTCAATTATTTTCAATCATCATTTTCATTATATTTTTTTTGTGTTTTTAATTTAGTTTCTTTTATTAATTTCTTTCTTTTATTATTTCTCTTTCTCTCACTAAGTATATGTAAATGTACGTACATGTGTCATATAGGGCTTGCATTTGTTACATACATAATCATATTTCTTAGTTTAATTGAAAATAAAATGCAAACATTATTTATGGAAGAAAACAAAATTTGAACCTATTAGTTATCTATCACTCAGTTAGAAATTACTCTTCTCGAATGTAAAAAAAATTTAATTTCGATTTATACATGTATATACATATTATACTTTTATATGTCAATTTATGCTTAGGCAGCGTTTACACGTCGGACAAAATCGAATTTTATCGTAGATAAAGTCGGATGAGTGTTTACATTTCAGACTTTTCCACAGATTTAAATCTACGATTTTACGTCAAATATTTTTTGTATTTAACAGGGTTTCTTTTTATAAAATGCGTAATTTTTTATTGGTGACAATTTTTTAATACGTAATTTAAAAAATTCAAAGGTATGTAAACAAAACATATTTTTATAAAATTTGTTACAGTAATATAAAATATAATTACACATTTGAAGTATGAGCAATAATAACCAAATTGCTTAAGAGTGAATTTTAGTGCCATTTGATTATATGTGTTGTTTTTTGAAAATATATTATTTTTTATTAAAAAAATATTTTCACTAAAAATTCGAAAATAAAATAAGGAAAAAAAAAATTTTTTTTTAGAAATATTTGCCTTCAATTTAAGCGTACTAAAACTACAAAAATAAACTTTAGAATCGCAGCTTGATATAAGGTTTTCATAGCAAGTTATGATTGTAATTACGGAAAAAGCAAATTAGCCGAACTTTTTATCAAATCTCTTAATCTCATCTCAAGACTTCCTAGAATTTCGGCTAATTTGCTTTTTCCGTAATTACAATCATAACTTGCTATGAAAACCTTATATCAAACTGCGATTCTAAAGTTTATTTTTGTAGTTTTAGTACGCTTAAATTGAAGGCAAATATTTCTAAAAAAAAAATTTTTTTTCCTTATTTTATTTAGTGCTTAGCTTAACTATGAGCTAGCTCTTGAGTGGATCATGAGTCGAGCTTATCTAAAATAAGTTCAAATTCAATAAAAACAACCTTTCAATAAAATTTCAAACAATCAATACGAGCTAGCTCAAAATATGAGTTAACTTCAACTTGAGCGAACTCGGATGCTACAGAATTTGAGCTATGTCAAATCTGAACTAAGTTGAAATTTTAGCTTTTGCCAATCTCAATATTTACTTAATAGTAAATTTGAGATAGTCTAATGACTAGTTAACTAATTTTTCATTTAAGGCTTAAAACTTACACTATGAATGAGGTAAATGTGCATAGTTAGGACACAATAACAAAACAATTTGTAAATAATTTTGAATTTACCAGAATGTCCTTCTGAAAATTATACTTTATTATATTTGCCTTTATTAATTTGCTTCGACGTTAATATATTTTTATATGTTTGCTTTTTTTTATCCGGCTAATTTTCAGTCGCTGATGTTACTATTATTTAAATTTTTTAATTTTCATCCGATTTATATGTTTGCACTTTTTATCTATGATGTACTAAGAACAAAAACAAATATAAGAAAGCAATCAATACTACAATGCAATCAATCATATCAATACATTATATTATTATGTCTGTTAGCATTTATCAACAGACCGAGCCTTAAAATTGATTCAATGTGTTGTACATTTTATATTTTATAAGCTTTTTATAGTGTAATTTTAATATGAAAATTGATGAAAAACCTTTTTTTAAACATCGTATTTACTAATTAAAAAATTTAATTTCTAAATAATTCAAATATTTAAAATCTGAGTACTCCAAAATATGCAAAAAAGATGAAATTTTAATCCATCCTTTGGACGAAAGTTAAAAAAATTAATAGTTTTATAGTTACAATCCGATTTGTAAATGGCCCACTATTTTTTCCCATAAGATTGGGTGTATTTAAAAAACAAAACATGCTTATTATTGAGCTTTCCTCTCCGAGTATCTCAGCCTGTTAATTAGTGTTAGTCTTGATTTTATATTTTGATTTGAAAATTAAAGTTTTAAAAAAAATATTCATCAAAAAAAAGGAACATAGACTTCACTCGTACTCGAACTGCTGCTGACAGTCAGACTAAAAATATAATATCTTTATCATAAGTTATACATACATCATTTATAAATCGTTAGAAACTATACATACATCAACTATAAATCGTTATTGACATACTGTAATTGACATACATCATTTATAAATCGTTAGAAAGAGAGAATAAAACGATTAGTACCGAATGAAGTTACTGTCAAAAGGCTTGTGCGTTCCGGCCTTCTATAGTTATAAGTCTTATATAAAAATCCGAATTGACAGTTGGGTTAAGAATAGAGTAAATAAAGCTCATTACTTTAATTGGCCGAAATTTTACGAAGCTAGAAAAGTTTTCATTAAGAGATTTGGTAAAAATTTCGACTAATTTGCATTTTTCAACTTTCATTACTTTCTTTTCAAATTTAATATCAAGCTCCGATTCCAAAGGTTGTTTTTGTAGCTTTAGGAAATGTTTTTCTTTATTTGATTATATGTTAGATTCACGTATGAAGCTATTGTATCGTATACGTAACACCAATTACATTATACCAATTGAACCATCATTTAAGCATCAAATATAAAAATTTTATTCAGGTATAAAAAATAAAAGAACAAGAAAAAGAAAGAGAAGAGAAAATAATATACGCTTTTGTTACATTTTTTTAGTAATTTGACGAAAATTTTTATTTATTTTTTATTTTATTTCTTTACTTTTTTTTTGTGTTGTAACAAGGATACATCCAATCATTTCAAATACTTGTACGTATCTCTACATATGAACCGATATATGTATGCGGCATTCTTGTCAACAGCATCACTTCACTTATCTTGAACAAAAAACAGAAAAAACGGAAAACAATCAAAATAATAAAAAAAAAAATATAAAATCCAAATTTTATTTTTGGACAGAGTCCAGAATACTTGTTTTTTTTTTTGTTTATTTCTTTTTTTTTTTTTGGAAAATTACGCGATTTTGTTTACTTAACTCTCACCTTAACATTCTGCCATGTATTTCGTTTTTGCTTTTGTTATTTTTGTGTTTGTTACGGAACTAAAAAGTTTGTGAAGTCACAAAACAACGGTTATTTTCAAGGATTTAGAATGTAAAATTTATTACGCGAACAGAACATAGACGAATACAACAACGCGTTTTTTTAACTCGGAAAGAAACCGTTAAAAAAATTAATTCTGATTTTCGTATAGAAGTTGAATTTTTTTTAAAAATGAAGTTAAGTCAAGTTAGTACGTATAGGGATTTTTATGAACTTTTCATTCACAAACACATACATTTTACATTGTGTTTTTTTATAGTGAAGGATATTCTAAATTTTTTCTTTTTTGCTTATTTTTCGGTTGAACGTTAGAATTTATTTTTGTTATTTGATTTTAAAATTAAAATGGCAATGAACAAATTAAAATAAGCAATCATCATCAGGAGTTTTATTATAGCTTGATTTGAGATGGTGAATTTTATTGGTTTGAATTGTAGAATAATATTATAAGAACAACAAAGAAAAAAAAAATTGGTATAGACGTAAACAGATACACTACTAGACATTTGTTTTTATTACAAAATAAAATTTTAATTTTGTATTTGTAGCATTTTCATTTACAAATAGGATCTTTCAATTTGAAATTTTTACTTCTTTTTCTATAATTTGTTTAGTATTTTCAGTAAAAAATTGTTAAGTTATCATTCATACCAGGTGGGGTATAAACGTCATTCGTGTAAAAGCAGTTATTTTAAATCGAAATTTGACAATTAATAATATTTGAAAAAAATCGAGTAATGTAAACGGAATTTAATAAACCACACAAGCATTGATGAAGGAAGTAAGTTGATTCCAAAATATCGATTCGTAAAATGAAAATTAATTTATTAGAAAATGGAAATTCTTAATTTAAGTAAAATATATCTTAAAAGGTCGTGCTTACATAGAACTGCCCATAAACAAATAGAAATTTGACTATTGACTTGAAATAATATATATTTTGTTGCGATCGCCGTTGTTGTTGCGACTTTTTTGCACTAAAAGAAGGTTCACAAAGAAACGCATCTTTTCTGTAAAATTGGCATATCTAAATAGCTTCGGTGTGCTAAAAATTGAAATGAATTTTTTTTCAGTCCATTCGAAAAAGACATATTTCCGGAAATATGGCCTTTTCCAAAATATTGAGCAATAACTTCTGTTAAAAACTGAATGTTTACAGCAATGAAATTTGAATAAAGTAAAACGTTATAGATTAACGTATGTATAATATATACATGTATTGGGTATGGCAATTTTTAATGCAATACAACAAAAGTACACCTGGAGTTTTAAAAGTACACAAATTTATTGATGGATTACAAAGTGAGGAATTTTCATTTGAAAAGTCTGCAGGATCAATTTCGACTACCTTCAGAAAGCGCTTACAATAATAAGATTCCTTTAAATTTAAAAAAAATTAGGATAAACAAATTTAATACAATACATACCACAAGAGAAAACAAATTTTTATGATAAAATATTAGTTTGGCCTACAAATGACAAAGACTTACAACCAGAAAATAATTTCTAAGAAATTATGTGAGTATATGCTGAAACAAATGGATTAGCAATGGGTTCACCATTGTCCGGGTTATTAGCTGATATTTACTTAAATCACTTCGAAAACAATTATATATTTTAATAAAACAAAAAACCCACTGGCAGATAAAATCATGTTCTATTGTAGATAGTGGATGATACATGCAACTAGGCAAATCAACAATCTGAATAAACACATAAACGAACAAGTGAAGATTTTTAAATTCACTGCAGAAATCGAATCTATCTCTTTTACTCTTACTCTGTGTGTTTGTTGAACTGTTGAATGGCTCTGCCGAAATCCAAGCTGATGTTGTTGTTTTTAATTCTTTATCTAACAAAATATAGTTGAGTCTTATCGATATTAACTTTTCGAATACTTTAGATAAAATTGGCAGCAAGCTTATTAATCTATACGAATCAAATGAGGTATGATTTTTTCCTGGTTTTGGTAGCAAGATTATCTGGGCTATTGTGCCGTTGTTCGGAAAAGTGAACTGTTCTTATTAAGGCATTAAATAGATGTGTTAAGTATTTTATACGTATTTGTGGAAGTTCTTTTAACATCTTTCCAGTTATTTTGTCATGTCCTGATGCCTTTTTTGGGTCAATGTATTTGTTTATAATTGCTTTAATTTCGTTATAATTAATTTTTTTTATTGATGGTTGAAGCGGTATTTCAAGAAAGTCTATTATTTGTTTGTTTTCTTCATCTGGTATGTCAGACGGATACGGTGTGAATGTACTTCTTGCCCAATCGCCATTATAGTTATATATATATCATATAAGTTTTACATAAAATAAGTATTTGGTTTAATAGATTATCATTTGCATAATTATATTTCTCCAATATATTTCCGCCCTGAGAGACGGAATTCAAAAATATACCTGGCGGTAACTAGTTTTATAATAACAAAATGACAAATATAATTAATAATATACAATTAAAAAATATACTAGCCATAATATATATCAACCTAAATATCGGTGGCATAGACTAGAGCTGTTGGGCAGAGATTAGGTGTATTGAAAAACTGTAAATTAGCTTTTATGTTCTTAACAGTAACTTGTGCTTAGTTCACTGATTCAGAACTTTTTGTTCGGAACGATTTTGTTAAAAGAGAATTCTTATGATTGCGATTCATTGTTTCAGAAGATTGTGTTCCGAACAAAAAAAAATTAAACAGCAGTTATTGACATTTGAATTTGATTTGAATTAATTTTAAAATTTTTGTTTATTTCAATCTCAATATATCAAATCATTGTTATTCAAATAAATAAAATTATTAAATAATAAATAAATTAATATTGTTAATATACAATAATTTTTAATATAAAATAATTGTTAATATATAAAATAAATACAAAATTGTGTAGAAGTGTTATAAATATTGGTTTTTCAATATTTTTATGAATTGTTTTTTTTTTTTTTTGTTTATGCTTTGTATATTGTAATGTGAGAAATGTCAAAAAAATTAAAAATGACAGCAAAAAAAAATGTTCCGAACAAAAAGTTAAAGTTGAATCACCTTTTGTTCCGGAGAGAAAAAAATGTTCCGAACATTTTTGAAAATTGAGAGAATTCAAATTTTCATAGAAAAAATATGCGCGCGCATGGATTTGGAACACACGTTCTGAACCAGTGAATCAGGCATTAGGTACGACCTTTTTGTGCTTAATTAAGTACGGTACTGCAAGTTTATACTAAAATGTCTACAATGTTTTTCGAACTTTTATTTGTCAAAGTACTGATGGCTTATCATCTCTTTAAATGGAGAAAGCTACTGCTATTGTCAGGAACTAAGCTTTTTTAAATGGAATAGCTCCATTTTATTTAAGATGTTGTAACTGGATCAGATTGAAAAACCGTTACAACATTTGTTTTTGATTTTTAAGTAATCGAACCTAGAGCTTTTCGGTTGCAAGGCAGCTCTACCAACTTCACCACCCAGAGTATTATTCTTCAGTTTAATTGAGATGTGATATAGCAGACTTCCAAAAACATGCAGTATTGTTAGTACTGCTAGAGGTATGCTCAAAGATAAAAGTTTCAAATTATTTTTATTCATACAAATGTTGCCTACTTTACATAAAAACTGCAAAATTATAGTTAGGTGCGCAGTACCAGCTCAGCTGAATTATTTTAACCATTTTCAAGTAGTTAATTAAATCTAATTGAAATAAAAAGATAGTAACGTAATGTTTGTATTACCATTTCTGCATGTTTTGGTCTTTTGCAGTACCACATTAATGACCACCTCTAGTGTGCCATGCTGATAAGTGATAGCAACCTTATATTTAAAATTCACTTTCAAATAGAGAATAAAATACATAAAAATAAGCTTTAGCTCAAATTTAATCAATACATAGAAAAAAATAGATTAGTCTTTTCACCTAAAACAAATTAGTTAATTTCACTTTAGGATAATTAACTAAAAAAATTATACTTTTATCAATTTTTTTAGTTTTTTTCGAATTTTTTCTTTAGTTAAATCGTCTAATTTAAAATAGTTGAATATAATATTTAGGAAATTCGAAGATTTGACTATTCCTTTTGGTAAACTGCCAAATGAAATAGTTATAAATTTTTAATAAATTTTACCAATACTTTAACCTAGATAATAAATATTCTAATAACATGAGAATTACCTAAACCTCTAGTTAAATCGTCTAATTTAAAGTAGTTAAATATAATATTTAGAAAATGTGAAAATTTATCTATTTCATTAGATAAACTGTCAAATGGAAATAGTTAAATATAATATTTAGAGAAAGAAAAAATATATTTATTTCTTTCTGTTACTGCATCCAATTAGCTTCTTCTTAACATTTATAGTTACATTAGTTGCACGTGTTTTGTTGATCGGTATGGTGCATGAATAAAATTGGCTTCAAATATATAAAAAAAATTATAGTTACAAGTGTTTTTTTTTTTTAATTTAAAAAAAAATATAAATAATTTGTAAAAAAGAAAAGGTAATTAAATTTAAAAAATGAATATGGATATTTCATAATTTAATTTCATCAAAGAATTAAAATCGCCTCAAATCAAAGTTCTATTACATCAAGAAAAAACATAAGTCTCAGTTGAGCTGTCCAGATTCAATTAAATTTTGCATCTCAACTATTTAAGAAAGCTGATGCTGCTACTAAACTTCAAACCGAGTTTATAAATTTAATTAATATAAGTAAAAAGAATATAAACTACTTAATTGTTAATGAACCTTTTGATGTATCTGCATTTGAATATATATATATATAATTGTATATAATCTATAATTATAATTGAGAAGCATTTAAGGTCCTGCGCAGTAGACACCTTTTTATTTTATTTCGATTCTCCTACTCCTTAATGAACTTCTAATATATATAATATATAAGATTGTATATAAAACAAAAATGCGCACACAGTTGAAAATTTTGTACTCTTATGATTTTATTGTTCAGCAAATACATTATGCATAAGTGAGATCTTATGAAAATAATAAACAAAAGTAAACAAATCAGTTATTATATTTTATATTATGTACTTGCAAATGAATTTATGTACATATGCCAAGAAAAAACAAAGAAACAAATTCATCTCAAATAAAAAATATAAAAAAGCAAAAACAAAAAAAATCAGTTGAATTGTTCATATGACGAGCAAATTTATTTTTATATAGTAGAGTTAAAGTACTTCATTTTGATATAGTAGGTCACTTGAATTTTTCATTTTTATCTTTTTAAGTAACTGTTTCTAAATTTGTGTTATTTGTAGTAATAATATAGTTTTTATTAAAATTATGTATTATGTAGGTATATATATACGTACCGCTTTAATAACAAAACTTTTTATTTTTAGTAATTTTATCACTAAATGCTTCTTACTATAGGGAATATATCGGAAACGAGGCAGTTTATGAGGGACGTGTATTTATGTGTCCTAAATAAAACTTACTAACCATAAAACTTTTTATTAAACACGAGTGGTTTCTGCTATATTGTGCGAAGTCTATGTCAGTACGTAAATTACTGTTTTTTTAAAAACTTTAAATTTGACTTCAACTTGAAATATAATTACTCAACAGGGGCCCTAGTAGATAAATATTATGTTTGTGAATAAATCGAAATTTGTTTAAGTAAAAATTCAAATGTAAATTATCCAGTGATAAAACTATAATAAATAATATGTAAAATAAATAGAAAGTAATTAAAATTGAATATCTTCATGCGTAAATGTGTATATATATATATTATTAGTAGTGTGCAATCAAAAAAATTTGATATTTAACTGTAATAAATACATGTATTATTGAATAATTAAATAAAATAAATATTATAAATAATTCATGATTAATTTCATTTAAATTTTTTAAATATAGGGTATAATAGTTGATGGTATTTATGGTGCTAAATTAGAATCATATATGGAAAAGGGCTCAGGGCCCAATTCACTGCAGCCGCAAATAGACTATGGTGGTTATGTGACTAGACTCACCTATTGTTTATGATATGTAGAAGTTTTTATCATTTAAAATTACCATTTTTGAATCTTGTCGATCTCTGTCAGAATTTACTAAATTTACCTAATATAGTAGTCCATTTTACTCGATTTTAACTAAATAATTAGGTAACAGAGCCATTGAAATTACCTAATATATTAGTAACTTTGAATTTTTTTGCCTAAACTATTAGGTAAACAGCTATTCAATTTACCTAATGCAATAGTTGTTTTTATTTTTTTGTCAGAAACAAAAAAAAAACACCTAAAAGAGTAGATAAATTTGCAATTCTTTTAGCTAAACTTTTAAGATCAAACCAACTAATTTAAAATTGTAAAAGCAACTAATTAAAATAATAAGCTGAAATTCAACCACTTTTTTTAAGGGAATTGTACTATTTGTTTAAGTGGAATAACAATAATCTTTTTTTTCTGTGTATAATTAACACTTTGGTCTAGCTTTTAGAGTTCTAAATAAGACGCAATTTCTGGAAGTTCATTCTGTATGAAAACAATCTCGTTTCATTTTCGAGTAAGTAAATTTTTGTCTAACAAATTTCAATTCAAAAAAACGATGAAAAACCCAAAAATTAATTATATTCCTTACCAAATTCAGGGAAATTTTAATTATCAATCTTATTTTAAATTTTTTTATAATTCTTAATTCAAATAAATTAATTATTTATTTTTCAATTGCTAGTATATGTACTCTCATATCAGACAGCAAGATTTTTTCGATTGTTTTGCCTGACAAAACGAGTCAGGCAAAGAAGTGAACTTAAAAGAAGTGAAATTTTAGTACTAATTCAGTTTTATAGATTTGATCCAGACTCTACTTAGTGGACTCAGTTTATGAATTTTCCTTTTTTTATTAAATTAAAAACTGTTATAAAAAATATAAAATATTGTATGAGACTAGTAAATATGAGAATATCCTGATGGTAGTTGAAATAGATAAATTTTAATTTACTAAAAATTTAATTTATTTGAATTTTTCTGTTTTGAATTTAGCTTATTTCAATT
Source organism: Argyra leucocephala (assembly GCA_963942445.1). Classification (NCBI taxonomy): domain Eukaryota; kingdom Metazoa; phylum Arthropoda; class Insecta; order Diptera; family Dolichopodidae; genus Argyra; species Argyra leucocephala. Next base: position 55,870,911 of record OZ012681.1, read on the forward strand.
AGAAATTAGAAAAATTTAAAATAAGATTAAAAAAAAATAATTTCCCTATTTCGAATTTAATTTTGTTAATTCTTTCTAAAACACATCTTTAATTTACTATCAATTCAAGTCATTAACGAAAATTCACTACACGTCATAATAGAAATAAAAAAAACTAACTATAAAAATTATTTTTATTTATTTCTCTGTTGTCTATATGCATTATAGATTTTCTATACTTTCTATGATTCTCTATATATAGTTTATACTTTTGTTATCCTTTCTGTGTTTTTAATTTATTTCTATTTTTTCTTGTTGTTTTTTTTTTTTTTTTATAGAATTTACTGATTGTTGTGAAACTAAAAACCTGTGGACTAATAAAAAATCGTTTTCCATATCATTATTTTTATTTTTTATTTACACACATGCATACACATACATACATACATACATATGGATAAGAGTTTCTATGAAGATTTTTTTTGTGCTATGGTATGAGAAATTTTTCAATTCGCAAAAAACAAAATAAAAAAAATAACAAAAATTATGAACATTTCAGTTTACACATGAATATTCTATAATACAACAAATAAAAAATGAAAAGAAATCAAAATAACAAACAAAAAAACAACAGAAAACAGAACGAATTCAACTTAAACTCATTTCACCCGTTCATTTTGAGCGTTTTGAGGTTCCTTTTGGACAGAAAAGTGTTTTTTTTTTTTTTTTTTTTTTTTTTTGGCGATATATTTGAGGTTTTTTGTTTTTTTTGCAATGTACTGGCATACATTGTACATAAATAAGTAAATATTTTTTGTACATACAATCTGTATTTGATTATGTATTGATAATGATTATGATTATTCTATACACATAATGATGATTTGACTCCCCAATAAATATTTTAGCATTAGTGTGGGTGGATGTGTTCAGAGTCTCTTTTGTTAATATTTTAAGAGAAAATGAGATAATTTATAAACAAAAAATAAAAAATGATTTGGTATGTAGGATGGTGGTGGTCAAATTCAGTCAAAACGCGAAAAGAAAGTAAAAAATAACAAATAAAAATAAGCATAAAAAAAAAGAAAAACAAAAAAAGAAATTCAAATTGCATTTTTGAATTTAGTTTAGTCCAATCCAGTTCTATTATGATAAACTATCTATTCTTAGTGTTAATCTATACTTAAAAAATTGAAAATTTGTTTGTTTGTTTGTTCGCTATATACGCCCACAGTTTTAAAGATAGAAGCGGTACTTTATAAATCCATCAAATGACAGTTTTGGATAGCTGCCATACTCCTAGCACCTATCAGGAATCTTTCAAAAACCGAAGGTGCTACAGATTTGAAAATTTACACTTAAGTACTTTTTCACAAATAAAGATAAACGACTGTTACCTATTTTGAAACTTTGGACATGATGTTTTTGCTGCCATACAACTCCTATTACATCTCAGTAATATTTCAAAAACCAATTGTTTTACAGGCATAAAAATTTACACTTAGATACTCTTTCATAAATAAAAAAATTCGACTGTTACCGATTTTGAAACTTTGGACTGGTTCTTTTTGCTGCCGTACAACTCCTAGCACGTCTCAGGAATATTTCAAAAACCAATTGTTTTACAGTCATAAAAATTTACACTTAGATACTCTTTCACAAAAAAAAAAATTCGCCTGTTACAGATTTTGAAACTTTGGACTGGTTCTTTTTGCTGCCGTACAACTCCTAGCACGTCTCAGGAATATTTCAAAAACCAATTGTTTTACAGGCATAAAAATTTACACTTAGATACTCTTTCACAAAAAAAAAATTCGCCTGTTACAGATTTTGAAACTTTGGACTGGTTCTTTTTGCTGCCGTACAACTCCTAGCACGTCTCAGGAATATTTCAAAAACAAATTGTTTTACGGGCATAAAAACTTACACTTAGATACTCTTTCATAAATAAATAAATTCGACTTTACCGATTTTGAAACTTTGGACTGGTTCTTTTTGCTGCCATATAACTCCCTAGCACATCCCATGAATATTTCAAAAACCAATTGTGTTACAGGCATACAAATCTACACTTACATACACTTTTAAAAATAATTTAAAAATATCACTGCTACTGATTTCGTATAAATAACATTTGTAATAAGGTAATGAATTTAACACAGCTTGGTGAAGGCCAAATTTCAGCAGACTTAAATGTCAAATTGAAATTGCAGCAATCAGTACAATTAATCAAAGTATTTAAGAATTAACTAAAAAAGTATTTCCGGTATATAAGGCTGTTTGAAATGGCTACAAAAAATGTGTCAATTCGTTTCATTAATCAGAAAATACTGCAGAGTATTCCAGGGGGTTCATGTATACAAATCTATAGATATAGTTATCAATGAAAATGAAGCTGTTAACTACCGAACAGTGTTTCTTTATTCATTGGATTTGACACGGATTCCTCCTCACCAATTGAACTTAAAAGTAGCAGCTCCAATATTGCTTCTACGAAATTTGAAGCAGCCGACACTATGGTACTCTATGGTACTAGATTAAAAATAATAACTTTGTATTCTCATTTTGTTTAAAATAAATCCAAATTGATTGTGGAAAAGGCGAACATATACTTATTTTAAGAATACCGCAATAGCAAGGAACGTGTTTGTTCATACTTCATAAAAAAAAACCCGAAATATTGTTTACAAAGAAATAATTTTAATTTAAGTATAGCTTAAGTTGTAGTATTGTTGATTTTCTTATCGTAGTGAAAAAAAAATATTAGAATATTTTTGATAAACCAATTTTTTTCAATTTGATCCATAAATCAAACTTTATTGAAGTAAATTCTATACATTTTGTGGCAAACCCGAACAATGTCGGGTAACTTTGGTAGTTAATCATATAAATTGGAGTTTTAAAGCTATGCCCTCTTGAACGATGATTTGGAGGTTTGCAGTTTGTATAGAACTTAGAAATTGCAAATGTTCAGGTCATCGTACATGAGGGTTTGCAATGTTATAATACATCAAACGATGCCTTGAAAACAACTTCTGCAATGACAAAATAATATTTTTAATCTTCGATCATTGAATATAAGTAGACTTTAACTTTTCACACAGAAATTAATTTTTACTTGTTCCATACGATTTATTAAACAAAATTATTTACAACATCATCTAAACTCAAAGGTGTCTAATTACACAAAAACTAACAACATTCGATATTAAGATGAAGTCTTACAACGACTAGAAAATTTAAATATTCTCGAAATACGAATAAATCAAAATAGGTGTACATTACAATAGATGGATGGTGTACAATTGGTTATAAAGTGTAAGTGCCTATAGGATATATTCCAACTCTTATATCCATATCCTATGAACCAACCGACCAAATCAAAATATGCTCTGAAATTACCATATTTTCGATATTGCGAAAAGTGCCACAAAATATTTTGGTTTTTTGGTAAGGCATATTTTTTATTTAAAGAATAATATCTACTTAATATCTGTAAACTCAAATTGCGACCAAAAATGGAGTATAATTTACATCAACGGGCGAGTGTTTCAAAGACTGCTCTAGACTTTATTGACCGCGTATAAAATCGCACCATTCGCCTTAAAGAGAATATAAATATCTCATAAAAACTTGCTTCATTTGATTATCGCTGTATCGTTGAAGCACTAACTCTATTTTTTAGTTATCTTGTTGAAGTAGGTACATGCTCGGACACAAAATAAAATTACTGGCTTTACCTCTTAAATTGATGTTACCGAGAAATGCGAGAAGCTGCACATGGCCAGATTGGTTACTGTCAGTTTAAGGATATCCTTTACGATCCTTCTTTCGCACTTCTTTCGATATGGCAAATCGGTTTAACGTATGTTTATATTGGGAAATTCCAGAAAACTGTTCAATTCGCTCCAAAAAATACTATTTTAGAAATCCTCTTGGTATACCAATCTCTTCTAATCACTTCTAATCACTTTAAATCTATTGATTCACAGAGAAGTAATTAATGAAAGCTTCAAATGTGAGATGATGGAATATTATAAAATATCAATATAACGAAATAAATTTTACCTGAACTGAATTAGAACGTCTCTCTTTAACATAAAATTAAGCGTTGAAAAGTCGCTGAATTAGCACAATGAATTGGTTATAATCATTTTCTTTTTGGCAAATATGGCACAGGCATTGGAGTCTTCTAAAAGGATTTTTGTTGAACTTTTAGAAATGCGGAAGAAAATACAACTCTCTCAACATCTTCTCTATATCTGCCCCGCTGTATATTTCAAAAGGAAAATCCGTTTAGGAGACTGCTTTTTATTAAATAAAAATTAAAACTCTAGAATTGTTTAACAGTTTTATTAAATATCTTAATCGATTTCGGTTATTACACCATCATCAGAAGATTCAGTCTTCTTTCTAGAGTTTTACTATTAATTTGATTTTAATAATGTTTCACCGAGAGCCTACACCATATTCTATAAACTTCTTTTTATACTCATGGGGTACTGAAGTCCAAGATTTTCAATCCCATCCTCGCTGTCGTTTGAATAGTTTTAGTTTTCATATTCAATTCAAGTTCTTTTCAATTATATTTGACATTCATGATCAGCACAAAAACAACTTATAGTTGATTTTGTAATGAAGTAAAAGTATTGCCATACTAACGTAATTCAAATCACTTATTTGGCACTTAATAGGACTAACAAAGTTTAGTTATATTTTATTAATATAAAATGTAAAATACATAACATAGAAAATGATAAAAACTTTTAGATTAATACACACAATGGTTACAATAGTAGCACAAAGGTTTAAATTTGTCTGTTTGGTACATATACGTCAGCATTGTTCCTAGATCATCCTTATTTTGGCATTAAAAACCTTTAACTTCTCCGACAGTTCCATGTTAAGTACTTTTTGAAGTAATATGTATTATTTTTTTGTTTTAAAATATGGGTTAATCAACTACTGAAGTTTATAATAATTTTCTGTTGTATTAGGATCTGGATTGTATTAAGACCTGGCTGTTAGTGCTTGTCACTATTGAGTATAATTTAAATTATTTTCAATAACAATGTGAAAACTCCGCACTCAATTTATTCAAATTCAAATATCAGATTTCATTATATACATTGTGGTTCGGAAGCATTGAATTGTACAGTCGAAGGTGATTGTGAATGTCAAAACAAAAAATGGGAACAAGCATTATAAATGGCTTTAAATTAACTTTAAAAACGTTTAGAGTCATTTATATGATATTATATCTGATTGTATTTTATAGATAAAAAATTTAAAACATGATACTTCGACAATGGGCAAATCTTTAAAAATCCCCACAACTCTTATAACATCAACTTCTATGAAGAACAGACATTCCTTACATACTTACATGTTTTGACTTCCACAATCATCTCTGGCTATATATCGATTCTTCCGGTTCACCCTATAATATATTCTGTCACATAATAGGAGATTCTCCTTACAATACATTTTCATAATTCGTTTTTTTTTTCAGATTCTTTTCTATAGTGTAGTTGAATTTATAATAGAAAAATTAACAGAAAAAAGATAGAAAGAAATTCGAGATATAAAAATATATCCTTTCGTCTATACTTTTATGTAAGTATATCGTACATTGACCAGTCGTTAGATGTTTTTCTTTTTTTTTTTGTTTTTCTTCTTTTCTGTTATTGCTGATTTCGACAAGAATACTACATCGTACGCGAATCGAACAAATAAATTCGTTCCGTTGAGGCCTGTAAATTATATCCTATTTTTTTTTTTTATCAATTTTTTTTTTTAACTTTAGAATTTTTTTTTTTTTTGTTTTTGTCTATAAGCCGCACAATTTTATTATAACTTATCCATATGTGTACATAGAAATATACATATTCATATACCTATATATATGAAATATTCGATATGTGGTGTATATATATATGAGTGTTATTTTTAGAAATTTTTCTTGCATCATCTAACGGTTTGTTATTTTTGTTTGAAACTGTTGAGTAGTATGAGATATTGTACCACTTTATTTTTCATATTCGCCCACTACCATCACCACCACCACCATCAACAATACACCATTATAGCTTTAGCATGATTTTTATATTAATTTGGTTGATTGTTGAAGAATTACTACTGATGGCGGATTTTCTAGTACCATATATGCAGGAGCTACTGTTACTTCTAGTGTTGCTGTTGTTTTTGTTGATATTTATTTTCTATTTGCTTTTTTTTTTCTTTTCTTATTTGTATGTTATTTTTACTTTTTTTTTGTTTTTTTATTTTAAAAATTTTTTTTACTTTTTTTTAAAAAAAAAAATTTTTTTTAATTTTTTTATTTTGTCCTTATAAATAAATAAATCATTTACTAATACTAGTACAAGAATGAATATTTCTTTCGTAATGAATTACAACAGGAATTGCACAACACAAATTTTATTTTTGTTTTTGTTTTTTTTTGGCTATTGTATCGATTTTAATTTTAGAAAAAACAAAAAAAAAAAAATTAAATTTCAGAAATGTTGAAAAGGATAATGCATGAAGCAAGGATTAAATGAGAAGATTTTAGGTATTAGGTGATTGGGTGGGTGAGAGGGGTGGGTGGGTTATGCTTACTGGTGAGGTGATGGATTTGGTATATAGTGTAAAAAGAAGAAAATTCATAAAAGAATGATTGAAGAAAAACTGTTTATGCAATCAAAGTAATTTTTTTTTTCATCCTTATTTCTCCATTGGTTATTTCTGTTGTTGTTTTTTTTTTTTGGTTATTTTTATTATTTAACGGTTTTTTGTTTTTTTTTTTTATTTTCTTTTCATTTTGGATGATTGCTAATCAGAAATTGCAATGATTGCAATCGATATATTGAAACAGAAAACTTTAATTAGCATTTTATTTTTAGTTTTGGCTTCGTTGTATGTTGTTTTTGTTTTTTTTTTTATTTTTTAATTGAAATTTCTCCTGAGAATTATGGAAAAAACTAGACAACACAAATTGTTGTTGAGAAAATTATAAAAAATTTTCAGGTATTTGGATTTTTATTTATTTAAATTTAATCGCTATTTTTTGTTTTTGTTTAAATTAAAAATTTTGGTTGAAAAAACTTTAATTTGAATATAAAATTGAATTTTTTGGTTTTTTTTTATGGAGAAATATGGTAGAAAAGTTTTTATGACATATCTTTTAATTAAATTTTAAATATTTTCATCTTGTTTCTTGTTAATTAGTTAATTTATTTATTTATTCATCCACTTTTCTGTATCAGAAAAATTTCAGAGCTCGAACTTACCTAAATAGAAAAAATATATTGGTTTATATATAGTAGAATTTTGGGTTTACAATCAAATATTGAAGCCTATTTGGGTATATGGAGTATAGTTACGGGATTGTGAAAAAAGATAGATAATATATTTAAGGTATCTAAAATTTTCAAAATTAGGTTTTGTGAAATATAGTAATTGTTCAATCGTATGTTTGTAGTGGCAGATTATAATGACAGCAAGCAATTACATATAATTATACAAAATAAAGTAATATGAACGAATAAAACATCTGCAGCATTATATATACTAGTTAAATAACCGTTACTACGTAACTTTTTGCTACCGTTATATATAGTGAAAAATCAAAATTAGAGCATTCTAGGTTGTACTACATTATAAATTATCGAAATCAAAAATTCCCCTATCAACAATATTTTAGTAATATGTACCTAATACTTTAGTTAAATTAGTAGATTAGCAGACAGACTATATAATTGGATTGATATAGATTGAAATATTTAATCAACTAATATTTCATTAAAAACTATATTTCTAACAGTTCTATTCTCTTCGGTTACGATTTTCAAATGATTTATATTCCCAGTAGTGTGCAAAGTCACGACATATAGTTGTCCATGTGAAAAACCTGGTGCATCAAGTAAAATACCAACATTATTGAGAGTTTGGCCTTGCGTTGATGGTCATTGCAAAGGCAGCTCTTAAAAAGCTAATACGACGGGAAACTGGCTTCTTACTGTCTATTTTTTTTAGAAATTAGGAAAACCACAAAATTAAAAACTACTGTTTTTTTATTTTAAAATACAAAAGACTACAATATCAAATATCAATAAATAGATATAGGATATATTCATATATTACATAGGTATATTTATTATTTATCTATACTGTTTATTTTTTTTTTTTAATAAAAAACACTAAAATATTAGAAATAAAGTAAATTTAATATAGCTATTGTTTTTTATTTACAAATAAAAAACCGCTAACATTAGGTACTAACGATTAGGTAACGCTTAGACATCAAAATTTAGTTTGTACTATCGAAAGTTTGATTGTCCTGTAAACGTTGTTCCAAAAATTTTGACATCCGACTTTGTTTAATGAAAAAAATAGAATATTATGCTATTATCATCAAACATTTTTGAAACAAAAAATGCTAGAAACAATTTTTTTCCTTTAAATCGAAAACGACTCTTGTCATTTGTTGAACTTTTTGTTTAAGGTTTGTTGTGTTTGATTATTTTTGTTGTTATTGATTGTTATAAATAATAGTATTGATAATAACAATTAGTAGATACTAAACTACCTAGGTACATTTATAAGATTTTTTCAACTTTTTCTTAAGTGTATTTTTCCATTTTTTTTTTTTGATTTTGTTGTATTTTTATTTATTATTTTATTTGTTTATAATTTTTAATTTCTATATATTTAAAATCATTGTTTTTTATTTGAGCCAAACAGACCTTAAATAAATAAGTAACTTTTATCAAATAAAATCTGATATGTAAATGTTGCCCTAAATGCTATTGCGTCAACATTTATGTAGTTGATTATATAAATTGATTAAAGTTTTTTTGATTATTTTTCATAAAAAAATACATAATAACTTACGCTAATCAATGTATTCTAAAAACGATTTTAAAATATATTTCTCAAGTATATAAGAATGTATTCAATAGCTTTGAAATTATTATTCTAAATATTTTTAATCCATTTTGTTTTAGAAGGGGAGGAAACAGAAAGAATTACGTGCTAATTCGACATTTATTTGTTTTTCTTGTTGTTATTTTTTCTTTTCTCTTTCGTTTGGGTTAAAGAAATGTATGAATGTATCCATAAAACATATGTATCGTATGTAACGTATCTCTCTAAGAAAAATAATTCTCAGTAGATTGAAATAAAAAGGGGAAAGATTATGTAAATAATTTGTTATATAATGTAAAGCCGCACACGCATCTAATATCAAAGGATAGTAGGTAAGGATCCATTTATAAGAAAATGCACTGGAATAAAATTTTATAATTTGTCAATTTTTGGTTACCATTTTTTTAGTCGATTTCCAAAATTGTAAGAAATAGATAGTAATAAGAATTTCATTTGTTAGAGAGAGATAAAAATTCAAAAGACAAAGTGGGAAAAAATTATCGAAAGACTTTTTTTGTTTCAAAGAAATATTGTTGTATTTATTCTTAGTTATCAATAATTAAGGATGTGTTACACTTAAAAATGCGTAGCCTATAAAAAAAATTATTAATATTCAAATTTCCTTCCTATTTATGAATTCTAATATTATTAAAAATTAATAAATTAGCATTGATTATTACATGGCAAAATTTAATTTTGAAGGAAATAAAAATGCATCAAGTCATTCATAAAAAGAAATTATTGGTTCTTTGTATTCTTTTTAACTACCTGGCTCAATACCTGAAAAAATTTATATGTTGAAAATACATCAATTATAATCTGTTTGAAATAAAAAAAAATGTTACTTCCCTTATAAGACAATAAAAGAAAATAACATATGTTTTTGAAACCAATATTATCTTATGTAGGTACCTGTAAAAAATCAATCATTCAAAATTTCCTTACTCTCAACCCTAATAAATTTAATACGTTAATTTTTAAAAAATCGAACACAAAATTGCAGACGACCATACACATGAAAAATCTATTCTTCCGTGGGCTATTTAAAATTACATTGCAAAAATTAAGTGGTTTTTTAATTGATTTTTTTCGCACTCTTTCTTCCTCAGAACTGATTATATAACGAAAATAATAGTTCTTTGCTTCTTTAACTAATGAAGTTTTTTTGTAAAAGGCGTAGTAAAAATATCTTGACTTCCCCACCCCAGTGCATATTTTCTTATTAATATTTCCTATTATGATGTTTTAAGAAGAAAAACAACAAAAGAAAATAACAAAAAATGTGTACCGATTTCATTTAAATCAATTTGAGTAAAGTTTGATTTTTCTCTCCTATATTAAAGGCACACCTCCTTGATGAGGTGTAAGAAAGAAAGAAAATAATCTCTTCCAATTTGATTGCAAATAAATTCTCTTCTTCATTTATGTTAAAAACAAAATGTATGCATGAAACAGAAACAACATTTCTCTTTCAAACAAAAAATTATAACGGTACATGCTGACACCGGCGAAGAATTATATATAAAAAGATACAAAATAAAGTAATATGAACGAATAAAACATCTGCAGCATTATATATATTCTAACGCGGTTTTACTAATTAAGTAGTCCGTATTTGTTCAGAAGATTTAAAATATTCGCATAACTGGTACAAAGAAAAAATAAACTTTTCGTACAATTGTATATTAAAAACTTAGCTCCGCAAAAGAATTGTGATGATTTCTAAAATATTTTGTTGCAAATTAAAAATATGACATTTATTGAACGAACATTTCATATTTAATTTATAAAAATTCCCTACCACTAGAAGGCTATTTCATAGATATCGATAATAGTGCCAATTTTGTAAATTATAAATTTTGTAAATTACAGGTCGACAATTATAGTCAAATATAATTGTAAATTATTGTAAATTGCTGTTTCAAAAACAAATATAAAATCTACAAAATTTGTCAAAGTTTTTCCACAGTAATTTCAATGTCAATTTTGTTGTGAAACCGAAACCGAAAATGTATTTTAACAAATTGCTATAAATTTTTTATTTATTTATTTATTTTATTTCGTACATATACATGAGACGGTAAGTCTCTATAGGAGTATATAAAGTATAATGTGTCGCACATTTATAATTCTTATTTAATGGGTAAAATAATTGCTAATTTTTTGAGATACGTTAAGAAATCTCAATATTTTGCAATCATGGCTGGTGCAACGTCACAGGAAGCTGCAGTAATATTGGAAAGAGATATTTCATATTGACGCAAAACTTTTTCAAAACAATGAAATATATCTTCTCCTCTTGTATACGTTTCGACAGATTTTGCGCATAAAAACTCCTCTATTATATCTTCCTTAGTACAACTACAATAACGTACATAGACCATTAAAATACAATTCTTTCCAAATGTCGATTCATCGAACTGTATTGCAAATTTACCAATCCTTAATTCAATTATTAATTGTTGTTCAATAGAATTGTTCGGCCATTTCATCTACACGACCTGGAACTGTAGTGTTACTTAGAGAAAAACTTTGTAAAACAAGTTCTGGATTCATTTTCAGTATGCTAGATATCATTATTAAATTTTCACCAATTGTATGAGGGTACTATACTTTTGCAATTAAACGGGAAATATTATATGACGCGTAAAGTCCTCTTTCACAATTTTTGGATGTTGATGGTATCAAAAAAGATTTTAATCCGCTCTTTGAACGCATCAAAAATTTTATTTTTGAGTGTTTTGAAGTACTTCTAAATAATTTTCTTGTTTATTTGCGTGCATTCCTATTAAATGACCTTTAATTTTTGATGGTTTCATACTATCGCTATTAAAAGTTTTTTCACAAATAAGACACACAGGTAAAGTTTCGGTGAGCAAAAAAAAGCCTAATGTTAGATATTCCTCAGAATATTGACATTTTCTTTTTTCATATGACATTATTAATTTCTGGAATTTTTCAAATTTAAATGATTTTAAAGCATGATTTTAAACCAAGTTTACGGATTTATGTGTGAAATCTGATTGAAGGGCCAATAATTTCAATAAGAATAATTCACTTATTGACTCCCTATTGCCATGATTGACTTCCTAATACATTTTATTGACCCTACCCCGGCGGGTTGGGGTACGAAATATCCGCAGTAAGGCATGCTTGTGGTAAAAGTCCACTAAAATCCTAGAAAAATCCAGAAGCGACTGACCCAGAATGGGCGGCTTTCTGGTCTGCGACTGATCCCAGAGGGACGGCAGGAATAAAAGGTACCGCCTTGTACAAGGGAAATATTATCCTTAGGCTAGGAGATGGAACTCCGAATTAAAACAAAAAAAAAAGTATGCAATGAATAAAACTCAAAGATTGTATACCCCAGGTGGTAATCCAGATCTTCTGGAAAATCCACCCTCTTTCGAGGCAGGTCTCACGGATTCTGGGGGAGACCACTTATTGCAAAACCACGAAAGCAGAGCTGCTTTAATTGACCCATTCAGAAGAAAATCTGGGGTCCAGAGAACACCTCCAGCAGGGTCTCAAAATATCTACGAAAACATGTCCCAAAAAGACAGCTATAGAAAACCCGATGAGGGTAATAATAACGAAAAGGCACTTGAGGCAAAAAATAATCAACTTAATGCCAGAGTTACAGAATTAGAAATCTTATGCAGGGATTTGAAAAATGAACTCTGCATAATTAAAGAAGAAAATGTGAAACTAAAAAATTCACAAAACATGTCTACTAAAAGAGTAGTACTAAAAACTGCTGAAGAATTTCATACAGATGATGAAGAACTAGCTCGAGAAACCGACTGGATCTTTAAAACAAAAAGAATCTGTAAAAAAAGAAAAGCAGAAAAATCACATACTTTAAGCCCAGAAAATGTTGCGGACAAAGTAGAGAAAAATGTGCAAATAAATGAAGTTGCGAAAAGTAAAAGAAAAGGTAAACCTCCTCCAGTTATACTTAGTAATGTAGTGGAATACCCTCAAATAAACAAAAAATTAAAAGAAAGCAATATTAAATATAAAGTTAATATGCTTAATAATAAACAACTAAAAATTAATGTTGAAGAAGAAAAAGAATATAGAGAGTTGACTAAGGCAATAAATAAAGCCAATATTGAATGGCACACTTATGAAAATAAGAGCACCAGGCCTATTAAAGTAATGGTTAGGTATTTACATCCGTCATGCCAACCTGAAGATATAAAAAATGAATTGAAAGATAGAGGCTTCAAAATTCTAGAAGTCACAAATAAAATAATAAAGAAAAAGGAAAATAACAAAGAATCTACTGTACGTCTTCCTCTCTTTATGCTAACATTCGAAAACTCCGAAGATATAAACAAAATATTCAAAATTGAATTTATCCAGCGCATGAGGGTTAAAATGGAGGCTATTCGTAAAACGACTACCATTCCTCAATGTAAGAGATGCCAAAGATTTGGCCATACACAAAAGTTTTGCCAGCGTCTAGCTCAGTGTGTTAAATGTGCTGGTCCCCACTTAACAATTTCTTGTAAAGAAAAAAAAAATATTAAGCCTAAATGTGCTAATTGCCTTGAGGCACACCCAGCGAGTTATCGTGGTTGCCAGGTGGCTAGAGAGTTGCAAAAAAGGAAGAAGCTACAAAAAATGCCCCAAAACAAATGCAACATAGACAAGAAAAACAAAAGACAAAACCTAGGCAACCTAGTGCACAGAAACAGAATTGCATTGAAACTTCAGAGATACCTAAAACTTTTACGTCGAAAAAAGTCGTAGAAGGCTTATCATATTCACAGGTAACACAAAATAACCTAAGTCAAAAAAGAAACCCGAAAGAACAAAATAAAGTTTCTACACAAAAGTTGACTGAAAATACCATTATGCAGATGATGCAAAATATGATAAAAACAATGAATGAAATCTCAACAAGACTATGCACATTAGAAAATAAACATAATGAAATATATATGTATACACCAAAAAATAAATCCGCAAGGCATGGTTAAGAACGCACTTCGTATAGTCACGTGGAATGCCAATGGTATTCTGAACAAGAAAAATAATTTGGAAATTCTATTGAGAACACAAAATATTGATGTATGTCTCTTGACAGAAACACATATGACAGATAAGTCATCGCTTAAAATAAATGACTATACATGCTACAGCGCAAACCATCCGAGTAATACACCCAGAGGTGGTAGCTCAATTTTAATAAAGAAAGATATTAAGCACCACGAGGAAGTTAGTCTAGAAATAGATGAATTCCAACTAATCGTGCTACGAATTATGTCTGTTAAACAAAGCCTTTGTGTCGGTGCATTATACTGTCCACCCAAATACAACATAAAGAATAACATGTTTGAAGAAATTCTTAAACTACTTGGCGAAAGATTTATCCTGGGAGGTGACTACAACGCCAAGCACATAGATTGGGGGTCTAGAGTAACCTCTACGAGAGGAAGAGAGCTAAGAAAAGCTATAAAAGAAAAAGGCTGCATTTACCAATCTACCGGTAAGCCTACCTATTGGCCAACTGATAGAAATAAAACTCCTGATCTGCTTGATTTTTATATAACAAAAAAAATTTCACCCAATTATATTAAGCTAGAAGATAACCATGATTTGGACTCAGATCACTCTGCAGTCATACTAAGTCTATATGAAAAGGTTATTAAGAAACAGTCGAAACCTCTGCTAACGAACAAGACAACTGACTGGGTTAGCTTTAAACAAGAAATAGAAAACAAAATAAACATAAAAACAAAACTAAGATCCAAATGTGATATAGATTCTGAAGTAGAAAATTTTATTAAAATTATTCAAAATGCTGGATGAAATAATACAAAAAATTGTGAATATAAATCGGTAGGATTCATCTACCCTAGAGAAATATTATATATGATAAAAATAAAAAGAAGAGCTAGACGCAGATGGCAACAATCGCGTGATCCGGCAGACAAAACTGTGCTAAATAGGTTAACTCAGAATCTTAAAAGAAAAATTAAAGATCTTAAAAATGAAAATTTTGTAAAATATATAAAAAATTTATCAGCTAAAAGAGAAAATAACTACTCGTTGTGGAAAGCAACAAAGAGTACAAAAACCTCGATCTCTCAAATCCCGCCAATCAGAATGAAAAGCGGTGAATGGGCGAGAGATAATAAAAATAAAGCTGAAGCATTCGCAGATCATCTTGAAGAAATTTTTTGTCCAGACGAGACAGATTCGGATGATCTCGCTGAAGAAAATAATAATTGGCAAGAAAATGTTATATCACCATTTTCAGAGAGTGAAATAGTGGAACAAATTAAAAAACTCAGAGATAAAAAAGCTCCAGGTTTTGATCTAATTACATCGGAAGTCCTGAAAGAACTTCCGAAAAAAGCTATAACATTGCTAACACGCATTATAAACGCTGCTATAAGAATAAGGTATGTGCCGAATATGTGGAAAATAGCAGAGATAATTATGATACCAAAGCCAGGTAAGCCCATAAATGAGGTCAAATCCTACAGACCAATATCATTACTACCAATAGTGTCAAAATTATTTGAAAAACTATTATTGATTCGAATGAGACCGATCATAGAAAATAGTAATCTGATTCCAAATTATCAATTTGGCTTTAGATCTAAGCACTCGACAATCGATCAAATTCCTAGAATAACAGACATAATAGAAAAAGCCTTAGAGGAAAAGAAAGTATGCTCTACCATATTTCTAGATGTAGCCCAAGCTTTTGATAAAGTATAGCATCGAGGCTTAATAAATAAACTAAACAATATGTTACCTAAACAATACGTAGATATACTCTCATCATATCTAGAAAACAGACTATTCAGAATAAAACAAGACGAAGAGTATTCTACTATTAGAGATATTAAAACGGGTGTGCCTCAAGGTAGTATTCTGGGTCCCATACTGTATTTGCTCTACATCAATGATTTACCAGAAATGGAAAATATAACTGTAGCTACATTCGCTGACGATACTGCGTTGATGGCAGTAGGATCAAATATTGGCTACAATTAAATTGCAAAGAGCAAGCGATAAGCTATACCTCTGGACAAAGAAATGGAAAATTAAACTCAATGAGTTAAAATCAGTACATGTAAATTTTACAAATAAAAAATTAGAAAATCAACCACCATTGGTGAATCTGAATGGGGTCAATATACCCCAAGAAAACAATGCTAAATACCTAGGAATGACATTAGATGTCAAACTTAGATGGAAAGAGCACGTTAAAAAGAAAAAATTTGAGCTTGAAAACAAGTATAGAGAAATGTACTGGCTCTTAGGTCGTAATTCTAAATTACCTATACATAACAAGATTTTGTTATATAATCAGATACTCAAACCGATATGGTTGTACGGCATACAAATATGGGGATGTGTCAAACAAACACATGTACTTTGTATACAAAAATTCCAAAATAAAGTCTTGCGCAACATGGTAAATGCCCCCTGGTATGTTCGCAACAGTGATTTGCACAGAGATCTAAAAATTCCTTGCATAGAAAATGAAATAAAAAGATATGCAACAAAGCATATAGCTCGTCTGGAGGGACATGTTAACGTTGAGGCCACTCAATTGCTAGATAATCAAAATGATGTCAGAAGGCTTAAAAGAACTAAGCCACTAGATTTAATACGATAGAATTTCGTAAACTTTTTCTTTAAGAAAATCAAAATAGCAATAAATTAATGGTTAGTCCGTTGGACTAGTATTAATGGGAGGGGTGTGGTTTAGTCAGTAAAAATCTGGCACACAATGGAAGCTACGGGGCTCATTGTGTCTATGAAGATTCCCACCAATCCACGCAAAAAAAAAAAAAAAAAATTTATTGACCCCTTGGGGGTCCACACGTACCGCTTTGGGAATGACTGATTTAAATTATGTCCATTGCTTTTCTATGAGGCATTCGAAAATTTTATCAAAACCAACTTTCAGAAATTTTTAACGGATTCGTATTTTTACATACCTGTTTTTGAATTGGACTAAACAATAAATTATCAAATTTTTTTTTCCTGTTTCACTCAATTTTCCGGTAAGTTATGAAAGATATAATATATATATATTGGTATTTATAGTATTTATAATTTTAGTATATTTTAAATGTTTTCCTTTTATTTTTTTTTTTAAAATATTGGAATAAATTGTGTCTAAAACAAATGCTTAAATATACATTTGTGGTGACTAATCATAAGGTGTAATAGGAAATGCAGCTAAGATCAAAAGGAAAAACATTTCACGATCAAACAATAAAATGTTCTGTTGTTTCAATGGAATTACAAATGATTGTTGCAATTTGACTTTTGACATTTACAATTTTTTAATCAAAAGAATTAAAGATTAAGAATATAAGACATTTTGTTAACAAATTTTTTTTTATTAATATACGAACAAAAAAAATTGGAAAATTAATCATAATAAATTTGACTCCAATACTCTTCCTTCGAGTCAATTAACCCATTACCACCGGTTGGTCTATATGTATGCTATATGCAAACCTACTATATGCAAACCTGATGTCGTAAAAGCACATATATTTTCCATAAAAATTAAAATAGAACAATCAAAAGTAATTTATTTTGATCCTAAAAAATAAAGCAACATTTTTAAGTTTAGAAACATTAATTTGTCAACATGTAAATGACATTTTAACTTAATTGATGACACATTTTAGACATAATGACACTTTTTAGACACTTTGACTAAATGATTTAATTAAAAAATTAAAAATAGTTGAGGTGATTATATTAAGTGCTAAAAGGAATACTTAAAAATAATTAATTGTGTTTAAACATCAAAAATTAAATTTTTTAAACTTAAATGAAACATTAATAAGTATTGAATACTGATTTTTGGTTAAAAATATTCATTGTCCAACTGGCAGAAGTAAGTATATTATTTTTTTTATTTTTTTACATTTTTATTTTAAAACATGCCAAAGCGTAGTCATGATAAAATTAAAAAAGTTTTTTTGTGGTAAAAATAATTTTAAAGGTCTTCAGGGGGCTATTGAAGTTTTATTAGATACTGAAAGTGATTTTCAGGATCATAATGACTTAAATTTAAATATTTTGCCACCAGAATTGGATAAATTAACGGATTGTGAAGAATTTGACGATCAAAATCTGAAAACGAATTGCCAAGAGATGTCCCAGGTACAATATCGTCGGCTGAGTTCTATCTTGCTCCATACGCCATTTTTGGATTTTTTAACCTAAAAGTTGATTTATGGGCTTTAAATGGCGCTCTTTTCAATGTGCTTATCCGTTTTATCGTATCTATTTTCAGTGCTGAGATACTCAGTGTCGCTTTTGCTCCATAATCCTCATTTTTCAAGTTTGTTCGTTCATCCATACTCCATACGCCAATTTTTTGCAATTTTTTGGCGTATGGAGAAAATTTTGTATGAAAATATTGTTGCTTTTTTTTTTTATTTTACAATGCTCCATGTGAATTGCCTTACGACATAGAGCAAAATAGAACTTACTTTTAAAAAATTTTGTATGCTCCATGTATATTAACTAATTGGATTTACTGTGTATAATAGTAATGGTAGTGAGGCAAATATACCTACAAAATAAAAAAATTCTTGTTGCCTCATGAACACATATTATTCTACTTGCTAATTTTTACATTGTAGTTTTCTATGCCCATAGAGCACTATTGAGCATTTTTTTTACTCTCTTTTGCTCTATATACATTAAAAAAAGAATTAAGTATCAAGGTGATCGTAGTAAAGGCCCAACCATAATGAACTTAAGTTGGCTTAAGCTAATGTCAAAACTAAACGAAAAGCCAGCTAAAGTTTTGTAATTTGCTTAAGTTACCCATAATAGACTTTAGCTAACTTAAATAATTTTGACTATAATTGTTAAATTGTAAATGTAAATAAAAATGCGTAGATAAACAGAAGTTTTGTTAAATATATACATAAATTATATTTTGTTTGTTATTTTAATTATGTTTATCATTTTGTATATTTTAAATTTTATTATGAATTGAATTTAGCTTTCAGTGTTATTTTAAATATAATTTTAATTAATGTTTTTTTTATTTTTTTTCCCTTTTATTATTATAATGTATAATTCAATTGTTATGAAGTATGCAAATTATTAAAAAATTAAATTATTTTATTATATATTATCACAAGTTTCAATAAGTAATAACAGCTCCTACATCAAACGTCAAATTTCCGTACAGAATGTGCGAATGAAATCGCACTTTCCTTAAGCGAGCTAAAGTTAACGAAAACTTGACGAAATTCTCTGAGATTCCTAATATGGTTGCACAATACAATTTACATTTAATCGTACATTTCCTTAAGTTGGCTTAAGCCAGCTAAAGTTCATTATGGTTGGGCCTCAAAATTGATCAGTTTGTGTTTTGATTTTGTAAGTGTAAAATGCTTCGAGGATAATTTAATAAAACACAATGTCACTACCAATTCCCTTTGTTCCAGAAAATATTTTAGAGTAAGAAAGTCATATTTGAGTTGTTATTAAATAGTTTAAGTTTTTAAATAAATTTAATTATTTATAATGGAAGAAGAAATTTTTTCAAATTGTGGAAGCTTAAAAAAAATTGATTTTACTTGTAAGTACCTACCTATTATTTTTAAATTTTTTGTTATGCAAATGACTGTGACTAAAGATTTTAAGTTTTATTTTGTTAATTTAATTTGTTTCTTGTTAAGTTTTAAAATAATTCTTAAATTTTCAGCATAGGAAACTAAATTTTTTTGAAATATCTTACGAATTAAAAAAATGTTAATGAAGATTCTGTTTTGTTGTTAGCTGGAGATAAAGATATTGATTCAAGTATTTCTGATCAATATTTGGTAATTGGTAAATATTTTATTTATTAGATATAGTAAATTTTCGTAATGTAATTAAATTTAAATGTTTCCTATTAATTTTTTCTATTTAATTTTTGTTACTATTAGGAATTTGGTTTTATGTAATAATTTGGCATTTATATCTATTGCACGTTGCATGTTTTAATTTTTCCTTTTGTGTTTTTGACATTGTTTAGACAAAATTGTAAATGGTTAAAAAAAGATTCTGCATATCCTGTTTCCAATTGCGAAAATCTATTTTTAGATAAAATTAAATCAATCCGCGAGCAGCATTTTGATTGTACATCAAATATTATTTTTGAAAAGTTACTTACTGGTGCAATAATTCAATATAACGGGTGTTCCAGAGCATGCGTATCAGCTTTTTAAGAGGGGAAGGAGCCGTTATTTTAAAATTTAGAAAAAAGTTTGTTAAGTTTTAAGATCAAAAATCGCCGAAATTGGCCGAAATCGAGATTTTAAAATGGGAACGGATATTTTTTAATGCAAATTCAGATTCTACGACAAAAAATAAGAAAATTATGTTAAATGATTTTTTTTTGTTTTCTTAGTATTTTTCTTCCAAATTAATAACAATAAAACAAAAATACTCAATATTTTCCTTTGGTAAACTAAAATTAATGATAATCATTTTTATAAATTAATTTGCTTTTCATGTTATCATATAATATGCTGTGCACTGTTATCATATTTTTTATCTCAGTTTTGGGTTCCTACAAAGTTTAAAAACACAAAAAAAAAAAAAAAAAATTTACTTTACAAAAGTTTCTTATTTTTTGATGTAGACTCCTAATTTGTATGAAAAAGTATGTGTTCCCATTTAAAATTTTCGATTTCGGCCAATTTCGGCGAATTTCGTGCTTCAAAAACCGATTTTCGGTCCTTCTCGCAAATAAAATAAGGTTATAACAAAATAAAATTAAATAAAATAAAATAAAACAAAATAAAATAAAATAAAATAAAATTAAATAAAATTAAATAAAATAAAACAAAATAAAATAAAATAAAATAAAATTAAATAAAATTAAATAAAATAAAATTAAATAAAATCAAATAAAATAAAATAAAATAAAATAAAATAAAATTAAATAAATGTAAATAAAATAAAATAAAATAAAATAAAATAAAATAAAATATAATAAAATAAAATAAAATAAAATAAAATAAAATAAAATAAAATAAAATAAAATAAAACAAAATAAAATAAAATAAAATAAAATAAAATAAAATAAAATATGATAAAATAAAATAAAATAAAATAAAAAAAAATAAAATAAAATAAAATAAAATAAAATATATAAGATGTTTGAAGATTCCAGACATTCTTGCTTAACAGCAAAAAAGACCTTATATTTTTGTGATATTGCAAACTATTTTAATATTTTATTTTTCATATTTTTAATTTAAAAAGAAAACTTTAACATCAAAACTTCATCCATATTTTGAATTATTTATTCTCAAAAAGTTATCAAATAGTAATGGCATAACATGTACGATAGAATTACCTGTATTATATTTTACAAGCCTTTTCAATTTTTTTTTTTTTTTTTGTTTTGTTTTTTGATAATATTTAATTTGTTTATCCTTGTAAAATAACTCAAGGCAATGATGTCTTCATTTTATGATTTCTCTATACTGATGATGCAATTAAACCTTTTTTTGTTGTTGTTGTTGTTGTTTTTCAGTAATAAAAGGTATCCCTTTTTTTCTATAATATTTGAAATGGAAACGTTATTATATCGTAGCGCACATTATTGGCTTGACAAAATAATTTTTTTTTTTTTTGTTTGTTAATGCAAGTCAATATTGATGCCATTTGAGATTTATGTGAAAAGAATAGTAAAAAAAAAAAAAATTAAAAGCCAATGATCCCTTTAATAATTATAAATAAACAAAAAAAAAAAATCCCAAAACAAAGAATTCGATATCAATTTAATATGAAAATTGTTGAAAGGAGAATCGAAAGGATAATCAATTGAGATTTTAATTTAAAAAAAAAAAAAAAAAACAAAAAATTATTCGATGTTAAGTAGAAAATATGTAAAATATAAAATGAGTTCCAATTTGAATTCTTTGAATTGAAATCACTTTAAAATATAAAAAAAAAAAAAAATCGTATTGGATATCTCTGTTATAGATATATTGGGTAATGCGCACCAATTTTTATTAATGTTGAATACTGTTTTTTATGTGATTACTATAAGGTGTTGCAAATGATTTGTATTTGAAAACGATGATACTATTGATGATGGTGATGATGGGAGTGATGGATCATAATGTGATATGATGAGCTAAATAAAATTGTAAATGAAAAGAAATTTAATTGAACGAAGTGCAAAATTTCACACTTGAAAATTTTATTTTTTTGTTTTTTTTTTTTTTTAAATTAATACTTAATGATTATCTTTGAATATCCTTGAAGTAGGATAAATATAATAAATTGATAGAAAAAAAAAATAAAAACAAAAAATAAAAAAAAATGTCAATAATAATTACAAAGGTGTAGAGTAGAAAAAAAAATTTAAATTTACGAGTGTGTAATTTATATTATGCGACTTGATGTGTATATTAGATATTCTTTTCGAAATTATTGAAACGAAAAATTTAAGTAGGTAGTTAGTTTTATTTTTTGTAAATTCTAATTAAAAATGTACAATCCATGTAACGCATTTTTCACTTTTTTTTAAAAATATTCACTTTATGAGTTTTTGAATATTTTATTTTTATTTTTTTTGTGAGTTAGAAAACTTTCTCAAATGTGTTCAGCCTCTGTGTATCAGCATGCCTCGGCATATGCTATGTTTATCAAGAAAATTAAGCTCAGCCACAGAATATTACAAATAGAACATTAAATTAAATTTTTGACAATTTGTTGACTTGTTGAGATCTTAACCAATATTAAAATTTTTTACACTTAAATATATTGCCGCCTAATGAAATCTATTAATAAGGTTCAAAATATCACATTTTTTAATTTGCAATATCTAAGCTGATACAGGATACTTTTTGCTAGGTTGTTGGGATGCTCTGGGTATTTGTTTTGATAATTTGAATTGAATTAACTAATCGGTTTTAATCAGATTCAGATATCTGTGCAACAGTCAGATGCGCACATACTTGGGAGCAACGATGTAAAATCTTAGCATCTTTGTTTGAAATTTTTTTAAGATTTCTGCATTTGAATTGACGACTGATGATCCTCACAATTGACATAAATATGTCCAAACAGATTTAATTATACCTTTGTACAATAATATTTTATTTTCTAATGGCAACTTCGATTTATGACAAATTAACCAGTATATGTCTTTTAGTTTAAGCTCCACCTGTTTATCCATATTTAATATGGGCTTCTTCCAGTTTCATTTCTTATCCAGATGCATTTTCAAGTATTATTATATAGAATATCAAAAATTGTTGCGATCACATTAATTATTATAAGTGTATATTATGTCGCATCATGTACAGAAAACCATGCCTGATACAAGTTCTACTAAGTATGAAGTATATAAGAAGTGATGAAGTATTCATAAATTTACTTGTTATTATATTAGGATTGCTATTTAAATTTTCATGATATATCTGATAGTGTTAGGTAATTTTGTTCGGTGCCAATCATTCATAAACTAAATCAATCAAATACTCTATACAATTATAAATACTTCAACTAATAAAAGTACTCTATACATTTGATACAGTTTTCCACATATAAAATTAGTAGATATACCAAAAAAATTCCAATATCTGTGTAAAAACAGTTAGAAATTATCTAAAAAAAAAAAAATTTGCTAATATTTACGCTTATCCAAATGTATTCTCTCTATCTCTAATATCTGACATTTTCTGCTTGAGAAAGAATAACCATGTTCAACCATATCCGATATCGTTTAAGCTATCATGCACAAGTTTAATGCAAAACTCTTCTGCTAATAAGATGCAAGTATGGCCATATCATTTGTTAAAGCTGATAATGAAAAAAATATGCTAGCGTTATCATTGCGCTGGACATTAAAATGTCTGCATTCATTTTACTACCAAATGGTTAAATTGATTTGATGAATACTACACAAATACTGTACAGTATTTATTAACAATATTTATGTAGAAATAAACTTAATGTCATTGTACTTAGCAAAATTATAGTCTTTAGAATTTGGCGTAATTTTTGATTTCCGTATTCAACTTTATCTGAGTTAATGAAAATTAGAAAATAGTGAATTATAGTGAGTTTAAAAAGTACAAAATAAACACAAATTACAAGCTTGTCAAAAGAAGAATAGCAATATGCCTGCAAGGTTGTTAACAAAAACAATATTAACCAAAATGGATACAAATTATAATATTTTTAAATATTTTTATGTTAATTTCGTTGTTGTCACATACCATGAGTAGGTTTTAACCATATATTTATATAAAATATAGATTGGCAGTTAGAATAAAATTTTCAGCCACTCTTGGTCAGCTGTTTTTGAAAAATCTGAGTTCAAATAATTTACTACTATATAAAATTACAATAATTTTAATAATAGGATTATTTTTAACGTAAAATCTCAATTAATTTAAAATAATTCTTTTTAAATTTGCTTTTAAAAATATTTCTACATGTATATTCATACAAAATTCACAATAATATATAATTAACAAATCAAAAAGTAAAGTTAAAATCAGATGTTTTGATACGTATATATTTATGTTCTTGATATAAACAATATTAATTAAATTGATACATGGGCTGATAGAGTTTGATGTTAAACTAATAAAAATGACCAAGAGTGGGAAAAAATTCTTTTACTTTATCGTATACAATATTAATATACATTATATATTATTTTATAAAACAATTCACACAGATTCTATTATTTATACATTCCCGTGAAATTTTATGTCTACATATATATTGATTTAGATGATATGTATACAAATTTGTATTATTTATAAGTATTATTATTATTATTATTTAATCATCAATGTATATCTAATCACTTGTATTATATGCATATATATAATATTTATCATTCTCATTAAATTTAAAGTTTTATGATGATTTTAAATGAAATAAAATGTTTTTCAAATTATCGTATTAGCGTAAATAATATATTTAAAACAGAAAAACTATAAAAAATAAATACATAGTTAGTAAATATGTGTAGATAAAAATGTTAAAAAACAAAACTAATTTTAGATTCAATAAGAAAAAATTTAAAAGAATCTATTTTTACAAAACCATCAAAATATTAAGAAATGGCTGTTAAATTTATAAAATCAAATCAGCTGAGTTGAAGTACTAAAAAACATATGCTCATTTTTGGCTGAATCTGACATTTAATAATTAATATGATAATGTATTAGAGAGAAAGAGAAAGCAATACCAAGCTGCCAATCTATATTTTATATATCTATGGTTTTTAACTGTATTCAACACAATTTTAAAATTTTAACCCAAATTTTTAGGTAAATCTTAAAATTTTAATAAATTTCTACCTAAACCTTTCTACCTACCTAAAATTTAGCTAAATTCTAATTAAATCAAATTCTAAATAACATATTTATAATTATTTATGTTTTAATCTAATGCAATACGATTTTCCGACATCTCAATCTTAATTATTCGATTAAAGAAAAACATTATACTTCTTGTTAATAATGTAATTAATTTTTTAACTTTCATTATCAAATTCCATTGTATAGATAAGCCTGAAGTAGTAAATATTTTGTTACGAATTAACAAAACAATCTTAGATATGAAATTTTTTTACATTTATACGAATACCAAATATTCAACATAAAGTTTGAATTTCATTTTTTTTCTTTCTTTTTTCCTCAATCAACAAATTTTCATAAGATTGATTAATTATTTGTTAATTATTGTTTAACAATAATATTTCGATGTAAATAATTCAGAAGCATGAGAATTTTATTTAATTATGTATTGTTTACTGTTGAGTTTCTAACCTGTTTGACGCCACATCGTCGGTCGAAAGCTTGGTTGATCCATACGCCATTTTGACATTTTTGACATTAGAGCATTTCTTGGGGTTTTGCGACATGCTCTTTCTTTCTGTCTTACTCGTTTTCTTCTATATCTCATACGTTTTGTGATAATGAGGGGTAACTTTGAATCACATCCACTTTTTTTTATAATTTTTTATGCAACTTTGATCTATATCATAAATTTTGGTGTTTGTATCATTCAATTTTTATATTGTCAATTTGATTCATGTACATTTATTTATATACATACTCCATTTTACCGTATATATAAAGAGAGCGTTCATTCTTTCATTCACAGGAACTTAAAAAACTTGGAAGTGTAAAGCCCCTTGCATCTTGTAAAGTTACTCAACGGAATGCAGTCAAAGAAAACTGTGATATACTTCCTCGTAAAAACGTATCTAACTGCTTTACTTAAATAATTATTATACTATTTCAAACGTACTATCATGTTACACAAGATAATGTCTCTAAAAGCTGCAATTACTTTAAAAAATTAAAATTACCTACCTAAGTACAAAAATATTAGTTTCTTAGTTAAGATTGAAGCTACTTAACAAACCAGTGAAATTATTTTTAAGGTAAATAAATTTGCTATTTTTGATTTTATTTAATAAGATGAATGTTATTAAACAAATATTAATAAAAGACTGTTACAACGTAATATTTAGAATAAGATTTTACTAAAAACATATTTTTGGGACATACCTATACATAAGTAGGCCAAATTTAGAAAAATTCTATCGAACAGTTTAATTTTTATAGTCTTTCAAACTTTAAAGTTTTACTCATTTTTCTCAATATGACTTTTTGGCGTATGGATCAACCAAGCCTGAGATCGACGACATATCATTCAGTACAATTTTAACAAATTTTATTTCTGATAAGTTTGGCCAAATTGTTTAATTTGTGTTGCTCAAATTTGGCACAATTTTTAATTTCATTTTTATTTGAGAAAATGACACTATAGTATAGAGTTGGAACTTACCAACCATCAAATTTATATTCAAAAACGGGTTTAGTTTATATCAGAGAGTGAAATGAATTCAAATCTATGACGAAAAGTTGAACTTTAAATTTGTTTTTATTTTTATTGATATCTTTGAGGTTTCAATACTTACAATCTTATTTAATATACTTCAATCAATAATTATACTATATTCCATACTGTAAGTTAGTAAGGAAAACCTGTATGGGCTTACAAAATACTATATTTCGGTTCATCTATTCGACTAGTTTTGTCATTCTAGTTCCTGGAGGTTTCATTCTTTTCAGCTTTCTAATGCTATTTATTATATTTAACAGGCTAATCGCTCTTAACACGATATGCTGTTCCAATCTGTGTTTTGTAGATATTGACAGGCGACAACTTGACTAAATTCTCGCGATTATTTAACATTTTTTTTTATACAAAAATTTACAGGTGACAAAATTGTAATGACAATTTTATAAATTATAAATTAAATAAATTTTTTCATAATTTTGTAAATTATAATTTATAAAATTCTAATGTCCATTTTGTAATTGAATTTATTGACAATTGATTTTATTAAAAACAACATATTATCTGAATAAATATAAAATGCTAAGTTAAAAACAGAGGCCATTGGTAGTTATGTATTATCACAAAAATGCTTAGCAATAATTTAACCTATGAAATAAAAAATAAAAAATGGCGAAAAATTGTGAAAAAGGCCCACTAAAAGCTTATTAAAAGCCATGGGCTCTAATAAAGATTGAAAATATCTACGCGACATTATGGTATAAAATTGAAGCAAGCGGACAGTTTTAAGTATACAAATTTTTAGCTCAAAATATATTTTAATATAATATTTTGTTTTTTGCATATTTGAAAATGCGTGTTACAAATTGTCCGACAATAATAACAATTAAGTAAAATACATTTTTTTTTGGTTTCATAACAAAATTGAGGTAGAATTTACTGTGGGCCAAATTTTGTTATTTTACATTTGCTTATGAGCAATTGACAATGTGCTGGGGTGGTGAACAAAACCACCACAGCATAACAAAATTGACATAGAATTTTGGTTTCATAACAAAATTCATATAGAATTTACTGTTGGTCAAATTTTGCTAACCTTGCCAAATTTTGTAGATTCTACATTTGGTTATTGAACAGCAATTGACAATTTGCTATGGTGGTGAACAAAACAAAAATACAAAATAAAAATAAACAAATATAAATCGTTATACGAAATTATTATAAATCTATAAATTCCCCATTTATTAATAATATTTGACAAGAAAGCAAAACAGTGCATAAATTATACTTTACGTATAAATTTGAATTTTTAGGATTATTTTTACAAAATTATTATATACAGCCTTGCAGAGCCCAGGCCAATAAAAAATATGAGGCCTCTTGTTTGTGTAAAAAGACAAATTTACATAGTTCTTTTATTATCTTTAATTTATTTAAACAAAATGAAATTAACAATTACAAATAAGCTTTTCGAGCTTTAGTGTTAGCAAAATCTTTGAGTCTCGAGCTTTAGTGTTAGCAAAATCTTTAAGTCTGAATTTATATATAAAATTTATAGCCCATTCAACCGTTCTTGGCTCATTTACAGATAATTGGCTCATTTGCTGTTTAATATTTTTCAACACACTGAAACTGCGTTCCGCTGAAGCAACGGAGGCGCGTAAACTTAAACATATTCTAAAAGCCGTTGATATATTGAGAAACAATCCAATTAGGTTTTTTTCTAAAATGTTTAGCAGCAACTTCGTTGAAGATGAAGATGATTCTATATCAAAGTTACATATTTCATTTGAAATTTCCTTTGGATATTTTAAGTGCATATTTTTTGCTTTCGATTTTATTTCCTCTTCTTATAAAGTTTGAAAGTGTCCGAAGAAATCCATAAGTGTGGCAAAATTTGTGTAAAAACTCAAAGCGACGTATCAAGCCTGAAATCAATAATGTATATAAAAACATTAATTCTATAAAGTTCTTTAGCATCAAACTGTGACTTAATATGACAAGGTAATGGCAAATCAGTTGATATTTTGGAGAGTACGGCAATCTCTTTTGAACTTAAGAGTAATCTTTCTCACTCTTCACTTTTTATCTTCATCCTTGCAATAAGATTGTTAATATTTTCCATTTCGACGTCAAGTGTTGCATTGCGTGCTTTAATAATTAAATTAGTTTGTTGCAATAACGTTAATATTTCAAGCCATATTGTTGTCAAAAGAATGCATTCGAATGTATAAAAATATTGAAAAATTCGTGCGTGCGCGAAAAATATAGAGTTGTGTCTAATGAAAGACTAACTGTAATTCTAATAGAATAGTCCCTAGACATCAAACGGACTATTTTTTGACGATTATTTGACTTATCTCTTTCTCAATTAGAAATGACCTGTCATTAACAATAATCATTTCCAGTTGGCTCACTCCACATACTAGTCAAGTCTAATAAAAATTATAATTTATACATAAATATCTGTCACAATTAGAATTAGTTATCTCACACACTCTCAGAATCTTTCTTTCGATACAGCTATATAATTTATTAATAAGTTGACATATTGTGCACACCCCCAAAGCTGACTACTGTAAATTCACATACATTTGATTATATGTACTTTCGTATATGTTTTTGTATTTTGAAGTATGTAGGATTAATTTTGCCTGCTAATTAATCAATACATTTTTTTGGTTATAATTTTAAGATAATGTAATAAAAATATTATCTGGTTGTTCAATCCTGAATTTATTGTTCTTACGCAATGCAATGCAATATAAGCTTACAAGTATTATTGAACTTTTCCGTACATATGTTCGTTTGGAATGATTTTTTTTTTTTAGCTTTTCAATAATTTATTTTTTTTTCGTGTATTTGTTGTTTTAATTTTAAATGACGCTTTTATTTTATTTTATTTTCGTTATTGACACAGTTGTTAAAACGTGTAAAATAAATTTTGTCTATAAAAAGAATAATAAAAGCTTAAAAAAAAATAAAAATGTTTTTTTTTTGCGATTTATTCCCTTGTTTTGTTATTGTTTTTTATTTTAATTTCTTAGAATTTACTGTAAAATGTTTTTTTTTTCTTCTGATAACAGAATAAAATAATAAATCTAACTGTTATTTACATTATCATCAGGTGAAATTGTTATACTATTATTTAATATTATGGTTTTATCTTTATGATATAGCAAACCTATGCTATTTGACTCGGCAGGAATTGTAACAACTTGTTTTTTGTTTATGCTTTTTTTTTGTAAACTTTTTTATGAATTTAACTGTAAAATTTTAAAATGTAAGAACCAAAAATGAAAGAAAAGCAATAACAAAAATTTGCATTTAGATTAAAATATGAATCTATTAAGCTTAATTAGATTGAAAAAATTATACAAAATATTTGTGTTACATTTTAACGTTTCAATAAAATAATGAAAAAATGTATGTAATGATCTCATAGAATAGTTGCTGACAATTATGAGGAATTAAATTCATGATAATATTAAAAAAAAAAAAATTGTTTAATGCTGAATTCAAGGAACATGAATTGTTAATTGGTATAACTTTTATCGAAATTGTTGAAAGTAAAGTTAAAAGTAGAGCAACCGGATAACAATGATAACAGATATGTATAAAGTTACCAGATTACTTCAGAAGACAAACTTGGTACATACATTTTTTATTTTGGGGTTATTATAACGCAAAAAACTAAAATTAAGTAATTTAATATGTTTAACTTTACAATATTAATTAAAAAACAAATTTCATTAATTTATTCGACGCACTTTTCGTAGGCAAACAAAATAAGAATCTTTATATTCTAGGTGGTGTCCGACAAAGCTCGGTATTAGGACCTATAATATACAATATATTCATTTCGGATTTGCCAAACATCAATAATTGCCTCATATGTGCAGATAATACAGCCTTATTGACCGTAGACAGCATGGGCAGTGAAATTGGTAAGGCACGACATTAATACTGATTACTACAACAACCTCAAACAAAAGTCATATTTTATAAAACGGAAGCATAAAGCTTGTTTCAAACCTCAACGTATACTTACATGTAATACAAACTAACAAATAAATAATAAATTCAACCATAGATGGCAATTTTTTGAAAATAATGTCACAAAAAATCTATATCAGCCATGTGGGGCATATAGTTTATTTTGAAATAGTATTTAAGTTAGTTATAAGTAACAATAAATTTTAAAGAGATGTTTTGCTCATCACAACACTACTTGAACTCATCAGTATAGGTATTTGTAGTGATAGACTACCTATACAACTCGTTATTTTGTTTTGGTTTATTTTATAACTTATTCATAGATAGATGTTAATATGGCATCTGTGAGTTATAAAAATCGAATATAGTTATAAGTAGTTTTCAGTTTAAAATAATTAAAATATTTATGTAAGATTTTTACAATTTTCCTTTCAACTTTTATTGAATTAAATCAAATAAAATATTACATACTAAATTACTGTGCCTCAGAGAAAATTAATACTTAATCTCTGTGCAATCTATCTTAAACTCTGTCAAAAATATTTATGTATGTAAAATATTAAGGTTGTAAATAAATATATAATATACATTTAATATACATTAATTTACACAGATATAATTAAACAATATTTTATTTAATATTTCAGGAAAAAAATGTATTTTATTAATTATTTCGTATTGCAAATTATTCGATGACTAGTGTTAGAAAATTAAAATTTAGTAAAACCATATTACTTAATATAAATTATTTATTATATTTATTTGAAGATGACATAGTTTTTAATATAAATTATTATTTATAAATTTGTTCATCGAACTCTGAACAATTTATATTATATGTTTAGTAGTGTCTAATGTGTTTTTTGGGTTGCTCAAATCTTTCTTTTTTGATAAACCAAAAAAAAAAAATTGTCGTTATCGCTGAGTAAAGGCCTTCCCACATTACAGCTTTTTATGCTGGCTTTTAAAGCCGATTTTTTATGACAGCAAAAAAAAAGCTGGCATAAAAATTTTGCCATAACACAATAAAGGTTTTTTTTAAAGCGGCTTTTTTATTTAAAATGAAAATGTAGTGTAGTGCAGAAGTGATTTTGGAAAATTTAAAAATAATTCATTTTGTTCAAAATGTGAAACTGGTGTCTATTATTGAACATATTTACAAATTAAAAATTCAGATCCAGAGATCTTCTTAAAAACATGTTTTGTTGTTGTTTAACCGCATCGACTAATTTTTCATTTATTGACTTGTCTGAAATTTAAATATATATATACCTATGTATCTACATATAATAATATTTATTTCATACAATATCTTTTACAAATTATAAAATAAATAAATACTATAAATCTCAAAATAAATAAATAAAAAAAATATTTAGTCTACTAGCAATTTTGAAAAAATATATTTATAACATTATATCTGACACTTCGCTAAAAATAAGTTGTTCTTTTTCTGAAAAAAATCAACTTCAATTGAATGTCGGCTTTTCAATTGAATGCTGACATTTTTTCTTAGCTTTTTACGCCGCTTTTTCATTGTAGGAAGCTAAAGTTGGCTTTAAAAGCCAGCATAAAAAGCTGTAATGTGGGAAGGCCTTAAAACTTGTAATTTTTTTATACTTTATTACTTTATTATTTCACTAAATTTCAGAAAGATTTTTTAAAGAATTATAACGACATAAATCAATATAAAGATGATCTGTGTAAAATAATATTGAATCTTCTCTATTATTGTTAAACTATTTAAATTCAGAGATACTGCTTACTGCACGTTTAAATTAAATGTAGATCTTTGTAACAACATTTGTTTTCTATTTCTTAATTATTTTAATTATTTAATAAGTAATAACGCAATAAATACAATACACTATTGTTTTTGTACACATTATATTTGGAATTAATTTTGAAATATTCAGTACAAAATTAATATCAGTAAAAAAGCATTAAAATCAGTACTTTACCAAATATATCAGTACATAAATGGTCACTTTAGATACGGAATAAAAACTAGGTTGGATTATTTTTAACTCTTTCACTACCTATACTCAGCATTGAAAAAAAGTATAAACGAAGCTTTTGGTATTTAATTTATTTATGTTTTAAATGATAAGAAAATAATGTAATAAACATTTTCATTCTTAGCATCATCCTAATAAAAGCTTATTCTACGTAGAATAAAAAATAATAATTAAGAACAATTTGGTTTAACTAGTAGAAAACAAATACGTCTGTTCGAATGAATTTCTAGAATATAAAATGATTAATTAGAAACAAAGTAAATAAATAAATAAATAAGTAACGGTGGGGGTCATTACGTCTATACTTCGATTTAAGCATTCCTTTATGGACTTCTGATGAAAGAAGTACATGTCGAAAAGTATTTCAACAATCTGAAGAGCTGTGGGTGTCATTTCATTTAAACTGATTTATCTGAAGAAAATTATTTTTCAGATGGAAGTGAACTAGTCGAAGAAAAAAAATAAAATTAAAAAGTAAATTTAGCACTCTTTTTGGAATCAACGAAACTGCTATTATTTTTATCCAGTAAGAAAATTAAAATATAAGCAAAAACAAACAAAAAAATAAAATTGATCATGATTGAGTAAAAATGTAAGTATGTAATGCTATGAAATAAAGAAAAAAACTAAACTAAAAAACTAATATTATCGCTAATTAAACGTTCAGTTATTGCTTCAGTATATCAGTTTAAACTGTCATCTTTTGAATATGAAAAATTTCAATCAAAACATTATATTAATGCAAATTAGAAGGTAAACCATTACTTTTAAATGCTATATTTAATAATGTATACCTCAAACTTAGATTCAATTCTATTACTTTAGAAATAATATAACCTACCACTTTCGTAAAAGATTTTGATATTTATTTTGAAATTTGGAATACTTGGAATCGAAACAATTAAAAACGAAGTATATTTAATTTAATATTTTTATTTTGTATTTTACATCAAAAGAATATATGGGTCTTCGTTGAAAACTGATTGAATAACTGCTGAACGTGTAATGAACGCCATTAGCTATAAATTATTTTAAAATTAAATCAGCTACTGAACTGGTCTAACCAAATCGATTGTAGTATAGTTGAAGTACCAACTCTATTTTATAGATATTTCATAGAAGTTGGCACATGCTTGGAAAAACTAAAATCGCTAATTCCATCCTTAAAAACTTCCGTTGAAGAACGTAAGAGGCATCAAATACTCAGCACTACACCGTGCATATACCCAAGTGGCACAACACTGGCTATGAAAATTAATAGTAGGGATGAGGAATCTCAATACAAATATTTCCAAGATGGGACAATTTTTACGTGTTAAATGAATTAAATTGTTGAATTACGTTGAATAAATTTAATTTGTATGTATTCAACATTTGTTACTAGCTTTGTAATTCTGTTGAAATAAAAACTATTTTATTATTATTTATTATTATTTTAGATTTAAAAAAATTCAAAGTGAACATGAATAACAAAGTTCGTTACTATACCCACCGAATCTGTTCCCTACTTCTTTCTAGTCAACGATACAACATTATAAGGATTTCTCGAGCCTAAGTTTTAGCTTTAAAATTATTATATAAAAAAAATACGGAATGGCAATCAGTGAGAATTACAATATAACATTTTTTTTTTTTTTTTATGATCTTGACAGTAACTTAGGTGAATCACCTTTTCGTGCTTAATTAACTACGGTACTGCAATTTTACACTACAATATCTACAATAATTCGAGTATTTATTTTAACAAATTATTGGCTTATCTACTCATTAAATATGGAAAAACTACTACTATTGTCAGGAACTAAGCCTTTTTAAGGCAGTTTCCTTGTTAAGGTTGAAAGGCAGGCGCTCTACCTACTGCGCCACTCAGCGTGTACATATATTTAAAGGCAAACGCTGTGTTAAATCAAACAAATATGTTAAATAAGATTTGAAAGAGAATACCTATTGTATACTCTATAAACATATTTTAAATTCATTTTAGTACTGATATAATATGTTTACATTTTATTCTCTAATTAAAGTCTCACCAGATGAGAGATACAATCAAAAGTAATTGTGATAGCATATATAGTAATTATGCCTATACAACATCGTTTTTTATCACTAGACTAGAGAT
Organism: Argyra leucocephala; assembly: GCA_963942445.1. NCBI lineage: Eukaryota > Metazoa > Arthropoda > Insecta > Diptera > Dolichopodidae > Argyra > Argyra leucocephala. Next base: position 55,905,798 of record OZ012681.1, read on the forward strand.
GGATTTATTTTTTTGAAATAATATCAAAATATGATTATTGAAATTTTTAGAAGCACAAACAACAGCAAATCAAATCTATCAAAATTAAACCGAATTTCTCGAATAACATACTTTTAATCTGCGATTTATACCGAATCTAATATTTTTAGTTAAAATTCTACTATAGATTTTAAGCTCTACCGGTGTCAGTAATATACAATTATAATGTAAACATGTTATCATTATATTAACAGTTGTTTAACAATAATAAACAAAAACAAAAAAAAAAACACAATAAAAAACAAAACAAAAAATAAAAATACAAAAATTTAAAATTAAAATTAATTGAGATATCGACAGGCGAAAGTGATAAGAGTTTAAAATATTTCGTCAACAGTTCAAGTTCAGGTAAATTTCTTTATAGTGCTCGTAATTCAAATCAAAAAAGATGTTCGGAAAATTAATTGGTTGTAAGTTTATTTTTTTGTTTTTTTTTTTGAATTATCGATGAATTATTTTTTTAACTCAATGATTTTTTTTAATTATAGTATTTTTTGTCCTGTTCTATGGGCATTTAGATAAATATGTTGTAGGATTTTTTGAAACATGTGATCATCCATATACTTTACAAGCATATGGAAAGGCATATATTAATTCACCATATTATTCAATAAATTATTCACCACAAACATGCAATTATCCATCAAGATTACCATGCCGATATCCATCAGGAACGTCTTGTAGATATCAGATAGTTGCACCAACCGATTTTAGTATCTATGTGCAGTGTAATATGTCTCTAGATAGTGTAAGTATATAATATTTATTTAATATAGAGTTGAAGTAGTGTATACATATTTACAATAAAAACTAATTTATAATAATAAATAATAAAAATAGTAAAGATAATAAAAATTATACTATTAAATTAAAAAGTGAATGTAGAGTAATAACCTTATAGCATTGCGAAATTAACTTTTAATAAAGATTTATTTACAACGTCTTTACTCATATCTAAATTAAGTTTTATGTGATTTTGATTTTGAGTAATCCACGTTTTTGTGAAATTTTTTATTCGCTGAATAGTTTAAAAGTTTACAAAAAAGTTAAGCTCGTTTTTAGACTTAAATTGGAAGTAAGATTTTTTATTAACATATATTGTCAAAAAATTTGCTGTTGTTGGTGGAATTTGACTTACTATCTTTTCAACATAAACCTAAATATGCCAAAACATTTAATTTTTACTATCTTCGGATATTCAAAATAGTACACTAGTCAATTCATTAAGATTGCCCGGAAGGAGGTAGTAAGTAAAACTTGCTATGTTTTATAATATAGAATTTTTTTTTTGAAATGCTATAAATTATTGGGTTACTTTACTATCTCATGCCTGTATTTCATTTGACTGTATATTATATTCATAATACAAATTTCCTGTAGCAAGTTTTTATCAATCAACGGGTAGCAAAACTACATCTTCTTGGTGGTGACTTGTGGAAAATGCCAATTTCAAGAAATTGAGCACGCTTCATCAAAAATAGTTTCGAGTTCAGTCTCATAAAGCCCTCGAAAAAAATTTTTTTTGATTTTTTTTAACTTGTCTTTACTACAATGGTTCACAAGCATGATTCAATTAAGAGGTGTCCGAGTGTCGGGACCAATGACCTTAAAATTTTTTTTTTGTTTTTAATTCTGGAAAAAGAAGTTATCGTCTGTTTCGTATCCAAAAGCGGCTACGCATACAAATAATTTATACATATATTCTGTAAAAGGCGTATAACTGTGATTTTGAATCCAACTCTAGAATATCACCTAATTCAGAACCTTCCCAAACAAGGGCTAAATGATCTCAATTTAAGTACATATAAACCACATTTTTTCATCATATTCCAAGGCCCTTGTACTGATGACAAAAAAAAATGCAGTCTTCGGTCCCGACATTTGGGACGCCGGACCTCGCGCTTGCATCGTGCTTATGAACCGTTGTAGCCAAAACAATTTAAAAAAAAAAACCAAAAAACAATTTTTTTTTTCTAGGGCATTGTGAGACGAGACCCGGACCTATTTTTGGTGGAGGATGCTCAATTTTTTGAACTTTTACTCAGTCACATCCTAGAAGATGTAGTTCTGATACCGGTTGATTGATAAAAACTTGCTACATGAAATTTTTATTATGAATATAATATCCAGTCAAATGAAATTCAGTCAAATGAAATCCAGGCATGTGAAAGTAACCCGGTTTTAAAATATATTCTTTAGATGTTTTTGCGAAATGTTAAAGAAAATTAGTATTGCAAGTACATCTGCTATGCTTTGCAGTTTTGCGGCTATATACAAACCAGACTTTCTATGTTCTCAAACATAAGTTATCTCAGGCTTCTGAATAGTTACAGGAATGTTGATTATACCAAAATGTATTTTCTCGTAATTACAAATCAATTAAAACATCGAAAACATAGAACTTATTATGTTTTTCAATATTACTGCAGATATAGTGTAAATAAGTGTGCTTATTAAGGAGTTGGATTATAAAAACAATATCCAATATAGTTCCCCCACCCTTTAAAGTATACATATTAAGACGTTCATAGCACTTGACCTTTAAATGTAAACCTAAGATTTTTTTTTTTATTATTTACCGTTCTATCAATGTGTTGGTGATAAGATGGGGACCAGATAAGACTCTGGTGCACTCTTATAAAACTATTATAAACACTCTTATAGCAGTATTAGTGTTTATTTGAGTGCTCCACAATTGTTGCGAAACGTTATAAATACGTCATAGTCATATCAATATGTTATATCATCTTTGAAATGTTAAATAATGCACGTTAATTAATGCATAACAAACATCAAATTTGATATTTAAATAATTATTCTTTTAAGGAAAAAATGATACTTTTGAGAAAATAATGCAAAATAAATATTTTAAGTTTTTGTTTATTTAAAACAACAAATTTTTTTTTACCATGTTTGTAAAAATTAATGGGCGTCGCAAAATTTTTATTCTGAATATTTATTCAAAAGCTACAGTGAGTTCATTAGTACAATTATAGGAATACAATAAAATAATAACACTACTATAACTGCTATTCTAGCAATTTTTTTCTTAAAACACTTTAACTCTTATAGGATTACGCACTTCTATACTTATAACAACATTGCTGTAGCACTTGCTGAAAATCCCATTATAAAAACTCTCACAATTACTATAAAAACATTCGTATAACACCTTTAGTGCTTATCGGGAGCTATATAGGAGTATTATAACACTAATTTTGTTTTTATAACAATAAAATGTTACGTGGGATTCCAGAATTCTGTCTGTCTTATGTCGTCGCAAATAACGATTTAGTAACACAGGAATCATCAATTTCCTAAAACCATCTATTTATGAAACCAAGCATTGAGTTTAGTTTGTTAATGATTTCATTATTGTGTTTATGTGATGTGAGTTGATATCAAATTTTCAGATCATTAAATTTAGTTTAAATATAGAAAAATCAACGGTGCAATTATTACACGTAGGTTTTCTAGAATGTGTAAATTACATGATGGCGGATTTATCAAGGTTTAAAAATAAGCCATTACAATTATATTATATCATTTCATAAAATTGGTTAGGTCTTTTGATATAATATGTTTGTATATTTAAATTATCATCATATAAAAATTATGACACTTTAAATGTGTCGCTTAGAGATGTCTTTAGATACTTCGTCCTCTTATGCTTATTGTAGTAAAATCGAAAATTATTATAAAATAAAAATTGTTAAATATAAGTTAACGGAATTATTAGTAATAAAGTGAAAATTAATAATGTGAAAGTCTAAAATGTTATTAATAAAAATTGAGTGAATTTAAAGAGGTTCCATTCTTAAGAAAATTAAATATCATTTTCGAATTTTTGAAATTAAATAATTTTGAGTTACATTTATAACATTCAATTTACAATTTTTTTCCCGATAGTGTTAGAATCTTACAAAAAAGATAAGTGAAATTTTCACCCACTCAAATCAATTCGTTCATTTCAATTTGACAAGTTTGTGTAAGGTGAAGCCTATTTAGTCATCACACCATACATATATTGCATTTTTTGAGTAATTAGGTTGTAACAGCATTAACATGGTAGATCAACTTTTCAATGGCTTACTGTCGTCAATTCATATCATATCATTTTCATATATTTATGTAGTTTCGACTCTTGAGAACTCATGAATATTTTAATAGTTCTTTAGTCCCAAAAATATTTTAATGTAAAAAATAAAATAAATTATTTTTTATTTTAAGTCTGGTTCAACCTGTTCAACAGAATATTTCTATATTAGTGTTGATGGTGATAAAAATTTGAAATCAAGTGAATATTTCTGTGGTAATGGTCAATTTGAAAGAGAATCTGTATTTAATGAGCTAACAATAGCTTATACATCATCATCAAATTATAATAGTGGCTGGTTCACATGTTATATTGAAGCTGTACCAACAACATTACAACCACAATGTAATTGTGGATGGTCAATGACATCAAAAATAACTGGTGGTGTTGAAACAAAAATCAATGAATTTCCACCGATGACAGCAATCGTTGATAGTAAGGAAGATTTAACTAAACCATTTTGTGGTGCTACAATTAGTAAGTATAAAATTTAATAAATTTGATTTTGTAAATTCAGATCAATATTTCAACAAATTAATTATCACGGGAAAATTATCTGGATTCATTAAAAAGAACATTAAAAGAACGAAATTAATGAAGAAAATAAAGCTGTTACAACCTAAGTAAATAAATTTTGTGTTTTGAATTAAATGGCAAATCAAAATCAAATCACTAAATTATCTTGTGAGAGCTTCCCGTACTTCATACGTTTTGCAAACATCCTGCAATATTTAAATTCATACATAATCGAATCGGATATGATCAAAGTCATAAACACCTTCGCTTTAACACCTTCAGATTATAAAAATAATAAATTAATTTAACCTAATTAAAACCATCTGTTTGTCTACACAATTGTACAGTTTAATTTATCGGGCTCATGTACCGTTATTTACTTAATTCAGATTATTTAATTTTAATTTTTTCTGATTTTATTTTTAGTTCACTCTAGATGGTGTGTTACAGCAGCACATTGTTTTGATAAATATAGATCAACGACATCAAGTGGCTTTTGGGATCCAACAGATTTACGATTATTAGTAGGAGAACATGATTTAAAAACAAGTAAAATTAAATTTTAAAAATAAACTTTTTTAAATATTTTTATAAAATATCTGGAATAATTTTTATTATTTTTGTTTTTTTTTTTTTTTGCTGTAAAGGTGCAGAAACACCATTCACGGCATATTATAATGTTTACAGTGTTATAATTCATAGTTTATACCGAATAAGTGGTAATAATTATGACATTGCTTTAGTAAAAACTACCAACAATATAAGATGGTCTCGTGGAGTTGGTCCAGTTTGTTTACCATTTAGATGGAGGTAAGTTTTCCAATCAAAATAAGAACTAAACATTTTAATGAGTAAAGTTATTGTGTAAAGTAAGTTGCCATCTGATTTGAAATATTTATTTTAAATATTTACTTAGTAGGAATTTATACTCATAATAATTTTATGTTCACATTTAAACTTCAATTATAGCTCTCTCATTGATTATTATTTTTCTAAATATTGTTTTTTTAGCTGAAATGTGTACAGTTATTTTACCAAGTTGTTTTATGACAACTTTTTTTTTTGCCAATCTTATATAATTAGATCCATATTTTTTCTGTACACTAAAATTACATAATTTTAATGATTACACAGAAGTTTAGAAGAAAAAAATATATTAACCCCTGTGAACTTACCGTAAAAATTTGTAACTTATCATAAATGATATTACGATTGCAATAAAATATTTATAACCTAGTATGAAAATAATTGATAAACCCTTTCGTGCTTGCAGTTGAGCTTGCTTTTGAAAATTAGTGTACAAAATTTTATTAACCCCTTCAGGCTTTCATAAAAAAACATTTGAAATCTATGTATAATCATGAAAAGCATAAAAAATTTTTTGAAGAAAGGAAAAAATTAAATTGATTTTGAAGACAAGTTAAATTTATTTATTAACAGAATAACAGTAAAAATAAGAATGAACTTCCCGTTCTAAAAATCGGCACCAAAAATACTAGTTTTATAATAACATTAATTTTATCTTTTTTTTTGTTTCAGTACATATTCATTTGTTGGCAAACCAATTGATCTTGTTGGTTGGGGTACAACAGCTTTTGCTGGTGCCAGATCAACTGTATTACGAAAAGCAACTGTAAATGTTGTTGGAGATAGCATATGTAGAGAGGCTTATGGACAGGGTTTTGATAATTCAAAACAAATGTGCTCTAAAGGTCAAGATAAAGATTCATGTCAATATGATTCTGGTGGTCCAGGATTCTGGCGTAATGGTAGATTATTTTTAATAGGAATAATTAGTTATGGTAAGCCATGCGGCACAAATGAACCAGCTGTAAATGTAAAAATAACATCATTCCTAAATTGGATTGAATATCAAACACAAGAGACTTATTGCAAAGTATATAACTAAAAAAACCAAAATTTAAAATATTTTTTTTTTTTTTCAAAATTTTGAATTATTTTTTTTTTCAAAATTTTAATTTTAATTATTTTTATTTGCGGTTATTGTTGTTGTTGTTGTTTGTATCTTTTTATAATTTTATTTTTTTTAAGTTTGTTATGTGATATGTGAAAAAAAAATAACAAAAACCAAATACCAATACATATAAATAAAATCTGAATATGGTCTAGATAACAAAAAAAAAAAAGAAAAAAAAATTAAAAAAAAATCGTTTTATTTTTCATAACAATAAAATAAGATGTTGAGATTCTGTACTCTCATTTGTATTTTTGAGTCAAATAAAACAATAGGAAGCAAAAAATAAAAATAACAAAAATTGAATAACCCAAGATTATAATAGAAGAAAAAAGTATTTGTGAGACATAAAACAAAACAAAAAAAAAAAAAACAGAACAAAAATAAAATCTGAGGTATAAAAAGGATAAAAGTATAAATTCAAGGGTCGACCACTTAAAGAAGAAATTTTTGTTCCGCACCTGTATAATGTACAAAGGAATCTTCAGAAATAACAAAAAAAATAATTTTTTTTTTCTTTTTTCTTGTTTTTGTTATTTTCTTTTCTGAATAGAATATAAAGAAGCTATTTTTTTTCTCTCAATATAATAAGAGGGTGTATAACAATAGAAAGAAATAAAATTCATAACCTAGGATAATCAGAAAATAATAAAGGATATATTTATAAGGATACTATAATATTATATATATGTGTATATGTGTAACATTTTTGTGTTACTGGTATAGCTGGCTTTTGAGCACAGTAATAATACTAAATATGAGATTAATAGTGTTTTTTAAGCGACTGTATCCTGGCACAGGTTAAGCTCAATTTTGCAGACACAGAGTCAGGTACAGAGTTTCCTATTTGCATTTTTATTTAAGTTATGTAAGTATATACTGTTGTTAATTTATACTGTGAGATATAATATTTAGAGCAAGTACATCAGACGTCTATTAGAGACGAAAGCTGGCTATATTTTTGTACAATATTTATTATCATTCAATGCTATTAGTATAGAATGTGGTAGAATCTTACAACATTAGAAAATAAAGTAAAAAACATGATGTTAGTAGATTACAAAAACTTAAACTACATTAGAATACTAAAATAATACTAATATACAAAATTAAAAAATAAATAAAATGAAAGAAAAACGAAAAAAAAATAACTAGAGTAGACAAGAAAAAAGAAAAGAAAAACAAGACGAAAATAAATTGGTTAGTTAGCATTATTGTACATTATTATGCAGTCTACTTTTAGCAGTCCCAAAGCTTACGTGGGCAATTCTACTAATTGGCTTAAACCTACCATATTTTGTAGAGTAAAATAGAAAGAAGAACATCTCAGCGGTTCTGAAATAATTTCGATTGTTTCTTTTAATCAAAAAATTTGAAATTACGAGGTCTAATGCTAAAACGGTGGGAACAAGGTGGAAGTTTCAGTGAATCATTTCACGATAAAAATGTCTACGTGAGAAACTTAATGGAAATTGAAGCCTTTTGAATTGGAATGGCATATCACTTGGAATTATTGGGATACGTGGAATTAAAACGTCGTCCCCTTTGCTTTTTCTGGTAATTATTGTGGCTTCAATTACATTATCCATTAGTTTTCTTACGCAGAGTCTTGTTCCGTTACACAATTTTGAACCTACTTTCAACTGTAACGTGATGGTATAACTGGTGGTTCTAATGAATTCAGAAATTGCACGGGATAGTTGATAACTTGTTCTTCATCGATAATAGTATCAACAGATTTATATTTTGTTGGCATCGTTATTTTTTGCCGCAAATATGGATCTTTTTCTAGGCACCAATTGTGGTTTTTGTAATTGATTGGGATGTTTGGAAATACTTTGTTTATTAAATCATTTATTGTTGGCAATAAATGACAAAAATTTGGAGGAAATGAAATTTCGTTTGTATTAACTTCAACTGTAATTTTTCCTTCTCCAATTTCCAATAGTTGTTTAGAAAATATTTGTGCTGTATTATTTTGTAGTAAATGTACTCGCATGTTTGTTGACAATGATAACTTTTTAAGCAAGCATTTATTTCATCAGCAGGTGTTGACCGTGGAATAACCGGCAGTAATAAAGTTATAAAAAATATTAAATTGGCTAATATAAATCAAAATTAAAATTAAAATCTGTCAAAACAAAACGAAAAATCTCGCTTATGAGGGAGTACCGGAAATACAATTTTCAGTTACATAAAAACTTTATTTTTTTAAATATTGCGTATAGATGTTGGGAGTTGTATGGCGGCTGCCCGAACCACTCATATTATTGGAAAACGGTAAAAGATATGTTTGCTCATTATATTTGTAATAGATGTTGGGAGTTGTATGGCGGCTGTCCGAACCACTAAAAATTTTGAGAAACGGTAAAAGAGACGTATTTGTTTATTTTTGAGGCAGTATCTGAATAAACATTTTCACCTCTGTAACACCTTTGGTACTTAATACATTTGTGATAGGTGGCTGGGAGTTGTATGGCAGCTGTTCGAACCCGTCAGAATTTTAAAAAGCGGGAAGGGCTATAACCTTCCCCTCTGTTCCAGTAATATACTCTGAAAATTTCATTCAAATCGATACAGTAGTTTTCGGGTCTATAAATAAAGACAGACATAAAGACAGATATAAAGAATATAATTTTTATATATATATATGTAGTGCACTCTGTTTTGAAAATATGTTTCTATAGCTTTCAAAGAATTTTTTTCCAAACACTACATTTTAAATTAGGATTTAAACATCAAATCGGTTGGTATATGCTTGGTTAAACATTGCTCTTAAAAGCGTATCATATTAAATGTTTAGAATTATTTGATCAATAGAATCAAAGGCTTTTTTTACAGCTCAAAGAGCTCTCCTTTCTCCTTTTTGAATTTTTCTAATTTCCAATAATTTTTAACTTAAGTTTTTTAGTTATGTAAATCAGATCATAATTTCATTGTGTCACTACTTGTGCACTGACATAGAAATACTCTGCACACCAATTAAGTTAAAATCAATTTAAAAAAAGTAGAGGTGATCAAAATTGGGATTTAAACAAAAATTTAGAGTCCCAAGAACAATAGGTTTTGCTCAATTCCGAGTTTTGCTTTTAACATATTACACATTTAGTTATTTTTAAAATTAATATACATACTCACACACACATCTAAAAATATAATGTTATGTGTGATTAAATAATGATGATATCTAAGGTTATGTTGAATTTATTAAAGACAAAAAAACAAAAGAATAAGTTACGAAATTTTCTTTTATATTTATATGCTACTAAACAATTTTATTTCTGAATGTCCTGAATATTTTATTTCCTACTTATCTTTATATCAAGATTTTCAATTAATTTAAATTAAATTTCTATTCTAAATCAAAAATGTTAAAGATTATGAGTCAAATTTTATGTTTAATGAAATTATTTTTAAAATAAGTAGCATTTGTAAAGTTTTGCAATTGATTAAATCAAATCAAATTCAAGTCATTATTCAGAATTTCGTTTTAATCCGATTTTCATAATTCTTTCCGTTATCATATCCTCCTTCGTTATCCCTTTATTTTAATATGATTTAAAAATTCTCAATTGGCTAAAGTCTTTAATAAAAACGGTTCTTAATTTAAATTTTTGTTAGGCCATATTTTTTGTAAATTAATTTACATATATCAATTGGCCGGAAGGACGGAAGGTTATGGTCAGCGTTATAAATAAAATAAAATAAATTTCGTCGGGGTTTTTCAATATTAACAAAATGCGAGATCATAATTTTCATAAAACACAACAATTTTTTTTTTATTTCTTTTTATTTTATTTTTATTTATTTTTGTTTTATAACTATTTATGGTACGGGTATATAAGATTAGTTAGTTAGTTTGAAAGGACAGTAGCAATGCCCGTTAGCCAACAGAGTCAACAGACACAACTAAAATCGACAGCAAACAGATGCGTTGGCTGGGAAACATAAAAAACTGGTCTGAACTAACGATTGGATAATTAAATCCAGAACAGCAACCAATTTATGATGAGCAAAAAAAAAATCAAGTGACTGCTTATTTTCCAGAAGTGAAAATACCAAAAGAAGATAGCAAAATTTCTTGCAATTAAAAAACAAAAGTGTTAATGTTCGTCTTGAATTTATGTGGGTCATGAATATAAAGTTGATGATGCTTGGGAAACATATAAGATAAAATTTGATTCCACATTCAGGATCTTGAGGTTATAAATGAATTTTCATGACTTCTCTTTTGCCATCTAGAGATTTATACAATTTAGGGATGTGCACTTACTACCCTTTGTGTTTCACAAGAGAAGCGTTGAAATTCAGGTAATACGGATTTATTTTCCACTCAGCATGTATCCGTACCTACAAGATTTCTCTAAAAATGGGAGAGAAAAACCAGAAAATATACGACCATGACTAAGAGGAGCAAAACTGACTTTTAAGTCGCCGATAAGATGAATATCTCGTTTTTGGACTTTATGTAAATGTTTTAATAGAAGCACCAGTCAATATGTGGGAAGTATATTTCATTTTGTTCGCATCAAAGTTTAATAGATTTTCAAGAGATTTTCAAGAGGCCATAGGTGGGCTTTACAGGAACTAAGAAAACCTAAATATTTGACTGCGTTTTTCGAAATATAGAATTATCATCTTTCCAGATCATTTTCCGATTTAAGTGCTTTTCTAATATGCTGAAGTTTTCAAACCGCTTACGTTTATCTTCCAGAAACGAAATATCAGGAACAAAAATAGAAATTTTTCTGGAAATAGTATAGCTCTCAGGTTTTGAAATATTGAGTGAACCTGGACTCTGTTTCGAGTAAACTGGTGATGATATCTTTTTTGGTTGACGCAGTGATAGAAGTAGCTTAAAAATTTTATTGAAAACTTCAGGATGTCACTAGAATAAAATTGAAAGTTGTTGGTACGAAATCATTTATAATTGTAAGGAACAGTGTAGGTAATTTGCATCCCTACTGAGAATAAAGAAGAAAATAAATTTGAACCTCAAGGTAGGTAGAAGTCCGCTTTCCAGATTTTTCGGATAATAATTAGCGATTAGTTATTGTCTTTTTTTTATATTATTACCCAAATTTGGGTCAGAAAAACATTTATACTTCCGTACCTGTGGCTTTTGGAAGAGAAAAGAAAAGGGATAGTTAGAGAGAAGAAAAGGAGAAAGAAAGGTTCGACGAGGAGTAGCGAACTATGTTATAGATGTTCATTTGAATTTTTGTAAATACCCCTTCTTGGGAATGCTTGTAGTGGAATACGATTCCACATTCTAGAAGTTCTGACTATAAACGAATCCCCATAACCAGTCTTGAATCATTTTGGTATTTCCACGGTGTAGGGGTGGGCATTGTAGTCTCTGCCGTTCCTCGGCGGAATTACATAGGAGGCGGAAGTAGTGATTTTAGTTCTTCCGAGCATGTGCCTACTTCTTCGAATATCTATAAAATAGGGTTAGTGCTGCAACGATGACCAAGTAAAGCAAGTGTTGATGAAACATTTACGTCATAAATGAGACGAATAGCGCGTTGTTGTACTCTATCAAGAAAGCTTAAAGCGGTCTTTGAGTAGCCCGCCCATAGATGCGAGTTGTACATCTTAGGTTGAATGTAGGCCTTATAGATATTAAGCAGATCTTTAGGTGCCATATATGTCTTACATTGATTTAAAAAACCCAAACATTTTGCTACGCTTTTCGCAATTTCGAAAATATAGTCATTTATGAGCATATTTTGATTTACTCGGATTCCGAGAATGTTTAAGTTTTCTAGTAGCTGTAAGCTATCACCTTGAAATCTTAGAATAGGTTCGAATGGCATTAGTTTTTGCGTAACTAGGCAACTTTGAGTTTTGTTTTTAAACTAAACTTTTTTTGCTTTACCCTAGTCGGAAATTGTATGTTTACTAAGTCATGTTTTGTTGCCCATTATTGTTCTTTTGGCGTAGACTGAGGTAGCTGTAGCATTAGATTATTTAAGGAAATTGTAGGACGCTAGAAGTGGGCTGTCAATTGCAAAACTATGGATTAGGTTGAAAGTTGTTTGGAGGAGATCAATAATAAATAATAGAAAAAAAATGGAGAGAGGACACTTGCCCTGTGGAGCACCAGTATTAATTTGAAGTTGATCAGATGTAATTCCATCAACTGAACAAGAAAACGTTCAACCCATTTAGTGAAAATTGGACCTAGATCTATAGCATGACATTTTTCTATTAGAACACTATGCTATATTCGATCAAAAACTTTTGAAATATCACCAGACGGATGTATTAAGTTGAAGTTTAGCCTTTCCCATGGGTTAGGAAGCCATATTGACGATCATGAATTGTTTTCGGTGTAGCGTCTTGGTTGAATCGCTTTTTTATTTCTAGGACTCTTTTGGATAATTTTTTAAAACTACACGATTATGGAAATTAAGCATCTACTTTTCCTTCCGAAATTGTTCTGTATACCAATATTATTTGAATGTTTTTGTATAGAACCTCTTCCTTCTATATTATTGAACTTGCGGTAATCAGAATTGAACGGAAAGCCTAGCTTGTGTACTAGATTCCTATGAGCTAGTGACATGCACTAAATAATGCGAACACACCTTGAAACGTTAGCAAAATATCTTGTTAGTAGTTTGTTGGATTTGTATGGGCCATATTTCTAACAGAGTCTATGCAACAGCTGTTTGATCTCAGTCAGATTGTGTTTGCTATTATCACAAAACAAAAACAAGAATCGTTTCGTCAAAAAGGATTCGTCCCTTAAATTTTTTAATTACGGAGAGGTAAACGTTTCACATTTTTTTCAGTGTTTCTTTTCTTTTAAATTTCAAACGACCATCAATTTTTTTCAGAATATTTTCCTAAGCTATTTAACCTTAATTTTAAATTGCTTAAATACAAATTTCAGCGATAATTTTATTAATAAACCCTAAACTTACTACAAAATGTTGTCCTTTAAACACAACTAAAAATGACCATCAACAATTTAATTTGAAATCAACACATCCTGTTTATTTTTTTTTTATTTTTTCTCAAAATTTCACACCTTTTAAGAAACTAGCTTATAACAACCATAAATATTGTATTTTCTACGAGTCTTACTTAGATATTCACGTGCAATATCCTGAAAACAGTAAAATTTAAAAATTCTAAAATAAAAAAAAAAACAAATAAAAAATAAGAACAATAAAATAAAAAAATTACAAAAAAACTAAAAATAAAAAAAATATTTTGAAAATTTTCTTTTAACTTACCCCAACAGCAGTTGAAAATCCAAAGAAATAAAACAAACAAAACAAAAATAAGGGAAGAGTAAAAATAATAATAAAAAAAAAATAGAATATAAACAATCAAACAACATACTGACTTCTTGTGTCCTTTGTAAAATATTCAGACTTGAATAACTAGACCATAGCCATATATCTTCCGCAAAAAAATGAAAACAAAAAAAAAAAAAAACAAACAAAGTAAAAAAATAAAAATAAAAAATAATATTCTGTTTTATATATATATAGAAAAAAAAATGGAAAGGTCATCTACAACTAACTTGGCTAGGATCTTTATCCTTTCTTGTTGTATCATATCATTATTTTATATATATTAACACACACATATATATATATATATCTATATATATAACTCTATTATTATATTTTATTGTATCTGTATATGAACGTATATATTGTGATATTTTTATATTTGTATTGAAGTCATTCGCTTCCTTAAAACGTCACTAACATACCATCATCATCATCATCATCATCATCATCATCATGAACGTCACCAACTATCATTATCACTATCATAATCATCATCATCATTATTGTTGTAGTCCTTTTGGGTAACACTCTCTTAAAGATCCATACATAGATTTATAAACACTATCCGTAAGCATTTTATTCACAATTTAGAATTTTGTTTGTATGTTTTATTCGTCACAGAAAACACAGAACATAAACAACAAAAAAAACAAATTTAAAAAAAAACAAAAAAAACAAGGATATAGAAATGAAGATTGGAATAGAAAAAGGAAATAAAAAAGGAATAAAAACAATTTGTTCAGAAATTGCACTTTCTCTTCCTTTTCAATAACAAGAAAAAAAAAATAAAAAAAAACAGAAAAAAGAACAAATAAAAGAAAAAATAAATAAAAGCGAAATGGAATTCCTCGAAATTGAGATTTTCTTTAGCAGAAGTTGAATGATCTCACAAGTTTTTTTCTTGTGTGTGTTCGAATATTTTCGAGAAAAAATAAAAAAAACAGAAGAAAAAAGAAAAATTGGGAAAATAAAATAAAAAAAATTTGAAAGATATGCAAGGATATCGAATTTGGCGTTAAGTCGAGACTATGTGGGTTACTAGTTATCAAACTATTTTTAGTATATTGTATATGTATAAACACATACATTGGTATATATAAATATATATATATATATGGTATATAAAATGGTTAACAAAAAACAAAAATAATAAAATCAAAATTGAATATGGAAAATAGCTATTGCTTTACGTATTCATTTATATTATAGATGAGGCGATATATACAAATATAATATATATATATATACATATGTATGTGCATATATTATATATATTCCTTTGATTTGCATGTTTTCTCATATAAAATTTTATTGGATTGGAAAGTTTTTATTTTAATTTTTCTGTTTTTTTATTATACTTTTGTTTTTTTTCACTTTGATTGTTATCCCATTTAGCACAAAACTAATAAAAAGGAAAACAACAAAAATAGTGTTTTTGTTTTTTTTTTTTTTGTTAATAAATATGTTATTCTAAAACTTGTACTTTCTATAACTGCTCGTCTATAACCAATCAGTTGGTTGGTTGACTGGTTAGTTCGTCGTACGATAAGGTCGGTGTACCCAACTCTTACATTTATTTTTATGTTATTGTTTTTTTTTTTGACGATTTACTGTTAGATATCTGTTCCATTTATATAATAAAACAAAACAACAAAAATTTTAAAAATATTTTTTTTTCTGTTTTTGTTTTGTGAATAGTTCTTACGTACATATATAAATATGATACAGAGTGTTTAAAAAATATATTTTGTTTGTATAAAATATTATTGTGTAAAGGGTAACTTAGATTTCGTTTTATTGTTAGTTACTTGAGATTATAATAAAATTATATAATTTCTTTAAAAGATGAATACTAATTGAAAGGACGTACAACAGTTGAGTGAACGTCGTGTTTGAGATGTCAACTAAATGGTCTTTTTTATTCAAAATAGATTATAGTTAGAGGATAGAAATTTATGAAAGTGTAAAGAGTTTGAGCTCGAAATTTAAAAGAGCCTTCGAAAAAGTCTGGCACACTGGACTGCTCAAAATAAAAAAAAAATGTACCGCATCGCTACGATAAACTTTTATCATCATATTTGCCAAAGAGAATGTTTTTTGTTAAGCAGAATGCTAAAGCAAATTGAATCCAGAGTAGTGTCCTAGGACCCTTGTTATATACTTCATTTTTACATCAGACCATCCAACATCATCGGGCGTTCTCATTTCTACTTTTGCTGATAATACATGCCCTGGCGTCGCATTCCGATTCAAGTTTAGCTTCCGAAAAACTTCAGAATAAATTGATAGATATGCAAAACTGGCTAAAAAGTAGAAGAAGCTAAACCAATGAATCCAAACTTCTTTATAATACTTTTACCCAACCGTAAAATGAAATTTTATTTCGGTTCAATTAAACAACAGAGATTTTGTACAATGCACTTAGACAGACGCTTGGAACTTGAAAAAGTCATTTAAGAATAAATTTCAATAAACTTTACTAGCTGATAGGACGGTGCACCAAGTTGTCTTTATAGTGTAAATTAGCAGCATATAAAGCTATCATTAGGCCAATCTGAAATTAGGAGGTTGAGCTATAGGAAATCTAACAAGCGCAACATTGAAATAGTTGAATTTTTTCAGTCCAAGGTATTCTTATACATCATCAATGCTGTTTGGTACGTGCGCAATAACAGAATAAGATTGGATTTAAATATTTCATTTGTTAACAACATAATTAAAAAGATAACTGAAAAATATTCATATCGCCTTGAAATGTACTCAAAATCTTTTGCGCCTCAACTAATCAATAACAAATTACCAAGCAAGCGTAGACTGAAACGTTTCAGAACACTGAATTTAAAAATCAGATTTACTTACGCTATCAGTCTAACTTGGACTTTTCCAATTAGATACATGTCCAACTACTTTCAAAAATTGAACTAAATATCTTTTTTTAATGGTTAAGGCAGTTGGACAGAATAAAGATACAAAAAAAAAAAAAAACACTTCAAACTACAAAACATCTTCTCAATACTTTTATAAGAGTTGATAAAGTTGAACACTTTCCCATGGTTTTTTTAAAAAAATAATTTGATTTCTTCAATTTTGGATATTTGCAAGCTATGAAGGAAAATTATATTCAGTAGTGAAATAAAATTTATTTAACTTATTAAATTTTGAAATTATTAATAAAATAAAAAAATAAAGTAAAACTAAAGTAAAAATATTAAAGATTAACATTTGTTAAAAAAAATTGCATATACTTTGGCTGAATTTAATATTGGAGTCAAAAATGTTAAAGAATTTAAAGAAATAAAATTTGACATTCAAATTATGATGTAAGGTTATCCAGCTTGAATAAGAAGAAAAAAATACATTTATGTATATATTTATATATATATATATATTATAGACATAAATACATAGATACTACAATATTATTTTCAATTAATATAAATTGATTTAAACTTGAAACAAATAATTATTAAAACATTGACACTTTTCTGACAAAATATAATCCAAATGAACGCTTTTCACATCCTTAAACATCATATCCTATCGGTCTGAAGGCAAAAAGTCAATATTATACCTTGAAAAATAGTATGTTCGATCATTATTAATAAATAAATTTACCTTACTTAGATTTAATTTATAATAGAAGGACACTGCTGAAATTCTTGTCAACAGAGTGTGAAATTATGATGGATAATATACCTAACTATACCTAATTCAAACTTAATTAAAAACATGAGGCTTAAGTTCTTGAGCTGAAAATATATCATATGTCTTAACCTGTGCTGTGTATACTATTTTAATATTTGAAAAATAATTATCTGATTTGAATATTGTGTCAGTTGAAGATTAGTATCGTTTCATTGCTCAGGATATTAGTTTATAGTTGGTTTGAAAGAATATTACAGGTTCCTTATAAACAACAGATAACTACTATGGCTACTTCAAAACAAGAATAAGTATTTTCAAAAAATATAGTCCAAAGACCCGGTAATATTGCAAAAGCCAATTTTTTATGTTGCCTTCCATAATAGGAATATTGTAAACAATGTAGTTAATGAGTCCCGGTGATGTTGTGAAAATAATTTTTTTTATGCTTCAATCAATATTTTAATGAATATCAGTACTACGCACAAAGTTTAGAAAATTGACAATTTTTCGCAATATTTTGTTTTCAAAAATTTTGATGGTTCCATAACACATCTACATTCATTTCAATACCACTCAAACTTAATATTTCAAAACTTTATTATTAGCCAATAGCTATATTTTTAACGCACTTCCTCCATTTGCGAGTTATCATATCATCATACCAAAATATTTTGCGAAATATTTATATAGTATGATAATATTATTCTTCATTATAGTGACGCTGATGACTCGCTACTTATTTCACATGTTATGATTTTGTTCCATTTATTCATTTAATTTTTTACATTTTCCACCAACTAACGATTTTATTATTTAGCAAAATTAGTTACCGCTGCAACTTCAATTATTCTTTTCTTTAATCAGTAGCTACATCTGGCCAGTCACTAGTATAAAAAAAAATGAAGTATGATACCAAGAATATTTCCTTGGACTAGGAAAGTAACATTTGAGTGTTTACAGGAGTATAGTCTTATCTTTGCTAATTAAATTTATATACAATTTTATACAAAATAAAATAAAAACATATATATATATATTATATACTTTGATCGAATTTCGATACACTCTTTTTCTGAAAATTTAACTTTTAAAAGTCTTCATTTCAATTGATGATGGTTAAAAGTAAAATTTCAATGTCAAATGTATGTAATAAATTCTATATACATAATATACTATTTCTATAAATGTATATAAAAATGATTATATATGAAATATTTTCATTGATAGTGATACTTTTTTTTATATTATATACATATATTATATATAAAATATTATTTTTAAAATTCTATTTTATATATTTGGGTTAAAAAAAAAATCTATAAATTTTTACTTTTCTATTTTGAAGCTGTCAAAAAAAATATATATTATGTATAGATATAATATATATCTAGATATAATAGATATTATATATATACATTTTTATACAATTATATTTTATAAAAAAATATTTTTTTTAAATTTTATTTAGTTTTTCTTTTTTTTTTTTTATATAAATAAATAAATATTATATTATATATTATTATATATATATATAATATATACATATACATTAATATTGGTAGATATTTAAAAAAAAAAATTATTTTTCAAATTTTGGTTATTGTAAATTCATTTGATTTTGAATTGAATATGAAAATAACACGGGTTTACATAGGAAAAATCAAATACAACATCAATTACAACAACACCAAGAAAAATTTACCTATATAAATATTGTACTATGATGGCTGGCTGGCTTGGTTGGCCAGTATATAATGATCAAGTGATTGACTTGACTATATAAGAATCATGTGGTAAGGAATATTTAAATTTTGTGGTATAAAATAAAATTGTTTAGTTATATTTTATTTTGTTTAAAACACATATACATGCATGCATGAATATTATATGATGTATATATGTGTGTATACAAATTTTTGGTTGAATTTTTATGACATTTGAATGTAAAAATTTTGCAAAAACCAAAACAAACCGAAAACTAAAACTGGCACATAAATCATACATAAATCATTTATTTTTCCAAAAAACAAAAAAAAAAAGCAAAATAAAAAAAAACAAATTTTGTAGACAAAAAGAAAACACGATTTTAACGAATTTCAAGTTAAATTCAATCAATAGAGTTGGTTGAAAACTTTAATTTAATTTTTTTTTATTTAGTGAGAGAAAAAAGTTTTTTCTCTTTATTTTTTTTAATTTGAAAAATCAAACTGCTTTCATGGAGTTTTTCGGGTCATTTAAGGATAAAATTTTAAACAAAGGTTTAATTTTTTTTTTAATTTTCAAAATCCGTTAAATTATTGAAAAAATTAACTTTTATGCTGAAATATATATGCATAATTTATTTTTATGCGTTTCTAGCAATCAGACCAAAGCTGATTTGTAATATTTGAGATATTACAAAGAACATTTTTTGAAAATTAAAAATATTTTTTTATTTTTTGTAAATTGAAAATTTTTTAAATTATGTTTAAAAAGCATTTAAAGTTAAAGAATGGAGAAAATCATTATTTTTCATTAAAAATTTTTAATTAAACATTTTGATGGATAATTGTCTTATGTGGAGACCAACATTATTGAGTTGGGTCGTGTATAATTGAAGTATTACAAGTTTATTAATATAAAGCAATAACTGACTTGAACAGGATCGAAAGATAAAGCCAACTGGTATAATGTTGTATAGTGGTTATGCGATTTGATTACGAATCATAATGCTGACTACTTATCAGAATGTTTGGGTCAAATTCACCTCAGGGCATATTCGATTTTGAATATTTTTTAATATTATTGTTTTGAATACAATTTGGTTGTCTGAAATAACATGGAACTATGCTATTATGAAAGGGGAATTACTCTATACAATACTTGGATGTATTTTTTTACAACTTAAATTTTTAGATTGTTATACATGGATAGAAGTTAGCGAGCACATTACAATTGATAGTTTTTATGCTAATGAGGAAAGCAATACTTTATTTATTTAATTTTATGATATTTTGAACATTTTTAGTTCAAATAACGTATATAAAAAGTACATTGCTAAAAGAAGTAGCAACATTTTATTTTATGGTTATCATTAACAAAACTAAGGCTGATACTCAAACATCTAAAAGATTGCAAATTTACACAACGCAACTATCAATTGGAAAAATACTGTTTAAATTTAAAAAAATATAGTGAATGTATTTTCCGTAATTAAAAATCCAATTTTCTTTCGCTAATAAATTAATATTGATTTAGAAAATATAGATATTTTTAAAGCAATATACTTTCTTCATCAGTACTTGCGACATTAAGTGATAGGAATTTGTTAGACCGTCATTCTAAAAATATTAATCTTATTCTAAAACTGTATGAATAAAGTAACAATTTCCTTGGATGGTACGAAGTTATAATGTCAATTTTTAAAAATTATTAAATAACTTGCAATTTGCTTTGTGCACAAACTTCTAATACACTGTTTGTAATCGTAATTATATCTAAGCTGTGATATACCGGTAGAGTCTAATCGGATTACTTACTTTACGTACTGAGGTGACAAATAGACCATATAAATTGGGCCTGATTGATTGGGCTGCTACTCAGGTGGGCTCTGCTCCCATGCATAGAATTAGAATTACATTAACATCCAGAAATGTTCGTTCTTTGGAAAATGTTTGTCGTGACTTAATTCAAGAAGCAAACAATAAAAAATTACGTGTTAAGGGTCCTGTATGCATGCCTACTAAAGTTCTCCGAATTACAACTCGTAAAACATCTTGCGGTGAAGATTCAAAAACGTGGGATAGATTCCAGATGAGGATCCATAAAAGAATAATTGATCTTCACTCTCCATCAGAAGTTGTTAGAAAGATTACATCGATCAACATTGAATCTGGAGTAGAAGTGGAAGTTACTATTTATACTATTTGCCAACTAAAAAAATGCAGAATAAAAAAATTGTCAAAATTTGTTGCATTCATTTAAAAAAAAAAAAAGTGAAAAGTGAACTGCAAGCAATGATCTTTGTTTACTTAAACTATGCAAATTAATGATAAGCATGCAAAGTATTCATTTTTGATTTGTTTTCCTTGATTCAGTTCTTTTAATACAGTTCTACAGTTACAAAAATTAATTAATTACGAGTTATATCTCTCCCAAAATAACTTGACATATTAGTTAAAACGTTAATTTCTTTATTTCAATTTAAAAAAAAAATAATTAATTTTAAAATTGATGTATCAAAATGTGTTCGTCAATCGGTTAAATTACTTCGATAAATTTAATACCAATTAAAATGTTAGATGAAACAAGAATAGTGTCTGTTATCAATTAAGTTAATAAAAAATTAGGTTTATTCTTGTTATGTAAGTAAGACCCATAAAAATTTTAAATTTAAACAAAATTGTACAACTTTTAGATAACACTGTGTCATAGAGTATCGGTTATAATAAAGTTATTTAATTTAGTATTTTGGTCAAATTTTGATCTTACACACAACACATAGATTTCTGTTAAAATAAAATTCAGTAAAATACATATTGTCTTCAGTTCATATTGTACTTTTCTCATATTCGTGCTTATATAATTAATCTGTTATTAATTAAATTGGGATTTTGAAAATTAAAATGTAGCTAACGATCCTGGATAATTTAAGGCATTTAAAGCATATTAAACGGAATCTTAAGACATATCTGCTTTGTTTTGATTTAAGCAAAAAAATATTTTTAAAAATTGTGGTCCGAGCCAGAATGGACCATGTAAAAAAAATACCTTAGAATTAATTGCAATAGAAAAAGGTTAATCACTTCAAGTAGTTTAGTCCTTTTAGAAAAATAATTGTAATCATGTGCGAATTCGTTCAATGTTACTTGTTTTCTTTGCATAATGACAGAAATTTTTATTTTCTAATAGAAAATGACAAAAACTCATTAAATATTAAATATTGGCGCTTGGTCCATTCTGGCTGGTACCGCCTCGTTAATAGACTAGTATCAAATTAATGCCTATTGAATACTAATGATTAATAAATATTGTTGAATGTTGACACAATTTTAATAATAGATAAAATGATTTTTCTTGTAAGTGCATAAATCCATATCGCATAAAATTTTCACTTCCCTGTATTGAAACAGAAAAGTTGACAAATTGTTTTGGGTATAAATTATTTAAAATTTCTCTTAATTTTTGACGATTTGCAGTTTGTTTTGTAATAAAATTCGCTAAAAATTTCAGTAAATTATTCTAAAACAATAATTTCTTTGTTTTCTTTCTATTTTTCGTTAATTTTAATTTTTCGATTCACTTCTATAAAAGTTCCGGTTAATCACTAATAATTCTTTGTTATTTTGTTGAATTGATTCTTTACGTACGCTTTAAATAAGTCTAAAACATGTGAGTTTTTAGAATTATATATCCTTAATATCTAAGTGTATATAGGTACGTAACTACATACTATATGTCAGACAGAACACTTGGAGAGTTGGATTTTAAGCTTAAACAAAATAGACTATAGAGTCACTATGAAAAATTAAATACGCATTGTAGTAAATTTATTTATTTATTTACTTTTATGTATGTTATACAATGAGACGATTAATCTCTACAATGTGTATAATCAAGTTAGGTGAGTAGAAAATAATTAAAATAGTATAACTAAAAAGAAATTAAATACAATAGAAAATAGGAAATTAAAAGTTAAACCAAAATATACAATTTAAACAAAACTAAGATGAAAAACATAATAAGAAAATCTGAGAATAAAAATACAATATGTCAAAAATTAAATTACTGTTAAAATACAAACTCTTAAAATACTCGAAACAGAGTCGGAGTAAATAAAATAAAGAAATTTAAAATATCTTCTGGTTTTACTAATTTTATTTATTTTATTAATTTATTTCTCCTTAATTATAATATGTTTTTTTGTTTTATAGATTTTAATTTTAGTTATAGCTTATACTATGTATTTACACCTATGATTCTTTTTATTTAGCTTATTGCTATACTTTTATTTTATTTTTTGTTTTTAATATTTAGTTTTAAGGAAAAAATGGCTAGACAAAACCTTCTTAATTTTATTTTTATATAAAACTTACTTAAATGTAACCTATAACTAACTAAAGATATTATAACTTAATCTATAATCGCTGCAATGAGCGGATTTTCTAATTATTGACAACTTTTCAAAAAAGCGGGTAGCATTTTATCAATATGTTCGTATAGAGTATTTACATATGGTAATTCGTGTATAGTTTTTTTGTAGAAAAATAAAAAGGTTTAGAAAGTATCATTTTTAAGATTGCATTTGCTTTGTTTGCAGTATTGCTAAATTTGTTTTGGCGGCCTGTGCCCAAACGGGGTAGCCGTATGTGAGCGCTCTGCGAAAAATTGCTTTAAAAAGAAGAAGTTTATTTTCTATATGAAGATAAGATTTACGGTTTATTAATGGATATAACTGCCTAATGCAAAAGTGAATCTTGTTAATTGTTTTCATGATTTGTGTCTTGAATAGCAATTTTTTATATGTAATAAATTTATTTTCCCAAACTATTTCAGAGATGTTTATATTTAGATGGTTTTCTTGGAAACCTGGTTTTCATCTCGTGGTTTTCTTCTCGGTTTTCTCACCGTTGATTTTGATTTTCCACTTGTAATAAAAGTCGTGAATATGAGAAAAACCATTTTCAAGATTAGTTATTATCTCGCTTTTACTAATTTTAATAGAGACATAGTGTTATATCAACTTTGTAACTAAAAACTATTTTCTTTGAACGTAAGTCTTAAATCAATAATTATTAAAGGAGTATTTCGTTCATTTAACACTGCTAGAGCTCAGCAGTAGATAATTCCAGTACAGTTCGATGAACGAAACACTCCTTTAATAATTATTGTTCACATTATTGACTCCATCCAGTTTTCGCACTATGATATATATAATTGGTTATAAATTAATAAAATTGACAAATTGAGCCAAATTACAAGCAACATACAAATTTAAAGTTAACACAGAACCCAAATAGGGTATAATTTTAGAAACAATTTTAGGTATAATTTTTTGTGTGATGATATAAAATTTTTTCGGTTTTATGGATGATTGTTACAAATAGTGTTTGGACATCTTCAATATTTGAAAATTATTTATTTTATGGATTCTAATAATATCAAAAATTTGTATTGATTTGTTTTAAGTAATTAATAATATTTAGCATTAAGATCTCATAACTAATTTTATTTTAAATTGGGTCTGCCCCAGTCGACAGAATACTTTATTGACGTAGCTTAATTGAGTAATTTGTTTTTTTCGGTCTACTATTTGATGATAGATTTATAAAAATTTTTGCTGGCAGGTGGTCTTCTATTCTTTTGGCATAATTTTTACTTTTTCTTTCAATAACTTGTTGTATCATAGGTAAGTTTAGGTCCTTAGGAAGGTTGGAATGTAGCATGGCACATTAGTAATCGTTTTCGTTGTTTTCAACTGGAATTTTTGGATTATTTCCAGATTACTTTTGCACATGTTTTTCCAGATTTGGCATCCGTAAGATTTTTATTTATGACTTACAGAGGTTTAAGGCGAATATTAACAACATTGTTCGCTCTTTCATACAAAACTTTTCTTCTTCCTTTTTCTTTCCTTTCCTCCTTTCGTCTAACTATCCTTTTCTTTTTCAAATAGTCAACGGTACGCAAGTACTTAAAGGTTTTGGCTATAATATAAAAAAAAAGATCATATTGAATGACTTTGTAGATGAGGACTTTCATTTTCAGACTCAACGATGATTTTCTTCCAATTAGCCAGTGCAGAGAAAGAAATCATTTTTAGTTTAAGCTGTATTTTTTTGTTGTCTCTATATGTTTCCTCCAGGTTAATCTTCTATCGAGATGAGTTTCTAAGTATTTCACTACATTGGTTTGATGTATTTCTATACCCTTAACGAATACAGATGGAAATATTTCTCTGTTCAATGTGAATGTGATGTGGGGACTCTTGTTTTCATTCACTTTCATTTTTAATTTGTCTAGCCTTCGATTCAACCCAGATGGGACTATGACCGTTTGGATGCTATTCTTAGACATTTGTCAGTGCTCAATGTCGATGTGTCGTTTGCAAAAGGAAATAGGAACACTTGACTGTTTTCCGGGAGAGCAGAGGTAAATTTAATACATCATTTGGATTCAGAGGATTAAATACATAGGTATTGTAAAAAAAAGCAAAAGTTAAGAGCAAATTAGGTATCATAATAGTGAAACATCTTGTATCTGTGAATTGGTTTTGTGAAGACTATTTTATGGAAGAGTTATGTCACATTATGGTAGCATTTGACATAATGCAGTGTGGTTTCGTATGTTAAAGTTATTTTGATTTATCTCTGAAATGTTTAAATCTGAATAAGGCAACTGATGTTCTTTTAATATTATTATTTCAACCTGAAATTGAACCAGATTTTATATGCAAACATTTTTCTTCTTTAGTACTCGTGAGTTTTACAATTATTTAGTCTTCAATCAATTTATTTATTTTTATTTTCTTTTTCTCAATTGAGCTCAGTCGCGCATATAGACAAAATGTATTTTACTTCTATTCTAAACCAATCTCTTTATCTTAGACTGTGTTTTAACCATTGATTCGGCTTGTTGCAGAATGGTCTTATGACATGTACATAACCGAGTTTAATCGAACTTCAGAAGATAGGTGTTCACAAAGCTTAATGAAATTAAAAATTTTCCCCAAAGTTTATCAAACCTCAGTATTTTACTTGAATTTTTGTATTTTTTAATTGCTGCCTTACTTAAATTTTATAATTTAGAAATTTGTATAAAAATCAATCAACCACCTTGAGGTATTCAATAATATTAATATAAGAAATCAATATTCACAATTATATTGTTATGTAGAAAGAAAAAGGAAAAGCGAATCACAAATAATTTTTTTGTTTATGAAAACGAAAAAAATTTCCATTATGAAAAAAATTTTTCCGACGGGAAATTTGTGTTTTGTTTTGGATATATCAGGAATTTAGAAAAAAAAATGTAAAAACGTGTTTTACAGAATATTACAAAAATATGAATATTTATCTTAAAATAATATACTGAATATTGGTGGATTAATTTTCGGTGAGTTGATTTGAAAGAAGGACAATTTGATAATAAATGAAAATTATTTAAAATTATAAAATTGTATCTGTTATAGCCTGTATACTATTTCATTTTTTATTTCTATACAATAAGATATAGCCATACAATTACTAGCCAGTAGTAATATTAGATATAATGTTTAAGTCGTAGTTAGTCTCACTTTTTGAACGGCTCAAATTCAACACTACTGGTTAGGCCTCAAATCATTTTATATTCTTAAGCTACCCACAGACGGAGACACTTGGTGTCGGCACATTCTGGCTACTTAAGCAGCCATTTGCCTATACACGCAGCAACATTTTTGTGCACAAGAGCGGCTACCGCATCTTAAAAAAAAAATTAGTATGGAATGAATAACGATCAATGGATAAAAATGTATGAGTATTCAATTTGTTTGTAAAATTTAGTTTGTTTTTGTTTTTTAAAACTTGTTTTGCTTGTAAAAGAGTTTTTAAAAAATTTACCAAGAAAACAAACCAGAAGTTTTTTAAATGAAGAACAATTTAAAATCATAATTTATAAGATTGCATTTAACAAGATCGTACTATACTTTTTATTATTATTATTAAACCATAATTTAAATTGAATTTGTATGTCAAGATAAAATTTTTTTTTTTTTTTTCTCCTATTACTCCGCGTGGTAGCATAGGGCTTCGATAGTGAACCTCCATTCCTCTCTGTTGAGTACTACTTCCTTAATATCGTCCCAGGTATAATTGTTGACTGTTAATTCTTGATCGATTGTGCGTCTCGATGTGTTGTATGGTCTGCCGGGTCTCCTTTGTCCTTGTGGATTCCACTCTAGAGCTCTTCTTGCTATATCACTTTCTGATTTCCTTAGTGTATGACCTATCCATTTCCATTTTTTCCTATTTATCTGTCTGTTGATAGGTTCTTCTCCAGTTATCATCCATAAATCCTCGTTGCTAATTCTTGCCGGCCAGAATATTCTGCATATAATTCTCAAGCACTTGTTGATGAATACTTGTAGCTTCTGTTTGATTCTGACCGAAGTGAGCCATGTTTCACTGCCATATATTAATGTTGACTTAACACATGCTCTGAATATTGTTAGCTTTGTTGTTCTCGATATTTGGTTGCTCCGCCATATCTTCATTAGGCTCCCAAATGTTCTTCTTGCCTTATTTATACGGCTGTTGACATCTTCTGTTGCACCTCCTCGTGATGTTATAATGCTCCCCAGGTAGTTGAATTCTTCTACGTATTCTATCTGTTGTCCACTCACTGTTATTGGCTCACTATAACTATTGTTTGTCCTCATTGCTTTGGTTTTCTCGATATTTAATTCCAGTCCCGATTTCTTTGCTTCTTCCTGTAATCTGTTGACTTTGTTCTGTAGGTCCCTTTGATTTTTTGATATGAGGCATACATCATCTGCGTAATCTAAGTCTTCTAAGTTTCCGAAGAGATCCCATTCTATTCCGTTTATTCCAGTGCAAACTTCTCTTAGAATGTCGTCTAGTATTGTGTTGAAGAGAAGTGGAGATAGTGGACATCCTTGTCTAACTCCTATATTGGTGTAGAATGGGTCACTGATCTTACCTCTGTGTTGAACTGTTGTCTCTGCATCTTCATACATCGCTTTGATGATGTTGATGATTTTTTCAGGAACTCCCTTCTTTGTAAGTGTTCTCCATATTGCGCATCTCTTGACTGTGTCGAATGCTTTCTTAAAATCTATGAATAGTAGATATAGTGGGGCATTCCATTCTACTGATTGTTCAACTATGACCCGTAAAGTATTTGCCTGGTCTACACAGCTTCGGTTTGGTCTGAAACCTGCCTGCTCTTTCCGTAGTATTGGTTCTAGTACTTCTTCTAATCTTTTCTTTATAATAATTGCTATTATCTTATGAATAGTATTTAGAACCGTGATTCCTCTCCAGTTGCTGCAAGATAAAATAATTAACAAAAAAAACCTAATTAAGAAAAACAATGTAGATATAATAACAAAAAATAATAAAAAGACTAGAAAAAAAATTATATGAAATGAGCGTACACTTTCCGTTAAATGTTTACGTCTTTAAAAAAATTTGAACTGAAGTATCCAAAATGTGTCTACACATCATTACACTCGTAAATATTTTATAGACAACTTCAAAAGACACCAACGAAAAATCAAAAATTTTTGATTTTACGAACACCAAGTGTCTGAATTGTGTCTTTTCATTACAGACGAAGACACTTTGAAGACAACTCCAGAAAATTTTAATATTGAATACTTGGTGACGACATCAAGTATCTCCGTCTGTAGGTAGCTTAAGGGCCTTCTATAGCTCAAATTTGGACTATTTGTATATCTGCCATCATATGAAAACAAGTTTTTTTTTTGTTTTTTAAAAAGGTTTATCGCTTTATTGAGGTTTATCAAGCCCACGAAAACAGTTTTCAATGGATAGAAATTCTTCAACTTCAATAATTCCCTGTCATTAATTGCCAGTATTTTATAAGCAGAATCTACTTTTGGTATTTATTTTTTATAATTTCACCGATTCATACTTTCAAATAATTTTTTGAGAAATAATGAAATACAATAAAATATCTGCTTGGTAAAGGATCTGAGTATACATGGACCGGCATCGAATTTTGTTTTTTTTTTATTCTGACAGATTTATGCTTAGGTCAAGCAAATTAGAGAGCTTGTTATAATTAACGTGAGCAACAGATCATCATCCGACATCGTTGATGAAACAAACATGGGTGTAAGAAACATTCTGTTATATAATAGAGAAATGCGATACAACAATACTGGCTTTATTATTTGATTATAATACAAAAACAGGCGTTTATAAAAATCTCGCTAAATGAAAATTCAGCTAATTAAAATCATGTCTTTTTTTTTGTATTTTATATTGGAAAAAGGGTAAACCTGTGTTAAAAAACATAATTTTCGGGATTACAGCATAGCTATAGATAATCTTAAATCGCGGAGTTTTGATTGACGGGCTTTTTGACGGGACATCATATATTTTCCTTTTTCTAAACTTACTTAACCTATCAGAAGTTGATAAATTTAATTTTTTTGTTTTGTTTATTATCTGATTATATGGTTCTACGTGTTTATTAGCTATGTGATTTTATACTTCCACGTTTGGTAGTAGTTTAAAATTACAGGTTAAAACCTCTGGCGAACAGTATTATTACATTAATATCAATTTCTGAATCAGGTGATGTACATATGGCATTGCATTAACATTGAAGGTAAGAGGAGCTTTTGCCTTCTCGTAAGCAAAATCTGCAACCATCTGTGTGTTACATACCAATTTTCATGTGCTTGATTACCTGATTTAATCGGTTTAAATTGAATTAAAAGAATGTCTTAGACTAGGCGTTTAAGCGTGCTATGCTTGGATCTAGTCTTAAAAATTGATTCATAGTTTGTTGATAATTTATTATTTAGTATGAATAATGTGTAGAAAATTTGAAGGTGGTTACTTTGAGAAAATGTTATTAGAACAGTCTCCTCTTACAATCATATTTCTATTATTTAATCTATAAAAGTTTGGCTGCAACTTCTTAGATGTCTCTGAAATCTCTCCAAAACTCTTACATATGTTTTTATTAATCAATTAGATCCTATTTTCCCTGTCTCTGCAGCTAATTATTACTACAATTCGAGAGAGTTAAATCCCTAATTCCAAATATAATTTTTAATGATTGGAAATCAAATATTTTGTATCAACATAAAATTAATTTCTATAATTTTTTTCTTTTAAATACCCGGCGAATATCCAATAACATTCTCATATAAACTTTAAGCTAGCCACTAGTCAAAGCAAATTATATACATTTTTCTAAATATATTTATTATATTACATTTCTCGAAAAAAAATTCAATTAAAATTAAAAAAAAAAAAAAAAAATTTTTATACCAACATAAAATAGTAATTGTTAGGTATTTGGAAAATATACCTACTGAAATTAATAAAAAAAAAAAACAGTAATCAAAAACATTATGAACAAAAAATTCAATTGCAACACTATTCAATAACTCTATCCATTCTAATTAATTTTTCGATAATTCTTAAGCTTTTGACATATTAAGTACAGTTATTTGATAAAGTCTATAACTATCACTAAAATTTATGCTGATAGTTGGAAGAAAACTTTTAACTGTACATTGAAATCATTTCATAACTAATTGTTTGTACTGAAATGTTTTCGACATAGTGGTAAACATGTTTTAACATGTTTTGTTTTCCAAGTGGTTGGGCAGTAACTAACAACTCAGAACATATTTCCAATATCCATATTTGTTCTATATTATACGAAATTATTAATAATTGCTTTGATGTTAGAAAATGGTCACCATTATAGTTGATCACCCAATTGAGGTGTACTGCTTCGATTTCAGCTTCGATTTATAGGATTAAAACCACTATTTAAATTTTTTAAAAATGTTTTATTTAAATGTATTATGTTTTTGTGATTAGTTTGAAATATAATCCAACAGTAGTTGAATTATTAGACTGAAAATAACATGTACAATGTACAATTCGCTGTAATATTAAGGTAAACGAAATATATCAATTCGCTTAGCTATTAAAAATGTTAAACGGGTATTTTCAAAATAGTTTTGACATTAAACTTACAATTATATTAATCGAAAATGTGGATCTTGTGAAGAAGTTTCTATAGAAGTTTAATTATTTTTGTCTTAATTATGTCTTGTATAAAAAATTGCCTTAAGAATCTAATATATTAATGCCTACGCTAGTAATGTCTGTAAAATGTTCCAACTCTATGAATTAATATTAAAAGCAATGACACGAGCCCAAAAATTTAAATGTACAGCTTTTTCAAAACATTACCGCAAAAAATTACAGGTTAAGGAATCAAAAATATTAAAAAAAGTTGAGTACAAAACACTGAAGAAGTCTGCAAGTAGTAGACGACATACCCGTATCTGTATGATAAGCATATAAGTAAAATTAAAAGGAAAATATTCGACTATGTTCACTGTTATACCAAAATTTTACTCTAACGCTAGAAAACAAGTTTTTATAAAAATTAAAAAACAATTTTTCAAATAAATTATCAATAGAAAAATATATCTAAGTTCCAAACCCATATAGTAAAACTATATATTTAATACAAAAACCAAATAATATCATCTGAATATGCATGTTTATACGGGTAGAAAAGTGGTAGAATTCTACCAAAATTTAAAGGTGATTTCGGTAAGGGGTAAGCAAATCTACAAAAATTTTAAATTTCTAGTAGATTTTTGACGTTTAAATTTTTTTTTTTTTTGAAATATGTCAGTGTCAAAATATTTTTATTATTTTTTATTCACAAAAAACAAGGAAATTGTTGTTGACAACGTAATTTTTGGATCGAATATTAATCAAATAAAAAAATATAAATTATACAAATAATAATAATGTTGGATTGACACTAGAATAATAATCAAAATTTATTTATTTATTTCTTTGCCAATAATTTCAATTCCGGCCAACTTGATATTTCAATAATCTGACAGCAACATTGCAAAAATCTACCAGTTTTTTTTACGTATGAACATGAAGGTTGACTTTTGCGGCAGATTTCTGCCTCGTATAAACATGGGCAATAAGAACAAAATACCCTATGTATCAAAAAATGTTTGCTTCAACTGGACGATATGCAAAGAAAAATTAATTGATTTGAGTTAAATATTTAAAAGAAGCGAAAAGAAATATATTTTAAATATTTGACCGTTGAATGCTACGCCGGGAAAAGGTAGTATCATTTAATATGAAATGTGTAAAGAAGCAATAAAATTCAAAGAACAACAAAATTAATTATTGATATCCGTAATATTACATAGTATCATCTCTATTTCAGTAATCCCAAATTTGAAAAATCTTTTTAATTTATTTTCGGATTGAAAACTATAAATTTTTTGTATAATAGTCAGCTAACGTAACACTTAGCAATTATGAATTATAACATTCTATCATGATTCACAAAATTAGAACCTACAAGGTAGCATTTTGTACAATAAATTGTAGAATTATCGAAGCATTATATATGATGTTTTCTATTAATCGAAAATTAACAATTGTGAAGTCAGCCCCCAGAAATGGGAAGGCTTAACCGTGAAAGAAAAAATTTAGCAAACAAAATATTTATAGGAAATTGTTTTGTTCATCATAACACTATTAGACCTCATCAGTAGGTATTTATAGTGTTAGACTACTTATACAACTCCTATTTTCAGTTTGATTGATTTTATAACTTATTAGAAGATGTCAATATTACATCTGTGATCTGGGACACCCAGTGTCGCACCGCCTAAATATATAATCAAATCGTAGATAAACAATTTAATTATAAAATAAATTTATTTTATAATAATGAAAAATATGTATATTGAATTTTTGTAGTTGAGATTCTAATAATTTTGTGAGTCACGGTATATTTACATATTATATCTATTTACATACCAATAGGTATATAATTGCTATTAATTTATTGAGAAAATTGCATTTTATGCATTGATTGCTGGAATGATCCTGCCTTTTTTTCCAATAAAAAAAACTAAACAATTTAGTTTTCAATTAGCCTAATGTAGAATATTTGTTTATTGGAAAAAGGACTACGAAAAAGTGTATATAATATAATGTAGTATATATGTATAGTTAAATTTAATTTATATATTTATATTATATTGGAAGTACACAAATTAATTTACATAATGTATTTAAGTTTAAACCAAAATGTAAATTTAAAATAAAAATAAATTTTTTTTTCTGTTTTTTTTGTGGCTTTCGCAGTTTAGTTTACTAAAACTTTAAATGAGCATCATGAATTCTCATGCTTTATTTTTTTGCTGTAGAATTGAAGAAAATTGTATATTAATTAAAAATTTACCTTTATATTAATACAATTAGGTATAGTACAATAATTAGAATTGTAAACTTGAATAATTATGGGTATTTAAATAAATTAATTTGATTAACTGACAATTGACTGACAACATTTTTCTAGTTGAAAAAAAAATTTCTATGTATTTTTCCATTTATTATGAATGAAATTTGAAAAAAAAAAATATTTTTTTGGAAAATATACCTGCAGGCCAATGAATATAATTGTGTACAATTATTACATTCAACTGTTGTTAATAACATCGTTTGAGGTTCGATTCCCGATAAAAGTAAAATGCGTTTTAGGTCTTTCGACCTGGTCCAGTATCATAGGTCCATGTCATTAGGATCAAAAAAATTGCAAAAAGAAAATAATAGGCCTACACCCCGAACAGAAAAGTACTTGAAAGTTTACATATTGCGCAGTTAAACTGATAAATAAATAAATAAAGGTTGCAATACAAAATAATTTATTTTTATGCTCAATACCCAAACCCTACCAAATAATTCCTTCATACAAAAGTGTAACTTTGGATAATGGGGGATGCGATTGGGGAGAAAAAGGATGTTATAAGAAAATTTTATAGAATATTGGAAACGAACTTGAACGTTTTCAAAAGTTGTAAATAGTAAAATAAGCACTTAAAGCTTCCGTAGTGTTACGCTGGAATTGTTTGAATGGAAACATTATTGATTTTAGTTCAATAAAACAAGCACTATTTTTAATAAAATATCTATAAAAGAAAAAATAATAATGTAAAAATAAAAATTTTTAAAATATACTTTTATCGAAACAAAACTAGCCCATAAAAAGTAGAAAATAAGACTAAAGGTGGATGTTGAGAACTATTATGAGATAAAACGCTTAAGTATATAATGAATCGTGCTGGAATATTGTTAATGGAAATTTTAAATAAATACGAACGTTAAAAGAACCATCCTTTGTGATCTTCTTTTAATATTCATGATGTTTTTGAAGCCGCAAATATAATATCATATAAAATGGAATTGCATCGTTTCGAGGTATATTGCGAGGAGTAAGAGCTATCTGGACAGCAGAGCCACCAAATAGGCGTAGGGTTTAGTAAACTTGGGTGCGTCAGCTTCTATGTGAGAGTTATATTCATTTATATGTCGGATATATTCTTTGTAGATATTGAGCAGATTTCTAGGCGTTACAGCGTAAGCAAAAGACAAAATAGGAGTGAGTTGAGCTATATCAAAAATATGATCCTTTAAATGCATTATTTTGTTTATCCCCAAAATTCCTTAATCTCCTAAACTTTTTTTATTTTCGGATTGTTGAGGATTCTTCTTTTCGAAATCGCAGAGTGAAGTTATTTTTTGCAAGAGATCAAAAAGATTTCAGTTTTGAAGGCTTTGAACTCAGCTCTAGTTTGCGTTAACCTAACCGACTATTTTCGATAGTTCGTATATAAGTGAACTTCCTTGGCATATATTGTATTTCTATACATTTTTTGATGAAAAAATAAATGTCACATGTTCACAGTCATAAGAAGTCAAAGGGAGCACGCTCTTACTTCTTAAAATGCGAAAAAAAAACAAAATTGTTGTTAAAAAAGTTGTACTAAATTATTGTTTGTGGAATTTTTCATATATAATTGGAATTATTAGTGGATGTTATATTTTGTTCCGAAAACATTTGATCGACCACTATATTTATTTTGCGTACAAGGCAAGCTTATACAGTTGAATTAAATTAATGGACGGACAATAAAAAATTTCAATTAATTTATTTTCTAGCATCTCCAAATTAATAAAAAAACAAATATTTGTTTTGTTGTCAGGGTTTTGTGTCAATAATTCCATTATCTTCTATGAGTTGTTCCATTCTGAAATTATTTTGTTTTTTTTTTTTATTTTTTTTTTATTTGCTAACATCAAATATTACACCGAAAAAAAATATTTATTTACAAAAACGGTGGCTATTTCCCTATTTAACTAACTTAATTTTAAACAAAGTTTTTATTAGTTTTCATTCTAATTTGTGTTTTTAATATTTTTTTTTATACTCTATATCAAGTTACAACTTAACTTATGTATTTTGGATCGTTACTAACTATTTAGTTTTGGTAAAATTTTGCTAAAACCCAAATTAATTCTCAAAAAAAAAAAACCTTATAAACTAAATAAAACGTAACTAATCCGAACCTAAGCTTAAAACTACTTTTAATAGTTATACTATCCTAATCTATTTAATGGAGCTTCCTCCAACCACCAGTAATCAACTTTATATTTTTTGTCCATATCCGGGATGAATATATCAAAAATTTAATTGATCCTGAATTAAATTTTGAGTATCAAAATCGATAATTTTACATGTAGCCCGTCTATTATTATGAAGTAATATTGGGACATAGTTTTGGTTTTGTATATAACCATTCTTATCTATAGATAAATACTCTACTCTACTCTACTCTACTCTCTGTAGGTTAATTTTTATGTATTCATCATTATGATAATATACATGTGATATTAAGCCATTTGCTGTATTTCTCATTGATCTATCGAAATGCCTACGAATCAGATTGATAAAAAATTATCGAATCTGTTTATATTAGCTAATTTATATATATATAAACTTGTTGGAATAACATTGTTTAAAGTCTGATTGCGGTGTTCTAGTTTTCCCCAAACAAACTCTAATGCATTTCCGCTCCATTTTCCTAATTTTTTCCATATTACTAGCACTTATATTATACCAAATAGGTGCTCCATATGCCAGCACTGACCTTATAAGTGTTTGATAGGCTATCAATTTTACTCTGGGCTGGAGGTTTTTATTGTAAAACAACCCTTTTGCTACCATTAGAGCTTTGATACTTTTTGAAATTGCGTAATCAACTTGATTAGTAAAATTCAGGTTGTAACTTAGCAAAATTCACAAGCACTTAAATTTTTTCATGTTCACAATGTTTTCATTATTTGACATAAATTTTCTCCAATTCTTTTTTAAATTGTGGTTTACTTTGCTTATAACATCTCGGAATAAAATTGTTTAACATTTATTAAAGTTTATTCTTAAACACCAGATCTTACAGTATTTTATCAGAATATTAAACATCTTTGCAGTTTTATTTGGGATTTTTCTTACTGATTTATTTGCAGAATAAAGAATAATATCGTCTACGAAAGCTAAAACATAACTGCTACCTTGTATGCGTTTTAATAACTCTATCAGTTCTATGAAATTATTTTGATGAACATAAATATTAGTTCAGCTGAAAACTATGTTGAAAAAGAGATTTTCGAACGTATATGATAATATTGTAATCAATTGTATATTAATTATTATAGTGTATTTGAAACCACTTTATTGTACATTATTTCTTCTAGAATAAAAAGTCTGTTTCATCATCACTGTTTCTATTGATATATTCATAAAATAGTGTTATACACTTTTCAAAGCCTACAATTTTCTACAAATTGTTATGTTATTTTTTTGTCAGCAATTTCTGCATTTCATCTACAAATTCTACTTGAATTGTCTGTTGAAGCATTGTTATAATAGGAGTGATTTCCTCTGCTTCGATGGATTGGTAAGACCAGCAATCTCATTTCCCATTACTAAACCAATTACAGAAGATTATGTTCTTTCAAATAGGTAATATTTATTTTTATTCGATAAATATTCTATTAAAAAAAAGTTTATTTCGTTAAATAAAGGTCTCCTAAAGTCAAGTCTGAATTATTTCATTCTATTTCTTTCATTTTATTTTTGAATTTTGTTCATTTTCCTTTACTATTTTTCTTTTATCTTTAAATGGCTTAATTTATGCAAGGGCGGTTAGGGACGAGGAATATCCCATTATTTTGGCTTCGATTAATAATAGCAAAAATAAGGTTTGAAATGAGCCCAGTACTAAGCCCAGTACTAAGGAAAGTTATACACGCTGGGTGGCGCAGTAGGTAAAGCGCCTGCCTTTCAATCGAAAGGTCCAATGTTCGATTCCCGATGAAGCAAAAAAAAAAAAAATGCTTTATTGATTTTTCGACCTGGTCCAGTACCCTTTGTCATTGGGATATAATAAATGGCAAAAAAAAGTTGAGAGTATAATCTGGTAACAAATTAAATAAATGAAAGTATTCTATTTATGAAGGCTTAGTTCCTGACAATAGCAGTAGTTTTGCCACATTTAAGGAGTTGATAAGCCAGTAATTTGTTAAAATAAATACTCGAAATATTGTAGATTGTAGTGTAAAATTGCAGTACCGTACTTAATTAAGCACGAAAAGGTGATTCTACCTAAGTTACTGTAGAGTGTAAAAAAAAAAAAAAAAAAAAAGTTAGTAGTAAACATTCTATTTTCTAAAGCAATTCTTGAAGCTTAAAAAGTTAGTTTAAATTAAAATTGATTTAAATTTCCTTCAGAGAAAACAAGACGCTGTTCTATTCAATATTAAATTTAAGCAAATCTTTTTATTTCTTCACAAACAGATTGCACTTATTAGCAAATACTAACACTATTTTAGAACAAATACAAGAAACGGCACTTGGTTTTTTTTAAAGTTGTTACAATTCCAAAAATGAGAAGCTCAAATGAGCGATAGTAGATTAAGGTTTGATATTAAGATAATTTTATTAAATAGACTTTACTTAAACTTTGAGTTAGGTTTAAACTAGGTTTTATATAAGCATAAAAATCATTAACTAAAGGTTTTTATTTGCCATATTGTCCTTTACACATTAATTTTATTTTAAATAATTAAATCAGGTTAGTCTAAATAAGTACAAATCAAAGGTGCTAATATTCTAGTAATATAAGTTGTTAAAATATATAATTAAAATATATGAAATTAAACATAGTGTATACAAAAGCATTAAGGCAATAAAAATAAAATAATAATAATAAACTTGTAAATTAAAAGAAAAATTAAATGATCCTAAACCATACAGTTTTTCTATTAGTATTTTGTCAATTAAAACTAGAATAACAAATTCTATTCTAGTTTTCTTTTTTGCTCTTTTTTCGAAACGGTTTCTAGTTGTCTTTTTTGCTCTTTTTCTCATATAACAATATATAACATTTACATAATATATTTGTTGTTAACTTTTAACTAATTGATCGCTTTTTGTCATATCAATTTAAATCTTTTAATTTAATTGAAGGAGTGTTTCGGTTGTCCAATACTATTTCGAACTTATCAGTATATAATTTTCGAATACTACGCAGAACTTATCAGTAGATAAGGCAGCGTTGAAACTACCTAAACTGCTCTTAGTTTGAATTTCATCAGTAGTCTCAAAACTCAAATATATATAGATTTTAAAGAAAGAAATATGTGAGTTATAAAAACCAAATAAAATTTCCATTTAGTAAAACTTAAATTTTAATAGAATTATTTATATTATATTTATTTATAAATTAACAAATTATGTAAAACCTTTAACAAGTGAGAAATTAATTTATTAATTTCCAAAATATATATTATTATTTTTTTGATGGGGAGTTCTACGTCCGCGCGATCTCTTACGATATATCGTACTTCATTGAATAAATATAGTTTTTACGGTAATTCTTTAATTTATTTAAATTTATATTTTAAATTTAATATTAATATTTTACTTTAAATATAATAATAATTATATAAATAAACTAAATAAGTAAATAAAATTAATATAATAGTAGCTAATTAATAATTAAATAAAAAAAATATTAATTTATTTATTTATTATTATTGATTGGTCATAATTCTAATTATGAATTGTTATAAGTACTTTCATTGGAATATTTTAGCTTTCAAAAAATATACGTGTATAATACAGGAATTTAACGTCAGAGGTTTTTTTTACAAATTAATTTTAAATAAAAAAAATATTAATTTATTTATTTATTATTATTGATTGGTCATAATTCTAATTATGAATAGTTATAAGTACTATCATTGGAATATTTTAGGTTTAAAAAAATATACGTGTATAATACAGGAATTTAACGTCAGACGTTTTTTTTACAAATTAATTTTAAATAAAAAAAAATACATAAAAATCCTGAAATAATATTTCATCAAAAAATTTGCCATATTTTATTATATTTTTTTATTTTTTGGTAACTTACTAACTACTAATAATTATAAATTATTTAGAATATTATTTTTTTTGTAAAAACTTTAATTTATGTTTTAAGATAAAAATAAAATATAAATAAATAAAAAAAAAACAAATTAAATATAAAGTATAAGTATTCACTCCACTAGTATAGTGTATACTAGTTTATACACAAACTACCACCTAACATCTGTGCTATGCACCTACTATACTTACCTCTATACTCTCTTTACATTAGTATTAAGCTTAGTAATATTCAAATTCATAACTACCTAAATTATAAAAAAAAACTAATACTTTTGAATATATAACATTACCAATTGCATAAAAAAAACAGATAAAATAAAAAAATATATTCAACGTTAAATTATTATATTGCTTGGTAAATCATCTATGTATCTAAAAAATAATTAAAAACGCTAAAAACTCTCACAATCAACAACAAAAAAAAAAGTAAATAAAAATAAAAACAAAACTAACATTTTTATGTCCTGCCCACACTTACTTATACTTTTACTGTTTTTCTAACTATTATTTTTATTTTTACCGTTATATGATTTTTTTTTCATTTCAATTTATTTCTTTTTCTTTATTTTAAATTCAGTTTTTTTTTATCTTTCTTTTGCATTTTTAAAACAAAAATTAAAAGGAAAACAACACTAGAAATTAAAAATAAATTTTCTTTTTAACATAAAATATATATACATATATATAATAAACTACCAGTAAAATAAATACATAATTTGTATAGATATAAAATAGAAATATAGTAGCATTAATAAAAACTATATAGAAGTTATCATAGCAGTTTTTGTAATAGTAGTGGTAATAAAAAATTAAGAAGATAGCATTATGCTAAGTGCAAGGTAGTGGCACACGCATAATCATCAAAAACAAAAACAAAAACTAAAGCAATCAGCAATAATTTACCAACAACAATAATGTACATTTACAACTTACTACCACTGTATAGCAAAATACAGAAAAGAAAAT
The DNA here is from genome assembly GCA_963942445.1 of Argyra leucocephala. Lineage (NCBI taxonomy): Eukaryota > Metazoa > Arthropoda > Insecta > Diptera > Dolichopodidae > Argyra > Argyra leucocephala. Next base: position 55,946,428 of record OZ012681.1, read on the forward strand.
TATTGAAAAAAATTCACATTATATAAATATATAAATTTAATGTTTATTTTTTTTCTTTACATAAAATTAGTGGAATTTGAAAAAAAAATAAAAACATTATAGAAAACTAAAGAAAAAAATAATAACAAAAGGCATGTAATATATAAATATATATATATAAATATATATATATAAATATAGTAGAAGCGAAAAAAAAGTATGTAAAGATGAACCAATCAAAAACTTTGTTTACGGAAGTTGTATATCGAATACATAGATACAAACACATAATATATATGTTATATGTATATACATATATAAGCATTTAATAAACAACATTAACATCAGCAACAAAACAAATAAGTAGAGAAAAGTAAAAAAAAAACAACAAATCAACAAAAAAAAGCATCATCCAGTCAATAACAGAGCCAACAATATTACAAACCAAAATCTACGCTGATGTGCGATTCTCAAGTACATACCTACACTATATATGTATAAAATATATACGTAGATCTAATACAGAAACCAAATGAAAAACAATAACAAAAAAAAAAAATAAATAAGAAAAAAAATTTTAAAAATTCTCTCCACAATTTTTCTGTACAGGATAAAAATAACAATAATAACAGTACTAAACTATAAATACTAAGCATAAATAGTAAAACAAATCAACAAAAAAAAAAACAACATTAAAACCAAATAATTTACAACAAAACATTTAAAACAGCATCCAAACTTTCAACTAATAATAATAATAATCATAACAAAAGTAGAAAAAAAATAACGCGAAAATGGAGAAAATTTTTACAAAAATCAAAAAAAAAAATTTCACGTATCTACTATATACCTATTTGCAGTATATAACGGTAAAAACGACTACAATACAATGAAAAAAAACCACGTGAGTTGTATTAAGAAGCCAAACAACACATAAAATAGGTATAACGGTAAATTAATCAAAAATAAAACTGAATGAGCCTCTTTGCACAAAAATTCTACACAATATTAACAGCAATAGTAATTATATGAGATACTAAGTATACCGTTATTAAAAATATATTCCGTGAAAGAGAGGAGAAAGCGCGAAAAATATCGCGACATTCTCTTCCTTTTACTCTGTTGTTAGTGTTATTTTGTTTTTTTTTTCTTATTTTTAGTTTTTAATTTTCAATGTACCTAGATTGTAGAATTCAAATCAAATCGGATATATTCGAGAGCACGAAAAAAAGCTTTTATTCTCAATTATTTTTGTTATTTATACTGTTATTTTCATTGTTTAATTTTTTTTTTTATTTTCACTCTATATATCTATATACTTTACTATAAATAACGATTTACCTACAGTTGAATTCAGTTTTAGATTTTCTCGTTTTGATTATTCCAATTCCATTTTACAGTGTTGTCATGTGATTAAGTTGTATGACTTCATTCCAATAATTTGACATATTATTATCTCTGAGAGAAAAATGCACGTTTCGTGCGGAAAATGTTAATAAGAAGAGAAGAAAAAAAAAAAAAAACAGAAAAACAGAAGTGAAGGGGGAAATCACATTATTATTTTTTTCATATAATTCATAGAAAAATATAAAAAAGTCACGAGGTTTTCTCGGTTTTATTTTGATTCATAAAAAAGAAAATCGCATGCGCTTTATTTTTTCACATTACATTACACTTTCTTTATTATTTGTTGTCTTTTATATTTGCTCCAAAAATTTTATACATCTATAGTTAGATGAACATAATATATTATGTCAGATAGGTAGGTAGGTAGGAATATTAGTTTTACTTGGTTTTTGATTGCTTTATTTTCTTTGTATTAGTCAGTAACCTGTGGGACATCGTGGAAAACACGTGACATTTTAGAAGGTATTATTTCATTTGATGAAGAACACGATTTCATTTTGATTAAATTATTATTGATAAACGGAAATGAGTTCTTCATTTCCTGCAGATTTTTTTTTTTTACTTTATTGATATTGGAAGGATTTCTTTTGATTTGAATCGAATAAAGTTTATTTTACGAAACATTTCGAAATTTTTCTAATTAGTTTAATCGAACTTTTTTAATTGAATAAATTTTGTACTCAATTTGAGATGTAAAAAAGTATGTGTGACGTTACTGAAACATTTTAACATTTATGTCTTTTTCATTTCGATGCTTTGAAATGTCGTTTTTTATTTATTTTTAATTTCCTGGGAACATAATAAAAGATGGTGAAGTTCTAGTCTCAGTTAGAATTGTGATGTAATTGATAATTAGTTAGTTAGTTTAAAATAATCTATTTAATGTAATGTTTAGTTAAATAAAATTTAAATTTCTATATTGACTAATATAATTTTTGTTAAAAAATTATCGATATTAAGAAAACAACTTACTATTTTTATCATTACTTCCTTCATCATCAGACTTTTATTTATCAAACTCAGTATTTTAATACAACATTTCTAAATTTGAACAGATTTTTTAATTTGTTTTTGAATTTGAATTTGATATAAATTTTAACTTGAAATCGATTCTCATTCATTAAAAATTCGGGTCTATAGATAATTTTCCTAACATCATTAAAAATTAAATTAAAAAAAGCATATAGTTTATAATTTTAAATAATAGAATTTTTCTTACTCAAACATTTAAATCCAACAGTTTCCATTATCGTAATTAAATTATGGCAGATTACGAAAAATTACTTGAAGGAAGTTTGACTTGAAGGTACAAAAATCTAAAGTAATATGACTAGTGAGGAATTTTGTATTTATTTATTGTATTTATATTAATCAATCTAACAAGAGGTACGCAAGTTTTAACATTTATTATTTTTGCAGCCTCAAAAGAGCTCAGTAAGCATATTGATGTTGTTAATGTTGCTAATATTTAAGTATTAATTTCTTTGTTATAAACTTTTAAACATATAAAGGTACCGTTGGACCCGCATAACATCAACTCTAATAAGAGCACTACTGACTTGTAATCACAAAATTATGATCTAAACAAATACACATATATATTTCTACATATAATCGATTTCGGTTAATGGTAATTCCTTTTATCAACTTTTTTGACAAGTTATCATAAAATATTACAGAACAAAATTCAAAAGATAAATTTTTTGACAGAAGTTAACATTGTGTAAAAATTAATAAATTTTCTTGTTTAGGACATAATTATGTAAATGTAAGAATTGAAAATATAACACATTTTATCAATGGTTGAGCGAGATGGCTGACGAGACCACACTATTTTATAAAGCCTTTCCGTTACAATGTAATATGAATTACAAAGCTTGGAGTGGCAAATCTCATAAGGTTCGAATAACTTCGAAACTGATGGAATCGACAAAAAAGCATATGAAATTGGTAGTGTAAAATTACCTCATGCTTTCAACGGAAAAAAAATTCTAATGTAATATTACTATTAACTTGATGCTTTATGAATGAATAATGAAATATGGCAAACAATTTTAAAAGTTTTGGGACAATAATTTTTTAAACTTAACCACAAAATTTTATTATTTGACGATAATGATAAATTCTATAGCACTTACTCTTTATACCTGTAAATATAAGTTTTGCCGTAGAATGCTGAACATGTACTATGCTAAAACAATTATTGGCTCTTGAATTTGTAAATAAAAAAAGTGAAGAGAAAGAAAAGAGATTTTAATAATTTATTAATTTATTGAATGCACTTATTATGACAAATCGGCAATTTAGTCCACTCGGGAATTTAGTCCACTCGGAATTAGACTGCACTCTGGAATTTAGTTCATTTCAGTGAGAAATAAGTCCACTATAGTGGAAAATAAGACCAGCTTTAATCTTGGTGAACTTATTTCCCATCGAATCATAAAAAAAGTGGAATAAATCCACCCAAAAACTGAAACAAGGAAAAATTGCCAAAATAAAAATGTATTTTCAAAAAATATACAAATTATTTTTAAATCGTGGTGGCCTAAGACCGCGGGGAGGTGCCCAATGAAGAAATGGCCATAGTCGATGCGGACTTGGTGGTCTTAGCAAGTTCGTGATAGCCTAAGCCCGCGCTGCGGCTTAAATTTTCTGGAAAAGAGCAATAAGTTCCCTTTTCCTGAAATTTTGCTAATCGGTTTCATACAACTTAACCTTAACCTAAGGGTTATATCCCTTTAAAAATATGTACATTTATTATGTTCTTCCGGAAAACCCTGAAATAATATCAGAATGTCCGTTTAAATATGCACACTTAATTCATGCACTCTTAATTTACAATGCCTATTACAATACGATAAATAAATCACGATGGAAGATACTCTTGTAAAATAATTAGTGAACATGAATTAATTAAGTGGATTTATTCCTCATTTCTTCATTTTAGTTGTGGAATTATTGCTCTCTGAAAACTTTAATTTTGTGAACTTATTTCTCACTTGAGTGGAGTGAAGTAACATGCATAGTTATTGTTAGGTGGACTTATTGCCCCTTGCCGACAAATTGTGCATAAACATTTTTTGTAATTGTTTTTAGAAATTCAAAGTTGTTTTAGTAGCTTTTACTAAGCTCATTGCAAATGACCAAGATTTAGTTTTTAAAAAATAGTATTAAAAAAAACGATTTGTTACACATAACAAAAACTTGACAAATTTACCTTCTGACAGTCAATTATTTAGCATTATATTCTAAGTTAAATAAAGTAATTAACATTCTATAACATCACTATTGACTTTAACCACTCAGATGTTCACAGAATTAAAGAGGTTCCGTTTGTCGTCTCCTATAGGGTATACCCAAACAAAGCGAAATCTCCTTATTTCTTTCATAAGCTTCAGATGGCTTTGTAAGCTGGTACTTCAAATTTAATATTAATTTCTGAAAGTAGTTCTAAAAACTATCCTTCTCTGCAATGTGAAAATAAGATCATCTTAAATGTTCTTTATAACGAAATTTTAAAATTGCAAAAACTCAATTCGAATGCACTTGCAAAAATAAACGCATTAGAAGAGAATAATGAACAACTTACAAACAGACTATTTAGATTAAATGTATTTGAACAACGACAGAGAAATTTTTTTTATACAGCTTTAAATTTTGAATTTTAGTCTGAAGTCTATGGTCGAGATAATCCACTTCTAGCCTATGATAGTGTTATTATTATTAGTATCTTGTCCGGTTACATTAATAGGATTTCGTCTAAAAAATTCGTCTACAAAACTTCTGTTTGTAATAAATTTAAAAAATCAAGCCTTGTATATCTATTTCAATCACAAATAAAATTATAACTGTAACAAGTTACGTAAAAAAATTTGATATTCAGCCAACAATATTCATCTTTATAGAAGTATCTTAAAAAACTTTGTAATGAAGTTAAGTCTCAAATTGAATTATGCAAAGAAAAGTATTTTGTTGGTAAATTTGAACAGGTGAAAAGTAATTCAAAAAAGAAATAGAATTTGGTTAACTTCCTTCCAGGTAATACTAACCAAAGTAATGATATAGTACTTAGTATCAAGAATATTATTAGAGAATAATGACTAGCCCATCAATGCTCATTATTTCAATGATTTTTTTGTGAATATTTATAATAAGTTAACTTCTGAAAATTCTTATTCTACACTTAATCCTACCATTCATGATGACATTTTTCAAGTGGTAAGTTTTTTCTTTGAATCTTTTTCGTCTTTAGAATTACCTAGAATTATTATGAGTCTGAATAATTCTAATACTAAGTCTTCTAATGGCACCTCGTAACACCTCGTTACATATAGTTGATGTTCTAGCTCATATCCTTAGTAAAAGTGATTTTTTTTTCCTGGAATATTCCCTGTTAAATTAAAAATGTTCTTCAGTTATTTAAAAATTAATATATTATATTAATTACTAATAAATATACACCCATCTCAATTTTATCCGTTTTTTCTACAGTTTCTGAAAAAGCTATGAAAAAAAGAGTTTGTGAATATATGGATAAAACGAAATTCTTTAGTAGTAGGCAGTTTCGATTTTTGAAAGGAAAATCTACTCAAGGGGCACTTTTTAAATTTTGTACTGAGGTATATGGACCTCTGAATAAGAGTAATGTTTGCTCAGCGGATTGGAGCGGACACACCTTTTACCTCAAAAATCGTGATTACCTCAAAAATCGTGATTACCTCAAAACGTGATTCGGGAATCTATATATCTCTACTAAAGTGTGTTCACGGGTGTACTTTGCGATATTCCATTCCACTTCCACTATAGTTTGTTGGGGTGGTACTCATTTTAATAAACCACAACCACTTCTAATATCTCTAATAGCCAATAGATTAATTTGTAAGGCTAACAGTCTTACACACACTGCAAACTTATTTCTTAGTTTAGGCATTCTTTTCCCATCAGGAATTTATACTCTATAAAACCCTGAAAGTATTTTTTATTAAATCAGGATATCTTGATATGAGATATACCGTTATCTATAATTTAAGAATTAATAGCAGTAATTTAGTTAATGTACCCCGCTTTAATAAGTTTCATATTTGTAATTTTTTTAAAACTATTGTACCGAGAATTTTTAATAAGCTACCTATAGATATTAGAAATATTAGAGTTTTATCCGAACTTTTAACTTAAACTAAAAATTGACTTAGGAATATTTGTTGGAATGAAGTTGAAGAGCTAATAAAAGTCACTAGACAATATTGTTACTGATAAATTTTATGTTGCTCATATTTATCTATATTATTATTATGTAATTCTGTTTATTCTTTTCTTACGAGAATTTCGCCATTTTTGCTTTCTTTCATTTAATTTCGTTTAAATTTCATTTAAAGTTAATTTTAATATAGTTTCGTTTATAAATTTTAAAGTTTTACAAAACGCCAAAAAAAGAATTTTGCATTTGCACAAAAAAATGCACTCCAGACTTTGACAGTTTCTTCATTAAGCTTTGTGACATAAATTGTTTTTTCTCTGTACTCGAAATTTGGTTTTACTTAATAGTTTTGATATAACATCGTTTTTAAGTAAATTAGTTTAGATAGAATGAAAGAGCTAATTTTTCTATTTTCAATGATAGCCATATTGAGTTTTAAAAAAAAAACTTATATTGATAGTTTGATATGTAGATTCTTTATAATATATTTTTAAACTTTTAGTCAATAATTAAATTAGGCTTTCTCACAAAGACTAATTAGAATAATATAACCCTATTCGTACTTTGTCAACTTGACTTTTGTGCTAGTATAGTTGAAATAAAAAATAAATTGCTTTTTGTACAAGCTAGTAAACCTTTTAGCTTTTACGGTGGTTTCAATCTCATTTACTGTTAAAGAATTAAAGCTTACCGAAAAAATATTAATTAGCCTAGTTAAATCAGGTTGTAAATTGTCTATTATTGTATTTGTTAAATGACAATGTCAAAAATTTAATTTTATATTTTTTTTTTCAAGATTTGCTATCATAATTTCCAACTTTCTTAATATTTACTACAAGAATACTAAATTTCTCAATCCAAGTTTTATTTTAATTAAATAAATTATTTTTTATTTTCCATGCATTGTTTTTGTTACTTTTTTGTTGTTTTTTTTTACTAACCACATAAAATTCACCTTCAATTATGAATTTCTAATTTACTAAATATTAAAATGATATAAATTAATGTTTATTTTCAAACTTAAATTTGTTTTTTATATTTATATTTGGGGTTTTTCAAATTAATAATTATTTTATTAAATACACTAAATATTTTCAAAATTAATTTCATTTTGACGTCACGCACCTTTAAACTGAATATAAGTTGTACTACATTATACCAATGTTTTGTAATTCTTTCAATTGAATTCCAATTAATGATGTTGATATTATTTCTGGTGTAATAATTGTGGTGATGATGATGATGATGATTATAATGATGAATGATGAATGACAGTGATGACGTTAAGGCTAAAATGTTCTCTTTTTGTATTTTTATTATATATGAGGTACTTTTATTATATAAAAGGTACAAAACATAACAAAAAAAAAATAATAAAAGGGTGGTAAAAACAATAATAATAATAATAACAATAATACAAAAAACAAAATATAACAAATAACAACAAAAAGAGAAGTTTTTCGAATTTATAACAATCAATTGTGCATGATTATTTACGCGCTTAAGTTATTGCTAACCTTTTATTGTTGTTGTTGTTGTTATTGCTGTTGTTATTTTGTATTACCATTATTTATATAATATAATTTTTATAGTATTTAACCATCAATATAAAATTTAAATAAAAATGGTTATATTGAATAAATTTCCTTAGGAAAATTCGCCCTCAGTTAAATTTCTATAAATGAGTTTAGAATGAGCATTATGCATCCATTCAAGAATTATAGTAATTATAGTAATTTTTATCTACATTTCCAAATTTCAAGCGTTGATAGTAGTCCTGATTGATGTGATATATAAAGATATACCCAAAATAGAATGTCGTAATGAAAAATTAGAACAGGTTAATAAGAGACAAAATTCATATGTATTTCAAGAGCTATATTTGTTTTTGTTGTTATTGAAGTACACTTTTGAAATTACAACCGAAATGTATTTAATCTTCCTACTTATTGATCTCTTACACGCTGAGTTATGCAGTAGGTAGTCTTTCAATCGAAAGGTCCCAGGTTCGAATCCCAATGAAGCAAAAAAAAAATACTATATGGATTTTTCGATCCAGTCCAGTACTCTTTGTCATTGGGACAAAATAAATGGCAAAAGTAATTGAGAGTAAATATAATAAAGCTATTCTATTTAAGAAGGATTAGTTCCTGGCAAGAGCAGTACTTTTCCATATTTAATGAGTAGTAAAGCCAGTAATTTGTTAAAAAAATAAATACTCAAATTATTGTAGATATTGTAGTGTAAACTTGCAGTACTGTACTTAATTAAGCACGGAAATGTGATTCTACCTAAGTTACTGTCAAGAGCGAAAAAAACGCTAAATGTATTAGTTGTGTACACTGCATGTTAGGATGTAATGTATCTATTATAGTAATACAATTTTAGTACTTGCGTAAGTTCAATTGTAAAGTATTACTATATATAGATTAATGAATCTTGGAGTGGCTTTTATTACTACAAAATAATTTTATATAACACAAATCCCCCCCAGTGAAATATAGAACGGAAATAAACTGCTTCCATTGTTCCTTACTACACTAAACCTTGCCAGCTACAAAACCTTCATCTGTTTTGATATTTTCTACGGCTAAAACTGTTATCCTTCAAGCTTTTTAGATCTTCCAACGCAACGCGTGCGCTGAGGATTTCGTTTGAAACATTGTTTCGAAATAGTGTTGTCAAATTTCCTCAGAGAATGTATGATCCAATGCCAATTTATATGGCATTTTAAAAACAGTTAAAAAAGATAGTAATAAAAATTAATAATAATATTTACATAAATTTATTAATACATTTTTCTTTTATTCATATAAATTGGCGTTGATCCAACAATATTTGTTTCTACTCGAACAATACCTACCTGCCATTGTAATGATTCATGCTATATTTCTTTAGTCTTTTAAAAATGACTATTAGTTTGGATATTCTTTTGTTCCCAAATAATCTGGAATAAAAGTAACAAAATACATTGCAACACATTTGAACCAGAAATTCAGCGGCTATTTTATCTCGTTCTGCTACTTAGTAGTTTTTTCAAGAAAATAGTTGTGGGGACGCTTTTGGGGCTCCCACACCGATACACTGAAATGATCTGGGCATTGTTATATATTGAGAACTTCTTTTTTCTACGAACTGTTAGTTTAGTAATCTGCCGAAATATTCCTCCTTTCTTCATATCTCCTATACTCCTATCCGAATTGATTTGATGTTGATGATGTTACAGTCAGAAATTTGGATGGTTTTCTTGTAAAGATTCTTAGCATCTCTTTATTAGCAGTATTGGCCGCTTCAGCAGTGCGTTATAAAATAATTCTGTATAATTAGATTTTGGAATTTATAGATAGTTGTGAATGCAATATTATTGGTCCCTTGAGATTGTAGAAATTTAATCTCAATTTTAATTTTTATTGGTAATTATGTCTAATAATTCTAGGGGATAAGTTTTCACATATTTTTCTTTTCTTGTTAAGTAAATTTTTTGTCTTAGGTACTTTTTAATTCATGAAATCAGGATAATACTTGCATATTGTAGTTAACAAGCCATTATATTCTAGTTTTCGGTTTGATCATTAATTTCAATATTGTTTTATTATCGTTAGTGCCCTGTAATAATTTCAATGCGACGTATAAATCTTCATATACATTTTCTAATTTCCTGTCTCAAAATCAAATAAATTTTCCAATCATTTTTAATAGAAATGTTTTTGTCAGTTTAAGTGCCTCATTTTTTAAATAAAGAAGGACAAAAATGGGTTTTTTAGAGTAAACGGTTTTATTTCAAATCGATTTATATTTATAATTATATTTAATCTATAAATTTAAAAAGTACGGTACACATATCTGAAGGCTTTCACAAATGATTTTCATTATTTTTCTTTTGAATCGTAGATAGTTAAAAGGAAACGTAGCGAAACTAAATATTTTTTTGAAATTTTTTAATTTTCAATTACAAATTTAAATTTAAAATTTCACCTTTTGTATACTCATACATATGTAATATACATTCCCCAAATTCACCAAACTACAGAGTTCACCAAATAACATTCATCCAAGTACAGAATTTTTTCTCTTCCTCAGAATTAAATTTAAATGCAGTTTTTTTAAAATAATTTGTTACATATGCGGTTGTTGTCTAAGATAAATCAATACAAAAAAACATACGTAATGTCAAATGTAAAATTCAAATGATGGAAAACAATAAATGATAATGAAATAAATTTTTTGTCAAAGTTCTTCGAATTTTGAAGAGAATACTAGTTTTCTTTTAATATTCAAATATTTAAAATCTTTAAAAATCTTGGCTGAAAAATACCGTTAATTTAAAATAAATGACGAATTATTTTCTCTAATTTTCAACTATTACAAAGGCAAGTTAAGATATTCAATTAATTTGGAAATTCTTTCATTTGACTAATTTTAACTGAACCACTAAAATATTCATTCTAGTTTATTAAAAAAGAAAAAAAAAAAATATAATAACAAAAAAAAAACATAAAATATAATTTTTCCAATATCTCAGTCACATAAACAAAAACAAAACAAATAAATAGAAATACAAACCGCATTACTATTTTTTTGTTTTTCACCATTTAAACCGACATAGAATGTATGGATATAATGTATATATGTATAAATAATTATGTATAGTCAGTCATTGTAGTATGAATATCCTTTTTAAAATACCTATTTACAGTCCAAGATATATATATAATATATATATATATATATCTATAGTTCATAATATAATATTTGAGTCTATTGTAAAATATATTTCGACCATAATAGTAAAATGCTATTTATTTATGCGTTATTTTAAATATACATTTATTCTTATAGTAGAGATAGGTGAATACGTATGAAAATAATATATATATATCCAATATCTCATATATATATATTATGCATTATTATAATAATATAATAAAAATGGGCTTTCGATAATTTCCAGTAATTAATCGGACTCCATTGTTCTTTAGAGTAGCAATTACCTTATTTTTTGTTTTTGTTTTTGTTTTCTATTTATTTATTTATTTATTTATTTTTTTTTTTTTTGAATTACGATAATGTTTATAATAATAATAATTTAATTGAGAACTTAAGGACTCTCTTTATACAGTTATAAATATATAGCTATATAAATAAAGTGAATATTTTATAAAAAACAATGAAGAAAAAATTAACCATTTAAATTATTATTAAGGTAAGTAAGAATGTAAATTAGGAAAGGGTTATTCCTTAATAGTAAAAAATAAAATAAAAAAAGAGAATAGAAAGAAAATAATAAAATTATATAAGATAAATAATTAATACAGAAATTTGTGAATTAAATAAATTATATAACAAAATATTATGATTATAGTTTCGAAATTGTTGTATTCAATTATTTTTATCGTTATGTTCTTTAATTCGTTCCAATTTTTTGTAATTTTTTTATACCTTCGTACCGTACCGTATGCTTTTTAGAAACATCATAGAAGAAAAAGAGAAAGAATTAGAAGAAAAGTTCGTAGTGAAATTGCAAGCTATGTTATAGATGTTTATCTTGAATTTTTCTAAATCAAACACATAAGAGCTGTCGCTTATTGGAAATGCCTGCAGTGGAATTCACCGCATTCACCATTTTTCTTATTTGTTGTCTTGCAAGACATTCAGCTAATTCTTCAGTTGTGTCACGTTATTTCTTCAATATTTGCTTCGGCTATGACCTATTGTCATTCAAGTTTTTTTTAGTCATTGACCTTGACTTGACCTTGAAAAATAAATTCGAAATTTTGTTTGATAAAGGTATTGTCCGATTTTCATGAAGCGTGTTGATTCATTGCAGTTTTTTCACGAATTCAACATGACAACTAATTTATATTTTCTTTCGTTTTTTGTCACGACGCTTTATTAGAAATTGTAAGTAAGATGCTTCAGGCAACACTGTTTACAAGATGTTTAAGACAATCGTCATCATAATTGTCCTGTAATCGTAGGGCATAGACGGAAATAGTTTAAAGCAATACCCAAACTTTTTATATTCTGCAATCATACAAGAGGACCGATTTTATATTTGATTTGAATAATATTTAGAATAGTCTCACTGTAACTGTATTCATATACAGGTGTACTATAATGCAGAGACACATGTTGTTGGATTGGCATATTCTTGAGAATATTTTAAACGTATTCCAAGTTTTACTCATACGAGCTGATAATTCCCACTTCTGTATGGAAATGTAATTTTAACACTCTACCTACATGATTTCTGGTCTTTCATAAGTCATAGGCAGTTTTGAATGTGGAAATTGTATCTATCATAACTTCCGTCTTAACTTATTGATTCTCAGAAACTCATTTTTTTAGCTTCTTAGCACATATCACTTAAAGCTGTATTTTTATATTTAAAATAAAAAAACCATCATTGGTATAGATTAAAAATGTGACTGCATGCTGCTATCATGAACAACTTAACCTTACAATTGAGAAAATAGAATTTTTTTAATCAATAGATTTTGATTTTGGAACTGTGCCTAAGAAAGAAGTAAATGACTTTTCATTTTATGTATGTCCTCATTTTGTCGATTCACATCTTAGAATGGTTTAGAATAGGTTTGATTTGAATTGAATTCTAAGGCTCAAAAAATTATGAACGTTAAAAGAACCATTCAATGTTCTGCATTTTGGTCTCATTAACACAAAAGAACATTTTTTAATTGGTCGCCTAATTCTTATGTTTCTAGCAACTCATATCAACATTTTTGATTTGTTTTGTTCGTAAGTGGGAAAGAAATATCTAAATATATGCTGGCAAAATTAATTTTTGAATTTTATTAAATCAAAGAATACAATGAGAATAGACATCTAGGAATAAAGATGGCCAGAATCAGAGGTTGGTTGTTGTATTGGTTTGATGCGATGACCTTCTCCATCCAGTTGTCAGCAAACTACGACCCTGACTCTGAACCTATTTAACCAGTTTCAAATATGGGGCAACAAATAGTAGTCAATAGTAAGCAAACAACAAATATACCAAGAAATAATAAGTTATGAGCTACATTAAGCTAATAAATCAAAATAATAGCAAGTAAATAATAAAATAAGAATAAACTATAAATATTAAAATTAGATTAAATTAAAATAGAATATTAAACACACTTAACAACCGAACAGGTCCACATGCCACATGATGCATAGTCCTTAGAACTGAGTTTTTGCATTTATGTAACAATTTAATAAATAAATCGAATCAATGAGAAACATAAGAGAACAACAAAATACATCCTCGTCATCATCATTATTAACTATCGCTTCTATGGGTTAGAGTGAGCCTTAACTTAGTTTACAATTTTCCTTCATTCAGTTGTATCTTATGCAACTTTTCCCCCATCCGTTAACTCCAAGCTTTGTGGACAGTTTTTCTGTTATCCAATTATGTTGGTAGCTAGGTAGGTAGTAGTGGCTGCCTACAATACGCCGACACACTTAGACCAGTAAGGTCCATTGTGAAACGACGGGAACTTTCCTCGTATAAGACTCTACTCATTGAACCAATGTGAGCTTTTAACGAACCGGTGAAGATATTTGATCTTAGTGCTTTCAAGATCACCCAGCGAGTCCAAAAAGAAGGCTTCTAGAAGGGTTTTCCTTTTGAATAGAGTAGGTGTTGGACAGTTTCATCCTCCTCCTCCCCTCTAAAAGTTCTGCAAAAGTCGGTTGACGGAAGTCCCAGTCTTTTGACATGTTTACCAATTAGACAATGACTCGTAATGGCCCATACCGTAGTGCTAATGTCAATCTTTTCAGAGTCAGTTGGTTAAGGGATTGCTTCAGGTTCAGCATAGGTCAGATTTGCTTATCTTATGTTGCAGTCATGTCTAACTGACCATCTGAAGTTTGAAACCTTTATTGCATCTTTGCAAAGCAATAAATTACAGGTAGCTAGAAGTGCATCCAGATTGTTCTTTTCCGGGAGGATTTATAATATAGTACGCTCTCTAGCTAATTAATCTGCAATGCAGTTACCCGGAATATCACTGTGCCCTGGTCGTAATATCGTAACAATATGTTGAACCGATCCGCTAGTTCGTCCAAAGAACTGCGACAGGCCAACACGGTTTTTGAGTTGATGATTACCGACTCCCGTGATTTAAGTGCGGCCTGACTGTCTGTGAGTATATAGATATTTCTAACAGATAATTCGCTGGATCTCAGCCAGTTTGAGGCTTCTTTTATTGCCATCATCTCCGCCTGAAACACACTACAATGTCTTGGTAGGCTGAAGGATAGTATATTTAGGTTTTCCAAGTAGACTCCACTCCCCAATTTTGAACCATCAGTGTAACGGTGTACGTGTTTCTTGGTTAGAACCATGCTACTCATCCAACTTTCCCTAGACGCAATGTCGGTTTGATATGATCTCTTAAAGAAGTGTCCTGTAAGAGTCAAATCTAAGTTTTCTGGAATAAATTTATTGTATTCCATAATAGAAGAATGGCCATTTAATTGTGGTTTCCACTGGGAATTATATTGGTAATCAAAAATAAAAGAAAAACTGAAAACGAAATAAAAAATATTCATAGGAAACTAAAACTTTAATAAAAACAATTCATTAACAATCTTTTAATAGTTTATTATATAACAGTTATTCTCATATAATAAAAAAACGTGTTTTCATTAAAATAATTATAATAAGAAAATTAAAAATGCGTTTAGTCTCATCATTAAGTCTATTATTATTATTATTATGGTTGTTGTTTATTTTTCATTATAACTATTTTGTAAATGATACAAAATTGTATTAAAAGCGTTAAAATATACTTAAATAAATAGTGTGTTTATTTTCAATTCATTATATTTCATTAATTTTTTATTTAACCCCTTCTCTTTTAATGTTTTATTATTTTTGTTGAGTTCAAATTCTCCCTTAACCCACCCTCTCCTCTCAAAATTCTAAATATCGTTTAAAACACTAATAGAAATAAAGCAATGAAAATTAAAACAGAAGCAAAAATTAAAATAATAATAAAAATAGAAAAAAAGGATATTAAAGGATATTATTAAGGATATTTTTTAATCAATAAATTATAATTAAAGAGTAGCCATCAGTGTGACTGAAATTAACAAAAGAAATTGTTGTGTCGCATGTTCTATTGAGGACTGAATACAAAACACTTCATTTGTTATTGTTTTATTTTATTTTTGGTGTAATTTAAGTTAATTTGAATATAAAAATAATTGATTTAATTAATTAATTGAGAATGATGTTTTTTTTTTCTTCTTATGTTTTTTTCATTTATTATGCAATTAATCAATTTTATGATAATTATAAGAAGAAAATGGCGTTTTTAAATACCTTATTTTTTGATGACTCAATTTTTGATTGTTAATAAATAATTAAATGTAATAACAAACGAAGTAAATTTAATATAAAGAAGTAGAAAAATATAATAGGTCATTTAAATTATATTTTAGTAATAAAGTAGTTTAGATATAATTGTGGTTATTGGAAATCAAAAGAATTTCTATCCACTTTATTTGGGTTGTTAGTTGGAAATATTGAATATATTTAAATTCATTTTTAAAATTGGCTGTCTTATATAGTTTTGGATTATAGTTTTTACTATAAAAAAATTTATTTATTTTACAATAGTAGTATAGATATGTTCTTTCTGGCCCAAAAACTGGGTGGCCAACTCAAGGTAGAGATGCACTTTTTGATCCTAAATGTATGCAAATTCGGTTTTATGATGAGATATCGTGCATATATTTAGGCTGAATTATTTAGAAGATGATCCGAAATGTATGCAAATTCGGCTAGAGATATACTTTTGACGTGGTAGACGTCAGACTGAATTTTGACAGTTCAAATATCTCAAGGTAGAGATGCACTTTTGACGTGGTATTATGGAATATAAATTTTTGGGAGTGGTATTATGGAATAGAAATTTGGTTCGATTAATCTGAACCTATCAACCCCGCCGAAATTGTTGAATTGATGCCGAAGCTGTTAACCTCGCCGAAGTAAAATTTTAGGTGGTAATATGAAGCTGTCAGGTGGCCGAAACCCCGCCAAAGTTCCAAAGTTGCGCGCCGAAGCCTATCAGATGTCATCAGAATGAATTTTGACAGTTTGATGATGATCCTAAGGGTAAACAAATTCGGTTGAATAAATCTGTCAGTTTTGATGGAATATCGTGCATATATTTAGGCTGAATTATTTAGAAGATGATCCTAAAGGTATACAAATTCGGTTGAATAAATCTGTCAGTTTTGATGGAATATCGTGCATATATTTAGGCTGAATTATTTAGAAGATGATCCTAAAGGTATACAAATTCGGTTGAATAAATCTGTCAGTTTTGATGGAATATCGTGCATATATTTAGGCTGAATTATTTAGAAGATGATCCTAAACGTATGCAAATTCGGTTGAATAAGTCTGTCAGTTTTGATGGAATATGGTGCATATATTTAGGTTGAAAATCTCAAGGTAGAGAAGCACTTTTGATGGAGTATTATGGAATTGAAAATTTATTTAGAATGTAATGAATGTCATGCTGGTCAAAGGTCCGAGGGTGCCAAACGTGAAAATTGCTCCAAGAACCATATGCCAAAGTTCGGAAGTTGTTAACAGCAGCAAAGCTATCAACCCTGAAAAACCTTGAATTTTGAATATCACATAAAATATGTATATTGTTATGAAATTGTTAAAGTATCCTATAATAGTAGTAAATGTGTGCGATTTTGTGATAAGAGAATAAAATTAGAATTTAAAATTTTTGTTTTGCTGTTTTTATTGTTTTAATGTTGAATAATTTGTTTGTAATGTATGTTCACTCAACATAATAGAAATTTTGAGCAGAGTACCCTACCAAATTGTACGATTTTAAAAATTGAAAAAATGAGAACTTGCGGTTTTAAAAGTTCTTACATGATACAATTGTTAAAATTAATGCGTAGTCGGAATTGTAGTGTAAAAGTTAAAATTCGTTCATCTGTCCCCCCGTCTGTCGGTCAACATATAATTATTGTTTGGGAAGAATAATAAAAATTTATTTAATAAAAAAAAAGAAAATATAAATTTAGCATATAATAAATAAATTCTTCTGTAGATGAATTGGTTAAGCTGCTTCTATCTCTGATAATACTCAAAATAGGTTAAGTATCGAACCTAGTCTGATTCGTTTGCAGAAGAATTTTTTAAAAAAAAGACTATAAAAGTCTGTGTGAGGTTAAAAAGAAATACATTACAAATTTATAACTCATATTGTACATTTAACATAATGTTTTGGGTGGAGAATATTCAACACGGATATAAATATTGTACTTGTACGAGAAAATGGAAATCATTTTCTATAATAAACTATAAAATATTTCATGATAGTTTAGAGGTGTTTCTGACTCCTTAAGGTGGTGAAAAAGTTCTACTACTTAGGAAAAGAAATGGTGAAGCAATTACAAATATTTCGAACAATAAAATAGATGTTTTAGATTGGCAGCACATAAAACTTGAAGTAAATGGTGGGGATATAGCTATAAAGGGTGATATTTTATTTCCAGAAAATATGAGTCACAATTACAGATACATTCCAAACCGTTTTCCCACAGATTGTCCTTTTATTGAAGAGGATGACTGGGAAAATATAAATAAACTTATAATGGATATATTACCAACAGAAAAAGAGGGAAGTGTGAATGCTGATGCAGCTTTAGAATCTTTAAAATTAAATATAAACAAGAAAGTTGCAGAGAATAATAAAATTATAGAGAAAAGATCTTTGTTGAAAGATAGACTTGATGAGGGTATTAAATTCCTCTCTCAATTAGCTGATAAATATGATAAGAATAATAAAACTGATCGTGTGCAATTATTAAGAAAATTAAAAAATGAGCTTGTGATGATTCAAACTGAGAAATTGAATATGGTAGATGTTTCTAAGGAAATGCATGAACATCATTTTGAAACGCTTCTGTACGTATATCAAGTGATTGAGAAACTAAAATATCATTACAATTATAATTAAATAAAAATTCAGTATGATTCCTAAAGAGAACTAAACTTATCAATTTTCGAATATATAATAACAGGTAGCATAATAAAAAACCTCATAATAAACCAAACCTTTGAAGTGTACGTTTGCAAAGATATTCATATCTCTCAAAAAAAAAAAAACAATATGAAGATAATATTAATTAGTATTTTGTATCTAATACAATTTAATATATACAAATCAGCTCCTACTCGCTTTTATTTAAACGAAGAGAAACCAAACAATTATACAATTAAGGTCGGACTCTCATTAGATTTTATAAAATATAGTAAAAATCCTGAAGCAACCACAACAACAACAACAAGTTTACCAATAGAAAAGAATATTACAGAGCGAAGTATTTCAGATGAAGCTGATTCAGCTCCTCAATATGTTACAGTAGAAGAAGCAATTGAAGCTTTTAAGATGGATTTAATTAGAAAAGAAAGTGATATTGGTGGTGTAATTAACAGCAAAGAAATTTTTTATAGACATTTTATACTTGAAGAGGGTGAAATACAAATTCATGTAAGATGTTCATACGATAGCAATTTTCAGAAAAGAACAATTAGAATACAATGTATCGAATATCATGATAACTTAAAAGAAAGAATTTTAAGTAATGGAGAAGTTGAAGAAAAGACTATAGAAGATACTACATTCAAAAGTGAATATACTATATTAAATTTACCTAAAATAAAACAAATATTAAAAAGTGAATTTTTATATTAACATCAATATCATAATAATTTGAATGATTCATATATACTTATATCTAATCAAAATATAATATTAATAAAAGAAAAAAAACATTTTTAAGGTTTTAATAAATTTGTTTTATTTATCTAAGAATTGTGACTTGATGGGAAACCAAGCCATTTAACAAAAACTCTATTATCTTTAGTTTTTACAATTTTTTCAACTAGATAGACATCTTTATTTTTAGCTTTTATTAATTCTAGCTCATAGAAACCGCCTTGAATGGGATGACCTTGATAATCTTCTAATAAGTATGTGATGGGGTTAGTAATCTGAATTTTCTTGATTTTAAATATTTCAGTTGTCCAATTTGGTGTGTATCCTTTTACAAAAACATGTTTGTACTTGCTTATACGAACTGAGTCACCAACTTTAAATTTTGCTGGTGCAGCAATTTTAATATGATTATATACAGTTGACAACAGCTCATTTGCGTTTTTACTATTTACATCAGATGGTCGGTTCTTAATAGTACGATGTTTAGTGTTATTGTATTGGTGAACTAATTTTCCAACAGTATCTATCCATTTATAATTACCATTAAAACTGAAATCTCGCCACATTTTTTCCTTTAGAGTTCGATTGAATCGTTCAACAATACTGGCTTTTAATGAGCTGAATGTTGAATAATGATTAATATGATATTTCACAATCAAATTTTTGAAAGTATTATTAAAGAATTCTTTTCCATCATCGGTTTGCAAATTTTTTGGATATCTTTTAGATTCTATGAAAATAGAATTCATTGCTTGCATTACATTTTCAGCAGTTTTATTTTTTATAGGAATAGACCATGCATATTTTGAAAAGGTATCAATAACTGTTAATAAATATTTATAAGCTTTATTTTGTTTAGCATATGCACCCATTTCTACTAAATTAGCTTGCCAAAGATCATCAAAACCTTTGATAATAACTCTTCGTCTTTTAAAATTTCTACGAGCTGGCTTGTGCAACTCTTCAACAACCTCTCTCTTAGACATTTCGAGAAGTAAAAAACAAAAAAATAAAATATATACACATGTTTTAGTTCTATTAATTATTTATTTATTTTTGATTCGGTTATACAATTTCATGAGTTTTTCAACCCTTCCTATAATAAGGTCAGCTGAGATGCATTCACATGTTTCGGGAACATCTTCTACAATTTCAGCTGTATATGGGCATCTACTCCAATGATAACCATATTCCTTTGTTAATTCTAATGTTGAATCTTTAAACCTTTTTAGAAATTCGAAATGATGATTTAATTCTTCGTAGTGCTCCTCTAAAAGAATGTCTCCATACTTAATGAGAAAATTCTTTAAAGAATATTCACAACGATGTACATCCATGTCAGCAGTTTAAATTGAACTATTCTAGTATATCTTTTATTTTAAAAATTTCTTTTTCTAAGGTCGTGAGTTTGTATTAGTTCTTTTTTCGAATCATCTGATAAACGAACAATATCAGTACGAGGAGTTTCCACCATAATTACTTCATCTCGTAATGCATTTATATGTTTTATAAGAAATGCTAATTCTCCATCCATATATTTTTTAGTTTCATCTTTAATTTTCAATATATTAGTTTTCAAATTAGCATCCATTTTATCATTAGATCCATAAACACGTGATATTTCATTTCTTAATTTTAAAAATACATCTTCTTTTAATTCGTTGATTAATTTCATAACATATTGTTTTAAATTTTCAATTGAATCATCAACATATTTTTTATTTGTGGAATCCATTGTGTTAAACGGATGATTAACATTAACTAATTTTTTAAATTGAAGATCATAATCTCCATCCTCAGTTAATTTGAAACCAAGAGCAGAATAATTTTTAAGTAGTAATTTATTTGAAGTTTGATTGCTAAAACTGCGTCCAAACTTATCAATAGACATTTTGGAAGTGTAGACATGCTAATATAATTATTCGATTATATCAGCTTCTCTAAGCTCTTCAAGAATAGAATTGATTTCATTTTGATGATTATTATTCCCAGCATTTTGTGATGCATGTAAAGTTCTCAATCTATCAATTAACTCATTCGGATCATCCCAATAGACATATTGTTTTGGTGCCTCAGAGTATGACATTAACGATGTCGATGCTTTAGATAAATTGTTTATTAAATGACCTGCTCCCTTTTTATTTCTATTTCTGGTATTATATTCATGTTCATAAAGCTTTCTAATAATATTTTTATATTTATAACCTTTATTTCCTTTAATTTGTTCTAGATAATCATAATTTTTTCTATGAACATTTGTGGTTTCTAGAACTTTCTGATATGTTTTCATATCACTCTCTGTATAAACTGAATCATCAGGTTTCTTCTTAAATATAAGCTCGAGCAATCCATCAGTTGTTCTGAATACATCATTACCAATTATTATGTTATGATTTTGTTCATCAATTCGAAAAGTAGATGCTCCTAGTTTACTTGTATTTGTTTGTAAATCAATATAAGGTCCATAACTTTTATCAAGTTCTGACTTGTTGTATCCATATGATTTTGATAGTGTTAGTGTATTATTTTCAGTGTTTAGATTTCTTAATGGTGTCGCTCTCTTAGGTGTTGATATTTCAAAATTAAATGATGACTCATCATTTAGGAATGTTTTATTCTTATCAGCTTGCAGTTTAACTTCCGGTTTCAACTTAGGCGTTGATGTTTTTTTAAAATTGAAAGATGACTCATCGTTTAAGAATATCTCATCACTATCAACATCCGGTTTAATTTCCGGCTTCAAGTTAAAATTGTTAGACTTCTGATATTTCACAACATTAGTTAATTCTTTAATTGGGTCTATAATGGGCTCATCAGTTTTCTCTAAAGCTTCTTCTTGTAAAATTCTACCTGTTTTTAACGCATGATATTTCCTTTTAAGGCTTTTTTTAACTTTAATCATTTCCTTCATTAGCTTCTCATCCATTTTGCAATCAGTTTTAGTTGTTGCTAACTGAACTGGTATCGGATCGGTTGGTGTTGTTAACTGAACTGGTATCGGATCGGTTGGTGCTGTTGATGTTACCATGTAGTACAGTAAACTAAAATAGTTATGATGTAACCATTATCTATTTATAACTTAAGAAATTCTTCAAAATTTTTCCTATAACGTCCATTGTTTAAAGAACTATCCTTATCAACCACTACAAATCCATAGTTATTCTTTCAGCAATGTGAACATAAAATTTTAAATTAATCGAAATTCATATCAGAATTAACATGATCATTGTAAATATGTTTTAAATTCAAATCATCTTGTTTGAATGCAATTATGAAATTTGCATTGTCTCGCACCAAATGCTTAGGAATACGGGTATAACTTTGACATAAATAGAAGCTGTCAACATGATTATGGCGACCCATACAAAAATATGCTCTTATGCTATCTTGTTTCTCGCAAGCAACATCATCAAATATAAATATTGAATGTTTTTGAGCTTCTGATGGAGCAATTATTTCAGAATTATTTGGAAATTCATTGTATCCCATACCGTTAACGGAATTTATTGCCTTTCTCAAATATTCATATTTCGGCTGATGTAATGACTTTGAGTAAATGTATATGTTTTCGAAGTTAAGACCTTTAGAGTCTAAGAGCATGCTTAGCATAACATTAGTTTTTCCACAATTTGACGGTCCAACAATCAATCCCCGGATACTATCGGGTAATAATGTACCATGCTTTCTTTTCTTTTTAAAGCTTCCTCGATCAAAATTTTTTACTTTAATGGGGTCATCCACTTTAACAAACTTCATTCTGACAACTGATTAAAATCCATATAAATTCAAGTTTATATTTAATAATAGGCAGTCAGTTTATATCGATAGTTAATCGAAGACATAAATATGATTGATCACAATAAAAAATTAATCAGACGTAAAAGGCTGTTTAAAGGGAGAGGAGGAGTAGTCAATACGCTTATAAATAATTTACCATTTGAAGCACATTTACCAGGATATATTTACTGTGGACCTGGAACTAAACTTCAAAAAAGATTATATCGAGGTGATAAAGGTATTAATCAATTGGATGAGGCTTGTCGTGAACACGATATTGCATATTCACAAAATCGAGATACAAACGAACGTCATAAGGTAGACCAAATATTAGCTGAAAAGGCTTGGCAAAGAGTCAAAGCAACAGATTCAAGCATAGGTGAAAGAGTTAATGCACTTCTAGTTTCTGGTGCAATGAAAGCTAAAGTTAAACTTGGAATGGGCTGTTCAACTAAAACAAAAACCAAGCAAAAATTATTAAAAAATATTATTCAAGAAGCTAAGGTAGCTGTTAAGGGCAGTAAACCAACAAGTCAAAAAGATACAATCAAAATTGCTTTGAAAGCAGCAAGAAATGTAACTAAAAAGAGAAAACAAATAAAATTACCAAGAGTTCTTCCAGTGCCTAAAGTCGGTGGAATTTTACCTTTAATTCCAATTTTGGCAGGTCTGTCAGCTGTGGGAGCTCTCTCAGGAGGAGCTGCTGGTATAGCTAAAGCTGTCAATGATGCTAAAAGCGCTAAGAGGCAGTTAAATGAAAGTGAACGACATAATAAAACAATGGAGGCTATTGCTTTAAGAGGAAAAGGCCTATATTTAAAACCATATAAGAAAGGACTAGGATTATATTTGAAACCAAAAAATTTTTAAATATGCTACCCAAAAGAGCTCTAACCAACATTGATTTAAACAATTTTGGAAAGAAATATCTAAAACATTTTCGTGGAGTTTTCATGAAAGATGATTTACCTAAAAGCAAACCTTGGAAACATGAATGTGGAATTATAAATTTAGATAATTCTATTGGATCTGGTACTCATTGGGTAGCATATTATAAAAAAGAAGATAATATAATATATTTTGATAGTTTTGGGAATTTACAACCACCAGCTGAAGTTGTGAAATACTTGGGAGATAAGCTCACATATAATTATGACACATATCAAAAATTTAATACATACAATTGTGGTCATTTATGTTTAGCTTTCTTATCAAATTATAATTCTATAAACAAAAAAAAACCAATTTTAAGCGAATAAAGAATAACAAATAAAAAAGATAAAAAATGATTTTTTAATTTAAATTTTAATTTATAGTAAAAACTGACCTACATTAATATCAGCTGACCAAAAATGAAGTTCAAGGTTATTTTGCATTACTCAGATAAAATTAAATAAATTATTCTTCTGATTTTAATGTTTTGCCGTCGGCAATTTGATATTATTTTTATGTATGAGATATATTAGGATGGTATCAATAATAAAAGTATCTACAACTTCCAAATTATCTTATTCCTAAAGTGCAAGTCATGCCGCTAACACTTACATTAAGCGGTAACTCATCTATTTTAGCAGCTCAGTATTTCCCACCTATAGAATTACAGCATAAAGACTATGTATGTGGTTTAGTCGATTTTCAAACATACAATTCAATACCAAATATCGATGAGGAAACTAATAAATTTATTATTGATGATAATAGCATCACTATTCCGACTGGATCCTATGAAATAGAGGACATTGAGGAATTTCTTAAAGGCAAATTGGAAGCTAATGCTAAAGGGGAACAGGAGAAGCTTCACATAAAAGCTAATAATAACACACTAAAATGTGAAGTGTTTTCTGATAAACAGATTGATTTTGAACGAGGGGATACAGTTGGTGGAATACTGAGCTTTAGTAGAAGAAAATTAAAACCAAATGTTTGGCATGAATCAGATTTATATGTGGATATAAATAAAATTAACATTATACGGGTAGAGTGTAATATCGTATATGGAACTTATATTAATGGAATAGAGGCTCATACATTACATGAATTCTCCATTGGTGTGAGTCCAGGCTATAAAATAATTGAGGTTCCTCAAAATGTAATCTATTTACCTGTGAACGTCAAACGAATAAGTTCTCTAACACTCAGATTAGTTGATCAGAACGACAATTTAATAAATTTTCGAGGTGAAACTATAACAATCAGATTGCATTTAAAACCTGTCACATAATGATCGTTTATAATAATTCCAATAAATATTCAATAAATGAAGCTCCTCAACTCATTGTTGATAGATCATTGAAGCAGCAAGGTCATCAAAGATTGCATAATAAGCACCACATAACGTTGCACCACATAACGTTGAAAAATCTACAGTTTTTGAAATTAAATTACAAATTAAAAAATCATTAAGATGAATTTATTTGAAAGTCCAGTTTTCGAATACAAATACAATAAAACGTGGTTTTTCAGGTTGTGATGACGTTTTTACATTCCAAATATGATGATTAGTATTTGATGGTAATGTAGGGTATTCATTACAAACAAATCGGCAACATAAGCTGGATAGAGACCTCGCACAATTCGATCATTGTAATATCACCGATTTGAAAGTATATTTGAACTCAGAAGCTTATCCATATGAAGATATGAATTTGTTATTTGAAAGAAATCGTTATGCCATTGCATATGAGGCATACTCAAATTTTCGAAGTAATTATTACAATCAAACACTTTGGAATTCGGTACTTACATGGCGTGATTTTAAAAAAGATGCTATGATTTTAGTAATTGATACACGTCATCAAAGTGAGAATCTAAAAATTGGATCTGTTGATGTAAGAATTGAATTGAAAACTTCAGTAAAAATTCCTGAAAATACAACAGCTTATTGTCTAATGTTGTATGATCGATTAGTTGAATTTAGTCCGTTGACTGGAGAAGTTAATAAAATTATATAAGATTAATGTCAATGTGTTCTTTTTATGTTAATAATGTTTATTGTTTTGCTTTGGTTATGGTAATGCTTTTCTTTGTATTAATGTACAACATGGATAAAAGATCGCCCATCAGTTCTGCTAGCGACAACCAATCAGAAATTAACTTAATTAACAGTAGTAATCACTCAATATCAGCTCAGTTACCAGAAACCATCAATTGAATACAAGTTCTAATAGCAACAGTGCGCGATTAAATATCAGTTCAGTTCAATTAGCAACGTCAACCGATCAAATACCATCATCAACTATAATCACCCTATATGATTGATTGTTATAGATTTACAATCACTATATCTCTTACAACAGCCTGATATTGCTTAGGCTGGTTAATTTATCTAGCCTACAAATATATGAAATTGCGAGCAACATCATCAAGATCAGTCAATTCAGAGGTTTAAAAAAAAAAGAAATTAAAAAATGGAGTATGTAATAATCGATATACAAGGATTTCGGGATAATAACAACAAATTCATTCTAAAAGAAATTGCTGTTCTTACATCAAAAGATGAAATTCAACATTTTATAATAAAACCACCATATAACCGGAAGTTGTTAACACCAACTTCGCTGCTGTTAACAACTTCCGAACTTTGGCATATGGTTCTTGGAGCAATTTTCACGTTTGGCACCCACGGACCTTTCACCAGCATAACATTCATTACATTCTAAATAAATTTTCAATTCCATAATACTCCATCAAAAGTGCTTCTCTACCTTGAGATTTTCAAACTAAATATATGCACGATATTCCATCAAAACTGACAGACTTATTCAACCGAATTTGCATACGTTTAGGATCATCTTCTAAATAATTCAGCCTAAATATATGCACGATATTCCATCAAAACTGACAGATTTATTCAACCGAATTTGTATACCTTTAGGATCATCTTCTAAATAATTCAGCCTAAATATATGCACGATATTCCATCAAAACTGACAGATTTATTCAACCGAATTTGTATACCTTTAGGATCATCTTCTAAATAATTCAGCCTAAATATATGCACGATATTCCATCAAAACTGACAGATTTATTCAACCGAATTTGTATACCCTTAGGATCATCATCAAACTGTCAAAATTCATTCTGATGACATCTGACAGGCTTCGGCGCGCAACTTTGGAACTTTGGCGGGGTTTCGGCCACCTGACAGCTTCATATTACCACCTAAATTTTTACTTTGGCGAGGTTAACAGCTTCGGCAGCAATTCAACAACTTCGGCGGGGTTGATAGCTACAGATTAATCGAACCAAATTTCTATTCCATAATACCACTCCCAAAAATTTATATTCCATAGTACCACGTCAAAAGTGCACCTCTACCTTGAGATATTTGAACTGTCAAAATTCATTCTGACGTCTACCACGTCAAAAGTACATCTCTACCCGAATTTGCATACATTTAGGATCATCTTCTAAATAATTCAGCCTAAATATATGCACGATATCTCATCATAAAACCGAATTTGCATACCTTTAGGATCAAAAAGTGCATCTCTACCTTGAGTTGGCCTCCCAGTTTTTGGGCCAGAAAGAACATATCTATACTACTTACAATAGATCAAGATATTTATTATATAGGTCAGCTTCAGCTACCTAATCACGTATTGCTACTTTCGCAAAATTATTTTCGCATTTTAACATTTCGTTCTCTGTACTGTACTTAGAAAATTAGCATCGATGTAATGCGAAAATCATTTAAAAACTATAGTTACATTCACACCACCTACTGCCGACAAAATCATCACTATTGTGCTACCTACCCCAGTATGAAGGGATGGAATTTCTCAACAGGAAACTAAAATACCGTTTCTTTAAATTAAGTAATTTATTTTGAACTCATTTGAACGTTTGTTTTTCTTTTGTTTTTTATGTTGCATATGCAAAAATATTAGCCACTCAATCATAGTTGATCGACAAATGAGTTTGTCATCGACAAAGATTGTTTTTTTTTTCCCAAAATTTTCTACTTTGAACTACAATATCTCCATAACGGCAGTACCAATATCATCATGAAATAAATGTTAAAATATGCTCCAGACCGTTATCCTTCCAGAATATATCACTTAATATATATATATATATATATATTTAATAGATCAACAGATACAACGCTTTTTATACAAAAACATCAAAACAACAAGGATACTTTCAAATGTCCTTTTTATCCTTAAAGGATAAGATGCGCCACTAAAGATATATATTTTTGGAAGGCTAGCAATTCCAACTGTCCTTGGAATATGGTCATTAGGTTATACGCCAATACAACATCTCCCTCAGAATCCCCGAGATACCTACATGGGATTATTTTCCACTTCGAGAAGTTAACCGATAAGTTGAATTTTTTTTTTTGTACACGTAATTTAATATTTGCGGATATTCTGCAAAATTGCTTGTGATCAATTCTGCAATATTTTTTAACCCGCCCAATTTCTGATCTTTTTTTGCCTAGACACCTGCTTTTTTGATTTTAGTTTTACCTCTGATACATCCTTCGGAATTTATTTGTAGGTGTTAATATTCGTCAATCGTCATTCCTCATTATATGATCAAAATGGTTTGTCTCCCTGCGCTGGATGTCTTTGAGTAGTTCTCTATCATTTTCCGTCATTCAAAGAATCTCTACGTTAGTCTCTATCGATTTTGGTTATTTTGAGAACTTCCACGCTTGTGATTATTTCTAGGTATGATATTCTCAGCAATTGCTGGTAGCACCACATTTAAAAAAAAATATAATTTATTTAATATTTTTTAATGATTTCTTTTTAATTGTTTATCACTTAAATAACAAAGCTTTGCTATTATGTAAAGTATTCACAATTGATATAGTCTTCCACATTTAAATTAGTTATTATATGTCAAAACCAAATAAAAAACAAAAACTATTGCATATGATAAGTCGAGTCTCTCGTAAAAGAAGTTAGGGTGTTCATTAGTCTGGGAATTATAATAAAAAAATGTGTTTATAAATCTATGAGATTTGTTCTTAACAATCAAATAAAATTTTAACAGACACATATATATATACATTTTTTTAGTTGACGATATTATAATAAGAATTAAGATTTTTCGTTTGTAATTGCACATATTTCAAATCAACACGCACACAAATACACATGTATATAATATGCCCTACAAAAACAGTATAATTTATAATGCAGGAAATAATTAATGACCATTAATAAATACAGTAAACCGTAATATCTAATATTTTTTTCCTTGTGCAAAATTAATATTCATATAAAAATTATTTCTGTACACATAAATATATATATTTATACTTTATTTATATGCATTTACAAAATATAATTAAACAAAAAAAAAAACAAAAGGGTTCCACATCCCTTTTCTTTTTAAATTTCTATATTTTCTAATATTGTTATAACATACACCACCACCCACATGTAATATAAAACCATTGTACCAGGCTGTATTTTTAAAACAAAAACAAAACAAATAACAAAGTAATGGTCAAATCCTTAAAAGTGGTCAAATCAAAACTAAAGTCTCTTAGAAAAGTAACTGCATACATAATTATAATATTTTTACAGATATACACACACACATAATAAAATCCTAGAAAATCCTTGCCTAAATAATACATTTTATAATAATAATAATAAAAAAATGTAAAAGTTAATACAAAAACTTGGAATGGACAAAATTGTACATTATTCAATATCATACTCTTTATACAGGGTGTTATTCATATAACATGTCAGTAATCTGATATAAATATGTCATTGTTTAGAGGTTAACTATAGTAAATGAAAATAGTATGCGTTAAATGACTGTTGATGGTATCTCTGAATTTAGATAAATTAAATTGTGTTGTATCAATGCTTATTGGTTTGATTTAGTTATGATTCATACAGATGCATGCTGGTTGGTATATATTTATTTAATCGTCAAATTTTTATCCGATCCGATCACTATTTATATTTTTTAACCTACTTTGAAAATACAGGGTTTCAACATATGTCAGATACTGATCTGATGGGTTTGATACTATATGCTTCAGTGTTCATTCAAACATTATTATTTTTTAGTTGATTACTCTATTATTTTTATTATACTAAATTTCGCTTGACTCACTTATCGTCTAGTAAGAGAGATGAATTATATTACCTCGGGAATTTGAATATATTGTTGCCATATAGTTAGAATGAATGAGATGGTTTTAAACTATTCATAGTGATAAATAAAAAAAACACAATAAAAAAAACTTTGAATATCTAACTAGTTTTTTGAACAGTCACAAATACTTGTTACAGGGAGTAAATAGTTGAGTTGTACTGGGAGTTAATTTTTAATTTCTTCCAACATTCTTCCACAATTTTTCATATAAATTTTTTTTTCTGTTAATCAGTGTTTCAACGCTTCAATGATGGAAATGATGGCATAACATAAAATTTAGCAATTCAATTACTGGAAAAGTGGTTCAATATCAAATCTAGATTATTTTCTCTTGGAGTATTTAAACATTGACGAGCCTTGTTTTTACAAAATCACTTACATAATATAAATTTCATTAGGATTAGGATGTTTTGCCTGGTTTTAAAATGATATTAAGACCAGGCAAAACATGTGAAGACGTCAAATCGGCCAGTCAGCATTCTTCCAGTGTTATCTAAAGTGATGGAAAACTAATCCTACGACGACTTCAACCAATAATTGAGCAAAAAAAATTAATCCCGGCACAGCAATTTGACTTCAGACATAAGCATTCCACAGTGAAACAAATACATAGAATTGTAATAAATGAAAATTTTGAAAACAAAAATGTTTGCTCTGTAGTTTTTCTCGACATAAGCCAGGCATTCGACAAAGTCTGGCACAAAGGAATACTCTACAAACTAAAACAAAATTTACCATATGATTACTATGAATTGTGAAAAAGCTATCTAGAAAATCGATCTTATTTTGTCAAACAAAATTAATATTTTACTAGCCTCAAAGAAATTCATTCGGGAGTTCTACAAGGTAGCGTTCTAGATCCTGCCGATTTACCGCAAACATCAAACACAATGATAGCTACATTTGCCGATGATACAGCTATACTTGCCTTTCACAAGGATAATAATGTGGCTTCTGGGCTCGTGCAAGAGAGCTTAAGCAATATCGAATTAGGATTAAACAAATGGAAGATTAAAGCCAATGAAGATAAGTCTAATTACGTTTTGTTCACATTAAGGAGGGATACATGTCATATAATATTTTTTAATGGTAATGCTGTTCCTCCATCAGAAAATGTCAAGTATCTCGGAATGAATTTGGATCGCCATCTGACCTGGATAAAGCACATCTACACAAAAAGAATTCAACTAAGCACAAATTTCAGGAAATTGTATTGGCTTGTCGGTGGAAGGTCTTAAATGACACTGAAAAACAAATTCCTGATATATAGAGTGATACTCCAACCAATATAGACTTATGGTATACAATTATGAGGAACAGCAAAAAAAAAACAAATATTGAAATATCACAACGCTTCCAAAATAAAGTACTGCGAGCTTTAGTTGATGCACCTTGCTTTGTGCCAAAATACACAATGATTTTTTTTTTTTTTACTGTCAGATATTGCTTAGAGCAAACAAATCAGACGACTATTATAGACAAAAGCTTGCATCATGTTGCTAAGCGGTATGATCATCATTCAGTGGGTTCGTATCCATCACCATTAGTAACTAATGTTAGTAAGAGATAAAAATAAATAACATGCTATAGTTAGAAGAAAAATAAATAACTAACATGTTATGTTAGTAGAATGCTAAAAAGATAGAAAAATCAAATACAAAAAGAAAATAGGAAAAGACCAAATATCAATTCCATAACTATTTATCGATTATACAGTTTTAATTTTAAGTTACTTTTACTTAGGTTAGTATCAAAACAAGCTGCTTTCGAGTTACATTTACGTAACATTCTAGACACAGGTTCAAATTTACCATAGTCAATACTATGTCTATCAATATTAAACAGGTCAACGGAACGTAAATTACGCGGATTCTCTCTAGTCCATAAATCAAAGGTCCATAATCAAAAGTCCATAATCAAATCCATAATTTTAGGTGCCAGGATATTTCCGGCAATAATTTGGTGGATAAACGTAACATCAGCCACTAATCGACGTTGTTGGAGAGATTTCAGGTCAATCAAAAGCAACCTATCTTCATAAGGAGAAAGTTGAAAAGGGTCAGACCATGAAAAAGCACGTAGTGCAAAGCGTAAAAATTTACGCTGAACTGATTCAATACGTGAAATATCCAAATTACGATATGGAGACCAAACTTGCGAGCATGTTCAAGTGTCGGTCTAACATATGTGATATATAAATGTTTTGTAATGTACGGATCTGTAAACTCTTTGGCCCAGCGCATTATGAATCCTAGCATAGAATTAGCTTTATTAATAATGGAATTAAAATGTGCTCTGAAATTGAGCCTGTGATCGAGAATAACACCTAGATCACGAGTTAGCTCAGAACGGTTTAAGGTTTGATTCCCAAGATGGTAATCAAATTCAATAATAGAGCTTTGAGGTTTCTACTTTTAGTAGAAAACTAACAACTTGACATTTCAATGCATTTAATTCAAGGTTGTTGGTGGAGCACCATTCGACAAAATTGTTAAGCAAGTAATTTGCAAGTTCCGACGGTTCAAGATGAAATTCCCCGTCACATCCAGAGGTATCGTGATATATTAATAATAGTCATCCCAAAATAATAGCAAGTACAATGTATTTACACCAGGAGATCTGTAGAAATTTCTTTACATTATTAGTAATATATATTAATAATTTTTTTTTATAAATTAGGAAATTACTTTTTTGGATTGGATTAACATGTCTATTATTAATTAAGTCAGTCAAAAACATATTCACTTATTGTCTTATTTTTAGTTAACATACAGATTGTGAATAAAGAAACAACAGAAAAAAAATAATATAAATATCTACAGTCATTATTTTTCAATTTAAAATGCATTATTTATAATTTATACACATTACCTTCGTTTTCTTCCATGCACCCAAATTGGCGCGTAGTGACGATGAAATTTGTATTTGTTTTTTTAAAACCCAATCGTTGCGGGGCAAGTTTTTTCTGAATTTAATTATGAAACTTCATATACTTTTTAATTTTGGTCTCAGGAATCCAAATCTGTCCTTGGTTTTTTTCCACGATGTTTCCTTTTGCTGGAATCATCCGGTACCATATGGGTACCATCGTAATGATTTCTTAGAATATGTGAAATACACGAAAAACACAAATTAACAATAAGCTACTGTTTTGGAAAAGTTTTATTCAAAAGTTTAAGCTAACTTACTAAAAGTAAAGTTAAGAAAATAATTAAGTAGCCCTTATAGCCGAAAAACGAAGGTTTGCCCTTTATGAATTGTTTACAGCCATGACGGCCGAGATATTTTATCATCGATTCATCATAAGACAAATGTTCTTCACAATGCATTTTTTTTTTGGGAGTTTTACTTCAATTTGTAACTTAAGGGATGCAATTTCCACATTTTGTAGTTTAAATTGGTAGCAGTTGTTTGACCAAAGTGAATACAACGCTCAATCTCACGATAACGATCTCGAGACATACTTTTTGCAATCTTTTCATTATGCATATCTATATCACGGCTCCAATATGAATATTTATTTTGTATATTATTGTACCCGGAAATATTTTTTGTTATATTAGGATTTTTTGTGTTGTTAAAACACCATAATTATTGGTTTCGTTGCAAATCATTTGTAATAATTCATTATCAAAGAATCTTTCAAATAGTTTGTGCGGTTCTGCTGAACAATCTAAATAAGTTGGATCTGGAAAAAATTATTTTGAATTTAGCTGTAGGCCATTCAAATTTATCTTTCAAATTTGGTACAGGTGATGAAAAATTAATATTACAACGGACCGTAAGACCAAGATTCTATTTCTACGATTTGCCCGATTTCAGGGAATTTTTAAATTTCAAGTTCATCTATTTCACTATCGTTAACTCTTCCAGCAACTTCTATCTCAGCTATTTGATGTAGTTGATTATGATTCAAGTCTATGATTTTACCGCCTTCGTTCTCATTTGCAATCAGGTGAATCATATGCTGGAACTGGTGGTTGTAGATAAACTCCAATTGGTTCTCCTAATTCATCTTCTTCGTCGATTAATAATTCCAAATAATCAGCCACTTCATAGAGTTTCATGCTACAAATTTATGTAAAACAAAAAGTATTGACAAAGAAACAAAAAAATATTTTATGGATTGACATAAAAATGCACATAATACACTATTCATTATGTTTGTATCGTATCAACGCTACGGTACCATATGGGACCACTTTTTTTTAAATATGAAAATTTAATATATTAATTGGAATGATTTGATTAACGGAGTACCTTAAAATATAGAATAAAATGTGTACTTTTAATGTACTTCTTATTTAATTAGAATTTTTTAAAAGAGATATGCTAATAATCATACTTAATATTTCCTCGTCCTCATTTAGTTTTTTTTAGCACATAAAAAAACATTAGTTTTTAACTTGATATCACTAACGCAGATAAAATGCTACTGACTAATTACACACATTAAATTGAAGGAAAAATATTCCAAAAATTAATTCTTAACAATACTTTTGAAATCGCCTTGAGAATCATGAGAAATCATATTTTTGACAGAGGCTATATAGCTGGTACAATATCATACCATTGCATAGAATGGGTTAAGTTAGGCTTTGTACATACTGTTTCCAGATTGACCTGTACTGTGCCATATGTGTTGACGCTGGGTGGTTTCAGCCGAAAGGTTTCAGGTTTGATTCCTGGTGAAGCAAAAAATGTTTTACCACTTTGTGATTAGGAAAATAAATGAGGAAAAAAAATAATTTAGCCTAAAATCTGGTAACAAATTAAATAAAATGGAGCTATTCTATTTAAGAAGGCTTAGCTACTGACAATAGCAGTTTTGTTTCCACATTTAATCAGTTGAAAAACCAGCATTTCATAAATAAATGCTCAAACAACATCGTACTAAAATATTGTAGTATAAATTTACAGAAACTAAGCACGAAAAGGTAGTTCTACCTAAATTACTATCAAAAGCATAAAAAAATGTTAGAGTTTAAATAAAAGTATACAAAAACAAGTACAAGTTTAACGGTTAATGAAGCCTGTACTAAAATTAAAAAAACAGTTAAAAAATTTTGTATTACATTTGTATTGAAGTTTGTATTATTTTAAGAGAAGTTCGGGTTAACTTTAAGTTTTCTTCTTCTCAAAACAAAGTTGTTATCTAGATTCAGAAAAGAAATTTACTAAGGGAATATCTTTAAAATTCTATAATCTTTTAAAATTGAAAATCAAACCAAATTTTACCAACTAATTAACCTTGTAACAATAAGGTAAGCTTTCTTGCAGAAAACACCCTGTATAAAATTATTTTGTAAAGTAATAATTAGAACATTTTCTTTCATTATAATTATTATAAAATATGAGAAATTATTTCTATAAATTTCTGAAAATAATATCTCTTGGACACTTTAAAATTATAAATTCAATATGATGTAAACATAATATCCTCCCATGCACCAATACAATGTAGGTCTAGGTACGTAGCATAATATAGAAAAAATGCTTCCTTATATATACCTACCTATTCGACTATTTACCGTTTTATGTTCAACTATTTTCTCTCTCTTTGTAATAAAATACACCAATTCTATTACGAAGAAATGTGAGTAAGAGAGCAGGGCAAAGATAGATATGTATTAAATGTTCTATTGCTGAGATTTCCTGTTTTAACCCAAAAATTTATGAGATTATAATTTTCTTCTCATCTCTATTTTATGCTTTTTATTTTAATAATTATAAATGTTATTACAGATCTTTCAGAAAATGCATGTAATAAGGATGTTTTTTTTTATAATATGCACCTATAGGCAAAAAAATTGGAAAAAAACAAAAATTTATGTAACTACATTGAATAAGACTGCAGTACCATCAGACATGATAACAACATTTTATGGAAGCCTTGACATCGTTTCAGCCATACGAACTGTATTAAAAAACTTTTTTTAAAGAGTTCATAAGGAGTAGCATAAGGCTTGGCAACAAGGCTGCTTCTAACAAACAATTTCAAACACAAAAAATAGATCTTGCAGAGTGTTAAGCTAGGAACCGAAGCAATTGCAACGTCAATATAGTCTGAAAAAAGCAATTGATTGTCGCAGTTTCACTGTACTAATACCGAAAAGAGAAGAAGTCGAAGGTTTAATAAGAGCCTTACCTCCAGGATCTTCAGTATGGTATACTGATGTCTAAAAATCGGGGAAAACCGGCAGGGGGGTATTTGAACCAAGGTTGAGGTTTAGCGCGGCACTTGGCACATATCCCACTCACTTTCAAGCTGAAAACTATTCCATCTAGGTATCGGCATTACAGTACAATAAAAAGGGCACAAAGGTGCCAACATAACAACATAATTTCAGGTATCCAAGCTGTTTTAAAAGCAGCCAAATTTTTAAATCGACGCTTATTTATAGCTGTCACGGAAGCTTAATAAAGCTAGCCAAATGAACCAGAATTACTATTATGTGGACTCCTGGATATGAAGGAATACAAGGCAATGAAGAGGCAGATGTCCTTGCTAAAACAGGTGCGAAGAGTCAATTCTTGGGACGAAAGCCAAGTGTTACTCGTTCAATCACCTACCTACAAGGAATTATTTCGAAGCGGGCAACCACAGAAACCCAAAACATACGGGATAGTTTCCAAGGACTTACACGCAGTCTAAATTCTTTTCCAAACTAAGTATTCATAGATCTAATCAGGGAGACTAGATTCAATGTCCGAATGTCGCAGGTCATGGCCCATTCAACAAGTATCTCCTCAAGATTGGTAGACCGAGCACAGACAGATGGAGATTCTGCTTAGAAGAGGAGGAAACCTCCTCCCATATTCTATTTGATTGCGACGTTGTAGTTCGCAAAAGATACAAACACTTCCAGGGATATAAATCGCTTGATTCTAAATTTGACATCAAAGCGTTTCTCAAGAACATAAACCTCCAATTCTGAAATGGACGGGGAAGTACAATAGATCTTAAGAGGTCGCGGTTACTTAGAACTCCCCAAATTACAAAAAAAAATTAAATAAAAAATAGAGTTCCAAAGCTTTCCAAAGCTCTTCCATCTGACTTTGTTCGGTGCTAGGTGATTAATTTCACTCTATGTTCTCTTGTTATTCTCTATTTCTTAATGGACTTATCAGTTCCATGTTTCCTGTGGTCTACATTTTCCTCCTTTACCTTACAGATTCCAATCCAATGCTTGTCTTGCTATATTTTTCGTGAGTCTACTAAGGCTGTGACCTATCCACCTCCATTTTCTTTCTTCATTGTTTTATATTTGTGCTTATTGGTGCTTGTTTGGCCATTTCCCAGAGTTAATTGTTTCTCATTGTTCTGGACCAGAATATTTTGCATATTATGCGCAAGCATTTGTTAATGAAGACCAGCATTTCCTCATATAATTTTGGTTTATCATCAACCATATTTAACTACCACACAATAGGGTCGATTTGAACCAGGCATCATATATACAAATTTTGGTGCCCCTGGCGATTTGAGGTTGTCTTCACACAGCCAATAGTATTTCTAAACTCATCCTGGCTAATTTTAATCGATTTTCCATGTCTTTCTTAGTACCTCCACTAATTGTAATTGCACTACAGAAATAACATAACTCGTTGACATCTTCTATTATTTAATTGTTGATTGTACAGACATGGGCACTATTTCATACGTTTAATTCTTAGACATTATGTTTTATTGATGTTGCTTTTGAGGCCAACTTCTAGTTCTAACGAATTTTTTTCCACTTACTTCTTATTTTCTCCTGCATGTCATTGTGTGCATAGGCGAAAAGGGCAGTGTCATCCGTGTATTCTAAATCGTCTAATCTTATTGTGAGAGTCCATTTTATTCTTCTGGCTGTGATTGTTGCTTTATTAATAATCTCATTAAATACTGTTTTGAACAGAGGGGGAGGGGGACAGTGGCAACCTTGTTTAACTGCTGTTCTAAGTTTTATTGTGTTACTCATGCAACCATTGTAGAGGATTGTTGTTTCTGCATCTTAGGTTAATTATCTTGTATGCTAAAGACTACCATATTGCCTTTCTATTAATTGTGTAGAATTATCGTTCGAAATCAACAAGGTGATGTGTATGAATGTGATCTAGAATCGTTCTTAATGTTTATTATTATTAATATTAATGTTTTTTTTAGATTGTTGTATATGGCATCCATATTATTTCACTTCTCGGTGGGTTCTGGTTTACTCTCTATATCGGTTATTATTATTATTATTATAATTATAATTTTCTTCATGCTGGTGTTTATGTTGTTGTTGCAAGTTGTTGTAACTGTTTTCCTTCAGTTCTGAGATTATTGCTATTGGTTTTGTCAAACAAATTAAAATTTCATGGGCTAACTTGTGGCGTGAAAAGATGCGGTAAATACAAGGTATATCTGTTATTATAACGTTGAGACAATGATATGTAAGCTAATTAGTTTTAAGGGGATCCACGAAAAATTATTGAATAACGAAATATGAAAATTTTCGTAGAACAGATTCTAATCGAGTAATGTTAGTTAAAAAATAAACGGACTGCAGTTGTTTATTTTAACTGATTAGTTCTGTAACCCTTTCACACAAAAAGGTCTTACAAAATTTGTTTTTGGTTATATGCCAATTCTATAGGATTGTTTTCCACATAATTGCTGTAGAATCATTGTTATATTTTGTAAAAACATTAATTTAATAATAATTTTAATATTTAGTTAAGAATGATAATATTGATTATGGTGAAATCAATTATGGTGAAATTGACTATGGTAAAATGGACTATGGTGAAATTGACTATGATAATGATGATAATGAATTTGTTTATATTAAGGTTTTTAAATTTTTTTTTTTAATTTTAATTTTGTTTTTATCAATTATCTTAAGCTTGATATTATTCCCTTATATTCATTTTAAATTATCTTAATGTTAATCTCACAGCTAATAAAACCTTGTAACACCTACCTTCTTCTATACTTATAAAAGGGAAAGGAAAGTTGGTTTGTTCACTATAAACGTTTTGAAGATATTATTCTAAAGTTTTGCACACTTATTCATGATCAAAAAAAGAACTGAATGCGATATCTATGAAGTGAAAGGTTTGGGTAGCATACCATACAACTCCTAGCACCTATCAAGAATATTTCAAAAAATTTCAAAAATTTTTAATACCAATTATAGTTCGTAATTATATAAAAAAAAATAAATTTAATATATTTCATAATGATACGAAATCATTGCTGTATTATTCCAAAATTTTATAAGAGGCATTAAGTAGATAATATAGGAAATATATATAAGAAAATTTTATTTTGTAATTTTATTAACGTATCGAGAAAATTAAAGTCAAAATCTTTATGTAATTAGTATATCTACATATGAATATTTATATTACTTTAATGCATATTACATTAATGCACACATCTAAATGTACGTGCGTATGAATGTGTAAAATATAAATTTTAAAAATATGAATTTACATTAATTTTATGTATATTTATATTTATATTATAATATATAAATAAATAAATGATGTCCTTTTACTTATAATGAAATTAAGTTATTTTTACAAATAGGATTTAACATGCAAAATTCTATATGTACCTTATATGTATACGTTTAATTATATGATATGATGTTTGTGTGGGAGTATATAGAAAACGTTAACCCCTTCTGTATACAAATCAACAACAAAATAAATAAGTTTTCTATAAAAAAAAATGTCTAGAGAGGAAATAAACGTTTCGAATTTCATTAACAAGGGTAGGTTTTGTAGTTATAAATTTTGTTGGCGAATTAATGAATTATCTAGTTAATTTTCATAGAATCAAATTGTTTAGAGCAAGTATATAATTAAAATTCTGTGAGTATCACTCTAATGAGTAATATTGCTTTAAACAAAAATGAAAGCTGTTGGATCCACTGCTGGATCCACAAATCGGATATTATTATGAGATGAATTTTAGTGCAGCTTTCTTTATACAACACATGGTATTATAACCTTGAACCGGATTTCAACTGGGATTAAAACTTTTGTATTTAAAAAGAGTAGATCTATTCAAGTTCGCTCGAGCTAATTACAACGCAATATCTAAACAGATTGAAATGTAGTTTACCCTGTATAAATAAGTAGTTTGATCTTTGATATTCTATTGATAGAATAATAAACGAATTTTTAAAATACAGTGGGATGGTACTCAAATATGAAATAAGCAAATTGTTCAACAATATAATGACATACCACACTATTCTCTCAGAATGGAAAACAATCATTACAATTCCTATTTTCAAGAAGATAGAAAAAGGATGCAAAAAATTTATATGGGGATAGCTTTATTAAGCTCAATTCAGAAACTAATAACAAAAATAATTAATGATATATTACTGTGCCAAATAAAAATTGCTGAATGGTTTGCGGAAGAAAAAGTTTACTCACGATGCTGTATTTATATTCAGGCAACTCATTGAAAAATCAATCAAATTCAATAAATTTATTTTACAGAGTACAAAGA
Organism: Argyra leucocephala; assembly: GCA_963942445.1. Taxonomy (NCBI): domain Eukaryota; kingdom Metazoa; phylum Arthropoda; class Insecta; order Diptera; family Dolichopodidae; genus Argyra; species Argyra leucocephala. The sequence continues at coordinate 55,987,187 of OZ012681.1, forward strand.
ATGATGTGATACAAATATTACAAGTAAAAGAAGTCAATAACAGTTTAATAGGAATGACAGAATATCTGTATACAAATAATAAAATAAAAATGAAATATTGTAACATCAACAGTGTATTAGACAAAGTGATAGTCTCAGTTCAACTTACTAATAGATACAATTATTAAATATCGAATTAGCGATAAGAACGTTAATATATCAAGATATTGTCCATTGGAGCCGCAATTGAATACAAAACAGGTATATTGAAAAAAACAGTCACTAAATGCCTATTTGAAAGAATAAGAAAAAAAAGAAGATATTCTATTGAAATCAGTTATAGAATATAGGTAAATAGTGACTACCGATAATATGCTGATACACTTAGGTCAATGAGATTCATTGCGATATCATCACGGGAACTTTTCTCGCATAAATCTACTACTATTTTTGGCTGCCTACAAAGTGATGGATATTTTGAATTTTAGCGCCATTAAGGTCATCTATGGAGTCAAGAAAGAATGATTTTAGATGGGTTTCCGTTTCTTGATAAAAACCAGGGTAAGTGTAAGGAGGGTGTTTAGTTCTCTTATTTATCACTACTGGTCCTGCAAAAGTCATTTGAGGGGAGTCTTCTGGTGTGTTTGTCTATTTTAGTGACTTTTTTTCAAACCAATTGGGGTTTTGGTTTTGAGTTATCTTATATTAGGGAATTTTGTGTTTGTGGATTTTGTCCCGGAGATTTTGAGATTCGGTATTTCTCTTCCAAAGCATAAGTAAGTCTTATAATAGATTTCTAAAACTATTTTAAAATTTTCTGCAGAGATCACATCATTTGTATGTCTTCGCAATGTCGTAATGTCCATCCATGAAAAAAAGTATAAAACGGAGTTTTAAAATTTTTGTATTTTGAAAATCTTTCAAGACTGTAATCTAATGTAAAAGATACGTAATTTTTGCGTTATTGACTTTTATATGTCCATTCCATCAAAAAATAAAAACAGTAAAAAGCTTTGGGGATTCTAAGGAGATGTTGTATAGGCTTAGGACCTAATGACCATAGCCGAAGGATAGTTTGAGCTCCTAGCTTTTCAAAAATATATATCTTTAGTGGCACATCTTATACTTTAAGGAGTTTCTTTTTTTTGACGTAGAATCCGAATTTGCAAATAAGATACCCCTTCCCATTTGAAAATCTCGATTTCGGCCAATTTCGGCGATTTTTGCGTTTCCTTCCCGGAAGTTTAAAATATTACCAATCGATACCCTCGAGATACGCATGCTCTGCAACACCCGGTATATATTTCTAATAGTATAACGGTTTTTATACAGGTCTTTAAAGGATAAGATGCGCAACTAAAGATATATATTTTAGGAAAAGTAGCAATCTCAGCTTTGCTTGTGATATGGTCATTAGGTCCTATGCCGATACAACACCAGAAGAAAAGCCAAAGCTTCAATTTCAAATTTTTTCATAAGACAACAAGCTTTATGATCCATCATGATTCATGACACAGTTAATTTATATTCAATGTTTTACAGTTATATCATAGTTATTCAACAGATTATTGTTTTTCCATTTATATCTATTTAATACCAACTCATTTTTGGATTTGAATTTTACACTCAATTTGTCAAAATTATAACAGCAACTTTTCGCTCTACCCCAGTACATTTAATTACAAGTAAATATGTATACATTAAGAATATTATTGTAATATAATTCCAAATTCGCAGAAACATTATTAAAATTCGGACTTACGATTATATTCGTTTATTACAAAAACAATAACAAAAAAACAAAAATACTCATTCCAAATGCAATTTTTGTTCTATAATGATGTACCTAGCTCATTTTCCTAATTAAATTTAATGTTTATGCAAAGTTTGCAACTTTTTGTATGCAATCTTCCCTCACCACTACTCCTTTCAAATTTTAACATTTTCTTAATATTCTCTAAAATAAAATGAAATTATTTACGAATGTTAAACTTACACAATGTTATTAGAATATGATTTTAACCCTATAATCAGTATACACATTTATATGTGTGTTATGTATATATACATTTGCAATGTATTTATGTAGAAATATATTTTCAATTCACATACAAACGCATTTCTAATTATATCCTAAGATTTCAATTCTATTGCTGGTTTGTTTTGAAAATTTTGTTGTTATTTCGTACTCATTATATCTGAAAGATAAATTTTCTTTTAAAGAAGATATTACAATTTTAATTGGCCGTTTATAATATTTTGTAATTTACAAAATTCTTGTTATGTTATCTGAAGAGAAACGAGGCATGCCATATTAAAACTGAAAAGCGATGGTAATTCAAGAACTATATGCCCAGAGAATGATAGCACGGCATTAAGACATCAATTGTAAAAGCTATTATCTGATATGTGTAATATTGTATTAAATATTTATTTTTATTTGTTTCGTGTATAGATACTAATATTTTTAAATAATTTTTAGATTTTATAAAACAATTTTTATTCTTAAAAAATTTTGCAAATGTAAATAAAAGCACCAAAAAATTATTAATGTTCAAATAGAAACTGAAATAATCACCTATTTGAAATAATATGTCCAATTGGACCGGATTGAATCGGGTTAGGTAGGCTACCATTACCATGTATTACTACTTACGCTAAATGTAATTAGCATGAGAAAATATAACATCATGCAGAGCGCATTTGTAGGAAATTTTCGCGTTCGTAAATAGTACGATGGTACTATGGTGTGCCACTTCTACTTGCAAACATTTTTGACGGTTATTTTAATTTTTTCATTCGTTTGATAATTTGTTTTCGAAGAAGGGTTTAATTTTTTGTTTATTTACTTAAATTTAGTTTAAAAAATAAATACAATTAGATATTAATAATAAATACTACAAAATTAATTAACTTGTAAGTATATACATATGCCATTTATAGAATTTATGATAATTAAAGTTCTACGTTGAAGCACAAGCTACTTTAACTAAACTTTATCCACAAAAAAAAATGTTTATCGACAGCATCCCAATTTTCTATTATAGATCTGCAAATGAAAAACTAACAATAATATTTAATACAATTATATTAGTAATGTAATGTTTGTATATCAGCAAATTTTGTATTGAAAAATGTCTGAATGTGGATTTGAAAAAATTTAGGTAGCAAAAAAAATGGGAAAGTGTCTATTTTAAATATTTTCAATAGCAGCACAACTTTGCGATACGTTTTTATTACATGGTACCAATTAGTTTACGCATCGAAAATCAAATGCGTTTTTGTTACATGGTAGGGTTACAACATGGTATAATTGGTGGTTAATGCCTCTTTTCAAATAGTTATAGCGCAACACTATGGAGGCTCTAATTTCACATTTCGATACCATGGAATAGTCCAGGAGTTTGAAAACTGGTTTCGAAAACCCATCTATTGTGAGAACTTCTAAAATGTGGACGATGTTTCTATCTAATGCAGTCCCCTATGATAAAACTGTTCCATTTTATAACTGCACCGTTTCAAGGCGGAATTGCTCAGGTTCGTTTCCAACATATAATATAATTTATCTCTCCCAATAACCCCTTCAATAATTTTGTATTAAGGAGTTCTTACCAAGTCTTTTCGTAGTGTGTAAAAACAAAACAAATATATTTTTAATGTTAAACAGGAGAATCGATTTTGCAAATGTTTATTCATTTTATAGCAAACTGACACATTCGACCAAATTCACACTAAAAAAGTTTTTGAATCCAGACCCGAAGGTACAAGACGTCGGGGCAAGCCAAGTTTTCGTTGGTGAGACAAAATTTCAGCAAACATGAAACAATTTCTTATCTTCAACTGGGGAAAAACTGCCCGTGACTGACAAAAATTTAGGACATTGATGAATCACGTTCAGGACTTACATGGTAACGCTGAGCTTTCATGTTACACTTTTTAGCAACTCAGAACATAATAATAGTTTAAAAATTGAACAAATCGAACTCATAGAATTGACTAGACCAACCCCATTTATTTTTTACTCATATTCTAATAAGGTTTGAAACCAACATCAAGAAAAATAAAATAACAATATGTGAATTCTACCTCTCTACTTATTTTTATTATTATTGTACAAATATTTGTAGTTATGCATTATTGTCTATACATGTAGGTATATATGTGTAGTACATAATATCTGTGTACTTATATATTTAAATATTATATTTTTGGCCCAAAATATGCAATTTAATTTGCAATTCGGACGTCTGCATTAACTCTAATTTGCATAACATTGAAACATTTTAACAGAAAACAATAACAACACCAAAAAACAAAAAGAAAAAGAAAGAAGTATAATAAGAAAGAAATAGAAAATGAAATAAAACATGAAGAAATTTCAAAATATTTTGTGCTGTTTAATGGGGTGAAATTTAGAGAAATAAAACAAAAAACGAAAAAAAACAATAATATAAGAAAAAAAAAAGAAATAATAAATATAACAAAAAATAATAATAACAATAATACAAAGAAGGAAATGAAACAAAAACTAAAATATCGTATAATTTCTAAACGAAAGGCATCATCATACCTAAGAATTTCTAAAACAATTTTACGAAAGTGGTATGAATTGAAATGAAAGATTTATGACTGAGGTGAAAGGGTTGAAATAAAGAAATATAATGACTACTTATATATTATTATTTGTTATATTATGAGAAAGAGATGAAATTATTATCTGAAAAGTGCAGGGAGTTTTCTTTTTTTTTTTGTTTTTGTTTTTGTTTCTAAATATAGAATTTTACCAATCAAATATGCAATTTCGTATTAAAATTTAAGGACGATGGTAATATTTTTTTTTTTTTATATATTTATTTTTATTTATTTATTTTTATTTGATTTTTTGCAATGTGTACAGTAGTAGGAGTAATTATTGGAATACCGTAATGTAATTTATTTATTTTATGTTTAATTAATATTATATTTGGATTTTTTGCTTTCAACTGCGTGCCGGAATGATTTTATTTGTTTTTTAATTTTATAAATAAAATGAATTTTGTAAAAGTAATATCATTTGCTGGCGTTTTTTTTTATATAATTTTAATCCTCTCCGACCAAAAAATTTATACCGTTATTATGTGATTTTTTTTTTATTTATATCATTACTATGAGTTTATATTCGTGTTTAGGGGCTATTAAATAAGAAAAAAACTTATCATTTTGGTCTGTCACCTGTACAGGTACTTTAACATGAATGGAACATATATGCACAACCGACCTCATTTTAGCCATTTTTTAGACCTACTTGTACATTTTTTGTTATCTTATAACAATTATTATATTTTATTATTTATTAAAAACATAAAACTTATAATTAAATAATTTTAAATTTTTAAAAATAATATAATGAAAATTGTAAGATCACTCGAAAGTCACGTATACCTCCCAACAAACCATGAGAATCGCATAATTATCGCGGAAGTATCCCTTAGAAGAAGGTATTTGTTCGCCGCGAATTCATATTTTATTCTTCTGCGATTCATTAGTATTATGAAAAGGTTGACATCGCCGCGACAATCGTAAATTGAATCGCATTAGCTTCCCCGGGAAGAAGAAAATACGAATGTTTCGAAGAATAAAAAGCGAATGTTAAGAAGAATAAAAATAGAATTTTTAAAAGAAGATAATATCTGTTTCAGGGACTTAAAATAATTTTCAATAAAATTCATCAAAATTTAATTATTAATATTTATTTATTATAAATATTTCAGGTTATTTTATTTTATTTAAATTTTTTTATTTAAATTTAAAAGTTTTTTAAAAATTTAAAAATTATGAAGTTTGTACTTAACACGTGCGCTTTAAAAAATAACTGAAAATATTTTCATTTACATTATACATATATGAAAAATATATTCAAAATGGAGAAAACTAAAATAAACATTCTCTTATTGAAACGTAATTAATTCGCTTTTCATTCTTCCAGGCGAACATTCGCATAAAGTTCACCCGGGGGATGTGTATATGTTTCTTCTTGAAGAACACGTTCTTCCTATGGTTTGTTGGGCCTACTATTAATGAAAACGCACATTTGTGTAACGATGAGGGAAATGCGGCAAACAAAGCGGATTTTAATACGAAGCCTTGAAGTCAACATTTATTTGCATGCTTTTTATTGTTACTACTTGCTAGTGATTCCAATGAGACATGCTTTTGTAGTCTAACATTTTTTAACTTATTTTGGTAGATCATTATCTTCTCCATGAGGCCACAAAGCCATTCACTTTTGAATGAAAGTTAATCAAATCTCTTGATGATTAATTTTTTTTCCACATTATCCGAGAACTCACGACACATATATATGTAGTAAAATGAGGTAGCGAATGGACGCGCTGAAAAACAGAAATCCATCTCAGCTCGACGGGTAAAAACTATTTATATACCTAGCTTTAACAGAGGCTTATTGCAATATTAATGACATGACCACTAGATAATAGCTACAGAAGATAGGTAAGCTGTGACTGGCATAGTATTAGGTCAAGTAAAGCTTCCAGGATTTTCTGATTGTATGTTTAAGAAGTGGAAAACTGAGAAATTACTTCGGCTTAATAGAAGGAAGACAATGACTATATTAACAGGTCAATTTCTGCAGTCGACAGATCATTGCATATATAATCACGTAATGCTAAAGAAATTTGATAACTGTCAAACCTGCAAGGGTCCTGGAACTTAGAAACGCATACAACATATTCTCTGTAATTTTCCAAACCTAACTAAAACTAGACTTAGATGGTTGGGATAGAACGTTTTATGTTTTATAATCTGACAAAGATTTGAAAAGTTATTTTTCACGATAATTACAGGTTTTTATAGCTTCTAATTTTCTTGTGATGTATTGTAGTTACTCAACATGGACCAACACGTATAGCATATATTGTCTAAAAGTGACAAATTGGTTTGGGTACCATTCCTTTTTAAACTAAACTGCACTAAATTATTTGCATACCAAATAAAGCGAAGCTATTGTAATAAAACATTGTCGACGTTTATATCTGTTAATTACTTATGGATGATTTGAATCTTGGATCGCCATCGATGTAATGATTCTGCTTCAAATACGTTTTGTAAAATAATAAACACTTGAAATCTCTTCTTTCTTTTTTGGTTCTTGAACTTGAATCCTACTGTTTTACTCTTTATTTATATAATTGCTTTCTAATTTGTATTCTATTCCATTCAATTAATTTCTAAACTAAAATTATGTTGGTCAAGAAATTTGGTCAATCACTGTCATCAACATAAAGTCATAATATGTATCTGATATGAATTGCAAAAATGGTGTAAGTGATACATTTTTTATTTCGAAATATTTGAATTAATGTCAATTATTTTTACTGCATTTTCCGGTTACTTACGTTATAGATTTGTAATGTTTCGATTAGTTGGATCATCTACAAGTATATAATATTTTATTTATATGACTTAAGAACGTGCCTATTTTATTTTTTAACATTAAAATAAAAAATTATTGTTAAAAATAATAATTTTTAAATTTGTAACTTAGACCATTTTGATAATTACTTCGTATATATAAAATATTTAATTTACTTTTTAGGTTAAGTTTTGAATTAAATGCACACATTTACATAAACATAGACAAAAAAAAACTAATAATAATGAGTTAGGTGTCTATATAGGTATAAGTATATAAATACTATTTTAAATGTGACTACATGTGGAAAATTTCGAAGAAAATAAATAGCTCCATTTAGTTTTAGAATTACGTATTTTGTTGTTGTTGTTGTAGTTTCGTTCAATTCAAAATACTTTTATAATTATATATTTAGAAATTTAGAAAATAATAATATGTATATATATATACATATTAATAGTAGTAGAATAATTCTATAATTATAAGGATATGAATTATGTGTATATGTGTCTATATATATATAATATCTATGTAAGTATAAGACTTTTTAAAGGATATTTCAATGAAGGTGTTTTAATTAAACAATCGACCGACCATATTATGTATAAAATTTTAATTTTTTTTTCCTTTTTTTATTATTATTATTTATTTTTAATGGAATATGAAAAATAAAATTAATTGCCTTTGGTAATATTTTTCTTCGAATTTGTATATATACGTATATTGTATATGCTCATAACATTAATATATACATTTAAAAATGCATACATGTTTTTGGTTTTGAATATAATATTATGTTTAGTGTTATGTATGTACTTACTTACTATGATATGAGGAAACAAGTGTAAGTATGTATGTGTATTTTGAATAGATTTTTAAGAAAATTGAGAATTTGTTTTAATTTAAAAAATTATTTTGTATTAAAATAAATTTAATTTTAAACTTTCAGTATTAATAGCTATATTTAGGAAATTTTTTGCAGATTAAATTAATGACATAAAAATGAATTATGAAATTTTTTGTATACTTTTACAAATAGAAATTTGTTTACGTTAAAATTACAATAAGGATTTAATAATTTTTTTTTTATGTTAATAGATATGGAAAAATGGAACCTACATAATCTATGAAAATTAATTATTCAGAATAATTTAATGTAATGTGTTTTATTTGTCCCACCCTAAAATTGATATCACTAAGTTAGATTATCTAAAACCTTAGTTTGATATATCGCGCTCTATTAATCTTTTCCACGAACTTCTCGGTCGACCGTGACTTCTACCTCTCTATTTTCCAATACTATTTTTTTAAGGTGTGTCCAATCCATTTCTATATCTAAAAGCTTGTCTCGTATTTTAATGGTGTTGGTATTTAGTCACGATATTTTTAGAATTCAAAAAAAACTCTGAACCTAACGAAAAGTTAATTGTCACAAATGAACAATAAGAACTACGAGGGTCGGATCTCTAAATCCTAAGAAATATTAGGGGTTTTTGACCAAAAACTTGTTGATTTTTGGAGTTAAAATAAATTGAGGCTTATGCGTTACTACAATGGAGTTGTAAGTTGTAATACCCTTAAATACTAAATTGTAAAACACCATTAGTGTTACTATACATAGTAGGGTTTTCAAAAGACCATATAGCAGAAATAGCTCTCATTAAAAGTCGTTTTACAAAAAGCTGTTTCTCAACCTTTTCCTTTGACAAAAATGGTCATTTTTGAAAATACCTTTCGACATTTTGAAGGAAATGCAACAAAAAAACTCTTCACAAAAATTAATCTGAATTTTCCAAATCATTGGAGAAAATAGAATTTGAAAAAATCGTAAATAACATAAATTTTTACTAAGTAAAATGTGTTTGCCTTGACAGATTTGAAATCTCGCTCCAATCGATTTAATGGGATGAGGTGGGATATTTAAGCGACGAGATCAAAAATTTAAATATTTAAAAAATATGTTGTGTCCAACTTCTGTCCCAATTTATTGAATTTCTGTACTACCTGACGGCAGAAAATTTGACAGATGAAATTAAACAAAATAATAATTAATTAAAAAAACAAATTAAAATTAGGAAATAATTGTCAAATAGAAAATAATCCCATATTAACCAAATAATAATAATAAAATCCAAAAAATGTTATAGACTTTTTTTGTTAAATAAAACTTATACGAACTAAGAACTAGACTAAAACTACACCTAAAACTCTATTCATGTTATTCATGAACTATTCAACCATCAATAGTTTGTTGATAATTTTTTATTCTTTTCAGGAATAAACGTGTCATATTTTAGTAGATTAGTCTAAATATTCTGAGGGTTATATTCTATACACTTACATGTAGCCCTTCTATTATAGTGATATAATAGAGGGATATATCGTGGTTTTGAATATACCATTTATAGTCAAGATAAATAAAATTTTCGGGCGTAATGAACCCTGTTTTTAACGTACTTTTAATGTACTCTTCATTATGGTAATATATATTGGACTAGGGGCCCCTATTGAGTAATTATAATTCAAGTTTAACATTTCGAAAAAAAAAAAACAGTAATTTACATACTGACATTGACTTATCACGATTTAGCAGAACCACTCGTGTTTAATAAAAAGTTTTGTTGTTAGTAAGTTTTATTTAGGACACATAAATACACGTCCCTCATGTACTGATTCGTTTCCGATATATTCCCTATAGAGGTGGCATTTAGTGGATAAAATTACTAAAAAAAGAAATTTTAGCGAAATAAAATGAAAATGTGTCTATTGCGCAGGTTCTTAAATGCTTGTCAATTATAATTATAGATATTAAACCATTTTCTAATGTGGTAAGAGAGTTCTCTCGCTATTTCGATAGTTTTTATTAAAAAATTATCGAAGCTTATAATATTTGCTTTTAGGTACAAGCATTTATTGGAGTAAAAATGCTTGTAGTCCTTTTTTAGTGTTCTATGTAGATTTACACAGGCTCTTATGCATTTCCTTTCAAATTTCCTAATTTTTTCCATTTGGCTTGCACTAATATTGAATCAAATGGTTCAGCATATGATATAGTTGGCTTAATAAGGCTCTGATAAACTAAGATTTTTACTCTTCTAGCTATGGTTTTATTGTAAAATAATTTTTTACAAGCCATGAAGGATTTTGTGCCTTTTCCCACTGCTTTGTCTAGTTAAGTTTGTGGGTTAAGTCTTTGTCTAGTTAAGTTTGTTAAGTTTTCTATTATAAAGCAACAACAAAAAAATATTTTTTAAAAAACTTAGAAAACTAGTTGTCGATAGTCTGAACGTCAATTTCTATAACTAGTTATCCGAGCTTGTTAGCATGTTATACACTGATGGTGTGAACCCCATATTAGACAACATTCGCATATTTAATAATTTATTTAAAAAATTAAAATTTCTGTAAGTTAAAATTACTTATACATGGGGTGAAATTTTTAATTGAAATTTCCAATTGAAAATTAAAAATATTTGTTTTCGCCACTCATTTAAAGAATAATAATGATCGGTTATGAAATGATTAAGATATTTCTACAATACTTTTTTTAATTTACCGATATAATGATTGTCAACTATTAGTGAAATTTATTTGAAATTTTTCAACAAAAAATTGTTTAAATCATTTTGTGTTAACCTCATCTCTTGAATGGATTTTGTGGAATACTTTTTTCTTAACTAAATTTGCTATTTCCAAAATTAAAATAGAAACTAATATTTTGTCAGGATATTTAATTAATGCTTAATTTCTTTTACACAAATACATAATAAGTAAAATAAACTGTAATGTTCCAATTTTCTTTAAAATTATATATATATATATACATATTATACATTTATATATGTATACGTAAATATAAATTTCAATTTACATATTATTAAAGAAAGTTTTAAATAAAAGACAAGAGAAATTTGTTAAGATCAGCAAATTAGCAATAAAATGCAGACAAAAGTTAAACAAGAACAGCCCAACTTACTTGAATAAATTACAATCATAAAACAGTGTCCAAATAGATATACAAATACCTATTTGTATATATATATTTATATATATTGAAATATTTGTAAATTAATGCAAAAATTAATTTTAAATTCGAAAATTAGCATATCTCATTAATGCGAATTTTATTTATTTATTTTTTTTTGCTTTTTGTACTATAATTGAAGCTCTTCAACAACAACAACAAAAAAATAAGAGTCATTGCCACTGTTTTTGTTGGTTGTGACAGCGACAGAATTGTTATTTTTTTTTTTTTTTTTTCAAAAATAAAATTTGGGAACAACTCTACATAATGTTTACTACAATTTCATACCAAATTAATTTATTGGTATTTATTTAATATACAATCAACAGAATTATAAAAGAATGGTAGAGAACACTTTATTCAAATCTTTGGTGACGTTTTTTTCTTTGTTACAAACAAATTTTCCACCCTCATTAATTCAAATTAAATAAAATGTATTTTAAAGAAAAATTAAAGGAAAGCAGTGTCGATGGAAAAATAATGTGTATAGGTTGTTTCGAGAGTAATCTGATATAGTACAAAAGATGTTGCATTACAAAAAATGATTTGGACTCAAAGACAGATGAAAATAAAGAAAAATATCAAATTTTTATACTGCAGTGGAATTTAATTCAAATTAGATTTAAAATTATATTATTTTATGTTATGCTAGAGTAGTGTTGAAATACTACAGTATTGTTAAAATGTTATGCTACAGTAGTTATGTAGTGTTGAAATGCAAAAAACTTGACTTGGATATTGAGCAATATTCAGGTTTTGGAAATTAGTGGTGGATCTTATCATTTAAGGACGAAAAGGACACTTGAAAATATCCTTGTTGTTTTGATGTTTTTGTATAAATGTTGAGGGGGTCTTATGGTAAAATTTTGAGGTATTTGGTTTTTCAAGAAAGAAAATAAATATTGTTTTATTTTCTAAAATTTTCTACTTTAAACTCCAATATCACCATAACGGCAACACCAATTATCATAAAAAAAATATTAAAATGTGCTCCAGACCATTATCTTTCTTGAATATATAACTGAATCTATATTAACTAATTGCCTATCAAAAATTATTGAAAAAGTTATCCAAAGTCGCCTAATTACGTTCCTGTCTTATTTAAATCAAATTAATGACTACCAATTTGGTTTTCTAAATGGAAGTAGTACAGAGTCGGCTGCTCTCGAAGTTGTGAATTTTATATACATGGCATTAGATAAGAATAATTAGCTGTTCTTTTAAATCTAAAAAAAGCATTTGACATGAATCATAATATATTACATAACAGTCTGTCTAACATGGGTATTAGAGGAATTGTAGCCAATCTATTTAAATCCCATTTGAAAGGTCGAAAAATTAAAACCAGAATAAATGAGCACATTAGTGATGAAGGAAGCTTTTGAATTGGGCACTGTTCTTGGTCCAATTCTTTATTTAGCTTATATGTAAAAAGTTTTAACAATATTGGACTAACAGGGCATTATTCAATGTTTGCCGACGATACAATAATTCTATATAAAAGCAAAAACGCTAATCACCTTGATAAAAATATGAATTGCGACTTACACAAAGTCAGTGAGTGGTTAAATCATAGCAGATTAACAATTAATGTTTCAATGTTTCATATTATTGAAACAAAAAAATAAAGAAAATATTAATTTATCAATTAACAGCAATCAACAACTGATAAAATAGTCAAATCAGCTAAATATTTAGGCTTACACATTGATGAAGACCTGGCTTGGAAAATACACACTGAAAAATTAAAAAAATCTATAATGTCAATAATTTGTGCAATAGGAAGGTTCTCACTCCCCCATCCAGTCCAAAATAAGGTATTTAATCACAATTTGGAGTCAGGTTTGCAAAAGCATTATAAACTCAGGCGCCCTACTTATTAATAGAGCCAAACAAATCTTATACAGACTACCTTATGATTACTCAACAAGGTTATTATACTCAGACTACAATTTACACTCCTGATTTACAAATTATCAAATAACCTAACGAAAAGCAATCTAAAACTTCAAACAAATGATTCAATATACAGGTACAACAAAAGGTCTGCAGAACATTTTCGACTGGGAGCTCCTAGAACCGAAAAGGGTAAAAGAGACATTATGTTCAACTGTCTAAAATTTTTCAATGTTCTTCCCAACAATGTTAAAAAGGCCCCACTAGAGTGTTTAAAAAACGATTGAAAGCATTGCCACAATTAAATAATTAGTTAAAAAAAAATAATATGAATATGTATATTAGAAATAAATTGTAACTATCCTTAAAGGTAAAGATAAGAATTTAATAATGTATAAAGTGCTTAATAAACAATATTATATTGTATTTCATTAGATTATGAGTTAGATTTAAGAGAGGTTTACACCAGTTTTGTAGTGTCTATCTCTTTTCTAAAAAAAAATAAAAAAAAAAATATCTAATATAGATCAACTAGATATAACGGTATTTATACAAAAATATCAAAAAAACAAGGATACTTTCAAATGTCCTTTTCGTCCTTAAATGATAAGATGCGCCACTAAAGATTATTTTTAAAAAGCCAGCAATTCTAGTTATTCTTGGGATAGGATCATTATGTCCTACGCCAATACAACATTTCCCTCAAAAAAGCCAAATCATCTGATCTATTATTTTTCAGACGTCTATTTCTTTTTCTTTCTTGTTCTGACAGAGTGTTGATTTCATTGTTAACACGGGCTGACATTTTTTATTGATATTTTAGACTTGCCTTTTTTAATTTTTTTCTTTCTCACATACCATTTGGTTCTAGTAATCGTTCTAATTATTTTTGTTTGTTCTCTTTGTATTAAATAAATATTAGTTTTGATTTAGCCCTCAGAAACCATTGTAGTTGCTTTTGATTTTTAATTGATTACATTTGTGGAATATGTGACTCTTCCATGTCAATTTATTGTCAATTGTTATGGTAGGTATTTAGCTTGTTTTTGGATCTGTATTTGTTTGTTATTTATTTTATTATTGATTCAGCTCCGTATCGAACTTTAGTTGTACATTCCAATTCATTGTCTTATCAATAGTTTTCTAGCAGTAATGCGAAGGCGAACTGTGTCATCTGTGAATGTTGTAATATATTTTGTTTTGTTGGCATCGGAATATCAATTGTATACAGAATACATAAAATAGGGCGCTTTTTGAGCTTTGTGGTACCTTTGTATCTATTTTGTACATATTTGAACATTAAATTTTATATTTGAAACACAAACAACGTTCACTTAAACAGCTTTGTATAATTATATAACCTAGTTATTGTATAGAAGATTTTTTTCAGATTTTAATTGCTTTTTCAGGCAGCTCCTTAATTATTGTACCTGTCAGTACAATTACCAGTCAAATGTAATATGCTATAGTACATTTATATAATTAACATCGAAATTACACTTAAATGAAGAAAATTATACGAGTTAACATGAAAAATTATTAACATGACTATCAAGGATTTTTCAAATTAAGTTCAAATAACTGAACAAGCTAAATTAAATCGTTGCGTAACTGTAGATCATAAAATTTATGTTACTAAAGTTGAACCAATTTATGATTTGCCTGTTTTTATCATCATCATTGTCCTATGACCCTATTCGTCAGGCATATGATTTATCCTATATCTACAAATATTAAGCAGCAGTATATGTATAGAAATTATAACTCAATTTTTGCTATTTGAAATATTAACATTGTAGTTATAAAAACAGACCATATGCCTGACGGATGGGGTCATAGGACAATTATGATGATAGAAACATAAATTGGTTCAGCTTTAGTAACCTAAATTTTATGATCTAAAGTTACGCAACGATTTATTTTAGCTTGTTCGGCTATTTGAAACTTGATTTGAAAAATCGTTGTTAGTCATGTTAATGATTTTTCACGTTAATCCGTATCCGTAATTTTCTTCCTTTAAGTGTAATTTCGATGTTAATTTTAATTTGATTGCTTAGAATGCTAGTACTGAGAAATTGTAGTAATATAAAAATACTATTAAAGTTTTTTTAAACTGCAGATTGTTCGATCTCTGGATTTTTTTTTCCTTTTCTTTATTCTAGGTAGCAAACCTTATTTTTAAAATAAATAAATATACTACCTGTTTGGTGGTCGCCTGCGTCAACTTTGTTTTTTTCCATTATATGTCAATCAAATTACTATTTTAAGAGTTAAAACACTTCGTTGACGATCAAAAAAGATATAATTAGATTTAATTTCACGAATCACTCTAGTGATTGACTAAAATTTGCCATATTTAGTCGGATGGAATGTGGAACAACTCAACGGTTTTGACATTACTCCCATTGGTTTGCTCAACAAAATAATATTGAAATCTTAGGGGCTTGTATATTGCGGGAAAGAGTGTTGTGAATTAGAGGGATATCTGAAATTATTTGACGATCAGACAATGGGTGTAAGTCTATAAGTGAAAGTCAACATATTTAGAAAATTTACTGACGAGAAACATAAGCATTATCGCTGAACAGATTCTATTCAATTAATATCAGTCATGTAATAAGGGGACCACAATTGGCCTACACATTCAAGGATGGTGTTTATATATGTAACATAAAAATTTTTCGTGAGGTAAAGATCAGAAAATTAGCTTTGGTAACTATTTTATTATAATGTAGCTTGAAGCTTAGTTTAGTGTCCAGTGTGATCCCGAGAACTATAATAGAATTTATCCTAGTAAGCGATTCCTGCCCGAGCAAGATAATGACTTGGATAAAGGATAATGGACTTGGCATTCAGAAGTCTTCAATTCCAGTTAATTTTGTGAACACTCAAAAATAAAATTGTTTATATATAATTTTGCAAGACGATCCGAAACGGATGATAAGAAATTAAAAACTTTGCTCATTAAAATTATTATAGTACATTTTTTTTCTCTTGTAAATTCTGTCTCTAAAGAAGACATTCAGTATTTTGTACGATTTTTTTGTTTTTATATTTAAGCAACATATAACGACTTACAGATCAAAAACCCAATGATAAGTAATCCATGACAATCTAGTTATATTATGTTTGTATCTTTTGGGTATATGCAGAATGTTGTGACGCTTTGTTATACTAGCACCATGTATCGACACCGATATTTGAATGAAAAGCTAATCATGTTTGGTATTTACAGGTTGTACTTCTATATGGTTTTCATCTGTAAGTTTTGATGTAAAATATCGTTACTTGCGAACCGATGGATCGCATCCTATTATTCTTCATACTTTTGACTGAAATTGCTGCAATATTTTAATATTTGAATTGCTGACTACTCCCCACAGTGGAATTCTTAATGTCCATATTAACTTTAAAATAGTTTTATGAATAAGAAGCTTGTTCTCCAGCGACATTGATGAGTTGCAGCTAATCATCCAATACATTTATTGTAATTTGAACACCAGTTGTTTTATTTTAGTAAATTAGAGTAAATTTTATCACATTTGACCAGCTTGATCTGTATATGTCAACTTAAGCAGCCACTTTTTTTTTTTTTTTTCATTATTTTTTTTTCAATAAGACATTTTGTTTTATAATTCATGTATATCAAATACGTAATAGATAATTAAATTTAATTTTATTGATCATAGCTTAGGTTTAAGCTGTCTGATCTTATTGTTTTTTGTATATAATTCAATTTAATTTAAATAAGCTAGCGAGTTTTTATTTAGAAGACGAAAAGATAAATTATATAAATTTAATAAAAAATTAATATAAAAAAAAAAAAAAAACAAATTTGTAGATAAATTTATAATTGCCAAGTTAAATAGTTTCATTTTTTCCTGTTTTTTTTTCTTTCTTTTTTTTTTTTTTTTTCTTAATTATTACATTATAAGTCTTTAGTTTTTTTTCACACCTGCTAACACAATTAGAACAACAATATTGTTTCCATACGATTTTTATCATAAATCATTATCATTACCATTACATTATTATAATTATAACATACTTTATTATTTCCTATTGATTTTGATTTATTGGGTTTTGGTTTAATATATATATTTTTATTTCATTTTTGAAAATTCTAATTGAATCAATTTGTTTCAATTTTGTTGGAAGTTCATTATATAACTTCAAGCATTTAAACAAACAATTATTCTTTAGTTGGTTTGTTCTAAATAATGATAAGTAAAAATTAGAACAATTTCTAGTGTTATGACTATGCATGTTTATCATTCTATTTAGAATAAAATTATGTTTAATGTTATTTTTTATAATTTTAAAGGCCGTAAAGTATAGTTCACGCGTATGCAAATATTGTGAAGGCTAATATATTTTTCTGAATATAGCATATCTGTAGGTAGGAAATGTATTTGGATAAAAGTTAATTATTTTGATAGCTTTTTTATGTAAGATATCTAATTGAAGTAATATTTGCTGATTTGCTCCACTCCATATTGGGTTCAGATAAGTTATGTGCGATAATATAAAGGAAGAATATATGGTATATAAAGGGTTTCTGGAAATAAATTTACGAACACGACGAAGAATAAAAAGGTGTGGCGAAATTTTGCGAATAATTTGTTGAATATGATCTATCCATTTGACCTTCCTATCAATTATCAATTTTAAATAACATAGATTGCCAATAGTGCATAAGGTTGTAGAATTATGCGAGAAAATAAACGATCTGTTAATTTTATTGCCAAGTAACAAAATTTTTATTGTTTTTTTAACGTTTAGTTTATGATACTGAAACGTCCAGTTTATGATACTTAATCCATTGTTCTATTTTATTTAAATCATTTTGTATGGAATTCCTCAATGAATTTTCTGTTGGCGCAGCATATCTTCCAATAGCATCGTCGGCATATAGTTGAATAGATCCTGCAAGATCTAAGCGTGATATGTCGCCAATATATATTTTGAAAAGATCTGGTCCTAAAATTGATCCCTGTGGATCTCCTTTTTTTATTATTAAGGCGTTGTACAAATTTTCTACTATCAATATTATTTGTCACAAATTTGGCTAAACTTAAGCACGCTGCTTTTGTATTTGAATTTTTTTCGAAACCATATTGCTCTTCGTGTTGAATGTTATTATTTTGTTATTATTCCACTTCTATCTACCTAGAATAAGTTTCAAACTGTCTAACTGAATTCTCCTACTTTATACAGAATCTTCGGTGGATAATATTTCTTGTTCAGTTTTGAATTTTATTATGATTTGATTATTTAAGTTTTCAATAACATAAAAAATATTTATTATACATAATACTAAAATTCAACTAATTAAAATAATCCAACTAAAAAATTTTTTTTTTCAAGTATTCCATTATATAAGCAATACATTATGTGTTATTTTATTATATAAGTACAAATATAATTTAAATTTTATGAATAAGTACTTATAAATAAATAATTTCCAGGATATGATTTTTATTTTTCAGTTCATAAAATATCTATGCACTGTACACCATATATGCATTCATTTATATGGTAACGAATAAATAAAAACAAATATGCTTAAGAGATACAAAAAAAAAAAAAAAAAAAATAACCAAAATTTTTTCTATTCATCTTCAAAATTTGAACCAACTCAATTTTTCATACATTACTATTATTATTATAGAAAAATAATTTCTAAAAAGAAATAAAAATTTATAAACATAAAAAACCAAAACAAATTTAAAAATAATAAAAAAAAAGCCTCCAAAAAAAATAAACTCTTCCAAAAAATGTGTGTGCATTTTTTTTAAATTTTCATAAAAAAAGAATAATAACAAAAATGAAAAATAAAAAAGTCAAATAAGACTCCAAAAATATTAAATGAACATTATGCTATTCAGTTTACTTTTAATATATGTGAGGAAAATGTACAACAACAAAAAGAAGACAACATAAAAAAAAACCAAGCAAAAAAAAAAAAAACAATTCAACCACCGATAAAAAAATTCACCCTCTAATTTTATTTCAAAGTTTTCATTTTAATTTTTTTATTATTATTATTTTTAATACACCGGAAGTGGATCCTACGAAATTGCAATTAAAATCAAACATACTCAGAGGCTTAGATATACAAAAATAGAAATAAAACCTAAAAATATATTATGTTAACTTTTTTTTGAATAATATACATTTAAATTATAAAACAAAAACAAAACTAAAAAAAAATGTTTGTGTTTTATTTTATAACGGAACTGAAGAGAAAAAAATAAATAAATAAAAAATAAAACCAAAAAGCAACGAAATTATTTTTACAGGATAACATACACAAAAAAAAAAAAAAACAAATTAAAAATCAACAAATAATAACGGTATACAAACTCACCACCACTGCACCACAACGTGCAAAATAGCGAGTTATGGCTAACTTATTGTAGGTATAAATAGATAGGCAGAAGAAAGAACATCGCGGCCCACATATACCCACTTATGTTATCATATATAATCACATTACACAATTCGCAGGCAGTCTGTAAAGAAAAAAAGTAAACAAAAAATATAATAAACAAAACAACAACAAGCAAACATTTTTTAATTGTGTTGAAAATTTACACATAATAACAACAACACCAAACAAATAGGAACAAAAAAACCTAGAAGACTGTTTTTTTTATAAATTTTATTTATTTTTTTTTACAATCTATTTATTATTTTTTTTTTTTTGTTAGAAATTGCTAAACTTAATTTTTTCCTTTAAAAAATATCCTTGTAAAAATACTGTTGTTTTTTTTTTTATTTAATTTTTACTTTGTACTTGTTTTCTATTTCAAAATCGCATACGGAGCTTAAAATTTACATTTGTGAATATTTACATACCATAGAATTTATGTTTCCATTATATATTCGCATATGAATTTATGACCATCATGTTTGTTAGTATGTAAGTGTATTAGTATTTTTTTTTTTAAAATGAAAGGCTGTTACAGGATTCTTGGATCTTTTCATCATTTATCTCCAAACCAACGAAAATTTTTTGAAAAATAAAATTAACAAAAAAAAAAAAAAAAATTTTTAAATAAAAATTTGTAAAGAAACAAAAAAAAACAGAAATTGAAATTCTAAAATTTACCACTAAAACTGACTGACCACGAATATAAAAAACTTTAATAGATAGTAGATAGATTTACAGTTATAAATGACTGTTATAGGAGTTCAGAATAACGGGGAAAATAAATTATTCCCTAATTTGGTATTGTTACTTTTCTAGATATCCATAGCTCGGGTTTTGGGTTGTTATTTTTAAATTTGAACGATCTGGTAGTGTTGTTTAATACAGTAAAATAATCAAATATTAATATCCGAAAATTTTAATATACTTATTTGCTTAGGTGGTAACAGACAAACAGACCATGTAGATCCTGAACCTGACTTATCAATTCTGTCGTTCTACAATTTTGTCGGCCACGGGCAGTTTCTCCTCAGTACCTCAGAAAATACTAAACTGTTCTTTTTTTACAATGTTAATATAAACAAATGTAATTTATAATATATAAAAATGTTAATATATACATAACATATCATCGCTCCGCAATTATAATGTCGTACATCACAAAATCGGAAAAATTTACTGAAAATGCCTTCTTTATTAATTTTTGATGCTCTATCGATCTGTGTATTCGGCATTATACTATGTATAATGCGTGTATATCTGAAATCCACAGATTCATATGGATCTGGTCACTGTACGGTGTGGTAAATATACCGGTTAATGTACCGCGGATAATGAAGCTGGATCTGAAAAAATTCAGATACATTTCATGGATCTGACTTTTATATGTAAAAGCAAAAACAAAATTTTTTTACACTGAATGTTGTGACATCTACTGCAAGAAAAATTAAATGTTTATATTTTTTTTTATGCAAGTTATTAAATTTAAATCGCCATTATTTTTTGAATTATTGTCAAAAGTTCAAATTCTTGAGGAAGATTTATGTAAATAAAAGTTATAAAAAATAAATTTAATGTAGGATAAAAAATATTATTTCATTAAAATTTAATTTGTTTTTAAGAGTACTTATTACACTTTCCGATGATGGAGCTATTGTCGATATTGCGCAAAATTTTTGTGTTAAATTGTGTTAAGAGGCCAGATTCAATACATGGATTCCAGATCCATCGTTTAATTTTACTGAACCCACCCATAGATACAGAGATATTTCGTTGCTACTTTGCCGTAAGGGACACTCAAATTGATGTTTTTATTCTTATTTTGACTTAAAGGCCAAATTTCTGGATATACGACACAACAAATTAACGTTTTTGAATTCGTGCAATTATTTTGACGTAGGTTGACAAACAACACAGATTGTTACTTGTTTTAAATTTTTTTATTATGCCATATGTGTTTGTGATGTGTATGTATGTGTTGCGTGTTTGTTTCGGATTGTTGTTGTTATGTGGTAAATGTAATTACCAAATCAATTAAGAATTAGTATGTGATACTTTATGACTGACTTATAAGTCACTATGTCGTACTTTTAAAATATAAGTTTTGATAATGAATATTATAACAATTTTGAAAATTAGATTTAGGTGAACATTAAGAATAATGTTTTAAGTTACTATGCTTAAATTGAAGCTGGGCTTTTAGTATTATAGAATTTTTTTTTTGCTCTTAAAGTTTATTATTAACATTTTTCAAGTAAAAAGTTAACTAAATTTAACTAAATATTTAAAAAATAAAAATTTTAAGCTATCTAATGGACAAAAGATGAAGGACAAAATTTATTTTGTTGTGTAGTTCTTAAAATAACTTAATATTTTGCTTAATAACACAAAGATTGAATTTCAAAACTATTTTCTTTTCTTACAAAAATTTAAATATTTCAGATTAAAAAATAAAGCACTTATTTTGTCGTATGTGCATACAGGATGAAGGAAAATGGCGTATACGGTAAAATGGTTTTAAGTAAAAGCTCTTTAAAGTCCTAATTCTTGTTGCAAAAGACTTTATTTTTCTACCTCTAAAATATAGTTTGATGAAACATACTGCTACTAAACATTAAAAAAAATAAAACTTTTTCGGCTCAGCTTTGTTTTATTTCGTCTCAAGCTTCGAACTGAATTTCCCTAAACTCGATTTTCTGGATAAACGACAAAATAATTGGGGGCGACGAAATCTAAAAAAATTAGTTTTTCTAGATTCAATGTATTTTCGTTTTTATTTTTGTCTTTTTATGTAGATAGTGAGGATATTATCACGGAATCTTTTATACCGGTTAGTACGTTTGGGCTAGTAAGGGAAAGGAGAAGTTGAAATTATAAGAGGTCTATTAGGAATAAAGATGTTGGTGTTCATCTTTAATTTATGCAAGTAAAGAATTGTTCATGATCGAGTTATAAACAAATTTCTATAACTTATCTTGTACTATCTAGAGATTTTGACAGTGGTTAAACATTCTGTGGTTAAAAATTCTCTACAAATATCAGTTTACATTCATACACATAAATTTTATAGAGATAGCAAAAGGTAATAACTAATTTTTATAGTTTAATTAAAGGTATTTCGCTAAGTGTATCACAGAGCTTCCAAATATTTCTAACAGCCGCATATTATAAAAATATTTGTCACAAAAAATAAACTCACGGTTATAGGGATTAATAATTTTAAATGATAACATAAGTAAATACATGTGAACGCCGATATTTTTTCTTCTGCCTATCAATCTATACCTACAACAATTTAGCTATAACTCGTTGAACGTTGCATATCAATATCAGCAATATTTTTGATAAAGTTTGAAATGAAGGTCTAAACTACAAACTAAACTTATCCTTCTTGTTCAATTTGTATGAAATTAAAGCAGGAGCTCCAAAAGGCTCAGTACTTTGGCCAATTTTGTACAACACTTACACTGCAGATATCCCTAGGTTAGAGTAATGTAATATCAGTATTTGCTGATGACACTGCAATTTACTCTGCTGGCACTAATCCCAATTACATATTAACAAACCTACAAAATTCACTCAATAAACACACTAGATATTATGCAAAATGGAGAGTAAAAATCAACGCTTCAAAAACAATATCTATTTATTTTACGAAAAAAAGGAAAGGCTATCACCTTCTATACCATTAAAACTGCAAAATGACATTAGCGGGGCCGATGCTAGTAAATACCTAGGCATTACCTTAGATAAAAGGCTAACCATTCAAAAGCAAATTTCTATCACTATTGATAAAGTTAACAAATGTACTCGCATGTTGTATTCCCTTACAGAAAATCCCTATACAGAAAATCAATCTTATCCACAGAAAACAAATTGATACTTATTAAGGTAATTTTTCAGCCAATAATGCTGTATGCGGCACCAGTCTGGGGAGATTGTGCACCTAGTCATATTAAAAAATTGAAAATTGCGCAAAATAAACTTTTGAAACTTGTATTCAATCTTCCCAGATGGTATTCAACCAAAAACTTACATGATAAAGCCAGCATGAATACAATTTTAGAAAACATAAGTTAATTAACTGTAAAGTTCTACTCGGAACTGTTCATGTCAGAAAATCGTCTGATCAGAAATTTAAATTAAGTTGAAAAAAAAAAAAAAAATTAGGCTAGTTTAGTTCGTAGGTAGGTTTTGAGTTAGTGTTAGTTTAAGTTGGTGTTAAGTTACAAAACAAAAATTCAAAAGGGTTTTTCTTCCCCAATTTCCCTTTAAATTTATACTAGTATACTCGAAAATTTCTAAATAAAAATAAAAATATACAAATCAACTGTAGTAAAGATAATTACATATCTGTATCTAAGTAAATAGTTTTAAAATAATTAATTGTACAATTTATGGAGCATAATAAATAAATAAATAAATTGTGAAAAAAATATTAAAATCATATTTATAAGAACGTTACTTCAGAATAAAACAAGAATATGTGAATTAAAGAAAATTCAAGCAGGGGTTTCACAGGATAATGTATTAAGACCAATCTTTATCTCCTATAATACTAGTGACTTGCCCGCATTCAAACAAAACAAAGTTGCTACATATGCTGATGATACAACAATTTTAAACAAAGCGATAACAAGGCGATAGTAACATCAAGACACCGCCAAATTTACAAGTATAGCTATTAGAAAAGTTCAAAACTGGACCTTCAGATGGTATATTAGTGATCAAACTGTTGATCAAACTGTATGAAAACACAGCCGTAATATCTATGTATGACACTTGATATAAAACTGGTGGATATCGCATGTAAAGCGAGAAAAACTAAGCTTAAGGTAAAGAAAATAGCATTGGATACTGTAGGTATAGGCACTATGTGCTATCAACTATAAGCAAGCTTCTGTTGTATCAATAAATTCTAAAATTCGTTTGGACTTATGGAATTCAACTCTGGGGTTATACCATTCAAAGGAGTAGAAACAGTATAATATTTCCAAAACAAGGTACTACGTGGTATAGTAAATGCCCCGTGGTATATAAGCAATAATAACATACATAAGAATTTGGTTGTAGAAATGATAGACAGCTTCAACAAAACAATCGCACAAACTATAATTAAAAAATATTACAAAAACACATCAATGCCGAGGCTATTTAACGCTTGGACTTGTGCAAAAATTATAATTATAATATCGTCGGCAAAAGTGACCAAACGCCATTTTGGCAATTTTGAGATATTTGGCTTGTTAGGTTTATTTTGCTATATTCTTCACAGGATAAAATGCTCAAATACGAATCTCATCTCATTATAATATAAAACCTTAATGTCCAAAATGACTAAAACCTTGCAGCACATTTGAATTACAGTGAATATTGACTAAAGTTCTTGGTAATTTTTGCCTGTAATGTTTCTGCTAATAATACACGTTTCAGCTTGCAAAAATTGTTAAATAAAGGATTTTGGTCACTTTTCGTTTTAATAATTTTTGCTTTTTTATTCCGAAAAATAAAGTGGGTATGAATATAGCCAATATTTTCTGAATAGAATTAGAGTTAGGACAGAATTAAATTATCAAAGGTGTGAAATCGGCTCAGTATTGTTACAATGAATAAATAAATTGCCACAAGCTATAAACAAAATTTCCTTATTTACTGACACTTGTGGTGGGCTAAACAGGAGTCTATTCATCGTTGTTCTTGGTGTCTATATAACGTAAAACTGTAACATATTTTCAGAATAATTTTTTAGCATTTGGTCATTCTTACATGGAGTTGGACCCCATGCTCGGTGTCATTGGAATGAGCAAAAAAATATGTTACAGTGCTTACTATGAATGATTGGGTTATTGGATCATTTTTAAAATAGTTCGATCTAATAGGGGACGGAAAAATAGGTTTAAGACCTACGGTTTTCTGTTATGATTGACTTAAAGTCTTTGAATAAAACAATTATTCAAAATAAATTTTTTTTTAGTTTTGTTTTCGTTAAATTATGGATAATAAGTGTTACTTTATTTCTATTTTACACTTTGAGAAAAAAATAATTGAATTATTTTTGTTTTTAGTTTTATTTTAATTGTTTTAGTTATTATTAACTAACATAAGAATTTCAATAAATATAATAATATCAATCTATTGTTTTTTTATATCATATTGGCTTTTTATTGCAACAGTTTTATGTCTAAAAAACTTTATTTCTAGCATCTATTTAACGTATTAACGTAACGTATTAATAACTATAAATGACCAAAGTTTTTCAGGCACAAATTACCAACGATAATTTTTCACGAAAAAGCAACATTTTTTAAAAACACAGATAAACTATAAAAATAACCCAATATGTGTAAATTTTCATAATTTTTTTCAATTTTAAATAATGTCGAAATTTCAAATGTGAATTACTCAAAATAAACTTTTTTCCCTTGATCACTTTTGCCCGAACACCGACGATATGCACATAAATTTTATAAACAAAAAAAAAAGAAACTATCATAAAATAAGACTTTGTATTCTAAAAACGTAGCCAATTAAGATTTAAAGAAGTATAGTATGTATATGTATTGTAATTACTAGATTACTATCAATAAATTCATCATTTAATGTTTTTTTTTTTTTTGAATATATATAAGCAGCTACTATTAAATTAACTGAAAATAAAAATAAAAATAAACTAATTTATACATTGCCGAAATAAAAATCATTTACATTCTTTATTTTTTTTATTTTTTTGTATTGAATGGTTTTACAAAATCCTTTTTTTTTTAAATTTTGCTAACATTTTAGTTGAAAGTTCAAACAAATTATAAACGAATTCTAAAACATATAATCTCCTCTCTCAACTTCTTCTTACGTTATTATACGACTGCTATAAATGGAAAATTCTTCGCCTATGTAAAAAGAAAAAAAAGTAAAAATAAAATTAAAACTTGACCAGCGGTTTTGAATCTAAATCAAATAATAATAGTTATGACGTTAAACAAAAAAATAATAATAAAAATATTTTCCTAAGGTTCCAAAAATTTTACCAAATTAAATTGCAACATTGCGTAATTCAAATAAAGTTATACATATTATGAAAATTACAAAAAAATAAAAACAAAAATTTAGTTTTTTTCTAAGATTCTAAATGAATATCTGGAAAACTTAATTTAGAATAACCAAAAACGACTGAAAATATGACGAAAAATTTCGAAACTTTTAATTTGATTACTTGTTTTAATGATATTTCATGCACGCAACACTAAATAAAATTAGTAGGATACGAGTTATGGTTTGATGAACATTTAAGAATAAATTTAAAGATATTACTTGAATTTAATTTAAATTGTAACTGTAAAATTTCGGAATGATGCGAACTTTAAAAATTACTATTTCAAATTATTTTAAATCTATTATTTATTATCAGGGCGCTACAACTCACAGATAATATTTGTCTTTTTTAGTAAATCTTTTGCAATGACTTACACCTAGCTTTTGATAGATATCAATTCAAACCTTATCGACCCTTAATCTAACTATATGCTTGCATCTTCTGCAGTGATTAAGTAAACTTCTGCATATCAATTCTAACATTATGATGCTATCATCGCACTATATGCTCGCAGTATGTCCCTGTCATCTAAATTATTGAAATATTATTTGCCATACTATCGAGTTGATTTATTTAATAAGATATCTTTCTAAATATCTTCTTTTCAAAGGATTCACACTCATCTGATTATTTCATATGTGTTAAAAAGACACAGAAGTTCACGTTTTATAAAACCATTTATTGTGCCTGCATAATAATTGTATACCTACTACAACTTTGTATTTAGATAGGTAGGTAGAAGTGTCCATTTATTTCTGGAAAACTATTTAGCACTTAATTGTACTTTTTTGATACCATCGACTCGAGGGACTTATTTGTAGTTGTTGGTTGTTTTATCTCCCATTTTCACTCTCCCGAGGAACTTAGAACCAAAGCCACTCTGTGCGATTGAGTAAGTTGATTAGACATTCTGCTTTTTGGCTCGTACATTTAAAAACAATTTACATCAACACTTTTTCAATTTACTGACCTCAGATAATTAACACTAACCACTTCATAAATTTACTATTGAAAATGTTATTATATTACACAAAAATATTTGAATACTCATAATATTTTTACTAAGTTATCAATTTTTACTTTTTAAGTAGGAGGTACTGTTTAATGTTAATATTTTTTGTTTTTCAGATAGAAGAAAATCATCAAAAGAGCCTTCTACTTCTGCTCTTGTACCGGGCAAGAACGAAATGAAGGACTGTACCGACTTTAACGCACTAAAAACTACCATATTTTTGTTAAAATTAAAACTAGTCTTTAAGACAACCATTAATATAATTTTGGCTCTATTACTTCAGACATATTTGATCAAACAAAATTCCATTAGGAATTATTGTACGATAAAAGATTTTGTACTTAAACAGTTCGAACGGGTTCGTCCGTTTAAGTCTTCTAACAAAGTGTTGACAGTCAGCTAAACGTGCAACTTCGACATTGACATGTTGAGAGAGACCACTTTTATGACGTACAGCCAATTTTTTGTGAGGAACCCTGAGATCCCTATGAATATCAGCATTGCGAACAAACCATGGAGCATTGACAATGTTCCGCGATACTTTGTTTTGGAACGTTTGTATAATTTGAATATGTAGTTGTTTTGTACAACTCCATATTTGAATACCGCATGTCCAGAATAGCTTTAATATCTGAACTTTGTTATACGTCCAAAGGGTAGATGTTCACCCAATTAGCCAATACAAATGTTTGTATTTCAGATCCATTTCTAGTTTTTTTTTCTTAACGTGTTCTTTCCATCTAATCTTTGCGTCAAGTGTCATACCAAGATATTTTGCAGAATTTTGATATGGTATGATGACTTTGTTTAATTTTACTGGAGTGTGCGACTCAATTTTTTTATTTGTAAAATTAATGTGCGTGGATTTTGCTTCATTTAGTTTAATTTTCCATCTTTTGCACCAAATGGAGATTTTATTATTAGCTTGTTGCAATTTATTTGTATCTTCATTTATATTTGTGCCGACTGCTAAAATAGCCGTGTCATCTGCAAAAGTAGCTACCGTCGCATTTTCTATCTCTGAAATATTACCAGTGTATACTAAATATAGTATGGGGCCCAGTATACTACCTTGTGGTACTCCTGCGTTAATATTTTGTAGAGCAGAGTAATTTTCTTCTTGTTTAATTTGAAATAATAGCTTTGATAAATATGATGAGATCAGTTCGACATATGTTTCAGAGAACAAGTGATGTATCTTGTAGATAAGTCCTTCATGTCATATTCAAGAAACATCAAGAAACACTGAAGAGCAGATGGATTTTCCTTCCAATGTTTTTTATGCGTTCAGTTATTCTATGGACTTGTTCGACAGTTGAATGTTGTTTTCTAAATCCAATTTAGTATAATGTTTTCCGGTTTCAATCAGAGGTTGCATTTTTTTCAACAACTTAGTAGTTTCTCAACAACTTAGAGATTACTGGTAACCATAAAATAGGTCTGTAGGACTTGGGTTCGTTTGAGGGTTTTCCTGGCTTATGAATCATGATAATCTCAGCAATTTTCCATATACTTGGGACAAATTTTTATTTGAGTACTGCGTTCATTATTTTAGTTAGAACTATTAAAGCTTTTGGTGGGAGTTTCTTTAAGATTTTAGCTGTGATCAATTCGAAGCCTGGATCTTTGATGTTAATAATGAGCTATAAAATTTCTTAAAAATTTGTATTTTATGAAGTAATAAAATTGTGTTTAGTTTGACCTTATGATATAATCATTAAAATACGTATTCATATTTCACATTTTACCCAAAGTCCGGATTCTGACTCTAGTTAATGTAAAATATCACTGCAAAAGATGTAATGCGACATTCTGTCTCATTTTCATTTTTAAAGCTGAGGCAATTGGTGTTGAACGGAATACCTAGCTCGGCAGCGTGGATTCTATAGACATGTTAACCGTACTGTAAATTTTACCAAATGATTTAAAGTAACTGTAGATGTCTACTTGCGCATTAAAATTTTCCTTTTTCTCATTTATTGAGAGACCTAAATCTTTATTATTAGAATATATGAGAACTTGACTCGATTTATTTAAGAATGTACTGTAATGTCTTAGATCTATTTTTCTTATATATTTTCATCAACAAATTCAAACAAAATCGAAGCGAAGAGAGTATTCTTGCGACAAACTAAATTTGCTAACACATGTATTCAACAATCATCCTATATTTTAACTCTTTTTCCATTATTTCTACTATATCTACTATAACTTCTGCCCACTTTATTCATTTTACAGAAATTTTCTTTCAGCTTTCTGATTATCCATTGATTAACCTATTTAGGTTTATTCTACTTTATGTTGTTCCCGATCGTTCAACTAATCTAATTGATTCACATTGTTCAACAGTATTTTTGCAAGTCTATGAATATAAAAGTATTAACAGTCTCTTAGAAAGCTCGTTATTTGTTGAGCTACGGTTCTTTTACAATATTGTTCTTTAGAAACGAACCTGATATCTTTTATTTTAAATTTAAAAACAATTTGAATACATCTTACTGATTAGATCAGTCGTTCCAGGTATTAAATATCTAAAACCCATATTGAATTCATTCAAAGATTCCAAAACAAATATCCTCGGAAACAGCGATCTAAACACTTATCATGTATCAGTCATAACTAAACGATTTCCAAAAATTCATGAAGAAAGATTGGTCCAATACCTTAACATCGAAATGCTACATCTACAATAGAAGACAACTTGACACGAGGGCTGAAGAAAATTAAGCCATTCGAATTGGTGTCATAAAAAGTCTTGACAAATGAAGTAAATAGAAATATATTAATATTTAATTAAAATAGGAAACCACGGGGTGACATAAAGCTATTATTTTTTATTTGTTTTTGCTGTGAAGGGTTCTATATTATTTTTTTCTCTTAACTGTATGTATTGAATCTTTCTTAAAGAAAATGACAATAATTTCTAACAAATGTGACCAAAATTTTAATGGTTTATTCAAATCTTAAAAATCTTAAAATGTTGGAAGGTCTAGTCCATTGATTTGACCCTTCATATTTGCTCGTTCTTTCCAATGCTGTGCCTTATATTACTGCTAGCGACTTTTTATTTAACCTGCTGGTTAATGAAATGTTTTGTAGATCTCTCGTCAACGGGTTAGGGTGCTGGATTATTCTGGTTGCATATCTGTTTTTGCATTTTTCAAGTTCTTCATTAACTACGGTTTATTCAAATCATTGTGTAGATTGATATTTCTAACGTACCAAACGGCCTGAGTTATGGTACGTTAAATTTTTGATTGCATCTTTTAAATTGTTTCGATGTTACGTTTATTGGTTATATTGGTAAAGCGTCTATTGGTTATATAAGAATTAATTTTGTAGATTAATCCAGCGTGCCAAACTTTGTCGAAGGCCTTACTGACATCCAAAAACATGGCTGAGCAGAATTTTCTTTCTTCAAATCCTTGTTTTATTTGGGCAGCAATTCGAAGTACCTGTTCAATCGTGCTATGTTCAGCTTGAAAACCAAATTTATGCATAGGAATTACCTGCTGCTTTTATGGGGTTGATTTTTTTGTTGATTGTAGATTCGACTAACTGCGTATTGATTATATAACACGGCCTTGCTGGTATATTTTGGTTTCTAGCTGGTAGAAAATCGCATAATGAGTTTATATTATTTGGCTTGAAGACATCTTCCAGGTGGGCTGGAAAGGCTTCTTCTTTTTCACTTTCAATTTTCGCCCACTTTCCACTATTTAACCTGATTGGATCATGTTGGTGCGGCCTCTTTAAGTTTTTTGTGATTTTCCACAAAGAATAATTTGTTTTACTAGTTGGAGGTACGCTGGAAAGATAGCCAGTTTTGCCAGTTTCTCCTACAAGTCCCTTTTATTTGCTTATGCTTCCTCAATTTCTCTGCTAGATATGTTTCTTGAATGTAGATTTCTATATAAAATGAAGGTAGTGTTTTATATAATTATATCTATTGGATGGAGTATTCTATATATAATCGATCTGTTCAGATCTAATGCGTTTCCCCATTTGATTGTTTAAAATTGGCTAACGCAATTATTGCAATAATGTCAATTTTCAAATTAGACGATTTGTAAACCTGGAAATATTTATAATTTTTGTGCAAGTTATGGCATCCGATTCAAATAGAAGATGAGAAAGAGATTCATCCTCTTCCTATAACCAAAAACTAATTTCTATTGAAAAGCTAGTGTAAAATTATTGGTTAATTCATAAAACCAGTTTTAATACTTTGTAATACAAAGAGAAAAAAATATTTAAAACGCTACTCATAGACTCAATTCCACTTAAACACATTTACCAAGATAAATTAAAATTCGGACACTTTAAATTTCAGAATCGAAATAGTTTATTGCATTCAATAGTAAAAAAAAGGTCGGGAAGGAAAATCAAATTACTTTAAAACCAAATCGAAATCAATAGATTTAAAATTTGAAGGTTGACCACAAAACAACAATAACTAATCGCTCAATATTAAAAATTATTGCAATACAAAATATAAAAAAAAACTACTACAGCCTTTTTGTATTGTATAGCCATTTTCGGAAGATCGCATACCATATTATTATACAAATAGTCGGCATAATATCGCAGTCTAATAAAAAAACAAACATAATTTTTTTATCAATCTCATAATTTTTAATTTTTTTTCTTCTCTTTATATTTTCAAAAAAAAAAAAACAGAATAACAAAATTTTCCTACTATTTTACTTGTTTTAAATGAAATGTACATTTGCATAATTTCTGTACTTTATTTTATCGCGTTCACAATTTTTAACTACTAGCTACATACTTCCATTATTTTTACAATATTAACATTACCTATGCTTGTACTTCAGATTATTATTGCAAAAAAAAATTTAAATACAAAAAAAATTTATTGCTTAGATGTCCACTGACTTGCTGGATTAATTTAGTCTTTTCGATGACGCCCTCAATTCATTGATAACAACAATAACAACGCCAAAAAGTACAATTAAATTAAGAAGAAAGAGAGAGAAAGAGAAAACAAATAAGAAACAACAGCAATAGATTCAGTAATCATCTATTTTAAATTTGGGTATATGGAATGCTACGAACAGTAGCGACATATAGTGGTGATGCTGACCATTTCATTAAAATAAAAACAAAAAAAAATATTTATACCAAATCACTAAAAATAAGAAATAAAGTACACAAAAATAAAAGATTCATTAAAAAAAAAAATAATAAAATAAAAGAAGAATATAAATAATCACCACCATTTACTACTAGTATAATTTAACAAAAATAATAATAAAAACAATAATAGCGAAAATTCTTAACCATATGTGATTTTCCTAAGTATAAACGCGAATTTCAACTCAAATCAACCTTCTCTCCTGTGTAGTGTACCAACACCTACCCTCACACTTCAAAAAAAAAAAATTGTTTTCATATTTTCATTTCTACTTTTCTATTTTTAATAAACGATGAATGTGAACAAAGTCCATCCACCATCCCTATGCCCATCCTTCTATAAAAAAAAGAAAAAAAAAACTATACAATGATGGGTGCTTATTTTAATACCACGGAAATAAAAAATAAAATAATAACAATAAAAATTAATACAAAGAAACAAATCCTTTCTCCATATTTATATATATATATATATATATATATTTTTTTTTTTTTCAAAAATTTAATTTCTCGCGAATTTTTAAAAATTCTTTTAACTATAATAACCCCCCTCGCTATTTGTACTCATGATTTTTCATACAGTAAATGGTAACTTCAGTAAAATTCTGTACCTTCAAATTTTTTTTCGATCGCCAAAAATTTGTTCGCTCATCCTTTTTTCAAATAATCGCCCGCCATGTCGTCTTTTCCACCTCCACCATGGTGTTCATATATATTTTAAATTCTCTTGACCATTCGTAATCTAGCTAGACACCCTCTCTATTCTCCTCCCGCACAGCTCAGCTGTTCTATCTACCCCATTTCCTGTAATGATATACATTTTGTGTACCTCACAAAATTTTATATATTCAAATATCATCGAAATTTATATAAAATTTTTTTGAATAAATATTGCAGAATTCAAATAAAAAGAAAAACAAAAAGAAGGAGTGAGAGAAAGAAAAAACAAAAACGAATTTTAAAATTTTATTTTCCTTCTTTTGTTGATTTGCACACGATTCGGAATTCACTGTTACCTCCGCGAATTTATTTTTCTGTTATTTCGTGTTTTTGTTTTTCTTTTGCGTTCATTTTACTGTTTTTATTTATGTTTTCTCGTTTTTTTTTTTTTTTTTAGAATATAACATAAGAGAATGACGAAAAAAATCCTTGTCGCATATTCATACATCATGTGATGAGTTCACCGCATCAACCGCACCACTATTCGTATATCTACCGCATTTTTTTCTGTTCTTGCTTTTAGCTTCTTTCTATCGTATCGCATATTTTCATATTGTGAGTTAGGTATATTTTTGTTTTTATTGTTTTAATTTTGTTGATGCTTTTTTTTCTGTCTCATTCCAATGAACATATCCTAAAGCCTAGGGACTGGACTATATGATGCATCTTTATAATAATGCAACCTTACCCTCTTATCCACTAAAAAAATGTATATCTCATTCGTTTTTATTTCTTTTTCTTCTTCTTTTTCTTTTTCTCTGAATATTTTTTTCTCTTTCTCTCGATCTCATTACTTTTTTTTTTTATTTTAAAAAATAATCTTAATTTAATTTTTTTTTTGCAGGTTTGTTGTTGTTTTGTTCTTGCATCGATACGTAAAAATATGTGATTTCTCTTTGGTGGAAAAAAATAAATAACGGTAAAAATAACTGTTTAATTTTTTTTCTTCTACTTTTATTTTCTTATTTCTTGCGTACCAGAGTCGATTTATTTGCAAAATATATACATACATACTTCAATATGAATGTACAAACATGCATGTGGTTAATATATATATATGTATATATAGAATAATTGGTCAAAAAACAGCAACAAGAAACCCTAACTTAAAGCTTAAACTAACGCTAGAGTAAAAATAACAAAAAAAAATAACAAAAGCTACACATGTACGTTTATCATATAAACATATACCCATCCTTATCATTTTCTTGATTTGAATTCTTTTTATTATTTTTTATTTGTTTTGCTAGTTTTTTTGTAATTTTTTACAAAAATTTAGCACTCACCAGCCATCTCATATTATCATTTTCTGTGCTCATGTGTTTTACTGTTACTTTCACTGTTATTGTTATTTTTGCTGTTGTTGTTTTTATGTTTATTACTGATTTCGTGACGATGGAAAATGTTAATGATTTGTAGTGAAATAATGTATTCCATAGAATAGTATAGATTATAGAATCTCAATAATATAAGAGTTAAATAACGTACGTCAATATTATGTAGGTATGTAAAATAAAATGTATCGAAATTTTTTTATTTTTAACAGAATTCTAAATAACACCTAGAATTTAAAATGTCATAATTATGAAAAGAAAAAAACGGTACATTATTTGTATATTGTCATTGCAGGTCCTCGACAAACAAAAATTAATTGTTTCATGGAAGCATTTTACTTCCGAAATATTGTTGTTTTCAATCACATAAAGTTATTAGTGAAATCAAACCCAAGTTTTATTGGAAAAAAAAGGTATGAAATCAAAGATATTGATATGACACCGCTGAAGTGATGACTGTGAATAAATTTTAGTTGTCGAATTGAAGACGAGTCCACTCGTAGCTGAAGGTCAATATGAAGAATTATTGCATCAGACGCAAAATGTTCAAGATACAGATGGAGACCGTGATTTAGACAGTTTATTTTTGCTTTTACTATAACGTCAAAATAATGGAATAAACGCACGAATGCTTAGCATAATTCAAAAGCAATTAACTCATTTTTGGAAAATTTGAGTGTTGGAAGTAATGTAATAGATTTTTTTTTTGTAATAGATTAAAAATTTCTTTATTCTATCTTGTAATAGATTATGTCATAGATAATAACTACACACATACGGTTATACACTTTGTAAACGTTACTACCTCTCTACAGTGGTACAATTGTTTACTCTCTAACTAAATATCTACGTTTGATTTATTAATTTAACTAACTGTGGTTGTTTTTTGTTTTTTTTTTTGCTTATACGCAGGCTGGTGGGAATCTTCAAAAGACACAATGAGCCCCGTAGCTTGACATTGCATGTGGGATTCTTACCCACTAAACCACACCCTTCTTATATTGCAATCTAGTGCTACAGGAGTAATGAGCAATTTTTTCTTCACTTTATTTTAATTTTCAATGTAAAGTACATCCAGCGATGTCTATCTAACTTTTCCTTTGGCGTATTCACCCATACCCTCGAAGGCCCATTGCAACGAAAAACCGACGATTTCTCCAAACGAATTTGAAATTCTGGAAGACTAGTGAAAAAACTCATTTCGTTGATAATCAACATAATGAAATTCTTCGCAAGTCCCGCAAAAAAAAATCAACCACCGATCACCGACGCGATGAGTCCCCAAGAATGTGGGTGATTATTGCTGCACCAATCGCAAAAGGTTTTACTATTTTGAGTCGTCTCGCTATATTTCTACTGTCCAGGAGCTGGACCACCTCGACATTTACATGGTGCTAGAGACTTTTTTCGTACATTCTTGCAAATTTCTGTGTTTTTTAACGACACATCCTATTTGCAAATCTCTATGTAGATCATAGTTTCTGATGAACCAGGGCGGGTTCACAATGTTTCTTAGGACCTTATTCTGGAACCTCTGAATAATATCTATATTACTTTTTTTGCTGCATTTCCATAGCTGGTTGCCATATAACCATACTGGTTTCAGTATTTGTTTATAGAGTAAAAGTTTGTTTTGTATTGTTAAGATAGAATTCTATAGCGGATTTGTAATTCTTCTTTCTTGTTTTTGATGTGATCTTTCCAGTGAAGTTTCGCATCTAACGTCATACCAATATATTCGGCAGTATTTGAATTGGGTATTTCTTGACCATATATACTGGTTTATGGTAAATTTTTTTATTTGTGAAATTCACTTGTACTGACTTTAATTTTAGCCTCCATCTTTTTGTATAATCTTAGATTTTTGTTATAGCTCTCTTCAGCTTTTCTGTAGATTCTTTATTATTTTCCCTAACAGCCAGAACCGCTGTATCATCTGTAAACGTCGCAATTATATTATTTTCTTATACATAGAAAGTTACAAGTGTACAGCAGGTACAGTATCGGACCAAGTACACTTCCTTGAGGAACCCCGGCATTAATTTCTTTACGATCGGAAGTGTGGTTGTAATTAAATAAATTAAAGTATAGGATATAATATGCTAATTATAGGTTCAATATAAGATTACATATTCACTTATTCCATAATTATCATAAATATCGTTTAAAAATAATATTTAATTGTAGAAAAATAACAGTGATATTTAACACAAAATGTGATATTTATATAAAAATATTTTATAATTATAGTTTTTTGAGTGTATTATGATTGACGTTTAAATTGTTTTCACTCACCAAACTAAACCAACCAAATAACCCCGTTCATAATTTATTCACGTAAAATAATATTAATGGCCATAAACGGCAGAGCATTTTACAGCTATACTTATGATATATTAAGAGCAATCTTAATTGTTCAATTATGCAATCAAATATTATGAGGACGTTATACATACAATGGGTATTCTCATCCTAAAATTATTATACGTAGGTAGGCTACATATTAAAAACAAGCGAAACCAACTACTAAATGTCTCCTTGAGAGACATATTTCTAACCGATTCGCATAGTGAGAAAAACCGGAAATAACTGTTATGATGAAAAATTATGTACCTACCAGTTATTTCAAAACTATAGAACGAGATTAGATTAACTGATCTACAAGACACCATTCATAATATTGTAATTGCTTACTCAATTTCGCTAGTAATATTAACAGTAACAAGATAGTTGTAAATAAAAAATAAATGTACCGACTAAAAACTACTTTTAAAATTGCTTAAAAATTCTGTACCCCAAAAAAAAACATTGTTATTGGATTCCTTAATATAAACCCCACCCATTTATTATAAGCATAATAATATTGCGAAATCATTCAATTCTTTTTGTTAAATAGACCCATCCCTACAATTGTTCTGCTGATTATATTTGTTTTTTCGTTGTTGTTGTTTTTGTTGTATTACAATAAAAAAAAAATTTGGGGTGGCCAGTTATTCTTTAATAAAAAGAAAAACAAAATAAAAATAAAATAAAATATTTTTTTGAATAAAAAAAAATATTTTAAATTTCTGATGTACATTTGCTTAAAAAAAAAAAAATTGACAAAAAAGAAGACTAACAGTAAAATATAAAAGAAAATAAAATAACAAAAAAAAAAAAAATGAATTTTATTGTGAAAATTTTTTTCTTATTACAAAAAAAAAAACCAAAAATTAAAAAACCCAAAACAGCGATGCTTGTATTAAAAAAATACCCCACAATTTTCATTTTAAAATTTTTGTAATTTTGTTTTTATAAATTTGTTTTTTGTTGAAAATTACCACCATCCCCTTGAGATTTAGTGTATATGTAAAAGAAAACAAAATAATTTTTTTTTGTACCAAAAATTAATAAAAACAAAAAAGTAATTTTTTTTTGGCGTTTTGTCCGAATTTCAAATCATTATCGCTATACACCCTTTACTCATTTTCTTTTTTTTGCTATTTAAATTTTAACATGCACCCCTCTTCATACTCATACTCGTCCTTGAATATATTGATTCTTTAAAGCATTTAGAATAGATGGATTGTATTGTGTACGCTTTAGGTCAGTTTCAGATATTTTTTGTTTTTTGTTTTTTTTTATTATTTTTTGGTTGTTGATGTTGCTGGTGATTTTTTTTTTTTTTTTTAAGAGGTACAAAAATATAAGCGGAGGATTGTAGTGATGTTGAGCGGGCGGATACTTAATTGGATACGATATTGTATTAAATTAAAAACTCTTTTGTTACCTGGTCATGTTTTGATCATCACTGATGATGACCAGTTAGGCTGTAGATATATTTTTGCCATCCTATACCTCATCAATTAATTTTTGGAAATATATTTTTTATTCTTTTGGTTTTACATTTTGTATTTTGGTGATTGCATAAAGGGGATTAGGGAGAATTTTGATTTTGCACTAGGTATCGCTTTTTCAATTTTAGTTTTTTATTTTAAATTTTTTGGTTTTTTTTTGTTTTTTTTTTTCGTGTGTTTTGGGAGAAACAAAACCTGTGTGTCATTTGAATGATTTTTATTTGAAGAGTTAAGTTGACTTTACTCCTGTTTTGTCTTTTCTGTTAATCGATGCACTTTCAGTATTTCATATAAATATAGCTGGGCGCAATATATTTATGAGTATATGTATGTATGTATGGCTATTGAACTTTTGAATATGTATGTTTTGTATATGGTTCAATGCGATTATACAAATAATTTGTTAAAATGGAAATAGCAAATAAAAATAAAAAATAGCACAAACAAATTTCGATAATGAAAAAGGATTAATCTTTTTTATTTAATTTTTTATTAGTTTTTTTTTGGTTTTTTATTGTAAGGACATTTTGAATTATCGTGAAATTATAAATTTGAAAGTTAAGTTAGGTGCTTTTTTTGTACTGACAAATTTCATTGATTTTTTTTTTTTGTTAAAAGAGTGTGTGAAAATAACATTTGTTTTTTTTTTTTGGAGAGCTGCTTTTAGGATAAAATGCTCGATATGAAATGTGGAATTCTTTAAGACTATATTTAAATACAAATGAGTTTTCTATGATAGGTTATTAACAATAGCTTGTAGAAATATATCGTTTAGGAACATTTTTTTAAAGAAATCTTATAAGTGAAGTAAGTGTGGTTTTGTGGTTATGCTCAGAATTTTCAGATGTAATTTTTATCTTATATGAAAAATATATAAAGACAACGTAGACTAATTAACAGGATTGGATAAGTTTTCAAATTTATTTAGAAAACTAAAATAAAATAAATTTCGAAGCTTGCAATTGAAGCTTCTAACATACTGATTAGTTTGAACAGGGGATGTGTATCAAAATAATGAATTTTACTATAGAACAAAAAAGTTAGCTGGATCTTGTTAAATATAATTGAAATGAAGAAATCCAAATTTACAAGATTACAATGTCAACTTTATTATATTTATAATGCACAAAAATATAGTGCCAAGATTTAGAACCCTTTTGTCATCTCTCCATTACAAATCGTATATCTACTTATTTCATACCAATAAAAATTTAATACTAACGTCATTTCATCTAAATTTCATCTAATGTAAAATAAAATCCCCATGCAACCAGTGCTGGCATTTTACGCGTAAATTAACGTTTTTTATGATTCTTTACATATTTGACGTAAAAAACTGTATAATACAAAAAAATAACTGTACA
The DNA here is from genome assembly GCA_963942445.1 of Argyra leucocephala. NCBI lineage: Eukaryota > Metazoa > Arthropoda > Insecta > Diptera > Dolichopodidae > Argyra > Argyra leucocephala. The sequence continues at coordinate 56,027,440 of OZ012681.1, forward strand.
TTACTATAAATAACAGTAAATAACTGTAAACAACTGTAAATTACTGTAGAATTATATGTTTTTGACAGTTCGAAATAAATTTTGAAAGTGTTTCGCTCTAATCTATTTATTATAAAAAGTTAATGTAGGTCTAATGGATTAAAAAGAAAAATCAATGCGTTTATATTTCAGTTTAAGAATGGAAGACAGATATAACTTGGCGTTTGAAATGGATGACGAATAATAAAATTATTATTCGTACACCTTAAATATTATTATTTTTAATTTTATTTAATGCGTTTATATTTCAGTTTAAGAATGGAAGACAGATATAACTTGGAGTTTGAAATGGATGAAGAATAATAAAATTATTATTCGTACACCTTAAATATTATTGTTTTTAATTTATTTTTGATAATAAAATTAAATGAAGTAGATGAAAGTGAATATTTATATTCTTACAATTAAAAGTGTGTTTTGACTGTGTGTCTAACCATTTATTATAGTGTCTGCACAAAAAATTGTCCAAAAAGAAGAACTTTTATATTTTTATTTTATTTTGTTTATTGAAAGTATAAAAAACATATTATGTATACATAAACCTAAGTTAAAGTTTTTAATTTATTTCCAGGGATGTGAACCCGATTCCAAAAAAAATATATATATTCATAGAACTTATAAATCACTACTAGCTATTCCCGGCGTAACATTCGCCGGTCTAGCATTAATATTATAAATGAAACAATTTATTTTATTTATTTATTTTCTTTATTTTCTTAAAAAAAATCAATGTTTTACATATTTTTTTATTACATAATAAATAAGTTAAATTGAAAAACTTAAAACTATAATTGTAAAACATTTATTTTTTTTAAGAAAATAAATAAATAAAATAAATTGTTTCATTTATAATGCTAATGCTAGACCGGCGAATGTTACGCCGGGAATAGCTAGTAATTTACAATATTGTTTGATCTATCTATAACTATTTTTTTTATATTTTTTATTTAGGTATTTATTTATTTATTATAAATTAATTTTGACCGCTAATAGTTTTGAAGAAAACTTTTATATAAGGCAGCGTTTATACGTTTTTGAATTGTGTTTATAACGTATAAATGATGTTCATTAAAGTTTGACATTCGACTTTGTTATAGAATATCATTATTATTTTTTTTTTAAATAATAGTGCTCGACACGTATTTTTATATTTCGAAAGTTGAAAAAGTGAATTTTGCGAGAAAAAAGTGAACTTTGCGAATGGTAATTATAAAGTTCTAATTGTGTTATGCCAATTTATTGAAAGATATACATTAAAAAATACAAAAAATGTGTATTAAATATTATTATCTATTTATCAATACAAATAATACTTGAATAATTGATTTACTATTTAAATATTTATATTTCATAAATGTTCTGAAATTACACTGAATATTTATATGGGTTTATAAGTATTTATTATTAGTACACGTCACGTCAGTATTCGTATCTTCGTATTTTGTAAGTTGAGAAAGTGGATTTTGCATGAAGAAATATAGTATACTTTGCAACTATTTTTGTTTATCTTTGAGATATGTAATTAAAGCTTTTGAAATAAAATTTGATGTAATTGCAATAAAATTTGTAAATGTAATAAAAATAAGTAAAACAAAAGTTTCATGAAATAAAATCTTATGTCTAAACGGTCCCTAACAAATACTATTAATAGAGACGTACATTTCAACAATATGTGGCGAACAGAGATGTCGCTGGCATTATAGATATGAAATTAAATGCATTTAAACTAAATACATACCACACTCGCATTAATAATACATTAAAATAGCCATAGACACGTTTTTTGTGTTTTTTTTTATTATCATAATAGCCCTAACTATTTCAAAACTCAAAATAAAAAAACAAAACATTTATTTATAGAATTTATATTTTTATTTCACTTCTTTTAAATTTTGGTTTTGACGTTTTGGTATGATTAGTTATGACCATTATAGTAAAGGTTATGATTGGTGACGACTTTGTTAAATCATATCGAATCATAGGCCATTTAACGAAGTATCATAAGACATCATATGACGCCTTATGACTATTATAGTTAGGGGTAAAGCCAATAATTATGCTTTTTCTCTTATTCTTCAGTTTTTATTGTTATATTTTTATCCCGCTAGGGTCTCTGATGTAGATAAGGGTAGTCTGTGATTTTTCTTTTTAATGTTTTTTTAATTTTTATGTTTACTAAATTTGCCGTGTATTGAATTGGAAGATGATAATAATGTCATAACATATTTTGTTTTTATTGTTCTTAGCAGATCGTAAATTTCGGTTTATGATTCTCCATGTACAATATAATATTTACTCAATGCTACTGCGCATTTGAATTTATACTTTTGAATTATTTGTTAATAAAATAAATAAATTTCAATTTGTGGAATTTGTGAACATGGTCTGGGTGAGGTAAAAGATATATTTTCTAAATTTACTATTTGTTTTACCGGTAAGTTTTTTTGCTGTAATATCGTAATATCGTAATATTTTAACAAAGCTATTATAATAATATTCTGATAATTCGGTTTTTGTCGTTGCTACTTTGTTTTTTTTTTTTTTTAATTAATTCATATAATTAGATAGTCAATGCTATTGCTCAATAAGTGAATTGTTTTTAGGTGAATTTTAATTTGTTTTTGGTTTTATTTGGTTTTATCGTTTTGTGGTTTATATTTTTAAATAAAATTTTTCACGCTATCGTAATTCTTAATGGTTCTAATAAAGTTGTCTAATCTAGTTGAAAAAAGCTTTGTGTTGTAAAAGCTTTGTTAAAAGTTTAACAGAAGTTTAAGCGTATTAATATATAAGATTCCAATTGAATAATAATTCAATTAAATTAGCATCAAATGAAAGTGACATTTTTTTGAAAATGTGTATCCAAAATAATTCAAAACCATTATAAAAATTGTGAGTTTTCATAAAATTCTATGCTTGCTTCTGGACGTTCTTCCAAAAAAGTTTCTTTTGATTTGATCATATTATATAAATGTCGAACAAGAACTAACGCTTCATTTAATTGCATTTCAGATCTAATATAATATATTGATATTAAATTTACGTCAAGGTTCAATCAAATTTTGTTTTGTTGACACAATTTCAATATACGTATTTAACTGCATAAACTTTTATATTCCTTATCAAAATATTCAAAAGGTTGAAAATGGTATTGTTTTACCATCTGCTTTTAATTGGACAACTGCTTCTGTATTATCATTGGCTATTTAAAAGCCTATCAGTCCATAAATCTATCTATAAGTCTATCAATCTATAAGACTATCTATAACTCTGTCTATTTGGAAGTCTATCAATCTATAAGTCTATCTATAAATCTGTCTATCTATAAGTCTATCGATCTATGTGTATCCAAAAGCCTATCAATTTATAAGTCTATCTATCTGTAAATCTATTTATAAATCTATCTATAAGTCTACCAATCATTGGTCTATCTATAAGCCTTTCAGAAAGTCTATCAAAAAGTCTATCAATATAAAAATCTATCTATAACTCTATCAAAAAGTTTATCAATATATGAGTCTACCTATAAGTCTATCATATATAAGTCTATCTTATAAGTCCATCCTATAAGTCTATTTATAAGTCTATCTATAAATCTATTATATAAGTCTATCAAAAAGTCTATTCTTTGTATTTCCTGCTAATTTTAAACTACATATTGAGCTAATTTATAAGTGATTTTATCTTCGATTTGTTTGAACCTTCGTCTAATAAAACAGTTACGAGCTACATTTTAAACCCATTTTTGGATCTAAAATCAAATATTTAAGCCAGTCTGGAGATGTGGTATTCAAATAAGAAGAGTTGCACTATAATAAAGCTAAATAACTTCATATTCCAACTATCCAAATGTTTCAAAATAAAGTGTTGCAAAACATTGTCAATGATATGTTAAAATTCTAATGTTTATAGAGATATCAGAATCTATAATAAAAAAGACAAAATAAAATGGTTGTTTGTACGTCACAAAAGTTGTCTTTCCTAACATGGCAACGTATAAGTATTATGCTCAGCTGAGCTTAATGCTCAAAATTATGTTATACGACTTAAAACAAACGAAACCGGTTGAATTTTGTTAGACTGAAATATTTTATCTTTCAATATATCCTTACGAGATTTTGATTAATAAAAGATATATGAAGTAATAGAGGTTATTTAATGGTTTTACTAGTTTTAATTTCAACAAAGGAATAGGAATTTTGAGTGCGTTAAGGTTGATTAATGTAGATAATTTACTGCAATAGATGAAGCCACATAATAAAAAATATTTATTTTAAGACATTTTTTTTACTGAAACGAAATTTCTATCATCTGTAAGAACCAAGAAATTACAAGTAGATACTGTAAAAATTTGATACATTTACAACAATTCAAAAACAAACAATAGAAACAAAGCAACCTGTCAAAACCATAAAAAATAATTCAAAAAGTTAGAAAAAGCTATCCTTATTAAAAACTGTCCGCATGACTAGGATACCACGTTGATTCTAAATAGAAATCTTTTTCTCGATGTTTTTTTATATTCTTTAATAAACTTGGTATTATTCTTTGTTGTTTTGTTTTTTTTACTATAATATATACATACATACATACATACATATATATTCTTATTTAATTCAGAATAAAACTTTTCCTCTAACAAACTGTTTCAAAATCTCTATAATTCACGTTGTTGTATAGAAACTAATATTTGAGTAGAAGAGGAAGAAGGTGAACCAATGATTTTTTTATTATTATACTGTTACTATCGTATTAAAAACGATATCAAAAGTTTAAAAATTTTATTTTTTTATTGCTTTATTTCTATTGTAAAATCATCATTTAACATCATCATAATCATCATCATCATCAAGATCATAATCAAAATATCATAATTTCTTTAAGGATCAAAATATTTAATTTTGTGTGGACTTTCTTATTCTCAGACCAACAATATCCTTAAACGGTTTATTTCATAGTTTATTAATATTTTATAATTTTTGTTGAGATCCTATAAATGAATCTGAAAATTAAAATTTTCTTTGTTTTGAAAGGTTTTTTTTTTTTTGTAGTATAAACAATATGACCACGACTTCATACCGCAAAAGAGGGTAAATTTAGTTTAATTTAGTTTAACAGGAGATTGAAAAGTTACAAGTAATTTTTGTTATACAATTAGAAATTTAACCCTTTCAACCGAAATTAGTTAGCTTCGTTTTATAAATTATATTTGATTATTATAAATATTATACATTAAGCTACGACAATTAGTGGTAGATAGCTAGGTGAGTTAGATGGAAATTGTCATTGCAGTTGATTCTAGAGTACTAATTAGCACTTAATTGTACCTTTTTGATGTCATGACTCAAGCAACCTATTTATTTATTTATTTGTCAGTGTACCTCTGATACATCTGAGATAAATCTGCAGGTCTTCTTCAGGTCCTTTTCCCTTTCGGGATGTGGGCCTTTCTTATAAAAAAGAAAACTGTTCAAATAAAAAGCAAAATAGGAAAATTAGTTACCTAAACTTAAAAGCTATCACTACAAACTACAAAAATAAATTAAAGTCGCATTTGAACTACTTAATATATAATTTCTTATTTGCTAACTTGGATTCTTATTTAGGTCCTAAAAATTAATTCAACAAATGTTATCTTACATATTATTCAAAAAGAAAAGAAAGAAAAAAATAAAAAGATTTCATTGTGTTATAAACTAGGTGTAGATAGAAATTTATATGATGGTTGAATGAAGTTGAGATGATTATATGAAGTTGATCTGAAGGTAAATCTGTAGGCCAGTTCCCAATACCCAGATGTTGTGGTGGGTTAGGAATGCTTTAATAAGGGTAATTTTTTGTATTGTATTGTATTTCTTTATTAGTTTTTAATAAAAACTTTTATAAAATCATTGTAAAAAATTCATTACTTAGTTTAATTACAAAAACTCATTTAAATTTTACTCATGTATTCAATTATAACAATAACCCAAAGCCTATGTCGAGGTAATAGCATCTTACTTAGCAAATAGAGTATTTCATATTAAGCAAGGGGAAGATTACTCTACGCTAAGCAATATTTATGCAGGAGTACCACAAAGGAGCATTCTGGGTCCCATCCTATATTTACTCTACACCAGTGATATTCCAGAACTAGAAGATGCAACGATGGCAGCTCTTACAGATGATACTGCAGTATTAGCTGTTGGTAATAACATAAACGAAGCAATAAATAAATTGCAACAAGCAAACAACAAAATCTTCTCGTGGTGCAAAAGGCGGAGAATTAAATTAAACGGATCAAAATCCACACATGTCAATTTTACAAACAAAATAATAGAGTCGCCCATAGCGATCACAATAAACAATGTCGTCATACCATATCAAAATTCAGCAAAATATCTTGGTATGACACTCAGATGCTTGGTATGAAGCTCAGATGGAAAGAACATGTTAAGAAAAAAAAAACAAGAGTAAGAACTGAAATACAATCAGCTGTATTGGCTAATTGGGCGGACATTTTCACTTTCAACATATAATAAAGTTTTGATTTACAATTAAATATTAAAGCCACTCTGTACTGGGTATTCAAAAATGGGGTTGACAGTCAAAACTTTTGTTAGACGTCTTAAACGGACGAAACCGTTCGAACTGTGGTAGGAAAAAATCTTTTATCTCTCAATAATTCCTAATGGGATTTTGATTGATCAAAGATATCTGAAGTAATAGAGCCAAAACTGTATTAATGGTTAGTCTAAGAGACTAGTTTTAATATAAACAAAAGGATAGTAGTTTTTAGTGCGTTAAAGTTGACACAGTCCTTCACTTCGTTCTCCCCAGAAAATAGAACGATGAAATGAAGACTCTTTTGATGATTTTCTTCTATCTGAAAAAAAAAAAATGTATTCAATTAATTTTTTTTAAATATTTTAATTCTAGTTTCATTTTTTATATTCCCCGGCAACTCGTTGAAAATTTGCACTCCGTTGTATAGAACGGTGTTTTGTGTACTAGCTTTTCTATATAATGGTAATCTAAAATTTCCATTGTTTCTCAAATAATGGTAACCACCAACATACTCAATGTACCTTTCCATATAGCACGATATGTGGGATGTATTAGAAAATTGTAGAGCTTTTAAAGGAGTAAAGGTGTATTGGGACGTGATTGTATTATTGGATGGGATTCTGTAAGTATGTGTTTAATTGAAAGTGTATCTGGGCAATGAATACATGTCGGGGAAGGGGATCTTGTGTAATTATGTAAGTGGATCGGAAGGGTGTACCTTAGGCGTACTCTGGTGAGCTTGACACCTAGTACTCGGGATTTGAGTTTTATTGGTCCGGGAAGGTCTGACAAATCGATTGGAAGAATCCCAGGCTGTTTGACGGATGTTCGGCACGTGTATAGCAATATTAAGGACCACTATTTTAAGTGGAAAATCAAAATTTTAATTTAACTGTTGCAAATAAATTATTAATATTTAAATCCATTTTTCAAAGCATTTAGTGATACGGGTTCCCCGTATGGATGAGTGCTGCCAAAACTAATTTGAATTTGCTGCAGAGAAAACAAAACTGTTCTCAAATTAATCCTAAGTAAACCTTCTTATTTCTCCACAAGCAGATTTAGGTTAGGTTTACATTAGGTTTTATATTAGCATAAAATAATGAATTAAAGATTTTTACTTGCCATTTTGTCCTTTGCAAATTAAATTTATTCTAAATATTTTGAGTCGGTTAGTTTAAATAATTGCAAATCAAAGGTGTAAATATTCTAGTATTATAAGCTCTTGAAATATAGAATTAAAATATAGTAAATAACATATTGTACAAATACATTAGCGCAATAAATAAAATGACAAACAGTACTGGACCAGGTCGATATAATAAAGCATAATAAAGCATTTTTTTGTTGCTTCTTCGAGAATTGAGCTTGGACTTAAATAATAAGTTTTTCTAAAAATTCGGTTGAGCTGCAAAAGGGTTAATTAGTAAAAATTTATTAAAATTATTAATTTGGAATGAGGTAGCTGTGAAGGAGAATTTTTTACCTATGAATCCTATGATATAAATTTTTGTTGTTACAAAATGGTCAGTCAGTCTACATAAAATACAATATTTATTTATTATAGATATACATAATATGTATTTATATATATAAATATGTATTCCAAGAAAGTTTTTAATAAAGTGAATACTAATCTTATATATTATTATATGAATATAATAAATCTAAATTTTATTCACAGTATCGGGTGGTATCAAGTAAATTAGAATATTTCTTTGAGAACAATTTTGAAGTTGTTGTTTTATTTTGTTTTTTTTTTAATCAGTTTTAACAGAGAGCTAACAAGGATTGAAAGTAAAGCGTTTATTAAAATAACTGAAATATAGAAGAAATTTTAAATAATTTAAGTATTGATTTAAGACTTTTTTTTAAATAATTTTTCTTAATTCTGAGAAAGATATAAACAATTTCCCAGTATTTCAGTTCTCAGCAGTCTTAAAAAACTCTTCAATGAATCGTAAATATATTACAATTACAAGAACTATCTTCTGAATTTTTGGCACTCTCAAATACAAAATTTTTTGTAAATCTTATACTCTTGTACTGCAAATCTCTTGCAGTGACAGTATTTAATAAGAGAAATTTAAGAGCATTGTAGCGCATATGAATTGAATGAAAATATGACAGCATGTTTGTTGTAATTTATTTAATTTATTTAATTTTTTAATTTATTTATTTATTTATTTCTTGTTTAGATCCAACAGATTACAATTAGATCTTAAACTAAAAAAAATAGAAAAGAAAAGTAATTAATATTTAACAATAATATTCTAAATTAAGGTATAAAAAATTTATAAACGAAAAATAGAAGGAAATGGGAAAACTAGAACTATGTATTAACAAATCGTCGGCCACATTCCTTATGTATCCAATAGACCATTTTGTCCGAAATTGACTTTTCAATTTACTACACCATTTTCGACTATGCTCTATCCGAATTTGCAATCAAAATTAACGTATCGCTTATAGTTTTTGAAATATTTTTTTCTGATTTATTCAAACAACCTATATTTTGCTGCTTTTTAATCCTTCAAGCTGTGCCTATTTATCCAAACTACAGTTTATGTACTGAGAAGTCAGACAAATTTTTATTCCTAAGTATCTAATCATATGAAGCTTTACACTATACATACTAACATTTTTTTAAATATATTATTTTGATGTTTCAAAATATCAAAATTATAATACTATGTAGTTAGATGTTAAAAAATTACTAAAATTTTTATAAAATTCAAATTTTGTTTGACTTTTTTTAAATTTTTCCAGTCAAAATTTCCGTCAAACTTAAAAAATCATTTTTCTCAACATTTTGCTTTTGGTCGATTAGATATTTAGGGATGCAGCCGGCGAAATGGTTATAAAGTGTGATGATAAGAAAATTTGTTTTTTTTTTTTTTGTTTGTACCCATATATGTATCTGTTCTATTAAAGCTCGAACTCAAATATTCAATTTCAAGAGAATTGTAGCAATAAAGCCTTTTTAATTTGACTTCCACTTAATGAAAGATCTAGCTTTTATATTTATTGCACAACCTAAATATCATATTAATGGGTTTATTTCTCGTAATAAGACTATGGATTCCAAACAACCCATATGCTTGTTTAGTTCTTTTAAGTTTGTTACAAATTTTATTTAATTTTAATTTAATTTTAATGACAAAGCCACTCCTATTTTATCGTTTTTATTTTCTTCTAGAATACGGACTCTTGTTTGCATCTGATATAGCATTTAGGAGTCAAATTGCTGTTTTTTCTAAATATATTCAGGTATTTGCTAAACCAATTTCGATATTTGCTAAATAAATTCAGATCCTTTTTTTTTAAAATACAGAATTTTGCTATACAAATTCAGATAATTTTAATTCAGATTTTTATTAAATAATTTCATGTATTTTTTTTTTAAATTCAGAAATTTTTATTTTAATCAAAATTAAGGAAAACAGAATATATTTTTCATTATTAAAAAATAAAAATTATTCAAAACCCATCTCGCGAGATCGCGTCAAAATATCTCTGAAGAGATAGTTTTGTATTCTGTTAAACACCACAGACGCGATAGCAAATTGACGCGATGGCAAATGTGAAAACATTCTCGTGAGTAATTTCTGTTAGACCTTTGACGAGACATTTTTTATCTCGTTAAAATTTGTAAACGATAGAGTATCTCGCCAAAGTATTTTGTGTTTTTTGTTATCAAAAAATTGAATAGATAAAATAGTTAAATAAAGATAAATAAACAATTTTTCATTATTTTTTTTGTGTTTTTGTTTTGAAAAAAAAAACCATCTTAACATTTCTGTGTTGTTACTGTTTATGTACTAAACTAAAAAATATTTAAAACATAAATATATTTATATTTATTTTGTATTTAAAAAATATTTTAAAACTAAGCCCCACTAATACTTTCCAAACATTTTATAAACCATTTTTGTTTATATACCAATAATTTTTTTTGACAGTCAAAAATGATCAGTACTACCAACAAACAAAATGTTCTATTGCGCCGCTTACAGTGTCTAACAGAAATGCATATTCAGCGAGACGAGACGAGATAAATTTTTTCTTCTCGTCTACAATGGGTCTAAGATAATTTATCAAATTTTTCCCCTGCAACAGCTTGACCAATTTTCATAATCATAATATTAAAAAACCAGTTATTACAATCAGAAGAACCTATTTGAAAGAACTGCCTAAAAATTTTCATTTTGTAAAAAATCAAGCTTGAATTTTACATGAGAAAATACTGTTTAGCAGCGGCGGTATAGTGCAAAAGCTTATGAAGACAAATTTAAATTATGTTATGATGTATTCTAGTATTCTAGTAATTTGAAATAAAAATTTCTGAACTTAAAAAAAAAAACCTGAATTTATTTAGCAAATATCGGAATTGATGGTTTAGATGCAAATGCTATGTACAATTGCATATTGATATAATCGTTATGAGCCAATATATTTTCAGAAAGCACAGGTGTTAAGCAAGTTCTATTAATTTTGTTTTAAAAGTCCCTCACTACTAACTAGGTTTCACAACTATTCACAACTGAGCCAACATGACGTTAGAGTGCTTTAATTTATACCTGAATTTCTGGAGAGTTTTCAGTTGTTTGTAGAAGTTTTATAATATGCCTCTGTTCTTGTTGTCAACAGCATTACTTAGCATATTATTCACCACATTCAAAAACCAAATTGGTATCAATAAGTGTTCATGCAGTCATGCTATACTCCATATTAAAATTCTATCATTAATATTAAATTAAAATTAATTAATATACTATTAACTAATATACTAATGTACACATACAATAAGACTAGATACAATGTCAAAATACTTTTTTTTGTTTTGTTTTTTTTTTTGCGTGGATTGGTGGGAATCTTCATAGACACAATGAGCCCCGCAGCTTCCATTGTGTGTCAGATTTTTACTGACTATAACCACACTCCTCCCATTAAAACTAGAAATATTACGAAATTCTATTGTATTAAATTTAGTGGCTTAGTTCTTTTAAACCTTATGATATCGATTTGATTATCTAGCAATTGAGTGGCCTCAACGTTAACATGACCCTATTGCTAGATGCTTTGCTGCATATCTTTTTATTTCATTTTCTATGCAAGGAATTTTTAGATCTCTTTACAAGTCACTGTTGCGAACATACCAAGGGGCATTTGCCATGTTGCGCAGAACTTTATTTTTGAATATTTGTATACAAAGTACATGTGTTTGTTTGGCATATCCCCATATTTGTTTGCCTACAACACTATCGGTTTGATTATGTGATTATACAACAAAATCTTGTTATGTATAGGTAATTTTGAATTTCGACCTAAGAGCCAGTACATTTCTCTATATTTATTATCAAGCTCAAATTTTTTCTTTTTGAGGTATTTAGCGTCATTTTCTTGGGGTATATTAAACCCATTCAGATTTACCGATGGTTGATTTTCTAATTTTTTATTTGTAAAATTTATATGTACCGATTTTAACTCATTGAGTTTAAGTTTCCATTTCTTTATCTAGAAGTATAGCTTGTCGCTTGCTCTTTGTAATTTATTTGTAGCTCTTGTCAATATTAGGTCCTACTGCCATCAACGCATTATCGTCAGCGAATATAGCTACAGTTATATTTTCCAATTGTGGTAAATCATTGGTGTAGAGCAAATACAGCATGAGACCCAGAATACTACCTTGAGACACACCCGCTTTAATATCTCTGATAGTAGAATACTCTTCGTCTTGTTTTATTCTGAATAGTCTGTTTTCTAGATATAATGAGAGGATATCTACGTATTATTTAGGTAACATATTATTTAGTTTATTTATTAAGCCTCGATGCCATACTTTATCAAAAGCTTGAGTTACATCTAGATATATAGTAAAACATACTTGTTTTTCTTCTAAAGCTTTTTCCATTATGTCTGTTATTCTATGTACTTGATCGATTGTCGAGTGCTTAGATCTAAAACCAAATTGATATTTTGGAGTCAGATTACTATTTTCTATGATCGGTCTCATTTACATCAATAGTAGTTTTTTCAAATAATTTTGATATTATTGGTATTAGTGATATTGGTCTGAAGGATTTCACCTCATTTGTGGGCTTACCTGGCTTTGGTATTATCTCTGCTATTTTCCACATATTCGGCACATACCCTATTCTTTTAGCAGCGTTTATAATTCGTGTTAGCATTGTTATAGCTTTTTTCGGAAGTTCTTTCAGGACTTCCAATTTAATTAGATCAAAACCTGGAGCTTTTTTATCTCTCAATTTTTTAATTTGTTCAACTATTTCTCTCTGTGAGAATGGAAAATGAGAAATTTAATAAATACATCTTGTCAAAATTAGTAGATCAAACACAGGTGCAGATTGTGCTTCGAAGAAGAGGAATCCCACTCTCATATTTTATTTATTTGCGGCGAATATAGTCCATTTTGACTACAGGGAATTCTTACCCAACCTTTTCAAATCTATCGTACTGCCTATATATCGCTATATCCTTGCCAAACCCCTAATGTCAATTTTTTAAAAAAATTATGTGGATATTTTGAATAGAACAGAATTTATAGTGATCACATTTGTTTTGAAATCAAATTTAATCAAATCCAATCCTGATAAATTTTTACATCTACCATCACTTTTTTGGTTGCTTTTTTGTTTTTTTTTTATTATTTTTTTTTGATTTTCTTTTATTTTTTCATAAACTCGAAAGGAAATATTCTTATAATTTTCTTTTAATTTTCTTACACATATTTTTTTTCTAATAATTTTTAGTTTAATTTTTACATTTTTTGTTTTTCATTACTAGAAAAAGCTTGGAATTTGATTTATTAGTAAAAAAGAAAAACGAACAGAAAAAGAAATAAAATAATAAGAAAACAATATAAAACTAAAACTTAAGTAAAAGAAAAATATTATATTTAAATTGTTGATTGAACACTAATTAAGTTTTAAAGTTTTCATAAAATTTGTCGAAATATTTTATACCTCCTCTTTCTCTTCTTTTTACAAAAATTAAGAATACAAAAAAAAAAAAAATAATAAATAATAAAATAATAAAAATTAAAAAATTGATAGAAAAATAACTGAAAAAAGAAAATAAAAAAAAAATAGTAATAAAAAGGTACACCACATTTTTATTTTTTTTTTTTCTGTACTAAGAAGCAATAGTAGTTGTAATAAACACATGAATTTACAGTTACCCTCAAAAGAATGATAGGAGACTAAATTCAAAAATGCAATAAAATAACTAAATTGTGTTCATTTTTATTCTTATAAAATTATCAGACAGTTTTGAGTCTGTAGTTAGATTAGATTAAATTTCAATTAAGGTTTCATTAGTTTTATTCTAGCAACTCTCCATAGACCTAAGCTTACGTAACTCTAGATCTCTCCATGATAATTTCAGTGTACACATACCACAGTCTACATACACTACAGAGCACTGTCTGTGAATTTCGCGGTCTGTGCAAATTTTTTTTTTTTTAAATTGAAAGATATCGGTTGAACATTAATAGTGTGTGTAAGAGAAATAATGAAATCTTTGAAAAGTATAATTTGGTAATAACTTAAATAAATAGAAGTACGCTATATAATAAGGGCTAGCTACTGTCGATACTGTTAGTAGTTACTCACATTTGAGCCCTGTTTACTTAATAATTAAACAGAAATAAACAAATTTATTTTTACTACAAATGTACACAATAATGTACAATTGTATAAAAAAATATACAAAACAGATCCTTTGCTTCACGACTGGTAACAACGAATTTTAATAGAAATTCCGATCGAAAGAAGAACTGCAGTATCTGAAAAGTAATTACAATAATCATTCTATTGTCTTCTTGCCTTTTAGTAGCCTCCTATTTTCCTTACTTCTTTTATCTTCTTAGTCAAACGTATATCAGTCGGTATAAAAGTGTTTCGACTATGTATGAAAAAAAAAATCTGTAATTCGATTCAACAGAATTATAAATTAGGAAAAACAATCTGTAACTAACCAGCTGGATTAAAAATTAACAAACCATGTATTGATATATCAAACCGATTAGTATTAAATATGGAGCATGATCATTTTCTGTCAACAATTTGATTTTTATTTGTATCCAATAATATGCTAAAGAATGCCACTGATAACAATAAAAGGACATTAATAGACTTCAACGAACAACTTAATTGTTAAATAGTAAAAAAAACTAGATAAAAAGTCAATAAAAATGTAAAGTGAATATAGTAATTTAAATAAGGAGAAAGAAGAACCCGGTTTTTGTAGACGGAAGGTGAACCCAACGCCAACTTTTTAAAAAAACCAATTAGTCGTAAGTCAATTTTATTTTTAGTCGGAAACTATCTATCGCCCAAAATCCCGGATATTTTTTATTGAAACCCTGTCTTCGTAGACCGCTGGTGATCGCAGACACTATCTACCATTTGTACCAAAATTTATATTGGATCGGAAATTTTAGAGTTTTTGACTAAGACATTTTGTAAAGATTGGTACTTTTAACTAGGGTGGGAGAAGAATGTTAGGAAAGAAAAAGGGTAAGAGGGAAGTACGATAATTAAGAGCGAAGATGTTAATGTTCTTCTTGAATTTATGTAGGTCATAAATATAGAATTGATCATGTTTGGGGAACATAAATTTGGTTCCACTTACGAAATGTTCAGATTATAAACTTTTTTCCATAACTTTTTTTTTCCTTTATTTATTTCAATTCTCACTTATATCTTAACTTACTTATATCTAAAATATTTACAAAAGTAATATATTTATAATTATATAGAGTATTAAAATTACAATTTATAGAGTATTAAAATTACAATTTAATTAATTAAATTCATAAAATTATTTTCATTGCTTTTTTTTCATTTTACGCTAAAAATATTAGATTTATGAACAGATTTTATCTCTGTTTTTGTATTTTTGTTTTTTTATTCTCTTTTTTTTTTGTTTTTTTTAAATTTCTGCTTTAATTTTTTTTTGGTTGTTTGTTCTTAACAATGTTAGATAAAAATTTGATTTATTTCTGGTATTATGATTGTGAATATCAATTGATCTGTTGAGGATGAAGTTATATTTCTTGTTTATCTTAAAGGCAAGAATATAAAGTTCGCGTTTGCAAATATTATCAAGACTAAGATAACGAGATGTATAAATTAGATTTGTTGAACTTGCCATCTAATAATTTCTACGGTGCAGGGATGAGCCCCTGATGCTGCCCTTCGTGTTTCACGAGGAAAAATAATACAGATTTAATTTCTTTTGAGCAGTTGACTGTGCCTACGAGATATTTGTAAAAAAAGAAGAGAGTTACCACCACACGGCGATTTCCAAGACCCAATTTGGTTATTGATAAGACAAATACCCTGTTTTTGGACTTTTTAAAATTTTTTAACGCATAACTAGAAGCGCCAGCCCTTATGTGAGAATTGTACACCATTTCAGGTTTTCAAGGTCACGTTTACAGATCTTAAAGAGGTCAGAGGAGAAAAGGTAAACCTTACAGCGGCTAAGAAAACCTAAACATTTGACTGAGTTCTTTACAATATCCAATATATGATCATTCCAGATCAGTTTTCCACTTTACCTAATATGCTTAAGCTTTCAAACTGCTGAAGTTTATCTTTTTGAAATGAACAGGATCAAAAATGAACATTTTTCTGAAGATAGTACAACGAAGAATTTTGTAGTATCAATTCTGTTTTTTTTTTTTTGCCCCAATTAGCTATTGCGACCAAATCATGGCTAAGGGAATTGGCCATGATACAGCGATAAATGAAGCTTCAGATTTTTTATGAAAATCGTAGGATGACACTAGAGTGCTGTCATCTGCAAATCTGTGGTTTGACAGTGGTTTGCTCCAAATTCCTTTGCTGCATCATTTTTAAATATAAAGCATAACGTCGGTAAAAGAAATGATCCTTCGAGAAAATATATCATCTATCTAAAATCTATCCATCAACTAAAAATTGAATTGTACGATTCGAAAACAAACTGTTAATCCATTTCAAAGATGTGTAATTTTTTCGTTCAATTGTCCAATATTATTGTAACAATTGATTGGAATTTCTTTCCATACTTTTTAAGACCCAATGACAAAAAAATTTCTATCTCAATGTCTTCCGACAGCCCTCTAGATATTAATTATTTATATAAACAAAACTCTAATCTCTGAAATTTCGCAACTAACTGTAATAAATTTATATATATATTTACACACATTATATTCGATATTTTTAATATTAAACTTTTCTTATTTTATTTCATTACCTAGCCTTCATTTAAAATTAAAATTTTCTCCTCTTATCCTTTTCCAAATGATTTCTGATTCTTCCTATAATTTTATAAGAGTATGAATCAAAATCGAAAGAGAAAGAGATAGGGTGGAAAAGAATAAAATAAACATGAAAGTTTGTATTTTTTTGTTTTGTTTTTGAATCCTTGCTGGTCATGTCTAAGATGATAGTTGGTTAGTATGGAGTTATACTAATAACAAAGAATTTGGAAAGGTAAGGATAGAATTTACTTAGGTATGCATAAAATTATTTTAAATAAACATGTGTGTGTATGTAAATGTGTTTATATAAATATTATAACTGGTATAGGTGAATTTTAAAATTCTTATTTAATAACAGTACTTTTTTGTCTCCTTTTTTTTGTTTTCTTCTAAATTTTACTAAGTAACCTACATATATCCTGATTGTATAAGATTTTCTTTAAAATATAAGTTTTTTTATTTTATATATGTATATATGTATGCATGTAGTTTCGCCTCTATAATATCTAAAAAAAAACAAGAAGCAAAGAAAACAAAAACTTTTTTCCTAGAAAATTTATTCATTTCGAAAATTAGGTTATACTATCCTGTGGTCTGATCAGAAAATTATCCCAGATTACAATTTAAGATGAAAATCATTCACTTCTGTTTTATTTACAGATCGTCTCAAGCAAACCAACTAAAAACTGATATGCTTATAGAAAGTCTATTCAATCAGATAAACTCAATTCTTGAAACCTTGAAACCCGAATCTGAAATTATTTTTACAGGAAACTTCAATATTCATATTAGGGACTGATTTTACTTTTTTGTCCCAATAGTCCCGAAGGCAAACAAGTTAGAGCTTTTGTTCAATTTATTCAACCTCTCTCAATTTGTCAAAATCCACTACGATGAAACCCAACCGAAGCAACCAGAACACTTCCTGGATATATTCTAACTACACACACAGATAAACATTCAATCTGTGTTTAACTCTTCGCCAGATGGCTCCGACCATTGTCTTGTAAGCACAAGATTCGAAATAAGCACAACAACAAATAATTTTTCAAGAGACTAGTTTGGCATTACCACCAAACTGACTAAGAAAGCCTCAACAACTTTTTAAGTAATTGAGGTGGTCGTTATGTTTCCGAGATAAAAATGTCGACTTTGCTGCAAGCGTGATTACCAAAAGGATTCTATTAACAATGAAAAATAGTATTTCAAATAGCCTTAGAATTATAAAACGAAATCCTTCAAGTTGGTTTAATGACCTCTGCAGTAAAAGTTTGAAATGCAAAGAAGAAGCTTAGGCTCTTCTGAGGGACTATATCTGAGGGACTATATCTGAGTATAATGACCTTATCCTAAAGATAGTTAGAATTGCTAGAATGGCGCATCTTATCCTTTAAGAACGAAAAGGACATTTGAAAGTATCCTTGTTGTTTTGATGTTTTTGTATAAAAACCGTTATATCGGTCGATCTATTACATGTATAGATATTCAGTTATATATTCTAGAAAGAGAACTGTAAGATATTCAGTTATATATTCTAGAAAGAGAACTGTGTGGAGCTTTTTTAAACATTTATTTGATGACGATTGGTGCTGCTGTTATGGAGATATTGTAGTTCAAAGTAGATATAAAAAAATACAATCTTAATTTTCTTTCTTGAAAAACCAAATACCTCAAGATTTTAGCATAAAGCATCCACAATAATTATATACTGTAAAGGGCTCTTTTTGTTCTATTACTCATACATACATACTTTATGTCTACTTCGAATAGTTTAGAAGATATAAGCATTTATTATAAAAAAATTGTTTTTTTTTTAATGTTTTAATATAAAAAATTAGGAATGTGCCTTTTACGAAATAATAATCTTCGGTCATTAAATCCTACGCCAATACAATACAACATCTCCCTTCGAATCTTTTAAAAAATTCAATAGCAATACAACTTACTATCAACACGTATGAAATATACATTGGGAATAAATGTCAAAAAATTATCAATCAGCAAAAATTCCCTCACAACCAAAGACTAAGACGAGAAAGTTTTAATCTCCGTAAAAACAGCAGTTACTTCTGGACATTTGCTAAAAAAGTTGGGCTAAATTTTTGCAACTCTTCGTTTCCACCTATGATTGATAATAGTAGTATTAAATCAGATTCTGTTGGAAAAGCTAATATTTTTGCAAAATTATTTGCAGCTAATTCACCACTACCTTCTACAGCCAAAAATCTTCCACCAATCCCTGTTGTAAATTCTTACTTCGGAAGAATTTACTTCAGAACAAGAGCTGTATTGAAGTTCCCGTACAATCTCGATATAAAAAAATCCACCGGTCCTGATTATTTTGCCATTTCTAAGTCGCTAGACATCCTATACCATTTGTCTTTTTCTTCCATTATTTTAAAAACGATAGAAATCTTAATCAATCAAAAGTTGACGAAATATCTTGATAGTAGAGGCGGTATTAGTAATGATAGTCAATACGGCTTTCGAGTCCAACGTTCCATTGTTGTTCTGATGACATGTCTCTGCAAAAACCCAACACCAGCCTTCATCAATCTGGTGAAACTGCTGTTGTAGCATTGGATATATAGCCAAAATTATCGATTGGGGTAAAGCAAATAGAGTTGAATTTAACACTTCAAAAACTCCAAGCTGTATTGTTAGTAATAAACTAATAAGCTATCAGGATTTGAACCAACTTTCCGGTTTCAAAATGAAGATATTCAGCAACTCAAAGACCTGAACATTCTTGGAATGCGAGAGAATCAAAATATGCACTGAAATGAGCACATTTTCGATATTGCAATAAATTATTTTTCAATAAAATATATTTTTTTATTTTACACCACTATTAGCTAGCTGGGTTTTCTTAAAAATAATAATAATTGTATTGGTAATTACATTATCAAAAATTACACACATACATACTTTTAAAGCCATGTAAAAATATTTATATATAAATAATTATATGCATGTTATTTAATGTAGAGATACATGTTCGGATACAAATTGAAGATGTTGTCAAGAGATCTTTTTACATATATTTTTATATATGTACAATTTATTAGAAATAAATTTAATACATATTTATATAATTTTATGTGTATTCAAATAAAAAAAAAAAATTAGAAACAAAAAATAATAATTTTCTATTAAAAACTCCATTGCATTATTTTATAGAACTTACAACATCATTGAAAATAATATTAAAATATATTGATTATGAATTGACAATGAAATGGCAAGGTGATTATGAATTGACAATGAACTGGCTGAAGGAACCAAATTTTGACATATGTGAAAAATTTTCTGATTTCGTAGACCTGAGATCGTCTTCAATGGAACACAATACGTTAAATTGAATATAATAAATTAAATAAGGAGACTTACATGGTCTGTAGACCCAAATAAGTAAGTAAGCCACCATTATTCAGAATTGATCCTCCTAGTTTTAATTCATAGCAAAACTGAAAAAAAAAACAAAATAGCGCAGCTACAAATATTTCTATAGAAATCTAAATCTACAATTTCTTCATTACAAGACGAACTTGATGGAACTTGAAATAAGAGCTTATAAGATATTTTGTTCGGCTATCAAAACAATCAATGAAAGTGCGAGACCCACTTATACGGGTATGAATGCTCTATGCGGAGATATGATGACGACTGTGGGATTTCATGTGTGAGAGCAACTATAACAGGTACAAGAAGTTTTTTCGAAGATACTATAACTACTACAAAAAGCCATGGGATCTACTGATATCGATATATATGTATAATCTACATCACAAATCATCTCTATAAAAGCCGTTGAAGTTGTTGGATGTGATTGTATGATAAATTTCAAAGAAACGAACAAGATAAAAGATACTTGTACTGCGGTAGAGGTGGCAGCACTTACAGTTAGTAAGAGGATTTTCAGTAATTAGTAATATAATATTTCACTAGCTTATATTGAGATAAATCTCTCAAGAGCAAGGTTAAACACGCATTGAATATTTCCTAAAATTGCAGCATGAAACTACTAGCACTGCGTGAAACAAAATGTTAATTACTCCACATATTAAAATCAAAATCTATGAAAGAGACGAAGAATTTTTTGTAACAGTAAAAAAACATATTTTCCTTCTTTATTAATTAATCAAACAAAACTCAAAACTATAATTTATCCATTATAGGTCCATTAACAATCCAGTCGTCGAATAAAGAACCCGAATGCTGATATTATATGCGAATGCGGACAAAATCCGAAAGAGCGAACAGACGAAGAAACTGTAGAGGCCAGTTATATAGAATGGATGAAGATTAGTTGGTTAAAATAGAAAGGGTTGGCCAACCAATTTTGAAGCACTTACTAGGAAAACCACATAAAAATAGTATGAATGCCGTACGATAGCGTCTAAAGATTAAAGAAGGGTTACGACGACATCGAAACAAACAGACAATATTGCCGAAAATCAAAAAGAAAATGTAGAAAAAGAATATGATATATTATCAATAGCGTGACATCACTTTGAATATAATTCACTTCACTTAACTTACCAACAGATCATTAAGATCCTGGGCTTGAGTCATAAACGTCCTCCTTTTTTTAGGTCACGGTCGGCTTGTTTCCAGTTGAAGATATGAAATTATTTTATATCTGTCGCTACTTCGTCTCTCCACCGGAGGTTTGATCTGTCCCGTACTTCTTGTACCTTTGGAATAGAAGATTCTCTCGGCTGGAAAATTTATGACTTAAGTACAGTTATTTTATTTTAATATATTTTGTTTAATATTATTATTTAAATACAATTTCTAAACTAACAAATTAAAACCTAATTTCAAAGGAAGCATTGGATATTTTTTTTTTTTTTTTTGAATATTATAGGGGTTCACTATATTTCTCCACCTTGGGTTACATTTTCTTACAATTACAAAAAAAGAGAATAAATAAAAACCAAAACAGAAAATATGACATGTGTTTAGAATATTCTTTTCGAACTATAATTAAATATTCTTTATTCTTTTCCTACGTGCCCAGTAGAACTATACTTACATACATACATGCACTAACGATGTGCCCATGTATATAGAAAACTAAATAATATATATATACATATGTATGTAAAGAAAATCCATCAGTAAATTTAAATTTAACAAGAATGAGATAATAAAATCAAATAAGTGTTAGATTAACATGACAAATAGAAAGAGACAGCAATATGGAATGAAGGGTGGTGGTGGTGGTGGTGGCGGTCATTAAGAAAACAAAGTACAACAATTAAAAAAAAAAAAAATTGGAAATCAAGATCTAAAAATTGAATAGGTGTTATAAGCTTATAAAATTTTTAAGTTAAGTCTAATAGCGAAATTTCCAATATAAAATTTTATATATGTATATATACACACACACACATTATATACATGCTTTGATATAATTTGAATTTGTATATATGTATGTGTATGGGACGTAATAGATGTATTATAAATATGTAAATTTAGTTAAATAATATTTTCTCTTAAAAAGTTTTTAAACTTTAACTTAATTAAAATATTTTATACAGAGTGTTTGAGAAATGTACTTATGTTTCATATATTGGATACTATTTACATTATATTTGTTTTATTAAATCTATTTTGCATTGACTGAAGAGTTGTTTTTATTCTCAATTGAATGTGTTGTTTTTATCTTTAATGACACATAATATGTTGATGAAAGATGTTTCTGAAAATATTATTGAAAATATTTATGGACATTTCTGGATAGGTGGACATTAATAGTATTGGAACGTTCAGTAGCAGTAGTAGTAGTAGTAATTCAACCGACTACATTCATCTTAATTGTTGAAAATTTTAAAATTATATTTAAATACAGACTATTCACCAATTTTTTAGTCTGATCACTTAACGTAAAATTTAAATTTCATTTTGATACCAAACATGTTGATTGGTAGTAAATTATTAAATTATGTAGTAAAATATACAACCCTCAAACCCGCAGTTTTACTTGTGACAGCCATGTACCCATTAGCACTACACTAAATAAATAGAGTTGAGTTCAACACTTCCAAAACTCAAAGTTAATCAACCCGTCCCAACTCAGTGAGGATATTTTAGATATAGCTATACGAATACGACCAAGTGTTTGATTTCCTTTCATTACATTTGAAGTGATATATATATATATAATGGCCTACTTTTATTCAACAAATCGGCACCTTAAACTGAATTGATGACCCCATCAGATAATATTTACTTTTTTTAGCATTATGTCGAAACATTGGAGCTCTCTTTCTCTCTTTTATAGATATCTTGATGACACTTGTTGTACTGAACTAAAATCAATAATGCGTCGGTTCAAACAAACCTGGTGTAACACACTGGGATGGCTTCAAATGGTCATTTATACATCGTTGAAATCTCCTAGTGTTTCAAAACTGTTTGCAGAATTTTATTTATTGGAAAAACTGCTAAAACGTGGGACATGTTTCCTGTTTTCCATCTTATATACTCCCCTCAGATAGAAATGCTCTATTTTACAATTTCCAACATTTCAAAAGGAACCTATTCAAATTCATCTGCGACTGACAGCTCAATTTTCCTCTACTATTTTTTTGTCCCCGTAGAATAATTGTATATAAACAAATCTTTTCTAGCGCTTGGATAGTGTGTAAAAACAAATATCAGGAGCTCTAAACATTACAAGCTGAATAATGGTCAATAAGCGTGTATCATCTGGTTCTTTTTCTGCTTATCCACTTTTGGATGTTAGCCAAAAGTTGTTATGTTATGTTCTGCTAGTTATATGATGTTGCCAACTATAATTCGTTAAATTCAGATTTGTTCGATAATGCATAGACCAGTTCTCCAACTGTGTGTTTACCCGTTAGATTTCTGATGTAGCGCACCCATGAAATTGGTCGTTCCTATTCATCGTCTGCCCTCTATCTTTGCTACTGAAGGAGTGCATACTTCGATCCACGCACATCTTTACTATTTAGATTTCACATCTTTACTATTTAGAATATCGTTTTCAGATTTTGAAAATTCTATTGAGAACTTTAGCATTTGATATTCTTTGTGTCCAATAAATTTTTTAGTATTTTGCGATAAACCCACATATCAAATGCCTAAGTGTTTACTGAATATATCATAGTGTCCCTAGTCTAATTATTTTAAAACATTCAATTAGGCATTGGTTGTTAATCGCCTAACATATCAACTCAAAGTTGATATGTTAGGCGATTAAGTTTTTAAAATATTGAGTTGTATAAGTAAGTAGTATATATTATTAGATATTCACTTCTAGAGCGCACTGTAAATGTATTTATTTTTATATGTATAATAAATATTTTTTGTGTGTTTTTTTTTTCAAATAATTGAACAAGAAAATATTAGGGGGAGGGATGAGGTTGGTTCAGTATATTTATTTAATAATAATCATTTTTTGAAAAGTAAATTATGTAAGTACCGTAATGTGTATATGCGTGTATGTGTGTGAGTAAGCTCAAAATTTTTCTTTCGAAGAAAATTTTTGAACTTTCATCTTATTTTCTTTTAGTGTAAGGTTTTTCTTCATTTTCAAAGAAAACAAAAATAAAAAAAAATTAAAAAATTGGAAAAATTTTATAGAAAATCAAAACTTTTTATTTTTTATTACAACATACAAAAAAAAAATTTCTTCTTAGTTTTTCTAATGTAATTTTCTATTGATCAAAAACAATTTTTAATTAAAAAAATTTTAATTTCTTTATTAAAATTATATGAGGTAAGTTTTGTTGAGTTCTAAAACGAAACTTTCTAATTGGGACTTAATTTATAAGAAATTAAAATTGTGTGTGTGTGTTTTTTTTTTTAATGAACATATTTTTGATTAACATATTGAACATATTTTGAATTTCAAATGACGTACATTTATTTTCACTAAATCATTGTGTAAAATTTTGCATAAAAACGGTATTTACAATATTGGTAAAGATAAAAGATACAAAAACTGCTACTTTTACACTGTTATATTTACTATTTAAGTGAAAAATTACTGTTCCAACAGTTTCTACATTTTTGTAATATTAATTTTAAGCAAATATTGTATATAATAAATTAATAAAATTGAATTGCAAAAAAAAAAAAATAGATGTTTCTACACATATTACTAAATCTAACACATCAGGAACAAGTTTGTAATCAAATGTTTTTTACAAAATTTGTGGGTATACAATCATAGCTCCTAACTCATAACAGGTCGTACAATCATAATAGCTGCACATCTTGACATACATAATACTTTCTTTATCTCATTGTTGCTAGGCGGTGTCAGTTGAAATAGCTCTAATGTATTTCTAGGAAAATTGCCAATATAATTTTAATATGTGCGTACTATCGAAATTTGTTTTATATATTTTTTAGTTTTTATATATTTTATATTAATTGTAAACATGATAACTGCAAGTTCATTTTCATACAAATACGAAGTAAATTAAATAAATTCACTATAGTTTTAACCCTGGAATCAATTATATATATTGTTTTTGTTTCCTACACATATGTGTTTGTTTTTTTTCAATATTATAATTAATTTTTAATTTAAAAATTTTTAAATTATTTAAAAACATTCTTTTAATCATTAAATCGAAAGCCTATTTGATAACAATCTATTTTTTGATTTTTTAATTCATCCAAATAAATCATAAATCCATATAAGGTATCCTTTATTTATTTCTAAAAATTTTTTGAAATAATTTCACGAATTAGATTTTAGCCCCAAAAACCTTAATAAATCAAATCAATTTTTAAATTATAAAGAAAAATGTTTAATTTGAAATCAAATTTAATTAAATATGTAGGTATTAACAAAATAACAAAAAATATTTGCAACATATAATTAACGATTTTTCATACCATATGTCAAAGTTTTTCAAACCCTTATTATTGAATTTTGACGGATGTAGTTTAAAACATTAATGAGAAATATGTTCAACATTATTACGAAAATGTTGTCTAGTGAGATGTTTTAAAAAAACGTTTAAGGTTTATAATGTCTTCAGTACTAACATTTATTAAATAACACTTAACTTAAGCTACACTTAAATCAAAAATTGTGTTTTTCAGTTGGTACTTAAAACAATACTTAAGTGGCACTTAAGCTTAGTAAAATGACCGCTTAAGCTACACTTAAAATTTAAATATTTTGCTAATGTTTCTTACACATCTTTCTGACATTTACACTTTATTTGTCACTTGTATTACATTTTAACAAGTGCTGCCATTGCAAATAACCGAAAATGACAGCTGAAAATCAACGCTAAAGTTTTAATTAGAAAACTCAATTTTTTTTAAGTGGAGCTTAAGTGTCGAATGATAATTAAACTTAACTGGAACGTATGTACTCACCTGAAAACTGCACCTCCCAAGCCATTTGTACATTTTCAAAAAATTTTACTTGTTATCTTTAGTACGCCTTTTGCATAATTTATAAGATAGTTGTAATATAATCATAGAGATAATAAAAAAAAAAGAAAAACAAAAAAAACAACTGAAAACTGGCCATAAATGAGTTGGTAAAAATCGGAGTAAAAAAACAAACACAAGGCGTTGATTTTCAGTTTTATTTTGAGTTTTATTTGTATTTGTTGTTGTTAAGCTCAAAATGAGATGAGTAAAAAATATTTAACTTTCTTCACTTATTTCGATTATTGTTAGCTTAGTTTTGTTCAGTTTAAAAGGATGCTGATAGCAAAAACAATTCACTACTGCCACAACACTATGTCACATTGTGCACCTATAGAGGTCCCTTTCACCACATCACAATATGAACTTGACTTTCACCTATTCTCCGAGCAAGTCCGTAACTGTGACGAATTTGTGGATACCATGAACAGATTGTCAGATATATTTATGCTTAGTTTCCTTCTTAACGACAGGAACCTGCTTTTTGCTAAACCTGCGCCATCGCAGAAGATTTTCTTAATGGTTTGCGGAATGTCAGCAGTAATCTTTTTTGACAAGTTTCAGTCGTATTGTATTATCAATATTGTTATAAGTGAATTGAAGTCAATGTGGTTGTAACATGTAAAGTAAAATGTGATTGGTTTTGTTTACTCAAACTATATCAAAAAATAGATATGCTTGGTTTTCATAATATAGTTGAAAATTTATCATTTTTTTTTATATAATTGAAGCCTATTGGATGAACAACCTAACTACTTTTATACAGAGATTTGTCATTCCCAATTCACTCACTCATTCACACATTCACTATTATTTTTTTATTTAGAATTTTTTGAAATATCTGCTTAGGGAGTAACGTCGTTCTTTTAATAGCATAGTTCCACTTTATTTTTAGTGATAACCAAATGATATCTAAACTACTTTTTATCATATATTTTATCCCGACCAGGTCGAAAAACTCACAGAAGCATTCTTTTTAATTATTATAACTTGTTCTATTAATGCCAAATTTCTTAACATATTTTATGAATAATGAAAGAAAAATCAATTTAATAAAGAGCCCAGGCGCGGGAAATTCAAATTAGAACCTTCTGATTTGTAGTCAGATGACATAAAGAGTACTCTTTGAGATCGATAATATTAAATACATCACTAACATCAGGTCCGATTATCAATACTCTACACGATTCATGCCACAAGTTAATGCAATTCGTATAACTATATTTTGTTGAAGCCACTACATTTCTCAAAGTTGATGAATATCTAGTGCGACTTTTCCAAACTCTAACTATAAAAAGAGAAAAAGAAATTAATTCACCAAATATATTAAAATTAAATCTAATCAAATACATTTTTCATTATTCTCTTTCTAATGTAACCAAATCATATAATATGTTAATTTACCTACCTATCTGGTAATGTTCGTTTATTTGATCAAATTATTGGTTTAATGTGACATAATGTAGGTTTGATTTTACACGCAATGCAATTAGAGAGAGAAGTTATCACAAATTCCAAATGGACCAGCTTATATATTTTTTTTTTTATTTTTTTTTTTATTTATAGGCCTAATTCAAGCTAGTTACATGTATTAAATTTATGTGAATTTAAACAAATTTTAAAATTAACAATATAAATATCTAAAAATCAAAACTAAAAAACTAATTGCAAAAATTGTGGAATAATAAAAATGTAAATTACTGATTACCAAAAATTATTAATGAATTAAAAAAAAAAAAAATTGAACAATCTGCATAATATAATTAATAAAAATATTCTTATATTTGAGAATTAGTAAGTGTATGGATCAAAGTTAGTACTTAAAGAAGAAAATTAGCAGCTATAAGAATATTGAAGATAGAGTGATGAGATCAGAATTAACTAAGAGGAATATAAAAGCTTCTTTAGGGTGTCTTTGGAGAGAGAGAAATCAATACGGTTCTTATATTTGTTACCCATAATCATCATTCTATGGATAGGTTCGTTCATTCCATAGTTGGTTCAATGAAATGTGAGGATAAATAGGTTAGCGGAGCGGAAGCGATTAGTAGTATTAATCTGGGTTAGGTTAAAAATATAAGGAGAGTTAATATTTTCTTTAACTATTTCAGTGATGAAGATTACATCGGCAATTTCGCGTCTTTTTTTTTCAGAGTAGAAAGATGAATTAAGTTTAGTCTATGTTCATATGGTGGCAAAATTAAGGGGTCAGACAACGGAAGGTGACTTTTTTTTTTTAGATTGCATCAATTCTATGTATGTGAATTTCAGAATATGGAGACCATACCTGACTGGCATATTCTAATTGGGGCCTAACAAGACATGTAAAAAGGGATTTTAGGATATATGGATCTTTGAATTCCTTAGACCAACGTTTTATAAAAGCTAACATTGAATTAGCTTTATTGATGATATTATTATAATGTAATTTAAATGTGAGTTTATCATCAAAAATGACACCTAAATCTTTTAAAGAATTAACAACTTCTAGTGCTTGTCCGTTAAGGAAATAGTTATTTGAGAAGTGTGTGGCACGCCTTATGTTTAACAAAACCGTGTTGGTTTGGAATTAAGAAGCAAGTGCAATGGTGATAAAGCTGATCAAAAACGATTAGCTCAAATAGTTTAGGAATACAGGATAATTTAGCAATAGGTCGATAGTTGCTAACATCATTTTTATCATCTTTCTTGTGAACTGGTCTAATGAAGGCTTTTTTCCATAAAGAAGGAAAAATTTCATTAGAGATTGATAGATTAAAGATTTTGGACAGTGTTAAGGATAAAGATTTTGAGCATTCTTTTAGGATGATGTCAGGGACACCATCAGGACCAGGGGTTGTGTTATCACTAAGTTTTCTTAAGTATTTCGAAACTAAAGCTTCGCTAAAGTTTAAGGAGGAAAATTTGGTTTTCGGAAAATCATTCATGTGACTCAACTCTATGGCGTTAATATTGAAAAGAGAAGGAGAATATGAATAACTAAAAAATTCTTGGAAGTATTGTGAAATAACTTTTGGGCCATTACTCTCTGAGTTATTGAATTTCATGAAACTTGGGAATTGGTCACACTTTCTTTTTGTGTTGACAAATTTCCAAAAGATTTTAGGTTTGGTTAAAATATTAGAGGATACATTTTGTAAATAAATGTTATAGCTATGTTCTACGTGCATTTTAAATTGTTCAAAGAGTAATTTAAAGGTATTATAATCGTTTAAATTTTTAGATTTTATATACTTGGTCCAGGCTTTATTTTTCTTATTTCTCAAATCTTTAATTTCACGAGTAAACCAAGGAGGACTTGAGTTTAAATGACATACAACAGATACCACGCCCTCTCTAAGAATTGTACTGATAATCTGCATACAGGTTGTTGGAACATTTAAAAAGACCAATACATTTTCCGGGTATGGGAGCAAATGCTATTAAAATAACCACTAATAACATCATCATCACCTTGTCTGACTTATGTGAAAAAGGTAGCAGTGGAAGAACAAAAATAGTGGGCAATTATTTACATTGCAGGTTTTCTCTATATGTAACGAACACACCGTTATAATTGAAAAGTGGCAATAAATATGTAACTAACTTCATACTGATTATCAAGCCAGACTGAATAGCTTTACTTATTTTTATTATAGAAAAATGTTAGTATTTTTATATTTTTCATATTTTTGTCACTTTATTTGGTTACATTGTGTTAATTTTTTGAGTTTTTTCATTTAATCTTTTTTTACTTATTTTATGTAATTTTTATAATTTTATTCTGTTTTTGTGTTTTTATTCTAAATATATTTCAAAATTAGCTGAAAAAACTATATTTTTCATAAAAAATTTTACCTACATACCCACGGGCATGTTTATGGCAGCAATGACGTTTTTTTAAACGCTTTAAAGAAACCTCTAAAATCCACGAATTTTGCTTGTTCAAACAATAAATTATGAATAATGGTCTAAATTGAGAATACCTAAAATTTCAATGAATTCGGATTCATAACTTAGAAATTATCTTGAATCAAAGAATACGTATTACATACCCGGGTATGTGGTTATAGACATAAGGGTTAAATGTGAAATAAAACTAAAAAAAATGAAATAAATTAATAAGTTGGATACATAAAAAAATGGAGTAGAAAAAGTTATTCGCTTTTTAGAATAAAGCCTACTGACATAAGTCAATGTTGCTGAATTCTAAAAACTTTATGATTTTTTAATTCAAAATTTGGCAAAATAATATCAACAGTACTAAGTAAAAATACCAAAGACCATATTCTGTACCTTCCAAAAAACATCAACTTTCCTGAAATTTATATGATTTCATATTCACTGATTCTTTTAATTACAAATTAAAAATTTAAAACCAAAAATTATTTTTTTTTTGCAATTTTGTTTTATTTTTTATTTTTGCTGTTTTTGATTAAAAGCTGTCATCCTACAGTTTTATATGAAATAATAGACTTTTTTTTTAACAGATTTCCAGATAATTTATGATGTCTCATTTGCAAAATGAAATTTTCAAAATTTCATGGACATTCCATTTTTGTTTTTTTAATTTTTATTATTTTGTGTTTTTTTTTTAATTATATTGCTTATTTTTATTTTATTTATTATAATTTTTTTATATACATATATATATGTATAATATATGAAACTAATTTTTGGTATTCAAAAATTGAGATAATTACACACTTAAAAGAAAAATTTTGAATTTCATTTTTTAATAATAATAAAAACAAAAACAATAAAAAATAAAAATAAAACGATTCGAATAATATGACTGGTTCGTTTTTTAATTTCATAGTTTAGTATTATTTATATTTCATTTTTCCTTGATTATTTGGTTATTTAGTACACCAACCAACCAACATATTTTTTAGGGCAATAAATTATTCTCACCTTTACCTCTTAATTTTAAATATTTTTGTTGTTATTATTATAATTTTTTTTTTTTTTGGTTGTTGTAAGGAGCTTTAATTTGTCCTGAATTTTTTGCGATGCAGTTTTTTAATTGTTAATTATGATCGTGTATCTACCACAATAAAAGATCTCTTTGTATATATTATTAGGTATATTAAAATTAATAACAAGCAGTTTTCAGTATTATTGTAAAGTTTATAAGGACACTAAGTTAATGGACACTCACAGACTAAATCAAAATGACAGAAAGATATGAAATGACATGTAAGAGAAAAGTGCAACACGAATATTTTTCTACAATATGATGTAGTGTACGGAAGGTGTTTCAGGATATTGATGATGGATGATGATGATGATGATGATATCAAAAATATCAAATTAATCCGAATTCATATCAAAACCTTTACAAGTATATAGTTCAGAGTCCTCTGAAGATTCTTCAACAGGTTTTTGAAAAATGGCTACATGAGGATATTTTAAAATTTCGCAATATTATTTTTTTTGAACTTGTGATGCAAAATATGAACTTTTATCATGATGTACCTAAACTGTAATTATTAAAAAAGAAAATAAAACGCATAATTTCCTCATATTTTACTAAATCGTTTATTAGTTTTTTTACACAATACCGGTATTTCGGCAATAATATTTTGTCTTCTTTAGTGTATGTGTTTTGTCTTTCTGTAGTGTATATCTTTGGAATATTTGCGCCGCGTTTCTTAAACCTAAACTCATTCTAGGAAAAGTCCAAAAAGTATTGTTATTGCGGTTTTAAATACGTCTTCTGATGCGACGCGGATCTGATGATACGCTCAGAAGAGATCTATTTTTGAAAATAAGGTACATCCAACGAACTTTATACTGAAATCCTGTATATGCGGAATTGGGTATCTATCTGGGATAGTTACTGCATTCAATCTGCGGTAATCTCCACACGGTTTCCAGTCCAACGAATCTTTTTTGGAACTAAGTGCAGCGGTTGGTGAAGAAGAAGGCTAGCAGATTCCCAGTTTGAGCATCTCACGTCAAACTCTGCTTTTGCATTATTATGTTTCTCTAAATTTAGGCGTCGAAGTCTTGAAATAGGTAGAGGCCCATTAGTTAAAATATGGTGAACTACGAAATGTTGCCGAATATTTGTGAAATTATATTTGGATATTTTTTTAACACTAGCCCATATTTATTTTCTAAGGAAAAAGTTAGTATCGTTGGTGTACTGTCTTTGACTATTTTTGCCGTTGTTCTACATGAAGTCTGAGCATCGATTAGACATTTTTCTTTCAAATTTACCGATAGACCAAATTTACACAGAAAATAGGCACCTACAATAGGGCGATTAACTTTTGAAACAATAAATTTGTGTGTGAAGATTCTATGCAATCTTAAGTCTACCGTAATTATAGTGGTTCCATACGTTTCCATTTTTGAACCATTTGCTGCTGATAAATACAAATCGCTTTTTTAAGGTTAATTGAAGATGAGATCGAGTAATGTATTAGAAAATTTAATTTATTTTTTCGGTCCTTTATAAATAGATATATTAATATAATTAATAGATATATTATATTTGTTTTTCTTTTAATTGATTTTTCATTTCTATAATAATTATCTACGTAGAACATAATTTTTAAATTCTAGCAATAGCAAATAGCTTGGTAACTATGACGACCGAATGCCATAAAGTTTAATAGTATTCGGTTGACAAACTAATTTTTTATTTCGTTAGTTTGTTATTGTTTCTTTTTAAGTACTAAGTTAAGTGTGTAAATATAAAACAAATTAATAAAAAATAAAATTATTCTTATAATTTTTAAAATAAATATGTAAATAAAAGTTATAAATTGGATTGCAATAAAAGTTAAAATACCAGGTATGTGGCAAAAATTAATGTAAATTTTTAAATAATTTTAGTTCTAAGAACACCTGTTTTTATTGTGTTTCCAAGTAGATAATAAAAACTAATTGAAATATAACTGTTAGCAAAAATATGGACTAAAAGAATAAGTTGTACCTTCTTTGCAGTATCCCTAAAGTATTTCTGTTGTGTCCGTACTTTTACTCTTACAACTTTACTTATTTTATCGACTTTTCTTTGCAGTGTACCTGATGTGTTTCTGCTGTGTCCTTATTTTGATTCTTAGAAAATCAGAGTTTGAATCAAGTTTTGTAGAAAAAATTCAAGGTTTGTTAAAATTAGAATTTGAAGCAATATTTATAAATTAGTAAAAATCAATTTAAGAAAACAAAATAGTTTAAAACTTTCAGCACCCAAATTATGAAACAGTAGTAAATTTAAATATCAAAATCGGAAATTACTAAAATAGCTGTAAATATTAGGAAGAGATGTGTATGAAATGTGTCGACACTTTGTCGACTATATTAATTTACTGTAAATATTAGGTCCACATGTGTGCGAAGAGTGTCGACACTTTCTCGACACTTGTGCTGTAAATATCAAGAAACACATGTGTCCAAAATGTGTCGACACTTTATCGATTAAATTTACTGTAAATATTAGGAGCACATGTGTGTGAAAAGTGTCGACAATTGCTTGACACATGTGCTTTAAATATCATGAAACACATGTGTCCGAAAAGTGTCAACATACACGCGACACTGTATTACAATGAGAGACACATGTGCCTGGACATTTGCGACCGTTTGCACCATTTTTATCCCTACTTGTGTCGTGAATGTATTCCATGGGCACGAAACACATTCGCGACTTTTTAGGAACACTTTCGTCAAAATTGTTTACCGGAAGAGGGTTTTGTTAGTTTTTTGGATTTTCGGTGTCCATAGTATTTTGTATTGATGAGTTATACTGACATGACATTTTGAAATTTTATGCTGGCTGTACCTTGTTATTATTTAATTTATAGTAATTGATAATTTATTTGAAATATGAATCATATGAGTTTGTTATTTTTATTTTTAGTAAAGTAATTAATATTTTATTATTAACCTATGAATTCAAAATAACTTTTTTTAAAATATTAACTTATGAAATTAATATAAGAAATTCTTAAAAATTTTCTTTTATTTTTTAGTTATGTTATAGAAAAAAAAAACTTGTTTATAATTCATATATGAAATAAAACTAAAATAGAAAAAAAAATTATTATTACAGATAAAAGCATACTCCATACTCAATTCCTAGTGTAGTGTATACGTATTTTGGTTTTAGTTTTAAAATTTGTTTTAAAATAATAATTTATAATTAATAGTTCGTTCGCGTCACTGAACGGAGTAGTTCATTTCAATTATTGTGTCCTCTACAGGTACGTGTCTGTTCTTGTATGATTTCGACACTTTCAAATAGTTTTCTAATGTCGTTGGTTTCTTTGATTATTTTTAGGTCATCTATGTTATTGTCATGTTCCTCGATAACGGTGTGTTTTGCTACTGTGGATCTAGAATTGAATATTTTTCTTTTCTTCTCCGGAAAATTTACTGCGTTTAAATGTTCTTGAATTCTTACTATTACTAGTCTATTTGTGTGCTTAAGATGTATATTTTCTCACAATTTTTACATGATATTTTGTAGATTCCAGTATTGTTTTCAATTGCTGTCTCCTAGCTTCATCAACTTAAGTGATTGAAATTCGTTTGGTTTCTCTTTTTTGTGTTCCTGATCAAACAATGTTGTAAGATCATCCCTTCTCACCATTTCTTGTTGCTCATGTTTATTCGTTGTCCTCGAGTACACATTTTTGCAGCTGTGTCGATGATATAATTGTTTAAGTTTTCCTAGTAGGAACTTTCACTACTATAGTCTATGGATAATTGAATAAAATGGGCCTTCTTTTGTTTGAAGGTATATGATTTGATCTACTTCGGATTACTATTTCGGTGCTCGTCGCATTTCTGTTGATTGAATATTTTATTTCTATGTATCTATTAATTACCATAATGCCTAGGAATGGTTGTTTATAATTCTATTCCATTTATGCTTTAAATTTTATGTTCCTGTGAATATTGCGGCTTCTATTTTGTCTTTATAAGACTTTTCTCTGAAAGTGATGTAAACTGTTGTCAGTTTCATATATTGGTTAACTTTGGTTCCACTTTTGATTAGATTCTTGTTTGGATAGCTAAATTTGGAAGTCGACAAGTGCCTCCGTCAATTGGAATACTGGGATGTCTAACGGAACTAAGACATATGCTCCTTTCAAACTCTGGAAACTCTATTGATGATTTGCAGCAAATTTTTTAAGTCATTGAATTCATTAAGAAGCCATTTTGTTAATTTATATAGGTTAAATTCAATTAAGCACTTACGTTAAAGAAGACAACATATTATTGCCGAAATATTAGTATTTGTAAAAATAGATAATGAGCGTTAATTTCTTTTTTAATTTAAGAATTTTATTACAATTATTGAGAAAAAGTTAAATATCTAAGTGTTGTTTGAACTATCTGGAAAAGCAAAAATGTGTACATACTCACATATAAATATACAAAAAACATTAAGGCTTGGTACGTTCAAGATAAAGTGATTAGTATTATTCTGAAGTTTGAAGTAATATGGGACTGTGACCTCCTAAAAATTCATATTATTATTGTATACAATAAAACTGGTCCGAAGAATTAATTTACTTTTGAATTTATAATTTTGGAAATAAATAAAGAAAAAAAGCGAATCTGCCCTAGGACTAGGAACCCCTCGGATTTTATAGATAGTAGAAGGTACGATTAAATCTAACTTAAGTGGTTTTGTTTGTTTTAGTCGCTTAAAAAGTTTTAATTCACAATTAAGCTACATGCTTCGGCATTGACATGGCTCAAATTGGTTGTATACTGTGCAGTGCACTTCGTTATTTCGTCTTTTGTAAATAAGATCTTCAAAACCCATGAATACCAACATTACGAAAATACCATGGAGCATTGATTATATTATAGAGTACCTTATTTTTGAATGTTTAGAGATGATTTGCATATAGAGGTTCGTTTATTACATTTCTATATTTGAATATCGTGTGACTAAAGTGACTTCAATATTGGATTATACATCAAAACTTTGTTCTAGGTCGACAGCGTATATTTCCGCTCAATCACCCCATATATCTCTCTAAATTTGAAATCAATATTCGTCTTTTGTAATTTTAATCTATTTCTACTTAACTAATGAACATTTTTTTGGAATTTTCTGAGACGTTTAAATCATCCAAGCATATTGAAAGGCCTACAAAATATACATAATACCGCGAGTTAATTCTCCAATATTAGAATATTCAAATATTGGCTTACAAAATATGAAAATTAAAGGTGGATTACAGCTTGTAGATATTTTAAGTAAAAATATTTTGTTGGCGAAAGGAAGATGGTTTATTGAACTTTAGAAAATCTCACTGTAAAATGTAGAGTAGAATATAAAATTTAGTGAAAAGAACTATTCTACCCGCGCAAAATTAGCTGTACCAGAGAAGTAGAAAATTAACTTAGTCGAAGTGAATGAATGACACAAGATAATAGACTTTCTTGCAGTTACTTTTACTAATCTGGGACGTCGACGATCCTGCTTTAAAAGTAAATCAAATCGAGAATATTTTATTCTTACAACATTATAAAATAAATCACTTAAAAGATCCAATTGTAAACTTTTGTTATGGCAGTAGCTCACTTCTAGAGCTTATACTCCACTCTAAATAGGTTCATCATTTGGGACAAATTATTTCCAAGTTCAAACGTTTCAAATTACTACTGCAATATTTCTTATTAGCTATAATATATTTCTCTAATCATTTACAATATTCCTTAGATAGCTATTAAGTTTTTATTTTACATTTATATTCTAAAGGCCCACATCCCGAAAGAGAAAAGAGTCTAAAGTTAGCCTGAAAATTTATTTCCACAGTGAAATAAATAAATAAATATATTTCTCTCTTTTATTTATAATCGTATCAAAATATAGTGAGAAAGAGAGAGAGAGTGTGATAGGCCAACAACAATAAAAAACCAATTTCTTGTTTTCATTCTATATTTGTTTTTTTTTTTGCAGTAACCTTTTAAGTTATAATAAACGTTATTTTTTTTTTGCACATTAGCGATTATACGCTGATTAATGATTTTGAAATTAATGATCCAACCATAAGCTGAAAGAGTCAGTTTAAATTTATGAATTGAAAATTATTAGCCCGCATAGCACACATACATATACAAATAAATTGTTTAAATTTAAAAATTATTATTATGAATGAATTTTTGTTTTTTTTTTGCATTTTTATTTTGTTTTTTTATTAGGTATACATTTTTGAGTTCAGACAAACTACATACTACTGAAATAATTCAAATTTAAATTTTTTTGTAAATTTAGGCTTAGATATTTTAAAATATCATAAAATTTTAATTGAAATTTATTTTGTATTATGTTAGTTAGTCCGTCCTTTGGTTAAGTCAATTTTTATTAAAATTTTAGTAGAAATTTTTTTAGACATAATGCAATAAAATGGATATTTTTGCGCCATTATTAACGGAATTTTTAGAATGAGGGAAATAAATGAAAAATGTCAATCAAAATTGAATCAAATTAACCATGAAAAGGTAGATTAGAATTTTAGGGTAACCAATTTTGTACCAGAGAATATATTTGATTCTATTAGCTTTTTTGAATTTAACAATTCTGCATACGTTCTTTGAGGATCATTTTTAGGTGTTTCGTTTTCTCCAAATTTACCGATTCTTGACAAAAATTCTTCAGGTGAAATTTGTTGAAGGTTAACTATTTTAGTTGCATATTTTTCATAATAAGGATTTTGCTTTTTCATTTTATCCAATACTTGTTTTTTTACCTGCATAGACATTTTAAGGTTTCTTTTTATTGTTGTTCCCGACAAAAAATTTACAAATTTAATAGAAAGGACGTATGACATAGTAAAGAAAAATATTTATTAAATATAATAAGAATGTAATGCAAATAGAAATAGTCTACAAAAAATACTAAAATATTTATATTGTGGTTTGCATTCGCAATTCGATATCCTATCCGATCCGAACTCTTACTTTAATTTCGATAGTAGTAGTAGAGCTTAGACTAGAGTATCGATGTTTAATAATACTGCCGATACTTTCATAAGTACGTTTATTTATTTATTTCGAGCTTAAATCAAGCAGTTACAAATTATTTACATCTATAAAAATTAACTTTTAAAAAAAAAAAAATTCAAAATAATACAAAATACAATAACATATTTTTATATAGGTAGTTATAAACGTAAAGTTGTATAATTTAACAATACTAAATACCAAGAGATGTTATGGGTAGGTGTTTAATTAGTTTAGTTGGTGTAGTTATTTTGTTAAAATAGACTTTGAGAGGTAGAAGTCAATTAAGGCCTTATATTTATTTCGCAATATTAACATTCTGTTGATGGGCTCAAATTTACCGTAGTTAGTTCTATACGGTGTACCAAAGTAAAATATGATGAAATATAGGTAGTAACTCTATTCACGAACTTTGTTTTAAATTATTTTGCATATTCATTATCATAATAAAATTACCAACTTTCGCATTTTAGAAGCTTAAATAATATTTTCTTAACGACATAGTAACTCGACATTATTGACCAAGCATTTCAAAACATAGCAAATATGCACTTACTGATTTGCACTTAATGTCTTTTCTGTAGTAATTCTGTAATACTCACTTATTATCATTATCATCATCACTTATATCACATTATATCATTATATTTTCAATGAAATTTCATGACATTTTTTTAATATTAAAATTTTTGCAAGCAAAACGTAGTGAAATAACTATAAATGAAATATTTTTTATTTAAGTTAAAAAAATTTAATGACAAAATGATTTAGGTATATTATAATGGTTATTGTTACTAAATTAAATACAAATATTTAGAATTAAACAATTATTTTTAAATATAATATAATATGTACTATTTTTACTGAATATTTGACAAGTCTATAAAGTATAGTTTGTGCACAATGAATATTAGTTATAGAGTTGAAATAAAACTAAATTTTTGAAGAGTTATAGTAAATAAAGTTGCTAGGTTTTTATTTTTTGACATATTGGTCAAAAAATATCAGACTAATGTTGACTAGTCAGGCTAGTCAAGAATCAGCTCTTTCACCAATATTATTTACAGGGCCGGCGCTTCCATAGAATAGTATGAACAGTTTGACGGGGCGCTAAAAGTTAAGATATTTCGAGGGCGCCAAAATTCATTAATAAATATTAAAAAATAAAATTACAAAAAATTTGTTTTTTTAATTTTCAAGTAAAATCTGTTTTTCAAAAAATTTTACAACCAAAATACTGCACTGCACAGCTCAATTAAAATTTTGTAGAGTAAAGTTTTTGTACAAAAAATTCTTATAATAATAATAATATCGTTCAGATGAATATAAATGCATATAAATAAATTTCGTAAATATATGTACTCTATTTACTTTGTATAAAAATTATACTCTGTTCAGTACACACTAACAAAATGGGCCTATATTATTTTGAAATCGAAATAGTATGATAGTACAATTAGATAGCCTAGACTAGAGTGTATGTATAATACAAAATACAACTATTTTTTCACTATATAAAAATATAAGAAATTCTAGACACATATATTTAATAAGAAACCGACCGAGAAAAAAATTCTCGTTTTCTGCTATTCTTTTTCCTTCGTAATTCATATTTTATTTTTTCTATTTTTGTTGTGTCGATTATTGAGAATTTCTTGGTGGTATAAAAAACAAACAATGCACAGCCTAGAATTGTTGTTCATTACGGGTACTATTTTATAATAAGAAACGGAAGAGTGGTTTATTTATATTTTTTCTTTCCATATTACTTAAATCCTTATGAACAGTTTTCTAACACTGTTCATAAATCATAAGTAATATGGATTGAAAAAATATCAACAAACCTCTCTTCTGTTTTGATAAAATATTTTTGCACAAAAATTTTAATTACAATGTTATACTAGTTATACAAGTATGCATTTTGTTCAATGAGAGTTTTTTGAGGGTACAAAGCACAGACTAAAATTGCTGTTCATGCGGGTTTTTTTTTATACAAGCAATAAACCCCTCATGAGAAAGGGAACAGGGGCTTACTGCTATTTTTTTCTTTTCCATATTACTTATGATTATGAACTATGTTTGAAATTCTGTTTTCATACAAAATTTTCAGGGCACAAAAAAATATAGGTGTGCAAGTAATCACTAGGTTAAATGAATTCTAATGTATGAGAATTTCTTGGACGTACAAAGCACAGACTAAAATTGCTGTTCATGCATTAGGTAAGGGTATTAGGGCATTAGGTAGCAAAT
Source organism: Argyra leucocephala (assembly GCA_963942445.1). Classification (NCBI taxonomy): domain Eukaryota; kingdom Metazoa; phylum Arthropoda; class Insecta; order Diptera; family Dolichopodidae; genus Argyra; species Argyra leucocephala. Next base: position 56,067,938 of record OZ012681.1, read on the forward strand.
TAGTTTTTATTGTTTTAAAATTTAGTTTATGAATAATTTTCAGTGGTGCCAGTGTAATTAAATTTTCAATTAATGTGTTTTTTTTTTTTTTGTGGTTAAAATTAATATTAAAATTAACTTTTTTCGTATATTGTAATTAAATAATTATTAATTTTTTTAACTTTGAACTGTTGTTTTGTGTTTGTCGCCTTTTTTGTTTTTAAAAATAGCTTTATTAATTTATTTCATTATACATACATATAATATATATTTGTTGTTTTATTTTTCGACGAGAAGTATATTTTTCGTACAGTAAGTATATTACATAATATGCATTTTAATATAGCATTTTTTTGGTATATGCTATTTTTCTTTTTTTTACATTTAAATTATATAATTTTACATATATACATTTAATTTTTTTTATAATGTCCTCAAAACGAAAATTTTCTGGTCACGACGCTTTCAGACAAAAAAGAAAGCAAAAGTTGTTTTCCGTCAAAAATCAACAAAATTATCTGCATAATTTTTTTGATGTCGGAAACGGAAACATACAACAACAAACCGTAACCAACCAAATTAACACTTCCAATGACATTGAAAGTATCGATAATATTGATGATAAACCACCAGAAAATCATCCAAGTTATAATGAAATCACATCATCCATATTAGGTAGATCTAAGAACGTTGGAGTTTTGCTTTCTGAAACGATTTCAGAAAATATGCCAATTAATTTAGAATTAGATTTTTTTCAAAGTACAGTTTCAGAAATTTTAGCACTATAGAATTATTAGATTTTATATTTGAAAAGAAATTACAGTTGATATTACCAAATCTAGTTGTAGCACTTTGAATTTTATTGCAAAACCAGTAAAAAAAGCTTCCGCGGTACGTAGCTTTTCTAAATTAAAAATTATTAAAAATTATTTACGTAGTACAATGGGACAAGAAAGACTGGTGGATTTAGCTGGAATATCTATAAAAAGTGATTTTCTGAGCAACTTGGATCATAGTGACTTGAGGACGATTTTGCAAAAATTAAAGCACGGAAAATAAATTTTAATTAATTAATTAATAAGTTTTGCAAAATATGTATGTTATTTATGTATTTAAATGCACGCTTGAATTTCAGTGCGTTTTATACAAATATTTTTTGCTAAATAGGTTTTTATAATTTTTTTTGCTGATAACAGTAGCTTTGATTATTTGTATTTCTTTGATAACCTGCTGAAGTGACCCAGATTGTGTGGCATTGATTTAAAATATAAAAAAATTAAACAAAAGCTATTTACAATGTAACTATGTTTCAATAATTTTTTATTGCAGGACAGCAAAAACTTAATTCGACACACTTTCAATATTATGAAAAAAATTATTTTTCGATGTTTTAAATTATTAATTACAGACAACTTAATCTACAATCGAACTATTTACTTTTACCTTAATTTCCTATACCTTATTAAATCAAATTTGCTGCTCTGTAAAAAATTTAAACCCAGATTTTAGGATTTTTCTTTTGAATAATTTTTTCGTTGAATATTGAAAGATGCAAAATTAAAATCCTTCAACAGATCATAATATAATAATCATAATAATTCCTTTTCATATTCCATTTATATAGATACATATATCTATGTATTTATATATGTTTGTATGTATGTATGTGAAAACATATTTTGTTATTTGTTGTATGCAATTGAGCCACAGAGCAATCAGAATTATAAATCAAAATTTTGATTTATAGCAATTAAAAAGGTATTTTCAAAGCAGGCCAGGCTATTCATATTAAAAATAAAAATAAATAAAAATAAATAAGAATATTTAAGAAAAGAAGATGGAGCAACAGGAAAAAAAGGGAGTAACTATTTCTAAGATGAACTTAATATAACATTTACCTTCTTTTAAGTTCATATGGTTGCAATTAATTTGAGTTTTAGGAATTAAAAAAAAAAAAATTTAATTACATATGGAAGTCGAGGGAGGGAGAAGAGGTTTTCCAGTAATTGGCAAGAATCCATATTTAAGTTTTGAATGATTTTTAATTTTATTGCACTCATTCTCGAATATGATTATTGCAAGCATACACAAAAAAAAATTGTAAAATGTGAGTGTATGTTCGATACGAAAGGCAAATTAGGCATAGATAATAATTGATCACCAGACTAGGGTACAAATAACAAATATATTTCTTTTGAATAATGTATGATATTAACATAATATTTATTCTCATACAGTAACCCACTGGTAAAATGATGCTCAGTAACCTGTATTAAGTAATTTTTTTTTCTGCTGTGAGCTTCAATTATATTTACTCAATTGATCGACAATGGTAAAGATTAATCAGCACAATTTCAAATTGTTATCACTATTTCTATTACATTAATAAATATTAATTAATCATACTCAAAAGAGTATAACAGTTTAGCTACAAGATTTCTATTCTGCAGGCGTTATTGTCCAACCGTTTGCAGTTCATGATTTTGTTTTATCTTGTCTTCTGGCCAAATCAAAACTGCTTATTTCTAATTAGCTTAATGTGGAATATCACATCTATACTATCTTGTGAATGCGAGAGACCCTCTTTAGATTTTATAGAGACCCTAATAGATTTTTATTGTATTCTAGGGTTGTAAACAAAATGAAAAAGTTGAAAAAAGCTTACGCACTAAGTATCTTCTTCTTCTTCATTTTGCGTTACAGCTCGGGGTGAGCTAGAGCCTTTTTCGTGATATTCCTCCATGTAAATCGATCTTCCGCAGAACTCTGCCAATTTTGTACATTCATTTTTTGGCAGTCCTTTTCGATATTATCTTTCCATCTGATTCTTAGTCTGACTCTTGTTCTATTATATAGTGGTCTTGTTTTGAAAAAGCTTTGTTTTTTATCATATGCCCTGCCCATCTTATTCGCTGTGCCTTTACAAACTTTACAATATCTTCATGTTGTATTATATTATTGATTTCTTCGTTATTCCTTCTTTGATATTCTCCGTTTTGTAATTTTTTTGGGCCAAAGATTTTATCGGATTATTTTTCTATTCGAATATACGTAAATGTCCCATCCATATGTTACTATTGGTTTTATTATTGTCTTATATATCACAGGTTTTGTTTGTCTAGTAAGAATTTTGGATTGTAGTAATTTTTTATTAACGTAGTAACTTCGATTTCTTACATTTATTCGCTCTTGTATGCACGAGTGCATACTGTTGTTATTTTTATTAGTACACCAAAATAATTAAAGTTTGTGACACCTTCAAAATTAAAGTTGTTGATGGTAATATTTTGTGGTATTCTTTGATCTTTCTTTCCTTGTCATTTTCATATATTTTGTGTTGTTTTCGTTAATTTCCAGACCAACATGTTTTGTCTTTTGTTCTAGTATAAAAAATGTTTCTGTCATTTTCCTATAATTTTTAGCTACAATTGCTATATCGTTAGCGTAGGCGATAATTTGGAAGGATTTTGTGAATATACTACTGCCTTTATCAATTTCCTCTATGGCTTGTTCTAAGACCATATTAAATAACAAAGCTGAAAGTGCGCTTCTTTGTCGTACTCCCGATTTAATTTCAAAATCTATAGAGGTTGTATTTTGTATCATAACTTTTGCTCGTGAATTGAACATGGTTTTCATGGCCAGGTTCGCTAATTTGCGAGGTACACCAAGTTTTATTAATGAGTGTGCTATTTTATTTATATTAATGCTATCGAAGGCTTGCTTGTAGTCAATAAATAAAATGTGTAAGTCTTGACCAAATTCATAGCATTTTTAGATGTTTTGTTTTAATAAATATATTTGGTCAACAGTGGATCTTTGTTTACGAAAACCGCACTGATATTCGCCAAGTATTTCTTCAGCATACGGTTCGATTTTTTCGTATACTATATTTGACAGTATTTTGTACGCTGTGTTTAGTAGCTTAATCCCTTTGATAATTATTACAGTTAGTTCTATCTCCCTTCTTATGGATTGGTCTTAGTACATTTATACGCAATTTATTTCAATTTAGTAACATTTATTTTTCTGGTATTGTTTCATTAAGCCATATTGCACATATTAATTTATGTATCTTCTTATGTAAATGTTCCACACCTTTATATAGTAGTTCGGATATTATCGAATCTTCCCCTGGTGCTTTATTATTTTTTAACTTCTTTATAGCATTCTTCACATCATTTAATGAGGGTTCATTTATAATTAATTCGGCTGTGTATATGATGATATTTTCTGTTTGATTTTGTTCGAATGTTAATATTTCTTCGTAATACTCATTCCATCTATTTATAATTTGTTGATCTGTAGTCAATAGATTACCCTCTTTATCCTTGCATGATGCTAGTCTTGGCTGGAAGCTTTTAGTTTGTCTATTGATGTTATTCTAGATTTTTTTAATATTTCCACTTATATGCTCTTCCTGTATTTTTAAAATTTTATTTTTTAGAGAAATCCCTTTCTTTTGTTTGCACATTTTTGTGGCTATTTTTCGTTTTTCTTTATAATTTTCCATATTTGCTCTGGTACATCTTTGAAAAAGTTTTAATCGGGCTTCAAATTTAATCTTTATTGCTTCTCTGCAGTCATTATCAAACCATTCTGAATTTTTTAGTTGTATTTTATTACCGATTATATTTCTTGCACTTGTGACTATGGCTGTTTCTATTTTTTCCCATTCATGGTCTATATCTACTTCTTCAATTCTGATATTATTTTCAGGAAGAAGGTTTTTTATCTCATTTTCAAATTGTTCGTTTATTTCGTTATTTTTGAGTTTGTCACTATCCCATTTAGTTCTACGTACTTCTCTCTTTTTCGGCACGTTTGATATTCTTTGGCGTAGTACTGCTTTGACTAGATAGTGATCACTGTCACAATTTGCTCCCCTATAGTTTCTTATATCGATTATTGATGACGACCATTTTGATGATATTAGTACATGGTCTATTTGGTTTGCTTGACCATGTGCCTTTATAAATATTTTTACTTTCGAATGATGTTTCTTTTTCTATTTCATCAGCGTCTTCGATTGGTGCATATGCTGAAATAATTGATATATTGTTGATTTTCTCTTTAATTCTTATAGTACACATTCTTTCGTTGTTTGGGGTGAAGCCTAATATGCTTTTTCGGGCTGCCTTATTGACAATAAACCCATCCTCCATGGACCCAGGTCCATCTAGTCCTGATCTGGGTGTATTACCACTGTGTTTTTTAATTTCTCCGCATCCTTTCCATCTTATTTCTTGCAGAGCAGTAATGTCTATGTTGTATTTAAGGACTTCTTTGATTTCATTCAGTTTTCCTGCTTACATCATTGATCTTATATTCCATGTAGCTAATCCTAAATCGTTTTCCTTATTTCCTTGCCGGGTTTGGATTCTGTTTAAATCAATCGTAATTCGAGGCGTATTTGAAGATCTCATAACGGTATAGTTTTCCGGTGTTCGGGTGTTAACCGTACGACCAAGTAGGTACGAGCACTAAGTTTACTCATATTAAATTAAAGCTTTACTTTTACATTTAAAAATATCAAGCCAATTTTAAATACTAAATAAAACACAAACAAATATTTGTAACTCCTATTTCATTTTCTCTTTAGGTGGTCAACAGTCCATGTAGGTCGTGGGCCTTACTCAACAACATCCTCTATTTTTGTTGATCCAAACGGCTTCTATCCAGTTGAAAATACGAAATTTTTTGAAATATGAAATTTATATATTTAATTTTCTCAACGGGGTTTCGTCAGCCCCGATATCCTACTATACCTTCGGGTCTGGTTTCGAAAATTCCATTGGATGGAAAAATCTCAACCATTCGCTCCAGATGTCGGAGCCCCAGTAATCTCTTGATTTTAATTTCATTGTACTCATGCCCTTCAGCATTATATCTTCTCTTTTAGATCTCATCGTCGTCGTCGTAAGGACCATATACTCTGAATATATATTTACTACTTGAATATATATTTACTATTTACTACTACTTTTCATATTTACTAATGTGCGTTAGTATTAAAAAAAACTAATAAATAATCACATTGATTATCATAATCAATGTATCATCACAATTACTGTTATCTTGACTATTAGCAGAGGTAGATATATAAAGAATCATTTGAATAAACATTTTTCACTAGTCTTTAATACCATTTACTCTTCGGAATAGATTATGCTAGATCATTATACAAGATGAAAATAAATTAATTCAATTACTTATAACTTAACTTGTTAGGTGTTGTTTTTGTTTTTTTTTTTTTGTTAAATAGACAAAAAAAGAATATACCTCACACTATCATCTTTAAGATTTCATTACTAATTATATTTTAACTATAGGTAGTATTTTTTTGATAACCAACCATAAAATAAAACAAAACAAAACCAAAATAAACAAATTCAAAACAATTGGAATGAATCCAAGCATAAATTAAAATCAATCTATAGTTTTTTTTATTCTACTCTCAAAAGGTAACCTCTAACTTTGATCATTATTGGATACAATTTGAACTAGGAATTGAATTTATATATATGTTTTTTCTCATTTTTTATTTTAATGGATTAACAATAATACCTTATATGAAAATATGAAAAGATATGCTAAAATATAAAAAAATTATACCTGTATCTTTTTTACCTGGTCATTTAGATAAGAAAATGTACTCGTTTGGTTATACTAATATTAAAATTACTGAGTTGAGTTGAGTTGAATTTAATTTTTTTTTTTTTTTTATTAATTGTTTTTATTCTATTTGTGGATAACTGACATACGTATCTTTCTTGCAGTTTTTGTTCTTTTTGTTACTTTTAATTTTTTGTTTTTATACATATCAGTATTTCTGCTGGAAGCATAAGTTTATTATTAATTTATTAGGTAGAATCTAGTAGAGCAGAGTATCTTAAAAATAGGATTTATAATTAGAATGAGTCTGAAATATCACTTGGTTTTGAAACTAATATAGTTTCTGTTGAAAAGCTCACATTTAAGCAAAATTTTTTATTAGAGTAATGAAGAAATATTTTGGAGAGCTGGGATTTGTGTAGTGATTTATTAGAAACAAATTAAACTGAACGGAAATAAATTTTTATTGGTTAAATTCAATTCAATTAATTTTTTTGTAATCGGATAGTTTTAGGTACAGCAGGTTTTATTCGACAATTCTATTGTACATTCTTTATTTCATATCAGTCTATTGTTCTAGTGTGATATTATATTATATTAGATTAGGCAATTTCGGGAGGGAATCTGGCTCATATATCACCTTAGACTCAAATGAGCTAATTGTGATTACCTGTGTTATTGCTTTTAACCATCTGAGTCCTTAAAGTTTTGATTTTGTGGCCACACCCAGGATATTTTTCAATAGTATGCTAATGATCCAGTTTAAAATATAATTCACAAAGTCTGATTTTGTTTTGGATGAATTATATTGTCAACATAATCTGAATTGATTTTACTATGAATTTGACCCTGCTAATTCTGATTTTTAGTTTTTAATTAAAATACATCAAAAGATTGGGTTGAAGTTTTTAATAAAAATATACACCAAAATCGGTTTCTAGATTATAATTAGTATACACGAAGATCTGTATAACTTTTAATTGGATTTGCATAATTAGCTACCCCAAAATAATTGATTTGGTTATCAACATTGTTTTTCAGTATTTCAACTTAATTTTTTTTATATCTTAACCTCTTCCTTGATCCTTTAAAATATGGAAATGAAAACCATTTGTTAAGAATGGGTGATAAACTTTGAATTTATCTTTAATATGTTATTCCAGTCGTTGTAGACACTTGATGATGTCATCATCTACACTAGTATATAGGCAATCTCTATCTATAAAACTGTCAAATATACATTGTGGGATAAAGAAAATACTCTTCAAGGTAAAAAACGAAATAAAATATGTTCAATAAGTTCTGTAGCATATCTTGGTTTTTGTTTCAAGGTTTTGGTAAAAAATTGCACAGCCTATTTTTAAATCAAGATGAGTAGCCTCTAGAATACTCTAGGACACAATTTAATTAAAGATGAAATTAATTAATTAAATATCCACTAACAACTTTAATACACAATTAAAATTAGTCAAATATGACTAGGTAGATAGGTAGATAGTTAGGCAGAAAATGCCATTCCAGTTGTTTCTGGGACACCAATTAATACTTAATTGATCCTTGATTGATTCCACGACTCAAGTGACCTATTTGTGGTTATTGGATATTTTAGGGAATCACTCTGCCATTTTAACTCTCCCAAGGTGCGATTGAGAAGGTTGATCATATTGTCAAATTTGCTTTTCGTGATAATACCTAAATTTTTGGGGAAAGACTCACCTAAAGTCGGAGTCTGGTTCTAGCTAATTCTGGGAACCCTTACACGGCCTAACAAGGCTATAACATTGAGAGTTATAGCCTTGTTAGGCCTATAACTCACAACGGTGGCTCTAGAACGGTTCCGTTATTTGAAAGTTTATTGCGGTAGACAGAAAAACTTTACCATGTATTAATTTACAGGTGTAGTGCTGCGGCTGATCATTCTTTTCGTTCTTATCGTATATACTAGTGTCATATTAATTAGGAAATCTAAATTACGTTGCTATTATAAGTCCCATATCACATATGAATGAAAATTACGTTGCTATAATAAACCAAAAATTTCATTATCAGTTCATTTCTTAGAAATTTGTGATACAGTAACCCACACGAAAATCTAAAATTTCTAAGTTGTTCAACAACTAAAAACTATAGTGAAAAAATACCCAAAATCAGTTACAAAATCATAAATTCTCATTAGAATCGTAGTCCATAAACAAAAATTATATAAATGTTATGAGATTTTCCTTAGAGCACCAAATGAATAAATCCCCAAAAAATAGAACTAGTTAGAACTAAATGTGCTTGAACTTCAAAAACTGAAAAAAATTATACTTCAAAAGCTTTTATCAAAATTAAATTAATCTAACGAAAAAATCTAACATTAATAAATGCTACTCACAAAATTTCATTATAATTTTTCATCTTTATTTTCATCTTTAATTTATTAAATACATATGTACATAATAATTTTAATCTCTCTTAGCTCGGTCCACTGTAAAATCTTAAAATAAAATTTTTTTTTAATCCCATTGAATTCTCATTAAAAGAAAATTTTCTATAAACGTTAAGGTGATTTTATATCACCCTACAAAATAAATTTCCAATGTTCGTTAACAGGGTGGTAAGGTTAAATAGGTTATTCATTATAAAAAAAAAAACAAAAAAAATAAAAACAACAAAAAACCAAAATCTAGTAAAATATCTAGCAAAATAATGAAGTTTTTCTTTGCCCTAAACAGTTTAATATACACCAACAACCTAGAATACCTAATATTATACTTATTTATTATCTATCTCTTTCTTACATATCTTTCAAAATTTTGCATTAATGTGATAAAATTAAAATAAAACATAAAAAAAAAAAAATAGTATAAGTAAAAAAATTTTTAAATTGAAAATACATAATAATAAAATAAGAAAAAACAAAAAAAATATGTTTAAGGCCATTATATATGCACATCAAAAGTGCACTAATTCACATTTGATGTTCAACGAAACATAGTGGTCAATGGGTTATCCATCGTCCAATGTACCACATACACATTCTGAATAACATTTACATATAGCTATATATAGAATTTATACTTTAAACCAAATCTTTAGATATCTACCAGTTTTTAAACATTTACATACATACAAACATTATTATTATAAACTATATTTTATTTTTCAGTTTACTATTTTAGTGTTGATTTACTGTGTGTTCCTTAAATTTCGAAAAAATAAAAAACAAAAAATAAAATAATAATTTAAAGGGCTTGTAATTTGTACCAAACAAAATTCTCACTCAACTAAAAAATAAATAATAAAAATAATTCTTAGATATCTCCACCAAACCCAAATAATATAATATAGAGTTTCTCTTCAGTTTTCTTTATATTATTATTCTCTTTCCTATAGATTTGCAGAATTTTTACAGGTATATCATCTACTATTCAATCCATATGAATAATATGTGTATCATATTATTATGTAGATATGTAAGTATATTATAGATTCAGATATTTTGTTTTTATGTTATGTTTATATATTTTATGGATTATTAGCGATCGGAATATTCAATCTATATTCGGATTTATTGAGTATCTGTGAAGAAAAAGGAGTTTGTTTTGTTTTGTTATATTTTGTTCTGTTTTTTAAAATTAATTTTATTTTTTTTTTAAGTATTGTTGTTTAAAAGTTGATTTAAATTTAGTTTCCTGATGCTATTGCTAAAAATAAATAAAATTATTTAATTCATGAATATGAATGCCCGAAAGACAATAATTTATCCGAAAAATAGTTGATTTGAGCCTTCGGATCGAGTCGGTGAAAGTCTGACTTGTATATGACAAGTGCATGATGTGAAACACTTTCGTTAGGAAATGTTACTAAACGAAGACTGATTCGGGGATTTTCGGATTTCTGGTCCAATATAAGTTCGAATATTTATCTGTAAAACAAAAACTAGTTTTAATAACTGATAAGAGTTTGGATGCTTCGTAGATAATTTGTCCGTGAAATATCAGGTGTGATTCAGTAAATATCCAAGTATTAATTTTAATTAAAAAATAGTCGAATATTTTCCTTTTAATTTTACTGTTATGCTTATCATACAGATATATGTGTATTTCGTCTAGTACTTGCAGACTTCTTCAGTGTTTTGTACTCGATTGAGAAAAGAAATCTAAAATTGTCTTATTTATTCTATTTGCGCAGGTAGCAATTTGACGTTTTTCGCAGCTGGATGGTTCTTTATTATCCAATGAAATAGCACAGAATTATTTCATTGTTGGTATTTGAAATAATATTTCCGGCGTTAGAGTGACAAGTAGGGGTGGTATAATTCGTTCTATTATATTTAACTAATACCCTTGACAGACTATACTTCATTATGAAGTTCAACTTAATTATGAAGTAAAGTTTAATGAAGTGGTGACAGATTAGTTACTTAATTATTACTTTTTTTTATATTATTTTATAAACAATAACAATGGAAAATAAAAAAGTTATTTTGAATTTTAACTTGTTAAATTATTTAATAAATACAATTACACTTAAGAGAAAACAGATTTATCATTTATTAAGAATTATTTTGATGCAAAAAAGAATAAATTTTTTGGGAAATATTCTTTGTGTGAAAAAATTCAATGGAAGGCAAATGTTAATATAAATAAAAAAAAAATTTAAATACTCTATACTATACGTTGATTGGTTGGTTTAATACGTGGTCATTGAAATCAATTTTCTAAACACTTAGGCCTCTCTGATGAATAATTAGGCCCTGATAAGATTCTTTTCTATCAGAATCATAACTCAAAATAATGTAATGAAGTTTTTTTAGGATAGAACAGTATCCTTTTGAAAATTAAATGTTACCCGGATGGTCTTTAGGCATTTTATTATGTATCTATATTATTATGAAAGTTTACTTTTAATTATTTTCACTCATTTTTAATTATTTTTATTTTTTATTCATAGGAAAATGATAATTCGAATTAATATTTTCAAATATTTAGATTTTCAATAAAAATTTAGTTTTAAAATTTCCAACAGATGGCTTTTTTCTTAATTTAATGCTAAATGAAGTAGATTTTACTTCATTAATGAACTTCATTATGAAGCAGATTTTCTTCATAATGAAGTATTTTAGTCTAATGAAGTATAGTCTGTCAAGGGTATAAAAATTTAAATAAAGGAGAAACCCGTAGCCTTGGTCTTTATTTAGGAGTGAGCCATTTTTAGTCTTTCAGCTGAATCTAGTTTCCTAGAGCCTCTAATGTAATTTACCATTATAATGTATTCTTTCGAAATATTGTGATTCTCTTTGATGATGTGTTCTGCTACTTTGGATTGGATTTCTGTTGAATTCTTCTTCTTAGCAAGTTGTGCTTCTTTCAGGTGTTCATTGAGTCGTGTTTGCGTGTTTCTCCTAGTTTGCCCAATATAAACTTTGTTGTAATGATTGCAAGTTATCTTATATATACCTGATTTTTCCATTTGTTCGATTGGGTCTTTAGTTGAACCTAGAACAGATTTTAGTTGGTTGGTTCTACTGCTATAGACAATATCTAACCCGTGTTTTTTTAATTTCGCTCTGAGTGGGAGAGAAATCTTGCCAAGATCCAATGCTACTCTTCTTTTGAATTTTTGATCAGTGAGTAGCTTAGTGAGAGAATTCTGTTGCAAACTTCTTTTCTGTTTATTGGAGTAAGTCCGTAATGGTTTTTTCTGGATATCCGTTTATTCTCGCAATTTCAAATATGTGTTTAGTCTCTTTTACTAAACCTTTTTGGGAGATGGAAAGTGTTAACATTCGATGCATCATGTTGTTGAAAGATGCCATCTTATGTTGATAGGAGTGGTGGGAGGTAATCGGGATGACTCTGTCAGTATCCGTAGGCTTCCTGTAAATCTTTAGTACTAGGGACGTTCCTGTTTTGGTTAACAGTAAATCTAAAAACGGTAGTTGACCTTCATGTTCTACCTCCACAGTAAACTGTATATTCCTGTGAAGTCCGTTAAGAGTAGTTAGTGTTGATTCTAAGTTTCTTTCCCTTAATACAGCAAAAATATAATCTGCGTATCTGTTCCAAAATCTTGGTAACCGGTCTTCTACTGCTAAATCTGACTCCAATTTGGCCATGATAATTTCATTGATAAATCGCGAGAGAGGGTTTCCCATTGGAGCTAGAAAACAAGTTTTTATAAGAATGAATTTTTAATTTTTGTGAATTTTCGCACGTTTTCGTGAGTATTTCGGAATTGTATATTCAAATTTTAGACCCTACGCCGGTCACTATGTGCCCAAGGACACCGTTACGATGAACTTTTATTTTTCGGGGTTAGATTCCAAAATTATAATGTGTATTATATATTTTATTATATTATTTCAAGCTAATATTAAAAATCCTACATGACAATACGGTAATTCTAAAAAAAGTAATTTTCCAGAAAAATTACGGTACATTGCTGATAAAAAAAAAATATCTTTTTTAAGAGTAACCTCTATAGCCTAGTTGTCAATCATATTCGATTATTAATATATCTTAGGATTTACACCAGTATAGTGAGTGGTAATAGAGTTGTAATTTTTTAAATGGAGGCAAGATTTGCTAACTAAAATTTTGTCAAGTCTTCTCTCCATTTGCCTTCTAATTCTTTCTTCTCAAATTAAAAATCTTTGACATAGAAAGGACTGCATAAAAGTGGCTAGATTTTAAGCGCAATCTATTGAAATGATTGAAAAATTTAGTGCCCTAAGTTTCAAAATTATTCATTATTAGTTTACTATGTAGTTTAAACAAGGGATTTTATTTTACTAATGTTGTTGGATTCCAGGGTGTAGTCGAGGATCTAATACCACAACTTTTAATACGCATATAGCTGTTGAGCAACCCTGGAGCACCAAACTTATGTGTACATTGATGAAGTACAAGCTAATTGCGGTGTAAAATGTATAGTTGTATCGCTTGTTGGTAATTAGGTAGTTTGTTACATCTAAATGTTCTGTAAATCTTGTATTAAATTAAATTAATTTCCAATCTTGGGTGGTAATTTATAAATTTATATACAAAAATTATATTATAAGCAATTTATCGTACATTATTATCAAAACTAAATTTATAATAATATAATCACACTAGCGAATCCCCTGGGCAATTGCACAGAAGCACGATTCTATATAAAAGAAAATCTTTCAGGCACGATTTTATATTTAGAAGAAATATTTGTTTTGGTATAATTGTAGTTGTTTCTGAATCGCTTGATTCTTGGATATATAAACTTTATAATGAAGTCAAAGTATAATACCTATTCTTTATAACGAAATGAATACTAATTTCAATATAACTTAACATAATAAAATCCCCTTACTCTCAACGTAGTAGATCGATAAATCAGTGTTTTCGAATAAGATAATCAAGTGGGGTGGGTCTTAGGATTTTATGGTAGAATATATTCTGAAGCGTATAATCAAAAAATATTCATCATTAAAGACAGCCAATAATTTAGACGAAGTAAGATAGTATAGTGGTTATGTTATCTATCCACTATGTTATGTAATAGCAAAGGATAATTTCGAGTTCGAATCCCGCTTATGTAATGAATGTATATACATACAATGTTTTTCAATTATTCTTTGAAATTAATTTGGAATACATGTTTGTTGTCATTTAAAATAAAATGGAATTTTTCTATTATGAAGGCAAAATTTTACTTTACAATAGATGTAGTTTTCCACATTTAAGTAAATTGTCTGCTATTCCAATATAATGTTATTGTCTTTGCCATGTCTTGTAGATATTATTGTAAATGCCAAGCCGTTGAAACAGTTAGGATGTTAATCGTTCAGTCTATCGAAATTATAAAAATAAACAATCTGATAATTTGAATGTGCTTGTATTTTATTTATCCCATATTTTTTTACCTTTTGGTTTTTGGAATGTGAACTATTTTAAATGTTTTAAGTATTTACGACCGTTTTGCATTTTTTTATTTTTGGTTTAAGAACTTACTAAAATCTCAATATTTTTTGTGATGTAATTTACTATTCAGCTATTCTTGCTTTTTTACTCCCCCCATCTTGTATCTTGTATATTATATAAAGCATTATCGAATTCCTGTAGATTAAATTAATAATTTATTTTTACAGATTTATTTTAATTTCTTATCTCTTAGGTTACAACAAATTTAAATTTTTGATTTGATTAAAAGAAAAATTGAAGGAATTACATTTTTCGATTAATTTTTTTTTATTTTTTATTGTTTTGCTTAACTTTATTATTCTGATGGCTGATTCCTGAAGTTTCATATATGTACAATTTTAAAAACTATGCTAGTAACCTCTTGGATTTGAATCAGTTCTATATAATTTTTAGTAAATTAACAAAATTATTTTAATACCTGAAGGAGAAAAATACTTTGAATGGCAATAAAGAATTATGGTTTCATTTGTAATGTCACTTCGTATCAGGGAGGAGTTCATTTAATATTTTGTATCTTCTTTTTTACTTTATTATTATGGTGCAGTATACTATGGCGAATTTTTCGAATATAAAATGTTGAGAATTTTTTTACATGCCTAACAGGTGGCTAAAGAACTTTCAGCTAAAAATGTAGCTTAACTTAATATAGAACAAACAATAGTATTTTAATTTTACCCAAAATCGGGATTAGATAAACACTATTGTTTAATCTAACAATTAACAGAAGGTCCGTTAGGTTTACCGCTTGTGGTGTGATGTAAATTTTATTTAATTATTTCTAAAACTGCCTATCCAATTGCTGATTATTTCTATTATCCCTTTATTTTAGAAAAATATTCGGCAATATAGAAAATGAAATAAAAAAATGAAAAGGCTCTGTCCGCTAGTATTAAATATCCATCACGATCAATGTAAAATAAATAAAATAAATAAATAAATAACAAATGTTATACACCAAAACTTATAAAAGAATGTAATAAAGTATGAGATGAATACCGAAAATTTTATGTCGCCTAGCAAAATTTAAAATTTTCGGTACGTATTTAAAACCTGCTTAGACCTATTATGACATTATACATTAGTAGAGCTCACCAAGCCAAGAAAATATTAAAAGTAAAATTAAAGTTTTGATAGAAAAGTTACTGGGAAACCCGTAATAAGAAGTAAAGAATTCAGAAAAATATTTTACACCCAAAACATAATACAATGGAGAACAAGCATGAAAGGAGAATGGCGAAATCAAGCTAATAGAATGTAACTTGAAATGTTGGAAAAGCAATTTAAATACCTGGTAATTACATAAATGACCACCAAAAAGGTGAAAACAATAATGTATAGTTCACAATTAGAAGAGGTGGCCAGTTAACAAAGAAAACATGTATATGAGGTTAAGAAGGGTGTCAAAGAAGAAGAATATGCGAAACTTAAAAATTTGGAAATTTGAGCTATAAATTGTTTTTTTTTAGAAGAACGTTTTCACTTATATAGAAAATATTACCAATTTTTGATTGAATCTATACTTATCTAGGATATAAGTATCTTAGAGTTAGCCAAATACATTATAATGTATATATATTTTTTTTGTTTCTTCTCCTAATTGAATCTTGTATTATTATGGTATCCAGTAAATCCATTAATTGCGCTATTTTGTAAGCAAGTTTTTTTGTTTGATTTTTTTATTATTATTTTTGTTTTTTTGTTCTTTTAAAAAAAATATATTTAAAGTAGGCAGAAATGATTATACCTAAGTTTACTGTTTATATTATATGTATATAACTTTGTACATATATAAATGGATTTGAATGAAATTTCGACCAACCTGAATAGATCTCTTTTTTACCTTTTTAATTTTATGTATTTCTGTTTCATATTATTTTTGTTTTTCTTATTTTGAATTTTTTATTTTTTATTTTTGTTTTTTTTTATTTTTTGTTTCTTTATAAATGCAATTATGCATGTTCATGCTAATTTTTATTTAGTTTTTCATTTTTTATTATTTTTAATTTTAAAATACAAAATTTTTTGTTTTCTTTCTTATTATACTTTTTTGTTGTTGTTTTGTTTTCTCTATTTTTTTTTTTTTTGCATATAATTTTTATATTTTTGTACATTTTGTTTGAATAGAAAATTTTCAACCTACCAGGATTTTATTTTTGGGAGGTTTTAGACTTGATTGGTTGATGACGGACTATAGTTGAGTCATTCATTTTTCTTAGAATGATTAAAATGATAGATACATGAAATCATATTTTGTTGCCGTTGTTGTTGTTGTTGCATTTTTTTTATTTCATTATTTTCTTTTTTTTGGTTATAGTTTAAGTTGAAATGGTTGTTGATGATGTTTTTGTTATTTTTATTATTATTGTTTTTTGTTTTATTTTTGCTATTATAATATTTAGAAAATAGTATATAATATTGTGTGAGTTGTATTATAAAATAATCGAAAATTGGGACAAGGAATATTTAATAAAATTTGAAAAAAAAAATACGGTACTCGACAATGATTCAGTTATATTTGGTCTTATCGGTTTGGCATTGGAAAAGTAAGCCTAAGAAAGATTATTTCAAGTTATCAATAAATATCAAGAAGTATAAAACTATAATTTGTTGCGGTAAGCGGTTACTAATATTCTCTACAATCGGTTTCAATGTTGTTACCATCTATGGGTATATACAAAAATTCTATAAGGTCTTTTCCGGTAAATACAATCATCTAACAGAATATTAGATATAACGGCAATTAGAAAACAAAGTAAAATTCGTTAAAAACCAAATATTTTTAGCATTTTGGTTGTTAATAAAGCATTCAACTTACATTACATTCTGACAGCTCTATGAAATTGAAGAAAATATGGCTCAAAATATAAAAAAATATTATACGAAAAATGGCAACAAGAAATGCAATCACAGCACAATAAATTGTTTATAACATTACAGTTGGCGAAAACAATATTGAAATTTGAAATAGTATTGAAAAAATTGTGTGCCTCTGAATTACACAATAAACATATAGGTTGTATGATAAATTATGAAACGACGAGACGATACTTATCGTTTCAGCAGGTTGTTATGTATTCTTCAAAATCATAGAAGTGTCATAGGATCATCAAAAGAATAAATTCTGGCTAAGATCATTAGTTTTATAAATATTTATGGGGCTTGAAGACAGAGGATATGAATAGTCTAGAAAATATCTACAACAACGAAGCTAGCTAAGCAAATCCAATACAAACTGCTAGCTAGCTAAACAATCCATAATTTGATTAAAAGATTAAATCAGATAATAATGGAAGACCAATTCTAATATCAGATCCAAGTCCCAATCCAATACACGGTCCATTTCACAAATATCTGTTCAAAAGGCCAAGCCCAACACAGATGAATGTAGATTTTGTTTATAGAAAAAAGAATCATCTTCTTATATTATATTTTATTGCAATGCCATCGTATTATATCACAGTGGTTTGAAAGCTTAAGTATATTTAGGTATGCACCTTAATCGGAAAATGATCTGGAATGATCATATATTTGATGTTACAAAAAACCCAGCCAAATGTTTAGGTTTTCTTAGCCGCTGTAAGGCTTACTTCTCCCCTGTGACCTCTTGAAAATCTATAACGGTTTCATACGACCCAAAATGGAGTACAATTCTCACATATGGGCTGGCGCTTCTAATATTGCGTTAAAACATTTGAATAAAGTCCAAAAATGGACTATTCGTCTAATCAATGACATCGTACATCGTACGTCGTATAGTCGGAGCTCTCTCTCATTTTTTTATAGATATCTCGTAGGCATCGGCGCATGCTCAATAAAAATTAAATCTATATTACCCTACATTATTCCTATATTATCCCTACATCATTGAAATCCTTAGATGGCAAAAGACAAGCTATGGAAATTCGTTTACATCCAGTCAACATGCAGAATGTGTTAATTCGTCAACATCCAGAATGTGCAACCAAATTCCATCTTATGTGTTCCCAAAATATGGAAAATTCTACATTTATGACCTAAATATATTCAAGACGAAAATTAACACCTTCGTTCGTAGTTGTCCCCCTTCCCTTTTACCATCCTCCTTTCCTAATTTTACTTTCCCACTCTAGCCAAACGTACCAATCGGTATAAAAGATCCCCACCTAGTACTTTGGCTATGTATAAAAAAAAAAGATATAAATATTTCTAGGTACGGAATCGACTGATTCAAAAATTGATATTAACGCAAAAATATGGTTCGCCAAGGGCTTGCAGAAGCAATTTCAAACGATGAAACGAAAAGCTGAATAGATATGAAAATGTCGCTTCTGTATAGAACACCCCACAGTTAAAATAAAAAAAAACAAAAAAAACCACTAAAACAAAGGTATAAGAATTTCGCTACGATATGTTGTAAGAGTGCAAGAAAACTGTCTGGTAGGAATGATTTTTAAACTTAGCCCAAATAGAACACGCAGCAGAGGTAAACCGAATCTCAGGTGGAAGAAAGAAGTCGAAGATAACCATAACACTATTGTATTGTATTTCTTTATTAGTTTTTAATAAAAACTTTTATAAAATCATTGTAAATAATTCACTACTCATAGTTAAATTACAAAAAATCATTTAAATTCTACTCATGTATTCAATTAATTTTTTTTAAAAATATTTTAATTCTAGTTTCATTTTTTATATTCCCCGGCAACTCGTTGAAAATGTTTACTCCCTTCCATAGAACGGTGTTTTGTGTACTAATACATATTAAATTTCAAAGGCTATGAAAAACAGCTACGGCTGATAGAGAATGATGCAGAATGTTTCTTTAGTCGTGTTTGTGAAGAAAGCATGTAATATTATAGGTGGTAAAATAATTCACTGATAATTTATCTTTAACATTTACCAAAGTCAACAAATTTGTTCTATTCCGCTATCTTTAAAATCTGGAATAAATCTTGTGGCACTCAAGTCAACCAAAATTGGCTGATTTGTCATACTGATGTTGAGTTTGAATAATGTCAGTCTGTTTACTCCATCAAATACTTATCGCTTTTAACTCTAGTTGTTTCTTTGGCGCCAACTTCATCTCATGAATTATATTACAACATTTACTAATCAACAAAGATGAGCATTGACAGAAATTGGCTGCAACAAAAATAATTTTACTAAAATCTGTGCAAAATTTTTATGTTCGAATCATTGGAAAGTTTCTCTTTGATAGGTCCAAATGGAAGATATAGAATATATTATATATAGACGGATTTTTAAAAAAATAGGCGAATTATGTTTGAAATTCACCAATACATTTTGGTTAATTTAAGTTCAATTAATTTATTTTCATCTTATAAATTTTTTTCCACGTTAGTCGGCTATCCGAATTGGTAAGGAAGAAGTCAAATACGACTATAACACTCTTGGGGTGCAAGGATTATAAAAAGCTTCGGTAGATAAGCCCTGATGGAGAAATTATTCGTTAAGCGATCTGATATTTCTAAGTTGGGTTTGTCAGAAAACATACAATATTTTGGTAAATACCAGGATTTTGTGAAAACCATCTGCGGATTTTACATTTATTCGAACGATTGAATTTTCTGCTCTTTGTTGCTAAAATCTCAATTTATGTTCAGACTCTTAGTCATTAGATCAGAAACAGATGATTAGATTTTAATATACGAAGGCTGTAAAAGTAAATTTATCATTGCATATCAATTTCTATCTAAACTTCAATTTTATTTTTATTTTGTCTATGTTCATGAAAGAAAATATTTTGCTCCCGATTATTGCTCACGATATAATTTGATATAACTATATATTCACTCATACCTCGTAAATTACAAAAATATAATATTCAAGTAATTACATTCAGATATTATTTAATTGCATTCAGCTAAGAATCTTGTTTCTAAAGACAATTTAAAATCAAAATTATGTTTATGCCAAATCAATTCTCAATAAAATATGTCAACTTCTTCATATTTAATCAAAACCGGAAATTTGCATTTTATACACAATAAATTAGTAAAACAAAAATAAAAAAACATAAAATAAACAGAGTTAGAAAGATAGATAAAAAATATTTATTTAATAAAGTCCAGTCCTGAGTATGAACCAGAGTTATTGAATTAGGCATAAGGAACGTTTACAGCAATGTAAATTTACATTTACACTTATTTTCACTCTTATCTAATTTTTTATCTGTATTAAGGTCCCCATTCTTATTAGGTTGGAATTTAAAGATTGTCTTGACGGTAACGGTTTCCATTATGCTAAGAGGTATGAACACATTTCTTAAGTTATTCATTTAAATATTATAATTAAAAAAATATAATATCGTACTCGAACCTATTAATAATCACCAAATTATAACAAAACTATATATAAAATCCATAAACAAAAACAAAATCAGCCATCAAAATATACAATATTCACATACTTATAAACAACAAGAGACAACGTAAATATTATTTTGTTACCAGAAAGGGGAGGACGTTCTTATGCGATTAATTAATCAAAAATATGCAAATTTCATTCGAGAATAACAAAATTCAAATTATGAAAATTAAGTTAAAAGTCCCAATTTTTATGATCCTAAATTTTATCTGTCTTATTAATACAAATATAACAAAATTATAATATACATATATATTATATATATATATATTATATGTATAATATATAGAATATTCATATAATTATCCTGGTATAGAAAATGTTTTATGGAAGTTATTCAAAATGTGATTTCACGTTTCAAAACCCGTAAAAAAGAGCATAATGACTCAAAAGTAAAAAAATTAGGCTTAAAGCCTGGTTTAAAATTTCTGAAAAATATAGAAAAATCAACTTAGAAAAAGAGCATATTTCCGTTCTATAAACAACAAAAAAAAATATTTAAAAATTGTTTGATCCTGAATACTGAAATACCAATTTGGGATTTTGGCACAAAATAGGATTTTCTTCTGGAGTTTTGTAAATTTTGGTGCATTGGGATTTAACTAGCCTCTTGTCTTAAATTATGGTCCATATGAAAATATGGTTGAAGTAGTATAGATAACACACTTTTAACGTTTGATAATATTGACCATATACCGGGTGTTCCAAGCATGCGTATCAGCTTTTTAAAGGGGAAGGAGCCGTTATTTTAAAATTTAAAAAAAATTTGTTAACTAAATCGAGGGTGTTCTATCGATTAGTGGTATTTTTAACTTCCGGAAGGGACCGT
Source organism: Argyra leucocephala (assembly GCA_963942445.1). Lineage (NCBI taxonomy): Eukaryota > Metazoa > Arthropoda > Insecta > Diptera > Dolichopodidae > Argyra > Argyra leucocephala. The sequence goes on from OZ012681.1 coordinate 56,089,670, forward strand.
AAATCGGTTTTTAAATCACAAAAATTGCCAAAACTGGCCAAAATCGAAATTTTCATATGGGAAAGGGCACTTTTGAATGTAATTTCGACGGTCTTAGGTCTTAAAAAACCGATTTTTGGTCCTTTCCGGAAGTTTAAAGCACCCTCGATTTAGTTAACAATTTTTTTTTTAAATTTTAAAATAACCTCTCCTTCCTCTCTTAAAAAGCTGATATGCGTGCTCTGTAACATTCGGTATATTTTAATTTATACTGACTAATCGAGAACCCAAATATAGGCTTTATGATTTTCAGGGCACGTTTCATGATGTATGATGTGGTTTATCACTGATATTAACTTTTGTTATTGAGTAATAAACAATTATATCCACAGGTTGATCAGATTGGAGAGGTATCAAAAAAGCCTATAGAGAACAGAATCACAAAGAAAATAATAAAAATAATTATATCCACAGCTTCGTCAGAGATTGAAGTGATCAAGAACTTCCATCTTGCAGAACCGATTCAATAAAAAATAGCCACAAAATATTAAATAAAAACCAATTCGTAAAATATATTTGTGCTTTGTCAAACAAGACTGGTAATTAAATAGAATCATAATATGTAGCAAATAAAAGAGAGATGGGACATACCGTGTTTAGAAAATATGTATCCAGGTCGTCTGCCAAAGCGAAAACTTAACCTGCCAAATAGTTTTGAACATAGTGCTAATTTGTAGAAAAATACCTTACTCTAATTACGTTTACGGATCAGAACTTTATATTCATGGATCACAAATATTGATTAGAAAGGTGGAAGTCGGAGGCAGGGATATTGTCGGCTCAGTTCTGAAAGGCTCCAGATTGAAGTTTAAAGTTGAACGATACAATTTTTTGTAAGTTTCACAATAAGTGAATACTTATTTTATTCCAAAATTTCAAGTGCCTACGCCTTTCATTTCATAAGTTAGTGGCATTTTTGTTTTTCGAAATCGATTCCCAAACGACCCATATCCACTTTTTTGAACAAGATGATTTTAGTCCATGCACGTGGGTCAAATTTATCTGGATATGGGTCACTAAACTTTTCAAATAAATGTATGGTCCTACTAAAGAATATTTATGGTATTAAAAACTTTTGAAAATTAAAAATCAGTTTATTTCATTGAGATCGCATTCTATATAACAATATTATAATCTAAAACAAAAACAATATAAGATTAAACAATAATTCAATTACTAAAAAAATAAACAGCTTAAAATTATTTATTACTAGCAAAGTAACCCGACGTTGTTCGGGCTCAACACAAAATATATAAACTTTCTAATTTTGAAATATAATATAGCAAAGGCTCAGCGTGCGCTGCCATATTCATGTTCACCAAATGGAACTTTGCATGCTCACCACATATTCACACAAACAATCAGCGGCGTGATCACGATAAGATAAAGTATATATTTATACCAGACCTATTTGATTTAATCATCTATTGGGTCAAATAACAATATTTATATAAATAAGTTAGACACGTCCAAATTTTGTTGCCTGAAGTTTATTAAATAAAAATGACTAAGCTCGTAATGTATATATCACCCTATGTGCATGTTGCACAACTATTTTTTGTCAAATTAAAGCTTCTTTATTTTGTTTTATTTGCAGGAATTAAAATAAAAATATTTTTTTGCCACTTACTGTCGAACAAGTTACATAAAATTGACCATGAGAGAAGCATGGTTCTCTTAAGTCAATTACTAAAACACTTAAAGTTTTCCTTGGGTTTTATTTATAGAAATAGCAAACCATATTTTAAGGAAATTGATGGCGTTTAGATATACCTCACCTAGGTATAACTTAACTTATAACTATTAAAGAAGTACGGTTCTATTTGGGCGAGAATAACCAAACGTTTTTGGCATCAATGGTTATTCCCCCATAATGAAAGCTTACGATTTTTATTTTTATTTTAATTATTTTATTTTTTTTAATAATGCTTTTAGATAATTTTGATCATTTGTTGGGCATATGTGTCAGGCATATGGATATGGAGCATTTCAGAAATAAGATAATTTTGACACCAAGCTTCATACAAAAATTATCCATATTCAAAAAATTGGCGTATGGGTCATTTTATAATTAGCAAAGTATTAAAAAGCTGGATATGGGTCAATCTGGAGCTAAATATCTCCGAAACGGTAAAAGATAGCGAAAAACAATTAAAAACTGTTCTTAAGTCAAAAGAATCTGTTCTTAAGTCAAAACAAGTGAAAATGGCTTATGGAACCTTGCAGAACTCCGCCGACGATATAACATACAATGAAAAAAAAATACATAATATACCCCTGACCTCATAAAGAGAGGTTAATTAAAATACTTGGCTTTAGAGTGATATCGGTAAATGTAATGTACGTTCCATCTGGCTGGATCTGTATACTAGAACGGCTAAAAAGGAAATTCTAGGAAACTTTACGTTCAAAATATAAAAACAAATTAGCAGTATTAATACAAATATTCATACAGGAGCGAAGGTGTATTGGAAGGGGTATTGGAGGATACAGGAGTATTGCCAACTAGAGAAATGTTAATTAACAAATTTCAATAGAGTGTACGTAACTATTAACATTTAATCTATTGTTGAAAAGCCGAATAGATAGATACAAGTTATGCTCTCCTTCTATTTGAATGTAATGCCATAGCTGGTAAAATATTTTCAGATATATATACACATCGGCTGTTTCAGAAATTGACATTTTTTTTTATCGAAATAATGACGTTCGCTATGGTCTTAAGCCTATAATTTTAAACAACCAAACGGGGAAGTACAATATATCTCGGTTTCGTCTACCTATAGAGCATCTCACAGTAAATACAAAAAAAAAAAAAAGTGTATCTATAATATATGTAGGTCGTTAGGTATACAATTCAAGACAAACCATTTCGGAGTAATGTCCATGACAGTACAATCTATCATTATTGCTAAGTAGAAAGTAGAAACAATTTGCTTGTCATATAAAGATAATAGTTTCTTGCAAATACAGTAGAATTGACTGGAACAACTACTAAGTATATGTTGATATTTTTGTCCTAAATTAGAAAAGGACTGTTAAAAATAATAATCTAATAAGAGAAAGAGAAATATTTACCTTTATTTATAGAAAAAGGTATTTATTGTGCGGTTCTCTTGCGTTTTATTCTACTTTTTTTTTTGTATCTTTTTGCTTTAAGGTTATTTGAGATTTTTTATTTTTTTGTATTTTCGAAAAAAAAATTTATTGGGTTTAAAATTTATATTGAGTAATTTGTAGTAAAAAAATCTAAGTTAAATTTGGAATTTGACTATAAAATATATAACACTGTGATTAAATCGGTATATACGTATATAATATGTATGTAGATATACCAACCATATTAAATTATCGTATATACTTCGTATAATATTCGTTTTCAATGCCGAATTTTGATTATATTAATAATTATTGTACTCAAAGTATATTTCATTATTATTATAATGTGAGATTGTGTGTGTGTGTGTGTTTGTATATAAAGGGGAGAAATTAATCAAAAGGGTTAATATTCTCATTAATTTTTTGTTAAAAGAGTTATATTCTCGATACAGACGGATGTGGGTTGAGTCGTATAGTTAATTTCGTTAAAATTAATGGAATTTCGACGTAAATTTTCATTTTATTTGCAAAAAATTTTTTTTATGTTATTATTTTTTTTTAATTATTTTTTTTTTTCATTTATTTTAAATATAATGAATGATTATTAATTGCAAAATTTTATATAAAGTACAAAGTATATATTGTTGTCGCATTTAATTGAAGTGAATAAAAGAGATGAAGAGAATGAAGACTGAACGAATACCAATTAATAATAAAATATGAAATAATTAATGACTTTAATATAGAATTGGAATATTGCATTTGAAAATCAAATTTTTAAAACTTAATAATTTTATTTAGTATAACTGATGTATGTTAATTCAGAAAATTAGTTTATTTGTGTATGTCAGTGCTTGAAATTTAATACTTCGCTCATGATAAAACTGATGAGAGCAAAACAGTATATTTTTACTGAGAACAAATCGTTTAATTTTTATATCGTGCACGAAAAGTGTTTGCTATAGTTGATAGCCAAAATGTTGATGTCAAATTTATTTATTAAATATTTCTAATAATACTAATAAATAAGTACGCATTATGTACCGATCTCTTGTACAGTATTTACATACAATTTTTATGTATTTTTACTATTAGAATTTGTATAAATTTTGAAAATAATAATTTAAAAATGTATGACTAGAAATTGAAAAAATTTAGAGCTTTTAATATCGAGAACACTGTTTTTAATTTTATAAATATTTTAAACAGTATTCAGGTGTCAAATGCTAGTGGATTAGTATTAGCACCAATCATGAGGTAAGGGAATAAAATAAAAATAAATCGATTTATTTTACGTTACTCAATTGAAAATTTTCACAAACGAATTGTTATTGCTTAGTATTTTTATTTTGAGTTGTTTTACAAAATTTATGCCCTATTTAGATTGTGCTAATTTACTAGCGCTGATAAATTATCTTCTGGTAAAGTTTCGATATTACTTGTTAAATACTGCTATTTCAAATTTATATGATATTTTAACTCAAAAAACAAAATTCTGTCAATCACAATAGATACCCTTTAATTAAAAATACGAAATGTGTAAGAAAGAAATATTTTACCAGAGATATCCTGTATGATACTGTTTTGAAAAACCTTAGCTAGAGTTCGGAATCTAGCTCTAGTTCAATCTGAGCAGCTGCAAAGATATTTTATCAGTTGTTTCATAGTGTTTTCATAGTTTTTAATTTTGTGGTTCCATTAAAATTAAAATAAATAAAATCTTTTGAATGCATTAACTATTCAAAGTATCCCAATTTCTGCAATTTTAGTTGATTTGTTGCAGTAAAAACGTAAAACACATTTTTACTTTTCTTAGTGTCGCAAGTGATTACTTATAGCATACCAACATCAACCAATAAGTTACCATTGTTGTGTACATCACGTTTATCTTATGCTAGTGCATGTTTAATTTTATATATGTCTATATACTTATGTAATTAACATTAATTTTTTAATTGTAAATAAAAAACTGAATTAAAATTAGAATTCCATTTTTTCCTCAACATTCAAAACTTTCAACTTATAACTACTTTCAAGTTTTCTCAAAAATTCGTTGAAAATTAAAATGCACTTGAACATTCCATAGTTTTTTTATAATATTTTATACGATTATTTTCTAATTCTTCATCCATTAATTCTTTATCAAACTCACTTATTTCTTTTACCAAAGTATTATCGTTGGCACTGTAGTAGGGTCAAATTCATTTGCAACACTCGGATTGAAATTAACACAAACATTTCCTGTGCTAGAATGTGTACAAAATGGTAATTTTTAGCAAGTGATTAAAAGCTTTAGTAACACTGATATCAAAACGGAAGGGGGAGTATCTATAATATATTTTAATTTATAACTTAAACTTGAATTCACTTTAATTGCCTAAAAAATCATCCAAATCTCTGCGTACATTTTTATCAAGCTGCGTAAAGCAATATCTAATATATTTGACACGCAACCGTCATAAATTTAAAACATTTAACAAAATGCTGTTCCTTCACATCATAAAATCTGAATTTTTTTTTTATATAATTCCAAGTCTACGGAATGAATACCCTAACTGCTTTTACACAGAGATTTGGAATTCACAATCACATACAATAGCTTTTTCTGTGGAATTTTTATGGTATATCTACTAATTTAAATGTGGAAAACTATATCTACTGTAGAGTACTTCGCCTTCATAATCGAACCAGATTTTATTTTAAGTGATAACCACAACTCTCAACTACTTATCATTTATTTTATCCCAATGATAAAGAGTACTGGACCAGGTCGAAAAATCCAAAAAGATTTTTTTTTCTTTGCCTTCGTTGGGAATCAAACCTGGGACCTTTCGGTTGAAAGGTAGGCGCTCTACTGCGCCATCCAGCGTATTTGTATAAAAAAATACCCCTTCCCATTTGAAAATATCGATTTCGACCAATTTCGGCGATTTTTGGGAAAACCCCCTTTGCGGTCCTTGTCGGAAGTTGAAAATATCAGCAATCGATAGAGCACCCTTGATTTAGTTCAAACATTTTGTTTTAATTTTAAAACGGCTTTTTCCCCTCTTTAAAAGCTGATTCACTTGCTGTGGAACACCCGATATAATGAAGTATACATGTGTATGAGTATTATAATCTGTATACGAGCTATAGGTTTCTCATACGTTACTATTTATATATACTAACTTTAGATTATTCAAGAATCTAGATCTAGATTGTTTGAGTTTGGAAAATGAATAAATTGAATCTAATTAAAGAAAAATTAACATTAGGTTTTTAAAAAATTTATTAATTTTCTATTTGAAGGCATTTAATGATTTAATTCGAGAAGTTATATGTTACATTTAAGTCTAACATTCTTAATGGAATTAGGATGATAATTTTGAAAATATATATAAAATATTAAATGAGGTAATAAAGAATAGGTTTTAGGGGTTTTTCTATTACTATATGAATTTGTGCATATATTACTAACTATTTTGTTCGCATTATCATTATGTATTTGTTTCTCTTACTATTTGTATTAATTATTTTTGCCATTTCAGTTTTGTTGTTTTTACCAATTTTACTTATTCTTATTTGATCAGTTTTATCTATTTCTTTTACCATTAAATTTCTCTTTAGTACAAACTAACTGATCGTCATTACCATCTTCATTAATTTTCATTACCATTCAGATTTACATTAAATATTAATAGTTTTTTCATTCTTACTATTTTTATTGTTTTTATTACAAATTGAAAATGTTAAAATTTTTACAAAATTAGTTTGTAAGAATTTTGTCACTTTTACCAAATTTAAAATGCACCATGAAAATTTGTAGAATATACCAAATTTTTGATAAAAATAACCAATATTTTTTGTTGTGTGTAGTGAATTGAAATTCGAATATATTCGATTAATTGAATAATCGGATTATTTTAATATAACTAAACATTCTACCTTAACTGGGACTGAGAGGACTTTTCCTACGGCTGAAAAAATAAAATTAAAAGTAAGAAGTAGTTTTAAAACTAAAAATCTCTATGCAATAAATATTTTCTGTATGTGAATAAAAATATTAATTTTGAAACTTCTATTTAATATTTTCAAGTTTTTATTTTGTTTGTCTTTCTACATTGTACCAATAGTACCTATATCGCACTTATATCTAACATACTGTTATAATCATAACGAATAATAACCAACTACTCAATTTTTTAAATATCGAAAATTGGAATGCCAAATTATAGAATACATCAATTGAGAAATTATATTTCATGGAAAAAAAATATAATTTATCTATTTTGTCCTCATACATTAGGGTTTTCATAATTGTATACTATACTTGACTGCTATTACTAGCTTACAATTTATTATATATTATTTTATTTAATTTACTATTATAGCAGAATTTCAATAATATGTAAAAACTAAAAATATAATCTTATTAATTGTATTCTAAGCCAACCTTGACTATTTTGGTAAAGCAACATTTTTTTTTAAATCCAACTTACTGCACTCTATAATTCTACTATATTGCAGTTATCAAAGTTAATTTTAATTTCTTAAAGCAAACCAAAAAAAAAATACTTCTTTAATTACTATAAACAGTTTTATGTATTGTTATTTTAATTACAGCGACCAAATTAATTTAAACTCCCCCATATTGTATTTAGAAAAAGAAAAAAAAAATTGTATACAACAAACTATAAATATTAATAATGCAGAATAAGCTGCAATATAAAAAAAAAATATGTAAAAACAACATTAAAAAATAAAAATAAAATAAAAGATTCATAATTACAATTAAATAAAATTTCAAAGTAATAATTATTATTCTTGGAAATTAACTCTAAAATAAAAATTTACCATTCCCTAATTGAACTATAAATGCAGTTTTATAGTTGTAGTAGTATAGTAATAATAATAGTAATAATATTAGTTATAGGTATATAAAACAGACGAGTATTATAATACAATAACAGTGTTATTAATGAATACTTCCCTAGAAAATTATAGAATAAAAAAAAATTACTAACAAACTAAAAAATAAAAAAAAAAAAAGCAAAACAACAATGAAAAGGTACAAGACAGTAAATATACTTTGTTTTTATACCCTCATTACTAATTAAAAATTTACATATATTCTCTAATTAGTTACTCTCCTCTTAACTCTTCTCTCTAATTCCGTCTTCTTTATTTTTGTAATATATTATAGAAGAGAAAAGAAAAATTATATAGGCAGTTACCGCTACCTACATTCAATTTTTTCTTTTTATAGAAAAAAAATAAAATAAAATTATTGCAATTAACTATTATAATCTTAATATATAAACACAATATACATACTAGCAGAGTACACCAACACCAATAATAAAAACAATTGTAACAAATAATAATAACAATCATTGAATTACTGAAATGTGTTGTCGTTTACTTGAATTCGTAACACAAACCGAAAATAAAAATTAAAGTAAAAAAAAAAACAAAAACCCTTTCTCTTTTATATTTAACCACAATTTAATGTATTGTATTGAACCGTTATTCAACCCTTCTGGTTTTTCCAACTTTATTTTTCTTTTCATTTTATTCTCTTTCTTGTTTTAAAATTTTTCATTTTTAGTACCTACACCTAATATTATAATATTGTACATATTGAGATTCAAGTGTGTATTTTATAATAGTGTTTTTTTATTTATTTCTTTTTTTTTTACTGCTTTTTAATAGCTAACTATGTGTTTTTGTTGTTGCCATCGTCTAACAATAATTATTATAAGAATAAAAAGAAAGTAAAATTAAAAAAAAAAAAAATTAAATTAAAGCAACAAATTAACATTTGATATAAACCACTTAAATTATAAAACATTATAAATGTCAATCAAAAATAAAACAGAAATGCAAAAAAATAAAAGATGAAAAAGAAGTAGAAGAAAGAATTGCATTAAACAATAAGAACAACAAATAATAAGAGTAAGAATTTAAAAAAAAGAAAGGAGTAGGAAATTTATACCAAAATGAAAGGAAATAATAATTTAATCCAAATATAAAATTTTGGATTATGAATATGGGTGGAGACTTCAATTGTTTAGGTATATCTGCCAGGTTTTTAAAATAACTGAAATTAGTAATACAGCACGAATCAGTATAGTGATAATGCGATATGATTAACAAAGAAAAATATTGCCTTTTTCTAATCAACTATAATATCTAGGTATCAGTACGAAACTCTACATAGGTGCAAAACAGTCAAATCAAGCAGGATTTAAATGCTAGTTATATTAAGAAGGCATTCAGAGAATTTCTTCTTATTTTTTTTGTTAACATTTTTTTTTACATCAGACTGTTTTTATTATTTTTGTTCTGATATGCAAGACAGTCCGAATCAAATCTCTTTTAATTCGCAGCCTTGACAATGGATTTATATTGCTCCATCTAATCAATATCAGTGACTGATATTTATCACTGCTCATATTGAAATCACAGAATATTTTTTTACGCTTTTTAATTGTTGACACAAGCTCTGAATCTGCTTCCAGTCCCCGTAGAACTTTTTCATTCGAATTGTGTTCGTTGCAATATATTTTACGGGTTATTCAGTACACCTCTATTTAATTCAGGTATAAAAGCGCCATACAAGAATTTCATTCTAGTATAACATTATTAGGTCTACAAATTAGAAATAAGATTAAGGTCTACAAATAAGCTATAATAAGTTCTAAATATATAAAATTATGTCTTACCTTATTTATAAAAAAATCAACATTAGTATCACTTACTCATAATAACGTCATCGGAAAATGCACTTTTCAAATATTAATGCGCCGTTATAGAACTCTGAATGTGTAAGTTGTTATAAAATTAAGCATATGTTCGTATCTTAAATTTCGAATGTCTGAAGCCCAATTGTGACATTGTCAAATGTGTTTCGCACATTTGAGATAAATCCTGGAGAAGACCGATGATTTTCAAATTGATAAACACCACCTATTTATCATTTGCATACGATTGCATATACCATAACAAGTTGCAGGGTGTCATGTCGAAATTCGGTGTATCAGCTTAATTCGGTTATAAAAAATTGCATTTGAAAACTTTAAATATGCTGTGATAATAACACGTTTGATTTATGTCAGACATGTACCGGATTTTGTCAAGGAGATCAATTTTCCCATGACTCTTTTAATCCAGTACTAAATGCTGACGGGAATAAACATTCCCGGTACTATAAATATATTTCAAATTTGTTAAGCTACTAGGCTATGCCGGTGACACTAACATTATTATCAGATCATAACGGGCAAACTTCTAGAAACAAATTGGTCTGACAAAATTGGTACGACAAAGGATCTGTTGAGAAATTAAAAGACCTCTCAACATCATATTGGTCGAAACATTATTCTCGGGACATTGAATTTTGAAGTAGTTTAGGAATTTACCCACCATGTAACGTTACCACCAGCAACATAATGTGGGGTAGCGTGTGCGGTGGAAAATAACCTTTGCAAGCCGTTGTCGTCAAAACATTTCATCTCAAGCGGAAATACCAAAAGGCATATTCACAGAACGGTCATGGATTTGAGTATATTAAATTAAGGTTCCCAACAATATGCGTAAATTTATTATAAGCCCTCCTTATCAATTATAATTTATGATTAATGAAAAATCTTTTATTTTGAAAATAAAATCTGATATAATGGCTATAATTTACCTCTCCTACTGAGTTATTTTGAACTGAAGGGAAAATATATATTGAAGGCCATCGCAGATAAAAAAAAATTATATTTTTAATATTTTTTTAAAAAATTATTTTTCATTGTTTCATTTTCTAATCGCTTTTATTTCACAAAGTCCAAACGTCATTTATTAAACAACCCATCCACATAAGTTGCATTTCTACTCAAAGTATATTATATAAATGCATTAAAAGCAATAAATGCAAAATTAAGCGTAATAATAAATAAAATAATAATGAAAATAACATGAAACATTAAAAAGAAGAAAAAGCGAAAAAAACAAAATAATGAAAATTACAAACGAAATGGTAACAAACAATAAAACAGAAAATTTAACAAAACAGTATAACAAAAACAACAAAAACAAAATGAATATAATATATGAAACAGAAACAGAACAACACAATAAAATAATAATAAAGAACATAAAATTATAAAATAACACTAACGAAATTAATAATATAAAGGAAATAAGAAGGAGAAGAAATAAAAAAATAAAATTATGTACGTGCGCATTTAATTACATGCAATTAGTGCTCCTTCGCCTACGATACAAGAAAATGTTGGTGTTTTATTTATTTTTGTTATTATTTTTTCTATCTGGTTTTTGTTTTTGGATATTTTCTTAAATACAAAGCTGGAATTCCTTATACAAAGTAACATATACTATAGTTAAACATAATTTAAGAAAAAGGAATAATTAATTGTGTTAAGGAAAAATTATAATAAATAAAAATTATTTTAATCAAAAAATTTTGTATCGGATAACTATAGGCCGAAAATAATTAATATTATTAATATTAAAAATGATAATAGGTATTGTATATAAATTCTGTTTTTAAGTTAAAAGAATTCGTTACACATCGTTTGTTTTTGTGAAAATCCAAACAATTAGGTAAATAAAATATTTTGCATCCTCTTTTCATTATGTACTCAGTTTGAAAAACCAATGAACATAAATATATGTTAAGTAAAGTGCGGCCTAAGGTGAGATAGTGTAAAATAATTATTACGTACTTAACCATAAATAAATATAACTAGAGATGTAAAAATAAATTCAATAATCCAATGATTATAGGTACGGCTGATATTTAACGTCCTTCACTCCTTCATCTACAATTGTTGCCAATGATAGTTCTGAAGTGCTATAAACAACAAAAAATTCCAATTAAATTATGGATATCATCAACCGAATATGTACGCCACAATATTAAAGTACATCGGGAATTTTCGGAACCGATTTTTTTCACTTGTTCCTTTAATTATTATATCTCTCTTTTACATAGAAACTAACAATTTGTTTTCACATCTTATGATCTAATTTTAATTAATGATCACTACCATTGCTAGATAAAAAACTAATTTGATTATTTGATGGTAACCTATGTCAAGTAATAGAGTTCTTGCTAGCGAGTGGGGATGATTTTCCAACTTTGATGTACATTTTCTTCAAATTCGATCTATCTCTTCTTTGATAGCAGGGGCATTCAAATCTTTTCGTAAGCTCATTTTTTGCGTACAATGGTGTTGCCGTTATGCTTCTTAATATTTTGAATTGAACTCTTTTTATTTTTTTAAAATTACCGTTCCCCATATTTGTAATCCATAAGTCTAAATTGGCTTGAATATACTTTTATATACAGAAGTATGTACTTTGTATTCTAATTTTAGTTTAGACTTTGCCTTCAAGATCCAAATAATTTGCTTTGTTTTTAGCATCATTTGAGTTATTTTTGTTTTAGTATGTTTTCTCCATGTAACTCTTCAGTCCAAATGCATTTCAAGGTATTTGACATCATTGTGTTGTGGTATAATTTTGTTATTTATATTATACAGGACGGCATGTTCCACTTCTTTATTTAGCTCCTTAGTGTAAATATTATGTAGGAACTTTTCGTTTCATTAATTTTGATTTTCCATAGATTTTTCTATTTCTTCTTCATAGAAGAATTGAAAACATAGGCTAAAGTTATTTTGGGACACATTTTTAGAGCTTAAAATTTTTTGGTCGTCTGCAGAAGTAGAAATTGTCGTTTAACTATTGGTAGGCATATCTAACGCATAAAATAAGTACACAGTGGACCTAGGTCTACTCCAGCTAAAAGTGGATGTGCATATGAGGAGTATAGTTTTTGTATTTAATGATGAATTTTCTGTCTGTGATGTAATTTTTCAATAATTCTTGGACACTAAATGGTATATAGCTTCTTATTTTATAAATAAAACCTTCTTGCTATACTTTATCGAAGGCTTGAAATATATCGGGGAACATGTTGCTTCGTAGGATAGTGGCAATGTTACTTCTGAAGCATACTAGAATTGTCACTTTCACATACAAACCTACCAAAGCTGAGTGAGTATTGGCATATTAACAATCACATATAACATTGATTTGTTGTTTTAATTTTTTTATATATATATTGAAATATTTTGAATATACAAAATTACATCTATTGTGGAGTAACTCGACTTCATATAATACCATATTTTCAACATATCTATCTTATTTCAAATGCCTAAGCAAATTCAATTTCCAGCAAATCACAAGAAATAATTAAAACCAACTTTTTACACATTTATGCCCTGAGCAGAATTCAATCCAACCATCTTCTGATAAGTAGTCATATGGCAAAACCCCTGCTCCACATATCGGTCGGCAAATTTTCAAAATCAGAATACCATCAAAAAAGGATAATGAATCAGAAATTTAAAACAAAAATCACAAATTATAATCGAAAAGGGTTACAAGTACTCGTCGTCGTATGTATGTGCTTTGCATTAAATGCAATAATTACGTTTAAAAATTATACTTTGATATTCACCTTTATCTTTGTATAATTTTTAATGTATTTTTTAAGGTTGCCAACTTATAATTTTTTTTTTACTACAATCTAATTTTGTTCAGACTCATATCAAAAATATCTGAGAGATTAAAACAAAAACGGATAGGTACAATTTTCATAAATTTTGATATAAACCCGTAGTATGTTCGCACTTTTTGATAGAGAACTGAATAATTTTGTTCTAAGCTAATTCACTAATTTTAAGAATTCTAACTATCGTTTACTAACTAGATTAAAACCCCGTTCTATTATGCAAATATAAGCTTGTTCAGAAAGACGTTTTATTTTAGTTCAGCCCAATATGCCAGTGTTAGATTTTAATTGCTTCGATATTCCAGATATTTTGCTAAGAGTTTAATTACTTGGATATTGCGTTAATGCTATGTTTTCTATTTCACAGCATACAAATTTCACTCCCAGTTGCTTGTGAATATTAGTATTGTACACCATTGTATCCCTCGGTGGCGCAGTGGTTATGTAACAGGATCCATGACCGAGGGGACCCCGGTTCGAACCTGGTTGGTGGCGATTTATAAAAAAAATCCATCATTAAATTTGTTAATTGAAATTTCGAGATTAATCGAATGAAAATCATTAATTGAGATCGAACCGGTAATAAGGTAGCGCCACGTTGTTTCTAGGCAGCGGTAGATGGTTACTCCATCTCCTAGGACCGGTTACTGTAGGCCAATCACCCGCATAATCGGTAAATCAATGGATTCGAAATAATAGAAGAAGAAGCCTCGGATACACGAATGACTACTTGATAACGACCTTTGGCACTCAAAAAAGGACCCGAATTGCACAATGGAATGTAAGAACACTTAGAGAAGCTTCAAGACTCTCGCAATTGGAAGCTCAAATGGCTACTTACAACATAGACATCCTAGGTATAAGTGAAATGCGATGGAACAACACCGGAGAAATCAACACGGAGAATGGAAACATGGTAATTTACAGTGGAAGGGAAACAGGGGGTGAAAGTGGAGTCGGAATACTAATATCAAAGAAATTGAGACAAACATTGGTTTCGTGGAAGGCAGTCTCGGATAGAATTGTTATAGGGCGATTTCGAAATATGACAAGACATGTAACAATAATTCAATGCTATGCACCAACAGATGTCGCTGAAGACCATATTAAGGATGACTTCTACGAACAAATAGAAACAACGCTAGCACTCATAAATAGGGGAGATATCATAATATTAATGGGTGACTGGAATGCGAAAATAGGATCTAACAACAATGGACTTGAGGAGATAATGGGCAAACACGGGTTAGGAAGAGAAAGAAATAACAACGGGGAAAGATTGATAGAGTTGTGTCAGACTTTCGACCTAGCAATCGGAGGGAGTCTATTTCCACACAAAGATATCCACAAATACACATGGACAACACCAAACGGGATCTCAAGAAATCAGATAGATCACATATGCATCAGCAAGAAGTGGAAACAATCAATGTTAGATGTGAGAAATAGAAGGGGAGCAGATATACACAGCGATCATGAATTACTAACTGGGGACTTCAGAATGAAACTAAGCCAACAAGGAAGAGGCAGAAGATATAGAAAGAAGAAAATAAATATAAACAACTTAAAAAATCCGCAAGTAAGAGCTGACATAGTTACGGCGTTACGAGAAAATATTAGAAATAATAGAGAATACACTTGGGAAGAGATTCTGGAAATTTACAACCAAACAAGCGAACAAAATCTTGGAATTTCACAACCACAAAGAAAAATCTGGATAACCGATAACACATGGGCCTTGATTAAAAGAAGAGGTGAAATGAAGAAAATGATAAACAACAGGATGGCATCAAGAAGAGAATATGAAGAAATAGCGAAAACAGTAAAAAGAGCAGCAAGAAGAGATAAAAGGAAATTTCTACAAAATTTAGCCGGAGAAGCAGAAAAAGCAGCACAGCAACATAACCTGAGAGAATTGCATCGCATAATCAAGAACTTAACTAACCAGTCGGAACAACAAAACAAACCAATTAAAGATAAAAATGGTGCGCTCATCACAAACTTAGAGGATCAATTAAAGAGATGGAGAGAACATTTCCAAGAACTGAGCAACGAAGAAAGTACAAATAATGAAGCAGACATAAGAAACAGAGACAATGCAAATATCTACCCAACTGAGGGACTGCCAATATCTACTCAAGCTCCAAATATAGAAGAAATCAAAGCTACAATCAATATCCTGAAGCACAACAAAGCAACAGGTGAAGATGGAATTCCAGCAGAAATAGCCAAACTGGACCCTGACTTATTCGCAAAAACAATTGAACCCCACATCAGGAAAGCATGGATAGAAGAGAATATACCACCATCATGGAAGAAAGGAATGATTGTCAAGATACCTAAGAAAGGAGACTTGGCAAATTGCAGCAACTGGAGAGGAATCACGGTTCTAAATACTATTCATAAGATAATAGCAATTATTATAAAGAAAAGATTAGAAGAAGTACTAGAACCAATACTACGGAAAGAGCAGGCAGGTTTCAGACCAAACCGAAGCTGTGTAGACCAGGCAAATACTTTACGGGTCATAGTTGAACAATCAGTGGAATGGAATGCCCCACTATATCTACTATTCATAGATTTTAAGAAAGCATTCGACACAGTCAAGAGATGCGCAATATGGAGAACACTTACAAAGAAAGGAGTTCCTGAAAAAATCATCAACATCATCAAAGCGATGTATGAAGATGCAGAGACAACAGTTCAACACAGAGGTAAGATCAGTGATCCATTCTACACCAATATAGGAGTTAGACAAGGATGTCCACTATCTCCACTTCTCTTCAACACAATACTAGACGACATTCTAAGAGAAGTTTGCACTGGAATAAACGGAATAGAATGGGATCTCTTCGGAAACTTAGAAGACTTAGATTACGCAGATGATGTATGCCTCATATCAAAAAATCAAAGGGACCTACAGAACAAAGTCAACAGATTACAGGAAGAAGCAAAGAAATCGGGACTGGAATTAAATATCGAGAAAACCAAAGCAATGAGGACAAACAATAGTTACAGTGAGCCAATAACAGTGAGTGGACAACAGATAGAATACGTAGAAGAATTCAACTACCTGGGGTGCATTATAACATCAAGAGGAGGTGCAACAGAAGATGTCAACAGCCGTATAAATAAGGCAAGAAGAACATTTGGGAGCCTAATGAAGATATGGCGGAGCAACCAAATATCGAGAACAACAAAGCTAACAATATTCAGAGCATGTGTTAAGTCAACATTAATATATGGCAGTGAAACATGGCTCACTTCGGTCAGAATCAAACAGAAGCTACAAGTATTCATCAACAAGTGCTTGAGAATTATATGCAGAATATTCTGGCCGGCAAGAATTAGCAACGAAGATTTATGGATGATAACTAGAGAAGAACCTATCAACAGACAGATAAATAGGAAAAAATGGAAATGGATAGGTCATACACTAAGGAAATCAGAAAGTGATATAGCAAGAAGAGCTCTAGAGTGGAATCCACAAGGACAAAGGAGACCCGGCAGACCATACAACACATGGAGACGCACAATCGATCAAGAATTAACAGTCAACAATTATACCTGGGACGATATTAAGGAAGTAGTACTCAACAGAGAGGAATGGAGGTTCACTATCGAAGCCCTATGCTACCACGCGGAGTAATAGGAGAAAAAAAAAAAAAAAAAAAAAACACCATGACAGAATTTGAAAAATTAAAAACAGATATGCAACCAGACTGGTTCAACACGGTAACCCTTTGGTGCGGGGCTTACAAAATATTCCTTTGCTAAAAAAAAATTGCTAACAAAGAGTCACTAGCAGTCATGTAAGGAAGAACATTCGAATGAACGAGCAAATATGAATTGTTAAATCAATGGAGTATACCTTTCAACTTTTTAGATTGCAAGATTTGAATAAATTTTTACAAACTATTTCAAACATTTTCGCTTGGAAAAATTTCATAAATACAGTTAAGACAAAAAAAAATATGTATCTATATGTATCTATATGACGCATTAAAAATGAATTTAATTTCTTTGTTTTAAAAATGTTGCATGGAGTTAATGTTATATTGTTTGGTACAACTCCAGAGTTGGATACCAAGCATTGATATAGTTTTTAAACTTCATTAAACTAAATTTATTAGTTTGAGTCCTATCTTTAATGAAGTTTTTATTTAGGATTCAAATTAAAAAAAGTATATGAAAAAGAAGTAGAAGAATGTTTCCATTTTTAAATTGAACAGAGGTATCCGAATGCAAGACGTAAATACCACGTGATTACATGACTCATTAATTAAACTTCTAAAAAACTAATTCCAACTATATTTACTAATTTTTGTTTTGTTTTAACAATTAGAAGAATATGCGAGTAGGGATTTGACATGCACATATAAAAAGTTCTTCGCCTAAAATTTTTGTATATTTAGAACAGGTAAATCGATTCAAATATTTGGGCTGTTGAATTAATACACACATTGTCTAAATGGAAAATTAAAACAATGTGTATAACCAAAATATGAACTTCTGTTGAGAGAATATTTAGTAAATTAGCCTCATATAAAATCTTCTCTCATATAAAATCAAATTTTTAGTTATGTCATAATATTATGGAGAACTAAAGCTAAAATGACATCGGAAATATATTATTTTTACATAAAGCCTTATATATGGATAAATCTCGTTAAACATTCATATAAATTTTAAAGTCAGTCTGGACATACGGGGTTATACTAGACAATTTTATGTGCAAACTATCCAAATATTCAAAAACAAAGTATTTCAGAACATAGTCTATGCTCCCTGGTGTATTCGCAGTGCTGATATTCATAAAATTATAAAAGTCGAAATAAAAAAACTGCTACTAAATGTTAAAAACTGAGTGTATTAACTTAGTAGTGTAACATCGCTTTTCGCTTTCATATATCAGCCTAAACACATTTTTTATTTTTAGTGACAAAACGAAACTAATTTCAAATAATAAATCAAAAATATCTGTCCGTTTCGAGATCGGTTTGGTAGTCAGATGAAACTACTACACCAGACCGATCATCTTGGCTTGGAAATATATTCCTATCTCTACTCTAATCCTAGTCTAAACTAACAATTTGTTTACCATTTTGCCAATTTGTTTATTTGCAAGCCAAAATTTAGCTAACTATAAAAAAAATTAATGTTGTACTGGCAACCCCAATAATATAACTCTATAATCTTTCTTATTTCAACTACACTACACCAATAAATTGGTAAAATTAAATTTTTGAACTATTAAGAAAATCAAACCAAAACACCATTGCTAATGAAAAGTTAAACTATAAGGTCTTTCATTTCTTTGAATATAGAATTTTTCCTATCTTATATGCTTAAAAAGAGAGAACGGAATTTATACAAATAAAACACCATAAAATAATAATAAAAAATAAAAAAAAACAATAATATAAAAAATCCACGGAGTATAGTTTTATTGGAGAGCAAGGAACATTTTATTACTTTACAAGTACATGGGTTGTATTTGTATCTTTTCTTATATTATTTTTTTATTTTCATTTTTATTTGTTATTATGTTTTGTTCAATTCTTAAAATACTCGATATCAGTTCACCACAGTATAATAGGTCGCTCCATTCTGCAATATTCTGTTTTTAAAAAATTTTAAATGCAAAAGTTGGTATACATATTTAATATATATATATGGATATATATTATTTATATACGTATATTTAATTATGTTTGTTGGTAGGAAGAAAAACAACAATCTAAGGTTAAGAAATTAAAACACATTATAAACTTAATAAACATTTTTATGTTACAATGTATAACATAATAATATAATAAAGCATAAATGTATCTATATCATATATTCACATAACTATTTATGCTGCATTCAATAACACATTATAATTTTATTTTATTTTATTTTTTTTTTTTGAAATTATTTAGAAGTGTTGACCAGGCGGTCACTTAAGATATTTTTTTATAATAATTATAGTTGTAGAGGTGGTTGTTATTTTGTATATTAACATAAATTAATTAATTTTTTTTTTAATTTTATTTATTTAATTATTATCTATTTACAAATTATTGAAATTTGCATTGTATTTACACCTATAAATATTATTATTAAGAAATTTTTCTTACATATAAAAGACAGTGTGACATTTTTCTTACATAAAATATAATAATGTATTTATAATTCATCTTATAGGGTTATGCTCAAGTCCATCGAAATGTTTCGATGAACAAAAAATTCCAGATGTGGTATGCTAGATTCAGAGTTCCGATTCGTGCTTTGCAAAATGTCAATTTTATTTTGAATTTTTTTTTTCTGTATGATCCTGTAGTCCATCGGAATGAAAAATTAATAGAAATGAAGAAAATTTCTTACGAAACGTAAATAGTGTTGCAGACGAATGGACTTCAGTATACGAATTTTTTCGAATGCGGAATGTACTTTACTTCCGAAATACCTTTATAACTATTTTTTATTTTTGTAAAACTTAAAACAATTTACAAGTTCTGGATTGATTATTTGTCCCTTATAGAATGGTACTGTCAGTTTATCAATTTAGAACATCGTTGGGGATCTAAAAAAATGTTTTAATTTAAATTTTACAGCGATGTTGAAATCAGTTAAGCTGATTATATATAAATAACTATAAATGGACACTGTCAGATACAGATTAATACTTAGAGGAAGCACATTAAAGGTATATTACTAGACGTAAGTTTACTACAATTGATTGTGCAATAAATCATCATCCAGTATGATTAAAACACACCGCCAACGTTTATGAAAAAAATGTTAATAAAATAATCTAAAACCAGATACATTCTGTTAGTGCAAAAATAAAATTTATAAGTAAATATTTTTATTAGTAATTATGCATTGAAATTGAAATAAACTAAAAATTTAGGCCACACTAGTCAGTAAGTAATAAAGTTGGAAAAAAAAATTATTAGTTAGCCTAAGCTACACGTACTTTAATTTGAATGTGGTATCTAATTTTTCGGACTAATTTTAACAACATTAACACCACAAATGGATCTCTAGAGTTGTAACATTAAAAAGTCTCAATTAAGTGTTAATTGGTTTTCCAGAAGAAGCCTGCAACAATTCTATACATACTTATAATTAATGTTATTTAAATGGGACACAGATAAATAATTAATACATTGTATCAGGCACAATTTAATTTTTTTTTTTAATGTCGAGTGTCATCATTCCTACCAAATTTTCATATAGAATTTTTTTTTTTTTCTAATTTAAAATTTAAAATATTTGATGATTCAATATTGCTTATGGCATTCAAATTCAAATACTGAGGTATTGTTTTTAATAATAAATTGAAATACCCAACATATTCGGATTTTGAAATTTTTATCACATTCTTAAAGAAATATATTTATATTATATGTTAATGAATTATTTTTAAAAGATTTTTTTTCAATAATTCGAATGAGCACTAGTTTTTTTCAAATAATATTAATTTTTATTTAGTTAGGTTTTTGTTTTGCGGACTTATCAATTATCTGGGTTTTAACATGTTTTCGGTGTTTTTATAAATCAGTTTTATGTATGGGATTCATCTTCTCTTGATTTATTGAAAATTACTTGAAAATTAATTTGTAAAATTTCAGTTCAGTTGCAGTTTTTAAATTGTCTAATAATATCGATGCTTCAAATTTTAAACTTTGAATTTCACATGCGTGCTCGTACATATTTAAATCTTTGTTGTACTTAATAGCAAGATCAGCAGCTGCATTTTTTTACATGTACATCGCTCTCTTTTTCTAAAGATGAACCATATAGAAAGCTGATATCTTTACAAATATTTCTAAGTTGCTTATAACGCTAATCTATTTGAGACAACAGCTTGTCAAAAACATTGTACATTTGCATTTTAAACAAACTTTCGGACGTCATGCTACTTCCTTCAAACGGTGAACCATCAATTTCCATATTTTTCACTATTCTCATCGGTTTACTGCGAAATCCAAATTACTTGCTTTTATACGCAACTAATGTCGATGACAGATGATAATTAACCCAACAAGAAATTTTTATGTAAAATATTTGACGTAGTTTAGATTTGCAAATTTTATGTAAAGCGAGCGGTAAACACAATTGCGACCACCGACCACCGACTACCAACGAAATTCGGTCCGCTCAACTATTTTTCAAGAATAAAAAAAAAAATGAAGGTTTTATATTTGAATTACGTTTTTATTCTTATATTTACTTAATTTAAATAGTTTTATTTTTTTTGGATTGGAGTAGGGCCTTAACTTTTTTTTGTGTTTTGTGAAGTCTTTAAAATTTACACAAAGGTTTTCTGATATGATCTCTGATCAGCAGGTTTTCTGAACATAATATCTGATTTTGTTGCAAACAATTAAATTTAATAATTCATTCTAAGAAAATATGTCTTATGAAATAACCCTTTCAGACAAAAGAAAAAAATTTCATTCCGATTGGGTTTACACAATTAGAATTTAACACGCAACCAGTGTATACTTACTGATGTGCTATTTTTAGACAACTAAACAAAAGATGGTCCATGTTTTTGTATTTTAAATCGAAATATTAATTATTATGCACTATAGTAGAATTTCGTCATATATAAAAATTGAGAGCACGTCATATGCCTATAACTCATTTGCCTGTAGTATCATTGCCTGTTTTCATGCAACTTCCCTCCATTTTCATTTGCCTGTATTTTCATTTGCCTTTTTTTTCATTTGCCTGCTTTTTATTTGACTGGATATGATAAGTATTCATAATAAAAATGTTATGTAGTTTTTATCAATCAACGGATATCAGAACTACATCTTCTACGTGGTGACTGGATGAAAGTGAAAAGTCCAAGAAATTAAGCAGCCTCAAACAAAAATAACTTATCCTTAGTACAATGGCTCTAAACCACGGTGCAAACAAGAGGTCCGGCGTCCCAAGTGTCGGGACTGAGAACCTTGATTTTTTTTGTCATCAGTACAAGGACCTTTAAATGTAATAAAGTCAATAGATTCGGAATCCCAGGAAGTGGGGCCTAAACTCTATATAATGTATTTAAATTGTATTTTTTGAAAAAAAAACTATTAATTAATTATTATAAATATAATTTTTAAAAATTTTTCGGATTGGTCCGTCGGTCCAGAAGTCGGGACCAAAGACCTTGAACAAAAAAAAATTGTTTTATACTTAAATTGATACGTAATGAACATTATTAAATTAATAAATTTGGGATAATATCATTTAGTCCTTGTTTGAGCAGGTTCTGAATTAGGTGAGATTCTTGAGTTGGATTCAAAATCACAGTTATACGCCTTTTACAAATATTTATATAAATTCTTTTCATGCGTAGCCGCTGTTGGATACGAAACAGACGAAACTCCTTTTTCCAGAATTAAAAAAAAAAAAAAATTCAAGGTTTTTGGTCCCGGCACTTGGGACGCCGGAGCTCTTTACATCATGCTTGTAAGCTATTGTAGTAAAGACAAGTTAAAAAAATACCAAACATTTTTTTTTTAGGGCTTTGTAAGATGGTATCCGGAACTCTTTTTGATGGAGGGTGCTCAATTTCTTGAAATTGCGCTTTCCACCAGTCACAACCTAGAAGATGTAGTTCTGATTCTAGTTGATTGATAAAAACTTGAAATTTTTACTATGAATATATATCCAGTCAAATTAAAAGCAGGCAAATCAAATGCAGGCAAATGAAAAAACAGGCAAATGAAATCAAATGAAATACAGGCATGCGATAGTAATCCATAAAAATTGCTTAAGGTTGGGCTTGGAATAAAGAAAAAAAATAAAAAAATTTTGAAAACTTTTTTTTTGTAAAAATACAGTTTTTTAAGAACTACTTATCAATTGATATGAAATACAAAATTGACCAAAATTAAAATTAAGTAATTGTGAAAAATATTGCGAAGTTTTTAATATAAAACAAATTTTTATAACAATTAATATATTACAGAGATCAATAGCGGAATAAACTTAAAAAATTCTATTAAAACAGAGTATAGAGGTATCGTTAAAATGTTTTGAAAAAATAAGAAACATTTATGTGCAAAGCTTCTCTACAAATTGTAACAAGTATAAAAAAAATTTCGTTATCGAATACTTAATTACATTTTATTAATATGATTTTGCCTTAGTTATTGTCATTTAAAAAATGCTGTTTTCATTTTTAAATTATTTAAGGAGCAAAAAGTTTAAAATTTTAAAGATGTATGAAAAAGAAATATAATATTACTATTTGAATTTTAGAACAATAATTAGATATACAATACAATATTTTTTTTGCATCATCATACTTTATTTATTTTTATTTCGTATCATTTTGCATCATCATACTTTATTTATTTTTATTTTGTGTCATTCATTGGAATCTATATACCCAAAATCCAGTTTTTATAAAATGTATTTTAGTACTAAATGTCGCTCTGTATAAAATCTTATTTATTTTAAGATTTGTATAGCTGGTAAAAAGTATATGATATTGCCGAAATTCGACCAATGCACACTAAACCTACAAAAAAAAAAAATGAGTTAGTAAACATAGCATAATTAACTTTAAATATTAGTTGCCAAATTGAATAGACAAATTTTTCTATTAAGGAAGTATACAAAATATTTTAAGTGTCAGTCTACCTATATAGAGTCTAAATATACACGAAATCCAATACATTTCCAGTAAATATGCAGTAAATATCCGCGATAACATTAAATAGCCATAAATCGTAATAGACTTCCACGATTTGACTCACAATATCTCAAGATAAAAATGAATACAAAATTATAAACCATGCCAACTCAAACTAAACAAATTACAAACAAATTTAATTTTACGCCAACAATTCGATTTTTAAATTTGCATCAGGGCTAAAATTGGAACAAGTCTTACAATAGGTTTATATACTTTTTTCCATTCAAATTCAAAAAATTTTCAAACAAATTAAACAATTTTTCATTCATTTTCAACATTTTGTCAAGCAATTTGTTCGAAGAAATATTGAATTTGATTAAAAAAAGTTTAATTTATTTGAAAAAATGTTGAATTTGAATGAAAAAAAGTAATTACAAAACTTATTCTAAAAACTATGAATATAAAATCTAAAACATTACGAACATAATTTAACGGATATTAGATCATCTCTAATTCACTGTTTGTTATAGTAACATCAAAAAGAGTAGACCGAATTGGTTTGAAACGTATTCGACTCGTTCGAATAGTGACTAGTGAGTTGGTGTTATTCACAACGTTGTTGTAAAATAAGTAAAATTTATTTGTCAGCGGTAAATAGTTTTCTCCCGTCAACTGTCACTAGGGTTAGTAATAAATATTTAGCAAAAAGAAAATAAGAAAAACAAAATTCTGTACTTAATATTATCTAATAGTGACATACTATCATAAGATTTAAATAAGATATACATTGCCAAATTAAATTATAAAAAGAAAAAACAACCAATTATTTTCTAAAATCCATCATTATTCAAAATTGTTCTTGGTTTGTAGTTTTTTTTTTAATAAAATAAAAATGAAAATTTTCACTTTAAATAAAAAGAGACTGACATTCGATATGCATATTTGATAATAATAATTCAAATAAAATTATCAAAATTATTAGACGCACTAAAACAATGATGAATGCTAAATTTGTATAAAGCTAGTCTTAAAAAATACCAATGAGCTTCCACAGCGTTACATTTTCGAAAGTAACGTTTTCAGCAATATTTAATTTACATAATCGAATGAATTATTTGACTTGCAATTGAACAGACATTAATAATTTTTGGTAAAATAAAAAGTCCAAACATTCAACTCCATTTAATATAATTATTTTATTCAAAATTAAATATTTATTTTAATTAAATTAAATTAAATATTTGAATTAAAATTTAATTAAAATTAAAATAATAAATTAAATAAAAATTTAAAACAAAAACAAAAACAATTATTATTATATTGACTCCTCCCCCTAAATACATAATATTAATTTTATGCCATCAAACTCTATTTTTTTAATTTCTAAGCTCCCACTTTTAATAATATTCCTAGGTACATACTTCAAAATTATGTTATACATAATATATTTTATTTTTTTATTATAAAAACATTTCTAAATTATTCACTAACTATGCAATTATAACATCAATCTCCAATACTAATTTTAATTGCATATAAATTAATATTATGCATAATTTTCGATTCTTAAATTGCATAGAATTAAAAATCTACATATCTATGGTTATAATTATGTATTCATATACATATACAAAATCCAAAAAAAAAAAAAAAAAAACGAACAAACAAAACAACAATAAAAATAATTAAAATTAAAATTTACATACATATTTTTACGAGATATAAAATTCAGTTTAAAATACACACATCCTTATCGGCGAATACTTTTGCAAAAACAAAAACAATCCAGGTAAGCTGTATCCGAATGCATTCATACCTTTATTTTTTAATTGTTGTTTTTTTTTAAGTATATTATATACCTATATATAAATTGCTATTCATTTCTTTACTTTTTCTTTATTTTTACATTTAATTTATAAGATTTTATTTTTTTATTATTATTATTTTATTAGTTTTATTTTCTTTACTTTACTCCTTCCTTGTACACAAAACAAATTTCTATAATATTAAAATAAAAAAAAAACAACAACAAAATTTCATAATAAATTGCGGGTGTGTATCAGTATTAGTTATAATATTTAGTATATTTGTGTAAAAGTGTTAGTGATATTTAGTAATTAATTTTCGCGCATAGCCAAGAAATTAAAAGAAAATGCGTTAACAAAATATATTGTAACAAATAACAAAAACAATAAAAAAATTACAAAAATCAAAAATAAAAAGAATGCCTACAAAAAGCATAATGGAGAAAAAAATGTGATACGAACAAAAAAAAAAATTGAGACAGAAGACATATATTTTGAAAAATAAAAAGAGACAAGAATAAAGAATATATTTTTTTCCTTTTAAAATATAAAAAAAAAATTTAAATAAAAAAAAAAAAATATTTTTTTTTATTATTATTCCCTTTTTTACAGTCACTTTTGTACTGTAAACATAATTCAATGTAGTTTTCATATTATACATTTAACAGAAAATGAGAGAGAATGAAAGAAAGAGAATAATAATAATGTAGATTGAATTGAATGAGAGAAAATTATATTCTGAATTCTGATGCTCAAATCGGTTTGATAATAACAAAATGTTAGCTTATCATATCATCATCAAAATTCACAAGTACTCTACTTAAGGATTTGTTTAGAGTGACGAACTAAATAGAAATGGAAAATAATAAATTTCTGCATAACATTTTTTCTCATTTTCTATTTTCTTTTTTAATTTTCAAGAGTGTTGTAATTTCATTGAGTGAAGTTTAGATGTGTGGTCTTTAGAGAGTAAATAATATAATATAAATGCAGCACCTGTATTGTTTGGATTGTAGTTGTAAATATTTTGTATTTTCTATAATAATAATTGATAATTAATAATTTTATTTTATGAAGTGAGAAATTATTCTTTTTTGTAGTCTGTACAATTTGTCGTCATATATTTGACTGATACTTTGATATTTCGATCAAATATTTAGATGAGACTGAAATTGAATAAAGATTTTTGTATAGGAATTGTAGGCTGATCTGATGATGAAAACCGCGTGCAGTTTTTAAACAAAATATGAAATGCAGTAATTTAAAATTGTATAACAAAAGAGATGAAAAAAAATTTATTATTATTTATTGTTAGCAAAAGAGAATTAACTAATTTCGTGAAAGGCAAATATTATTAACCTACCATTAGAGAAGAGTGAAGCTTCAAATGTTGTTTTTTCCTTGTAATTTTTCAGCAAAGTAATATGTTTGAACCAATAAATGATGTGAAACGTATGATAAAGAATTAATTGTAATAAAAAAAAATATTTTAATTTTATTTATTATTATATATTACAAAATAAATAAATTAAATTTCCCCTGAAAATTGTTAATTAGAGAAAGTTGAATTATTTTTAGTTTATTTTTTAAATTATTATATTATTATTGTAATAAAGTGTATAAATGCATATTGAGTATGAATATGTAGGTATTATGTACTTTAAAAATTATATATACAATCAAAAATTGATTTATTATGTTTTGATTTATTATATTTTATGATACTAATAATTAAAATAATTAACGAAAAAATATATTTTTTATTTTAAAAATATGCACTTTAATTAATTTATAACGTAATATAAATTAAACGGTTGTATGCATTAGTTATTTGTTTAAATTTAGATGCTAGTACTAATTCTTTTGTTTTATCTAAAGCTCTTCTTTTTTTTTTGTTAATTATATTTGAACAAAAATATGACTTTAAATATCACTAAGTAATGTGGACTAGAAAATAAATTTGTGTAATTATAAATTTAATTAGAAATTATTAAAATTTCCATAGCATTTTAAATATGCATTAGAAATATTGAAAAACTAATTTTGGTTCTTTATGGATTCGAATATTTTTAATAGTAAAAAATAATTAAATTAGAGTAAATTTTTAAAATAGTTGTAGGAGTTAGACAATTGAATTGTGGAAGCTAATAAAATAATATTAATTATTAACATTTTTTATACGCAAAAAATATTTGAAAAACTAATTTATTATTTATGATATTAACTATAGATAAATAAAATTAAAATATTGTATATTAGATACTGTTCTATATTTCGTATATTACGGTGAATACGCCAATTGATATCACAAATATTACAGTCAATTTTAACAATTGTAAAGACAACTTGAAGTTGATTTGGTTTTGTAGCTATACATATAACTGTATTCGCCCGGATAAAAATAAGCATACCTTTTAGAACTTCCTTCTCAATTCGTACTCTATAATAAGCTAAGTTAACAGTTGTTAATACCGTACATATATTAATATTTTAATAAATGCCTATACATTATGTATAGTGATTATATGAGATCTGATTACAAAACAGAAGTTCCCGGGCTCAAATACCACTTCAAATACCGACTTCTGAGCGTATGAAATGCATGTTGAATTGAAATTTTACAAAATTTGTAATTAGTAAACATTTATAGTAGCCCTAGTACTTAAAGTACGAAAAGGACAATTTACCTAATTTACTCACAAGCATATAAACATGCATATAATATTTTCTTGATAGAAAGTTGAATTCAGACCATTGTCACAAATTCTGATCAAAGAGACATTATTTATCTATTCTGATTATGAGACATTATTTATATGTTAAAAATGTCCATTTATCAATACACAAAATTTTGATTGATAAGTGATTTTATTTTATCTTACCCTGTATACGATTTGAGTTCTATATACATAAATCTAAGCTAATATATAACCCTGAGTCTAAAGTTTCCGTCTTATGACACCACGGATGGTATTTCAGCATAATGATGATAATGAAGTTTATGGGACTGACATTAAAAATACATATTTTTACGTTTTGTTTATTTGTTTGGAACTCTTTAAGCATTACTTGATCTATCGAATAAATTTCTTCAGTTCATTCTGTATATGTAATATAAATCAAAATTAATCAAAAACCGAAAAAATTATATTTAAGCAGTTTTTCCATAATATGAAAAATTTCGGCTTTAATTCATTTATTTAAAATAAGAAGGGTTTATTTTCATTTTTTTTGTTGTTGTTATTGGCAATAACTTACATACAATTACATTTTCATGCAATTACATTTTCGTGCTTAGGTAGGCACTGTAGATACTACAAATGCTTTCCGAGGTATTTTTTTATAAAATTTCTGTTATATCATCAACTCATTAAATGTGGAGTACTATTACTATTGTCACGAGTTAGACCGCTTTTTAAGTAACGGAGTTCTATGTTATCTAATTTGTGGGCAAATTACACTCTAAAGTATTTTTTGTCATTTATTATAAAATAAATTATAAAAAAGAGTCGTTGGTCTAGTACCATTTGTCATATATTCAAATGACAATGTCTAGTACCCTATATGTCTAGTACATATATTTCAATAACAATGGGTACTATAGAGCAGGTCGACAAATCGATAAAGTACTAGGTGCAACATTTGGAATAATAATGATTAAAAAACCTATTTGCACTAAAATCAAGGTTGTGCGTCAATTTGTTAAAGAATACAATGCCGAACTAAAAATTTGCTACAACAAAATGTTGAAGAAAAATGCTGAATGCAAAAAATGTTGAGACAAAAAAGTTGAAAAAGAAAAATGTCTAATAGGGGAAAATGTTGAAAAATAAAATGTCAAAAAAAATATTAAAAAATTTGAGGAGTTATGTCCTAGAACCTACGATACCCTTGATTCAACTTCCACTTGGCAACCCACCCCTGCCTCTTTATGTAAGATTGGGAGCCTCAAAGTAGCAAAAAGGTTGCAAAATCCCGACAGGAGATATATAGCGTGGTTTAGAAGAGCCGACTAGGTCCTCAAACACCTCGGACATTTTCACTAACGTATCCCTTACGGCTCTAGCCAAGGGGAGTGGAATTTTCTTTAAAAAAAAACAACTTGAACTTCAGTTGTCCTCTTACCAAACACAGCGGAGTCTTCCAGGCTGAAGTATTTGCCATAAACGCAGCAGTGAATATAATAAAAGAGCAAAGATATTCTAACAAAGTTATTAGAATCTTTAGTGACAGTCAGGCTGCCGTAAAAGCTCTTGAAAGAAACTTCATCAAATCTAGATTGGTGGGCGAATGGTCGGAAGCCCTAAACGTCAAAGGTCTCCGAAATCAGGTACAACTGATCTGGATACCGGGTCGTAGTGGCTTGACTGGAAATGAGAGAGCTGAAGAACTATTCAGATCATCGGCGGGCAACATTTATGGACCGGAGCCGGCAGTTTGTAATATTAAGCTATTGATATAAAATACCCTGAAGAGGGAAAAAAACACTCTTTGGGAGCGTATTGAAGGCCACAGAGTCTCCAAAATATATGCACCAAGAATAAACACAAAAATAACCAAATTCTTTCTAACTCTTAATAGAGCAGACTGTAGGAAGATAATGGGCGTACTTACTGGACATAGCCATATGAATAAGCAAATGTGTAGACTAACACTAAGTGACGATCCAACCTGAAGACGCTGTCTGGAAGAGGAAGAAACCTCCACACATGTTCTAGGAGAGTGCCTAGCTCTTTCAAGGCTGAGACACAGGCTGTTGGAACCGCATTTCACAACCTCAAAAATTTTCTGCAGAATAAAACCCTCAAACCTATTGGTCTTTATCAAAAGGAGAAGGAGGAGGTGAAGGAGGGCATAAAAACTAGCTTTAAAATATACTAAGTACTACCAATAAAAAAAAATGTCAAAAATTGTAATTCGACATTTTTTTTCAAGAACCGGTTTTTAAACATTTTTTGTTATTCGACATTTTTTTTTAACTTACAGTTTTTTCGACAAAAATATCACTGTACCTATCTTCTTTATCTCATAGGATCCGTATATCTCAATCTTCTTCAAGGTTTTCATCGTCGTCGTTCATAACCTATGTATAAATATTTTTTTTAATTATCTGAGGCAGTGTCCATGATTCTGAATCATCAAATAAAACAAATGGATAATTTAAGAGAGTGATATTAAGGGTTATTCCTTTTGTCTAACATTGATTTTTATATCAATTGTGGAATTAACTTTGATTTCTGATTACATATTCTTGAAAATAATGCCAAATTTGCTATCCTTACAAATTATAAATTTTAATATATAACTGAAATTACGCTCTATCAACTGATATAAAGTAGAGTGACTATTCTGCTATCAAGACCATAAAATATCAGTATTATGGATAAATTATTAAGGATTGTTAAAAATTTAATACGAAAACTTCTATTACAGTGCAATCAATATTAGTGAATCCTATATATGACTTAACCCTACTGTTTTAAAATTCATTATAATATTTAAAAATAGCCAGGGATAAAATTCTCCTTGAATCGATAAATTTGGAAAAAGATTAGAATAACACAACACAATTTTTTTTCTAATTCTTTAAAAAATAATATTATAAGTTTAATAATAATATTGATATACCTACTACATATAAATACAATAGATATAACAAGACAATTTAAAATTTCCTAACTATCAACTAAAATAATTTTCATTTTACCGTTACATATTTACATATTTAATAATATATACTCAACGACTAGGTATTCTAATATTGTATAAACAAACTAATTTATACCAATAGTACATAGATATCATCAAAAATTAATTAAATTTAATTAATAATCTAACTAAACTGTATTTCAATATATGTATATATTATATATATATATATAAATAATAAGAAGAAGAAAAAGGAAAAGAAAGTATGTAATTTATAAGTAAAAACAAAAAATAACAACTAATCAGTGTATATACTGCCTACATATGTATGTACATACATATATTAAGATTTTTGCAATGTAAAATATACTAATAAAATATTAGTATCAAGTTATATATAATTTGTTAATATTAACAGTAAATAACTTATAGAATATTATATATGAATATTTAAAAAATAAAAACTGCACGAAATATTGCGACACTTATTTTTATATTCTCTCTCCCTCATCACATCATCATCATCGTTATTATATTTATATTATTACTACGACAAAAAATTAATTTCTTTCCTAATTAATAAAATTATAAAAAAAAAACAGAAAAAATCTGAATTAAAAATAATAACATTTACTATATACATACCTTACATTGTTACATACCTACCCATATCTCCCCATCATAAGAATAATATACTTAATAAAACACATATTTTTACATTTGTATTTGTGAGTGCATGCATGCTTCTATTTCTATTCTCTATACACAATATTTATATATATATATTTTACGAAATAAAACGAACGCATGTTAAAAAAATTGTACAAATACAAAATATTATACGAAAATAATAATAAAAAAAAATAATCATAAATACCTAGCTACCACCTACCACCTAATAATAAGAAGAAAATTTACATTCCAAAAAATTATTCACAATGTAACAAAAATAATAAAATAAGAAAAGAAATTAAAGAGAGGCAGCAGCAGTCATTTCATTTAATTTTACAGAAATAGAGAAAGAACAATTAATTATTATTTGATAATAAAAAAATAAAAACAAAAACAACAACAATCAACAACAAAAACTAATTACTCCACTTTCTCTCAACATTTCTTTCCATTTCTCTTTCTTTTTCTCTCTTTCTCAAAATTAAACAGCTACTTTAACTTTACCACTTTACTATAGAAAAAGAATTGCGAAATATTTATAAGCATTCTGTTCTGTGATGTTTGTGTGTGTATTCAATTGTTATGTTATGTGTTAAGTATATATGTTAAAATATGAATAGAAAAATGTTATAGTATAAATGTTAATGTTAACTATAATATAAATAAACAGTCGAATAAATTTATAATAACAAAATGTTATTTTTTCTTTTTATATTAACTGTAATAGTTAATGTTATTGTTGTTATTTTCTTTCGTTAATATTTTGTCGAAAATTTTTCTTTACTGTTTTTGTAGTTGTTTTGTTGTTACCGTATCTGAAAATAATATTGGCGCCCTCTCATTTTTGCATTAAAAATTATTTATTTATTTTAATTTTTCTTTTTTTTTTTCTTTTTATTTAATTTTATTTTTTAATTATTACTTGTATGTATTTGAATTTAATATATTATAATGTGTATATCCATATATGCAAACACACATCCATATTTAAAGATACATTTACATTTTTCATATTAATAATATATTATTTTTATGCATTGAGAAGAAATGAATCAATTTTATATGAAAATAAAGAAAACAAAAATAAATAAAAAAAATATAAAAAGAAAAGAAAAACAACGTGCTGTTCACTATGCTATCGTCCTATATATTTATAAATAAATTATATATATATATATATATAAATATATATATATAAAATACATTGTATTATTTATTATTTGTGCCTTGTGCTGAAAAATATTATAATGTTTTGTTGTATGTTGTGTGTATGATGTTGTGTAGAAACATTAAAAAATATTCGAATATCTATCAGTCAGTTAACAACGCCAATTGCAATAGGACAGATATCGGTTATTTTAATTTTTTTTTTATATATTATAATATTTATTAATTAAATATATTGTGTTAATATGTATTTCATTAATAAAATTTAAAAAAAAAAAAATGAGAATATTAATAATTAATTAAAAGGATACTACTACTATTTAAAAAAATATTAATTAATAAATAAATAAATAAAGAAAAAAAAAATAACAAAGAATTTAAATTATAAAAAATAACGAAATAAATATTTTAAATATGTACATTAATTATGTAATAATAATTAGTTAATTAATTAATATAAATAATTAATATAATTCATTAATTAATAAAATTAATTATTAATTAGTAAAAATTTAAAAATTGAAATTTTAATAAGAATATTTAATAGCTAATTATTGATAATTAACAAAAAAAAATAATTAATTATGTATACATATTAGAACTGTGTATATGAGTATATGAAAAAATTCAAAAAATCTGTAATTAAATAAAATAACATTTAAATAATAATAATATTTTGCAAATATTACCAAAATTAAATACTTATAATATTGTTTTTTTATTTTTTGTACAATTAATTAAAATCAGTTCATTAACGTATTACTAATTAATAAAACCAATTTTAAGTTTATAAAATATACAAAATAATTTTGCATATCTAATTAATTACCTAAATGTTTTTTTTTTTTCATATTTACAACAAATATATTACGTTATAATACTTTATTTTTACATTTTAATATCAATGAAAGGTGTTTAATTTATTACAAATAATTAATATTCTAATTAATTTAAAAAAAATTCATTGCTTAATTACTATGTACAACAATATTATTGTTAACTAATAAATAAATATTAAAAGTTTTTGTTTAAAACAATTAAAGAAGTGAACTTGTTTATATGTTTTTTATAAATTTAATTTAATAATTAAAACAAAAAAAAAAAATAAATAAAAAACAATAGAAATTAAAACAAAAAAAAAAATAAAGAAAAAGGAACAAGTGAGTTGAACAAATATAACAAATTTATACTTTGTTGTTTTGTGTTTATAAAATTAATATTAAAATATTCAATTAGAAAAGAAATTTACTTATTAAAAATATTATTTAAAAATCATTTTTAATATAAAAATTAAAATTAAAAATTTTTAATTTAACTAATTTTTTTTATGAATTGTTTCAATAAATTTGAATATTGATAAAATATAAAAATAAAATATTAAAATTATTTATTGCTAATATTCAAACCAAATTAATGGATTTTTAAACAAAACAGTATATTTAAAAGATTAATGAAATTTTATTATGTTTAAAAAATTCTCAAAGGTAGAGTAAATTAATTTAAATATTACATAAATTAGTTAATTATATTGTAAAATATTTTAATTACATTAAATATACAGGATATTCGAGAATTAGTGAATTATTTATTAAAATTTTCGGAGATATTGAATTACAATTTTCTATTCTCTGCTAACTAATAATTACATATATTTTTTACGTTTTTGTTGCTTTATTTTGATTAGATTTTAAAATTGATCTATTTGTTTTTGGACGTAGTATAACGAATTGAAATTTTTTAAAGGAATAGTACTTAAATATGTCTCTCTATGAAAAATTTAAATTTGTTTGACAGCTTGTTTCCTAATTTAAGTGTTAACTAATTAAAAAAGTGATTTCCGTGCTATTAACTAAATCAAAAATTATTAATTTTTAGAGTTTCGTTTATTAGCTAAAGAGCTAACTAAATAGATTTTGCTATAATAAGTTTCTGTCACATTAAGTATTGGTTACAAAATGTCAAATTACATTATGTGTCTAATTAATGAGATTAACTAATTCTATTTGTGAAATATATATAAATTTCAATTTGAATTGACTAATTTAAAATTTTCCTGGTTTGTGTCTTGGAATTAGCAAACTTGCGATATTTCTAATTGATGACGTTCAATTCTAATTGAAAATATATAAATTAAAGATAAAATTAATTTTTTGTTTTAAATAAATTTATATATTTTTTATTGATAATTTAAAATTTTCAGATCAGTTTATTACCAATTAAAAATTGTCAAAGAAATGTTCATTTTGTGTCTACTTAATTAGAATAAGAATTAATGTTTGATTAGATACACACATTCTTAATTTCAAGTTTAATAGAGTTTGAAAAACTAAAATTAATGTAGGTACATATGCGTATTATATATATTATATATAAAAATTTTAATTTCGATTTAATTATAGCTTAAAAAACTAAATTCAAAATACGACCTAATCATATTAATCTGACGTAATGATAATATGACGCACTTTGATTTTAATTAAATGCTTTTAGCTAGCATTTGGATATTAAATCGAAAAATTTTTCTTTGAAAATAAAATTTTTTTTTCCGATTAACCCTAATCCGTCATAGGGTGCTAAATTGAATTTCTGTATTATAAATTAAAATACAAGTATACTTATTACAAGTAGACTACAAGTATAAAATCATTGTAATGTGGAAATATTTAGTTTTATTTATTTATTTATTTATTTTAACAGTTGATCCTACAGATAAATCTGTAGGCCAACTTTATAGGTCCTTTTCCCTTTCGAAATGTGGGCCTTTTTTTTTTTTTTTTTTTATTAAACTATATTAATTATTTGGTATATATTTTTTGAATATTATATATTTATATTATTTTTTTTATTAGTTATATTATATCTTTATTAATTATTAAATTATATTTGAACCGATGTGGTTGTATAGAAAATTATATTTTCAGTAATTTTCACCATTTGAA
Source organism: Argyra leucocephala (assembly GCA_963942445.1). Classification (NCBI taxonomy): domain Eukaryota; kingdom Metazoa; phylum Arthropoda; class Insecta; order Diptera; family Dolichopodidae; genus Argyra; species Argyra leucocephala. Next base: position 56,126,246 of record OZ012681.1, read on the forward strand.
AATTTTTTCGATTCTCACGAGGTTTGAACCCGTGCTCCTTCGGTCGTTACATTACTACACTCGAGTGCTTTACCACTCGGCTACCGAGGCCACTTATTTTTATTTATATTTACATTTATTACAATTAAAATTATAACAAATTTATTTATAAACTCTAGCTACTTGGGCTATCGGCTTAATGTGGAAATAGTATTTGATGATAATACGAATTTTTCACATTTTTAAATTTTTTTTAAAATGAAACAAATATTAATATTTTACTATATTTAATAGTAAGTTTAATTCTTAAGTATAAAAATATTAATCAATATCAATTTTCAGAAATATTGTTTAGAATTTTTTATTGTAAAAAAAAAACCTTAATATGATACTTTAAGTAAATTTTATTTTTTATTTTTATTCTATAAACAATAAGATAATTAATATAAACAATGTATTCTAAAGCAAGATTCGTATGTTAAATTCCAGTGATTTACAATGTTTTAGTTTACGTTCGTATGACTATTCCTTTTTAAAAAATTCAGGCGCAAAATTACTTGGATTAATCTTAAATTTAAGTCGGTTATTGTGTATTTCTATGTTATATTTTTTATGATTTATAATCTTTAACGAGGGCACATTTTCGATTAATCTTTGTATTATATTTGTTCAATCAGCTTGATGCTATATTTTATTTTCATATAATTTTTAACCGTTTCTACATTACATAATATATGACTTGTAATTCACAATTTTCTTATTCGTTAATAAAATGGATTAAAAAATAAAAACTAATATTATTAATTCTCGAATATCCTGTATATATATATATGTTATTAATAGAATCATTATTATTAATTGTGTTAAAAATATTTTTTTGGGGTAATTAAATATATTTATTTTATTATTTTTAATTATTGAAAATATTATGATTTAAAAAGGTATCTGTATTAAAATGTACATCTGGAATAATTTTAAAAAATTGGCATTTTTACATTTGAAATATTTAATATTATATTATATAAATATCTTGTAGACTTTAGGTGAAACATTTTTAATAAACAAAGTTAAAAACTCTAGGTCTGTCTCACTGAGTTTAATTAATCTAAAAAATATTTTCATACATTTCGTGTATTACACTATCATCAGTAAATATCAGAGTCTTCTGATCCATCATCAGATCATTATATTAATTAAATTTAGCCAAATATAGGTACCTAGAGTTTTTAATTTTTATTATTCAAATTTTTAATTGTGCAAACTTAATATATAATTTTATAATGTCCTTAATTTAATTTTAAAATATTGTTTATCTTAAAAAGAATAAAACTAACAATTTTTGTTATTTTTTATTACAGTTATTACTTTTATTCATGTTTTTTTTAACATAACAGTTTTACCGGTTAAAATTTTAAATATTTATTTTACCGGCTAATTAACAATAATTTTTTTTTTATTTATATTCACATTTATTACAATTAAAATTACAAAAAAATCATTTTTTTAAGCTCTAACTGTTATCGGATTAAACTAAAAATTAAATTTTAATTTTTGTTCTAATTAGTTAATTATTGTTGGTAGTTATTCATAAATATAAGCTATATAACCAAATATTCTGGCTTGCTAATACAAATCAATTTCGAATTAAAATATACTTTTATGAAACTATTTTCGAGTTTATTTTATTTTGATTAATATTTTGCTGAAAGTCGATTGTTTATTCAAAATCAAACTTTAAAATTCTACAACAGTTGTTTATAAAATCAAAAAATCTAGGCCTTTGTTATGATGGGTTTAACTTGACGATTATACTTGAAAATTACGTTTTTTTTTTGATAATATAAAAATTAGTTTGAAAACTATTATTTGATTGGATTTATAATCAATTATTTTATTTTAAATTTGTGGCAACTTTTAGGTACAATGTTAATTAAAATTGTGTTCTAGAATTAGTACATAATTATATCCCTATTTTATTTTATTAATTTCTGATTAACGGTGGTGGTGTTTTACAATCAATTTCATCAAGCACAATCAATTTCATCTAGTAGTAGATGCCTGATGTACCTGCTTCTAAGTACTAATCTGACTTTATAAAAAAATAAGTATAATATTATTGTACAATATTAATGTATGGCGTATAAATACTTATTCTATAATAATTAATATAACATACCGCGTAACTATAATATATGGACTTCGATTTTATTTTTCAATACATTATAAATACCGATTAAAAAATAACAGTAAACATATATTTTATTCATCAGTTGCATAGTTAGTACAAAAAAATAACTGTTACATGAAATTCTTTGCAACAAAACCTTCTTAAATAGCTGAGTTTAATTTATATTATATATTGATTATCAATAATACTGAACTAAATCTCTGACGTGTAATGTAAAAAATAAAATCCAAATTGCATTAAAACATTATAACTTTTATTAAAACATCATAATTTTCATTAAAACATGCGAACCCGCATATTTCTAACAAAAAAATCAACGCAGTAGTCAGTAATGATATATTAATGTTAAACAATGTGGTGTGATTGTATTTTCAAGAAAAAAAACAAATATTTAATATTTTGATTATCTATTACAAAAATATAAAATTAAAAATGAAATCAAAATTAAGTTAACCCTATTATGCCTAAGTGGTTGAAAAAACCCATTTTATCTATTGTGAATACTATTTTGTTTAAACCATTTATAATACAAACAATATAATATTACAATATTACGGTTAAAATACATTAACTCCAATACCCATCTATTTTTATTACATTTTAACAATAAAACTTGACATAGTTCCCATCAGTTCGAAAATTATTATTAATTATTTTATCAGTTATATATTTTACCGTTAGGCATTTTATCAGCCCAATAATAATTTTCGAACAATTCTAAATGGCTGGTTTTTTAGAATTAAATAAATATTATTTATTTTCGATTCTTTAGAAAAATTTACTCAATTCTATGTAATAATTGTTTTCTATTATCAATATTCTATTAATCGACTCATATTGGTCGTAAGTTCTTATGTAAATATAAGGTTTCAAAAAACAGATTGTAGGTAGTATTATGGCCTTAATAATTACTTTACCGTCTATATTCATACAAATAGAATTTTATTGTATAATTTCAACTAAACTGAATTTCTAAAATTTCGTTAGAATAGACTTCTATATTATCTGTAATGCTTAAAATGGTATCTATTTTAAACATTACAGATATAGCCTGACATATATTCAATATAGAGATTTAACGAGGCTTGTATTTAAAATGAACTGAAACTATAGCTATACGTTTCTAAATTCTTAAAACAACGTTTTAAACAACTTAACCTTGAATTGACTTTACGGTCTGTCATAAGAGTTACAAATAATATATGTTAATATTATCATTAGGTATTAATTAAAATGTTCCAAATCCGTTTTAGAGGATCGACATGGTGATACATAAATTAAAAATGTATACTTACTTTAAAAGAACACTGTTAATTTTAAATATTTCTTTTAGGAAATCTTAAAGGACCAAAAATGAGGTTTAACTTTAGTAATTTATAAATTTTTATTAGTTAATACGGACAACCTCTTTAATATACTTTTGTCATAACCTACAGTAATCAAGTAAAACTAAATTTATATAACAAAATAATAATATTTAAAGATATTATTAGAAAAAATAAAGTAAATTTATTAAATAATTTATTTATTAGAAATAAATAAAAAAAATGGGAAGAAATCGGATTAGGCTCATATTATTGTATCTCGAGTCGTAGGAGGCGCAGTTTAATTTTAAATGCATTCATCTTTCCAATACCAAATTAGTGTATTAAATAAAAAATCGATTTTTATCTATACGAAAATTTTTTACTCTGGCCAATTTTCATATCAGGAATTTCTATAAATCTTTAACAGTGAAAATAGTCGAATATTTTCCTTCTAATTTTACTGACCAGTCGAGTACAAAACACTGAAGAAGTTTGCAAGTAGTAGACGAAATACGCGTATCTGTCTGATAAGCATATCAGTAAAATTAAAAGGAAAATATTCGACTATTTTCACTATTGTAATCAGTCTTTTCCGCCCTAATCTGACAATGGTTACAGGAAAAGTGATGATGAATCAGTCTTTTATTTTACTTATTTTATCACTATTTCTAATTAACTTGCGACTATTTCAAATATAAATTAACCAATTTTTAAATTGTAAAAACTTATACAAATTACACACATGGACATGATTTAGTTGGCCAGCATGATCGAATTTACCACATTGTAATTTAACATTATATTTTTGTTCACTACTACTGCATCCACAAAATACAAACGAATTGAGTAGTATGGGAATATGAACTTGAATATAATCCGGTAAAAATATTTATTCAATATTGTATGTACTGCATGTGAAATATAAATGGTTTCGAAAGGAAACACGCGAATTTTCAAATCTTGTCTCTTGTGTTTTTTTGTATTTTGTTTTTTTAAATTAGTATAAAAGGATTATGAAAATATTTTGTGACGAATTTTATTCTTCAAAAATAATTTTTTTATCTTTAATGTATATATATATATATACAGACTTTATATAGGTAAAAAACTTAAACATGATTGACTAATCAACTTATTAAATGTGAAAAATTACTGCTATTGGAACTAAGCATTCTTAAATATAATAGCTCAATTTATTTAAATTGTTACCAGATTATACTCTCAATTACTTCTTTTTGCCTAAAGTTTGTTTTTCTGTTGCTTCTGTTGCTTCTGTTTGTTTTATGTTATTTCATTTTCTGTTTTGATGTAGATGTGTCCGCGGTTGTCTGAATAGTGTACGTTAGTATAGGCCGAATATATATTCGTGTTTTTTTTCTATAAACATGCATTTGTTTCTCCATATAACATCTCGGAAATAATCTGAATAAGCTGCGGCTTTTCCTGCTTGGGCTCTTATTTCTGTTTCTGTGTTGCGAGAGATGGTAATACTTACGCCTAGATTTTTAGAACTGAGAACTTGTTCGATAATTTTATTGTTAATGGATATCTTACATCTAATAGGTTATTTTGAAATAGTCATGGATTTGATTTTTGTTGTGGATACCTCAATGCTGTACAATTAGGAATTTTGGTAAAGCCGAATAATAATCTATACAGACAATTTTCATTACTTGCGAGCAGTACAGCGTCATCAGCATAATATATAATATTAACGTTCCAACCGTCAATTCGATATTCCCAAGAAGTGTTAACTATATTTATGATTTTTATACCTATACATTATTAAGGTAGAGAAATACAAAATACAAAACAAAATTCTAAAAATCTAAATTTTTTTTGTATATCAAAGCAAGCTAAAGCTCGGGGAAATTTTATTTATTAAGCAATATTTCACTCTCTGAACAAATCCTCCAAGTTTAAGCCTAAGATCGCTGATTTTGTATGCCAAAAATTACTTAATAAAGTGGTATTGGAATTATAATTTCCAATATCTAGATTGATTATAGAGCTGTCAACAAAATTTACAAGTGTAGGTTTTCGATTGCATTGTCATAACTCATAACTTTCTGCAAATTTATTAATGAGTACTTAATTAAAAATATTTTCATATAAAATAAGGAAGTTGAATTTGAATATTTTACAGAAAGCTAGTTTTTAAAATTTTTAGTTTTAAATTTCATATAAACAACAATAGAACAAAAGTGATTTATTAACTTTGTGATAGCGTCATAGTTAGTGTTGATAACCCTGACATACGATCAAGTTTTAATGTAATTAATTTAGGTAATTAGTTAACAATAATAAGTAATCAATTTCAATGCATACACTAACTATGTTAGTTAATTCCAGTTAATAATGTTAATGCTAATGATGTAATAAATAACTTTAAACAGAGCTGTTCAAATCGTATGTAATAGTTAAAAACAAGTAAATTGCATTTATTGCGAATTTTTTGATCAGTGAGAGTAACAATACGATCTGATACTTAACATTTGTGGTGACGAGAACAAATTCTGGTTCTGGTTTTTCATTATAAATTGTTTTCCATCATTTCGATTTTATTTAATTTTTTTTTTATGAATTTAACTTAGACAACAACCGCATTAGACATACGCAGTAAAAAAATTATTAAATTCAATTCTGGAGATGCGGCAGTTTGATGAATTAAAATTTTTGCATGTATCTTAACATAAGGTTCATGTTGAACATGAGATGAAATTTTAAATTAAAAATTTCTAATTGAAAATTAAAAAATTTTAAAATAACTATTTAATATCGCTACGTCGCTTTTTAAATATCTATCGTAAATAATAACGAAAATCGGTTGTGAAATGGTTTAAATATTTACACCGTAATTTGTTTTTAATTTGCAGATTAAATTAAATTATGATTATTGAAATGTATGACTTGATTAAGGTTCTGATTTGGGTTTGGGGATTGGATTATCTAACTCAAGAAAACTAAAACCTACTACTGTATTGTACTAGTTTTTCCAAAATATGCCTAGGCTTAACGATTTTTTGAAAAACCTGTTGTTACTGGAAAAATACTTGTTGTGACCAGTATTGGTACTGTTTGCAACAAATTTGATATGTATGAAATATTGGTAAGTACTGGTATTGAAAATGTAAAAGTACTGGTAGTTACCAGTATTTATAATAAGACCTACTGGTGGGTGAAATACTGGAATATGTACAACTTTAACTTTAATTAATTCTAATTTAAAATTAAATTTTTTTTTTCAGTTTTCCCAAATCATCATTTTTATTTATTGTATACATTTATTTAATTTATTTAATTAAAAAATTAGTAATCATAATTATTAAATTCATATTTTTATTCAGAACAATATAATTAATTGCTATTGCGTTGGCAGATATTTTAGAATTATGATAAAAAAAACTATTTTTATATACTTATAAGGAAATTTTAATATTCTTCGTTTAATTTAAAATATTTAAATTTAAATTATTTGAATATATATATACTTGCTATTGAAGTATTAGTTTCACCTTTGAATTCAATATAAATTATATATTACTTAATTATTTGTCAAATAGATTTGTACTCTTATTAAAAAAATTTCAATGAACCTATATGCGTGCGTAAATATGTGCAAAATAAACTGTAATTAATTACAAAATAGTTAGAACTAAAAAATGGATAGCGAATATGAGAAATAACAAATCTACAAAAAATAACTCGATAATGTTCGCACCGTATAAAAGCGATGTAAATTTATTCGAAATGCGTTCTCAAAACTAGTTAGTAGTTCTCCAACTTCTATAGTAGTTATTATAATTTTAGAAAAAAATTCAGAAAAATAAAATTTCTGACATGATTGTGGATTGAACAAAAATTTGTGGAACGAAATTGAAACAATCGAATTTATAGCAATGAATTCAATAAGTGATCGTCTATGTTACCGGCGGAATAATAAAGTCAGATGAATTGATGAAAGTAGAATTAAAATAACATTTTTTGCAAATAGTTTTTAATTTAATACGAGTATGATCTATTCATTATATAAGAATTACATTTTATCGACTTAATTTTCTTTCGAAGTTTCTAAAGTGCGTCAGGGTGTAATGAATTGCTACAAGATGTTGTCGTAGAATATTCTGACAAACCACAAATATTTACTTACATTTGTTTATTGAGGCCGACCAATGCCCTGTGATTAGTAGTCAAATGATTTAATTTTTATACGATCGTAAATAATTTGACTACTATTCAGTCTCGGGTTCGAAGCTCACTCTGAATCTAGAACAATTATTGGAAATTTTGAAAAATTTGTTTTTTTAATAAATTATTATTTGGAATAATTAGAAAAATATAATTTGGAATACAATTTCGTTATGTTTCAAATGGAATTGTGCTATTATGAACGTAAGTTTTCCACATTCAAATTATTTAATATTTCACACATTCAAAAAAGACTATTATATGTGATTGTGACTATGCCAAGCCAGAATCAGAAAAATATTCGATGCAGGTAGATCAAATTATCATTTTTAATTGAAAAAATATACCGTCGCGGAAGAGTAATCAATGTATGTTATTAATTAAGATATTCAGGTATATTCTGTTAGACCCAACTCGCGAGATCGCGTGAAAATATCTCTGAAGAGATAGTTTTGAATTCTGTTAGACACCACAGACGCGATAGCAAATTGCCGCGACTCCAAATGTCAAAAGTGAGTAATTTCTGTTAGACCTTTGACGAGATGCGATAGCCATTTTTTATCTCGTCAAAAATTGTAAACGATAGAGTATCTCGTCAAAGTATTTTGTGATTTTTCATCAAAAAATTTAATTAAATAAATAAATTGAATAGATAAAATAGTTAAGTAAAGATAAATAAACAATTTTTCATTATTTTTTTTGTGTTTTTGTTTTGAAAAAAAAACCATCTTTACTACATATTACTGTTTTACTACTGTTTATGTACTAAACTAACAATATTTAAAACATAAATATATTTATTTTTTATTTAAAAAAAATTTTAAAACTCCCACTAATACTTTCAAAAAATCAAAAATTTTATAAACCATATTTTGTTTATATACCAATAATTTTTTTTGACAGTAAAAACTGATCAGTACTACCAACAAATAGAATGTTCTATCGCACCGCTTACATTGTCTAACATAAATGCATATTCAGCGAGACGAGACGAAAGCAATATTTTCTTCTCATTTTTCTTCAATTCATCAAGCAGATGATTATTCTCGCTGTTGCTATGTCTATTGCTATACCAAGTTTTAATAGCGGGACCATCTTATTTTTTTACTCTTGATATTTTGTTAGATCGTTTTGAGCTATCATTATTCAGAATAACTTGTTTTCGGCCTTGTGAAATTATATTGTTCTGTTTTGTTTGATTAACTCAGTTGAGTTATACATATTAATTTCATCACCTCGCCCATTTTTGTCATTAAATTGTGAATCAGTTTTCTCGGAATTGTTTTGGTTTTTTTGGAACAAATTATTTTGGAACGTATGTTGTTATTAGACTTGTAGGTTAATCAATTCAACTATTCACCTTCGCAAGATATCTTATTACTAAAACACAATTCCCAGGTTCAGTATAATTTTGTTTTCAATATCATTTCCTATAATATTTCAGGAGTATGTTTTGAAAACTATTTTCGTTGATTTTAATAAACTATTTTAAAAATATCCTGCTCCTATCTACTTAACAGCTTGTGTTTTAATGTTCACATTGCTTTTATGGAATTGAGGTAAAATATAGGACAAAATATAATAAAATCGTTGTACTAATTCCCATAATAAGCCAAATATCTACCTGTATTTAAAATTTAATTATCATGAATATTGTCCACTAAGTGCACATTTCTATTGCAGCTTTGCAGTATTATATCATAGACAAAAAGCAACTTCAATGACTTAGATTAAAAATTTCATATAATATGTACATGAAATAATCATGTTGTGATGCTATTGCATATACTATACTTGTACTATTTTAATATTATTGTTCCTGTAGAATAATCATTATGTATATTGTTTGTATGTACAAATAGGAATATGTTTAAATTGTTTTAGGTAAATGAAAAATAAAAAAAACATTAAATAAAAACAAACAAAATAAGAAAAACGTATATAAAATATTATTTTATTACAATTGAATTGCGTGAAATGAAATGATTGGTTTGAATATTGAAGGGGACATACATACATATATTATCCTATATAGATAATTTAATTTCTTAAATGAATAATAATTCTTGATTCATATACATACATAATATATATTCATTAATGCTTAATTAAATTAATTTTTACTAAATAATTTTTTTTTTATTATTTTGTCGATTAAGACAAAAATTTTTAAGTAAATATTTTTTGTGAATAAAACATAAAACACAATTCATTACAACTAAGGGGTTATATTAAAAGATGTAATTATTAAAATTGTCTTCTTGAACATGATTTTAAATTTGTTATGTACTGGAGAACTGTTGGTAACATATTGTTAACTATTTTTTTTATTTACTGTCCTTAAGACCATATAGTTTGATATTTGCGTCAGTGTTATTGTCTTTCTTTCATCCCAGGTTATGTAACCAATTTTTTTCGTCGTTAACTTTTGAAAATTGAGTTTTGTTGAATATATTTTTCATTTTCGTTTTTGAAATATTGAAACAAATTGTTTAAATCTAATACTAACGTTTATTACATACACAATTGTAGAGTCTAATCGTCTTACATATTAAATTGAATAAAATTGAAAATGGAAAATCAAAAATTGGAAATCAAAAATCAAAAATTGAAAATTGAAAATTAAAAATTGAAAATTGAAAATTGAAAATTGAAAATTGAAAATTGAAAATTGAAAATTGAAAATTGAAAATTGAAAATTGAAAATTGAAAATTGAAAATTTAAAATTGAAAATTTAAAATTTAAATTGAAAATTTAAATGTAACATTTGGGCAATCCAGTACATGTACATGTACATGCTGTACTGTTTTCTATTTATTTTTTGTCTAAATGTGGAGCATATTAATAACTATTTTCTTCCTCTGGTTTATTCTGATATTTTCTTCATCAAAGTACTTTATACGATTGCTTGGCAAAGCTGCTTAAATCAATTTTGTAAAAAATATTCTTCTTACTTTTTAAGTTATTCAAAGGATCTCAGATAACATTATTACTACATGACAATTATACTTACATGATGATTGGTATAGTTAGCAATTAGGCATAGACCATCAATTTTGAAGTGAAAATTTGTTAGGTGAGTTGGTTTTTAATGCTTGAATTTTTAGCCAACGTTACAATAGTATGATAAATACGCCAATTTTTAGAATTTGTATACGTACAGGTAACATACAGATAAAATTTGTCAGATTTTCAATAGGATTGATATACTGCAGGATATTTCTGGTATATACGTGCTTCCTTACTTCTGTAACATAATGATTGATGATAGCTAAGTTATGATAAATCGTTTAAATTAGATTGAATGAACTTAACTGGGGGTTACTTTTCTAATCATAATATCAATGCGGTCGTTCGTGCTATTGTATAAAATTACAAATCTAGTCTTCAATAAATTTCGAATATTGTTTTTAAATTATAATAGTAATAATATTAATTAATATTGTTACTATTATACTGGAATGAAAAACATTTTTCTGTTCTGTTCTGTTCATATTTCTTAATTACCGATCTTGTGTAACAAAATTTTGGAATACAAAATTTTAATTTTTTAATTTTTTGCAAAATAATAAAAAATTTTTTATAAAATTCAAAATTTGTTAACTTCGAATTTTAACGTTTAAAATAGGATTAGGTCTTTTTTTTAATTAAATTGAAAAAAATAAAAAACACAAAACAAATTGTCCGGAAATTTTTCGTCTTCAAAATGATTTTGTCCTGCCTTTCGGGTATGAAGAGGAAATCAATCTTTAGACTAGCTATAAATTTGTTAATTTTAATTCTAAAACTTTAACTAATTTTGAATTCTGATTGATTCTTTAACTTATATAAAAATGTTGTAAACAATATCTGTGAGTTATAAAAATCAATCAAAAATCAATGAACGAAAAAATTTTTTAATGATTTTTGAAATAAAAGTTATTCTAAGTAGTTAATAATTATTATGTACAAATTTAATATAATACTATGTGTATTTAACGTTTTCAATAAGTAGATATGTCGAATTAGTCCTTTTTATTTATTAACATTAGTAAAACCAGAAGAAATTTTAAATTTATTTAGTTTACTTAACTAAAAAAATTAATTAACTATGTAAAGGATGACTTTGATTGCCTGTTAATGTTTTATTAAAATTACCAAATCCGTCAGTCCTTCTTCTTTTTGGTAACAATAATCTAATTAAAATAATCTAATAAAAATATCTCTAATTTAAAAATGAAAACTATTTTCGTTGATTTTAATAAACTATTTTAAAAATATCCTGCTCCTATCTACTTAACAGCTTGTGTTTTAATGTTCACATTGCTTTTATGGAATTGAGGTAAAATATAGGACAAAATATAATAAAATCGTTGTACTAATTCCCATAATAAGCCAAATATCTACCTGTATTTAAAATTTAATTATCATGAATATTGTCCACTAAGTGCACATTTCTATTGCAGCTTTGCAGTATTATATCATAGACAAAAAGCAACTTCAATGACTTAGATTAAAAATTTCATATAATATGTACATGAAATAATCATGTTGTGATGCTATTGCATATACTATACTTGTACTATTTTAATATTATTGTTCCTGTAGAATAATCATTATGTATATTGTTTGTATGTACAAATAGGAATATGTTTAAATTGTTTTAGGTAAATGAAAAATAAAAAAAACATTAAATAAAAACAAACAAAATAAGAAAAACGTATATAAAATATTATTTTATTACAATTGAATTGCGTGAAATGAAATGATTGGTTTGAATATTGAAGGGGACATACATACATATATTATCCTATATAGATAATTTAATTTCTTAAATGAATAATAATTCTTGATTCATATACATACATAATATATATTCATTAATGCTTAATTAAATTAATTTTTACTAAATAATTTTTTTTTATTATTTTGTCGATTAAGACAAAAATTTTTAAGTAAATATTTTTTGTGAATAAAACATAAAACACAATTCATTACAACTAAGGGGTTATATTAAAAGATGTAATTATTAAAATTGTCTTCTTGAACATGATTTTAAATTTGTTATGTACTGGAGAACTGTTGGTAACATATTGTTAACTATTTTTTTTATTTACTGTCCTTAAGACCATATAGTTTGATATTTGCGTCAGTGTTATTGTCTTTCTTTCATCCCAGGTTATGTAACCAATTTTTTTCGTCGTTAACTTTTGAAAATTGAGTTTTGTTGAATATATTTTTCATTTTCGTTTTTGAAATATTGAAACAAATTGTTTAAATCTAATACTAACGTTTATTACATACACAATTGTAGAGTCTAATCGTCTTACATATTAAATTGAATAAAATTGAAAATGGAAAATCAAAAATTGGAAATCAAAAATCAAAAATTGAAAATTGAAAATTGAAAATTAAAAATTGAAAATTGAAAATTGAAAATTGAAAATTGAAAATTGAAAATTGAAAATTGAAAATTGAAAATTGAAAATTGAAAATTGAAAATTGAAAATTGAAAATTGAAAATTTAAAATTGAAAATTTAAAATTTAAATTGAAAATTTAAATGTAACATTTGGGCAATCCAGTACATGTACATGTACATGCTGTACTGTTTTCTATTTATTTTTTGTCTAAATGTGGAGCATATTAATAACTATTTTCTTCCTCTGGTTTATTCTGATATTTTCTTCATCAAAGTACTTTATACGATTGCTTGGCAAAGCTGCTTAAATCAATTTTGTAAAAAATATTCTTCTTACTTTTTAAGTTATTCAAAGGATCTCAGATAACATTATTACTACATGACAATTATACTTACATGATGATTGGTATAGTTAGCAATTAGGCATAGACCATCAATTTTGAAGTGAAAATTTGTTAGGTGAGTTGGTTTTTAATGCTTGAATTTTTAGCCAACGTTACAATAGTATGATAAATACGCCAATTTTTAGAATTTGTATACGTACAGGTAACATACAGATAAAATTTGTCAGATTTTCAATAGGATTGATATACTGCAGGATATTTCTGGTATATACGTGCTTCCTTACTTCTGTAACATAATGATTGATGATAGCTAAGTTATGATAAATCGTTTAAATTAGATTGAATGAACTTAACTGGGGGTTACTTTTCTAATCATAATATCAATGCGGTCGTTCGTGCTATTGTATAAAATTACAAATCTAGTCTTCAATAAATTTCGAATATTGTTTTTAAATTATAATAGTAATAATATTAATTAATATTGTTACTATTATACTGGAATGAAAAACATTTTTCTGTTCTGTTCTGTTCATATTTCTTAATTACCGATCTTGTGTAACAAAATTTTGGAATACAAAATTTTAATTTTTTAATTTTTTGCAAAATAATAAAAAATTTTTTATAAAATTCAAAATTTGTTAACTTCGAATTTTAACGTTTAAAATAGGATTAGGTCTTTTTTTTAATTAAATTGAAAAAAATAAAAAACACAAAACAAATTGTCCGGAAATTTTTCGTCTTCAAAATGATTTTGTCCTGCCTTTCGGGTATGAAGAGGAAATCAATCTTTAGACTAGCTATAAATTTGTTAATTTTAATTCTAAAACTTTAACTAATTTTGAATTCTGATTGATTCTTTAACTTATATAAAAATGTTGTAAACAATATCTGTGAGTTATAAAAATCAATCAAAAATCAATGAACGAAAAAATTTTTTAATGATTTTTGAAATAAAAGTTATTCTAAGTAGTTAATAATTATTATGTACAAATTTAATATAATACTATGTGTATTTAACGTTTTCAATAAGTAGATATGTCGAATTAGTCCTTTTTATTTATTAACATTAGTAAAACCAGAAGAAATTTTAAATTTATTTAGTTTACTTAACTAAAAAAATTAATTAACTATGTAAAGGATGACTTTGATTGCCTGTTAATGTTTTATTAAAATTACCAAATCCGTCAGTCCTTCTTCTTTTTGGTAACAATAATCTAATTAAAATAATCTAATAAAAATATCTCTAATTTAGGTTTGGCAATTAAGGAAGATAATTTCTCAACCTAATTTGGAGAAAAATTAGCTCATAACAAGTGTCTGAAATACGCTACACCGATACACGGTATATTAACATTTTCAATTTGGAAAGCGTATTTTTGATTTCATGTCGTTTTTTTTTTATTATTTATGTTTTTTTTAGATAAGACTTAATATTTATTTCATCATTAATTTGATAATTTATTTGATAATTAATTTAAACAATAATATTTTTTGTGAAATAAGATAAATACGGCGTGGCAGCGGGTGAAGAAAGCGTATTGTAGCATATTGACGTATTACACGCCGTTTGATATACGCTTTAATTTAGGGTGGGCAGTGATTGTAGCATACATGTAGATAATAAATAATTAAGATATAACTATTAATTTCAACTTTTTTATCTCTGAAATAGTTTTGCCCCAAAATATTAATAAGGCATCCTGAATTACTAAAAGATGTCATATGTACGACAGAAAGGAAGATAACTTTTATTTAAAATTTTTAAAATACTTATACAGTTTTCTTACAAAAAATAATCTGTGACATATAGTAACGAATTCAAATTAATAAAGTTGATAAATGTTTTCTTAATTATGCACAAAATTGATTATAGAGGTTTTAGATATTGGTACAGTTTATAGTATACGCTGTAGGCTCTAGGGGAAACATTAATTAAAATTAAATAAATATTAAAACTGTAGGTATGAAATCGATTCAAATATTTAATAAAATTGTGAAACATATCATGAGTTTTAATATTTATTTAATTTAAATACATAAAATGTCTATACATATGAATATTGATGTTGGTATTAGGTAAATTCGGCAATGCAATATTGCCAATCACAATGCGGCATCACTATTACAAAATTCATGATGCAATTCGGCAATGATGCCTTGTGTTGCTGATCCTGATTAATATACTTTGAAACTATCAGAATTTGACAATGATGTTTTGAAAATTTAATTAAAATCAATAAAATATTTTTTAACATCGCTTTGAACGTATTTTTGGAAAATTGTGAAACATCAGAATATGATGATGATATACAGTAAAAAATTCAATCACAAAGTAAAGCAATCACCAGAATATAAAAATTTGTTAAGAAAGAAAAGAAAAATCGTACTTTTGTTATAAAATTGTTGGAAAACAAAATATTATTTTAATATAATTTCACAGAAAATGTACTTCAATCAAGTGAAACAATCGAACGAATGAAATCACAAATAAATTTGAAATGTCATGGTGGATTTCCTCTTCATGGACGAACGTCTGGACAATTTTATTTTACACTATAATTGAAACACAAATACCATTAAAGAAAATTTTATGATTTCCAGTCAATGCGCGAAGGACTGACATTTGTTATGTAGTCAAAAAAGGTTGATGTGTAAAAAATTGTTTACATACGTTAATATTATTTTTATTAAAAAAATTTAAAATTTTGTTAAGAGTAATAATGGATAATAACATTGAAATATTCGAAAAAATAAAATATAGCGCTTTGCTTTCATCTTAAAATATAAATAATTTGTTAGAAACAAAATAATCTTTACTAAAAAACAAAAAAAATTACACTTCATGTCTTTTTCTTAAAAAACATTTTAAATTCTATATGTAAATACGTTCATACATAAATCGAGATAGCAATAAATATTTATCAAATAATTATATATCTATCCTTTTATTTTACTTCGTCCTTCAGCCAAAAGTTAAAAATATTTTAACTAAGAAATTGGATGAAGAAAATTGCCCGGAGAGGATTTTTTGTGTATATGTTGGTAAAATAAAATATTTTGTCCACGTTCGTCCATTAAGAGAGATCCACCTTCAAACAGGTGTTTATAACAATAGCAAACAAAGCATCAACAAATTCTAGAATGCGGAGTTTGCTCAAGTTTGCGCATGACAAACAGTGATGGTGCAAAAAAACTTGATGTTTTCAGCAACATTTTAATGTTGCATTTTAGAATATGGAAGTTTTACGATGCGTGATGCTGATGCATTTCCGAATTTACTAATTGATAACATTTATGTTTTTTAAACTACAGCGTTACAACTATATATTATAATAAATAAATAAAATCATTGCGAGTATTATAAACGAAATTTTGTAGCATATTTGTAAAAGTATTCCATTTAACTTATTATTTCCAATAACAAATATTAATTCCAAACCATTGAATTTCAAACTCTTAATCACTATTAGAATAAGAACTTTCTGAGTACACACATTAACATGAATAAATTTTAACATTGTAATGTTAAAACTTTCAATTAAAAAAAAAAATAATAGAAAAAAAACATTGACTTTTTTTTTGTGTTGTAAGAAGTAGGAAAAAAAAAACTCTTCTAAAAACCGTGCAAACATTTTTACACCATTTAACATTTAATTTTAATTATCATATTAAAAGTTGCCACAAGTGTTTTTTTTCTTCACCATCATACCAACATTTAAAACTGACATTATTTTCTTTCTTTTTAATTTTATTTTACTCTTTTTTTTTTGGTTCTTCCTCCACTTTTAGTGTCTTTTTTCACATGTTTTGTTTGTATACACATATAGTAGGGTATACGATCTCAAATAGTGAAATGGTATTACAGAAATACATAATATAATAAAAATAATATGAATCAAAGCAATTTAAACCTTTTCTCTGGTGGTTTACACCAAAATTTTTACATAATATATATATGTACATATAACATATACATACATTTAGAAAATTGAGGGTGCAACAAATAAAATTAACTTTCTTTCTTAAAACACTTCAACTTTATTTTTTTTTTTTTATTTTATTAAACATTTTAAGGTATTCGACACAGACACACACACACACAGATATATTTATAATAATAAAATATTCTAAAAGACTGTTTTATCTGTTTCACACCCTTTCTTTACTGGAATATTATTGTTAATATGAATGGAAACATTTTTATGAATGAATTCCAGATTTAAAACGAAATAATCTTCTACAACCCAAAAACGAAAAAAGAAAAAAATGAAAAATATTAAAACGTAAAAAGAACAGTTGCCTTTTCTTTTCTGTATTTACAAAAAAAAAAAATAATTTTTTTTTATTTAGGGTGAGTTATTTTGTAACCATGCTCATTTCATAAAAACCACAATCATTCCTTTTCATTGCAATTTCAATTTTTTCGTTTTCTGTTCTTCTTACGCAGCAGTTAGGAACATAACAAAAGAAAACTTTTATCATCCATGAACTTCAAACGAATGAGTAATATAATAATAACAATAATAATAATAATAATAATAATAATAATAGTAAAAAAAAACAAACAAACAAACAAATAAAATATTGAAATAAATTTCAAGAAAATTTGTGAATTGTTGTTGTTGTTTCTAATTTTTTATATTTGAATTTGTGAAATTGAATGATTTTATAAGGTTATGACCTTGAAAAGATTGTCTTTTCCGGTATTTGACTTATTTACTTGTTTTGGTTTCTTTAACTGTATATTTAGTATTTAAATTATCTTAACGACCAATTTCACTAGAGGTTACTTAAATAGCATTGTTTTTGTTAAAATTAAAGGAGTGTTTCGATCACTAACATTAATAGAGCTCATCAGTATAGCAGTGTTATACGCTAATTATAATGACATAGAGCTACATATTATGTAAATATCAAATTGCCTAACGAAGCTGACATAGGTGCTTGTCAAAGCATATTATGTCGACCGATAATGACATAGTAACATAAGAAAATATTTTTTAGAAAAACAACAACAACAAAAAATTACATAGGTCGAATTCGATTTGGATGGAATTTGACATAAGAATTCTATGTTTAACGAAAATTTAGTGAATTGTCAGATTTAACTTAATTTCCACATTATGTTGATTATGCGCCTTTACATGTTAGTTCCATGTACGAAATATGACATATGTCATGACATATGTATAGTCCTATGCCATTATAGTTAGCCCATTAGGCTACCTACAGGAGGGCATGTTCTCTTTATTAGTGTAAATATTATATGGGAACTTTACGTTCCGTTTACTTTGATTCTCCATAAATTTAGGCATTTTTCTATTTCTTCTATAAATGATTGAACATATATGTTGAAGCTATTTTGGGACACGCGGTATGATTTAAAATTACTGTATCGTTTTCAAAAGTAAAAATGGTTGTTATATTTTTGCTAGGCATATTTGACGTATAGAATAAGTATAGCAATAAGCAGCGCCATAACTAGCTTTTCCAGCGCACTGTAGAATACTTTTTTAGGGTCCCTATATTTTAAAAAGTAAGTTATAGTACAATTATGATATAAAAATGTGTAAAACAACTTTTTTAAAAAATATTTATTATGGAAAAAAATATCATCACACATTATGTACGAAATTTTAATTATATTTATTTAATTGGATTTTTCTGGTCTTCATTTCAGCAAATTCATTAATTATGTCATCAAATGATATATCTTTAACTATATTGTATTCAATAGATATTTTGGGAAGATTGAATAACCTATCTTGTCCGACAGTTGATCTTAAATAATATTTTATTAATTTTAATTTGCTAAAATATTTCTTTATTATTCCAAATATTTGTATAAGACTCTATTAATCCAAAGTCACGTATAGACCTTGTAAAATTTCAATTGATATTGCAGTTTGTCTACCAATTCGATCTAATTGTTTGTCTATCAATTGTCTACCAATATCGATGCTTCAAATTTCCATGCGAGCTCATGCATATTTAAATCTTTGATGTACTTAATGGCCAGACCAGCAGGCACTTTTCGTTCAATCCACAACGCTGATCTTTTTCTGAAGATGAACCATTTATAAATATTTCTAAGTTGTTCATAACGCCAATCTAATTGAGACAACAGCTTGTCAAAAACATTGTGCATTTGCATTTTAAACAAACTCTCGGACTTCATGCTACTTCCTTTATCCGGTGCCTCATCAATTTCCATTTTTTTAACTATTCCGTTTACAGCGAAATCCAAGTTGTAAATCCATAGTTTTAGACAAATTATTTGCTTTTTCAAAATCTTGTTCGAAACCTGTTTCTCGTAGTCCCTGTAAAATACAACGTAGTCCATCAATTAATTTTTTTGCATAGTCTATCGATAAATCTTTTCGTTGTAATCGGTTATTTGTTCGATTAGTGCACTGTAGAATTTTATTTCATACAGAAAGATTGCAGATAAATTTATAATCAAATAGTAAGAGCAAACTTTTTGCATTTGATAGAGTTTCTGGATTTGATGCAGTTGAACCATTTGACATCGAATCCAATGCTGTTTTTACATCGAATAAATGTAAACTTAATGATTTCATTACATTGGCCTATGATGGCTACCTTGTATCCTAATTTTTGTCGGTAGTTCCAATTATGTTTATCGCTTACAACTGCATTTTTTTTTGTAGTTACGCGTGAACTAAAACTGCAATCTTCTATTATTGCGTTTATTTAGTATAACTCTAGTTATTTTTCTATTAATCACTAAGTGGTGTGATATTATATTGACACTAATATTTTTTATTTGTCCCAATATAATTATTTATTTTTATAGTTTTATGAGGTTATAATCTAAAATAAAAAATAAGAAAAATTTATTTCAGAACCCCTTAGATATATGAGCCCTGTGCTTGTGCACCGGTTGCACCTGCCTTGTAACGGCGCTGGCAATAAGTATAGTTTGAATTTGACAAGTTCGGTACATACAGATTTCATCAATATGTGAGTTTTAAAAACCAATTCAAATTATTTAAAGAACAAAATTTTTGTTGTTCTTTTCATATTGTGCTTTTCTATTTTCATCTTTGATTTTTTGTATTTTTTTCCTTCTCTTCGGAGTATAGGTTTGCACTTGGTATTTCCATCATACTCGATGTTCGCTTGTTCGTTATGTTTGATTTTTCTAGTTCTTGTTCCAGTATGCACGTTCAATTGTGCAATTATTGTCCTTGTTCGACTGCTAATATTTGTTTTCGTGTTATCATTTTTATTTTCGAGGCTATGTCTAGTTTCATTGTTAATCTATTTATACCGTGTATTCAGGGGAATCTAAACACAGCAAATCCACTTTTATATGTTTTTTAAATATCTGCGCCTACATAGTAAGACGACACAACATTTCAGTAAGATGTCGCTGCAATGTTTACATATCCCTGAAGTTAAAATGTGTATTTTGGCTTTCTGAGCAGATGTTCTTAACTATGAAACGTATAGAGATGTTAAAAAGGAATATAATGTCAAAAACAAAAGTAGAGTGTTGTAACAGATAACGGACAGTTGCATGGCAGTCGTTTTTCCAAAATAATTTAATAATTTTTTATTATAAAAAGAATAAAGTTATTTAATGTTTTACGTTATTATTTGTATTTTATTATACAACTCATTTAAACAGTTTGGGTTGCATTTTTATAACTAAATGTGTTTTTTTTATATATTTTTTTAACAAGAATTTTTAAAATTAGAATTGCCAATTGTATTACCAGCACTACGTATGTTAATGTCTGTTGTTTTGTTGATTGATGCTGCTATTGTTCAGCGTTATTAGTTTTTCTTTATTGGATTGTTGTTTTGCGATTTGTTCAGACTGTTCAGTTCTTGTATATAAAATTCTTTTTTAACTATGGGTCCGTGGTTATGCTTATAATTCTTCTTAGTTCTGCTATTTTCTGTGTTAGTTCTGCTATAATTACCATAAACAAGAAAACATCTATGACCTAAACACTTCAAACGATTTTTTTACTTTTCATGCTCAAATTATATCCTAGTATTATGACAACATTATCGTCATTCTATATTTAATAAAAATATTATTGCAAAATGCTTGTGTTTACCAAAATACCATTTCCTAAAAACGCCAGACTCTTCATTCTATTATTTCAAATCGGTACACATTACTCACTTTACACATGCAATGACATTAATTTCTGCATTTAAACAAAATATTTAATTTTTAACTGAAAAATTCTAATTCACCACATCTTTTTAGACCTAATACTTGAAAAGTTGAAATTCTTTAATCATACTCACCTCACAATTGACTGAATTCATAATTTACCACTTAAATATTTTCAAATTTTAAATTCTTTTAAAACATTACTAATTATTAGTAGAGGTATATATACTGACAGTATATATATACAGTATATACCTTTATTTACTATTTACCTTTGTTCAATTACTCATTTCATTACAAAAATGTAATTCTATTCGAATATTTTAATGCTACTAAGGAGTCTTATTAACTGACAGCTGATAAGTTATTACTCTATTTAATTACTTACAAATAATTTCTCAACTTTTTCTTAATTTTTTTCTCTGTCCCTCCTTTTGTTTTTTTTTTTTGTTTCTCTTTTGTTGGCGCATATTTTTGTTTTTTTAAGAATTTTTCTTTTCATATAGGAACGACTATAGATAGACATGAATATTATCAAAGGGTGATGGTGTATGAAATAAAGTGAAGATGAAAATAAAATAACTTTGTTATCAACTCACTTTTATTCCATTATAACAGCTTGTCGTACATCGTCATAACATTTTGTTTATTTTTTTTTTTTTTTTGCTTTTTTTCACTTAAGCTATACCAATTGGTAATGTTGAGAATTTTTTTCACCTAAACAAAGTGATTGCAGTAGTTGAATATTGTGGATAAATGAAAAAAATCCATATTGAAATAATTCACAAAATTAGAATTTGTAGTTTTATTTACTTAAGGGTTAACATTTTTTTTTATCTATTTCACTCCTTTATAAAGTTTAAAGCTTAGAGGCAACTCACATATTGTGTAATAATTATTTATTACGCAGAGTATAAATGGATTAGCTTAACGCTACTCTGTTTAATATCGCTTGCGCTGTTACATTTCGTCTAGTAGAAAGGACAAATTTTATTTTCTCTGAGACTTGAGTTCGTTAAATTGCATTTTTGTAATCACATATTGTGTAACAATTATTTTCGCAGAGTATAACTGATTTATTTAATGCTACTCTATTTAACTTTTCCTCTGTGCAATCATTTTTAAAATAAAAAAAAACTTATTTCGTGTCAATTAAGTCAGTCAACCAGTCTATGAAAGCCTCAATTTGTATTTTCTAAACACAAAATAAAAAAACAGGATCAAATTCGATTGTATATCAAGTAGTTATCCCCGTTTGAAGAAAACTATACGCATATCTGTGCACTGGGGTCAACATGACCCCACAATTGTTTCATGAATTTTCTATGAAAAATCATAAAATGTACAGGAAGAAATCTTTATTACAAAAGTTATCTGTGAATTTATTTCATCGTTTATCTGAACCATACGTTAACAAAGAGCGAACTATAACCATGTATAACTTCTTCATTTGTATAAAATTGCAAACCCTCAACTATTCAACCAGCCGAAATCATCTCAACGTAAATTGTTCTTGAAGGAGTTAGCTATGCCATTGGTGCAAAAAATATATTCATTCGTCTATCCAACCCTAGAGTAATGAAAGAAAATGTTAAAATCGCTATGGAGCAGATAGGTTATAAAGTAATGAATATAAGACGCGTTGCAACAGACAAAGAAATATTTATGAATACAGCCAGTAATCATCAACGGTGTCATATTTGTCCTCGATCTGCTGATGTTAAAACACGAGCATTATATTGCATTTGTAAAGAAGCATCTTGTGCAGCATATTCAAAAGTTATCTGCATAAACTGAATCAACGAAGAAATGGTAGATTCGTTTTCGCAGGAAGACATCGAGGTTCCAACATCGGACCATGTTTAAACTTAGGATATTTTTCTTGATTTTTCTGTGATTAAATTGAGTTTTGTACTTAAGTTTAAATTTTGTTGTTAAGTTTTGTATTTAAGTTGTCTTAAGTTTTTGTACTTATGTTTTTGTAAACAAAATCGACATTAAAAAAAAATTAAAAATAATTTAAAATTTTTTATATAAAATATATGAAAATGCATATGGGGGTCAGATGAGGTCAGATGGGGTGCACAAACAACGATAAAAAACACTATGCCCAGAGGAAAGGTTAATACCGCTTGCGCTGTTACCTATCGTCTCTTAGAAAGGACAAATTTTATTTTCTAAGAGACTTGAATTCGTTATAGATGGCATTTTTCTGCCATTTTACTCGTGAGGCTATAAAGAAATATTTGTAACTAATATTAAATATAAAGTTAAATACTTTGTGTAATACACTCTATATGACTCCATTTGAGAATTAAATAAACATAGATATATAAAACATATCATCAAGGTTGTATTATTTTTTTTATGTCTCTAAAGAAATTAACTTTTAATTAACTACACTTCCTTACTTTCGATTTATTCGAATTTTATAAAATTCCAATTATAAGAAAATATACGAATTGCGTACCAATAAACACAAGAAAAGTTGCAAATGCTCACCCCTTCACTGTTAAAATCCCAAAATGGTATAAAACTGGTTATGGAAATATTCGTTCATAGTTCGAATTTCAAGAATTTAGAATCATATTCCTTCGGTTATGCTTCCACATTCATTGTACAGTAGCTTAAAGAAAATACTAATACATTTTAACTTACTACTGCCTATGAATCTCTTTAATACATTCCCTTTTTTTGTAGTTTTATTCTATACTATCTTAACTAAGCGGTACGGTCCATCAATTTAATAATTCAAAAGTTTGCCAAAAAAAAAGCGGAATTTAACATATTATTTCCCGATAAAAGATTCAATTTAAATTTTTCATCAAGCCACAGGTCTAAAGTGGAACTATATACTGATAGTATGAAAAGGGGACTATCTACTGATAGTACAGGACTATAGACTGAAAAAACGAAAATAACCTAATAGTTAAAGTTACCAGTTTGATGGTTAGATAATTGGTTTGAGGAAATAAGAAAAAATGATGTTTGTGGGCCCTTTGGTTGCCAGTTTTAGTGTGTATAGAGAATTTTTACAACAAATCCGTGTGTTTGTTACAAATGGTTACAAATGGTTGTAGAAAAAGTTGTAAATGTGTGTGGAGTGGTTTGCCGACAAGTTGGACAGAAAGTTGTACAACCATGTCCATAAGTTGGATTGTGTATGGGCAATTCGATTTCCGGTGATACTACATGTACTAAAGGATTAAAAAAAACAAAATACATTTGTTTAAAGATGTATTGAGGCTAGGCATACCCATGCAACTTTTAGTTTTGCAACTGTTTGATTGCAAAAAATCTTTGCGCGCACACATAAGCAACCAAACTATTTGGTTTTCTGGTGGTGTGGACACATAGCAATTAAAAAGTTGCATTTCGTTTGGCTTTAAAATGGGTTTTGTAGAGTTAGCATGTATTTGGGCTCATGAAATCAAAAGGAGAAAAAAAAATGATATTTGGTTCACCCTTTATGAAGCCACAGATTAATAAAAAAAATTGTAGTGTAATCCAGAAAATGTTTTCGGATATTATAGAATGAGTATCGCTTTTTTCGATAATCTACCGTTTGACTTTAGTTTGGCTTTCAATTACATATCAAACCACAAAGTGGAAGAATTCCATTTCATCAGAAGAAAGACTTTCCCATGAAACAAAAACAATTTCGGTGACTTATGTCCACAAGGTTGACACCACATTTTTATTTGAATAAGAATATTAAGATTTTATTGTAAATTGCAGGCCTTGAAGTCCTCGACAGCTTCAATTAATTCTTCAGTTATATGTAAACATAAACCATTATATTTAGGAATAATTTTATTACTATTCAAAATTACAAAACAATTGAACATAATGAGAAATAAATTGCAACTGGTTTTAATTTCAAGTGTGCGCGTTTACATTTAAATACTTAATATACAAATCGATTGCTTCAACTAAAACTTGCTATCAGTTTGCAAAAGATTACAAACTGTTTGATTACTTGATTAGATACAATCAAATAGTTACATGTATACGCTACGCGCTTTCATATAAACTAATGGAGCTCAAACGTGCAATGAAACAGTTGCACAACTAAAAATCGCATCTATGTGCCTAGCCTAAAGGAATATGATTAATGTTTTGTTTATTGTTATTATACTTCTAAATTTTAATAATATTTTTTTTTGTAAGTTCTTGACAGTAATTTAGGTATAATTACTTTTTCGTGCAATTTTTTCTATACAATATGTCTAATCTTTTCCCAGTATTTATTTATATGAAATTGCTGGAATATCAATTCACTACTATTATCAGGAACTGAGCCTTCATAAATAACATATTTCTATTTTATTTAAGTTGTTACCATATTAAAACGGTACTATGCCAGGTCAAAAAGTTCATAAAGTATTTTTATTTACATTCGTCAGAAATCGGACCTAGAACTTTTGGGTTTAAATGCAGATGATCTACTTACTGCTCTACCCAGCGCTTTTCGTGGTATAATAAAATGATATAATTGTAATATTTAGCGCCATCTCCGTCTTGTAATGTAATGTTTTATTTTCTATATGTGTTAACTGCCTCAAGTAAGGTTCTTATTGTTTGCTTCATTTTACAACAATTTTGGATTTCGTTTGATTTCGAAATTTTACTCCAAATTATAACAGTACGAGTATAATCAAATCACTACTATCTAAACTATCATGATGACACAAATATTTTGTATTTAATCCATTGTTGTTTCATTCGGTCTTATTTTCTCTCACTCTCTATTTATATACATTTCATAATTCATACTTCATAATGTTCCAGTGCTATAACGATAGTAATCATAATCATTATAATGATGTGATTATTTATTTATTTATTTCTCCTTCTTCTTGATATCATCTCTTTGAATATAAATGATAGAATTCCAGTTGAGATTACGTAAAAGAAATCGGAAGTAAATTATACGTACGACTATTTAAGTATATATATATACATGTATATATACTCCATATTATACTCTTCTATATCCATAAAAAGCAAATATTTTTTCTAAAAGAGATTTTTTTTTTCTTTTTATTTTTTATTTTTTATTACAATTTTAACCACGTTGTAAAAAAAGGGAACACATTTTGATTATTATAATTACCCCCAAAGCAGGGAAACCAAAAAATAAAAAAAAATAAAAAAATATAAAAACAAATCAGAATAAAAACGTAGAAAAGAAAAAGACGAAGTGGTGTTGAAACGCTTTAACGTGGTTGGTGTTAACAAGCCAAATAAAAGTCAGCTATAAAAAAAAAACAAAAATCCGAAAAAAAAACAAGAAGAAAATTAAAGAACTTTAGTCCCATGAAGAAGTGAAAATTTTTATTCGCAGGTTACACCATCAAGTATGTATATAATATAGAGTTAGAGTAAAAATTCTATGTTGTTTATAATATGAATGAAAGAAATTTTGTTATAGCTATAGTATTGTTGTTATTGTTATTTTTTCTATACTGTTGCTGCCGATGCTGCTTCTACTCTTTCATGCTGAGAATACTGTTGGATTATATCTTAATTTCTTTATATTTAAGTTATGCAAGTATCTTTTAATACAACTATATAATATATATCTTATTATATTTGTATATGTATATGTATGTTGGTATATACAGGTAGAAGAGAGATATGATGGTAAATATCGTAATCGTATATATATAAATTTTCATTTCTCCTCTATAATACAATGGTAATCTACTGAGATCTGAATCTGGTATTCTTCTTGTAATTCTGATACTCTCGATGGTTTGTTTTGTACAATTTTCTGTTTTATTGTTGTTGTTGTTATTATTATTTAGTTTTTATCCTTGTTTGTATCCAACATCAAACCACTTCTAATGTTTTGTAATTCTTCTTATGATTCTCAATTTTGTGATTTCTTGTATTATTACCGTTTTCATTCATATTCTTTTTCTATATATCTATATATATATATAATTTTTACTATCTACTTTAAACTGACTTTAAATGCTGCTATTACTTACTCTGTTTGCTGTACAATAATACGAGTATGAAGGGGTTAAGATTTTGTTTTTTTTTTTCGTTAGGTTTATTATAATTCCTGTTAATTCGTCGCTTTTTTTGTTTTATCGTTTTTTTTTTGTTTGTATCATGAAAATCCTTTTTTTTTGGGTTTTTATTTATTTTTTTTTTAATTTCAGTTTTTGTTCGTTCACTTGGTCTCGTTAAATAATGCTATTAAAAAAACCAAGTAAAATTTTCTGAGGTTCCCTTTTTTTTTATTCATACAACCAAACCGAAAAAAAATATATACAAAAAAAAATTGTTCGCAATAAAAACCGAAAGGATACGGTGAAAATTATTATAATAATAACAATAATATAAAAAAAAAAAAAAAAATGATAAAATAAACAATTTTAGGATAATTTAGGTGCGGAAGTTTAACACTTCTTAAAACATAAACACAAAAAGAAAATAATAACAAAAAATAAATATTGGTAATGCAAAAAAAAAAAAAAAGGTGTAAAGTGTGAAGCAAAAAAAAAAATAAAGCAGAATAAACTACAAAAAACAGAAAAACAAGAAATTTATGTAAATGCTATTGGCAAGAACACTTAAATTATTATAAATTAAATTAAAGAAAAAGAAATTATATTATACTTAAATAATTGAACATTCAAAAACAAAAAAGATTCAAAGTTAATACTTTAACAAACAAAAAAAAATAATAAATATTTAAAAAAAAAAAAATTGTTTGCCAATTGAAAAAGTTGAAATAAAAATAAAAAAAAACAATAACAGTTAACACTCTATTCGAGTGTTTAAATTAAATCCGTTTTTGCATCCTTAAAGTTTTTCATAAATTTTGCCGTTGTGGATCTGATAATAGAAAATAGTTTAAACAATATTGTTGTTAAACTGGAAGGAATATCAGGTGAGTTTCTTACATTTGTAGTTAATTTATAAACAAATATATTTTATTTTATATATGAAGATATTTGATTGAATTTGTCTATAGCTATTCACATGGTATAATTTATAATACATGAATTTATTTTTCTTTTTTGATTATAAACTCCTACACTTTAACAGAATAATCAAAAAGATAAAATCTTTATTAGAATCTATATATATATAATTACGTTATTATTCGCAACGGTCGTTGGCCAACACATTGAATACCCTAGTCCTGTCTAGTCTTCTTCCTATTTTATTCATACCAACAAAAATGAAGTCAATTCAAAAGATTCGAGGAAGATTCTAAAATCTATTGAATCAATTCAACGTAATCTTCCTCGAACAAACCCAATGATCCTGCAAGATCGCCTCAAACAACTTTAATTAAATAATATGTATACTGATTTTGTAAAATCATATTTATGTGATATTTTATTAATGTTTGCATTCCGATCATCATGTAATCATCATCAGTACAATGTAAAGTTAATATAAATGTTCACTTTGTAATGTTGTATCGTCTGCGTATCGGATGTTGTACTGCGTTTCGGATTTTATTTGTTTTGATTCCTCTCTACATCTATTTGCACCAGCTATAAATGATTCTACCGCAATTTGACATTTTATTAATTTTAGAAAGAAGAAGATAGAAAAAGATAAAATATTATATTATATATTATATACTTACTATAGATAATAATATTATAAATATATACTTAAATATTTAAGAAAAACAAATATTGTCATCGTGTACCATGTTGAATATTTTCAAACAATATAAAATTAAGAGAAAAATAAAATTTTCATTTTACTCTTTTTATCACCCTGTATCACCTGTATAACCATAAAAAAGCAATATATATTGACAAGTATGTTGTTCATAAACACAATGTTGCAAATGAAGTTTGTTTATAAACATTTCTAACTTAGCAGGAAAACTGCAAAATTATAGTAAATAGCACATGACAATCAGTTGTGTTGTTTTTTTTTTTTATAACACAAAACTGCAAATGTGGAAAATTCTAATTTCAATAACTATGCCAAAACAATTTTTTTTTTTCAGCAGTTTTTTGTCTGCAGTATGTGTTTATGAAAAGAGCCCTTTTGTATCAAAAATTAATATACACAATCATTTAAAGAACATTTCATCAACTTTTTCAACAGTTAAGCACAGCTAAGTACATTCAAATGAACATATAGTATTAACCCCTTAATACCAAATTCGCTTGACAGAACCTCCACAGAAGTTCATTAAATACCGTAAAGTCTCTTAAAAAAAGTAAAATTCAAAGAAAATCAGTTGCTGAAGCTTTTCGGAACTATTACCAAAATTTTTTAAATAATTATTAAAAAATTATAAATAATAGAATGTGAACAAAAACAGTACTATATATTTTGTCCTAAGTATGGTAAAATTTCAATTTTAAAATTAAAATATCTTTTTAAAATAATTAAAATTCTTTAATTATTATAGTACGCGATCATTATTGGATATGTACATTATAGTGTGATCTACTATACATATAAAGTACTTCATTAATTGACAACAACAAAAAATATTACGAAAATACAATATACGAGAACAACGCAATAATTTACAATACGGGTATTATTAAGTATTTCGTTGATGTTGTTGTTGCTAATGTTATTATTGTTCTTATATATATATATACATATATATATAATATATCTATATACATGTATATTTAATTTCGTCAACTTCATTACGTTTTATGTTGTATGGTCGTTCGTCGTGTACTTTTGTCATACATAAAATTAATTTATATTATAATTTACGCATATATTCGCATAAATAGTGATTGTAAACAGTGAGTTGTAAATGTTAGTACATAGATTTCGAATTGAATTAAAAATTTAGTATAAATTTCGAATTGGACGAAATCTATGCTAACTTTTATAAGCAAATAGATTTTCACTAATTTTAATTCTAGCTCAAAGTTATGTTTGATCGATTTTTTAAAATCGTAAAATTTCAATATAGTAAATGTTCTTGCATCCGCCTTTTATGATGTAGGAAGCGAAGACGTCTTAGTTTGACTTTCAGTGTTTCTCAATAAAATCATTTGTTATTTACAATGCAATATTTAATAAACTAAACCTTTTTAACCGATTTCGGTATATCAAAGTTGTACTGTTAATTTACTGAATTCTATTTCGTAGTGGTATCATCATTTAATTACATTTTGAGTAAAAAATGGAAACAATTTAAAGTGATCGAACCCACACAATGTATACAAATTAGGAAAGGTTAAATTATTAAATTTTAAATTTTAATGGTCTTATAAAACTCCTAACAAATTGTATTCAATAATAATTCGCATTATCATAATAATTCTATAATATAATATTTTGGAAGTCCTGCAGATTTTAACAATCATCACATTAATAAAAGTTAAATTAATATTATGGGCGCTACATGTTTTGAAGATCGTTGATTTCGTATAAAATTGTGTTCCCAATGTTTGCGATCAAAACTAAATATTTTGGAATTGGTATTAAAAAATATATATTCTATTATTGAGTAGTAACATGTTTCCTTGTGGTTGTGTATCCAAATATTTCCCTAACCGAAGATTTTGCTGGACAGCTCGGCTCGTATTAGTTATATCGATTGTTTCATCAAAACCAAATGTTCGAATTACCATAAATATATAACCTTATTTTATTTAAAATTTTTAAATGCATGATCGCTCGTTCTAACTAAATTTTTTTTACTTTTAATGCATTTAGACGATTTGTAATGAATAGACGTAACCATGAGACAACAATACTAAATAATATTAAGCTTAACATTGCACAATTTTTGTAAGTTTCGTTATCTATATTTTACTATTGTACAAATTGATGACAGAATATTTGAATGATAAATTGATATTTGGTAGATTGCCTGGTTATTTTAACCTAGTCAACCCACGTCGCAAATGTTGTATTAGACATACCTATACGTATGTGAGTTGCTACTCTTTAGACTGTGATGTGGAAATGCAATTAATTGTGTCAATAATTGATGCAAAAGTTTGTTAAGCTAAAGTCGACATTTTTTTATTTTTTTATTTTTTTTAATTATCTGTTTTATAAGTTTTTCTAATTTTTGTTCTGTTATATATATTTTTCTATTTTTCTTAATTTTTTAATTTTGTAATTTATAATTTGTCTTTTTTTCTAAGTTTTTTCATGTATAAGTTTTATTTTTTTTTCATTTACTGAAACTTGTGTATGCAATGTGAAGTAAATTGCATTGAATTAAACTATTTTAAAGTAAAAATACTGTAAAATTTATATAAATTAATTAATTTAACACATAATATACATTTTGTTTTTAAATTAATCAAAATTTAAATTACTCATTACTAAATAACAATAAGTAGTTATTAATAATATACATTAAAGGGTTTTTTTTCTTTATTTGTAATTTTAAAATTCATATACAATTCAGCGTATTAAAGCAATGCTTAATTCTATTAAATGTATTTATATTTGTGTTATAAATTTTGTTTTAAATGTGACCGTAGCATAGGCTGTCTGGTCTTATAATTTTTAAATTTGGTTTTTTTTGTTTGACATTCATATTTTTCAAATTTATTATTATTCACTTTTATTAAATTGGCATTTCAAATTTCAATTTTTAAAATAATTAATTTTTTAATTTAATTTTGTCACTCACTGTATCTATACACATAATACATAATATTAATATAGAAATTTATATCATGCTATAAAAATATATCGCTTAATATAAAATATCACCCGCGGCAAATTAATGCTGCATGCAACATAAATCGAGACGTAAATGAATCTTAATTTGATCTTTGCCAGCCAATCACATACATTGACACATAAAAAACATTTTATTTTTTATTTATTATTTTTTTTTGTTTATTATTTAAATTTAGTGTTTTATTTCACTACTTTCAAATGAGTGCATTATTAATAATAATTATTAGTGTTGTTGTTTTTTAATATAAAAATTTAGAAGACAACATCAGGAGGGACACACACGAAAGATATTTAAGTACATTTATATATGGTATACATATAGATTTGTATTATGTTGTATATTATATTATTATATACATAATAATATGTAAATAGAAACGGGTTAGTAACATAAAATAATTTAAGGAGGCGATCGATTATTGTGTTTTATTTGTTCTGTTTTTTTTATTTAATTTAAATACATTTTTTTTTTGTTTTGCTTAAGATATATATAATAAAAATTATAATTTAATGTACATTTTTTTTATTATTATATTATGTATGTATGGATATATTGTGACGTTTGTGTTGTATATATATATATATATATATATATATATATATATATATATATATATATATATATATTTAAATTGTTAATTTATTTTGCACGAATTATAAATTTAAAATTTAAGTAATTTTAAAAAAATAATTTTTGCAATGCATAATTATAATAGTTTTGTTTTGTTTTTATTTGACTGGTTTAGAAAAGGAAAGTAAAAAATTTATGCTATTGGAATTTTTGAATGCTGCTGCACCACAATGAATTTAATTGCAGCACTCATTTAGAGTTTTTTTTATTATTGCTTTTTGTACTTTTTGTTTTTTTTTTTTGTTTTGGTTGCTGGTATAGTTAATTATTTATATTGTGTAAAATTAATTTTTAAAATATATAAAATGTAACTATTGAAAAATAATTTATGCATAACTTTGTGTCTGGGCAAAAAAAAAAAAAAAGAAAAACAAATTGTTTCTGAACAAATACTTAAATGTTGAGAAACATGATAATATGTAAACATATTGTTAATTATTTTTTATTTATCAATTAGGCACATTGTGCGTGAAAATTTGGATTTAAGGAATGTTAAGATTAGGCTCAGTTAAGAAAAAATATAGTAAATGTGAAATTTAGGTAATAATTAAAATAATTTAATTAATATTCTACTAATTAGAAATCCGATTTGAACAGAGTGAAAGTTCATTATTAGAGTGAAAGTAGCAAGTAATTGATTTAAAGACCCGATAATAACTCAATATAATTATGATTTTAACAATAATTTACACTTATTTAAAAAAAAGTATTATCATCCCGGAGTATTACTTGCGTATACGCCAAAATTACGTTCCGAGTAAAACGATTTTAAAGCTTTAAATAAAACTAGTTGGACTAAATTTGGACTAAATTTGTATACTCAATTTCATGAATTGGTTTGCATCATTTCAATTTATTCCACTAAAACTACTTATATTATTTTTATTACTTAGACAACAACCGCAAATGTAATCATTTATTTAAACAAAAAAAAAATTAAACTCAACTCTGGCTGGAAAAAAAGTAATTCTCTATATTGGTGAGTTGCGACAATTTGATAAATTAAAATTGTTGTATGTTAAGATGTAATTGTATACTTATACATGGCGTGAGATTTTGAATTGAAATTTCTAATTGAAAATTTAAAAAAAAGTTTAAAAAATAATTAATTTCGCTACATCTCTTTGTAAATGTTTATCAATTAAAAGAATAATAATGAAAATCGGTTGCAAAATGGTTCAGATATTTTTACCTTACTTTTTTCAATTATATCAGATTGAATATTATAATGATATTAACTAAGCTTATCGATAAGATTTTTTACTTTTTTTTATATATAAATATTATATTATCATTTATATATGAAATATGATTATTTGAAATTTATATCAGATGAAAAGTTTGAGTCTCAAACATATATATAATTTAACATTCTTCACTGAAAAATGCTAAAAAATCTAAAAAAAACTAATTGTACAGCAATTATCCAGAGGAAATAATATCGACCATTATGGTAAAGTGATTATGACATTTCCCTACTTATTAAAAGGTGTAG
This sequence comes from Argyra leucocephala, assembly GCA_963942445.1. Taxonomy (NCBI): domain Eukaryota; kingdom Metazoa; phylum Arthropoda; class Insecta; order Diptera; family Dolichopodidae; genus Argyra; species Argyra leucocephala. The sequence goes on from OZ012681.1 coordinate 56,160,602, forward strand.
TGTGGTTATGGAATTTCACTACCTACTTATATGAATGTTTAACTGAACCCATCAGAATTCTTCTCTCATTATTGATCAAATATGCACAAAGAACTATTGAAAATATAATGCACATCTATGTTTATTATTTTTCTATATAAATCTATGATGAGATTTTAGTAGATTTTGTGTGGAATATGAGTCCCAGTTATTATACCAGAATGACTGCTTCCTGTTCAAAGTGATATTTTCTATCTTTATTTTATTTGATTTAATCAGATCATATCGCTTAACTCTTGACGTGGTCGCTCATGTAAGATATAAAAATATTATTATTCGCTCATTGCTAGTATAGTCTTGTACTATTTTAGAAATTTGACTTGATGTCATCGTATAAGCAACTTAACTTGATTTGATCGTATTAAAATCATCGAAAAAAATTATATATGTTAACGAAAATCAAAATTGAAATATTTAGTATAAAACGTCTACGTGTTTTGTTCACTGAATCTCAATTTTAATAAGGTAAAACTCGTGTTTGAATATTCATTAAGGGCTTCTTTTCAACAACTCTAATGTTTATTTATTAAGATAGTTCTCTAAAGCTATCAACAACTAATTAATCAGCTTTAGAGGAGGCTTTCTGAGTTTTTATAAAATATGTAAAAAATGGGTATAACATAACAGTATCGGATGAACGAACTTTGAAGTTAGTTTTTGCTTTTCTAACATCCTGTTTTATTAGGGTAATTTTTAATTATTCAATTATAAATTACAACATTTTTATAATTATTTATTTCAAAAAGTTATAATTTAAACTACTGAAGGGGTTAAAATACTTTCTTTATTAATTAGACCAGTATACTCAGCTACGGTTGTTCGATTTGGTTCAATATTAGCGCTTCGATATGTGAAAAACTAAGATTATACGAAAGAAAATGTCTTATATCTCTCTATTTATCAAATAAATACATTTATAATAAAGCCAAAGTAATAAGAATTGATAATTTTATATTAGATCTTATCAGGAGACACTATGCAATAGATCAGCGTTCTTCAACCTGTATTCCGCCAAAAAATTTAGGGGTTTCCTGAAAACATTTTATGTTTTGAAAATGTTATCAATTTTTATACTGAAAAAGCAACCAAAAAAACCAAAAATTTCTGAGAAAGAATAAAAATAATTTAAAAAAACATAAAAGAAAAAAAAATTAATTCAAATTTATAAAACTAAACAATAATCTCAATAGGCGTTGATAAAACGCTTTGGCGCAAATTTTGAAGTTTTGGCAATCAAACGAGCTATTGGTCATCTGATACCGTTTGTTACTACATATATGTGTGAGAGGTCTTTCTCTTTATATATTGCCACGAAAACCAAATATAGGAATAGATTAGATGCCGAAAATTATATGAGGTTGGAAATAACAAAAATTGTACCAGACTTTAATATAATTTGTTATAGAAAACAAGCCCAGTCTAGTCATTAAGAGAGAAATTTAATTTAAATATTTTGTTATTTGTTTTTAATATTACACTTTTGGGTATGGGTGTTAAACCGTCCGACGCGGGGAATTAATACCTAGCTACTATTCCGGGGGGAATTAGCATCCAGATCCAACTTTTTTGTATAAATGAAATAAAATTTAGTTATATAAATTTGTGTTTTTACTTGCTGGAGAGTTTCTAAAAGTAAGGTTCCTAGAATATTATTATTAGCTAGAAGGGTTCCGGCAGCCGTGAAAGGTTGAAGAAGGCTGCGATAGATCATCGGAAAATACAGAGAATAGTCTGGTTAGTCATTGCACTTTCAAAAATGATCAATACATTGAAGAAACACTTCGCACAGGGTTTATACCGCTTGAAGTATTCCTTTATCTGGATAAAAATGGTTACATTCATACCCCGAATAAAATCCTATTAATCTGTCACTCTCAAAGACGAGCCATCGACAAAAAATTTTTGTATAATCCAAGGGATTACTACTTCACCAGTTAACTACATTATATAACACTCACTTGTCTAACAGAGGCAAAAACAAAATGGTAAACAGGAGTTTGTATTGGTGGCTAAATTAAACGAAAACTAGAAAGTTATCAACTAACCCTTATACTTTCCATTTCGTTTCCCCTATATTTTCTAATTCTCTTATTGTTTTATTTTCTCGTCTTCTTCTTCTAAATAGTTTTTTTTCTTTTTATTAGTTTCTGTTTTTCTTTCTATGTCTTCAATTTCAATCTCTTTTATTATTGTTTTTTTAGCATATAAGTTTTAAGTAAATCATAAAACTAAATCGAACTATGATTTTTCAATAGAATTCAATGCAAAACGATAATTGTCCAACATGATACAATAAATGAATATAACAGAAATGTTCAAACCATTAAAACATTATAATAGAAAAATTTATAGATCCCAAGGTGGGATATTAGATTTAGCTTAATATTGCTCATTTATTTTCAGTTTTTTTTTTTTGTATGATAAATTAAACGTAAAAACAATTAAAAAAAAACAAAAATAAAAAAAAATGCTTCCTCTATAAACAGGGTCAATTAAATGTAAAATTTTCTTAGTAAAATAAGGCTTTCACAAGTATGAATAAAAATTGAAATCTGCTAACTTAAAGTTCCCTTGTGCAAAACATGATCAAAATTGCACGCGCATTTCGGAACTATTTCAATTAAAATTTTTTATATTTAAAATATTTATACTTTATTTTCTATTTATTATAAATATCGATTAAAATTTAAATGACAATACTTAATTTTACTATATTAATTACTAGGGCTATGGGCTTGATTAAATTTAAAATGTTAAATAATAAAAAATTCAAAAAAATTTCAATTGATTTTAATTAATTAAAAAAAAAAAAAAATTTAAGCATTGGAATAAAAAATATATGTCAACATTAAATTATAAATAATTAGCTTAATAGATACTTAGTCGGGTTCTCAATTTTCAAAACACTAAATTATACATTTTCTTCAAGGACTTTGAACGAATCTCTTAAAGAACTTAATTAAAATTTTACATAAATTATTATAAAGAGAAAAAAAAAACAAAAACAAAAACAAAAATAGTAAATTATTATTAATTACTTTAAATTGAAATTCTTAACTTCTCTACCCCTCTATTTTATGTATTTAAATACTTAATTATAATTAACAAGTTACATTTTTTTTTTTTTAATTTTCAATAATAAAAAAAATCGTGATATGTCATATTTTATTTACATTTACATTCATATAAATTACATTTCAAATGTATACCAAAGTGGCATATGTATATTACATATATATATAAATAGTGATATTAGTATAATAGAATATGTTTTAGTTTTAATTCAAAATAACAAAATAATAATTTACTTTAATTCTATAATTCTATAATATTGTAATTTTTATTTTCAATTCTCACGCTATAAATTTATTATTAATATTTAATTGTTACTTGATTTAGCATAAAATTTTCCAAAAAAAATAATTAAATTGTTTTTTTTTTTTTGTGTTTGAGTTTGTATTAATATTAACTTAAATTGCAATATTGTGTGATTATAAAATTAATTTTTCACTTTGAATTACATTTTTCAATTCTATAGTAATAATTTTAGAAATTCTACTTTTTTTAGATTTTTTGCGTATTTTTTTAGTAGCAATATAATTTATCAATAATTTATGATAGATGAACAAACATAATTACGAATTCGCCAAAGCGATTAAATGTATACAGCATATTATAATATTGCTGTATACATTTAATTGACAGGTTTGTAGACAATGACGGGTACTGCACTGCAATCTACATCTTATATAATCTATAATTATTATTGAAAAGCATTTAAGGACCTGCGCAGTAGACATCTTTTCATTTTATTTCGCTTCTCTTTAATGAATTCCTAATATAACAAATAAGTTGTATATAAAACATTAATGCGCACACAGTTTAAAATTTTTTTACTCATATGATTTTATTATTCAGCAAATATGTATAGGTGAGTTCTTATTAAAATAAAAAACAGAAATAAACAAATAAGTTATTATAATTACTTGCAGTGAATATAATGTACATTGTACATAATATGTCAAATAAAAACAAAAAAAAACAAATTCATCTGAAATTATTTACATCTATAAAATAAAAAGAAAAAAACAAATCACTTGAATTCTTCATTTTTTATCTTTTTAAGTAACTGTTTCTAAATTTTGGTTATTTTATAGTAATAATATAGTTTTTATTAAAATTATGTATTATGTAAGTATATACCTCTTTAATGACAAAAATTTTTTATTTTTAGTAATTTTATTCACTAAATGCCACTTACTATAGGGCTATAATATATCGAAAACGAAACAGTATATGAGGGACGTGTATTTATATGTCCTAAATAAAATTTACTAACCACAAAACTTTTTATTAAACCCTAGTGGTTTCTGCTATATCGTGCGAAGTTTATGTCAGTACGTAAATTACTGTTTTTTTAAAACTTTAAATTTGACTTCAACTTGAATTATAATTACTCAACAGGGGCCCCTGGTATAAAATATAATATATAATATGAACGACGTGGTGAGTAAAAAAGCAAGATTAATTTAATAGTAAATTAATTTCACCATGAATATTAAAATTTTAGCAAATTCTTGGTGCTGAATACTTAAAACATTTCAAATATTTACACCGAATAATGACGGTAATTTTCGAGTTGAACGACATCTATACTCTAAAATAAATTTCAATATTATTTAAACTTATAAGAAAAAGTACAAAAACGAAAATACAAACAAAAATTGAAAACACAACAGAAAAACAAAAATCAGATCAGATCATACTCTTCAAAAATGATATAATAATAATGTTAGTTCATTTGCTTCTGCTATTATAAAAATATATAGGTTATAGTCATACGCTAAAGTTCAGTAATATTTCTGACTATAACCGTTTTGTGACTATAGGCGTATAGTAAAAAAAAAAAATTGCATCTTTATAAACAAAATCAAATTCAATAAAATATCTTTCGTTTAACAATTTTAAACTTTATTTAATTCATAAACAACAATTCTGTTATATAACATATACATATTTGTAATAAAAAACATAAAAAGACTATAAATTAGTTTTTTAATAAAATAATTCACTTTTGACTTATTGTTTTGTTTTATTGAAAAAATTGGCATTATATTTTAATGTGACTATAAACGACGTCGATTGTATGAACTTATGAAGTTTACTACTTTCTTTCAAACTAATTGTTGACTATTTCTGTGACAGAATTGTGACTATAAACGTTTTTGACTATAAACGAATTAAAATACGTCGATCTACTACGTTGAGAGTAATGGGATTTTAATGTGTAAAGTTATATTGAAATTAATATTAATTTCGTTATATAAAGTATTAGGTATTAAACTTCAATTTCATTATAAAGTATAAATATTCAAGAATCAAGCAATACAGAAAGCAACAACAATTATACCAAAACAAATATATCTTTTTATATAAAATTGTTGTTGAAAGAACGACTTCTGTGCAATTGCACAGGGGATCCATTAGTATATTATAATTTACAGCGTTTCATCAACTCAACATTCTTTTAAACATTATGCAATAAGATTTTTGCAAAAAAAATAAATAAAAAAAAAATAAAAAATTTACAATATCTAAACATTAATAAACAATATTATATATAGAATATTTTTTTGATAGTGATTTATTTTATTCCAGTTCGTATTTTAATATTATATAATTAAAAAATGTTTATGTTAAATTTACCAAACAAAATAAATAAACACAGTTAACTTTATGTAAATAAATAATATCATTTAAATATTTCAGCTAGGTTATAAATCAAAATATAAAATAAAACGCTACAATACCAAACCATCTAAATTAACTTTTATTCGATACAAAAATAACTATGTATCCAGACAATAAATCGTTGGCAGTTCGATTGATAGAGTTACATAAACCGAAATATCATAAATTTATATATCCTTTGTCCGATATCTACTCACAGTCCACAGAATACAAATCTAGTATACTTAAAATTATATAAGTATTCTTAATAAAAAAACAAAAACGAGAACAATAAGAACAACAACAAAAAATTAAATACATACATAGAAATGAGGGACGATATCTTATTCTACAATAATAATTATTCATCATATTTGTATCAAAGAGCTTAACATTTATTTTTATATATACAACTGATTTCTAGGCGGATAGGGACGAAATCTTATTTTTGAAAATCTTATTTTCTGAAAATCTTATTTTTTGCTGTAAAATTTTTTTCTCGTCCATATTAAGCTATTTTTTGTTGTGAAATTTAATTTATACACAAAATGGATTTGGTGCAACAGCCCTTAAATGTGATGAAGACAATAGGTCCGGGGTCCCAGGATTTAGAGTCGAAACTTAATATCACATGCTTTCATGCATTTCGTATGCGTTTACTTGCCGCCGGCAAAAACAGGGGGGGCAATAAAAAAGTAGTGGGGGCTTGGAACTTTAAAAATAAAATAATTTTTTTAAAAAAATTTTTTTACTAAGACTACGCATACGGCACGCGTTTACTTGCAGTCGGCAAAAACAGAGTTCTAATAAATGAGTAGCGGAGGTTTAATAAATGAGAAACAGAGTTCGAAAAAATAAAATATATTTGTTTTTTGCAGCAATGTAAAAAAGTACCTATCAGTTATCGATGGATTTTACATTGAAAAAAAGAACTTTTAAAAAAATCAAATTATTTCTGACCAATGTATGGAATAGACAGAAAAGAAAATATACAGAAGAGGTATTTATGTTTTCTTTTATTAAACCATACTAATTTCAAACCTTTTCGTGGAAGCATAAGTATTTTCTGCTTTGAAGTAAAAAGTCTTTATAAGTCTATGCAAATCTATGTTCTTTTAAAAACTTTAAATTTTACTTTAACTTGAAATACAAATACCTAATAGGGGCCTACAGTTTTAATGTATTTATATCTAAGCCATATATGATTGTTAAAGCATAGTACGAGATAGTAAAAATAAAAGGGAAGGGAAAAAATAAACAATTAAATTGACTTTAAAATAAAAAAATATTTTCATTAATCCTGAGTTCATTATTTTACATATTTTTTTTTTTTGTTCGACAGGGAGTTCTTTATAGACGCGACCTTTTCATATCTATTGTACTTCACCGTTTGTTATCTTAAACCTGAAGGTCTATGTCCTTGGCGAATGCTATTATTGCTTTAATATCTATTTCAGGTTTATGACGGCGCAATAAAACAGAATGTGAGGGGGAGATTCTTCTTCTTCTAAGTAGAACATGCATCTGTCTTTGTTACATTTTTTTGTTTGATGGGGAGCTCTATCTAAGCGCGACCGCTTAAGATCTATTGTACTTGCTCGTTTATTATATAAGAATTGTAGGTCTATGTCCTTGGTGAGCGCTATAATTGCTTTGACTGTGTTGGACGACTTACCAATCTTGAATAGTTGTCTGCTGAAAGGACCATGAGTAGTGAAAAACCATGTCAGTGTTTTGATATTGGATTTAGTGGCCTTGTTTATTATTTTACTTATATTCATTGTTTTTTAAGTTGTAATTTTCAACGATTCGGCACTTAAATGTCTAAGGAATTAAAATCTTGAATGGAATTAACCCTTTCGCTACCAATGTCATTGATCAGTTAAGTTTCGTATAATAAATCTCGAATAGTAGGACTAGGTTTCTTTTTAATTTCATATAATTACGAAAATAACCGAAAACAAAAAAAATACTTTTGTAAGAGACAGTAAAGTCTACTAAACTTTTTATAAATTATTTTGGAAGAGTAGGATTTATTGAAAAAATTCAGAAAATCGCATCTTTCTTAACTTTATAAGAATACTGTTCAGTATATAAAATAAATAATAGAGTTCAGTATGCTCACTCACCTTATAAATCTGGCTTCCTGTCGCCATGTAGGTGTATTTGAATTTGATATAAGAATTCATTTATTTATTTTAGTATTATTGGATATGTTGTAGCATATTCGAAGACCTTAGATGCTAGTGCTAAAATTTGTATCTACTTTTTGAGACATTTTAAAAAGATAGAACATTTTTTTTTCTTACACTCTTGACAGTAACTTAGTTAGAATCACCATTTTGTGACTGTAATTTTACACTACAATATCAATATCTACAATGTTTTTTGAGTATTTATTTATCAAATTACTGGCTTATCTACTCATTAAATGTAGAAGACTACTGCTATTGTCAGGAACTAAACCATCTTAAATAAAATAGCTCCATTTTTATTTAATTTGTTGCCAGATTATACCGGGTGTTCCAGAGCCGTTATTTTAAAATTTAAAAAAAATTTTATTAAGTAAATCGAGAGTGCTCTATCGGTTGGTAATACTTTCAACTTCCGGGAAGGACCAGAAAACGGTTTTTTAAGACCAAAAATCGTTGAAATTGGCCAAAATCGAGATTTTCAAATGAGAAGGGGTACTTTTTTATGCAAATTTGGATTCTACGACAAAAAATAAGAAACTTATGTTAAATGATTTTTTTTGCTTTCTCATTACTTTTCTTTAAAACTGATAAAATTATAACCAAAATCCACTATATTTTCCATTAGTAAACCAAAACTAATAATGATCATTTTGATAAATAAATTTGTTTTTCATTTTAACATATTTTTATCTCAGTTTTGGGTACCTACAAAGTTTAAGTTAAAAAAAAAAAAAAAAAAAAAAAACAAAAAAAACAAATAAAAAACAAAATAAGAAAAAAGCACTTCACAAAAGTTTATTATTTTTTGTCGTAGAACCCAATCATACATAAAAAAAAAGTACCCCTTCCCATTTGAAAATCTCGATTTCAGCCAATTTCGGCGATTTTTGGTCTTAAAAAACCTTTTGTCGGTCCTTCCCGGAAGTTGAAAATATCACCAATCAGTAGGGCCACTCTCGGAGGATTTAGTTAATAAAATTTTTATTCAATTTCAAAATAACGGCTCCTTCCCCTCTTACAAAAGTGTTATGCGTGCTCTGTAACACCCGGTATATACTCTCAATTATTTGTTGTCATTTATTATATCCCAATGACAAAGAATACTAGACCAGGTCGAAAAACCACTAAAACATTTTTTTGCTTCATCAGGAGTCGAACCTGGGACTCTTCGGTTGAAAAGCAGGTCCACCTCTTGCGCCCCCCAGCGTGTAAACATTCTATGTTATAAAATATTGAAAGATTTTTGGAAAAATCCAAAATTTTTTGAGATAATCAACTAACATGTTACAAAATTTCATATTCATTAGATTTTTGCGCATTTACCCTACAATATAATTTTAAGGTTTGTTGTCTCCCATAAATTTTACCCAATTTTTAATTTTTAAATAAATTTTTTAAATTAATTCTTTGATTTTTTATTACAATTTTAAATTCTAAGAAACCAATAAAATTAATAATAATAAAAATAATATCAGTATATAATAATAATAATTTAAATTAAGAATTATATTTATGTATGTGTGGTTGTTTGTATTATTAGAGAATGTTTTGGAGAAGAGAAAGAAATTCATTTAAGATGACCTTCTATCAAATTAAGTGAAAATAAAAAAAAAAAACAAGAACGTCATTCATTATTCAAATGATACATCATTTAAAAATATTAATTCAAATTTATATACACACAGTACAATATAATATAAGTATGTATTAGTATTTACATATGTATAGTTTAAATTATAATATGTTACGTATAATATGTTGATTTATAATAAAGTAATGAATGTAGATCAATTAGGGAGGGCAAAAATTATAAATTAATAATTTTAAATTTTTCTTCAATTAAGGTTAAGTGATTTGTTTTGTAATGAAAATACAAAAATGAACAAAAAAAAAATCAGAACAAAAATACAATATAATTTTCGCGTTTCAGTTCTATCTATACTTTTTTTTTTTTTTTGTAATACATTAATATTTTATTTTTGCTTTAAATAATTCAAAAATTATTAAAATTAATTATTTAATATTTTATTTGTTTATTGCAATAATTTAGATAAAAATGTTAAACTAATAATTAATTTTTTTAGATTTTATTGAATCAGATTCGGGTTGGTGGGTGGGGGTTCAGTTTGGCAAATTTTTCTCCATATAATTGTATTTAAATTTGATTACATCATTATCCTGTAACTCCATCCGTGGGACATAGACCGAAGATATAGATTTCATTTATTTATTTTTGTATTATACTAAAATTGAGGTTTAACAGTAATCAGTGTTTTTTCATAGCTAATTTATAAAATGTAGTATTTTTTTTATCCTCTATTTAATTGAACTTGTACGGAACGGAACGAACGTTACTTTCTACACAACTTAACTGATCAGTAGCACACCTAGTAGTGTTAAAACTGCAGATATGACTTCCAGTTTGAATTTGAATATTTGAAAATCACACAATATGTATATTTTAAGGAAACCAATACGTGAGTTATAAAAACCAAACAAAATTCCCACTTGGTAAAACATAAATGTTAATAAAGTTTATTAAAAACTATATTTATTTAGATATTAGTAAATTAATTTTTCACTTTTTGATTATATTTTTATTTTTAATAAATCAAAGGGATATAAATATTGATTTCTGTGAAATCTATTATATATATACTATATGGTTTGAAAATATCCAAACTCAAGTTATTAGTTTTCTAGGTAGTTTCAACAAGACAATAGCTGTCATACAATCAAAATTAAAAGTCTAGGTTTTATTGCGTTCAAAAGAACGATGTAGGTTAATGATAGGATAATTTCTTTAAGTTAGCCAACATGTTAATGAAGGATGAAACACAACATAAATGACACATAAACATAAAACATAAATTAAAGCGTTAAGGTGGATTTTAGCTGCTAAACATTTTAAGTGTCACAATATTTTGTTGGCTCTGAACTTAGTAAAGTGGAGTTTCACTAGTGACAAATTAATTCCTAATTTTTAAAACCTTATAAATATCTGGGTTGTCAGTTGTTTGACCTAAACCTTGAACCGGATCAAAAGAACATAGCTATTACCTACTGATGCGTTGAGTATTACTGAAAGAATAAATTACTCGAAAAATAGTCTATATGACAAAATGTTTTAATACAAGATTTTTTAGGTATATTCAGTAAATACACGCAAACAGATAGGTACGGTTAACATCGATGACACAAAAAAAACAAAAGAAAAAACAATTAACTCTATAGTAATTTTTTTATTTTCAACCGGCCAATTGACAATGTTCATTTATAATAAACTGTGCAGTTAGTAAAAGACATTACGCAAAAAAGACATTTTGCAAAAAGGACAGTTAGCAAAGTGCCATTCTACAACTGCACACTTTGCAGCTTGGACACATTACAACTTTTGCAAATGGACACTGAACTTCTTTTACATCTTTTACAATATAATTTTCAACTCTATAATTTCATTATCTCTCAGATGTACATTTCATTTTTGAAGAAAGACTTATGTAGCCTAAAATATTTTCATAATTGATCATATGTCCAGTTGCCAAGTGTAAGCTGTCAATAATTTTTTGAAAGACTTCAATTTAAGAAAATATCTTCAATATACTAGAAATTGATTGTTGATATCAATTTATAGGAATATTTTTTACAATTTTTAAGAATCTATTCAAAAGCTGGAGTACTGCAAGGTAGTATACTGGGTCCAATTTTATATTTGTTATACACCTGCGATATACCCCAAGTAGAAGATATAAAATTAGCAACCTTTGCAGATGACACAGCGTTGATGGCAGTTGGTTCTACTATAGAAGAAGCTACAAACAAACTGCAAAAAACTAATGACAAAATTTCCAACTGGTGCAAAAAATGGAAAATTGAATTAAATGAAGCTAAATCTAGTCATGTAAATGTCACATATAAAAACATAGTAACTCCTCTCTCAGTTAAAATGAATGATGTCGTGATTCCATACGAAAATAAAGCTAAATATCTTGGAAAGAGCATGTGAAAATCAAAAAACAAGAAATCCAGTTCAAATATAGAGAAATATACTGGTTGATTGGGCGAAATTCTACGGTCTCGACCTATAACAAAGTTTTGATGTATAATATCAAATATTGAAGCCAGTCTGGGCATACGGTATTCAAATATGGGGATGTGCTAAACCAATCCATATTCAAACTATCCAAACGTTCCAAAATAAGGTACTGCGCAACATAGTCAATAGCTCCATGGTATGTTCGCAATGCCGATATTCATCGAGATCTGAAGATCTCATCTATAAAAGACGAAATAATGAAATACGCTGCACGGCATAAAACTGGCATAAAACTCGTCTGATTCAACATGTCAATACCGAAGCTTCTAGCTTAATTGACAATCAAAACTTTGTTAAGCGACTAAAACGTCGCTTCACAGTCCTTCAAACTGCAAACACAGTCCTTCAAACTGCCTTCCCCGGTAATAGGTAGGCCCTGAAGCCTCTTTCGATGATTTACTACTATCTGGTAAAAAAAGAAAAAAACAAAAGAATCTATTTAATTGAAGGTATCTATACCTAATTCCATTTTTTGCTTAAATCAGTAAGCATTATTTCCTGATCTGGTTCTTCAGCTCGCGCTCATTTTCAACTTCGTTTATAACTTTTACTTCATTCTACTCCATCTTGTGCCACTGATGTCCACCATTCATTAACTCAAATCTTTCGTTAGTTGTCCTCAACTTCGTCCAACATTTAAATAAAAAATTTCATAAATTCAAAATTTTAAAAAACTGTTTGCAAAGTTTCAAAGCGATTCTATTGATTTTTAATAAAAATTTTAAACTAAAAATTTCAGTGCGTAAAAGACCACAAGAATGGACATATTCATATAATTGATGATTATTGTAAATAAAGACAAAAACAAAAACAAAACGCAAAAATATTCATATTACATACTTAAACTCATAATCGATTCAATCAATATACGCAAGTAGGTAGGTACGGTTAACATCAATGACACAAAAACAAAAAACAATTAACTCTATAGTAAATTTTTCATTTTCCCACAAACTCTTCTAATATTCGTTGTTTAAGTCTATATGTATGATCTGCATACCCAATACATTTTTTACATTATTAATTTTTTTTTTTTTATAGTATTTATATTTCTATACCATATAAAGATCTACACGCACAATTTGTTTTTTGTTTTTCTTATAAATTAAAAAAAATTTTCCAAGAAAATTGCATTATTAATTACATCATTATGAAAACTATCTGTTATTTTATTTTAAGGGGGGCAATCTTATTACATATTATAAAATAAAATTGTAATTCGGTTAGAGAGAATGTAAAGAAGAAATAGAAATAGAGAGATTGGGTTATTTTGATACAAGTAGACGTACAGTTTTTAAAATCTTGCGTAGAGGAGAAAAAAAAATTGAAAGTAAAGAGATACGGTATATTTTGATAAATGTAAGATTTGCTTTTAAGTAAATTGACCAATCTGCCTAATTTGACAGTTATGTTACGAAAATGTTACTTGTTTAAAAATGTTTTTATATATATTTTCTGCATTAATCAAAATTACATTAAATTACAATAAATTCTAATAATAGAGGTATAAAATTAATAATTAATGTACACAACATAATTATATTCTTGTAATTAGCGCTATTACGTATTTAATCAGAACCTTATAACCACTTATTGTACTTACTTTAGTTAGAAATCGAGAAAGTATATAAATTGACCAATAAAACCTACATGTTAATGGACAAATTGGCTTCTGCTCATTCAGCAATATCCAAAAAAAAAAAACGAAATAACAATTCGGAATAGGTTCGGAACCATTTTATGTCACTTTTACAAACTTTTTACAAAGAAATATTTTTTTTTTTAAATTCAACTAGCCCATCCAGAGTTTTTTTTATATAAGTACGTGTTATGTAAAAAATTCGATTAATAAACTGACAATTCATTAAAAATATGAAAATTTCAATAAATGTTCAGCAATAATGGTTATAACTATACGACATACATGAAATACATAACGCTGTTATTTAGTTGACTATATATGGTTATGTATAATATTACAATAAAGAGTTTCTACGATCATCAATTAAAGCCATATCAAAATAGTATATTAAAATAAAATCACTAATCGACAATTCTGGGATACAAATATTGCTAGAAGGATAAAGCAATTCAATAAAATCTAAAATTTTAGTCTCTACATACTACACTCTCTAGACTAAATACTCTAATGTATCAAAAAAGCAAATTATTGACGAGTAAATTTTATACGATCTGTACATTTTATAGTGAGTGAGTTTCTATTATGAGTTATAGGAATAAATTAGTCCATATTCTCAAAACGAAGGCATCTTGCTTGAAAGCTATGTTCTAAATCTTGCTTTAAAGCTATTTTCTAAATCATCAACACTGATTAATATAGTTTGAAACAGTAAAATTGTGTATTAATATGACTTATATTAAGCTGATATATTTGGTTTGTATGTTAACTCGCAAATTTATATAAATTTATCCAAATTCCTGTATGTTAACTTTTATATTTGCACGCTCTTTACAAATTTTTCAGAAATTTAAGACAATTTTATGTTTAAAACATTATGTCAAATAAATTTTTGCAAATAAAATTTCTATTTGCAAAAATTTGTAACAATTTACTGTAAATTTTTTGTTGTTGTTTTAAATGTCAATAGAATATTTTTCATAAAAAAAATAGTATACCTAAAATAAATAAAAAGTTATATACCTAGCCTGAAAACTTATTTATATAACTTTTTACCGACAAAAAGACCAAAACCACGCAAAATTATTCAATTAAATTTTTTTCTACAAAAACATTCAATAATTTTACAAAAAATTTCAGAAAATTACTAAATTAATTCAAATTTAAAAAAATCTCATAACCTAAAAATCAATTATTTTTGACATGAAAAAATTTGGATAAATTTATGCAAAGTTTGCGTATGTCTACTTTTGTTTGCAAAAGAGAACATTTTAACTATTCTCGCAGAATTTTATGATCACATGATTTTTCTTCTCGTTTTCAAATTTTTGCAAATAAAAGTAAACATACAGACCTACTATAAGGTATAGGATAGTTAAAATTGCAAATAACAAAGATGCTGTTAGAACGACAACTAGCACTAGTTTGTGCGTTTTTTTATTTAGAATGTAATTTAGAAGTTCAGATAACGATGGCTCTTTTTTCACGAATATTAGACATATTGCGGTTAAATCAAAGATTTAAAAGAGACAAGAGTTTAAAATAGTATAGCTTAATATGAAAAAAAATTATTTGAAATAAAATTTGGTTTTGAAAATTGCTGCACTACAAAAAAATAAATGCAATAAAACTTGTTTATAACAACGGCTGAAAAAAAATTCATATTCATAAGCCAAACTTGATATAATTATAATGTCTAATATATTTCTAAATAAATCCAACTTCAATAGAGGTGATTAATTGGAGCATTTCAAGAGCAAAATTCTTCGAGACTATTTTAAAAAGTAACATGAATTACAAGAAGGCTTACGAAAATCGGATTGTAAAAGTATTGTCCAATAATTATCCAATCCGAAGATATGCAAGATGAAGCATCTTTATATATGTAAAATGTATTTTAAAGTTTTTTTGTAAACTTGATTGAAAAAATTGGATGTACCTAACTAACGGTATTCATTGAACGGGTATTAGTCATACTGTTTTTGAGTAATAACTACCTTAACTCAAAATTACTAGGTCTTAATAAAAAAATAGGGCAATTTTATTTCAGTTCACGTTTTATCAACAAATTAAAAAGATTTTATTTTCATAAGATTTTGAAAGGCAGCGTTTCGTTACATCCCAAAACATTCCTTATAATCGAGTTTTACTGCATTACAACAAAATTACTTAAAAGCTTTATAAGTCACAGATAGTAGTAAAAATACTCCTATATTTGGCTAATTTTTTTCAAACTATCGAAACTATAAATAACTAGATCTTTTTAATCAAAAAAATAGTTATCCATATACGGATTACGAATTACGGATACAAAATTTGGAATTACATGTCCGAAAGTAAACTGGAGATAGTCTAAAGATTCCAGTCAAAAACAAAATTACCAAAGTGTGGTATATTGAAAATTCTAACCTTCAAGAACCGAAATTTCAACTTGCGATAGAAGAAGTTATTGGAATAAAAACAAGAAATGAAGCCAAAGAATAGTAGACCGCTCCAGTCTGCTGGAAATAAATTTGATAAATCAACGTACATGTAGTAGACTAAAAAGATAATTATTCAATTTAGCGAAATTAAAAAAGTGTTCTCATCTTAAAAAAGTATTAGTTATCAAATTTTAACACTTCTTGCAATCTTTAAAATTGCAAAAAGCAAATTCACGTCGAATTATTGTTTTTTTCCTTGGATAGATTCAATGAAATAAAATTGAAAAAGTCTAAAAATAAAAAATATACACCGATGTATCTACTTATGAAAGTAATTGCTGGAGGAAAATTACTAAGAGGTGCAAGATGATGGAGATGTTACACAACACCTAACATCATTAGGTCATCGCCATAATATAGGAGCAGCCACTCTTGTTTATAAATATTTGTTGGGTAATAGCTATGACGAAATAAAAAGTATTATGCTCAAAATACAATTATTCCAGCGTAATACTCGCAGAGTAGCCCTCGCTCAGTAATTTGTAGTACTCTTCAAACCAGAACTGTGAAATATAAAAATTCTTTCATCAACCGAACCTCTAAACTATAGAGCATCTTACCATCTTTTGTGTTCCTTCGTAAACGTATATCTTAGAAGTTTTCAAGAGACGGGTAAATAAATATCTGTTAATCTGTCCGTAAATTCTCTATTAACTATTCTATTCTATTTTAATTCTTTTCTAATTTTATTACTCTTTACTATCCTTCTTTTTTCTTTATATTAATATGGCTTAAATTCTGCGAAGGCAGTTAGGATGCTTATCCCATTATTTTGGCCTAATATATAAAAAAAAGAGTTGAATAATCCTGTAGCGAATGTTGTCAGATGTGACTCAATTCAATCCAATTAGTTTTTTAGCTCTATTGAGTATATTTTAAGAAGATAATATATAGTTATTAATACAAAAAATATTAAAATGAAGAATAATATTAGTATACTAATAAAACTATTTATGATAGACATTAATTTAAACATGTATAGACGAAAAGAAAAATTTATAAGTAAAGAGCAATGTTAGAGAGAGTTAATGGTAAGTACATAAGATGGTGTGTGGAAGGAGCAAATTTTATTTTTGGAGCTTTTTTTTTTATATATATCTGTCTATATTTTAAATTTTTGTATAAATTACTTAAACATTGTATTTTCTAGTTCCATCTATAAATTTTTTTATTATTTTTATTATTTCTTATGTTACATTTTTTCAATTTGATATTTTCTGTATTTCTTAATAATTTGTATTGCTAATTTCTATAGGTTAAACATTAATGAATAATAAATTTAACTATATTTTTATATTTTATATAATATTTGTATACCATCTCTTATATATAAATAAATAAATAAATAAATAAATAAATTAATAAATGAATAAAAAAAAATTAAAATCAAGCAAAAATATCAAATCGATTTTTAATACAGAGATTCCATCACAACATACAACAAAATATAATTTTGAATTATAATAATGAGATTTCTCTTCAAGGGTTTCAAAGTATTTTCAAACTTCAATTTCTATTAATAATAATTATCAAATAATAATATTTTAACAATATTCAGTCTTTAATATCATATACATACAAATATCTATTATAATGTATATCTTATAAATTTATGTTTTATATATACAATGATGGGCTCGTTGAATTAATATTGCAATGTTAAGTATGTGACAAAAATATAAAAACAAATAAACTATAGATACTTTACTTAGGTATGTATATATACAGGTTTAGAAAAAAAAAAAATTGTTGTTTTTAAACTGTTAATTAAAAATATTCTTAACATAATATTTTCTTTTATTAGGTTATATTCAGGAATAATAATTTTGACATTTCTTTCCCCCCCTGTATATATATTTGTGTATATATAATAAATTATAAATTTTAAACTATTGTAATTATGATTTCTTTCTATTTTATATAAATTATATATAATAATATCTAAAGAACATAAGAGTGTTATTAAATGCTAAAGATGTCCACAATTAAATAGCTATATCAGAATAAATCAATTATTGTATTATAATATTACGAATGGGATACTTCGTTTATGTTATCTTTGCAAAATAAAATTGTTTCTGTAAAAATTATTTAAATCTGCTTTTTAAATAAATTTGTTTTACCAGTAGAATGGTACTTGACGACATCGTGACAACAATGTGACTTAATATTTTATAATTTCTCATAAATGTACTCACACTGGACGATACACACATCAACGACGTCGAACCGATATCGTAAAATGTTTTAAAGTGTCAGTATCAATCAATGTATTATAACTGAAATATTCTTGTTTTGCAGACAAAATGTTGGCCCGTGATCGATGTCGGTATAGTGTGAATATATTCATGAGAAATGCGTTAGTATAAATAAATATCGCATCGTTATGTAATAATACAATTCACATCGTTATGACAGTGTTGTCACGTATCGGTATAGCGGAAATTGATCTTAATTGTAAAAATGTAAGTAAACCACCAAGATATAAATTGTTTAAAACGTATGCTAATTGGTACAAAATAACTGTTACAGTGTGTACGGTTTTTTATTTTAAAAAAAAAAATTTCTTTTTGAACAATAGACAATCTGTAGAACACTGTGCTGAAACGAAGCTTTTAGTTTTCATTCAGATTAACTTACACCTCTGATATAGGAGTTATGTTACTTCCGAAATATCGATATATTATTAAAAGAAGTGGCTATTATAACTTAAGTAGGTTACATTACTAAAAGTATATTAGCATTTTTATTATAAGTAATGGTTTGAATGTATAAAACCGAGTTGTAGCTGAAATCTAACTTTTTTAAACAAAATATTATTTTGGCTCAACATTATTCTAAACAATTGAAGTTGAGCCTAAGCTTGGAGTTTTTTCTCAGAGAGTGTGATCCTGCTCGATAAATAAAACTAACCTGAACTTTGAATACCGAAGTTTGGTATGCAAAACAATTAAGCTTGACCTAAAACTCGGATTATTTCCTAGGATTGAAATCTTGCTCAACAAATAAAATTGGCCTGTTTTTTTAAAAAGTAATAAAAAAATTTTCATCTTGTTTTTCGAGTTGAGTTTGTGGGGCAGCAATTTATTCGCTCAAAATAGCAATTTTTAATTGCTCAATTACAATTACACTTAAATATGTTCTAAAACTTATTCATGAGCTTGACCTAAAGCTCAGACTGAAATCTTGCTCAGCAAACAAAATTTTCATATTTTATTAAAAAGTAATATAAATTTTTTCATCTTATTTTTTGAGTTGAGTTTTTGAGGCAGCAATTTATTTTTCGCTCAAGATAGCAATTTTTAATTGCTCAGTTACAATTAACAGTTAAATTGCTCACAATTAACTCATTCATAAGCTTGAACTCTTTCGCTTAAATTATGAGGTTAAAGCTGTTTTTTATGCAATCCATCTCAATTAGACTACAATATTTTTGTGTGAACCGGATAAATTTAAGTAGATGCAACATAAGTGCATTGGTGAAAATATTTTTTGTATTTTTCAATTTTACAGTTAAGTGAACTTTTTGTTTTTTCTTTTTTTCGAAAATTATTCATATGAATAACAACAACAATGCATTTAACAATATTATTTTAATCATGATTAATTGATAAGCGATCAAAAATACTCCTTATAAAAAATTCCACAACTTTTGAAAATTAATTATCCCTTATATTATAAAATAATAAATTATTCATTAAGTTTACATTACATTGCAATTCTTTTTTTTATGACACAATTTAAATTAATTTCCTTTAACTTAAAAAAAAAAACATAAAAACTGGATAAATAAAAACAGGAACTGTGCAATTTTATTGTTTTTTTTTTTATTTTTATTTTTAAAGAACTCTCATTTAATTTTTAAAATTAAACCATTTTCCTATGTAGCTAAAGTGTATTATTTTCTAATATATAATTATGTAAAGTATGTAAATTTAATTATAAATTATTTTTATTATGAATATTTAATAAAAAATAAAAATATTCATGTTTATCTTAATTTTGAAAACAAGATGTATCTAGACGTATAATTTTGTGATATATAATTTATGGGTTAAGTTATAAACGACTCAGTTTCTACATCAGTTTAGTTTAGTACAGTTTAGATTGCTTAATGTTAATAATATTAATAATTTTGAGTTTCGTAAGTCCAGGATGGAATTAAAAAATATTATTTAATTTCAAATAATTTATTTTTAATTATTAGTTTTTAACTGATTAGAGCGATTAACTAGAAAAAACTGAACTTTAACTTTACAAGAATAATTCTGTCTTGCTTATTAGGATTGATTGAGAAAAATTTCAGTTTTATACTTCAGCATGGCTTTCTTGACCGATTCCAATATTTAAAGTAGATTAAAAATATTAAAGATACTAAAATAAAAATCTGTGTACAAACAGGTAACCCTGCACATCCGACATTCTTCGATTTTAACTTGTCAAACAAAAATAAAATAGAGTTCGAATTGATTTTGTAGAATGAACAAATCTACTGCAATCTTTAAGATATTTTTTATTTTTGTTTTTATATTATTAGCCACAATGTTTAGGTTATATAAATTTTTATACTTTCGTAACGTTGGCTATATGGAAGTTAAAGGAATAGTTATTGGAAAAAGACAAGGAATCAAGACATGGACTTGTAAACTAAGTAGTTAATGTTCACTTTGAACTTTAGTAGTCAAGCACGTAAAGAACTATACTATATTTTAGATGTTCAAATTATCAAAATATTTCGGGAATCAGTCTTAGGTCATCTTCGTATTTCCACGGTTTAGTAGTGATGTCTCTCGCATTCATTAGGAAATTTTTTTTAGATATCGAATATGTTTTATTAATTCGGTTTTTTTCGAGTATTTTTTTGGTAAATAAAAGAAAATAAAATTTAATTCTTCATCCTTAGCTCAGATGATGCGCAGATATACTAAACATTCAGATCCTAATACTTAGATATACTAAACTAAGATGATGCACAGGCTATTTAGGAATATTCATCAGATGGCTGGCTTATCAGAATTACTGGCTTATCAACTCATGAAATGTGGAAAACTACGGTTATTGCCAGCAACTAAGTTTTCTTAAATAGCTATATTATTGCTTATATTATATTATTCTATATAGTTTAATTTTATTTATTTAAGTTGTTACCAAATTATACCCGACATGATTTTTTGTCAGTTATTTTATCCCAATGACAAAGGGTAATGGAACCAGGTCGCAAAACCCATTAACCTACTATCTCCTATATATTACTACTACTATCTCCCTTTTTTTCTTCCTAATTTATCCTATTCTATCCCAACCAAGTGTCACGTAAGCGATAAAGGTATTTTCATACCTAAGGCTGTTTATAAAAAAAAAAAAAAAAAACAAAATAAAAAACAACATTGTTCTTAATCGAGCATTTTTTTTTTGCTTCACCTGGGCCCTTTTGGTTGAAGAACCTTTAGGTTTTTGTACTTACTGCGCCACTGAAGGTCTATTATTTTTCAAGTATATTTTTATCCAATTTATGGCTAAATTATTTATGGTTGATTAAAGCATTTAGTTGAAACCACTTTGAAATCAGAAACAGTATAATCTTATCAAAGTCATTCACGAAAGTTTCAAAGATTATAAAATTTTATATTTTTAAGAAATGATAAAACTCCTAAAAAAAATGACAAAATTACGAACAATTGTGACACATCACCTTACATTTGGAAATGATGTCACAATAAATATAGAAAACTACTACTATTGTCAGGAACTAATCCTTCTTTTTATTGAAGTTGTTACCAAATTATAATCTCAATCCTTATATCATTTATTTTATCCCAATGAGAATAGGTATTGCATAAGGGCGAACCATAAAGGATTTTGTTTACATCGGGAAGCGACCGTGGAATATTCGGTTGATTCACCTACTGCCACCCAGCGTTTTATTACTTTGTGATTGATTTATCTTTAATATATTCTGCTACTAAGCTATCATCAACTTACGATGGTTCATTAATTATAACAAATGAAGATGATATGAAATATTATGTGAACGCAGTTTCACTTCCCTTTGAAAATAATAGAAAATACCATAATAAATAAAAAACATAATTTGGAACTAGTGACAACTAGCAGAAGTCAAAAAATGAGCAGTATACTTGGATCAGCAAACAATAGAAAAAAAAGAACATGGAAGAAGTTGACAGCATACATAAAGTATCATGCCAAAATAGCTCAAAATTATACATAGCGCAATCAGAAAGGTTAATTACGGTTAGATTCCAAAAACATTTAAAGTAAGCCGAATTAGCAAGAATAAGAGGTATCACCAATTTTAGGTCAGCAATCGAATTATAAACATACAATTGTAAATCATCATAGAATTGATAAAATCCATTTATCATCAATAAAGTATGTACAAAAAGAAAGAAAATTAAACACATTCTAGCTTTAATTTAGGAAATTCGAACAGCTAGCGCTAGCTACTAGGTAGCTATTAAATTAAACAATAAATTATTAAGTGAATCCATACTCTATTACAGCTATAGATACTGTTATTTAAATTAATATAAACTGATTTGCAAGAGTACAGGTAAAATATTATAATAAAAGAGAACTAAGAAAATTGGTTAGTCACAAGTACTGAAAAAGGAAGTATGTTACTTCCGAAATATCGTTATTAGCAAGCAAAAATATTAAAATTTATTAGATAACGGAAACATGGCAACAAAATTATTTAATTGTTATTACATCTAATTCTCGTATGTTGTTGTTGTAATTCAGATGTACATACCCCATTATAATAATGTGTGAATAATTCCATTATAATACATATAGATCACAATTATATATTTGAATCGTTTGAATAAGATGAAGCATGCATTCGTGTAATTTAATTAAATTATAATTATATCATTAATACAAAATACAATAGAAAAATATAATATGCGGTTTTTATTAAATTACTGCACATAAATTGTTCTTGTCCATCTATGGCAGATTGTTGTTTTTTTTTACTATTTTGTAAAATTAAATATTATGTAGCTTGTTGAGCTGGGAATAGATATTTTTAATTCTCAATTATTGAATAAATGTATCCAAAAAAGGCAAAACAATTGAATTGATTTTGAAAAAATAATCATCGGATGTTAGCAGAGTCTAAAGAGGGAATAGAGACATTGTAATGAGATAACTTTTTGTATATTATTTTAATTGATTCTATATTATTTTACTGTAGAAGATTTTAAGTTATGGTGATTAATGTTTTAAGCTGTTTTATTAGTTATATTTAAATTTATTCTAATTAATCTATATTTTTGTTTTGATTCTTTTTTATTATCATTGGAATCATAGAGCTTTACCATATCTTAAATTTATTGTTATTCATTGATGTTCTAATTTTGTTACTTGAAATCATTGTAGTTTCTGGCAAAGTAATTTTCTTTTTATTTTTAGTTATTTAACACAAGAATATTATAAAAAAATATTTCTTAAAATTAGAATAAAAATTAATATTAAAACAACAAACATAATTTTTAATTTAAATATAAAAAAAGAAATTAATAATAAATCATAATTTTTTAATTATATATTCCAATATCTAATTATAAATAAAAAATCTAGGCTAACTGTAGAAAACAAACTAATAATATTTAAAGCCATTTTTCGCAGTAATCTTTTATAAGGGGTTTTTCTTATATGGAAGAGCGCAGGCGAAAACAAACTTAAATGTGCTACAAAACAAAATGCAATCCAAAAATTAATCTTGGCTAAACCTTTTTATTTTTCCACTAACAGATTGCATAGCATAGCAAATATTAATACTGCTTCCGAACAAAAAGCACAGATATCGCCTGCTTGCCTAGAGAGCTGTTTAAATTCAGTAGATCCGATAATAAGAACGATTGTAGATTAAGCTTTTACCAAATAGGTTTTTTTTTTTTTATTTACCATTATTTACGTTTTTACTTGCCATTTTTCCTTGAAAAATATATGTATTGCTAATAGAAAAGTTCAGGTTAGTCTAAGTAAATTAAAAGTCATAGGTATTATTACATAAGTATAAGCTTTTAATTATTAAAATTAGAAATAAGGAAAATTGTAAAATGAAATTAAGGCATAATAAAATAACAATAATAATATTCCAATAATTTTTACTTATTTATGATGAAAATAAGAGGTTATGGTAACAGAGTAATTGATTAATCTACGGCTATTTTATCGTCTAATACAAGAGACGAAATATGTCTTTCTATTGCGGTGTCTAGACGGTCAGTGAACACTGTCAGTTGTCACTGAAATCCATGTATTTGTTGTTGTTTGAAAAAAAAAGTTAAAATGCTTTTAACTTGTCGTCAGTTTTTCAATTTCAATCGTTCCGAGTTTAATAGCCAACGTTTCTCATCTTAAGGTCAAAATATACAGAATAACCATAAACACAGAAAAAGCGTATTAGAGAAGAAACATTTGAATTTTACATTTGAATTCAGGCATTTTATATATATAATTTTCTGCATTTATCTGGATGTTTGTAAGTTCGACGGAATACTCCAAAACATATACAAATTGAAATATATATACAAAATGTAACATCATGTAACTGTCATCTGTTATTTGCCATCTGTCATCTGTCATCTGTCATCTGTCATCTTTCATCTGTTATTTGCCATCTGTCATCTGTCATCTGTCATCTGTCATCTGTCATCTATCATCTGTCATCTGTCATCTGTCATCTGTCATCTGTCATCTGTCATCTGTCATCTGTCATCTGTCATCTGTCATCTGTCATCTGTCATTTGTCATCTGTCATCTGTCATCTGTCATCTGTCATCTGTCATCTGTCATCTGTCATCTGTCATCTGTCATCTGTCATCTGTCATCTGTCATCTGTCATCTGTCATCTGTCATCTGTCATTGTCATCTGTCATTTGTCATCTGTCATCTGTCATCTGTTATATGTGTCATTTGCCCATCATTTCATAATGATTCATAATTAAATTTAGATGGCGCCATAGAACTTTTTACTTTTATTATGTCTTAATTAATTTCATCTTACAATTTGAATTTTACAGTAGAACGCTGCTATGGTTGTAAAAATATAAAATTATTGTAAGTTTATATTATAGAGTTAGATTTTGTTTTCATTTATGGCGAGTTACAAAACTAGTTTAATAATATAAACATACCTATTCATTTTAAAAATGAACCAAGCAAATAAAAAATGCTGCACTTTTTAAAAATCACTTTTTATTATTGTTTCCATTTCACTTGTGACATAAATGACAGTTTTCAGTTTTCGCCATCTGTAAATTTTTTCATTCAAAACTGAACGTGTAGACACTTCTTAGTTTTAACTGAGAGGACAGTGAAAACTGACTGAATAACTGACTGTCTATACACCGCCTATGAATTTGAATCTGCTCTTCCTAGATCGTTGGATTGCATTTGTATTGTGGTCTTATCGACAGTACTATATAGAGAATATTAAACCACTTTAACTAATTTAAAATATTAAATTTTGTCAGAAATTAGCCAGATGTTAACCAAATGCATAAAAGCTTTATTATATTGGTATAATTTTAATTATTTCTTTGATTTATTTAAATTCAAAAGTAAACTGACGATTTACCACTTCTAATGTATTTAATATTTCTATTCGACATAATCATCAGTAGACATTATTCAACACTAGTTTCAATAAAATAATAATATTAAAGAAATATTTACTTATATAAAATAATAAGAAAAGTTTGTTGTTATTAACAAACCAAAGCCATAAATTCAATTTAGTTCCGAAGAGTTCGTGCAATGTTCTCGAAATTTTAAACAACAAAAAAGACATAAAATATTTCATGAACTACTGTGGGAATCCCGTTAAACGAATTTGGTATTAATGTCCGTTTAAAAAATATATAAACAGATGTATCCAATTAAGCTAAAAACCACCTAAGCTTTTCAATTTTTTAAAACTGGTTTTAGCTAAATTTTAGTTATAATTTTGAAAATGCAACCATTAATATAATTTTAGGAATCACTAAATACTCTTGAAGGCAACCATGATCACAAAAAATACAGTTATTAAGAATATACTTTCATTAAATTCAAAGTTAAAAATCTAAAAACATAATATTATTTACGAAATTGTATGTTAGTTTTTTCATATGATAATTTAACTAACCGCACGCCACAAAAGTTAACTGTATTACGGCTGCGGTTATATATTTTGATTGAATTACATTTGAACACATTTTTACATGGAGGCGCAAGCCCTAAATTAGTTGTCGATGGAAAAGGGACTTCAAAAATATTTTTATCCACGCTCAAGTGGAATCAAAAGGTATTCGGTTGCGTTTTCTAGAGAAAAGATAATATAGACAATGAATTTATCGTTAAGTGAAGGTTAATATTTAAAATAACAATTTCTTTTATCAACTTTCAAAATCAGCTTCACAAAGAGCAGAAACACTCACACAGATTACAGAATATTATTATTTGCTTTCAATTACATACGACATTTTGTATGTTACTATAGCAGTTTTAATATTTTATATTCAAAGATTGCTGTATTAAACCAAAATAACTTGATAATAAAAAAACAGAAATAATTCAAAACAAAAATATTCTACACGCGCATTAAATTATGTTTTATTTCAGTTTTAATGTGCGTAAAAGCTCATTTAAATTCTTTGTCACTCACCAAAATATACAATTTTTATGTTATAATACGCTTGAGTAATCCACGATATAAGTTAAATCGTTGTTATCACTTATTACGATATACAATTCTTATGTTATTTACTTGCATGGTCTTGTAATTAAAGCTGTTCCTCAGTATAAACTTTAACATAATAGCTTATTCGTGTAAAATTCAGTTAAAATCGGGCTCAATCGGATTTCGGGAATAAATTGTCAATTCGTTTACCCCGAACTACCAACCTATATGATTTTTTTTTATATAGTTAAAAGACTAGGTGGAAATCTTTTATACACCGCAGTTGGTTCATTTAGCTAGGGAAAGAAAATAATGTTGGAAAAGGAGGAGAACAATTCAGAAACAAGGTGATGTTTATCGTGATTTTATGTAGGTCATAAATACAGAATTGGGGATTACATTTGGGGAACACATAAAATGAAATTTGATTCCACATTCGGAAGATTCTGGTAATAAATGAATTTCCATAAATTGTCTTCTGCCATCTATAGCAGTTTCTAGCGGTGTAGAGATAGATAGATTAGCGTGTGAACAAGATATCTATAAAAAAGATAAAGAGCTTCAACTATACGCCGATGACAAAGAGCAGCAAGATGAACAGTGATATTTGAGTCGTTAATAAGACGAATAGCTTGTTTTTGAACTTTATTCAAATGTTTTAACGCATCACTATAATCCATTTTAACCAGTCCACATGTTAGAATTATACCTCATTTTGTGTTTGATGAAATCTGTATAGATTTTTAATAGGTCACAGGAGGAAAAGTTTACTTTACGCCGACTAAAAAAAATTTACACATTTGGCTGCGTTGTTTGCAATATCGAATGTTACGTTCATTTAAGATAATTTGCCGATTTAAGTATACCTGATTTACAGAGGTTTAAGACGAATATTAACAACATTGTTCGCTCTGTCCCACAAGACTTTTCTTCTTCCTTTTTCTTTCCTTTCCTCTAACTATCCTTTCCTTTTTCAAATAGTAAACGTTACGCAAGTACTTAGAGATTCAAAACCTAAGTTTTGGCTATAATAAAAAAAAAAAACCTAAAATATTTAAGTTTTCAAACCACTGAAACTTATCTGTCTGAAACGAAAGATCAGGATCAAAAACGGACATTTTTCTGAAAATAGTAAAACTATGAGTTTTGAAGTATTAAACTCGAATCTGTTTTTAAGTCTCAGTTAACTGTTGTAACTGAATCATGGCTGAGAGAGTTGACCATGATGTCTCTTCTGGTTGGTACAGTGATAGATGTAGCTTCAGATTTTTTATAAACCGTACATAGCTGTTTTCTACAAAGTTTCGTCTACAAAGCTATGAATTTGATTAAAGGTGATTTGGAGCAAGTCATTTTTAAATATAACGAACAATGTAGGTAAGAGAACTGATCATTAATGAACACCAGCATTTATTTGGAATGAATCGGGCCTAAATCTATCAACTAAAACTTGAATTGTACTACTTAATACATCATACATGTAAAAATTATTTAAATAAATTAAAAAAAAAAAATACAAAACATAAATGGCAAGACTTGGAGAAATGAAGTAAAATTTCTATAAATTATTCCACTTATGATTTGAAATTCCTTATGATTAGTAATTCAACTTAAGTGAGAACAATTAGAATTAAATATTTTTTCACTTAAAAAATAATTATTTTATTAATTTTTGCAATTGCCTAAAATTACTAAGGTAAGACTTAAAATCAAATTCTATTACAATTAGATAAATTTTTCATAACTTCTCATTAACAGTGAAATCAAATAAATTACCCCATCATTTTCAACGTAATTTTCAAATTAATTTAAAAATTTTACAATATTAAATTATTATCACCAGCCTATTAAAATAAATTTCCAAAAACATTTTTTCTTAAATTATTTTATTAATAAAAAAATATATTTGATATCTACTTTTATTTTTATACATAGAAAAGAAAAATAGTTTTTCTTCGATTTTAAAGGAACTCGATTTATAAGTGATTGCTATTTTTATGTTTTTTGTATTCTCTCTTTGAAAATTTCAACAACAAAAAGAAATTGTTTTTTTTTTTTTGTTTTTGTTTTTCTCTCTATTAATATTAATTAAAAGTAATCATCAGCAATCATTGCCGATATTATAAATATCTAATGTTATTTTTTATCATTATTCATTTGAATAAATTTATATGTACATATATATACATAATAATATTGTGCATGGATGTTCAAATACAAAGAGAAAAAGGGAGAAAAATACAATTTAAATTCATGAATTCATTTGAAAAATAATAAAAACAAAAACTAAAAAATTAAAAGCAGCAAAAAAAAAATTAAATTAAAATATAAAAAACAAAATAGTTTTTAACACAGTAATAAGTAGAATCTGAAATATAATTTGAGCCCACAAAGTTATAATAATCATATAGTATACCCATACATAGGCAGTGGAATACACACTAATTTTTTATATTATTATAATGAAATAATTTTTAGATATTAAAATATACTATGCATATCACCTAAGACATTATGTCGTAAAAAGACTGTTTTGATACAACATTGTAATGTCTTAACTCCCAATAATGTAGATTATTTTTGTTTTTATAACTTTACTTAAGTGGCCTTTGAACGTAATATAGGTTTTTTCAGGCCAGGTCTTTAGATGTAGATTATTAAAATGTATAACAAAAATATTTTTTAAATTTGCTTGATGTTTGTACGTTTTTGCAACACGCTTAACAGAAAGTCAAGTTCAAGTCTTTGAATAGAACTATATGGCTTTTGAGCTGCTTTCAACCAAAAAATTAATTATCTTGTTTTATTATTGACATAATCACCAGAAGGCAGAGAAAATCTAATCTGTATAAGATTAGGTCTTGTAAAAGTTAATTAGAGTTATGGCCATAAATTTACGAGTTAAAAGAGTTAAAACTAAGGCTAAGAAATTAATTCAACTTAATAAAAGAATTTTTAAGACGACAATAAATATATTTATTTATTTAATTTATTTACTAAATTTATTATTCTTTCAAATGAGCTTACAAGCTCTTACAGAATGTATATTTGGTAAAAAAAGAGCATTTTAAATTGACAGATTACTCTATTATCTTACCAAGCACGCATTGTGAGTGGGAGTTAACGTCAATATTGATAGCTGTCCAATATGCAAAGATTTTATCAATAAGAAGGATATCAAGTATATTTTCTTCGACTGCCCATATCTGTCCAAAAGTTGGCTCACGTAGTTTGGGTGTTATTTGTTTCGCAACATTACACTGACAACAATATCAAAGGTTGCTTTTCTGGATATCCACAGATTTGTATATACATACAGTTACGGGTTTGTTTGAATAATATGTATAGTTATCCAGCTCATGTTTGTCATGTGATGAAGGCGATCGCTATGGGCCCGCACATGCCCTTATATCGTCGTGACGATACATTGATGCGACTGTCACCTCCTTTTAAACTGTCGCCTCCTTGATAAAGAGAAATTACGTTTTCTTTCACAACGTTCGTACACCTGTAGGCTCTACTCAAAGGTTATTTTCGCAAGTAACGAAGTTTCAAAATAATTTTCGGCTCAATTGGCCTGCATATACCCTTATATCGTCGTGGCGTCTATCGTGGCATCTATCGCTGCGACTGTCACCTCCTTTCAAACTGTCGCCTCCTCTCGATACAACGTTCGTATATCTGTAGATTCTACTCAAAGGCTATTTTCGTAAGTAACGAAGTTTCAAAATAATTTTCTTCTCAAAATATCATCGTGACGATACATTGCTGCGGCTGTCACCTCCTTTTAAACTGTCGCCTCCTTGACAAAGACAGACTACGTTTTAATCTTTCATAACGTTTGAATACCTGTAGGTTCTACTCAAATGTTATTTTCGCAAGTAATGAAGTTTCAAAATAATTTTCTGCTCAATGTTTTGATTCATTTCATAGTTTTTTAGTATAGTTAATATTTTGCCCGTTGAAGGTGCAATATAAATATATACGATCCGGATATTTAATTTGTTTTTAATTTTAAATGTTGTAAGTAATTATTGATTTTTTGAGTTCAACAACGGCTTCATCTCATACTGTAGTTAATGTACTATAATTAATGTACTAATAAATAACTGCAAAACGACTTCATCTCCTAGTGTAATGTAACTGTTCATTAATATCGATTACCGCTTTAATAAAATATGATACAAACTACAATATTCAGTGTACTTTAATTAGATCCATTTTCTTTTGCAATTTCGTATCCTGATGCTGTCTTTCGATTTGTCCACGACTACGGATTAATCTGACTATCACTCTTTTTTAAATTAAATTAAGCTATAAACTGCTCTTTCTATAGTGTTATAAAAATAAAAATTGTTTAAAAAACTGTTATTATTGAATAGAATGGTTTCACACTATTAGAGACATATTGGACTTCGATATTGCTCGACTGAAGTCAGTCTTAAGTTCTCCGAACTAAGTTAATTGCTGTAATAGGTTGTTAGAAAATTTCAGTAAGAAAAATATTAACTTTTTGATTTAAAGTGGCATATCAATATTGAAAAAATAAATACTTCAGAAGCATTATTTTTCCTAAATCAATGCTTGCATCAAATTAAATTTAGTTAATTGAATAAAATAAATAAAATTTTACTTTGACTAAGGAGAGTTTCAATGTAATTAGTACTCATCATCATCATTTTATATCGCTACAGCTCTGGGTGAGCTTTGTCCTTCTTCATTATGATCCTCCAAAAAGTTGGATCTTGTGCCACTTGTCTCCAATTTGGGTTTTGTAGGGTTTATGGATCGTTTTTCACGTTGTCTGCCCATCTGCTTCTTGGTCTTCCTCTACCACGGCTACTACCGGGTTTTCTATTCAGCACCACTGCTTGTTTTCGACTTCCGTGCTTTCGACTTACGTAGCCAGCCCCATCTTAGTCTTTGGACCTTTGCAAGCCGTACAATGTCCTCACTATCGATCATACAATTCAGCTCGCTTTTGCTTCTGATTACATATTCTCCATTCTGTAATCTTTTTGGACCGAGTATTTTTCGGAGAATTTTTCTTTCAAATATGCGCAGGTTACTCTCCTCGGCCACAGTCCATACCTTGCTCCCATACGGCACTATGGGTCGTATGAGAGTTTTATATACCGTTATTTTGGCCTTTCTTGATATTAGTTTTGATTGAATCAACTATAGTAGCATCTATTTCCGGTCTGAATTCTATTATGAATACAGCATTGCATATTATTATCACTTCTTATTGTTGCTCCGAGGTATGTAAAACTTGTAACTCTTTCAAAGTAATGTAAATGTAATTAGTACTAACTCTCTTATTATATAATAGAAGTATTTGAAATTTACTGATGACTCTATTGTAAATAATGTCTCTTCTGGTCTGGCTGTTTTCTAATTTTTACTAAAATTCAATTTGGGCCAAGTCAAAAATTAATCATGACGTATAAATTTCAATGAAAATTGGTTTAAAATGTTAGCATACACTATACATGCACCAATTTGAAGGCTTCTTAGTTTTGATCTATCTGAAATTCGGAACGAAATTATAATTTGTTCAAAGTTTGGGAGATTAGGTTCTAACTAAGAAACTAAGTAAATAATGTTGTTCAAAAATATTATATTTTATTAATTTTCGTAATTTTTTCTTTCATTTTTATAACACAATATCTATCATATACAAAATAATACATTTTTGATTGTTTGCATGTATTGTCATTAGGACTATTAATAATACAACTTGCTGTAGGTATAGGCTAAAGTATTTAAAGTGAAAATTTAAAATTGAAACAAAATATAACCACTCTATAAAAAATGTTCATTTAAGATTCTTATTATTGCCATTCTTTTGAATTACAATTACGGTATTTTATATATACTTATGTATATATATATACACCTATATATATTTTTATAAATACATTAGATATAATTAAAATAAATTATGGTGGTTATTAAGAAATATATAGTATATTCAGATGTTCAAATATGTATTTACAAAATTTAATTTAATTAAATAGAAAATGCGTATATATATATATATATATATATATATGAAATTATTTTAAAAACTTGCTAATAGAGCTAGAAATATTGTATTTAAACATTTTTGGACTTAGAGTTTTAGTTGTTAGTTTTGTAAACTTACTTGTAATGAAAGAAGAAAATTATTTTTTTTTCGTATACGCACAGTAATTAAAACATTTTTTGTGTTTTGCATAACTAGTGATAGTTTAAGAAATTGTTTAAAATAAGTAAGTATTAAAATTATGTGGTTCAAAAAGTAAATCGTGTAAGCTTCAAAATTAAATTTTGGAGAATTTTAAATTTAAAAAGTTTAAAATGAAATTGTAGAAAAAATTACGATTGTAAATTTTTGATGGCATTCTTTATTTATTTTATTTTTCAAATGTTTTATTTGTTAATATTAGTTTGTTACAGAATTCTGTAATTAATCTATAAGTTGAAACAGAATTTAAACAGAACTAATTACATTCATTACAAATATGTAATGTAATATTTACATTTTTGCAAAACAAAAAAAAATGTTTACAAATATAATTTTACAGAGATCAGATCGTCATATCGCGTAGGTAGCATAAGAACAGAAAGCATAGCTGTTAACGATTAATGGTTTTCGAATTTTTAAATTCTGACATTAAATCAGAAAAGGGATAATGTGAATATCATTTCGCAGTAATATTTATGCATTTTTATTTCGTAATCACGTATTGCTACTGTTAAATTTTTTACGTATTTGATAACTTATTTTCCTATTATGTGTACATCTCATATTATGGCAAATGAATTGCAATGCGACTTTGCCAATCGATTAGACCATAAAATCTTATGTTAGTTAATCTACGGAATTTGTATATCTTTTATTTAAGTATTTTTCTAATTCCTAAGGACATATTAAGGATTTTTTTTTTCTTTTTTTAATTTTATAGTTTCGAAAATAAGATGATTGGTAAAAAAATCGACAACCCAAAATAATCAAATTAGAAATGTTTTGGTTATTATCAGAATGAACCGAAAATAAAATACTTTACATTTTTAATATATTTTAACATTGAGGCAAAACTTCAATTCATTTTTTAAGTCATACGACTATCGGCTACGTATTTTGTGAAGCCAAATTGTAGGAAAAAAATTTAGTTGGAGTATAAAGCTGAATATTTTTGGGTAAAAAAAACTGTTCATGATACCAAATCACTAACTCAAGTAAACCAATTAAATTTCTTCTAAGTTTTAACAGAAAATAAGATGTTCATCATAGCAGAGATATTAACTGCACACTGTCAAGTAAAGACCCAGTTTTATAAGAGCACTGAAGAATATTTTGAATATCATCATGAAATAAGACATTCTTAACAGACTTGAAGGGTTCAGATTCATATTTGCTGCGGTGCTAGAAGAGAAACTTATCCAATTATTGCAATATTTAGGTAATTCTAATCTATCTGATTATCCGCTTTTTTCTCTTACAATGTGCGCTTCTTATTTATTAATTTGGGCATTTATTTTCTTCCAATCACAAAGGTTGGAGGTCAGATCGAAAAACCTTATAAAGTATTATATATACTAGTTGTAAAGCCCGTCTCAAAACGGTTTTGTAATTAGAAAAAAAAATAACTTCTTGTGAAACAGCTCAAAAAAGTGAATTCTAAGAAATGCAATTAAATATTAGGTGTATTACACTAAGTCAGGTGCAAAAATCTTTTGATCGAAATAATTCGATAAATTAAAAAATTGTTTCTTACAAAAACAAATTGAGTTAAAAAACAATATTTTATTATACTGTTATACTGTTAAAAAACAGTATTTTACTATTTTTTCTCTAATGATTAGATGTCAACACCCCTTTATAAACAACATTTTTTGTATATAGTTTATTCGAATGTGAAATTAATTTGCCTTGCTCCCTTCCCTCAGTAGGTGTTATTTGAATATCACCAGACAACGGTACTTTGGAAATTGCAACGTTAGGTTATTACATTTACCTCCAAAATGTTTAAAATTCGTTCATAATTATTTTGATTGAAAAAAAAAATAAAATTGAAATCCAAAATTTGTATCCATACTATTCATAGCTTCACACAGCATTTACAATTACAACAACTTATTCATATGAAATAAATAAAATATAACTAATTTTTATTAATATAAAGCATGTGCTCATAGTTTACAATCTTCATATTAAGCATCATTAGCTATATTTTGACCTGACTGAAAACTGAAAAAGAATAAAATATGTATCACATACATTTTATTTACAATAACAACTTCTTTATATGAAGTAAAATTAAATACTGAGACTTTTTTCTTTTGATTTTACGTTTTTATTAATTTCTTCTTCTTCTAAAGAATATTCTTATTATTTTTTCATTTCATTGGTCATCTAATCCTACATAATTTCAAAATCAATTCTAGAATATATATCTACATACATACTTCGCAATTAGAAGTCTTTTCATTATGCATACACAGTACACAACACACTAAGTACAGATCCGATTTCGAAGCAGCTGAGAAGAAAAAATTTTGCTTTAAGTTTTTTTTTTTTTCATAATGAGA
Source organism: Argyra leucocephala (assembly GCA_963942445.1). Classification (NCBI taxonomy): domain Eukaryota; kingdom Metazoa; phylum Arthropoda; class Insecta; order Diptera; family Dolichopodidae; genus Argyra; species Argyra leucocephala. The sequence continues at coordinate 56,196,051 of OZ012681.1, forward strand.
AAAAGTTTTTGTTTACTTTAATTTTTGTTTTGAAAAGCAAGCTGTATGAGAACAATAATTGAAAGTAACAGTATAATTTTATAAAATTGCGTGTGCAATGTGCCACTATCCAACATCATGATTAGAGCGTATTACTTAATTGGTATTACAAGAGGTGACTGGCTATGATGAGAATGCTTTAAATTAAAGTTCAAACTGGAAAACTTGAGAACTTTTAATCAATAAAAACAATGCAATTGGTACCTAATCACTTCTTTCAAACCCACTAAATATTTTTTAACTCTTTTAGATTTAATTTTAACAGATTTTAAATTATTTTCCAATTTATTAACGGTTAATTTTATTGAATTAATTTTTTTATACCGTTGTAAAAAGTTATTTAGTATCTTAAAAGCGTATGAGAAAACAATTAAATAAATAAATAAAAATAAAATATATATATAAATTATTAATATATATAAATTGAAAATTTATTAAAAAAAAGTTGGTTAATTATTTCCAAATTAAGAAATTAACGCTTCAATGTAAGTTTATTTTCTACATACAATACGGCAAAATTATTCGCATGTACGATTATCCTTAAAATCACGATTATATTCGTATCTTTTTCACGATTAGATATTTTTAGAAACTTGACTACAACATTTCAATACCACATGTAACTATTTGAAAAATAAAAAACGATTCTTTCAGATTACTAATTTTATGAAGGCGATAACTACAAAAATAACATACTTTTTAACTTCATTTATGTTAATTACTATTCTCTTTAAAAAACAAAAAGCAAAACATTTATTTTATAGACTTGCAAACACACATATACATACATATAAATACTTATGAGAATATACATTTAAATTCGTTAATATATTCTAAAATAATTTTTTTTTTTTAAATGTACAAATTACGTGGGCCGATTTAACATAATCACATCTTGTAATACATAATTTTTATATTTTTTTATTTTTTTTATTTTTATTTTAATTTCTTAATTTTTATTCATAAAAGCACGCACACACTATCATTAGTGTACATATATACCGATATATTATGTATACATATTTTGCCAAGAATCCAAATGTTGCAAATAACATTTTTTCATGGTAATAATTTACATAATTTAATAATAAATATTATTTAGAATAGAAGAATTTAAAAAAAAAAAAATCAAAAAACAAAAAATAATAAAAAGTGAACCGGATTAACACTAATTATTTAATTAAATTAATTAAATTAATAATTCTTAATAACATTGTACATGATAAGATTAAAAAATGAAACAGCTTAAATTAAAACAAATTTTTTTAATTTTTTTCTATTGCTTGTAATATAGGGGGCATTTAATATGTTTTTTTTTTTTAAATAACTAAAATAAACCAGTGAATTCTTTAGAAGTCAATTAAGTTTACAACCCTCCTCCCTTGGATCCACTATAAAATTTCGAAATTAAAATAAACCATTATAACGCTTAAATATAATAAAAACAAGAGACAAAAAAATAATCATATTAAAATATTTTAATATTCATTACATTTTTAAATATTATCTAGCAACAATGTTGCTATCAACATAACGATACAAAAATATTTTTACAATATTGCCATTCGATTTCTGTTTTTTAATTATTATATTTTTTTAGTACTATTTGTTGTTATTATTATTATTATTATTATTATTACTTTATTTCTTCTTCTGATGGTACAACAAACAAAATCGAATACTAACTTCCTCTATGCAATTTCTACTTGTTCTCTATATGCCTGGCACCTATTACCCTATTACCTATTACTTATTTCATACCGTAACAGTATTAAAAAATACTTATATAATAATATGTATCGGACAGCTGCTCATATTCCATTGCTTTTCTAATAGAACTCGGCTTTCAGATATTTTTTTCCAAATGCCTTTGAATACTATAGTGAGCTTTATATATATATGTACAACTCTGATTTCTTGTACATTTGTTACTGTTCATGTTGGTATCCTATTCTTCAAGCGATTACCATCACAAATTATCCCTGTGATCACGGACATCTTAATTTTTTTCTAGTCGAACCTATTTAACCTTACTTCCTTTTTCAGTTTTATTTTATTTATTACAATTTTAATAAAAGTAAGCACTAGCTAGCCAACACTGTTGGATTGTTGGTGGAGTATTACTTGTGCTAGATTGTATTTTATGCTTACTTTTTTTTCAACTCTATTTTATTTATTACAATTTTAATAAAAGTGAGCACTAGCTGGCCAACACTATTGGATTTTTGGTAGAGTATTGGTTGATTGTATTTTAAGCTAAATCCTTGCTGTTAAATTGTTGGATAATCACTGCTATACATATAAAACTGCAGACTAGGTGTAAGGTGTAGTCGTATACAGCAGAGTAACATGGAGCAGGTACATCGAAGAGGCTAGGATTTGATTTGATTTTCAGTACCATAAAAGAAGAAATAAAGTCATAATTGTTAATTATGCAGTTAATTATTTTTCAACTCTTTCGCAAACTAATTTGAACTATAGTCATAATCATAAATATGTAATGAAAATAGTGTTAATTTTGTTACGATGAATTTGATGAAACTTGGGACGGTATACAAGTCAATTTCAATTTTTCAAAAATTTTACTTTTCATTTTTAGTATTTTTTTTTTAAATTGGGGAGTTCTAAGTAGCCGCGTAGTATTAGATCTATTATTTTATTACTTAAGATCTATTGTACTTCCCCGTCCATTTCAGAATTGCAGGTCTATGTCCTTGATGAAAGCTATTATTGCCTTGATGTCAAGGTCAGAATCAGGCGATTTGTATCCCTGGAAGTGTTTGTCATTTTTAGTATGCTTCCTATATTGTAAATAATTGTAAATTGATAATTCATACAACAACAATAACAACAACAACAAATATTAGTCTTCTCTACATATTTAAATTTTAATGATAGTATCTGTCGGAGCAGTTGAGTAACAATTAAGAAGCAATCATATCATAAATGACATATTGATTGTACATAACTCGTCATTTTGCAAATATGACTGATAATTATTATATCATTGTTAAGTTCTCCAAACGAGATCAAATAATAAGACCTTATATTCAAAATCGTATGTATATTGTTTTATCTGATTGGTTTGTAGTTTTAAAATAATGCATACAATTTTTCTATTCCATTCGTCATTGAGTATGTCAACTTGTACAACTTGTAAAAGTGCAGAACTCAAATTCGTATAAAAAATTATTAATGTAACATTTTTAATGTCAAATAATTAAATTTTGCAAATTTTGTAATTGTTCAATTAGTTTTTAAATATTTATAATATTTAGTGGTTGTAATCTCGTACCTGTGTTGAATTGTAAAATGTTCTTATATGAAAGAAATTTATATTAGATCATGATGATGTGATAACTCATTGAATTCGAGCAGCGGTAGCCCTTGCTCATATTATTCACTATTTATAGTTCAGCTGTCGCATAATCTATTTGTTAAAAATGGCGATGCGATGACGGGTTTTAAGCCAAAGTACATTATTCAACAAATGAAACATTTGTAAACTTCCAATATCTTCTGGAAAAGTCATTTTAACTTATTTATACATTTTTTATGCCATCATTCGAGAATCATTGTTGTTTTAGGAGAATAATTCATTCCACGAATTCACTGCCAACTCTACCATATGCAAATGAAGAAGTCAATTGGATTCATCAGCAATTAAAATTTTTACTTCCCGCAAAATACTCCGCAAAATATTATAATTAATTATTTACATCTAATTTAAAATAATTTTATTTATAAGTGGCAACACTTATCTTAACGCATTTGTTGGCTTTCTCATTCTCATTGCGTATCTATCAGTATGTTATTAAATGAATATGGATTGAGTGCACGCAATAAAATCTTATTTGAGAGTTATATTATAGGTACCTAACCTACCTACCTATGAATAATTCTTTTAAGTGTCTCTGAGAGCAAGGTTATTATTTTGTTTTTTTATTTTTTTGTTTATTTTTTATATCTTTTTTAGCTAGAGGTCTAATTACTTGGATCTAAATAATTAATTTAATTGACAATTACCTTTTTTTTTTCTTTACATTATATTAAAATTAACATACATATTTTATGTGTTTGTAAATGTGTGTATATTGTAAGAATGAATTTGTTGCATTCAAATTATAATTAAATGTTTCAAAGTTTAATGCACTTAAAATAACAACAACAAAAAAATAACAACAAAAAAAAAACAAACAAACAACAGACTACGAACTACAAAAAAAAAAAGAAAAAAGAATTATTGAGTGAGTGAATGTTTTAAAATTATGCTTATATTGAATATACATCCGTGTATAAATATATAATATTATGTATATATAGAATATATATAATTAATATTTAATAAAATTGGATTAAATTGATTCTTGATTTAGCTATAAAATGTTATTATGTAGCTTATTATGATTATGAGTCATTAAAATAATTTTTTGAAATTACTGTTTTTGCCTATCCATGAAAATGTGTAACAATGTTTGTTCTGAAAATCGATTTTTAAATTAATTTGTTTAAGTATGGTGAATTAAATTAGCTTTAAATAATACCATATGAGTTTTTTTATTGCATAATTGAGTTTTAATCAAGTAAAGTTGTGATTTTCTATACCTTAAAGTTCTGAATATAATACCCCTCCCAATAAAGTACCCCAGATAAACTAATCGAAACTTTTTCCATTTACAGAACCCCGGGTACAGTAATTAGATTTTATATTTTTCGAAAATTAATTTCGAACTATTTTGATATTGGATGTTATCTACTACTAAACCAAATATAAATGGTGTGAAATTTCATCTAATAAAATAGATTTATTATTAAACACTTGTCAACAATTTAAACACTTGTCAGCCATTTATTGTGCAAATAAACAAGTAGGCCGAAAATAAAAAAAAATCACATAACGATCATATCTATATGTCTATCTATATGTTGCTTTCCGAATAGTGTACCCGGGTGTAAAAATCCAATTAGAGTATTTGGGTATACCAATTGGATTTATTATATTTTCAGAATATTGGCATTTTTTAATTAGAGTACCTGTGTGTTTTATTAAATGTAAATTATTAAATTATTAATTACAAGAGATTAATACAGTTATCTAGAAAATAATGTAGTTTACTTTAAACTATTTCAACCTATTTCAACGATTTAGACCTATCCATAACGAATCCATAGGTATCAATAATATATGTACATAATTATATTACCTAAGTTATCATATCAGTAATATTTTGCTACATAAATCTATCTTTCTCTTGGCCTGGGCAATTGTAAGTAATAGATATTTTTAATATCAAATCCGACAATTATTTATATTAACAAATCGCATACGCTTGATCTGGGTAATCACAGAAAATATGTTTCACGTCTTTTTACAACAGAACCTTCACAAATCCGATAATTCTTTGTGTTGACAAGTCCCATACATGTTTATTGAACAAAATTAGAAAGCGAAATTAAAGATTTAAAGCAGAGCAAAGCAAACTTCTCATTGAATAATTTGATTAAGAGTTAAAAACATTGTTCGGTTTACAAGGTACCAGAGACTAAAATTGAGTGGTCATGTCATTGGGTGGTGGCAATGTACCAAAGACTAAAATTTGGTGGTAAGTTGAATACTCGATACTTGAAAACAAATAGTATAGAAGAAAGACAAGAAGAAGATAATGTTAAAAATTATCATATGGTCAATAATAAACATTTTCAAACACTATACAAACTCTAAATAAATTCCTTGTACCAATTTAGTTATACCCTGACTGGTTGGCCACACCAAACAGTACTGGTAAAACAGTGCAAGAATGCTTAGAAAATTTCAGAAATATAAACTCATTTATTTTACTATTTTGACTATTAGCCAGTGATTTAGAATTTCGTGTAATTTCGTGTAATTTCGTGTAATTTCGTGTAATTCCTGCAAAGGCAACTATAAAATTAATTTGTAAACTCTTTTCGGGTAGCAATTACACAAAATATTTGTTATTTTTTGTATACTTTTGGTTTTTAAAAAAATAATAATAAGATATGGAGAAGAAATTAAATATTGTAAACTGTCTTAACAATAAATATGCTGTCTACGTCACATAGTCGGTATTTTGCTATTTTGTTTTATACAAACCGTCACGGTAATGATTGTCTCGTGGGACCGCAGTGTAGAATGAAGTTATAAGTAAATAAAATACTCTGTCAATAAACATGAAAAAAAAAACCTAAATTGCCCACAATTAAAACTTGCAATTTAACAAAACCAAAAAAAAAAAAAACAAAAAATCTTAGGTAATAAATTTATTGAAAATTACCGCCATTTAAATTGCAAGGTAAAAAATTATTTTTTTTTATTAAAAAATTCTAATTATAATACAAATACAAACATAATATCTATATAATTTAAAAAAATTAATCAAAATAAAAATAAAAAAAATAAAACAAAAAAGATGGTTAATTTAAAAAGTAATAAATTGAATCATGTGCTTTTGAGATTAAGAATTATTGTGCAAATGGCCTAATTTAAATATTGTTTTATTTTAAAATTTCTTAAAATTAGAATTTTGATAAATTGTTTTTTATTATTATTTTTTCTTTTTTATGGTAAGTAAATTAGTATTATTATTATAGTCTATTGATAGATCTTGTGATTATTGTTATATATAATATTATGTATCTATATAATTTTATATTATTAAAATACAATTAATAATTGTTAAAATATAGGTATAATAATATTGACAAGCCTTGAATTATTTTGAATTGCAAAATTTATAGGTTTAATTTTTTTTGAAAAATTAAAGGTGTTGCATTTAGGCGTTTTAACAGTCAGTCAATAGTCATTCAGGGTAAATGGTGTGTAATTATTATAAACAATAAATAATTTATTTATATATTGTTATTTTTTTTATTTTGAATTTAAATTTAATTTTTTATATAATATAAAAAAAAATCAGTTGACATAAATTGATCACATAATAAAAATTTAATTATAATTTAATATTTTATTTTTGTTTTTGTTTAAAGTAGATTAGGATTTAAGAATTATCAAATTCTTAGTTTTTAATACCTATTATATATTGTGATATTTTAATTTATTAGATTTTTTTTCAATTGATGATTTATTAAATATTTTTTTTTACTAAACTAGAAATTATCGATTTGTTTTAAGATTATACAGGGTTCGGATATTCGATAATTAATTTAATGATTTAAATCAAAAATTTGTTAGTCAGTGAATTGAAATAAGTAGTAGTAGAAATTAACAAAACTACTATTCCAGACCAAAAAAATGTTCATCTAGTATTTTTGGACATGATACACCTCATAAAACAAAAATAAATAACAAATGAAAGATGTGAATAAAATTCTAATATATTCAATCTCACGAACTTTGGAGAACAAGTTAGTCTGGAACGTTACATACATTAATCAACGCAAAATTTTAGCTTCGAATGACTTTATTTTATTTGTAGGGATTTCGAGGCAGAATCTTGAAAGAGATTAATTTTAAATGCCACAAAATTCACAAGCATTCAATAGACAAGTAACGTCTATTGTGTTAGACGCCCAGTGATAAAGCTTCTCTTCACAACTTATATAATTCGAAAATTAACAAAATTTTTAAAAATTTCACTTTTTTCGATTACATCAACAAAAATAAATTTTATTTATATATACTTCGAAGCCATGGCTAATAGGTAAAGCAACGGAAATAATAATGTCAATCCAACGACGTGGAAAGCTCAACCTAAAAATGTAAGTGTTGTAAACGGCATTCAGTAGAATAGAAAGGATGGCATTCTACAAAATTCTACAAAAAAGTTCTAGCTTGTAAGAGAAATAGAAGAAAATTAACAAAACAAAAAAATGGATTAGTTAAAAGTTTCAAGCTTGCGAATGAATTGAAAATTTTCACCGAAAACATCATATTTTCGGTATTACTACCTAAACTATAGTATTGGGTATTTTTTTGTTGAATGTATCTAATTTTCATATAGAAAATTTTAGTTTAATTGAATTGTGTACAATAATTCAATGCAATCATGTTCAATAAAACATGGAGCATAAATCGGAAGCTACAAAAAAAACTACTAGATTGAATATTCAGAGCTATAACAATTTATGTTATTATATACCGGACCGGTTATATATAAGTTTCTTAATTTTTTTGACATAGAATCCGAATTAGCATTAAAAAGTACCCCTTCCTATTTGAAAATCTCGATTTCGGCCAATTTCAGCCAATTTTGGCGATTTTTGGTCTTAAAAACCCTTTTCCGGTCCTTCTCGGAAGTTGAAAATATCACCAATCGATACAGCACCCTCGATTAGTAATAAAATACTTAAATAATTAACTCGATAGTTAATAAAATTTTTATTTAATTTTAAAATAACGGCTCCTTCCTGTATATCGATATGGTGTGACCAAAATATGATATCATTATTATTAAAAATAAATAGTAAAACTTATGTTATCAAAGAGGTCCTAGTAATTGAAAATAGTTAAATTTTAATATAAATTTAATTTAAGTACAAAAAAAGGAAATAGTACAAAACAATATCTACATATTATTATAAGTTATCAATAATTTTCAAAATACGCAAGTAATCCAATACTGTAGATCACTTTGAAGTAGCATTTGTCAAATTAGACTGCGGTTGTAACGATCAGTAAACGGAATAATTAAAAATGAAAAGTGGTTGTAATATATTATATATTTCGTTCATTATAGATAATACAATATTCGATATTCGAAAACTTATAAATTAATTTATAAGTATTATATTTTATATTTCTAATTAGAATCATTTATTATAATTTAATTAATTTTTGTTTATTTTTATTTTTTTCTATTTTTTATTTTGAATTTCGATTAGATTGCATCAGAAAATTGTCTTTACTAGTCAAATCAAATAGTGAAAAAATGAAACATACATTAAAATACAAAAAAATAAACAGAACAGTGAAAAAGTGAAACATTTTTCAGTAAAATAATATTTTGCTTTATCTATTCAAAAAATAAATACTGATCCGTAAAACGATGAAATTGATCATAAATGAAATTTTAAGCTTAAAATGTTAAAAGAACTAAATTTGTTTAGAACATTGTTTTTACAATTCCTACATCTCTATATAAAAATTTAGTAAGTAGAGGGGCAGTAAAATTTAAATTAAATTTTTTACGTTTCATTTCGTATCATACGTCATTTTACTAATCGCTATAACCACAATCGTGGTTATAGCGTACGTACTGGCAGTGGAATAAAAAATGTGGAAACAAATTTATTAAATCCCATAAAACATTTTTTATTTATTTCCATTCATTCTTAATGCAATAACACGAATGAACACCCTGTCACACTATAATGCACATTTATATGAATGTCTTTATTACGCACTATTTTGACAGAATATTGATTGATAAATTTATAATCTCAATTATATGACACAACATTTCCACTGAATTATATACATACAATATATACCTACTCTATCTGAAAACTATTGAAAATTTTGCGATTTAGATATTTATTACTATATATTAGTGTGTCATACTGATTACTAACATAATGATTTACCTATTGAACATTTTAATGTCTTATGTCTATAATAATAGTAAAATATTAATACACCTGGTGACCATTCAAATAAATTGTACACACCTTTTTTCTCAAATTTTAATAACTTATTAATGTTCTATAATAGATAAATTTTATATTAAAATTATTTAATAACAAAACTATAGGATATACTCAGTCATACAGGAGTTATATACTCAAATATAATAATATGTAATTGAAAATAAATTTCTTTAAATTCGAGGTATATCAAGAACAAAAATGTCACAAATCAAAAAAAAATTTTTTTAAAGAATTTGAGTTGCAAATTATTAAATTTTTTAAATTAATTTTTAAAGTATTACATACTATGAAATGTTTGCATATGACTGACTATACATATATGACATTGTTGACTTTTGTTGGAAATATTTTTTCATTTATTACCTCTGGGTCTACTTTTGTACTGCACTCTACTGTACTATAGTACTACGGCTAGGCTAATCGCAGTTTACGGCTCTTTTGGGTTAGGAGTTAGCTGAGATAGCTCTATCCGGTATATGTTCACTATTATATGGACTTTTTCTTCAACTTTATTGATCTGATATTATCAGTTAATATAATAATATTTTGTGGTTCGGTTTCAACAGCTCTGATTTCTCTATATATAACGGTTAGCTCTGTTATTATAAAAGAATCTTTCTTTATCTGAGTTTTCACCTTCCAAAAAGATTTTTGCCTAACTATCAGTAAGCTCAGACCCTCTTCGGTAAGCTTCATTTATGTGTATAATTAGGGAAGGTTTATTTTAGTTGAAGGTTGAGCTATTTATATTATCCAAATATTTCGTCAGCTTTACAAAGTATTGTTAATTTACTTACTTATACTTACTTACCTTATCAAACTAATTCAATTTTGAATTAAAAATTGTCGATTTTATCAATTATATAGATTCTCTTAAATGCTAATTTGAGTTGGAATGACTATTAAAATTACCAGAGTTCATATTTTTTTTTATTTATATTAAGCTCAATGAATCAAAGCTTTTTTATGTTTGCCATTCCTATTATTATTGATTTTGAACGTTTATTCTATAAAAGTATGGTACATAACTGTACTTAATTTGATTTTTAATTGAAAAATATTTAATTTTTAATTTTCGATTTTCAATTATAATAAACATAACCAATTAATTGCTACCGATTTCATTCATTTATAGAAAGTTGAAGTAATAATATTTTTTCGTATCTAAACCGAAGATCTCTTTTACATCAATACTTTGATTAATTAATCTTTTTTTTTCTTTGTTTTTTCATTTAAATCATCATAATTAAAAAAACAAAATAATAATAATAATAGCCCAGACTTAACGAACAAGTAATTTTTCATTAATTTTAATTAGTTTGAAACAAAATTAAATTTTTATTCGAAAACCCCATGTATAATTACGCTACTGGTTTTGCTTATTAAGATCATTACAGAATCTTAAACACTCAACAACAAATTATTGAATACTTAGGAACTACTATACTATATAAAATAAATACAAATGTAACTAATTGGTTCATAATTTTATTTTCGTATACTATTTTCCAACAATAATAATTCTTTAATTTGGAATTTGTGGTATTGAATAGAGTGACCATATATTTTGAGAGCATTAATGCAGGAGATTAATATTGATTATGAACTGCAGATTTTTAAATTTCAATTTTGACTTAGTCAGTCTAGTAAAAATTCCTGGAGCATCTACTGATGTCTTCATGACTTTTTCAATAAATTTAGTTTTTTTTATTTTACAAGGAAAATGGACATTTTAACTGTTTAAAAGACCTTTCAATTCTAATACGATCGTGTTGAAAATCTTTTTTACAAAAATTGTTTTTTCGACAGCATAGTGATTAAAATGTGGTGCCTAACTCACTTTTACATAATTTTTATCCTACCGAATTTTGGACAATATTTTGGAATTCAACAATATTTTATAGAACTTTTGGAAACAAATTGCAGCAAAAACATCAATATTTATATAATTAAATACATTCGCCAATTACATTATGACTGGCACTAGATTTTGGGGAACTATACTATGGTCTACTGACAACCCAAACATCATCGCCAGATCACAATGGATGGTCGTCGAGATTTTTATTCAGATTTAAAAGAAATCGGAACTAATGGAAACTGAAAAGTATATGAGGAAAAAACAAAATATATGTTGAACAAAACTGCTTCACAACATCATATTAATCAAAACAGTACCTTCGGCACATATAATTTCAAGGTATTGTTTTGGGAACTTAACTGCCTTGAAACTAGTCTTAATCCTACAAACAAATCCATCAAAGTATATTTAAAACGAAGAATAACACTTGCAAACCGTTGCTTCTTCGATTTGTTAAAATACCTATTCGGGTCAAAGCTACAATCTAGAAACACAACAGGTAAAATTTACAAAACGTTTATACTCGCGGTTTTGCTCTACAAATCCGAATTATCGACACTACCCAAGGTAAGTGAGTATGCACTTTATATCTTCAAGAAGAAACATCTTCGCTGGATATGCGGTCCTGAAAACGACTATGTGGTGGTGTGGTGGAGAAGATATAATGCAAAACTCTATGAAGCTATAATGAACCGAATATACTAGAGCGAGTAGATGAAATGCTTATCTAAATGCTTAATATAAGAGAACCTTGGAATCCAGCCCCGCGGCGTATGTAGGAGCAGACGAAATCTTTGTTGAACTGTTGAAATATTAGGTAGACATGAAACAGTTTCGGATTTGAAGAAGCGTTCCAAAATGGAGAGCACTGAATAAATCAGGCTAAGGACCTACATGGTCTGTTAGCCATCTAAATAATAATTAATTACATTGATATCAAAATGTATACGTTCGACTTTGAGTCCTACAAAACCAAGCGCAGCTGATGGGTCCATCATAAAAATCAACAATATTAATGATCACTGAAGTTCAAAACTTTCTTATTAAATTCATTACAAATGGTCAGTTTAGGATTTACACAATCGTAAATAAAATGAACGGATCTAAAATTAAATACATAAACACATATTATATTAAACTAATTTTTTTTTTTTTTCTTTGGTTTGTTTTGTGGCTATTGCCTATAATGTGTAAATTAAATAACAAAAAAAAAAATACAATAAAAAGATATGCGAAATGATCAGGCAAGGCATTATTACTCTTGTAAAAGAATTCCAAACGATATTTTGTCATATCTATCAACAACTAATGGTTCAAATGTATATACGCACACACATTCAGAAATATTTAATATTAAATGCAATCGTTACTCAGTATTTTTGCTTTTTATTCATTCGTGCCCATGTCATTATCATTCGTTCATAAATATTGTATCGTTTGATGATGGTTGATTTCGATTTTCGTATAATTTAAACGATAATATTTGAGTATATACCAGAGAGTATGTATAACGAATGTGTGTGTACAACAATTATTTTTAATGTAATTTTCTTAAATACATTTTTGTTTTTATTATTTTTATTTTTCATTTTATTTTTCTTCTCATTCCTATAATTACTTTTAATTATCTTATAAGAATATTTTAATTGATTATGATTAAAAAATTATCGTTAAGAAAACAAGAAAAAAAATATATTTTTTTTTTTTTATAAATTAAATACTAAAAATTAAAATTGAAAAATAAAAAGATATAAAAACAAAAAATAAGTTGCACAATTTTTAAATATTAGGTATAAAAATAAGGTTGCCAGCCTTAACAAGAAAAAAAATAAACGTGAAATAAAATATTTTTTTTTGGAAATATGAAAAAATTTAAGTGCATATTCTACAGATTTAATTAATTAAATAAAATTTACAACTGTGTTGTTTTTTGAGAAAAGGGAAAATCTGAGACTGCCCAATAATGTTACTGTTCAATAATGTTTTTGCAGTTAATTGTGGAAATGATGTAGAGATGAAGTTATTCAATTCCGTTGATTCTGATTTTCAATCGTTTTGGTTTTGGCTCATATAAAAACTTCAAAACTATACTAAGTCTATACCAATTGATTAAAAATCAACATTTTAGGTAGTTCCATCAGCTAATAGCAATATTTTATCAGCTAAGAACTTTAATCTTGTTAATTGTTTTATAAAATACCCTCCTGACATTAATACATAACTGCATAATCTCTTTTATCGTATTTACTTGATTACACCTAATTATTTCAATTTTTCTTTAATTATAAATTTTATTAGTGCTTTTTGTCTTTTCCACGCTACATTTTGCTTTAGATTCAAATTGAAAAGTAGACTAAAAATTCCAAATATATCTTAACCGAAGAACATTATCTGGATAGTCATTTCAATTCAAAGTAATTTTTATTTATATTATAAATGTTGTATACCTCTGCAATATATAGAACATATTATAAATTTAATTATAATACAAAAAACTGTAAGTACATCGTATGAGGAATATAATTTGGTGGTAATGCAGATTATAGAGATGTATGCAATAATAAATTATTTAAGTTTATAATACGTCCAACGCGAAACAATAGGAACGAAAAATTTTCACCTATTCATAATGAAAATCCCACATTTCGAAAGGGAAAAGGGCCTGTAGTTGGACTGCAGATTAATCTGTAGGTCCACTGTTAAATAAATAAATAAATACATAATGAAAATCTCAGGATTGAAAAACACTAACTTTGGAAATTTGTTTACAGTCACGAACATGGAATCATATTCCTCCGGACAGTGCAACAAGTTATAACTTTCACAAACTCAGCTCACTCTTAATTTTCGTTTTCTTACTGTTCCTTCACTATAGCATCCAAGCCAAACATATATTAAAGATCATATCCTAGCGTGTAAGTGTTTTTAAAATAAAGGGTGGAGGAACCTTCGCTTATAGAAAAGCATTAAAAAAGACTTACGCTCCTCTCAAACGATTTTTGCAGAACTGTTAAAGATTAGTAAACAAATCCAACTGTTTTACATTTTCCCTGTATCTGATCCGCTTTAATTTATGAAATAAAAACCTATATAAGACTATACTTTTAGAATCTAATATCAAGATTAAACATCTTCATCGGTATACAAAAATCTCGAAATGACTAGCATCGATGTGAAACAACATTTTTCATTTTGTATTTCGTCTAACTACATTGCTATTGGTTTGGTTTTTATTCAATTCTTTACTATTTCAAAAACCTAAATGATTCATTCGCTTAAATCAAAATTATTTTCATCTCATTCCAGCATCTAATTTACCTCTAATTATAATTCGATAACAAATGGCAACTCTAACACCTTATTAAATATAATATATTTTGTATTATGCTATATGCATGATTTTTAATGAGTTTAGTTATGTCTCTTAAAGACTTATTTGGTCTTAAAAATTATTTCCAACAAAAAAATAAAAAAAAATTAAATCAAAAAGAGGGACACTACTACATTTATGTCCACATATAATATAAATATATATTTTTATTTTTATTATTATATTCAATGTGTGCATATACGTATAGGTATGTATGGTTTTTTGTAATTATGATTTTAAATAAAGAAAAAAATTAAATAATTTAATACGATTATTTAATGTGGTTAATAAATATTACGAGTTTTTATTGTGCCCGTCTTTCTCTTTCTCATACAATATTTTATATTTCTAAACGGAAATTGCCTAAATCAATGTTCCACATAAATTGTGAACATATCACATAATTTACCAACACAATATTCTCACAGTATGCACAAATACATTTTTTAATAAGAGTGTTTGTTTTTTTTTTTATTTATTAATTTTTTTCTTAAGTTTAAATTATTTTAATTATTGTTGTTACTGTTTTAAGGAAACTAATAAATAATAATTGTGTATTTAATTATTTTTAATTTGTTTTAATATTAAATTTTAAGAGGAATTTTTGATTGGAAAATTTTATTATAAAAAAAAAAGAAAATTTGAATTATTGATCTTTTTTTTGTGTTTATATTTTAAACAAAAACAAAAATGAATTATTTTTTTTTTATGAATGTTATGTAATTAGGACTTTTTTAATTTGTGTAGTTATGTTTTTTATGTAGTATTTATGAACAAGCAAAAGTGAACTGGTTTCACAAGAGATTGAAAAGAAATTTCGAAACAAAATGGGTCGCACAAATATTGATCAAGAATATAAATAGGAAGTCAATACAAAAAATATAATTTAAACTAAATTTAAGTATTAGTTTCAGTCAGGTTGTATAAAACTTACATTAAAAAATTATGTGACTAAAGGCCCACATCCCGGAAGAGAAAAGGATCTATAGTTGGCTTGTAGATTTATCTGCAGGTCCCCTGTTAATAAATAAATAAAACTATGTGATAAGGTTGTTGATCTACATTTGCCATTTAGATCTGGTATTAATTCTAGTTGATCTGGTTAGAAGCCGTAGTTGATCTATCCAACGTCAGCGATATCAGAAATCAAACCCCTGTAATTTATCCGTTTGTTCTACATTTTGCTAACGTTTTCTTCATTTTATTATTTTATTAAAATACATTGAAAAGTTCGAACGTTATTCGATTTAAATATAAATTTGAATAAAAATTCTAAAGATTTTTTACATGCCAACTTGGTGAAACACAATATGTTTATTCAATAAAATTAAATAAAAAAATATAAGTTTTGCATAAAACTTTATATAATTAACATTAACAATAAATTAATAATAATTTAAGTAAATTCAATTCAATTAATTCAATACATCAAAAAATCAAATAATCAAATAATATCACTTCCAAAAATCAACAAAAAAAATAATAATCAGCAATTAAAATTTATCAACTAAATAAAAACAAAATAGCTTCAAAACTAATATTCTAAAAATTCCTATAACGTACTTTGAAATAGTCTTTTTGAATCGATTAATGTTCCTTATCACACTTCATCTCATTCGGCAGTGAGTTAAACAAATGCAATCCTTTATACAGTTATTTGTTTTTCACCTGCTGTTCTGTTGAATCGTGCGACTCTAAATCTTTCCACTGCTCTCAGATTATACGGCTGACATTCACTAACGAGCTGTAAGTTCCTTGTGAGGTATAGTAGGAGATGTATTCTTTGGTTTATGCTCATCAAATTTGGTGTTTGAAACATAAATTCAATTCTTGTTCTATTACTACATTTCAGCAATGTTCTCATCCCTTTGTTTTGCAGGTTTTGCATCCTGTTCAGGTGTTCTGATGACCCGGAAAACATGACTGTTGCAAAATAATGAAAATAATCGCATTACACTATTTTCACTGTTGCAAAAGAACGACTTTTCGAATTCGACGTAGAAAGCCTTAATACTATTATAACATTTAAATACTTAATACTGGTAACAGGTTCAATAATCTGATTATTAATATAAACAGCAGGAACAGTAAAAGCTGCAGATTTAATATTGATATGCATACATTTTGTTTTTGTGACATTGAGCTTTAATCATATACAAAGCTTTGTTCATACAAAACCTGTTATGTATACTTTGCAGGCCTGTGCTTAGTTTTCGAACTAAGTCTGCAAAATTTCTGAGACTAATATATACCAGACAATCATCAGCGAACATGACTATACCGCAAAATTTAAGAATATTCCCAGTATCATTAATGTATAACAGGAACATTATAACGCCCAACACTGATTCCTGTGCTTTATGACTAGATAAAACATTGGTAACTTTGGTAACCTGCTTTCGAATTGAATTTGTGAAATACAAAATGAAGGATATTGAATTGAAAATTTTCATACAACATTTTTGTTTTTATTTTTTAAAATTTAAACAAACGTTTCCTTTGAATATTTTGCTGTAAAAAATTGGAATAAAAATTTAATATACCTGTAAAGACGGACATCAACCATTATTAAAACATTTAAGAGTAATACTGCAATTATTGTGATATGTAAAAAAAATACGTAAAATATTTTGTTTTCAATTTTACTTCGTCGGAAAACTGCAAAGAAAATACAATCTAACATGACATCTGTCAAATAAATTTGATCATTTGTATGATCGAAACCAGTTGTTTCTTTGTTTAATTTCTGCTACTAAAACTACACTGTAAGTAGAATAAATTTCATCCAGCTTGTGAAACTTTTTATTGCCAAATTGTATTTAAATGAGAGTGAACAAAATCCAGGTATCAAAGATGCTTTAGACATGCTTCTTTCTGTTTGGTGTATTTTTAACAAAAATATGATTTGTTTTATTGGCATCCCGATGTTTTAAGGGCATCCCCTTGTTTTAATGGCATCCGATATCAGATGGCATTACCTTGATTCTGATAACAGCATTATCCAAAATACAAAATAAATTTCACAAGAATAAAATTATTTAATTTTTAATTTACAAATAACAATAAAAACACAACCATTTGAACCATATTTTAAAAATTAATTAAAACCTTTGACTTGTGCTTGAATTTTATAAGCGCATTTTTTATTCAAAAATATACTTTGTATTTCTTTTAAAAAAAATTAAAAATTAACCCATTATTTTCATACCATTTTGTAAATATTTTTGTCATTTTGGTCATTTTGTTTTTCTTTTCTTTATTTATTTTTCTTATATAGCTAATTCATTTACAATTTGATTATTTCAAAATAAATTTACAAATTAATTCAATATATATAGATTCATTTTAATAATTTTAGTGTTATATTTTGACAAACATTGTACTTAAACATTTTTACGACCGTAACCTAAACTGTCTGGTCTTATAAGTTATTATTAATATAGGAATTTCATTGTTTAATATTAATTTTGTTTAAAAATAGTTAGATAGAACATGATTTAGAAATTCATAATTAACATTCATTCAATTACAAGCATTTAGTAATTTGACAATTTTTTTTCGTAGAGGTAGAAGTTATCAATTGACTTAATATTATTAGGGAGATCATTAAAATTTTGTAAACAATAATTATAAAGACAATTTGTTTTTTGCCTGTCCGCTTTAAACATTGAGTGATCAAAATTGCATTTATTTTTTTGTTTTTGTTTGTCAGTAATTGTATTTGTACATTATGCTATGTATGTGTGTATTAATGATCGATAAGAAACTTAAAATTCCGACACGTCCCTGCTTAAAATATTTGTACCTACCCTGTAATTTTTTTTATTATTTTAATTTTTAATTAGCACCACCCTCAATTAATTTCACATTGACATTAATTATATTTCCGCCCTTCTTTAATTTCTTCTCTCAATCATTCTATCTCTTTCTCCGTTCTTCTATATTTATTTAAAGCTTGGTCATTTTTAGTTTATTACTAAATATTAATTCTCATTAACATTTTTAAACTCATTATAATATAGTGTTTTTATTATTATTGTTTTCTAACTAATTCTAATTAAAAAATATATATGCATATATTTTTTAATATTCATTTACAAAGTTGAAATTAATCAAATGTTAAATTGATTAAAAATTATGAGCTTTACTATATTAAAATACCATGTGTATTGTTGTATTATAAAAAAAAAAAAACAAAAACAAAATCCATAATTAAAAAACTGATTATTCCATTTAGTTAAATGACTGCATTTTGCAAAAGGGTCACAGAGAGTGGAGAAGGAAAGAAGGGAGCAGGTTAATATAAATAATTATAAATTAATAAAATGAGTTTCATTAAATTTTTATTTTAGCTTAAAGTGTGTCACAAAGTAAAGAACATTTATATTTTTTATTTTTGTTTTTGTTGTTTTGATGATGTAATTAATAATGTGTGTTGAAATAATAACAATGTTGTATGAAAAATTATGCGCAACGTGTTGTAATATTTCAATTAAATTATAATAAATAATAATTTAAGTAATAATTTAATTTTATTTTATATTTTAATTTAATTTTGAAGAAAAATATAAAGTGAAATATTTTGAATATTTAATTTCTTGCTGTAGTAAGAGAGTATAGGTATGTGTCAAGAAAAATTTTAATTATTGTTAATTTATACTGAGACTAATTATTACCAATGTATAATTTCCAAACAAAAAAACTTATTTAGATTCTATTTAAATGCATATGTCGCTATCAATTCTAAAAGCTTTGTTTGAATTCTGTATAAAACGATGTTCAAAGACCCAAAAGAAATTTGGAATTAAATACATAAAATGGATTTGAACCATTTCTAAATAGATTTTTCACACTGAGGTTTCATGGTTGACTTCGAGCTTTCTTTTAGAAGTATTTAAGAAGTCATCGCAGTATCTTCGTGGCTTTCTATATAGGTTTTGAATACTGTACTTGGATATTATTTGCATATGTCTATACCCATTTTTGCAATTTGTAGTGAACTAAATGAATAGATCTATATAAATTATCACTTTTAAACCATAAATTATTGCTTCTACTAAATATTTATTTTCTTTTGTGAAGGTCTATTTTTCTAAATTATGACAAACTTCAATGTATACCAATTCAGAAAATTATGGTATCCAATATGTTACAAATCGAAAAAAAATTCATAGTTTCAAAAGTTTTCTCAAAGTCTAAACCTCTGAAGTATTTTGTTGAAAGCTTTCCTTTTCGGAAAGTACAATTTTAATGGTAAGTAGAATTGACCGTTTCAGTTGTTTTTAGAAAACCAATTAGCATTTAATTGTCTTTTTTTAGATATCTCGAGGGGCCTATTTGTTGCTGTTGGTTGTTTTAGGGGATCATCCTCCCATTATCACTCTCCCAAGGAACTCAGTGCTAGAGCAATCCTGTGCGATCGAGAAGGTAGATCAAATCACCAATTTTGCATTCCGCAATAATATCTATATCTATTGTTAAGGAAAACCTCCCCTAAAGTTCGGTATCTGGCTCTAACTAATGCTGAGCACCTGCAACGGAAATGGTCAAAAGTTTCCGTCTCATTTTTTTGAACCTGGGACAATGAGGGTTAAATGAAATACGTAGCTTCCTATCGGCCATACTCATATAAAGCTGTAAGGCTACTACTTTTGCTATATCAATACAACACCAAAGTTGTTTGATTTGGTGGATATTATACGAGCGCCATGCTTTTGCGCATGTTGCGCATGTTTTTTGACCAGTCCACTTTTCGATTGCTCTGATATTGCTCTGACATTGCTATGATATTGCCCAGATATTGTAGTGTACCGATAAATTAACTACTCTTGATATGTCAGTACACGATAAATACTTAATAAAAAGTACTGGATAAAAAGTATAGTATAGAAATAGAGTAGTACTGGATAAAAAGTGGTTTTGTTGATATTATACAAGGGTCATTTTTTCCTAGAGATTGCAGAGGTTTTTAGTCTACCCTACTTTTCGATTGTCCTAGCCAAATATTGTGAATGAATGTGTTTCTATGCGGCTCCCATTAGAGAGTGAAAGTCCTTCTCAATGGACTTATCAAATTTGGGACTTATCATTTCCCTCTATGCTACTTTGGCCAGAAACCCAGAGTAGAGAAATCAAAAAATATTTAGCTACGCTTTTAAATTTATTTTGGCATTGTTCCACCAGTTTATAGCATCAAAGTGTGTCCAAGGTAAAAGCTTTGACAGCGGTTTTACTAATTTTTAACAATTTGAATGAACTCTTAATTTTTTTTGAAGCTGGAGATATGAAACATGAAATCAGTGAAAGTTTCCAAAATATCTTTAATAAATTTTAATATTTCCGAAGCAGTTGAAGGAGATAAGCCCACCAGTCATTAAAATTCCAAAAATATCCTTAATAAAGTTTCAATATTTTGCGAAACAGTTGAATCGAGTGAGCATATAGTATGAGTCTGCAGTCCCATACAAAATTTGATATATCAATGCACTCATTGCATTAATATCCGTTATAAAATGAAATTAAATTTTGAAGAAATTGTGGAAACGAAACGAAAGAAAATTCATTTTCATTTTTATAGAAATGATACAAATTATAACTTTTGAAAATATTTATTTTTAGTTCAATATATTTTATCCCAATCTCACCTATATAATTATTGTAGTATATATACGCATCTTCAAAACAATTGCTTCAAAACTGGTCATTATTTCAATAAATATTAATTAAATTTTGATCCTGTGATTACTGATTTAAACAAAATATTTTTAGACATAAATTTTTAAATTAAATTTTATAAACAATATGATGTTAATTATTATAACAAACGCAGGATGTAGTCAGGGTCATGCTCTACTTAAGTTTTCTATATTCAAAATTTATATAATATACTACTCTATTGCAATGAAGTTGGCCCACATCATTTTTTGTATAATATTATGTCAATTTATTTTTAGTACTGGCATAATGACGTTTAATTTTTTTTTCGCATCTTGCACTTCAATTTTCAGTAGATAAGAAAGATAATTAGTAGTGCTAAATTGATAAAATTAATATCAAAACTACCATAGATGGTAATTAGCTCTACAACATTATTTATTGTGATAAGTTTGAAGGTAGGACAACTGTTTTGCAGTAGAGTATTGTGTTGTAATTTTTTTTTTCTTGCTACAATATTTTTTCTTTTACATGAAGCAATTACCTACCACATAAGCTTACATTGAAATTTATTTAACAAAAA
This sequence comes from Argyra leucocephala, assembly GCA_963942445.1. Lineage (NCBI taxonomy): Eukaryota > Metazoa > Arthropoda > Insecta > Diptera > Dolichopodidae > Argyra > Argyra leucocephala. The sequence continues at coordinate 56,218,185 of OZ012681.1, forward strand.
ATTTGCATTGTTGCGTAAACATAATTATTTGTTTATATTTTTTTATTTAAATTATTCAAATATTAATAACAATAATTAGTACCTGTATAATTTCTTTTGAGAATGGACTTTTATAATTTAAAAAAAATATTTTTGGTAACAGAACCAAATTCAAACAACGGAAATAATAATAAAAAATAATTAAATTCAACTTTTCCTGTCACAGAAAATGTGTAGTTTTAACGAACACACGTGATATTAACTTGTGCAATCATTGTACATAAACAACAAAAATTAATATTTAATTATAAACAATGTTGTAAAACTTTTACAAACATGTGTTCATATATATATCTATATATTTTTTTAAATTTATTTTTACAACACTTTATGACCTATCACTATATAATTAGCAATTAATAAACTATTTAAAATTAAATTAATGTTTAATAAAATAATAAAAATGAATTCTTTTGCATCGGAAATGTGTACACATAAAACAAATTAATTTTGAAATTTTGTTTAGCAACAAAATTTTTTATTTAGAAAAAATATTAAAATGGGTGGTTAGTATATATATGTACAATACATATATGTAAAAATAATATCTAATAGTTTTTAATTAACGATTATTAATTAAAGAATAATTATTTTTTTTTTGTTTGTTTTTCTTTTTATTATTGCTCTGTAATTAAAAGTAAAAAATTAATTGTGAAAATTATTTAACAATCGTTGTTTAATGATGTTGCAATGATGCTGTGTGTCTTTTTACTAAGTTGGGAGTTGATTTAATTAAGACAAATTAATTAAAACGAGATTTACAAATTAAGAAAAAACTTTAATATGTTAAAAAAAAAATAAAAACGAAAAGCTTAGAAACAAATTTGAAAATTGTGTTGTGACTTACAGAAAAATTTTAATAACCGGATGCTATAAAAAGCTTTTCTCACTTTTCCAATTTTGTTTATAAATACTTGATTGAAATTTTCTAAGATATTATCCCAATTCTTGTTAATAGCAAGGAAGTTAAAAATATGTGACAACATTATTCAAGTTTGTTTTTAATCATAGTAAATTTTTCATATTATTGAATTGAAACAAATCATTGAATTGTATATGAAAATTAACAGTTAGAATAAAATATGACAATATGTATTTGGTGATAGTTATAGATTTGATCTTCAGTGAATGGCAAAACAATTTTATTTCGAAGGTTATTTCACAGTCGTTTGTTTTGTAGAGTTGATAAGAATGCTCCAGCTTAGTGGACAATAATGTAAATTTAGCATAGAGGCCTAATATGGAATTATGAGATGTATATTTTAATGTCAGTTGTTGCTTGTGCAGTAACTAAGAACGTTTAGCTTAGTAAAATAACGATTTATTGTGGACTTATACTGTCAGTTGTAATTACGAATTTTCAGTAAAAATAAATACAAAAAAAATTTCTTTATTTTAATAAAGGTGTTTAATACAATTTTATACAAGGGAGGATTTATACTATTTGAAAGTCGTTGTGTGGTTAAAGCTTTAACTATTTTATAGATTAAGGTACTTGTCCAGACGAAATAAACCCCTAATTCCACCCCTTAAACCTAATTTCCGCCGACAGCAAGAGAAATATCAATTGCTAGGTAGGTTAAAACTGGCTATGAAAATTCGTTTGCAGTAAAATTTTTTCGAATGTAAACCATATTCAAACAAATTTGTTTCCCCAATTAAAAAAATATGTCCACATACAATTTACAAAAGTTATGGAGAAATATTAACAAATTTATTCAAAATATTCGTACAGAACAAAATGGTATCTTTCTCCATCTTTGAGTGGTCCAAATTGTGCATTCATATCGTGTAAAGGTATTGTTTGAAACCTAATGTTTGGCTTAATTTAAAAAAAAAAAATGAAAAAAATTATCGAAAAGCTTTTAAAGAATTAATAATGATGTTAAAGAATAACGAAATTTATACGTCTTTAAATTATTTCAGATAGTCCTATTCAAAGTGAAATGAAGCTCTGTTGTTAAGTTTTACGCTTGTTGCCGTAACGGTATTTAACAGATATTGATTCAGGAATTATTTCGTCGAATGAACCAGTTAGATCTTACATTCGATTGGTCTATCGTGGAATCTTTTTCCAATCTGTAGTAGTATTAGTAATATTTATATCCAAAAATGTTGGTTACTCATTTTATAATATACATGGTATCGACAATTAAAAAACATACTCCTGTGACCAGACAAATAAGTACAGCTGATAAATTGAAATTTTTCATCACCGTTTGATTCTTCAAAATTAATTGCAGATTTATTCTTTCGGTTAGTGAACGTTATTATGGCCGTAATATCAATTTTTGAATTAGGCAATATGTATATTTATATCTTTTGCGAATTAAAATATTGTATTCAAATGGAAGCTGATAGGAGGATTTGTCTTCTTGTTAGTAGAATTTGTGTTTGTCAACTATTAACCTTGAACAGATGTTTATATAAGCGATCGCGTCCTGTGATGAACCATGTTAGTATTCTGACATTGGATCTACTCTCTCTGATTAATGAATTTAAGCGGTTTATAACAAGTTTGAAAAAGACCTTAGTTTAGAATAGTTCTTGGAGCTATCCGATATGGTATTACTATATGGCTTTCTAGAATTGTTAAATGTACATAATTCAGTGTTCATACATGTTTTATGCCGAAAAGGTCAATAAAGTAGCAGTAGCAGACTTTATTGACCCTTGCGGCATATACTATTTATTAGAAGGGTTAAATTTTATGGTTTTGTCTGCGCTTCTACCGACTATACTGTACTATACGACAGATTCACTATACTTTTTTTTTACTCCTGTTAATTCCTCGTGAAAGCATCATCAACTTGCCTCCTCTATTGTTCTCAGTTGTACGCAGTGATTTTTATTTCATGCCAAGTTCGTCCATATCTCATTTAGTTCAGTAGTTGTACTTCGACACTAGGTATTATTGAATCTTCCTCGTCTTCTCGCCTTCTGAACATTTCGATTCTATTCTAGGGCTATTCCGGTTATATTGTTTGGCTGCTTTCTTAGAGTGTGGCCTATCTATATCCTTTTTACGTTTAATTTAATTCATTATCGCTGTTAGCTGCCATAAGTCCTTGTTGCGGATAGTGTTGAGCCAGAATATTCTGCATAATTTACTTTGGCGCTTGTTCGAAAATACTGGAAGCTTGTTCGACAATACTGGATCCAAGTTTCTGTGCCATATATAAGTGTTGACATTACACATGATTTGAATATTCGAATCTTTGTTTTCCTATAGTTATTTGACCACTATTCCATATTGGACCTAGTTCATCAAACACAGCTCTGGCTTACGAAGTCTATTATTGACATCTGTTTCTGTACCTCTCTTTGTTGTTAGAATGTTACCTAGGTAGGACAAGCTTTCCACATATTCGACTGTTTGACTGGTGTTTTTAATTGGGGTTATTTATCCGCATGGACTTGGTTTTATCTATGTTAATTTCTAGCCCGACTCTATAACTATAGTGTTTCTAAAATATTCTGTTATATTTAAAAAATTATAGTATAAGTTGTCGAAAATATAAACTTTTTATAATATTCCAGATTCACCTTAAGAGATTTTTCGGCACTATTTTAAAAAACAAAAATAAAATTTTGGACTAAAAAAAAATTGAAAGGGGTAAAGTCACGAGTGTAAAAATGAAATTTTTTCCGAAGAGCGAGTCTACCAAGTATTGTAAATGTCGAACAAACTGAAAGAAATTTTCAAACCCCATTTAAGACTAGGTAAAAATAAATTTAATAAATATAAATTTATTTAGCAATTATTAAAAATTTATTCCGAAAATAAAAAGAACAAGTTCAATTTATATATTCACACTGATACTTAGATGTGTACCTTATATACACATTGTATCTGTAATATTATTAATTTCATATCGTATGTACTCACATTAATTATTTTTAGGAGTGTTTCATTCGTCATAACACTACTTGAACTCATTAAAAGGTCTCAGAATTCGGTAAAAATTTTTGAATAATTTCTAAATAAATTTATATAGCTATAAATAGATTTCATGTCTAAATTTTGGTCAATTTTTATAACTCACTGATGTATGAATAACATCTTATAATAAGTTATAAAATCAACCTAAATAAATCAGGAGTTGTATAGTTAGTCTAACACTATAAAACCTATTAATTATTTAAAATGGTGTTTATTGTGAACGAAAGATTCATAAAAATAATTATCGTTACAGATTTAAGACGTTTAAGAGAAATGCAAACGTGTGAAATATATTCCAATTAAAATATCTCTTGAAAATTAGTCATAACTGTACAATAGAAAAAAACCCACAGCATATTGCGCAAACTATCTTAATATTGTATAATTATTATTTTCTCCAAGATTACTCAAAGAATTCGGATACTGACTGTATTGTATGCGTATATATTAACGCACTTATATGAATGTGTGGTGAATGTGAGTTTATAAAAATTTCACCTATTATAATAAAAAATAAAGATTAAAAAATAATTCGCTTTTATTTTTTTTTTGTAAAAAAAAACTAGTTTACTTAATATTCAATATTCAGGACTATTAATTTATTCATTAATTTTATTCATTAAAGATCCTATTAAAAATTATAAATCTAAATTAGCCATATAATAATATGTATATAATACACACCTCATGTACAAATACATATACAAGTAGTCAATTTAATAAAAAAAATATTCATTTGATTTGTGTGTTTAAATGGATTAAGACACACATACCTATTATAGACGTACATGAATAAAAATGTATGCACTTATTAAAAAATTTATTTTAATAGTTACGCTTTAAAAAAAAATTATGTTTTTTTTTATTTTGTGTTTTTTTTTGTTGTAACATAATGAATAAATGTTGAATCAATTTATTAATAAAAAAATTAAAAAAAAAAAAAAGAAAAACCAGTAAATGATCTTCGCGAGATAAAAATATTATTTTATTTTATAGAAATTTTCCATGACTATATAATTTTCTAGCCCATATAAAATTAAAAAAAAACACAACAACAACAAAAAAACAAATAAAAACAAAAAAAAATAAATAATGAAAATGAGAAAAGAATTTTCAACTTTAATTTTAACTACTCATCATTTTGATATAGTTCGCTTATTATAATAGTATTACTATTTAATTACACTATCTATCAATTGTATAGAAACACGTAAAAATTTATGTTTTTTGCCTTTAACCAAAAATTATTTATTGCACATGCATTAGAGTTTTCGATTGCAGTTATTTTACACTTTTATATTATTTAGAGTTTCCACGAAAACTATTATTACCAATTATTTTAATGTACTTACATTTTCAAATTAAATTAGTCCTTTTTATTAACTAGCTTGTTTTTGGCTATTTGTTTGTCTGTTTATCCGTTCGGTAAAACTGAAAACTTAAAATTTTGAACACAAGTTGTATCCGGATGACAACATTTTTCGTCAAAATGACAACAACCAGGTTTTCGCCATAACTCTTATTTTGGATCAAACTAAAATTCATATATCAGAAACTACTGGACTATTTTGATTCAATTTTGGAGACATTATTTTATAGATACTTTTTTAATTTGTATATGTATTAATAAAAAAATATTATTCTTATATTATTGTCAGTGAACTAAGGTAGAATTACCTTTTCGTACATAAAGGATGATAAATGCCTTAAAAAAGCTCAAACCTGATTTAATTTTTTTCTTTTAATTGAAGCCGAAATTATGGGACTTAAGCCATTTAAATGATCAATAAAATAAATTGCCAACATTGTGTAATCAGAGCTTTGTGAGACATTGTGTTTTAATACATTTGGAATCAGAAAAATTCAAAATGATAGTCCTTTGATAAAATATATTCTAAATATAAAATAAATTTACAGTACAAGCCCTTAATAGTGTAAATTAGAATTAAGACAAATTGTATAATGAAATTAAGGCATATTAAATAAATAAATAAAAATTATAAAGTTAACATTTTTGTTTACTATTTTTTTCCATTAAAAATTATTTTAAAAAATATTTAAAAAAAAAACTTTAAAAATACTTCATTATTATAAAAAAAAAACATTGGGTTTTTAGCATATTGATGATACTCAAATAGCTGTCAAACCGATTGTATATACATTGTCAACAACAATTTTGATCATGAAATAATGTCTAAAGCTTTTCTGAACTTTTGTGGAATTTTAGGTTATACGAGCGTTCGTATTAAAAACTAATTAAAATTTCATTCAAAAATTTGATTTGAAAAAAAAAAAACTACTCAACAATCCGACATAGATCTTACACAATCGTCACAATCGTCACAATCGTCACATAGATCATCACAAGCTAAAGCAGCAAACTGGAGAGGATTCAAAACCATACTAATGAAAAAATTAGAAATTTTTTCTTTCCTTCATCCATTTTTCTCAATTTACATACTAAAAAAAGCTTTAACCAAGGTTAAGTGTTGTTGTAATTTCATCAACAAAATGGAATAAAAGAAAAAAAAATAAATGAAATTTGAGTGTATTGTGCAAACGAAGGCTAAAATGACACAGTTTTTGACAGTTTTCGCTTCATTTCGCAAAAAATAGTAAGTAAGAAGGCCTGTAGTCGATTGCATTGGTTGAGATATTTAAAAGACAGATCTAAAGCTTTCAGATAGTTATTTATAAATGTTCAGGTATATCTGGACTAATTCAATTTGGCACAACTACAATAATTATTAGAAAATTGGTCTTTTGAAATAGAATAATTTCATTTTATTTAAGTTATTGCCAAACTATACTCTCAACAAACTATTTTTTTTATTTTTTTTTATTATTTTTTAAATAATAGTTTTAGTGTACGAAACTCAGAAGTCTTTTATTGCTTATTTTAAGGCTACGTCATTCCTGATCAAACTTTGATCAAAATCTATAGATATTTAGTCTGCCCTGAATCAATGTTTTGAGCATGATTATGAAGAGTTGATGCTTACTAGATATCGAACTTGAACTGAATTCGTTGTTGAATCTAATTTCAAAGTAGATGCAGGATTAAATTTAGTTTGATGGGTTTAGCTTATTGAAAAATTAACTGGGTTTAAAATTTATAATAATTTAATTTTATTTGTTTTTCTTCTATGTAAGCTTACTTTTACTAAAATAAAATAAAGTGAACACACATCACAATTAAATACTTCCTTTTTTAAACGTTTTCAAACATAGCAATCATATTCTCTTAATATTAACCGATTAAATCAGATAGTCAAGCAGAAATGATCGAATGTCAGAATACTTTCCATTTAACAAACTTCTGTTCAAAATTGATAAGTCGAAGACAGTTCTATTTGAATGCGACGCCATACATCGCCCAATTTTACCTTTTTGAATTGCTAAAACTTCTCTTAGTGGCCGCCTTCTTTAAAGTTAAAATTTATTTATTAAATTTGATACTTCTAGTTTAGATTTGTTGTAGGTGTTCAAATCATTGTAGGTCTATGTAATTGATAAAGGCTATTGAAGGTTCGTTTATTTCTTTACTATCCTTCTTTTTAGTGTTTAATCTGCGAATGCAGTTGAGATGCTTATCCCATTATTTTGACTTCAATTACAAAAAAAAAAAACAATGATTGCGTTAATATCAATTTCAGAATTGAGCGATGTATGGCGTCACATTCAAATATGGCTATATTAGACTTCCTGAACAGACGTTTGGTGCTGTGGTGACCATGACATGTGATAAATCATGTAACTGTTCTGGCATTTTAATCTACTCTCCTTCCTTACCTGTTTGAATCGGTTAATATTAAGTTGGGGAAAGCTAGTTTTAAGCTGGAATAATCTTTGGCAACTATCCCACTTGTCTTTAGTGTTTGTAATTTCGCATTCTGAAGGCTTTGGTGGTAGGCGTTCGAGCGAGGAAAACTTGGTTTTGATCTAATGAATTGATTCACTGCATTTGTTTTTACAAGAATAGTTACTTTCTCATTTACTTGTATTCAGTGGTTTACATAATATTGACTCTTTTTTCTTCTGCTAGCTCTAATAAGCTTGTTTCTGTTAACTTAAACAGCTATTAGCGAACTTTGATTTAAAAATTGGGAGAAGCCAAAGCTTTTAATTTAGCTTATCCTCTTTGTGCCTTTTAATGCCAATATCTCGATGGCATAGGTTTCAGAGTAGCTACTTACACAATTTAAAATCTCTCTATTGATCAATTAAGGTTTGATAATTAGATATGGTTCATGTACCAAATGGTAGTAAATCAATAAATAAGCTTAACTTAAAGCTTATATCAACTTACAAGTATATAAATTTTAAATTGTTTGTTATTCTTGATAATCAGATTTGTTTTTAATGCTAGCTTAAATTATTTTGTAATTAAACGTCGAATTGCCGAATTATATTTTTGATTTGATTTAGCACAAGTAGTATCATATATAGATATTTTTGATTTCATACAAGTAATACAACATTAAGGTAAACAAATTAAACCGATGATTGAGCAAAAAAAAATTTCCATTTATCGGAAATCGAAATGCTTTGGGTAAAGGATAAATTATTAATGCATTAAGACAAACAGTTTTCAACAGCTATCAAAAGTGTCACAACACAATTCCCGTAGAGTTCGAACATCTGTTTTTACTATGTATATTTTCGAACTAGGTTTTAAAATTTAATTTAGTTTATAGCTTTTATTGTCATTACCATAGTAATTTAATTTAATTTAATTTAGTTTATTAATTAATTTCATTTAATTAATTCACTACATAAATACACTAAAAATTAAATTTAAAAATTAATTCCAACAAAAATTAATATAAATTATAATATTGTCATAATAAAATATAAAAGTACTGTATAATGTATAATATATTTAACAACAAATTACTTCCAACTTATAAACATTATAACATTAATAGCAATAAATGAATAATAAACATGTACTTACGTACCTACATACTCACATATATAAATAGTAATACATTATATAGAGGATAATAAATAAAAAGAGCAAGATATTATAATATAAAAATGATTAAGTTGAGCAACTTTGTTTATAATTGAATCTAGTCTCACTGATGTTTAGTTGCGTATAAAATAATTTTGTTATTTTTTTTTTTTGTTTTTTTGCATTTTTAAATATTGTTTAGCTGTTTGAATATGTATATACATGCAGCTATATATAAATAAACATAAAGTATATTTTGGATGTATAATTTTTTCTGAGATACAATAAAAGCTAAATTATAATTTAAACCAGGTATTTATAAATTAAGACATATGTATATATACATATAGTGGTACATATAAATAATACATTAATTTTATTTTTTATACATTGTATAGCCGAAGTCATTAATCTTGAAATGTTCTGTACAAAAATTGAATTATCTTTTCATTTATAGACATCTATATTAATTATTATATATGTATATCAGTTGTTTTGGGTTAATTTTACAAAAGGCTATGAAATATCACGATTTTTCCTTAAATCTAGTATGAAAATGTAATTTTTGTTGTTGTTGTTTTTTTAATTTTTTTAATCAAAAATAAAAATAAAACAAAATTAAAATTAGCTGTTTATAAATAATGTTAAGCTAAGTAACATAGAAAAAGTAAAACTAAAAAATAGTCAGACATTTTTGTTGTTTTGTTGTTGAGAAAAATAATCCTTGCTGTGTTCTTCTTCTTCTTCTTCTGCTTCAGAACAGAAACTTCAAGAAATCAGAATTTATTTATTTTTTTTTTTGGATTTTATAATTTTTAGAATTATTTTCAAATTACTTATTATATAGTTATACTTTATGATTTGATTACCCTACGCCACCAATATAATTCGAAAATTTTCATTTTATATGCAATTATCTTCTATATTATGTTATCTCTTTTACTCTCATTTTATTCTCTTTTTCTTTCCTCTGATGATTTAATTTAATTTTTTGATTTGTTTTTTTTTTCTTTTTTTGTTATTTTTATTTTGTTTATTTTTTTTTTTATATCATGTTTAATGATCATTTTAATGTAAAACCACCTTGAAGGATTCATCTACTTTGAAGTTAAATATTTTGAAAAAAGAGGAAAATGATGGTTAAGGGGGCAAGACAATATAATAGGTAAAAACCAATTTATAATGATGTATCTGCAACGGAATGTTTGTTACTAATGAAGATGATAGCAATGACTTTGTTGCATAATAATATGTACTTTATAAATATAATTTTATTTAGAATTTTTGTTTTATTTTTTTTTTTGTATAAAGAAAAATTAAAAATTAAGGTATAGCTGAAAGATTTCGATCTAATTTCACAAGTTTGTATAAATATATATAGAGAGAAAACGCTCTAAATTAATGAAATAACAAAAAAGAAAACATAATAGAAATGAATAAATAGGTCTTGATTGAATTTTTAAAAATATAAATAGTTTTTTATTTTGTGATTTTGTTGTTGGCTTAGTAAAATAATTTGTGTGTTAGTTAACAAAAAAAAGTCTGTCCGGACTGTTGAAATTTACAGATTCATACATAGTAGGCATTTCTTGTGGTTTTTACCATATTTTTTATTATAATTTATTTTAAATACTATATACTGAAAAGGCCCACAAAAAGTCTGTCCGGACATGTTGAAATTTACAGTTTCATACATAGAAGGCATTTCTTAGTATCTTTACCATATTTTTTATTGTGATTTATTTTAAATACTATATACTAAAAAGGCTCACATTTCAGAGGGGAAAGGGACATATAAAGTTGGCCTACAGATTTATTTGTAGGATCAGCTGTTAAAATACAGAAATAAGTACTATATATACTGTAATTAACATGAGAAGTATTAATTTTAAATATTTCTCAATATAATTATTTGGATAAGCTAACTACATATTAATTTTTATTACAAAGGTATTTATATGTATTAGTATTAATTTAATATATATAAATAAATTATGTTATATATTATTATTATACTAGTATTATAAACAATATAATTTATAACACCATTGCTAATCTAGTAAAGTTTGAGTGCAGTTTAAAAAAGTACAAACCCTTAGATTGTAAAAGTACTTGTACTAATCAAAAATGTGAATATTAAATAAGTAAAAGCAATAATTGAATAATTCTATTGAAGAATCTTAACTTAATGACAGAGAGTACCTATAGTCTATTAAACAAGATCTTCAACTAATTTGCAGAATTCGGATATTGTACTATTATACTATGAAACAATGATTTTTCCTTATATCTTAATTATGTATTTCACATTGTTAATTATTAAATTAATAGATACACCAAAAACAATGTGAAGTAAGTATATATTATCATCTCTTATCACAATTCATTAATATTTCTCACTACATTCTACATATACCTACTTCCATACTATAAATTTATTTACTCTCCTTATTCTCATTCTTTCATTCATAATAAACTGTTTTTTCATTGTTATTGTTGTTCTAACTGTGTTAGTTGATATTATTTGCTATACATTTTTATTATGTATATGAATACGAATTTTAATGAATAATATTTGGTAGCCAAGGCTTCAGACAAAAAATAGCTTCAGACAAAAAATAGCTTCAGACAACAAAACAAAATAAGTATATAGATATAAATAAAATATAAAGAAAAGTGTTAATTACACTTGATGAAACATTAATTTATAAATAAATGTATGGCAGCGTTTGCACTTCGATATACATATATTGACCGTATTTTTAGATGAGAGAGAATATTGAAGAAATGCTGATGTGTAAACACAGATTAATATCAATATAAATTGAAGAAAAAAATAAAATTTATTCAATTTTCTTCAATATTTTTTGAGAGAGAAAAAATTAAATATGACGAATAATGAAAAATTTAGCAAACTTTAATATGTTTATTTTTATTTTAATTTTTGATTTGACATTTGCCTTATATTCACAGATTACTTTATTAAAAAAGGTTTTTTGTTTATTAGTTTTGGTGAATATGTGCAATAAATAAGAAAAAAACTAACAAATGTGAACACAAATGTCTCTTCAATCTAAATCATCAATAATTATTGAAGTGTAAACGCTGCCTATAATTTGACTTTAAATTCTAAAAAAAGTATGTTTTTTATTAAAAGGCATAATTATATAAGAGGAACCAGGGTTGGTTGTAAAAGAATTAGTTCAAACGACAAACTCAAGTTAAATTTTGACCTAGCTCACATATGAGCTAAACACACAACGTCAATCGATGAGTTAATTCAAAATTTGAATAATTTTAAACATGAGCTAAATCGGTGGTTTAGGCATTTCAGCTAACTCAACCTATAAATTAGCTAAAACTTTGACTGGAGTCGAAATAAGAACTTTTGCAATTCTGAATGAAACACGTATTATTGTTATTTTTGTTTCACAATTTGTTTTAATTAATTTATTTATTTTTAAAATTAAATTAAAAATAAAATGTCCCTAGAAATTTTTGTTACATCAGTAATGATTTTTGTTTTAACAATTTTTCATAAATGTTAAAAAGTGTTGTGTTGAAGAAAATATCTAGTAAGGGTATAGTGTAGATAATTCACGTTGTTTTGTCTTCTATTACTGTTATTCTATACTTATTTATATTTATTACTGCATAACTATAGTTATAGCACTATTTATTTAGTACTGTTGCACCATTTTAGACCACTTTTTTTGTTATTATATGTTTTAAAGTGTGAGTGCAAAGTTCAACTTTGTTTTTGCTAAAAGTTAAAAGTCATTAAACTTTGTGCAAAAAACCTATTACCGACCCATTTTTTTCGATAAAATTAAATTTCGAAAATTATTGAATTTTAAATCACCCTCAGAAATTGAAAACTTTATACTCAATATAATTAGAAAGCTTAGAAAAGTCTTTATTATAATTAAGGACAGTAAAAAAGTCTCATATTATATGTATAGTGTCGTTTGAATGAAATTTTAGTACTTTGCTGTTTACCTAATAATATTTTCAAGGTTTTAAGTTATTTTGGACTTATTTACATTAAATTGGGGACGTGTCTATACAAATTTAAAAAAGCAATTTCAATATTTTAAACCTAAATGCGTCTATTGTTGTTAACCCCTGAAGGTTGAATATAAGACACACAAATTTTTCTGAAATATCGTATAAGAGTGTCTCTGAATACCAGAATTCAAAATCGTCAATTACAAAATCCATAGAATACAAAACGCCCAATAAAGAACAGAAAATAATGTTTTGAAAAAATAAGTGGAGAGAGTTTGGGGCGGTAGCTTTCTATTTTAAAAAATATTTTTTCTTCTATATGTTTTATTAAAATTTTACCGGTTGTCTAACTATCACTAAACAGTTATATAATAACAGCTAAAACAGTTATATAATAAAACCATTTTTCCAGAGAGAAAAAAAAATGTTATTGGCTATTTTATAATCCGATATTTTGAGTTTGAATATTTTGTATAAAAATTGTGTATAAAATTACAAACCGTCCCCAAACCCCAGTCAGTCAAATAAAATTGAGTCAAATTGAGTCAAAACAGGCAAGTGAAAAAACAAGCAAAAGACATTCTTTTCCAAAAAAAAAAAAAAAATTAACTAAAAATCAGAAAACAAATTTCTATACAAACTCCTCTATGTTGAAAATTTTTTATCCTAAAATTGAAAATGCATAATATAGAGAATTGCAAAAATTATATTTAAAACATTTAGAATATAGACAATCACATATTTATGACTTTATGAGTATATCAAAATCACACGATCTTTTTACTTGGAGCACTCCAAAAATTTGACCATGTTTCCGCAATCAATCGTAACCAGATTAGTTTCTATGTCAATAAGCTAAAAATATAAATTTAGGTGCCTATTATGTATTTCGATCGAAAATAATCGAATCGTTCATCGTTATCGTTAAAGTTATTCGATTGTGATCATTAGTGTTATTATGTATTTCGATGAAAATTTGATCGAAAGTGTTTAAAAATGCTGCCATTGTAAAATTCAAATCTACGATAAAAATGACATATGTTTCATTCTTTAACTGTCAAATTCAAATTATTATACGCAAAATGCTGCCATTGTAAAATTCAAATCTACGATGAAAATGACATATGTTTCATTCTTTAACTGTCAAATTCAAATTATTATAAGCAACAAGCAAGAAATAATTTATACAAAATCTCTCTTTCAATGTCTCTTTCGTGGTAAAATTTTACATCGATAAACTTTATCGATTTCGTCGACAATTTCTGAACGATATCGTAATACATAATGGCAATTTTGCATTTCGACATTTCGTTCGATCAAATCGTAATCGTTATCGAAATACATAATAGGCACTTTAATTTTTAGCTTTTTAATTTTGATTAGGGGAACAACTATTGAAAAAATTTAAATTTTTGTGAATTTTTTAAAACATTTCTTTTAAAATTTTACTTCTAGCATAATAATTTGTATATGTATAGTCATTATAGGCAATTCTTTTATTAGATTATTTCAAATCATCTACATTTTGTTGCAATTTTGGTTATAAAAATGATTTTGATGCGCCAACATCAACTAAAATTAATTTGATAGCGTAAAATTTATGATTTCATATTTTTACGATTCTTCTTTATTTGCTTTAATTCTACTCAAAAGTTATAGTTTTTTTTTTCTTTTTTTATTACCATCATGGATTAATTTTCATCATTGAAATGTTTTTTGTATACCTATAATTTTTAATAAAAAAAAAAAAAAAAGTAAAAATAAAAATGTCTTGTAATTATTTCAACTATTGATCATTGGATTGGATATAGGCCCTTCGGTTTTATATAGATACTAATTTTAAATAATGGATAAAAAAATTTTATATTTTTTTTATTGCAATTTTATTGTATTTAAACATGTTAATGAACTTGAAATTCAGTTTGATTCACTTTACATAATTTTAATTAAAAAAAAAAAAATGTTTTACCTAAAAAATATTAAATAAAACATAATTTATAGTAAATGCAATTGAAGATAAAGTAAATTGTTAAAAAATAGAAAAAAGATACGTTGAAAAAATCTTTGAATCTTTAGATCGAATCGATTGAGAATGTTGGAATAATAACTTTATAAATATATCTGAAAGAAAAATTATATATTCGGAAGGTATATATAATTACTTATTTATAATATTATGTACTATTATAAATAAACAAATAAATTGTTGCAAATCGAAAAACAGACGGTCCATATTAAAATATTTGAAGTAAAGATAATTATAGAGTTGTTTATATTAATTTTAATTTAATATTAAAATTTTGTTTTTGTATTTCATGATTCTCTTGATAGCGTAGAACTTTTGTTTGAATGTTTAAATTTTCATAAACATTTTAATTAGAAAAACTATTAGAAGGGAAAAATTTTATCCTCCACGGTATATAAGCTCAAGCCATCTCGTTGACATTTATTATCATGTGAATGACATTTTTTCTATCTACCTTAATTTTGCAATTTTTTTTATTAGACTTTATAGAGTTAATAAAATATCTTATTTTACTGGAGCCGATACACGCTACGACATTTAAAATAATATTTCTACTACTGTTTAAATGTGGAAAAGTGATTATGGATTAGATTTGATTAATTTCTGGCTACCGAAACTTATATTCAATAATAATTGAAATTAAAACGGTAAACACAATTGCGACTACCAACAAAAAAATTAAAATAGATACGCTCTTATCTATATGCTTACAATTCCAACTACAATAAATATATAATTGTTATATATAAATAAATAAATAAATAATTGTTTTGGTTTTTTCTAAAGTTTAGGCTATGTCATTATTGACATTTGCTTTTCTGGTTTGTTTGTTTATTTTAATTTTTCGTTTCGCTACAATTGTGTTTCATTTGACGAAAAATAGTTGAGAGAATCGACCCATCCAAGGAATATGTTGATAACTCGAAAACCATTAGTTTTGCAGAAAATGCAATTTAAGTTTTTGCAAATTTAAATTATTTAAAACAATGAAATTTTTACCAAATTCGATAAAATTTGAGAATAAGTTAGATTTTTGTGCCAAATATACATAAGTATACATTAATAGTGGTTAATATAATAAAATTATGGAGATTTAGTCATAAACAACTTTTTGCATAAAAGATAATTTATTTTATCACATTAAATATAGAAACTAAACATTTCTTCATATTCATAGTAAAATTATAAGAAAATAACAATAACTTCAGTCATAATAATTTAGAGTTAATCAAATTAGTTTTATTAGACAAATTCATATTACATAAATTATAAATTATTCCGATTTATCATCAGAATTGTCCTCAACCACAGGTAGGTTTTCGTAAAAATTATGATAAAACCTAGGAATGTAATTTTGCTTGCATAAAGTAATCAAATCCTTCTTTTTTTGTAGAAATTGGCAAAGACGATTTATAAAGTAAATTCAACTCGGTTTTATATGGATTAACTTTTTTCCTTCCACGCTTCATTAAATTTTTTGAATCAGACAAAACAAAGTCATTATTATTATTTTCGTACTCATATTGATTCGTACAATAAATGGATTTGCAGCGTCGACTCTAACTTCCTTAATTTTACCGTATATAGCTTTAATTTTTTTACTGTGTTCTTGAAAAATGTTAAAATTATAAAAATCTAACTGAACCATTTCTATAGTTTGACAAGGTGCTCCCTTAATTTTAGCATTTCTAATTAGTGCGTACTTCTCATTTTCTATTCTGGCATGAACAGTATCCCTTTCATTTTGGGTATGCCCTTTTTCTAAAAATCTATGTACAATGGAAACCTTGAATTTGTAAGAAAAGTATGAATATGCAGCAAATAGTGTTTTATTTTTATTTTGACATGGGCAATTGTCGGACCAAAATCTTAATTCTTGGCACCCAGCTTCTGACTTTATTTTAATAAAATTCATAAGGCAACTTGAAACTTCGCTTGCTCCTTTTTTCGCGATGCATTCATCCCAAACATAGCAATACGCTTCCTTTTTACACATTTTAAAAACGGTAAAATTAAAAGCAGAAAATTTTCTAAGGAAGGGCAATCATTGCACTGGTCAGATTTAGGAACAAAAAATCCAATATTAAATTCAGTATTAAAAATATCCCTATATTGGCGAAGGGTGGCTCTTTGCTGTGTTTGTGGCTTACAGGAATATTGTTCTTCATAAAGGCGGAAAATTTTGGAAACATTCAAACATTCTTTGAGTTGTATATCAAGTAGTTTTTTTTCGCCTATTGTTATTCTACTTGTGGAAATGATTTAATGTGTGTAATTAATAACCTAGTTGATAAAATTTAATTAAAACTTACGCTTTTTTAGATTTAAATTTGCTATAGCTAACTCTAAAAATTTTTGTGCTCGCGATGACATTATTTATTTTATTAAAATCTTCGAAAAACACTATTTTCAAATAATGTAATTACAAAACAGATGATTATCCTTTCGCGCTTTTTTTTGACAACCAATTTTAATAAAAAAAATTCCATGTCTAACGTTGCTAAACACACTTATTACCAATATTGACAATATGTTTTTGTGCATTATGTTGATAAATCAAATTAGCAACTGAATGCAAATTTTTATTGGATGTAAGAAGTTGATAACTCTATTTATAAATATATTATCGGGAAAATTTCAAATAAAGTGTCAAACTGAATATGTTGTTTTTTTGTTCTCAAAGTCGTAAATTTTACGATATCAGCACGGGGATTTTTTCATTCAATAGATTGACTTACGGGTAGTTCCTTTATACGTATTCCGTAATAAGTTGACATTTCGAGTTAACAACATATTCCTTGGATGGGTCGGTGAATTTTGTTGGTAATCGGTGGTCGGTGGTCGCAATTGTATTTACCGCTTAAAGTGATAATTGAAAATAAATAAAATTTTAAATGAACTAAGATTTGAGTCTTAATTTTCATGCTTGCTTGATAATAAATATTTTTTCTTAAGAATATTAGTATTTTTTAGCCAAAAGTGTTAAAAATTTGTTTCGGAAATTCATTTGTTGTAAGAGCTATTAAAATGTGGAATATGTTTCCATTTTATGTGTTCCCCTCCGAACACTGTGATGGAAACATATGCACTGGACTGTTGGACTGCCCATATGTCTCCATCACTGGACTGTTGGATGGAATGGACTGTTTCTTCATTATACAATTTGAAACTTTAAAAAATAATCTCTTCAAGTTCGCCTCCAACTT
This sequence comes from Argyra leucocephala, assembly GCA_963942445.1. Taxonomy (NCBI): domain Eukaryota; kingdom Metazoa; phylum Arthropoda; class Insecta; order Diptera; family Dolichopodidae; genus Argyra; species Argyra leucocephala. The sequence continues at coordinate 56,236,364 of OZ012681.1, forward strand.
ACCTAACAATTATTCTTCTTTATTATTCTATTAACTGAACCCACAATAGTTTTGTATGAATGAATTCTTTCCTAATATTTAGATGAATAATAACGAAAAAAAAATTTTCCAAAAACTGAAATTGTATTAAGGCTGCAAATAATGTGGGAAAAGCTATAAATTTTGCCTGTGATTAGCGTCCGGAAAACGTAAAGGTAAAAACAAACGCAAGCACTTCTTAAATAATACATAAATCATATAATCATAGAAAAATACCTGATTTTCCAGTACATATGTATCTCAAATCTATTTATAGAACAAATTTTAGGAATTTTAGATACCCATAAGCATTTACAATATTGATGTAAGTCCGTGGGAAGTGTTAAAAAATTTTTTTTTATTTAATTTTTATTATGTGTCTTTATATACAAACTTAAAACTATCTTAGCCTATAAAAAGTTGAAGAAAAACAGCTTTAATGGAACTAGCTACTATCAACATTTCATTTGCATTTTTAAATTTTTATGTTAATTCTAATTGCTTAATAATTTGTTTTTTGTACATTTATAATTATTATTGTATGCTTACATACTACTTTCTTATATGTATAAAATATATTGCAAAAAATAAGGCTGAAAAAATCAATATTATGTCTTGTTATTTTAATTAAAACCTAACCTATACCTAGCTCACCTAACTTAACCTTATAATTAACCCTATTTAAACTAACTTAAACTAATTCTTAAACCTATAGAATGTACCTGTATGTTTAATACCTATTACTAATTGAATGTACTTTCTAACCACGAATATGCTCTTCTAGTGTTTTCGTCTCTGTCTGGTATGATCATATCAAATTGAAGATTATCTGCTTTATTGTTGCCCACTTCATATTCAATCGCTTTAAATGTGGCCCCGTCGTAATATAGTATGGGGACATGATTTTGGTTTTGGATAAAACCATTTTGGTCAAGAAATATAAAATGCTCAGAGGCTACAAATCCTGTGCGCAAAATTTTTTTTATGTATCTCCTCATTGTGGTAAAATATATGAGATATTAAACCATTTTCTGGAGTATTTTGTACTCTTACATAATGTTTACGAACGAGATTTATCATAAAACTGTGGATGCTGTTTATGTTTGATTCCGTGTACATAAATTTATTTGAATAAAAATGTTTGTAATCGGATTCGGGCTTTCGGTGTTTATTAATACAAACTCTTATGCACTCTCTTTCAAAATTGCGAATTTTTGCTATTAAACTTGCGCTGATATTATACCATACAGGTATACCATACACAAGTGTTGGCCTAATTAATGTTAAAAGCAAATTATTTTTACCCTATTACTTATGTTTTTGTTGTAAAAAAGTTTTTTTTTACTGCCATGAAGGACTTGTTACCTTTGGAAATCTTATATTTTACATGCTCGGAGTAATTCAAGTTGCGATATAGAAAATTTCCGAGATATTTAACGACTTTTTTGTTAGCTAGAGGTAAGTTGTGCGATTTAATAACAAAGTTGTTCCAGTTTTTTTTAATGTTTTAAATTGTTTTTTCAACCGTGTTACGAAACAACATGGAATAATTTATGAAGTAGTATACCAGAACCCTACGCGTATTAGTAAAATTAGGCGTACCAGAACCCTATTTAAAGCTCATATGAGCGGATTGACTTGAAGTTGGCTTCACGAAGTCAATCAAAAAAATTTGTGTAATTGAAAGCTTGAGCGCTTTAAAATAACATCATATTAACAGAGTAATTCTTTTATCTATAATTTTCGCGTTTTAAACAAAAAACATGTCAAAAGGGAATATATAGAGTAATGAAAAAACAAAAGAAGTGTTAAAAGTATTTAATAAATTGAAATTGGAAAACATAGATGGGAAAAAATAGCGTGAATTATACAGTGGTAGAGACAGAAACGGCAAAGAGAAATGTGGGAATAAAAATGCTAAGCAAATACAGGAAAAATGGAAAATTTTTAAAAAAAAAAGTTCGAAACAAGTCCAATGATTTTCAATTTTATGAATATTTCAAAAGCTATCAAACGCAAGTTGATTTGAAGCTAAATGTAATTTTCATGCTTTCGAACTGACATACTGAAACATATTTTGAAATTCGAGCTGATTTCAAGTACTCAAGTAGCCATATATATAAACGCGGTACATATTCTGTTGCCCAAGACACGTACATATGATATAAACAAACTGTCTCTACCGATATCGTTTTTGCGCAATTTTCTTAATTCCTGCGTAGTTTTTATCAAATACGCTTCTTTCTTTTATTATATTCATGGTATTTTTGGTTGTCCACGCTTTCTTTATTCTCCTGTGAATTCCATTTGAAAGCTGTTTGCTCGAATACTTTCGTAGGTGTGACTATAGACTAGACTCTTGTTTATTCCCCAAAATTGTTTTTGTATGTCCTTGACATTAACAGAATTAAGTTTTCCCACATTAGTAGGTACAATACTGCAATTCTTAGTAATTCGACGTGGTTACGTATCGTGTAAGTTGGAAATTTGTTTTTTTGAAATTTTTCGCTTCCAAAATATACATGGTATTCGTCTCGGATGTTTGTTAATAAATATCTGGATGTTATAAATAATTGTCCTTTCAATTATTCCGAATGTTTGACATTTGGATTACTCGTGTAACAAAATGAAAATTATCAAAATATTAGTATCTGTACTTTAGAGTTATTTTACACTTTGTAGGTTTTCCTTTTGGGTCTTTAATTAGTTGAAAGTGGAATATAAAGAAGTACTGCTACTGGTAAAAAATTCTGAATAAATTCGCTGACCTCATAATCTGACCAAGTATTAAATAAAAATAAAAGAAAAATTCGAATTAAAAGTGGTACAAACCAATTTAACATGTCAATGTTAATTTTAAGAACTTCTTCCCCTGTTTGCATTATCTGTATTTTAATTTAATAAATCCACAAAATTAGAATATTATTTTTTTTTCAAACATGTGTGACCGAAAAAAACTAACAACTCAACTAATTATTTAAAGGGAGCATCTCTAAGATACATTTGTTGATTTTTAATTAAAGTTAGTAAGAAATAATGAATCGGTAACGTCTTTGTATAAAACCACCTGAGTCAACTTACCATAAATGGAATATAAGTTATTTTCGCCAAAATACATTTTGGGCTACTTAAAAACAAGATTTTTTGTTAATTTTTATTTTTTTTTTTTTTTTTTTTTTTTTTTTTAATTCGAATTTGAAATTTATTACCATAAAATTAAAACTTCATAAAAGGAAATCTGAAAGTATATTATGTACATGCATACATAATAAATTTATGTATATATATATATATATATATATATATATATATATATATATATATATGAAAATAAAATTATTTATTAGTATAAAATTTTTTTTAGATGATTTTAAATTAATTTTTTAAACATTATACATATATGTATATATAGATAGAAATACATAATAAATGTGTAGATTAAAATCAAAATAATTCTTAAAATTATTCACATTTTTCATTAATGTTCATAAATTCTTACAATTATTATTATAAAAGAATATTTCAATCTGTACATACACAAACACATATGCGATATATATTATGAATATAAAGAATAAAACACCCATCGTTTTTTTGAGCATCATTAATTTTAAAGAAAATAATAAAAAAAAAATGAGAAAAAGAAAAAATAAATAAAATAAAACAAACTTGATCTATAATTAAAATTTTTACTTATTCGTAACTAATTATCATTTTGCCCAATTCCTTTTAGCAATGCATTAATTTTTTGCGCAAAAAAAAAGACAACAAAAAAGGGACCACAACAACAGACAATAAAACTAATATGAAAAGAGTATATTATTTGAGTTCACTTTGACACCTATAGGATATGTCTGATCATTTGTAAAAGTATTGTTTATTGATGAATAATTATATATTAACATAATCTCATTTTTTAATTATTTATAGCTCACGCTTTGCAGTCATTCATCTTCATTTGAAAAATAATTTGATATTCGATTTCATAATATCGTGTGTATCATTTTTCAAACTTCATTGAACTACAATAAATAATAAGTTTGTTATCTTGAAATCCCCCCATCACAAGCTTTAATTAAACATATTGTTCGATGCTATTGGTTCAATAATACTAATTTTCATAGCTTTACTTAATAGTTATAATAATATTTATAACACTTAAATAATTACAACACTATTGTATATTATTACAACCTTTATACTTATCGAATACTTTCAATATTAACCCCAATTGTATTTCAAAATGTGACATAATATTTTAGACACAAATTTATCATTATATAAAAATTTATGGTTAACGTCAAACTAACCATATATAGTAACATTACATATAACATTACATTCATATAACATTTTTATAACAGTTTAGTTATATTTCAATAATTATTATACTTCAAAATCTGACTTGATATTTATACACAAATAATTATCATTATAGAAAGATTCATAGTTAACATTAAATTAGACGTAGTAACATTACACGTAACATTACATTCGTATAACAGTTTTATAAAAGAACATTAAATATAAATTAACATAGTTATACAGGATTTCATGGGCTCCATGTTCTTATTGGAACAACTTTTTTAATTATTTGTCTAGTTTGACATTTAAATAATCATTTTTCAAGTACTCATCATTTTGGATTTGAAGCAGCCATCTGATACTGACATTTTATTGATATTGCTTGATTATTCCTATACACTTCTATTTACTGATGACGTAGATAAATTATCTATATAGTATAAAGTATATACTACTTCCAATCATAAGGTCTATTTATTAAATAGTATAGATAATATAATACTAATTTCTATAATAGGACTTTTAATTATTATTATATTTGCAATTGTTATAACCCTTGCCTCAATAATTATTTCAAAAAAAAACTTTAACAGATCGAGAAAAAAACTCCCTCTTTGAATACGGATTTGATCCAAAGTCTTCTGCCCGACTACCATTCTCTCTACAATTCTTTTTAATTGAATCTATAATAAAATATTCTAGCACATTCTAAATGGAATGATTTAAACTAATTACTAATTTTATATTTTCTTTATATAAAGATAACATTAAATGTAACATAACAGATAACATTACATTAATATAATACTTCTATATTAATAGCCTCACTGAATGATGATAAATATTGCATAAAAATGTAACAAGCTTTAATATTTTCTAATAGACGTCTAATGGAGCTTACTCTAAACATTAAATCTGACAGTATAAGATAAAATTTGTGTTAAAATTTATTTAAACTAATATTTATATAACAGTTGAATTATTTATCTTAGAAAGCCAACATGTGCACAAACTTAGTGACAATTGATACTTGAATAACACAAATTAAATATTTAATTTAAATATAGAATTATATAATTGTAAATAAAATTAAATTTTTATTAAAATTATTTTTTTTTAAATTATATTTTACTTCCTATTGGTTTCAAGTGATGTGATAAAAACGCAGTGAAACTGAGCTTAAAAAAGCAATTTAATTTTTACTTCTTATTGATTAAATTTAAGTTTTTCGGTGTTGTATTGTTGCAAAGTACCCTGTGGCTTATACTGTAACTATTATACTACTCATGATTGACTATTGACTTAATATATTTTCAATTAATATTTATTATATTGTATAAGTTTTATAATTCTGTTTTCTTGTTTTTTAGATTCTTTATATCTAGTCTTTTTAACTTTTATTGTAAGTCCGTATTACACATCTTTACAATATACCAACTGTTTTAAGTCCATATTTTATTTCAGAATCATATTATAGCATGATATTGTTGACTAGGATCTTGACCTTGGTTACAATGAGACGAGTATTTGAGACCAGTCTCACGCTTTAAATATAGTTGATGCAAACTTTAAATATCGTTGAATATAGTCTTAAATTTCGGGTAGAATACGTTAAATATCAAATTTGTTAAATATCAAAGACCCATTATTAACCCAATATTATACGTACCTCAACACATTGATCCGATTTTAAAATTTTTTCTAATGATAATATTTTTATTCTAAATATGCAAATTGTTAATTTTATAAAGACAGGGTTCCTCAAATCAAATTAAAAATATTAAAGGCATTACTAACGAAATAATAAAATCAATATGCATACAACATACTTTGATGAAACAAAAATTTATTATTTTTTTTTTGTTTTCCACTCTCTTCATAAATATTTCACAAAAAAGCACACACACACGCATACAACTATACTGTTTAAGTAAGATCGTAAAACAAATTAATGCGAAAAGATTCCAAGCAAATTAATCGCGATATATTAAATTTTTTTTTTTTTGATTATTTTTTTTTATTTTTTTTTTTTCAAGATTTTTTATGAGATTATAAACCTACACTTAATTTCACATCTTGTAATTATCTTTTAAAAACATAGAATAATAAATTCTTAACATTGTGTCTGATATGTTGTACTGCAGTTCAGTCTACAGGTGGACTTATTATAATAGTTTTTCTTTGCATAATATGTATAACTATATGTGTGTATGTATATAGAATGGAATATTTGAAAGAAAATAATGTAAAATATTTTGCGTAAATAATGTGTGTAAATAATTAAAAAAAAAAAGAATACAAAATAAGTAAATAAATAATAATATAAAAAAATTAACACAAAAATCTAAATTTTAATATAAAAATTTCTATACGTGTGTGTTCATTTGAAAATAAATTGAAATACAAAAATTAGGATAAAAGTTAATTAAAAATCAAAACAAGCAATGTGAGTAAAATTTTAATTAAAAATTAAGAAAATAATTATAATTAATTTTAATATCTGTAAGAGTTATTGTTGATATATTATTTTGTTGGTTAAATTTGTAAAGCAAAAATGTAATTTAAATTATTTAAGCAAAAATTTGGATAAACGAATTGATATAACGGGATAGGTTGGCATTACTGGAAATAAAATGTCGGCGATTAGTCAAAAAAAGAAGAAAATCCGAATTTATTGGACCATAATTTTGCATAGATAATATAATATTACATAATATTGGTGATAAAGCTATTACACTTATGATGGATTAAATATTTAAGTCTTGTCTCATGATTGACGAGAAGTAAGATAGAATAAGTACCCAAAATAATTCTGGTCAAATAAAAAACAGCTCAAGCATTAAATTTCTACAAAAAAAAACCATTTTCTCCAAATCTCCGCTCTCTGATAAAACTCTCATCACCCAATCGTTCAGAGTTTTGATATGGCTCCCTATACAAACTATGAAGCTACACAATGTCACCACGAAATTGGAATTGAAATTAAACTTATATATCTGCAAATTCCATGTATGTGTAAGTTCTTTGTATCAGATATATTATCACGTGTAACATTTTATTAATAATAATTTTAAAAAAAACCCTGTAAATATTTAAATTTCTGTCATAACTTCAAGAATGGTTTATAGAACATTCAATAATTATTGGCATTTTTTCAAAACTATTTTATTTGTTTTTATTTTGTTTCTGGTTTTTTTTTTGTTTTCAGTAAAGTAGAAACTATAGAAAAGACTGCACCCACTGTACTTAGAAATTCAAGCATTGCATTATTGTAGCACTCCATCCAACAAATTTGTATGAGTATTGATCTCATTATCGTAAATTATCATGAATAATTTATTTTGTTTATTGTATTTTTGTTTATTAATTTTTTTTTTATTGATTATGGCTTCATATTCTCGGACATTCTATTCTGAAGACAAAATGAATTATGTAAATGTATACAATATATAATATGCATGTATATATGTATAATGAAATATATATGATATAAATATCATACCTAACATTTATGGTAAATTTACAAATAAAATCAGGTGTTATGATATGGTTTTTCTATTGTAGGGTATAAAATACCATAAATATATACCGCATTTTATAGCTGTAGTAATAAAAATAAAAAAAAAAATAACATATTAAAAAAATAGGGTATACAGAAAATAAATGTAATTGTATGAATGTATTTAAAGAATTTTTTAAAGAAACAAGATTTGTAGAAATTTATGAAATTACAAATACGGATGTTTAATAGCGTGGTAATAAATCTTTCAAAATATTTCAAACGATTTTGTTTTATTAGTTGCAAATTCAATTTAAAGGTATTATGAAGTACAAAATAATGGGAATAGGTTGTAGAGATAATTGCTTACTATAGCTATATTCATTCATAAGTGCTTTTTTGATTACTCCATTTATATATTTATTTATATAATATATATATATTTTTCTACATATACATATTATTTGTGTTATTAAACGACAGCGAATTATAGAGAATAAATAATAATACATAAATAACTAATATAGAGTTAACTGACAAACGATCTGTTATATTGCATTCAATGCTTGAGATTTATGATCAGTATACTCTGGCAAATATCATTATGAATAAACACACTTTTGAACAAAGTTACTATATCATTCCAATTTACTTTGAAAATAAGTCGTCGATTCGAGCAGTTTATAGGCGATCTTGTGATATAATCGTCCATCTGAGCAAGCTATTCGTCGAACTGTTGGTACATTTCATACCACATATACTCTCTAAATGATACAATTACACCAACATGTCGAAGAAATGCGTGTACTGAAGACAATATCATTATTGTAATTTTTTGTGTTATTTTTTAAAATCTTTAGCTCCATTGGGCTCAAGAAGATACCCGATATAAAAACAGTTTTTATTAGATAGTAAGCTCAATTAGGCTTAAGAAGATACCCGATATAAAAAAAAGTATTTGTAAGATAGTATTTTTTTCTTGTCCGAACTCCTCTTGATCATTTTACTTTACCTTGTATTTATTAAATTTTTACCAAGCATATGATTATTCTAGTGTTGCTGTTCTAAATTTTGTCTTATTGTAGATGGCATCATGATTATTGAATCTGACTTTTGATGAAATAATCCTGATATTATCAGCTGTTCTGTTGTTGTAATTGTGATTCTCATTAATTGATTATGCTGTGATGATTGTGCTTATATTTTTTTTAATTATCAAATGTACCTGGGTTTCCAGTTTGTATTTAACGAGAAGGTTAATTGGTAATAAATTATGATTGCAGTGTATAAATTTTTTGGAAGTTCTGTCTTTGTAATCGTAAAGATTTTTTATTGCTTTGTTTTGTATATAATATTGTTTAAGATTGTATCATTCCCAATACCTATTATTATAGAAGAAGATTTGCATTTCATATTATTGTATATGTCCCGCATATTTGGAGCTGAGTCATTGTGATTATAAATTACAATTGGGACATTAAGTCACATGTTGTCTCTTACACGATTTGAATTCGAGCGTGTCACTTCATTGTATTGCATCTTTTTATATGCTCTCACCAACCGGGCTGTATATCAAAATGTATAGACAATTAATTTTGGAAACTATGTTGTTAAACATTGGTCAAAAAAGATATTCAATATAATAATAATATTGTAATCCCAAAATAAATAACAAAAAAAAAATATGCAAGTAAGTTCATGTCATTCAGTTCCTGAAAATAATAAAAAAAAACTTCTAACTTCTAATCTAATAACTTTTAAAAATATAAATGACAAAGAAATAATAACACTCCAAGCAATTTAAATAGCATAAAGCCGATTGACGATTTTTTCGCAGAATAATCCCTACAACATGCTTTTGACAAAGAAGAAGAGAGGTGAATTTGATTGAAATAAGTAAGACCACAAGCAAATAATTAATACCGTAATTTTGTGTTGAAGAGTGCATTTCTGTCAGAAATTTAATTGCAGACTACAGACATATGAAATATACACCAACTAGGAGACCAAACGAAATTAGATCGAAAAAAATGACCGAAAACCATATACTTGAATTTGAGTTTATTGAAAAACAAACTCGAATGATACAAGACCCAACATTGTTCCTACTCATGTTTCTCTCTTTTGGAAACAAATTCGTTTTTAACTTAACAATTTTTATTTTTCACAGATTTTTTTTCGCAGTAAACTTATTTACACTATCAGACTTGACAACCTAACTTTACATACTTTGAATGGCTAATCTTGTAGTGGTCATCTCTAATAAATTAATTTCAATCATTATTGTTGTTTTAAAATATAATTTTATGAATAATTTACCTTTGATTATAACTATAAATATTTCTTTTTACCTTTATATTGGATGCAATAAAAATACAATGTATAGAAATTTTATTATATCAAAAAAATAATTTTAATTGGAATTAAGAAAAACAACAACAAAACATACACTATAAAACATATTATACATTTGAAATTAAAAACATTATAAAAAAAAATTGTATGAACGTAACACCTATATATATATCCTTATTAATAGAAAAACCGAAAAAAGGATTAATTATGAAATCTAAATTTATATAAATTTAAACCTTTTGAATGTATTTAAATAGAATTGTGGCAGAGCCCAAAGCGCTATTTTTAATTTGAACATTCAGTTACGAGATTATAAAATAGTGGTAACGTGGATGATTGATGACAGAAACCTTCACAATCAGACTAAAGAGATTATTATTGTGTACTTGATAAGTTTTTAAAGTCTATGTAATTCAATTGATAAAGTTGAATTCTTGTATTATAAAAACTGTCTTACTTTTTTATTGAAGTTCAGAGCTATTTAATTAATTACACAACAATGAGCTACTGTTCACAGATCTTAATTTATATTATATTATAATATGTGAATTATTAGTCTGGTATCAACTGGGCTTATTATCTGGTATTGCACTAATCATTTATCATGTTTATAAATGTTGCAAGTTATTCAATTTTTTGAAATAATATAAGTGCATAGTGGTGCAAGAAAATTATACTTATCACTCATAAAGTTATTTTTTGCTAATTTAACAATAGAAATTTGTATTGCTTTTCATGGAAAATTTTTTCAAAATTTTCTTTTTTCTTATAAAATATAACACAGACAGATTTTAACGTTATAAGTGCAATCAATGCTATAAATAAATAAGATAAACATTATTTATCAAAATATATCCGATTCTTCGATCAAAATGCTAATCCAAGACGTCAAGATGTTTATTTGACTTCATGTCGTATCTCGTCGTATCATGCCGACTTCGTGTCATATCTTGTTAAAATATATTAGCAATTATATTCGGAGACATCAAGAAATATTCAAAAACTCGGCATGGAACTTATTTTATTAAGGTGAAAAATTCAATCAAACTGACAAATTTATAAAAATTTTCAGATATCGGAATCAAAAAACGTAACAAATTCGATTTTATATTACAAAAGAAAAATTTATATATTTACTGCACCACTTTTAGGTTGTTTGAGTATATTTTATTTTACCTTTCTTAAATTCAGTGTTAGTGTAGAAAAATGTTTGCAAGTTAAGTATATGGTTTTTTTTGTTTGCGATCTATCCTACTCTTGAGATTAAACAAATGGGTTTGACTCTAATTTGAATAGTTTTCGTGAGAATCTTATCAAAACGTTTGGTCAAAAAATAAGTTTAGCAAACAAAATGTTATTTATCACTAATTTTACTATACATTTAATAACTCTATATCAATAACTGATACCTATAAAGTATATCATAATATTAATAATGATATCAACAAGCATATATATACATGTGGGTTAGTCAATCCAATATACAGAAAGACCGTTCTTTATTCTAAAAAGTTATATACATACATTTTTACACGTCAAAACAAACTTCAAGATTATACTTCACAAAAAACTAAAGTATAATCTCCATCAAATTAAACTTCACAATTATTCTCTACTAATTAAAAAAACATCTCCAATTTTCAAATAAAAATAAACCTTCAAAACTTCAAAATAAAAATAAAAAAAAAATCATAACTTAATCCTACAATTCATAACCTAATCCTACATACATAATATTAAAATGATTATGAGAGCTCTTGAATTTACTATTAAATAAAAATATGTATATTTACCTCCACGGCATGATCCTTTTAGAGCCCATGTTGAATTTGAGGTTATATAAAGTCCACTTTTAATATTGTTGGTATTTTTTTTAGATATTTAATATACATATGTTTAGATATTGCATTGTAAATGATAAGAAAATACTGGTAACAATACGCGACCACACGTATTGTTGTTGTAATATAATTTTTAAAAATTCTGTAACAACATAACATCTTTCAATTAACTTTAACATAACTCTTCTAATTATGATAACGCATTCATTGAACCAATTCGATATGAATTTTCTTTTACTGTAAAATCCTGAGCGATTATATTTATAACTATGATATTTCAGTAAATCTGTAGATAATATGACTTACAGAATTTACCGTCTTTAAATTTTATGCAATAATACAAAAGTTTTAATAACTTAACAAAATACATTAAATAAATTTGTTTTTACAAGTGTATCACTTTAATATTTAATTTTTGAGTAATGTAAACAACCATCAATATAAATTGTAATTATATACTAGTGTAATTTATGAATTCAACAATGACTCAATTTCAAATATGCGGGACATATACAATAATGCAAATCTTTGTTATATTAAAAATATTAAAATAAAAAAAGAAATATACTAAAGTATACTAAATGAAATTTAAAACCTTAGATTATTTTCTTTATAATTATCTAACATATACATATTTTTTTGTTATAATTATATATCAACACCAATATATATATATATTTATGATATGAAAATCTTCTTAACCCCCTTCTGTTTGCAATAATCCTAGAAATTAAAAATGAAATCAACTTAACATTATGTTCAAATTGAAACAACAATAATTTATGTAAAATAATCAATTTTGCTCCCTCATCAACACAAAAAAAAATTTTCTTTTTATTTTTAATAAAATTGGAATTAAAAATATTCTAAAGAATAATAATAATTAAATTTAAAAATGAAAATTAAAAATTCTAATATAATTACATATAATGAGTATTTACACATCCATACATACATACGTACAATCATATATTTATAATAATATACACTTATATAAAAACGAATAATGCATTATTAATTTATGTATACTTAAACATGAACTCATCTACAAATCTAAAATAAAAATAATAACAAAAATTGAAATACGGTTGAATGTCGAATTTAATATTCGAATTAATCACGCAATCACAAAAAAAAATAACGAAAAATATAAGAAAATAAGCAAAAAAAAAACAAAAAGAAAAAATTATAAACCCCTCATACCAGCATCTTTTTTGACAAATAACAGCAATTCTTTATTAATAATTTTTCAGGATTTATGTGAGATAGTTATGGGTTTTATAAAATTGTCATTCAGTTTATAATACACAATATCATTTATGTTACAGGTTGCAAAATGTTAATAAGCTGTAAATAGAAACTGTAACTTTGATAGGTTAATCAACGGAAATCTTAAAAAAAACTAAAGTTACAGGTTAGAAATGTTACTGTCGAAATAACAAATATTAATCGTGTACTAACCTCAATTCAATCGGACTCAATTTGAATATTTTTCAATACAATATTCGAGATAATTTGAGACAAGAAATAGATCACAGCAAATCACAATGACAATAATAACAATAATAACAATAATAAGAATAATAACAACAATAACAGTAATAACAATAATAACAATAATAACAATAATAACAATAATAACAATAATAACAATAATAACAATAATAACAATAATAACAATAATAACAACAATAACAACAATAACAATAATAACAATAATAATAATAATAATAATAATGTTCTTTTTGTGCGAAAAGGTAGTGAAACCACTTATTGAACATACCGGAAGGCGGTTCTGGGGATCCCTACAGTTACCCACTAAATCAAACACCCAAACTAGCCCGGAACCATATATCACATTACTTTGGACCTTGTTCAACACCCTATCAAAATTAAATCTGTCGAAATCCAACTTTTTTAGGTGAAGAACCCTGTAAATATAATAAGCAACCCGGCCTGGGTCCTCCTCATTTACTCCATGGTTAAACACCCTAACAAAATTGAATCTGTCGAAATTCAACTTTTTGAGGCGAAGAGCTCTTTAAACATAATATGTAACCCGGCCCCGAGCCTCCTCATTTATTACCATCGGATCCACATTGACATTAGGATAGAACTAACTTCGAAGCTATTCCTAAAAAAAAATGTGCTCCATATAATTCTGAACTTTTTCGCAGTATATAAACGCCGCTGACAGAACCCTCCCAATAATAAAAATAATAATAATAAGAAGAAATAAAAGAATAAATAAAGAAGCTTTTTTAACTTCGAAGAATCAATAAATAACTTAGATATCCCTTCCTATGATGAAGAGCCTTATTGTATAGTACTTTAAATTTCTCTGGCTTTCCACAAAACTGACTAAATTGCTTACATTTTAAATTTTTCTATTATTTAATTTCTCTCACTAAAACTATTATAGCGACAATTTTATCTAATTAAGCCTTGAACCCTATTACCATATATCTGTCTTACGTGTATCTTTCTAGACATTTAATTTAAGGTGTGTTTCGTTCACCGAAAATTCATCAATAGAACTCATTAGTAAGCATTGCATTGTTAGACTCTAGATTAAAAATAAATCCATATGGGAGTCATAAAAACAGATTTGTGTCTAGATAAATGTTATATAGAAATACAATAGAAATTTCAAATGGATTAACTTTTATTTAACGTATTTATTATCAATTTGTTTTAGTTTAGTTAAACATTAAGCATTAGTAAAATAAAATGACTGAAGACCGACTGACGAAGGTAGTAATAAATGGCCAAATCAATATAAAAAATCTACCAAAAAGGTCTCCGGAAAGATGGTATCAATGCTGCACGTTGTCATCACAAATTTGAGAATAAAATATGTATATTGAAAAAACAGGCACTAAATGCCTGATTAAAGAAGAAATTTGGCTAAGTCTTATAGAATATATATATACTATTGACTTAACTGCCACCGAAATATTATAATGCCAGACTAATGTTTAAAGCAAGCACATCAGACGTCTAAGTTACTAGATGAAAGCTTGCTACAATTGATTGTGCAATATATATCATGAGGCATATCAAGAGGCATATCATGAGGTATATCATTCTGATGTATATCATGGCATATCAGGTATATCATGAGCTCATATATCATGAGCAATATATCAATATATCCAGTAGGATTACTAAACCCCGCCACCGTTAATGAAAAAAAACTGATAGTAAAATTAAGCTAGTGGAAAACTTGCATATGAATAAAAAACTATCTATAGATGTTTCCATCTAATTTACTTTGAGTATTATTGTCATATCTCTACATACCAATTTGTTCACAAACAAATTTAAACACAACATAATCCTTTAACTTACAAATATGTCAATACATTTATAACTTAGATATATTAAGCAAATAAAATATTTCAATTTTGCTATACATATCCTACAGTTCACTAGATTACACAATATTATAATGTTCATTCCTTGTGCATTATTCTGATGTTTGATGAGTCATCCATGTCATTCGAATCCAATTTCAATACATTCATTAAATTAACTCATTATTAAATTCTGAAATTAATTTCAAACCAAAAAAAAAATGAATTAAAATAAAAATTAAAAATGGTTTTTATAGTCAGCATGTACCCAAATGCAATGCGTCATAACCACATTATAAAGGGGAATTTTAACTTTAATATGTCATGTCTTTTTTTCTATAAAGATTCATTAATTCAATGAAGAAACAGCAGCAATTATAACTTGACAAAAAAAAAAAAAAAAAAAAAAAAAAAACAATTTTCTTTTATTTACTAATCACCAAAAATTACCTAATTATGCAATTCTGTAAATCAACGTTAGAAAAATTAAATAAAAAAAAAAAGTTAGTGTAACTTAACATTTTAAATATTAACAATAGACGAGCAAAACAAGTAATAAATCAATAAGAAAAAAAAGGATAATTTAATCCTTAATTAGTATTCCGTTCGAAATTTCTGTACTACACTATACACCATTCAATGAACGTCCATCATCAAAATACAGAAAAGTTGAAACAGGAACAACAACAAACCACTGCCATATTCCATACAATTTTATTTCTTTTTATCTCTCTCTTCCCCCCTATCTTATATTCCTATCCATAGTTACATTTTCTCATATTCTCTCTCTCTCTCTCCCTTATTTTTATAATAAAGTTAGTACACATGTTTTGTTTTTCAGAATTTCTAACCCTTATTCTCTTGTATTGTTTGCGTCGATTACTTTATTATATTATATTTTTAAGCTACTAAATTTAACCCATCAATTGCACATGAGGTCTATTTCTTTTGATCAGTATAGTTGCAACTGTTTCTAATCCATATTCAGTTCTAAAATTAATGAAAAAAAATAAATAAAAAAATTAACAAACAATTAAAACAGTATAATTAAATGCACAAATACGTATGCAATTTTTGAATATATTCTGAAAGTCTAGCCCTATGTGTATTATAATTAATTTTTTTTTAAAATGAGTCATATAAAAAAAATAAAAAAAGAGTAAATTAGTAACAAAAATAAACCACATGGCTATCAAATTAATCAAAAATTATTGCAAAGAAATATTCAAACGATAGATTAATTGGCAAAATTGTTAGAACATAGGTAGAAGATACAAAAATAATATAAGTGTGATAGAGAAGCAATGATAAAATATTGGTAGAATTTTTTTTTTTTTTTTTTTTTTTATATTATAGCCAAAACTTAGGTTTTGAACCTTTTAGTACTTGCGTGTTGACCATTTGAAAAACGAAAGGATAGTTAAAGGAAAGGAAAGAAAAAGGAAGAAGAAAATTTTTGTGGGAAAAAGCGAACAATGTTGTTAATACTCTGTAAATCATAAATAAAAAATCCTTCTCTCATTGGGAATGCTTCGATTGGGACGCGATTCCACAATCGAGATGTTCTTACTATAAAAGAATTTCCATAGCCGGACTTAAACCATCTCGAAATTTCCACTGTGAAAGGGTGTGCACTTGATGCCTCTCGTGTTATGCGACAGAATTGCTTGAGAGGAGGAAGAAGTGACTTTAGTTCCTCGGAACAAGTGCCAACACCAAGTAGATATCTATAAAATAGAGAAAGTGCTCCAACAATACGACGAGAATTACTGTAAATGTCGATAATAATATCGGGACATCAGTCACCTTAAATAGCGCCAAATATTTATTAAAAAATATCTTCGTAGAGGTATGTATCCTACAATTATTGTCGATATTTTCAATACTAACAAAAACAATGTGTACTTAACATTAACACAAACAATTATTGAAAGAAATTCGTTAAATTTTATAATAAATTAATAAAAAAATATATAACTATAACTGGGGCAGTCCCAGCCAGAGTTACAATTATTTTTTTAAAATGACTAAACTGCTTGAAGGGATTACCTGTTTTTTTATTGCAATTTTATCTCTAAGGTATTTTTTTTACATGGTCAGCTCGTACTGGCGTGCTATGTAACGAATATTGTATTTTAAGTCTAACAATAGAGGCAGTTTTCAATTTCACAATTACTTTAAAAATTTTTTTCAAGTTACCATAAAAATGTTATAATTTTGTTCCTTCGTTCACATTAATAGTATATACTATCCTCTTGTCTTTCTAAGCTTCGATTTGTCGGGCATTAAAATAAATCACGTATTGTATTTCATTATCATCATCTTTTTTAATTAGTGTTCTCTAATCTTTTCAGATTTGGTAATATTTTTTTTCTTTTTTTGTATACGCAGGCTGGTGGGAATCTTCAAAAGACACAATGAGCCCCGTAGCTTGACATTGTGTGTGGGATTCTTACCCACTAAATCACACCCTTCCTATATTGCGATCTAGTCCTACAGGACTCATGAGCAATTTTTTCTTGGCTTTATTTTATTTTTCAATGTAGACTACATCCAGCGATGTATATCTAACTTTTCTTTGGCGTATTCATCCATAACCTTGAAGACCCATCGCATCAGAGACGAAAAACCAACCAGCTCTCCGAACGAATTTATAATTATAGAAGACTTGTGAAAAACGTCGTTTCGTTGGCAGTCAACATAATGAAATTCTTCACCAATCCCGTAAAAACAAATCTATCTAAACGTGGGAGCGGGTCAGCCACCGATCACCAGCGCGACGAGTCCTCAAGAATGTGGGTGATTATTGCTGCACTAACTCAAAAGGTTTTACTCTTTTGAGTCGTCTGGCTATATTTCTATTATCCAGATTGGTAATATGGAAACAACATGAAAACAAATCCCTTTAATCGTCTTTTAGCTGGTGTTTTTCTGCATAACGCTTTTTTTATTAACTAAAACTGTTATTGTCAAAGCTATTTTTTTTTAGTTTCCGATTCGCTGCTGTACACTAGAGCTTCTATTTGTAAATATCTTTTGCAATGTTTCTAATAATCTCTCTCACACATTTCTTCAAACCTAATTTTATTTTTTACTATACCGACCAATCCGAGTAAGTAAGTGCTAAAGGTAATATCTTAACGCTTTGCCTAATTATAAAAAAAAAAAGTTATTGTCAAATTTATTCAACGTTTTACAATCTGTCGAAATTTTTTTTGCCAACTTTCCATTTTTTTTCAGTTTATGCAAACGTCAGGTGTCAAACGATTTCTTTAAGCACAAATACACAGCTTAATTTATAGTATATTTTTTATTGTACGAATAGTTTTCTGTCAATTGATCTTTTTTTTTATATTATAGCCAAAACGTAGGTTGTGCTAATCTTTGAGTACTTGTATTCCGTTCGAAATTTGACTATTTGAAAAAGCAAAGGATAGTTAAAGGAAAGGAAAGAAAAAGGAAGAAGAATAGTTTTGTGGGAAAGAGCGAACAATGTTGTTAATATATTAAATCTCTGTAAATCATAAATGAAAAATCCTTCTCTCATTGGTGCCAAGGTTTCCACAATCGAGATGTTCTTACTATAAAAGAATTTCCATAACCGGACTTAAACCATCTGGGAACTTCCACTATGAAAGGATGGACAGTTGATGCCTCTCGTATTATGCGATGGAATTGTTTGAGAAGAGGCAGAAGTGATTTTAATTCCTCGGAACAAGTGCCAACACCAAGTAGATATCTATAAAATAGAGAAAGTGCTCAAACAATACGACGATGACCAAGTGATATAGGGGATGAGGTCACATTTATGACGCCTATAAGACGAATGGTGTGGTTTTGAACTTTGTCCAAAAAAACCTTAAGCAGTTTTTAGTGCACCTGCCCATAAATGTGATTTATACTCCAGCTTGGGTCGTATATATGCTTTATAAAAGGGCTCGAGATGAAAAACAAGATTTGGAGCGACTTAAAAAGCACAAACATTTGGCGGCGCCTTTCGCAATATCAAAATATGCTAATTCCAGTGCATATTTTTATTCACTCGCATTCCGAGAATGTTCAAGTCTTTGAGTCATGAATAGCTTCATACCTCAGTCGACATCATTGTTTTTTTGAAGTTGACTGCATAAGCTGTAGCATTAGTTTTTTTAAGAAAATCATATCATGGATCACCTTCAAATTGAATCTGTTTTTAATACGATTTAGTTTTAACTTCAATTTTTTTTTTTTCAGTCTTCTAGTTATTTCTTAACTTTTTATTCTTGCTATAATTTTGTACTTAATTTCGCTTACTCTCGTTTATTATTTAAATGTTGCTTTAAATTTTATTTTTTCCTTATATAATTTTAATTTTAAGCTTTTTTAGTTTTTTTTTCCATATTTAGCTTTAACTTTCTACTTTACTATGTATGTACCCAACATTATTTTATATTTTTATGCCTGTATTTTTGCTTGCAGTTTCATTCATCACATATTCTAATGAATATCTGAATGATCCTATATTTATTTTTATTATTTTTTGTTTAGTAAATGTATATTTTAAGTACCTATTGTATTTTATTATAATATGAACAAGTGAATTAAAAATCAAAGAAAATCAAAATTTATTTATTTGCCAGAATTTAATCAGATCTAGAAGAAATCGTAGTTCGTCCACAATTGGATCGAACTCGCCTGAAAATAGGTCTGTAGCTATATACAAATAAATTTAAATTCATTCTCTTAAAAAGCCTAATTAAATCCTATCTACGTCGAATATATCAATCATATAATACTTAAAATTACAAAACGAACAGGTTCAGTCTTTGAATTTTTTATTTATATATCATATATATACAAAACAATAACAACAACAATTAAAAATGCAACTGTAATAAACCACATTAAAAAAAAAATAAATAAAAAAATAAACTCAAGTCACTGCATTTTACATTGTCAATTGTCCTCTTGTTGTCATTATTATTATCCTTTATTACTATTAGTAAGTAGTAGTACCCCTTTCTTTTATTTTGTTCTTAGTTAATTTTTATTTCCATTTTTATTTTCCTGTTTTACTGTTATTTTATTTGTTTTCGTTACATTTTTATACACAAATATTATTATTCCATTCCTTTTTTTTTTTAATTGTTATAATATTTTTGTACAGTCTACAAGTATAATACTGTGCCTGCCTTACCTACCTAACCTATTCTGTTATAATTTGTTGTTGTTATTGTTTTTGTTATTCTATTCTACTATATACTCTTTGACTCTTTTATTATATTTAAATACACAAATAGAACACTATAAATTCTCCTCACACATGATCAAAACAAAAAAGAAAAAAAAAAAAAAAAGGTAAAAAGGTAAAAATATTACCACAAAGGAATATTTATAACGGGGTAAAGAATTCAATGTCATGCATAAAATAAAGAAAGAGAAAAGGAGACAACAAATACATAATATATTACATATTTTTTATTATAATTTCGTTAATTATTTGCAAAATTGCACGCTTTCATTATAATATTCATCCATATTGTACACATTATACACATTGTATGTATGTATGCGTCTACAAATTCACCACCTTGCATATCCTTCCAAGTAAAATAAAAAAAAAATTAACAGTTAAGTATATTGTGAATGTGTGAATGTTGCATACAAGAAACAAAAAAAAATTGTATTGAATTTTAATAGAAAAAAAAAATATGTATTTATTACCGTTATATATGCTGTATCGTTGTAATTTCCTTACGGATAACGACGATGATGACGTCTATAAAATAATGTGAATGGGGGTCGAAAATTTTATTATAATTTTACTGTTGTGTACTTCAATTTAATACAACGAATACAAAATATATAAAAAAAAAAAAAAAACGAAAAAAAAAAAATTTCATTAATTTTTTTTTTTTGTTTTTTTTTTAGTTTTCTTTTCTTTTTTGTAACTTGCATATTTCATATTATGTTTATGTGTCTTATATTTCACTCATTTTGTCAAATATATAGTGGTGAAATTTTTTTATTCTTATTATTTTTACTTGCTTTTTTACATTCGCGATTATTCAAAAAAGTAAAACATATTTACGAAAAATATTCACTCGCATTCATTCATGCAAACATACATACATACATACATATACCCATACATATTATAGCAAAATACAATCTTCTCTCATTATCTATATGGTTTATTACTGTTTCTCGGTTGTGTGCATTTAATCATTTTGCTGCAATGAGCGAACGAAGGAAAGTATGTTTGGTTGTTTTGACATTGATATAACATACTGTTATTACCGTGAAACATAAGCAATAAAAAAAAAAAAAAAAAATACAAAATATTTTGTTTTGTTGATACCTTATTTTATTTTGATGTCCGATACAATGCATTTAAACCACTTTAACTATTTACTACCGTTACTTGCTTTTAGAGATTTTCTGTTCTTTTTAGTCTACAGTATAGTCTAACAATTTATACAGGGAATTGCAGACATGTGATGGTTGCACCTCATTTTTTTTTTTATTATTATTTGAACACTGATGGAGAAATACTATATTTTTGGGATAAACAACAAAAATTATTAAACAAGTGTGTATTAATATGAATGAAAGGTTATTTGAAATTTAAGTGGAGTTTAATTTAAAAGTTTTCAGCAGATTTAATGGTTTAACTTTTGAACAATGTTTTGAGTCTTTTTTTTTTTTTTTTTTTTGATATTTTTGATACTCGTATGGCTTTTTCTAAGATTTTAGTTTACGTTAATAATAGACGTGCAACTATTTGGAATATTTTTTTTCTTAATATTATAGAAATTTAGTTCGTAATAATGGGCTTCATCTCTTTTGATAAAGTCTGGCATGAAGGATTGCTGTACAAACTTAAAATTTTTTTATCACAGAACAATCATTTATTGCGGCGGTCATATCTTATCGAAAGATACTTTTTGGTGAAGCATCAAGGTGCCTATACACCAACTAATGAAATTATGCCAGGTGTACCACAGGGCAGCGTCTTATGTTCTGTCTTATATCTCATTTACACTGCAGACTTACAAACATCAAATGAAACAACCACCGCCACTTTAGTTGATGATACAGCCATACTAGCCTCACATAGTAAACCAGTGCATATGCTTCAGAGATTCTGCAACACAGCATAAACAAAGTTCAGCAATGGCTGAACATCGGGATTTGCAGGTGAGATTAGAAACATAAGCGGAAAGTACCAGATAAGATTAGCTGCACATTCAAACAGACTGGCAAGCAGCTTGTTGGCTACACGTGATGAAAGTCGCCTTAAGCGTTATAGAATCTTGCAGCTACCCAGTAGATAATAGGCATAATCAAATGGGGGACAAGGAATACAATGGAGTATAATGTTGGGATCATGGATGGTTGACGATTGGGTTATCTCATCCGCTAGTCCGTGCAATTTACCTGCATAAAAAATGTCATACAAACTACTGAATGTCTCTTTCTGAGACAGATTGAAAGGATTGTTTCGGCTGGCAAGACTACTGTAACTCATCTAGACATTAGGTATAATAGTGTTGAATTATCTATACAAACTTTCTTTAATTTTTTTTTACAATCTGTGTAGTACAAAATACAATAAGCATTACTGATTCCGATTGAAGATTTTCATGTACACATCCGCCGATCTCTCAAATGTTGTCACCCAAGGTATTCTTTTCTGCGGAAGCACATTTTGGTGTGTTAGGATTCAAATATTTTTTAATTGAATATTTTCATCCATCCGCTTTACATATTCGAGTGTGTGCAGATATCTTAGGTTAATATTTTGTGGCCTTATTATGATGCAGTAGTTAAAAATCATATTTTCTCTCCCCCGAATTTTATCACCAGAGACAGACAGACGGGTAAATTCAGTAAAGAATTTCTTTTTTTCCAAAATATAAAAAGCACTATTGTTTGTTTTTGGAAATGTTCATGGCTCAGAAACACATATAAATTATTTATTATATGTCTAATATTATATATCTAATTATACCGGGTGTACCAGAGCATGCGTATCAGCTTTTTACGAGGAGAAGGAGCCGGTATTTTAAAATTTAAAAAAAATTTATTAACTAAATCGTGGGTGTTCTATCGATTGATGATATTTTCAGCTTCGGGACGAAAGTATTTTATTTTTTGTCGTAGAATCCGAATTTGCAAAAAAAGGTACCCCTTCCGACTTAAAAATCTCAATTTCGGCCAATTTTGGGCTTAAAAACCTATTTTCCGGTCCTATCCGGAAGTTGAAAATATCACCAATCCGTTGTTTAGACAAATGTGACCGGTTTGTAAGAGTAATTTTTCGTCGTTTTTGATGTTGTTTGGGAAGTTGATGTTTGTTATTAGATAAACTAGGAACTGGTAAATAAGATGCTAGGTACTGGGTAAATAAGATTGCGAGAATTGGTCGGCAGCATGTATTAACTTTTCTTCTCAGACCTCAGTAGAAAACCAGCATTTTCCGCTTCCTCCTGAATCTGTATGAAAACTTTGAGGATTATTAATCGTGACGCTCCAATAATATCGATTCTTTAAAAAAATCTAATACACATCTTTCCATTTTTTCCATTTTTTTTTTTTTTTTGTGAAGGCTTCGGCGACTTCTCAACGCAATATTCGAATAATATCAAGCAAAATCTGCGAGATAAACAGGTTTATAAAATATGTGTTTACCCCAGATCGAATATGTAATCCAAACGTCTCAGACGGAATATGTAATCCAACCATTATTTAGATTCAATCAAGATACCAACAGACAGCATTTGGTTTTGTTGAAATTGGAACCACTTTCGAAATAAATTAAAAGTGAAAATTTTCTTAAGTAGAATTTCCAGAAACAAAGAATTAATATATCTAGTATGATACTACATGCTGGGGCTCCCCATAAATCATTTAATGTTTTTCTTTTGACCCAGCTTGTTAGAATAGTATTTAAGCCTCTATTAATGTAATATCTAATACTTAGCACTATGATTGGGATTGAGTGTAAGGCGAGTCTAGAAAAATTTTCCATTCCCATATTATCTTAATTCAGTTAATTTAGAATCAAATATTTGATATTAAACAATAAATGTTTTCATTAGAACTTGTCCGGAAGATCACTTAAAGCATAATAATCTTCTTATTTGTTGTGCTATAGACCAACTTAGTTTATAACACTTCTTAAGTTAATAAAAAAATACAAACACTTATAAAACTACAAAAATTCTTAACTCCAAAATTTTAATTTTATTTAAATTTTTCTTCAGCAGAACCCCCTTGGACTTGGACTTTTCTACAATAATTTTAAATGCGTTTAAATTGCATTTATTTACCTACCTATATAAAACATATTACACACCATCTCTTATGAAAATCTCTTGGTTCAGAAGAAAAGTTTTATATTTTAATTTCTTATATCAATTTGCACACATGTGCATTCATTATCCAACAAGCGAACCCTCTTTTAATTTTAATACGGACCCAACTTCAAACCCTTAAAATACGAAAACATTAAGTAAAATTTAAAAATAAAAATGAAAATAAAACAAAATACAATAATATTAAGTGGTCTCTCTAGAACTCACGACAATAATAATTGGTATAGATGGTAGATGATGGAATTAACAACAAATGAATATAAAAAAATAAAAACAAATATAATAAAAATCCAATTGTACTAAAAAAAAAAAATACCAGAGTTTGAAATTTGTGAAAACAAAAAATTAAGCGCCGCTTATTGTAATGCCTTTGTCTTACAATGACTGAACAAATCAAAATCAAACTGACAAACAAACATTCAACACAGTCGGAAGATTCTATATCAGAAGTGAATTGGAAGAAAAAATGCCTGAAAAAAAGTGCTCTATATACGAAGAACGAAGTGAAGTGAAAATTAAGTAATATCAAAGCTGTTTGTGCAGAATTATAAGAAATTTATTTTTGATATTTCTTTAGATAGAAGCTCATGTTAGATATTCAATTTAGTTTTCCTCTTCATCAATATTTACACAACAATTTGACTCTACTTCACTGAAATGCTTATCAGTATTCAAATAGCTATCATAGTAATTTAATTAGAATCCAGAATTTAATAATCCAGCGTAACGCACGGTTCTATCCTGTTGAACAATCTAATATCGTTAAAATAAATTTATCCCATTCTTTGAAACTGGAATCTTCACTTATTTTCTTGTTACGTGATTGCTACTTTCTACTGTTAAGTTAAACCAATTTTCTTTATTACTGTAATTTATGTTTGACATTTATAGTGTCTAAATTGTGGTCGACTTTGAGTCTATATGATTTGATGTATCAGTTTTAGAAACAAATCCGTATTTCTATTTAACTACTTTGAATTAAGTATTTCGAATTTTGATTAATCTAAGCTTTTACTTATTACTTGTGGGATTTTTAAAACAATAAAGATTGACGCAATTCTGTCCTGTGTTAACCTAGGTTATAAGTCAATTTGCTTTATTTGAAAATATAAAGTTTTTTCTCATCTTCCAATTGTTTATCTCGCCAATAAAGGTATTTTGTTCGATAATTTGTTCTCCAGACTTTGGTGAAGAAATCTTTTACCAAATCATAAATTTGGGTTTCGGAAATAACATTAAATAATTGTGTTGAAGTATCATATCCTATCTGTTGAATAAATCCATCGAATAACTGATGTCATCGAGAAGACTACTGTCTTAGACAATCAAACGTGCATGTTCTTCAGTGTTCTTTGATGTTGCACAAGCCTTTGTTAAAGAGTATAGTATGAAGGACATATTTACAAGCTGCACAGTAGGCTAACTGAAGTCTATGACGAGCTAGTCACATCTTACTTATTCAAAAAAGTATTTCAAATTAAAGACGCTGGGTGGCGCAGTAGATAGAGCACCTGCCTTTCAACCCAAAGGTTCCAGGTTCGAGTCCCGATGAAGAAGAAAAATACTTTATGGGTTTTTCGACCTGGTCCAGTACTCTTTGTCATTGGGATAAAATAAATGACAAAAAATAATGGAGAGTATAATCTGGTAACAAATTAAAGAAAATGGAGCTATTCTATTTAAGAAGGCTTATTTCCCTTTAGAAGTTCCTCACAATAGCAGTAGGATTTCCACATTTCATAATAAGTTAAACCAGTACATTGATAAATAAATGCTCGGAATATTGTAGATACCAGTAGTCTCACGAGCAAGAATCACGAAAAGGTGATCAAGAATAGAAAATACAAAAAAAAAAGATGGTGGCGTAACGGAATATTGTCTCTTAAAATATCGCTTTTCAAAATCTCGTTTTGATTCCAGAATATCTACTTTAATTATTTTTACGCGTACCCACTGTTGGAAAAAACTGGTATGTCCTTTTCCAGAATTTTTATAAAATTAAAAAAAAAAATTGTTTATGAACATATTTTTGAAATAAAAACGACATTTTGAAAAACGAGATTTCGAATCAAACCCAAACAATATACATGCAAGATTACCCCAAGGGAGTATTCTGGGTTCCATTTACTTTATCCCAGCAATATCCCAGAGCTAGAACACTGCTGTATTAGTAGTTGGGAATAATATAAATAAAGCAAAAAGTAAGCTGCAGGAAGATAATATCAAAATTTATAGATTGTGAAAAGGTGAAGAATTACTTGGACTAAACCAAAAAAAGAAAAAAAGAAAATAAAAAAAAACATTGAGCCATCCATTCCGGTCACACACAATAAATAATGTCGTTATACAATATTAAAATACTGCAAAATATATTGGTATGACTCTGGCGCAAAGCTTCAATATTGTATTGACTAATTGGGTGGGCATCTATACCCTTTCGACTATGTTAATCCTAATGGAATTTTGATTGATCAAGATATCTGAAGTAATAAAGCAAAAATTGTGTTAATGATTAGTCTAAAAGATTATTTGTATTTTAATATAAAAACAAGAGTTCTTAGCACGATATGAATGCTCCTTTGATGATTTATTTTGTATCTGGAAAATAGCAAAGTTTAAATTTGAATATTGCGGAAATATTTTCACCCAATCGTTTTACATTTCTAGCTCGCAGAGCACATTAATTTAACATTTTCTTCGTTAAGGCCACATCTTTAAGCAGCGGACACAATTCGAAATTATATTTGCTTCTTTAAACCATTTTTTCTATTATATTATATTAATCAAAGCTCGTTACTTTCTGAAAACGTAAGGTATTCTAAAAGAATGTTATACAATAGCCCTGACATTCCATTAAAAGGTAGAATATATTGAAAAAATTACGCAGCACGTTTTTTAATTCTTGAAAAGACTACCTTACATATAAAATCATCATATTATAAGAACGTCATTGCATTTTTGTTTTGTTTTTGTTTAGTAAAATAATAAGGATATAATAAATTTAATACAATCAAACATTGGAACAGGATATTTTTATATTATTTTATTTCTTTGTTTTTATTGTTTGGTGCAAAAAAAATTCAATTTCATTTTTAACTGAAAAATAAAGGGATTTCTATCATTCCGTTATAGCTATATTCGAATTCACAATAATTGAAGAAAAACCTTCTGAATAATTTCGGTGATCGTAGGATACAACTGTAATATTCTAAGAGAAGTAAGTATTTATTGTTGTGGAAGAACGCTTGTATTTTTTTGTTTGTTTTAATTTTATTTTATTTTCCATCGTAGTTTCGATTGTAGGTTATTATCCAAAATAAATGTTATCAAGTGAACCTTTCGTTTTCAGAAAGTAGCAAGCTTGACTTAAAAAAAATAATAATATGATACGTTTATCTTGGTAGCTCTTGTTCTGCTTTTTGTGAGTTCGAACTGTAAAGAATATTTAAGAAATTTCCCAAATTCACAAATTTGTATAAAATTGGAACGAAAAAAGTAATTCAAGGCATCCGCACAATATGCTATTATGGATATGACAGATAGATATTAAAATCTCTATGAATACCGAGATATCCAACATAGCAACAGGTGTAACTATATATATTATACAATAATTTATTTTAATGGGTTTGAATCTTGTAAATATGAAGCTGATTAGAACAACTCCGTAATTCAATAATTTCAAACTGGCTACAATATGGAGACCCATTTTAGACTCACTTCAATACTTGATTATGAAAAATTTTATTGTAGATGCACTATTTCACCCTGCGACTTACTCACTGTATAAATGTTCAAGTTTCTTGTTTTTGATTAACTCAAAAATCAAATTCAGGTTGCGCTACTTAGCCTTTCCCATCTTATTTTCCTATTCCCGCCCTCACGTGGTGACCTCTGTTAAGCCTTGCAATCCTTATGAAAGCTCGGGTTACAATCCTTGTGGTTGTAGTCGGATGAATATAAAACAGAAGAGAAGGGTAGTATGGAGGGTATCAGACAATGGCGGAGGTAGCAATCAAATGCGGAATATTCTAGCCCGTAACTGAGCCACTTCCAGATTTTGAATTTAAGCGTCTCTTCCATAATCATGTTTGAAGCATCTGCATCTCATCGTTGCAGAGGTTGCAAGAGGCGTCTGTACTGACAACGAGCGGTCGTGTCTGTCATGTGGTTAAACTTATGGTCTTATCACACATATCACTGAAAATCCCAACGGCTTAACCAATTGATAACATTTCATGGAACATATTAACAAGCGATATGATCCCAAGAGGTATTCGCGATCAAACTACGGTGAATTTACATACAGCCTCAGTTGTAGCAAACCGCACATTGGGTTTTGGGATGCAGCATATTTCATATGGTGATGTTGAGCGGAAAACCGAGATAAAAAACCAAATCCCGTCCTATTTCTCACAGAAAAATTAAAATGATGATAACTTAAAAACAAAAACAAAAAAATAGCATCAAATTTAAGTATGAATTTCTGTAGAAGAATAATTGCTTATATTGCAAGCCATAACGCATTATAAACGCATTCTCATTATCACAAAACTCTTCATATAAATTTGATCTGATAAGTTTATAGAAGTTACAAAGGATCACCATAGAGAAAATATTATTCATTATATCCAGATTACAAACAGAGCGCAATCCTTCAAACTTTTTCTACGTTCTTAAAAAAAAACCAAAAAAAAAAAAAACAAAAAGTGTAAAATGCAAAAATAAATTTTTTTTTTAAAGTGATTTTTTAGTGCATCGGCACTGGCATAATAACAAAAAGAAAAACCAGGATTGAGATTCATATCCAATTGAATTCAATTGAATAAAGGGTTAATGGAATTTTGTTATTATTTTTGTTTGTTTATTTACTTACGTTTGGTTCATGTTTTACGTTATGTTTGTTTGTAACTTTCCTGCTCAATAATCTGCCATTACGACTACCACCACCACCACCATCACCATCATCATCATCACCACTTATATTTCAAGTTACAATACTACACAGTTTTTGTATTCTGTAATTTAGTTGTGGGATGATATTTTGTATTTTTTGAGGCTATTTTGTTTGTATGAATGTGTAATTGTAACACGTTGTTGACATGATTTGCAAATATAATAAACGAATCGATCTTTATATGCCACTCAAAACAAAAAAAAAAAAACAAAAAAACACTAAAAAATAAAAAAAAAAATTAAATGAAGTTGAAAAAATTGAAATTAAAAAAAAAAAAATTAGATTCATTAACTACAAGTGAATACAGTATTTAAGGGATGGAAAGAGAGGGTGTAGAGGCGGATGATTGTATAATCAAATGAGTTAAAACATTTTTATGCTGTTACTTTATAAATCGATTTATGTCATTATTTTTCATAATTATGATTTTTGTTGCCCGACAAAAATGTTTCCTCATTTTATTGTGCTTCTGAACTTCTTTTGCCAGAAAAATTTCTGTGTGTGTTTTTGTGTGTGGTGAAGAATAAATTCCATTTTGACAAGGATTGTAAGGCACCATATAGGTGCATAGTATATTACCGTAATGTATAAGAAATGTTGGAAATCGGTAGATTATTAATTTGTTTTTCTTTTCTTTAATATCGGTGTTTACATCGTGCTATAAAGTTTCTAGATTTAAAAATTATTAAGTTAAATCAGTTGAAATTAATTAATTTGAGAAGCAATAATCACACCGGACTTAGAATTATGAAAATTTAATTTTTTTAATATGTACGAATCAAGTTTATTTCTTTCTTCTTCTTACCGTAGGTCTACAATCTTTTAAAAGTTAATTCATTTAATTTTTCTAGTGACCCTACTGTAAAATAATTATACTCTTAGAGTTAAGATACGCCTACGTTATCAAGTGGGTTTTGTGATATTATCTCTACCTTTTGTATTATTAACTTCTCACTATTTTGTTTTTAAATATTCTCATTAAGTGGCGGGCAGTTGTGTGGAGAGTTTTTTATTTAGGTCATTTTTACAATTATTTAGTGTGGGAGTCATTGGGGACTTCCGATAAGTTCCGAAGCAATATAAATTCTATATATGCTCTTTATCAACATAACTTTGTGTTTTCATATTATATTCAGCGACATTCAGACATTTTTAGGTGTGTAACTATACACCGAACTTATTTCAAACAACACGTAGTTGATAAAGTTTACAAAAATTTAAAGCCAACCATTATGTCTCGAATAAATTGCCTTGAGTTTATTCCTTCAGGTACTTAAATATACACCGAATCATTATCTTAATTGATGACTGTTTTGTTTGATAACTGAATACCTAGAAAATTGAATACGATGCAATCTAAGTATTAAAAGCTGATCACTATATAGTTGGTTGAAATGGCTTATTACCTATACAATCAGTTTGTATCGTATTCGTTGCTTAGCAGTAATTAATCATTTTATTTTCCCAGCCTTTTTTATGTTCTTGAAAGTGGCTTAGGCAGAACTATTCGTACATTGACTGCGGTACTGCAATTTTCACTCCATACGTCTAATATTTTTCGAGTGTTTACTTATCACATTTCTGGCATATTTTCTTAACTCATTAAATAATTTGAAAAATTACTGCTAATGAAATTACTGCTAAGGAACTCAGCCTTCTTAAATAGAATAACTCCATTTTATTTTAGTTCCTACCTAAATTATACTTTCAATTATTTGTTGTCATTTACATATTTTATTCCAATAAAACCGTATTAAGCAATTTTTGCCTTTATTGGGAATCGAACTTGGGACCCTTCAGTTAAAATGTAGTCGCGCTGTCGTTATCATCATCTTATAACGCTAAAGCTCTGGGTGAGCTTTTGTCTTCATCACTATGCTCCTCCAAAAAAGTTGATCCACTTGTCCCCAATTTGGGATTTATAGGTTTGAGCATCTTTTCATTCATCGATTCGTTTCATACATCGATTCACGTTGTCTGCCCATCTGCTTGTTTTCGACTTTAGTGCATTCGACTTAAGTTGAATAGTAATGCGGATAAGGCATCTCCTTGTCGTACTCCCGTTTGTATTTTAGATTCACGGGTTATTTGGTTTTGTATTACAATTTTAGCTTTTGATTCATGCATTGTCATTATGGCTAGTTTTGACAATTTCTGAGGTATCCCCAAATGTCTAAGAGCTGTTGAATTTATGTCTCTGTTTGTGCTGTCAAATGCTTGTTTGAAATCTATAAAAAGCATGTGAAGGTCTACGTTGTATTCATAACATTTCTCCATGCTTTGTTTCATGACGAGTATCTAGTCAATCGTCGATCTTTGGCTTTCTGTTACTGTTAAATTTGCAGTTAAATTTGTTTAAATGTTATAGAACAGGTGTTGTCTGATCCAGACGTTTGCAGAAGATCCTGTATAAATAATAATAATAAGGAAAATTTTGGTATAAAAATATCAGCTAGGATCTGGAATGCAGATATATTTTTTAAAATCATAAAACTCGTTAAAACCAATTTTTACATGAATAGTTGGCTGTATTTTATAGTCTGAAGTATACCACACGACTTAAAAGATTATTACAGTTAATTTTTCTAAATATCAATCCAATTTTTAATTTCAAAATTCCAATTCAAAACTAATTGTTAATTATATTTATATAAAATCAAATAAATTTTTTTTTTTTTTTTATTTGCAGACGAGTCGGGATGCGAATCTGACATGGCGGAGGGTATTGAAGAGACAGAAAATAATAGTAGTAGTGCCGATACCCCTGCTATGTTAGGAACAGTAATACCATGTGAGGCTATAACAGCTGCCTTAGGCGGTATGAAACGTGAATTTGATACAATAAGTAATAGTAGTGGTATTGATACTGGTGGCGGTGGTGGTGGTGGTGTTGTTACTGGTGGTATTATTGGTGGTATTAGTTGTGGTATCGCCGGCATCAATGAAAATTTATTAATAACACGTGAAAATGATGATCGAATATCAATGTCATCACCATCAATGATACAAAATAAAGATGAATTAATATCACCTATATCAATGTCAATTGATGGAGCAACAACAACAACAACAGGAGCAACAACATTAACAACAACAGCAATATCAAAATCAATTTCAAATGTTACTTGTCAAAATAATAGTAATAATAATAATAATAACAATAATAATACAATATCCTCATCAACAATAGGTACAAGTAATACAATAAGATCTTCAATATCCCCACAATTACCACCATTATCAACAGCATCAATAGCATTATCAACAACAACATCATTGTCATCAGCGTCTTCATCATCAACATCATCATCATCATCGTCATCATCATCACAACCCTCATCAATATCAACAGCAGCAACAGCAGCAGGAGCAATATCATCAATATCAGGAAATGTTCATCATCAGACACAACAACAACAACAATTACAACAACAGCATCCAATAAATCTTAAATCAGAAGTAAGTCACCTTTTTTCTTTTTTTTACATTTATATTTTTTTTATTTTCTTTTAGCGTTGTTATATTTTTGTAGTATGATATTTTTGTTTTTTTTCAATAAATTTATTGTCTAAACGAAATGAGAACAAAATACATAAAGAAAAAAAAACTAGGTATATGCAATGGGCGAAGTGGGTAGAGAGTTGAGTTGATTTCGCGAGGTTTAGTATTTTTGTTTTTTTTGTTGTGCTTCAAAATCATTAAACGCTTTTAGCTAAAAACCAGATACAAATTATGTTCAAGTAGTTTTACAAGAATCTCGTATTAAGTTTTAACAAGGAAAATATCTTTAGTAAACAAAATTTATTCTTACCCCGCTTTCGGATTTCTTTAACGGCTGCTAAAACTATAGTAGATTTGCTTTTTGAAAAAATCCGCAAAAAAAAAAAAAAAAGATGCAGAAAACAATTTAAAATTTTTACGAGTTGATGCATCATCACGATCATTGGCATTGCTATCATCAGTTTGATTTTTTGTTGTTGTTTTTGTTTTTTTGTGATATTGTTGAAGTAATGGTGTGCGCCAATGATACGCAGTTTAATGATTTTATTTTTTTATATTTTATTTTATTTTAGGATTGAGAGATACAACAGGAACTTACTATAATATTATTTCCTTAGTAGTTGTGTTAATGATTCTCTGGTCTCGTAATTTCAGATTCAATTGAATTTCTCATATTTTTCATTTTTTCAAATTTTATTTTTCTTATTTTGTTATTTTTTATTATAATATTTAGCATAATTTAGCTTCAAGCAATATTTAAATTATTTTTAAGTAATAATTCAATAATAATTGTTCGAAATGATTTAAAAATTAAATTAAATTAAAATTAAAATTTAATGAAAAAAAAGTATTTTAAATGAAAAATGTTAATGAGAGTTAGTTAGAGTGAAGAAAATTTATTAACAGACATTTTGTGTTGTTGTTGAGTTGTTTTGTCGGTAGTAATCAAAAATGTAATTTTTAAATTTTTGATAAATTATTTTCATCAATTTTTGCAAAGAAAAAAAACACTGAGTACTTGATGAGATGTTGTTATAGTAGGGAGGGACCCTTACTGTTATAACGTTTAAAATAAAAATCATATTTTAATAGTTATTTTATAAGGATATTGGTATAATATTGTTAATTGGTTATGTAGTTATTGGAAGAGATATGAACTATAATTTCGGAGAGTTATTTCAATATTGTTTGGCGTGGTGGAAAGCTGAGTATAAATTTTGTATGACCTATAAAGCCATATTTATAGAAATTTTCAAATAGATATATCTCAAAAAATATCTCCGACAAAAAATATAAACTGCTTATTGGTCACTTTTTTTTAGCTTATATTCAGTTTTTAATTGCTTATATTTACTTATCTCTTGAAACCAAATTTAAAATTAAATTTTGTACGCACATGCTTAAACATCTCAAGCTTCGATTGCTATTAAAAATACCAATGCACACGCGAGTGGCCGTAAAACGACAGGCATTGAAAATATCAATGTAGAAACAGAGGTACATTGACTGTTTTGGAACAATCGAAATCGAATTAAATTTTGTGATTGTTATTTTTAATTTTATTATGAAAAATAATTCTCACTGTTTTGTAAATCCCAACCATGGGGAATATGGTGGAATGAAAGATAATTTTTGGAGGTGCAATTGTAAGGTAATAATCATTTTTTGACAGTTATTTTGAAATTTTTATTTTAACCGTTGATATTTTGAAATCTTCGCAAAATCAATTATTACTGACTCAGACATTTGACAAATGATAGTTATTTTGAGTATAGCCTAAGATTAACTAGACACCGAATACTATATATGGCTAACTTCTTTAGGTAATACGAGTCTGTACATAGTTATTTTTTATAAATCAAAATTTCTGAGAAAAGATTACGATGGTCATTTTGCACTCGTGAGCCCAGAAGAAAACAAATGGAACACCCTAACATATTATGACTTCTCATATAACTATACCTTAGAAGTTTTCAAGAGACTAGTAAATAAATATCTTTATAATAATAATAACCTGCCTACTCTTCTATTTAATATTATTTTCTTCTTTTGCGTTTTATTCTTTTTATTACCTTCATTTTTCTTTCTTTCAATTTTAAATATGGCTTAAATTCTGCGAAAATAGTTAGGCTGCTTATATCATTATTTTGACAGTAATTAAAAAAAACAAACAAAAACACTGCGATCAACAGTAAATGTGAAAGGTTATGCTAATAAAAACCTGCTTAGGGATCAAATCCCCCGTAACAAATTTATTGGTATAAGAGTCTTACGCACTCTTATTTTATTTGATGCAAGACTCTTATAGCAATATAGCTTGATGCAAGATTCTTATAGCTTGGTGCAATAATGATCGCAGTCTTTTTGTTTTGTGTTTTTGTTAATTGTAAGTCACTCTTTGTTTTTTAACACTATTATAAACACTCTTATACCAGTTTTAGACTCTCCAACACTCTTATACCAGTTTTGTGTTAATTTGATTGATCCGCAATTGCTGTGAAACGTTATAAATACGTTATAGCACTAAAATGAAAGTGAAATAATTTATGTTATGCAAGAGTGAGATAGATATTATCTTTTATTTTAAAATAATAATTTTATTTCATGAGAAAGAGAGATAGATATTAATTGTCTCTTGTTATATTTGTATTCAAATGATTTATAATATAAAAAATGTCTTACTAAAAATTAATATTTTGCGGTTAAGAATATTTGAATTAATATTTATAATTATTTTCATCAAAATGCAAAATTTGGCTAGTATAGAAATTTCATTGACATTTAATATTTTATTTGAAATTTTATTGACATTGATAATCTGAAAATTCCATTATAAGAACTCCTGCAATTGCTATAAGAACATTCTTCTCATAAAAACATCATTATAACACATTTAGTGCTTATCGGGAGTCATATAGAAATCTAATAGAACTAATTTTGTTTTTATAACTATAAAACGTTACGGGGGATGGTAGAGAAAAGTTTATACATTAGATTTATTAACATAAAATATAAATTGAACGTCATCAACTGGGACAGCCTATTATCAAATAATTCGAGATTTCTTCTCAATAATACTGTGGTCTTTTTACAATAATGAACGTATCATGGTTGACGGTTGTCAAAAGAAATAAGACAGAACTATGTCCGGTACGCACCTCACCTATTTCAATTATAATTGAAATGACAGTCAGCCTTACCATTTAATATTTATCACAGTCACTCATTTCTTGTTGAACTTTTTTGAATTCATAATATAAAAAAATGTTCTTCTTCTAAGCAGAATCAGCATCTGTCTGTGTTCGTCTTACAAATTTAGAACAGATGTTTGTCAAATGAATATCTATATATTTAATCAAAGTTTAAAAAATTTCATCCATTTATATAGAGTTTAATTTTTTTCTCACCAGAATTAAATTTAAATTTAATTTTTTTTTTAAATAAATATATTATGTAAAAAATAGTCGGTTGTTGTCTAAGATAAATAAATAAAAAATATTATATTGTTGATGATTAGGAAGCATCATATATCATCATATATTATAATAGAGTTAGTTGTCAACATTTCACCTCAAAATTATCCAATCTATTCACCAAAAATGAGAGAAAATAAATCACCACGACCCAACCTACACCAGTACACCATTCTATTTATACAAATTTCAAGAGAGTGCATAGCATAAGTAGCATATAAGTTTAAGGTTTTATTTTCCTCATCAAATGTAGGTAGGTAAGGTACTGATGTAGACAATATAACGTGTATCCTAGTAGGTTGTAAACAAAATTATTATTGTTTTTTATTGATAGTGAAAAATATCAGTATATTTAAATCCCTATTCTGTTAAAAATGTTAAATTTCGCTTTAACTTGAATTATAATTAATAAATAGGGGTCTCTAATAATTATATAACTATTTCCTTCCGCAAGCGATTGCGGTTAGTTTTAAATATTTCGTTTTGTTTTCATTTATTTTGAAATTTTCTTTCGCAATCTTTTTTCGTTGTACCTTAACGCTTCTACCATTGGTCTGTAGATTCTCGAGATAACATCAGCGAATGCAATTATTGTCTAATATAATATTTCTATCTATAGTCAACCAATATTATATTCTAGGATTTTGTTAAACAATAATGATAACAAAGCTTCTCCACTTTCCCGTGTGGCAATAGAATAAATATAATGCTAGTAATTTTTCATTTTTTAATTAATTAGTTTTTGGTTTTAGTGATATTTTTAGTTAAATAATTTAATTGTTGACAGATTTCCGTTCACTAATAATTATTTAGCATTTGCTTGTAAATATCGATATTTCGGGACAAACAAACATACATCAGCGCTTGGGACCAACTAATTTTCCTACTTCTTTTTTCACTTTTTGAATCCGCTAAAATCGTAATCGCTAAAAACCATATATTTTACCCGTACTCTTGCAAATTAA
Organism: Argyra leucocephala; assembly: GCA_963942445.1. Lineage (NCBI taxonomy): Eukaryota > Metazoa > Arthropoda > Insecta > Diptera > Dolichopodidae > Argyra > Argyra leucocephala. The sequence continues at coordinate 56,273,993 of OZ012681.1, forward strand.
CTTATATTAACTTAAATAAACTATATCCGTTATCTAAATCATTGATCAATCTATTATATACCTACCTGTACCCTTGAAATTGCTAAACTTTCTTTACGTTAGTCACAAGTACTGATGAAGGAAGTATGTTGCTTTTCCAATATCGATATTTGCAATTAAATATTAAAATATTTATTAGTTAACGCCGTTACGCCTCTTAACGGATTAGATAACTATTACTGTCAGATATTGCTTAGAGCAAACAAATCAGACGACTATTATAGACAAAAGCTTGCATCATGTTGCTAAGCGGTATGATCATCATTCAGTGGGTTCGTATCCATCACCATTAGTAACTAATTTTAGTAAGAGATTAAAATAAATAGCTAACATGTTATAGTTAGAAAAAATAAATAACTAACATGTTATGTTAGTAGAATGCTAAAAAGATAGAAAAATCAAATACAAAAAGAAAATAGGAAAAGACCAAATATCAATTCCATTACTATTTAATATTTATCGATTATACAGCTTTAATTTTAAGTTTCTTTTACTAAGGTTAGTATCAAAACAAGCTGCTCTCGAGTTAGATTCATGTAACATTCTAGACACAGGTTCAAATTTACCGTAGTCAATACTATGTCTATCAATATTAAACAGGTCAACGGAACGTAAATTACGCGAATTCTCTCTAAAAGTTATTAAATCCATAATTTTAGGTGCCAGGATATTCTCAGCAATAATTTAGTGAATAATCGTAACATCAGCCACCAATCGACGTTGTTAGAGAGATTGCAGGTTAATCCATTTAAGCCTGTGATCAGAATAACCTATTATTTTATGTTTAATTAGTATTGAATCTAATTAGTATTTTATTAAGTAATTGGTATTTAATTAGTATTAAGTGAGAAATTTTGTCAAGGCAGTCGCAAAAGATATTCTTAATGTTTGCCTAAGTGTTAAAATTTTCGACGATTCGGCAGGTTATAATCATTGATAAGTTGCGGTCGCTTTGCGCACTTGTTAAGCATAGTAGCATTTCAATATACTCATTGTTCTCCTAATCGTTGCAGGTAGAGCGCCTGCCTTTCAGCCGAAAGGTCCCAGGTTCGATTACCGACGAAAGCAAAAAAAGCTTTCTGGATCTTTCGACCTGGTCCAATACTCTTTATCATTGTGATAAAATAAATGATAAATAGTTGAAAATGACTAGCTAATAACCGTAAATAGGACGTCAACTTGTTGCCCAGATTCCATAGCATTAAGAGTTTCTGAAACGAATTCTATTAAACTGGTAATAGTTGACCTTCCTTTCTGAAAACCATGTTGGTCTATAGTATATAAATGAATGATATTGAATAAGATAAAAATGATTAATTTGGTTAGATTCAAGAAGCTGTGGAATGAAATTTTAGCAATGGGCCTGTAATTGGAAGCCTCAGAACGTGACCCCTTTTCATAAACAGGAATAATATAAGATTTTTTCCAAAACTTAGGAAAGAACCAAAGATGGTTTGAATATTTTTTGAAGCGGATATGCTAGGTTACAGGCGCAATTACGCAAAACTATGAGAGAAATCCCGTCTGGCCAAATAATAACTGTGATAAAACTCTATCAAAGTCAATTAATATTTCTTTTGAATATTGAAATTAGAGGGGTAGGAGTATAACGAATTAATGTAAGACCTGTTGGTAGTAAAATTACTATTATGACCGAGAGAAGTAGGAAGCAAATAAGTTTGAAATTGTATATGGGTCATTAGAAACATCACTGTCGAGCTTGAAAATAGGTGGATAATCATCGGTTTTACATTTGCTGTTAATGAAATCAAAGATAACGGAAGTCTGACAACAATTAAATTATTTGCTTTTAAAAAATAAATTCTTGAATTGCTGTAACTTCAAGTCTTTTGTGCTTTTTAATAATTTTGTATATACATTTTTTTACATTTTACATCTATTTTACCAATTAAATCATTTCGTTTTTACATTCTTGTTTTTTTTTCGAAAAAAAAACTGTCTTCATTTTTCTTAACGTAATTTTGCATTTTTTTGTTTTTCCACCGCGACACACTCTGTATATCTACTTAATATATTTCTTAAAGAAATCATTTGACATAACAAGGCATAATTAAGCAAAATATTACAATATCTATAAATATGCCTACCTAGTTCTATTAGACATACAAGTAGGTACATACTACAAATAATATGTGTTAATACAGGCCAAGTCAATTATGTATGTATTTCTATGCATTTAAGTAGATCAGCAAAAATGTTTAGAGAAAAATGAAAAATGTTTATAGGCAAAACAAAAAGAAAAAAAAAACATTTTAACTGACAATTTTTATATCTAATTTTAATAGTTACCTACTATACTGCGCAATTACCGATTGGTTTATTTTGTTATTCTATTTTTATTTATTTTTTTTTTATTTTTTTTTTTTGATCCTCGTTAGTTGTTTTTAATTTTTAAGAATTACCAATTTTGGAATATTCCTGCAAGCCTCCTCCTGTCGCTATCATTTTTTGTTTTTGTTTTTGTTTTACATATTATATTATATATATAAATAAATTTGTATAAAATAATAATATACAGTTATAATATCAATAATTTTTCCAATTACTTTTTAGAATTTATTTTACTTTTGTTTTGTTGTTGTTGTTGTTGTTGTTGTTGTTGTTATTGCAATATAGTTGCGCATATTTTTTGGTTTATTGTTGCTTAATTTATTGGTATTATTTTTTGTTTTGTTTTTTGATTTGCGCGTTCCGCTTACATTTAAATACTTTAATAATATAGCGCACAATGATAATTACTTTTTTTTTTCTGCAATAAAAATAATAAAAATAAAATCTCGCTCAGGCAATAAATTCATAATTTATCCGTGATTGCAACGCATGTAAAAATATATATATTTTTTTTTTTGCTTTTTTTTTTATTATGTTTCAAACTGAAAAACATTAAACTCATTAATATAAAAAAAGAAATATAAATAAAAAATAAAAATAAAAATTAAAAAAAAACAAAAAAAATCGTGATTATAAATAAAATGAATATTAAAATGCCTTGAGGAGTATTCAGTGAAAATATTTAAAGAGAATTAATTGAAAGAAGAATTGAATTATTCTGGCCGGCAAGAATTAGCAACGAAGATTTATGGATGATAACTGGAGAAGAACCTATCAACAGACAGATAAATAGGAAAAAATGGAAATGGATAGGTCATACACTAAGGAAATCAGAAAGTGATATAGCAAGAAGAGCTCTAGAGTGGAATCCACAAGGACAAAGGAGACCCGGCAGACCATACAACACATGGAGACGCACAATCGATCAAGAATTAACAGTCAACAATTATACCTGGGACGATATTAAGGAAGTAGTACTCAACAGAGAGGAATGGAGGTTCACTATCGAAGCCCTATGCTACCACGCGGAGTAATAGGAGAAAAAAAAAAAAAAAAAAAAAAAAAAAAAAAAAAAATTGAAAGAAGCTGAACGTAAAAATAAAAATCTAATTTTACAGTTTGAAGTTTGACAGTTCGACCCCCCCTTCAATTTATTTTTTTTTGTATAAAATATTTAATTAAAATTTGATATTTAAATTATTATAAAAATTATTTTTTTTATGATGTGGACAATTCGAACAAGTTCATTTAGAAATTTTGCCTAGGTGCGCATCCTTATACAGTGAGTCAAAAGGGTTAAGAATTTTTAAGGGTGCATCTTTATATGTATAAACAATATAAAATAAAGTTAAATTATGGTCAATTATAGAAGCTAACACCAAAGGTTTGCGGCTTTAAAATAAAATTACAAAAATCGGACATACGTGAATGGAATTGAAAAATACCAGATTTCAAAGTGTCAATGCAATTTACTATACTGTTGCAAGTTTATTTAATATGTTAATTAAATCAAAAATGCTTTCATGTCAAATTAATAAGGCTCGCTTTACGGTAAAGAGAAAACTGGTCTTGGCATGTAGTATCGTTGAAATATTCACAAATTTGCAATAGGGTTGAGGTCTAGAATAGTCCAGGATAAAACGTCGTTGCATATTTTCTTTATATGAAAAAAAATAACTATATTTGCGTCAAAAATATACGATTTCTACGGTCCTAAATTAGTTCCTGCTTTGAGCGAAGGAAGGCCAATATTAAGAACAATGACTCTGGGTATGTTCTTAAAGATTTTAATAATTTTTTTTATTTTTTACAAATATTTTGTTTTTGTTTTGAATTCCTCCAAATCATTGTTGTAAGCCTGGTTTTCGCAAGACCTGGGCAGTCGCAGAAGATATTCTTAATGTTTGCCTGAGTGTTAAAATTTTCGACGATTCGGCAGGTTATAATTATTGATAAGTTGCGGTCGCCTTGTGCGCTTGTTAATAGCATAGTAGCATCTCAATATACTCATTGTCCTCCTAATCGTTGCAGGTAGAGCGCCTGCTTTTCAGTCGAAAGGTCCCAGGTTCGATTACCGACGAAAGCAAAAAAAGCTTTCTGGATTTTTCGACCTGGTCCAATACTCTTTATCATTGGGATAAAATAAATGATAAATAGTTGAAAGTTTTGGTTATCACTAAAAATAGCCGTTAGGGTATTCATACCATAGACATAGAATTATGTAAAAAGAAAAATCTTCCTAATCTTAAGCTGAATTAAACTTCTAGTTTTCCGTTTTGCCAACTCGCTGCAATTTTGTAGTGTCTTAATCTGACTCCAGTCAGAATTCTCTTGATTATCATGCCAATTCTACAATAAGCTATATGGATATTTACATATATATGTTGGTATCCGCTGAGCCAAGATCGATTTCAATTCCTTTTCTAGCGGGTTCATTATCAACCACATTAATCTCTATATTAGAAAATTCAGAAATCCAACAGAGATGTACGCTGCACGTTCTACTGAGATCCTCTAGTAGTCTTACACTTGCATACCAAAATCGACTTGGCTTAGAACGATTTTGATGCCTTCATTACCGCTTGATTGTCACAATAGACGGTATTGTTAGGATTTGGTGTGATGATAACATCAATTTCCAATCCTTCCGTTTGGCAAATTCTACTATAGTTTAGCAGTCTGGTCGATTTAATTATATTTAACCTTTCAATCAACATACGTTCTTCATTGTTGAGCCGTTTGTGTAAATTGCTAATATGTAGTTGTTAGCTATCCAATTAACTTCCAAATCTGATATTGTTATTTTTAAAAAAAAATTGTAAAATAATTTTCATTTTCATTTTAGGCTATTCAAATTACGCCAATATATTAAACTTATTATATTTAATTAGGTTTTAAAGAGACTTCGATAAATTTTTAAAGGATAAAAAGAGATAGACTTTTGAATATTTTGTTTTTGTTATCGTTTTTATTCTTCGTTTTTTAACATTTCTCCTTCTAATCGTTTTAATAATAATTTTTATAATTTTTTTATTTTTATTTTTATTTTTGTTTTAATTTTTAATTCAAATGAATTTAATTTGGGATTAACCATTTGCTTTGAGTGATATTGTCCCGGGATTGTTTTTTTTCTCTCCTTTAACATACGATATAAGTCAAAGAAGAAATTATATGTATATATATATATATTATATACATGTTCATGGGTAATATTTCAATATAATGTGTAGATATGTGTGGGTATACATATTATTATTATACTTAAAATTAACTTAAGAGGCTTAAATTATTTTAATTTTCTATATTATAATACGTATGTATGTATGTACATAATATGTAGATTAGGTGTAGTTATGTATATTGGAATTTTATTTAATATTAAATATGATTCGGTTTAAAAAAAAAAACAAAAAGAAGAAAAAAATTTAAATAAATACGTTGTGAATTTTATAGATTCCAGGTGTTCAATAAAATTAGCAATGAAAGTAGTTATACTTAGAGCATATTTTCTTTTGAAAATAACGGCAGTTATAAAAATTGAAAAAATTAGATTTGATTTATTCTGATTAATTGTTGAATTATAATGTATAGAAAAATTAATATCGTAGTTTGTTCAAAGTAAATTAACAAATTTGTCATTTGGCTTTTTCTTATATTTCATGTTTATCGCACTTCACCATTGTCAAGTATAAATTGCATGTATTTTCTTGTACTATTTTGCATTCGCAAAAAGCCATTTCATTCGACATTATTCATTCAGCTAAGTTCCGATTTTATGTCTGAGCTTAAAAGAAGCATGTATTTTGATAATTTTAATTTGTAAGTATTTTGATAATTTTAATTACATTATCTTAGAATTTGTCAAATATTCATAAATCCATATACCCCATAAACCTATTAAGGAAATTCATCTTTTTAAAGCACTGTGCTACCATTTATCATTGCTAAGTTACACCAACAGTGTCTAGAATTTAAGCACATTATCCACAGTTAGTGTAGACCGTTCTGTACCAGACGGACATTCCTGCATTTTCTGAAGTAGCTTTTAACCAGTTTGCTTAGCTTGCTATAATACTATTTACAGTAAATTTACTATTTACTATAACAGTTTACATTACACAGCTTTGTCTACGAAAGTTCACAAACCACCAATTTTATATTCAGTTAACACTTTAAATATAACTCTTTGACAGCTAGCAATTGATATTATGTTGAGAGACAGGATTTGAGATACTTAGACGTCACTAAGTAGAAAATTATTGAACTTTACTTAATTAATAACAAATAAAACCTAACGGTATTAAGCCAAAATGACATTTTCGAAAATATTACAGTTTCATGTAAGAAAACAGCGGAAACTAAACAAAAAATATATTGAAATATTAATTTTTTTAATACAATCGAAAATATATTCATTAACAAAATATTGTGAATATTTTTAAAATCCACATTTTGAAAAAATAACAAAAATAATAAAAAAAAAATATATATTGCGATATACCTTAACTGCCATTTGGGATACTTTTTTAAGTGCAAATGATGAATGGCTTATAATTCTTTTATTCTTGTTTTGTATTTTTCTGCAAGCGTTTTTCTGCAGTGTATTGTTATTATTATTATTATAATTTTTTTTTTTTTTTTTATTTCTTTTCATTAATTCCTGATTTTACTCTTCGTCTAATTTTTTTATACTCAATTCTGTGTCGTCTGTTTCTGGTTCTCTTTTTTATCATTCTTATTAATTTTTTTTTTTACTTTTTTTTTGTTTGTATTTTTTTTTGTTTGTAACTTTTTAACTTTACATCAAGTAACGTTTAATGTTACAGTATACTTTATTTAGCATATATTATTAATATTGTGTGTAGATGCATGTGTTTATTATTTTATTATTACGTTTATATTCCTCCTTCCTCTTCTTCAAAAAATTTGTATTAGTGTAAAAGAATTTGTAAAACGGGTTTGGAAATGGATTATTCTTTTATAATATCAGTTAATTATGAGCAATTCATGATAATCGTCATCTTACAGCGCTACAATTATTGGTGAGCTATTGCCTTCATTAAAATAATACTCCTTAAAAAAGGTCGACCTTGCGGCGTTTGTCTCCAATTTGGGATATTTAGGGCTTGGGTATCATTTTGACATTGTTTTGCCATCAATATTATCAGCTATTGGTAGATCTTTTAGCATTTATTCGTCCTAACATGGAATATCATTCTCGCATATGGACTGGAATAGCTAAAACTTCACTAGGTGGATAAAATGCAGAATCGTGGCTTTTACGTCTAACTGGTAAATTAACTGTCTAGATAACCTGTCTCTCCGTAAATGACTTACTTACACTTAGGTGGTTACCATACCATGTAGGTCTTGGACCTAAGTTATCAACGGCCTTCTGTTGAAGATACGAAATTGTTTCATGTCTGTCGATATTTCGTCTTTCCAACGAAAGTTTGCCTCAACGTCTTGTACCTTCGGGTTTGGATCCGAAGATTCTCTTGTCTGGGGCATTTTCATTCATCCGCTGTACCAGTGTCCGAACCACTATTTTCTCTTCACTTTAATTTTCGTGATCACGTCCACTTAATTATACGGCTAATAGAGCTCATGTTGAAAATGACACTTGTTCTATTGAATTGTGAATCCTCAATAAATACTACCTTCAAAAATTTCCAGTGTCACATTTCGACACCAGTAAAATTCTCAAGTTGTCCAAAAATTATTTCGGAAATACTAGTTCGTGAGAACCGCTAAAATGTAGAACATGTTTCTATCTAATCTGTTCCTTCGATAGAGATTATCCATTTTATAATTTGCAGCTTTTCAAAACGAACCTGTTCTATTCTGTTGTTTTGTTTCTGTTCTGTTTTTTTTCTGTTTTTGCCACCCAATTCTTCCCAAACATCATAGTCCCTCCTAATATTATCCTAATATAACCCTACAATATTTTTATATCAAGAAATTCAATCCCTCCCTCCACACCTACAATAATCTTGTATGAAGAAATCAATTCCTAGTGCTTGAGTAGTGTGTAAAAAAACAATTTTAATGGCTTAAGTTCGTTTTTTGGCTTTTTAAATTCCAAGAATTTGTTTTTTTGTTTAAATTTTATGTTTCACTCTCTATCCATAAACTCAAATAGGAATAATTATGAATTTTATTAATTATTGCTCTCGTATTTACTCTATATTTTTTTTAATTCATATTTTTGCAATATCCTATCATTTATTCGCACAACGGTATACACATTTTTTTTCCCCAACTTTGTTTTTTCTTGTTATTTTTTTTGTGTAATTTTAATTTCTTAAAGAGTTGTAATATGTTTTGCAGCTGTTAACTGACCACATTACTTATGACCTGTTCATAAATCTATTAGTACATGAGCATATCTTGTAAGTCATTTAAATTTATATCTGAAGAAACATTAAAAATATATATGTAAAATAATAAAAAAAAAAATAATAATAATCATAATAATAATAATAATAAAAATAAAAATTAATATAAAGATAAAAATGAAGGGAACAGAAAAAAGAAAATTAAAATAAAATGAAATAAATAAAATAAATAAACTAAAAAAAAATACAAAATAATAATATCAAAGAATATCTAAATGGAAATTAATTATAATATAAAATAAGGCGAGAGAATGAATATAACCTAAGTAGAAGTAGGTAGTAGATAGTACGATGGTGATGTGAGTGTGTAAGAAAGCAAATAAATATTCCACAGAAAGAGTACCTAACTAACAATTAAATTGTAGAAGACTTAAAACATAATTATGTAGTTGTTCAAGCCAATTAAAGAGCAAAGTTTGCGCAATGTAAAATTTTATAAATTCAGATTTAATAAGGATGTAATTTTCATTATAGATGGAAGCATGCTCTACTTTTTGGGGTTCTCGGACCTTATATTTAAGTACAATATTTTATAGTGGGTTTATATTAAAAATCCTGGATTAATGAATTTATATCTGCTACAAAATGTTTTGGAAACAAGTTTCGTATTATAAGGGATAAAATTCACCCAGAGCTGTAGTGCTATAAGATTATGGTGATGATAGAATGTGATAGATCTTATATTAAATATTTTAAAAATTATCTAATCGCCTTTCAGAAGCTCAAATTTGTATTGACCTTTGCCCATATATTCTTTCGTAGCATTCCTTCCGGACTTTTCATTCAGAAATCCTGAGTTGGATGTGATTAAAAAAATTTGTTTAAAACGACGAATAAAAGCTTCGATAAATTTTATAATTTTCGATTTTAGTTTTCTTTTTAGCAAAAAGAATCATTTCTAAAAATTTAGGTTAACAGGTTAACTTCTCGAAATCAACTTATGACCAAATTTTGATTTTAATAAGTCGATGGTTACGATCGTCGTATGACACGTAGCGCTATTCTGTTGAAACCACATTTTGTTCGGATCAATGTCTTTTAATTATTCAAACAAAAAATCATCGAACATGGTGCGGTAATGGTTTCCATTTAGCGGAACACGAGCTTTACCATGGATACCGGAACACCATCATCTTGTAAACCGCTTCCAACCTTGCATTTTACACGTCAGTGCGTCTGGATGCAATGGATTCTCTTAAGTCTCTTGTGGATTGGTCTCACTGCATATATAACAATTTCGTATGTAAACGCAACAATTTAACCAAAAATGAGCTTCATTGAGAACGCAATTTTACGATAAAACAACGGATTATTTTTCAAATGCTTTATAGCCGAATATGATTGTCTCGTCGCGTTAATTTATGTGCACAGTTGTATCTTATACGCATGCAGGTCAAAATTTTTGAACAAAATTTTCTGCGTTGTAGATAGAGAGAGCCTCGATTTCTGCGACCAACCGATAAATTTAGATCTTCTTTCACACTTTCGTTTTCAGCGGTGATATTCTCTTCAAAACGCTCATTACTTCGACGTGCTGGTGTTATTGCATTATAGATTATGTGGTATCAAATATTATTTCAGTTTAATGAATAGTACATTCAGGCAGACGATTATATGCTAATTTTTATGGCGCATATCGACGAAGTCGTCCATAAGCTGCGCAAATCGACAACTGATGTGCTAAGTAAATTTGAATAATTTGATTACATTTTTCAAGCGGGATAATGGTTTTCCAGAGAATACTGATGATAATAAACGTTAAAAAGTGAATACAGTATGACAGCTCGTTTGACAGTTAAACATTTTGTGCGTTCTATGTAAGCAAAAAAAAAAAAAAATCCATTAAAACCTGTTAAGCGTCCAAATGTGAATTATCAAACATGCTTTTTAATATTATGAAAATTACTTATTTTACATCGCCTTCTGTAAATATAAAATAAAGAATATTACAAACGCAAAATTAAAACTCTTACTAAGTGAATAATATTAAAAAAATTTCTTAATAAAAATAAATGGACAAGAATTATACCGCCTAAGAGTTTATGCTATTAATGGAAAAAAAATTTAGCAACTTTGTATTTTTTATTTATTTTTGTATTTTTTTTTTCCTTTTGTATAATTTTTAAACTTATAATTTAAAATTCGAATCGAAATGAAGATCAATTTTTATTTTTAATGAAATTAATTGCGTGTTCTTCTCTGTTTTTATTGTTGCTTGTGGGTTATTAATTCTCCCTCTCAATATAATTCTAGTCTAGTAAGGCCTTAATTACGATCAAAGTATTAATTATAGATGAAGAACAAAATTATAAGTATATTTACATTATATATAAATATATTTTTAAATGTAGAATATACATATACATCATGTTATTTCAAGACTTGATATTAAATTATTATTTTTTTTTCATTTAAGCCGAGTAAATATTTTTTTCCCCAATTAAACTTATTTATTTTGTTTTGTTAAATATAAACTCTACTGTATACAGATGATCATTTATATTGTATAATAATTATAATAAAATGTCTTAATATTAAAAATTTATCTTTAATTTAAAAATTTTATATACATTAATTTTAAATAAAGAAAATAGAAAATTAATGTACAAAGGAAGACATTTAAATAAGAATTGTGATATTTTTTTTTTGTTTTTATTTTTGTTTTAAACCTTTTTATTTTGAATAAAATAACCACTATAAAATCTATTAAGTCTATTAGATTAATATTGTATTTTTACTTCAGTGCACCCTTTAATAATACAAGTTTAAAAATTGTATTTAAAATAATATTTTTTGGCAAGGGTTATTTTCTGATTTCTGACAATTAAGTACTTAAGGTGTGCGTATGTGCATTTGTATTATAATTCTTTATATTTGATGAATGTATTATTGTTACGGTATTAATATTATTTTTAATATCAGTACCGAAATATTAAATATATGTAATTGTAATTTATAAATTAATGCCTAACCTATAATTTACCTCATAATCAGTATTAGTTCATAATGTAATTCGTAAAGTGTAGAATTTGAAGGTTTCTATTTGAATTAAATACACTTACCAACCATAGTATTATAGTCCTTCTACTTTAATCTTATTAGGGGAAATTAGCTTTATTAATTAAACAATTATTGATGAGATAACTTTTCCTAGAGCTTTAAATAGAATCTAACAGCAATTAAAAAACCAAATTATTTAATATTATTGAAAATATTTTTAATGTTCCATTATTGTACAACAATAATGTATACCGGGTGTTCCAGAGCATGCGTATCAGCTTTTTGAATTAAAATTTGCTGAATTTGCATTAAAAAGTAACCCTTCCCAATTTGAAAATCTCGATTTCGGCCAGTTTCGGCTATATTTGATCTTAAAAAACCGATTTGTGGTGCTTTCCGGAAGTTGAAAATACGACTAATCGATAGAGCATCCTCAATTTATTTAACAAACTTGTTTTTAAATTTTAAAATAATGGCTCTTTTCCCTCTTAAAAAGCTGATACGCATGGTCTGGAAGACCCGGTATATAAAATCGTTATAAAGAAAATATATTAATTTGTTATTTAAATTTTTAGAACTGGAGTTCAATAAGATTGCTCTACATTTGTTCCAAATTTTTATAGTACCTAAAGTTTTTGTAAGAATTTTGTCGCATCAAGTAGATAACATTTTTTCGGCTTCCATTTAAGACATTTCGTCGACTGAGTATTGATATGTCGTATATACTCAAAATTACAAGTTGGGAAATCAATATTAAAGTTTGAATGATTGCTTTAAAAAAACTGGTCAATAGAACTGCCCGAAAATTTATATAATGGAAAAATGGGAATATTACTGTATGTGTAAAAATTTGTACCTACCGCACTCCATAAAGACTAGAGCTATTTAATAATGATTGTTGTATATGTTTGCCGTAAAAGCCAATAAAAAATGTGAATACAAAAATTCTATGCACATACGGCAAATATGACTAACGTTCGGTAAGTTAAGCCAATAAAATAATATTTATTGTTTATCTAAAGTAGTAGTAAGTAGTTTTAGGTTTTTCGTAAACTATAGCGGTGACTGTAAATTTATATATAAGTACAACTGAAACGTATAGTTTGCAAAATCTAATACAAAAATGTGCAGTATATTTGAGCATGTATGAACATGAATCAGAACAAAAAAAAAAAACAGTAATCATTTTTTTTAAGGCGTACGTGCACAGACAAAAGTTCTGAGCACTAAATACAAACCAATATTTTGAATTTTTTTTGCCGTATGAACATGTACCAATGAAAACGGCATACCAGAAATTAAGGATATGCGGCAAGGCAATATTGAATATATTGAATTGAGATACTTAAAAACTGATTACAGATTTGACAAGCGCTCTCTTTAAAATCTAAGAATCTATCATTAAGTCCGAAAGAGCAAAAACGGCGGATACGGTATACCAATACTCCGTCGACGATTTATATTAACTTTGCTTTGACGTTGAATGACTTTAACGATCAAACGAAAATCGTTGTATTCAAGTAGTTCGATTTTGCGTAATAACTTGCAACATGAAAATATGTAGGTGAAAACTTTAGCTACTGATAAAATAATTTAAAAAAAAAAAATAATTAATGACTGTCGAAATAATAGCCTATGTTTTACCTTTTTTTCTTCATTTTATTCATGAATTTCTTTTGTTGTGACATTTTATAGCAGTACAGTTTGTTGTGAGTTTTTGTTTTGCTTCTGCTTCCAACTTTGCTGATCTTGCGTAAATATTTTACAGTCTCTCATTTCCAAAGTTTTGATATTATTGTACTCGTTTTTGTACAAATTATGGTCTACTATAGTATATCATTGTGAAATTTCCATTATTTTCTATATTTACTCCGATGTTTTAAATTTTTGTTTTAAAATGAATTTTCATTTTATCCTATACTTTTTTTTCACTATAAGTTAAAATTCAAAATATATTTCATATTTTTTTTCATCTCGCCAAATTAAAAGTCCTGCGGACATTTTAATATATATGATTTGGTACCTAACCTATATATGATTTATTCTTATATAATTGTAGCTTGCAATTTATTATCAGTAATTTTGTATCTAACAGATATAATAAAATAACTATGTCTCTAAATCTAGAACATTTTTAATATTCAAAATAAAGTTAAGCTGTTTAAATTTTTTTCTTTAGAATGTTAACAATTTATCAGATTTTCGTAGATAAATTCAATTTTCATAAATTTTCTTCTAACCGTTTACTGTTGTTTAACAGTTATCAGTTCAAAGATCTGAAAACCATATCTGTTCAGTAAAATATCAAAAATGTATAAATTCAAAACCGACATTAACGCAATTTGATATTTATTTTAATAGATAGATATGTAATAGATATAATATAATATTAATAAACATTTAATAAATATTTATTTATATAAATTGTACATAAGACGATTAGTCTTTTTACTATATTACTTTTTAAAATATTCAATTCAGTATAATTTGGTTTAATTTAGTTTACACTTACATAAAGTTATAAAAACAAAAAAAATGTATAGTAAAATGTAACTAATCTGTACAATGAAATATCAAAGATGATCGTATATTATATAACAAATAATTAAATAATAAAAATATATTATAGTCGTATATATAAAAATATATTATAGTCGTCGTATAGACAGATATATTATATCTGTCTATACCGCGTGATCTATGCCATGCTACCTATAGTTAAACATATTGTTCTGACTTACAGTACACTTATTTTTATATTCTTAACAAGAAAGTAAAGACTGAACAAAAAATGGAAAATCAACTATGTGATACTACTTAAATTTTCTCATATTATATCGTAAATTATTGTGATATCGTAAAAATCTTCTGCTCATTTTTTATTTCTTATTTTATCATAATTTAATGAATAACAAACTCTTTTTTTTAAATTATAAATAAATTTAATAAAAATAACTAGATATGTAATTTTCACTGAAAAATTTATAAATATTTTAGTCACCAATAATAATTATTTTTTATCGATTATAAAAAAAAAAGAAAAACAAAAAACAAATTACGAAAAATCTCGAAAATTCTCTATTTTTTTTTTTTTTTGTTTTTTTTTTTTATTATTATTTTTATTTTATTAATTATAAGTTTTCATTTAAACGTCACGATTTTCAATAGTAATTAATTAAAAAAAAAAACAAAATAATAATAATAAAAAAAATATTATTCTTCTCTTTTCTTTATTTCCGGTTACTGACGCACATACATATACATTCAGACAAATAAAATGTGTATAAATTCTTTGCAAAGCCATTTAAAGAATTTAAAATTTGTAAAAAAAAAAAGGAAAAACAAAAATAAGAAATTTCTTTTATAGGCGCAATCAATCCAGTTACAATCTTGGTATTTTCTTTGGTATAGCTGGTTTTTTTTTTATTTATTAATTTCGAGTCTCGAATTTAATTTAAACAACAAATTATTTACTTTCTGTTACTTTTTTTGTTGTTTTAATTTTTTTTTTTGTTTTGTAAAAAATATGAAATGTTTGCTAAATTTCATGTACTCATTTTTTGGTTGTTATTTGCTTGCGCTTGCCTGATTTCTTGGCTATCCATGTAACTTTGTATATAAATTCATTCGCTTGCATTCAAACGTCATATGCATCTCATTAATTATTAATTATAAATTATGAACGCCTACGTCTGGATTTAAACGTAAAAAGGAATTACAAATAACAACAGCAACAACAACAACATTAACAACAATAATAACAATAAGAAAAACAGAAAAATAAAACTGGTCTCCTTATAATATTGAATGTCTGTATAATTTTAAATTCAGGTATTTAAGTGTGTTATATATACATGTTATATATACATTATGTATATATATATAGCCTGATTATTAGTACTTGGGTGCTTCGTCAGTATTTTGTTAAGTCGCATATAAATATTAAATTGCATTATTTTCTGGATTAATATTAATAATTTCCTTTCTGTTAAATACAAAGGAAGAAAAAACATATACAAATAAAAATAAAAAAAATAAAAATTTAGAAAAAAAGTATTTAAGACGGATATAAAATTGAATTGAAATGTATAGTTATAAAATTTATATTGTCCGTTTGAACATTTCACCAGATAGATCCATTGTAAGAGGGTTTTTAATATTTTCATATTTCCACTGTACATAAATGTGTGACATGGGTGAAAATTTTGGACCTTTTTCGTGGTGGATGTGGACCAATATCCATAATACGACAGGAAAGTTTATAATAACAAAAGTAATGTATGGTATGTTTTGTATTATAATTCGATAGTAAAAATTAATTGATTGTAACTAGTCAAAATAGCATAGCAATATAAAAACTAACACCGAATAGTCTCAACACAATATTACATACCTACATAAGATCAGAATTTGTATTATAAATTTTAAAATTTCAATTAATTTCTTATCAAATACGATTTAAACTAATTTTTACCTAAAAATTGATATTATTTACTCGTATTTCCTATAATATTAAGAAGTAAATTTTTGCTCATGACGAGTCAACTCGTTGGGGTATTATTTAAATTTTTGTCATCATTGTCAGTTTAAAACTATCAGGTTTGAGTTGAGTAGAGTAGAAAAATAACACTTTTAACAACATATTATATCCATTGTGATACTGCAAGAATATACTGGATTATATTCTGAAATGTTTGGTTATTTTAGTAAAAGTCATGAGTAAAGTCTATTTAAAATTTGTCCAATCAAATTTAGGGGCGAAAGGTTTTTAAAAACTGCTATAAAACTTAGCGCAGCTAATGACCTTAATTTGTAAACAATAATATTATATTCTTTTGATTCCTGATTCTTGGTTCTTTTTCAGTTTTTCTTCACTACTTATTATTTTTATTAATTTATATTTTTTTGTGTATTACGACCCTATATGTATATAATATATTACTGTTGGCAAAAATGATTGATTTTGGCTACCTTTGTTCAACTGATTTTCAATATATACCGTTACGCAATTGCATCGAAGCGTGTAATGGGTTATGTCATTCCACTACTAACCCCAATCACATGGGTCCGAATCTCACCTTTTTCATAGATTTAATTTATCTATATATTAGTTATGTTGGACATTTAACGATGAAAAGTGTAGCTTTCTAACACATAAAAATCATCTCTTTTATTTTTTTAATATTTTGTAATATTTAAAAAAAAAAAAAAAAAAAAAAAAAATGCGTCATAAGTCATGAACGTTAAAATGATAAATACGAAGATTTTTGATTACAAGTGAGAACAAGAAAGTTATTCGTTATTCATTTAATGTAGAAAACGACTACTATTGTCAGAAGCTAAGCCTGTTTTTCTTAAATACCGTTGTTCCATTTTATTTAAATTATTACCAGATTATAACTCTCAACTACGGACCCCTGTTGAGTAATTATAATTCAAGTTGAAGCCAAATTTAAAGTTAAAAAAAAACAGTAAGTTATGTACTGACATAGACTTCGCACGATATAGCAGAAACCACTCGTCGTTAATAAAAATTTTTGTGTAAGTTTTATTTAGGTCATATAAATACACGTCCCTCATATACTGTTTCGTTTTCGATATATTCGCATTTAGTGGATAAAATTACTAAAAATAAAAATTTTTGTCATTAAAGAGGATATACATACATAGAAATAATTTTAATAAAAACTATATTATTACTACAAATAACACAAATTTAAAAATAGTTACTTAAAAAAAATAAAAAATGAAGAATAAAGAATTCAAGTGTCTTTACTTAATTTTTTGTTATTTTTATATTTTTTATTTTAGATGTACTTGTTTTTATTTCATATATGTACATAATTTCAGATGAATTTTTTTTTTGTTAATATTTTACATATGTACAATATACATAGGCTCCATGCAAGTAATAATAATAACTCATTTGTTTGTTATTGTTTTTTATTTTAATAAGAACCCACATATGCAGAATTTATTTGCTGAATAATAAAACCATATGAGTAATTGTGTGCATTATTGTTTTATATACAACTGATTTATATATTAGGAGTTAATTAAAGAGAAGCGAAATAAAACGAAAAGGTGTCTACTGCGCAGGTTCTTAAATGCTTGTCAATAATGAAATTCAAACAAACGATTTAGGTATAATTAATGATCGAATATGTAAATTTGGCTCTTCTGAGGGAGATGTTGTATCGGCGTAGGACCTAATGACCATATCCCAAGCAAAGCTGGATTACTAGCTTTCCAAAAGTATATATCTTATCCTTTAATAACGAAAATGGCATTTGAAGGTATTCTTGCTATCTGTTGATCTATTAGATATATATATATATATTCAGTTACATATTCTGGAAAGATAACGCTCTGGAGTATATTTTAACATTTATTTGATGATGATTGGTGATATGGAGAAATTCTATTTCAAAGTAGAAAATTTTGGAAAAATTAGACAATCTTTATTTTCTTTCTTGAAAAACTAAATACCTAAAGGTTTTACCAAAAAACCCTCACAATATTTATATATTGTTAGAAAGTTCTTCTTTTTTACTATAACTTCTACATACATACTTTATGTCTCCATCGAATAGTTTAGAAGATATATGCATTTATTGATATATGCACACGAACACAACATCTCCCTCAGAATCCTCCAAAATAAAATTTAATATCATCACTCGACATGACAAATATAATTATTAAATTTTTTAAACTTGTATAAAACCCAAATTAATATCTATTTGCAGTTATCATTGTATTTTCATACTAAACGATTAACCCAGACCTTAAATCGGATAAAAAGAACACACCTATTATATAAATTTACATTATTCAAAATTTCAATTCCATTAACGTAATAAAATTTCACTTAAACAGCATAGAATTATAAAATTTATAATGTTACTCATTAGATATATTACTATGCAATTACATATTTATATTATTTTATATATGTAAATGTGTGTTATATTTTATAAAAGAAATATACCTAAGTAAGTTTGAAAATTTTGTCCATTTCAGTTTTATTAACGCACGATTTTTGATTCATTGATACGATCCAAAATAATAATTTTTTTTTCTGACTGTTTTGTTTTGTAAAATCGTGTTATTGTTTTTTTTTTTTATCTTATTATTATTATTATTTTTTTACTCTTTTACTTTTATTAATTTTATGGATGAGATTGTATACAAAATGTTGCAGTTATAATCTTTTAACAACCATTTGTTGTTGTGTTGTTTGAATAACTATTGCATATTATAATTGGACCCTAGCATATTTAATATTTAATATTATAATGTAAAGAAGTTTTCTTTTTATATTATTTGTTATTAAAATAATTTTATAACAAGAAGAAAAATATAAAAAAAAAAAAAAATTAAGATAATATAAAATGTGTATTAAATATTGTTTATATATACATTATGTTTATATACATTTATTTTATATTTTTGTTCTTAATTTTTGTTTAATAATATTAAAGGGTGTGGCGGTTTTAATGATACTTAATTGTAAGTTTTCACAAATTAAAAAAAAAAAACAAAATAATCATAATAATAATGATAAAAAGAAATAATGAAAAGAAGAATAACAGTATAAAATAAATAAAAAGGATCATCAGCGACTATGGTTGATTTAAAAGGACGCGAATAAAATGAAAATATAATTAAATAAAAAAAACAAAAAATGTTCTA
This sequence comes from Argyra leucocephala, assembly GCA_963942445.1. Classification (NCBI taxonomy): domain Eukaryota; kingdom Metazoa; phylum Arthropoda; class Insecta; order Diptera; family Dolichopodidae; genus Argyra; species Argyra leucocephala. Next base: position 56,293,477 of record OZ012681.1, read on the forward strand.
CCACATTCATGTTAAATTACCACTTCGGTGGTGGTAAATGGTTACAAATATCTTATGTAGAATGAATATAAATTAGGAAATATGTACAAAGAGGAGAAGAAAGAGAAGAAGAGACAGAATATTTTTAATTTTTTGATTTTATTTTAAATGCTCTTTTAGTTAGTTGCAACACAACACTATATTATGCACAATGTTGATAATATTATATACAGATATATTTAATATATTTAAAGATAGAAATCTTAAGTATTTTTTTACATTATTCTTATTATTTATTTTAAAAATAAATAAAAACATATTTAAAAAAAATATATAATTATAATAAGAAGAGATAGAAAGAAAAAGAAAAATTATAATTTTAATTCGTATTTAACATGAATTCAGCTTTGAATAATACTGCGATATCGGTCCAATTTTGTTTTGTTTGTTTTTGTTTTCCATTTTGCAATTTGATTCACGATTATGTTGAGAGAGGCTGGTAGTGATGATTCAAAAATATTGTTTTGCTTTTTTTTTTTATTTTTTAAATATAATTTTAAATATAAGTAAGTATACTTGTGTGCGGCTGTTTTGTACATTTGTAGTTTAAAAGAGTATTGTTATAATCTATATAATGACCAAAGTATGTAGGTCTAATAATTTACAGGGGTGGAGTGATGGGATTTTTTTTTTTGAGTAGGTGAAAAATTATAGATTCAGTTTTTGTTGTAAAAATCTAGTGCAGAAAATAGTGATGTTAGGAAAAGTCACAAGGTGTAATTATCGAAATTTATCAAGATGTTAATTAAAGTTATTGAAACATATCGTCGATTCTCATCAGAAGCAATCTTATCCATATACGACTTGTCCTTGACGAAGATTTATCATCATCAGATAAATTATACTTGTCAGTAGGGTTCTGCTGATAGTATAACAACTGAAATCGATCAACATATTAACTAAATTTAGTAAAATATAACTAGAATAATTTTATTTTTTATAGTTAGTCTGAGTAATTTATTCAAATTGTTAGTTTAAACTAGTGTAAATTAAAAGCTTGTTCAAAATTATTTTGATATCTTCAAGTAATTCTCAACAACGGAAAATTAGGACAATGCATTTTTCAAGGCATTTTTAATTTCAATAATGTTTTAGAATCGATATATATTTTTGTTCTATCATTCTAAGTATGGCATGTTATTGGTATAATACTAAACTAAATTATTTTGGATTACAAATAAACTTTAATACGGCAAAATTGACACCCCTTTCCAAAACCATTTTTTATGATTACAATTGTTGCTATGAAGGATGGAAGCCGGCACTTCCCGGTAATAGTTTTTAATTATCCTGGTATACTTTAATTATTATATTAGGTACTAATTGTAGGATGTGAAAGTTTATTTCTTCAGTTGTTTTATGCATTCGTTTTATGCACAAGCTTCATTTATTAAGAAAAGTATATACATATAACTGAATTTGTCCAGTGTAGCTTGAATGATTTAACAACAAATTTATTATTAAGATTATTTAGATGCTCAACTGATATTCAATATTGTGTTGGTTATCCATCAGATGTAACCAATGGAGTGTGAACGACTAATCAAGTCAATTGTGCTGATAATTACAATATTTTATTCTTTAGATATAGGAAACTGAAATCGAGAAGGACTAAAGTAACGATAAAGTGAACAACGGGGTAGAATCAGATGAGTAGCAATTGATTGCATTTTTTACTAGTCCTTAAATAGTATAAAATTGAAGAAAAAGAGAGAATATTAGGTTGTATTAAGAAAATAATATTTACTTAATATTAAGTTCTTTAATTTCAATGATTTCGTCTATTAAAATGATTTTTAAAACTTAACATTCCTCTCAGTTACTATCCTGGCTAACAATTGCTAACTACAAACTTTAAAGGTACTGTGGATGGCTCAATATTGTTCTCTACTGATCCCGGTTATGATCAGCTTTCTTCCAGTTGGAAATATGAAATGATCATCTTGCCAACGAAGATGTGGTGTGCCTCTACGAAAGATTTTTTAGGTGCAGCATTTTTTTTCCATACGTTTTACATAGCCTAACATAGCCTACTCTGTACAAATGTAGCGTTTTACATGGCCTAGTCAGTAAAAATGTCGTGCTTAAATTTTTTTGCTTAAGTCCATGTCGTTGAACGGCTTTGAACGGCTGTTGAACTTTGTTTAATGTCAACTAAAAAATAATATGCATGCACAATCCTTCTTACCTTAAGACCTTTTTTACCTATCTTATTCTTAAGAATAGTTGAATTCCAGTCCTGACAAATAGTTTCATTTATGGTTGCGTTAGTTAAATTTGTAACTAAATAGAAATTGTATTCACAATCCTACCTATTTTAAAACATTTTTTTTCTTTCACCAACAGAACACTGCAGCCCTGACAAATAGTTTCATTTATTGTTGTGTTGGACTGTATAGTGTTGGAATTCATTCTTATTAAATAAATATAGATTTTTTTTTATATAAAGCCTAAGGCTTTACATTACAATAATACAAAAATAAAAATTAATTTTTTGAAAAATAAAAATGTAAATTGGGACTGGATTTAAAGTTAAAAAAAAAAACAAAAAAAAACAAAAACTTTAAATTTCATTAGATTAGAAATTAAAGATATCGATTTGAATATTAACTATAATACGAATATGAAATAATATATAGGATAATAGCTATATAGTCGAATAGAATTGAAATTATAAGAACAAAATAAATAGTGAGGGTCATGAATATGAAGAAGATGGTTTTGTTCGTATTAAATTAATTTAGAAAAAAATCGCTTATTGTGGAAGATTTCTAACTAAAGATTTTAAATTAAAAAATTAAAAAAAAATTAAAATTAAAATTTGTTGTACAGCTCATAAAATTTAACGAATATGTTTTTCGTGTCTTAAAAATTGTTAGATTTTTTCATAGAGATTAGCTGAAGGACAATATTTTAAGTGAAAAAATAAATAAATTAAAAATCAAAATGTGTAATGTTCTTGTTTATGATTATTGATTACATTTGTGTGGGACATTTTTTATTGATTATATTGTGATATTCTAATTCGATGCTCACTTACAATTTTACAGTTATCACACAGAGGCTTTAAAATATTATAATGTCCAGAAATTATTTAGAAACAATTAATTACTTTTACGTCGCTACCGAATTTACATAAACTCTACGGTTCTTTGTTTCCAGTTGGATGTTCTTCTTGTTGTTTATGTTTGCTAGATTTTTTGTAAAGTTTTTAGTGTATAAGTAGTTGAGGTTTTATATTTGTTATCTAGATAAATAGATATACCGGGTGTTCCAGAGCATGCGTATCAGCTTTTTAAGAGGGGAAGAAGCCGTTATTTTAAAATTTAAAAAACGAATTTGCATAAAAAAATACCACTTCCCATTTCAAAATCTCGATTTTGGACAATTTCGCCGATTTTTCGTCTGAAAAAATCGATTTCCTTTCTTTCCCGGACGTTGAAAATATCACCAATCGATAGAGCACCCTCGATTTAGTTAATAAATTTTTTATTTAATTTTAAAATAACGGGTCCTCCCCTTCTTTAAAAGCTGATACGCATGGTCTGGACACCCGGCATAAACAAAATAAATTTGTTGGTCCATTTTTGAAAAGCTTTCTACGAGGCTGTCGTTCTGAAAAATATATTTTACTTAGGAAGAATTTGCAATCAAAAACACAAAAGTGTGACTTTAACTAGATGATTTTACCACATTTGGACTACTGTTCATCGTTCTTGCGTCTATATGTAGCGAACGAGAAAAGGATAGGTTACAAATTTTACAAAACAATACGATGCGAGTTATATTTAAATATGGTTGAAGAAATAACCAGAATTATGTGCTAGGGCATTTAAAATTGGATGCAAAAAAATTGGAAACAACGACGGTTACTTCTAAAAAAATGCGATTTTCAACTAAAATTTGTTGCTACAAGTTAAGAGATAAGAAACGTAGCAACGAAATCAGGAACGTATTTGACGTTCAAGATATATTGTAACAGAATGTAACAGAATGACAGAAGCGGGATTAGCAAAGAAAAGCAATGGTCAATTTAACATCAAGTATTTAACAGGAAGACCTCCCAAGAGTTGGCATGAATGTTTAACATCATCATCATAAAATTGATGTTGACAATAAAATAAATTGCAAAGACAGACACTCAAAGTGTAATTTATACGATTTTATTTGATTTTTTTAATTTTATAATTTTTAATTAAACTGGATGGGATAAAGAAAATATTAAAATATGAAAAAAAATTAAATTTTGAATAATTTTTTTTTTAGATTTATGGAATAAAAGTCGAGTTTCCTTTCACTAATCATTTGTATTTATTTTGCAAATATCGATATTTCGGAAGCAACTTACTTACAAAAGTTAAACTAAAAACAAATCTGATTATCAATCACAATATTTTTTTTTTTGTAATTCTCCATTGATCACTGGTTTTGTTCACACAATGTTTTTACAAAATTTTATCACAAAGACCACTTCTGTGTTAGCAAGCCATACACTCCTTAAAGTTTACGTTTCTATAAGATTAAAAAAATTTTACTTCTCCCGAATCCCGATTACCTGACTTAAAACTATTTCGCTATTCCAATACATGCAATATATATTTTTGTGTTATTTTACGCTGTGTAGAACGTTCTACAAGCTTTGTTCGAAATTGTCTCCTTCATGAAAAACGTATACTTAAATATAATAAAACACAAAATTTAATTTTTATAAAATTTATCCAATATCAAAATTTACAAGTCGATATTTAACAAATCGATATATATAACCAATATATTGTATTTAACTAATCAATATATTATATACCTATATATCAATATTATATGCTTGCAGATATAACTATAAAAATTAATATATTTTTTTGTTAATTTTAAAATCAAAATTATTTCAATTAAATTTGTTGAAATTATTAAAAATTTTAAAATTCTTTATTTTAAATTAATTTCTTAACATAAATTTTTCTTATTGATATTTACATTATGTACAATTAACATCTGAATATCAACCAAAAATCTAAAAATGTATATATGTGTACATAATATTAAGAAATAGTTTCGTTTATATTTAAATAGTATCTTAAATTATTAAAAACTCTTTGTATTCAATATAAAATGAAAAAAAAAAAAAAAAAAAAAAACAAAATATAAAAAAAAAAAAAAAATTAATTAGAATTTTATGCAAATATTTCTTATTTTTAATTATTATTCACTTAAATACTATTAAGAACATAAGAATAAATAAGTAAATTATTAATTCTCTAAAAATAAAAAAAGATTAATTACTGTGTTGGTTCTGGGTACATAAAGCAATCGAAATAAAACCTAAAAAAAAAAAAAAAATAAAAACAAAAAAAAAAATGAAATAATTATAAATTGAACATTAATTTTACAATTTCAACTCAAGGTTTATAATTGGTTAAAGTAACCATTTAATTGCGAAATATTTTTGAGTATGTATTTATGTATGTATGTATACATTTTAGGGTGAACCTGATTTCAATGGGAATTAATATTTTTTAATTGAAATATTAATTTTTTTTTAATCTTAACGACATTTTATAGAAATATTATTCAGTTTTTTCAAGCTGGGTTAAATTTCAAATATATTATTACAATTAATTTATACTGATCTGGAATGCACAATTTCAGATTCCGGAAATAGTAGTTTTCAAAAGCTATCATCGTATAATTTTCATCAAATTTTAAAATTATATATTGAAAATCATTATATTTCATCTGTGAATTGAAAGAAGTACGGTGCAAATATCTGAACTATTTCACAATCGACTTTCAATATTATTCTTTTAAATTATAGATATTTAAGAGACGTAGCGAAATTAAAAAAAATTCTAAATTTTTTAATTTTCAATAAGAAAGTTCTATTTTATTACAAGATGTCGAATTTACATAATTTTTAGTTTTAAATAATTTTCTCGAACCTATCACATATAACAAATGCTCGAAAAGAATTATTAAAATTAAAAACACAACATAAGCTGGATTTAATTCAACTTTCGAACTTATGTCACTTTTAATTTAAATATTTTTTTTTCCAACTTATATCATATGTTATAAGTTTGACAATGTCGAATTTATGTAATTTTTTATTTCGAAATTATGTCGTTCGAACTTATGACAGAGATGTTATGAAATTTAGTACGATTTTTTCCATCAAACATACTCGAATTTCGAAGAGCGGACGAGTACTTATATTATTGCAATTGATGAGATACATTTTAAAGTATACGATTGCAAACTTTAGTATTATACTAATGTTTAAGTTTCGAAACTGGTCTAAAAAGTATAAAAAAAGCAGGCTATGCAATCTGGCGTTGTCTTGTAAAATTGGTTAAAATAGCCTGGTGGTGCACTACCATAATCTGGTTTCGAGCTCATAACATTTCCGTTATTAGGCGAATGATCTAATCATTACTGTTACACATTATGAAGATATCAAGAAACATGCAAGATAATAAAAAAAACCATTGAATAGACTGTCTTGAAATAAAACTGCTATTTTGCTGTATGCATACTGATGGCTATATTGCTAAGAATTGTAATCAGTTATGCCACATTTTCAAATTTAGTTTATAGCCTACAAAACAAAAACAGAACAATATAACATACATAATTTTTCAGTTCCCGGAAATTCACCTCCTTCTATAATTTAAGATCTCCACGATTGAAATATTTGACAGACAGTTTTGTATATTTAAAAAATTCAATACAATAAGATACACCCTAATCAATACACATTTATATTATAGTGTATAAATTTATATATATACATATATCCTTAACAAATATTTTTTGCACGTGTATATATAGATATATATATATACATATTTAGCTAAAAACAGCATTACTTTTTAAATTCATTTTTATTAAAGTCTGACATTAATAATTATTATTCACAAAATTATTTCTGCTATTATTATTGTAAGCAGCAGTCTTAAATCGTATTGAAAACAAACAAAAAAAAATTCACAAGTCCAGTAGTATTCCTATAGAAGGAATTTAATTATTATAAATTTAACTGCCGCATTTTTCAAATTGAATCATAAAAATAAATTTTCAATTTATTTTATAAGTTTCATATTATCAAAAAAAACAAAAAAAATTGTTCTTTGCATTGTAATGTAAGTATTGAATTTAATATCGTAAATTTACGATATTGTTTAATTTAGATTTATAATGAAGAATTAAATTTTTTTTTATTTTTATTATATTTTATTGTAATTTAGAAATTTATAAGGCCATTTTTATTTTGTCTGATGAATTTTTTTATCGTAATTTATTTTTACATATTACAATAATTTACAGTTAACAAGAACGATAAATCGTTGAAAATATTTTTAAATAAAACTTTAAGAATAAATTTTAGCAGCATTTGAACTTTGATTCCGATATAATTTATGGCTTAGATTTGAACATCTAAGTTCAGAAATACGATAATAAGTTTATGTTTTCTATTATTAGGAAGATGAAAAATTTTCAATGAAAATCGAAATCAAAACTTATACATTTTTATATGAAATATTATTGCAAACAAAAAATTATCAAAACGGGATATCAAATTTTTATTATTTGTTACCGTTTAGTTATTATTAATTATTTACTGCAAAATTAATCAAGGTTGGGTGTATAAGGCTGAAATATATACCAGAATGTTTTAAAGTGGCGCAGATAATTATGCCACAACATAAACCAGGAAAGTCAGTAAACAACGTAGCGATGTATCGCCCCATATCGATACTGCCATCCTTTTCTAAGCTGTTTAAGAAACACATACTTAAACGTATGTGAATATACCTGATATCCAATTTAGACTCAGGACAAAACACTCACCCATCGAACAGATGCATCGTATCATCATTTTGATAGAACTTGCAATCGAAGATAAGAAATGTTAAACGGCTGTGTTTCTCGATGCTGCACAGGCGTTCGATGGAGTATGGCATGAAGGACTCATACATAAAATATGAAATGTCCTTCCAACCAACTTTATTAAATTATAGGAGGAGTCATAGACGTTACGACTCTAACAGCCACAAGAATATCGTAGACTCAAGCAACAGAGTAGTTCCAAAAAAGGCTGAACAAGATAAGAAGATGGAAATTTACTTATTTACTTGTTGGGCGCTACAGACCTTGAAGGTCCTGGGCCTGACGGTCTCTCAAATCTATGTAATTTTTACGGGTAAGGGAGTCAGCCTTATGTCAAACTCAAATTTTGAAGATTTTGACACATTTAAAACTTTGGCCTACTTACCAACGAATGCTATGCAAGATAGTTTCCAGGGGTCACCACGTGGAGGTAATGTAAGCACTTAAATAGAACCTCGACAGTTGCGCATCTGGGTCAGCAACCGATCAAATGTTTCCCTGTCGATCTCAAACCAGACCCTCTGGTAAACAGAGGAAGCAGATGGAAACAGAATAGGAAAATTAAGGAATGAAAAAAAATTAGTTCACATTACTTACGCACTAAGGTGGAAATCACCACTTACGGTATATATATAAATAACATAGAAGTGCCAAAAGCAGATACAGTGAAATATCTGCATTACATTTTATTTAACGCCTTAGCTGGAATCATTCCGTTAAGCAAAAAGTATGAAAAAACAATAAAAAAAGGAATATATGGGTTGGTTAATAGGAGGGTATAGGTGAAGCTCATTAGCTTAAAGTATATACAAGAGTATAATTCAGCTCATTTGGACTTATGGCAGCCAGCTTTCCAGTTGCAATAAGGAATCTAACTTGCTAATTATACAGCACTGTCAAAACAATTTTCTCAGAATCATCACAAACGCATTCCACTATGACTCAAACGAAGATATCCATAGAGATGCCATAATTAGGAGTTATGCTATCAAACACGAAAACAGATTAATGCATCATAGTAAGGCGATTGAACTTTTAAACAGATCAAATGACATAAGAATGCTGAAAAGGCTAAAACCCTACGATCAGGACAAAATAACAATATAGGAGAGCAGAAATATTCATTCCTGTAAACCTTCATAGGTCTTGCTTTTTAACCACACTTTCAATCTAGTAATAATAATTTATTCAAAAACATGTAATAAAATTGTATGCTATAATATACCTAAATATTTAAAGGTTGTAACAAGCAAAAAAAGTTTATCACTGTTGACATTTTTTTTTGTAAACAACCTCTTGCAGGAATATAACTTTTAACACTTTTATATCGGTTGACTGGGATATGGAACGATATGTAAGAAGAAAATTACTATATACAAATTAAATGCTTCTTCCCAGTCTATTCCTGGAATCAGTATTATCTTACTAGGAAGTAAATTATTTTCATTGTGAAAATGCTTTTATGATCGACTATACTTTTTTTTAACACTCTTGAGAGTAACTTAGGTAGAATCACCATTTCGTACTTAATTAAGTACGGTACTGCAATTTTTTACTCCACAATGTACTTAATACCAGCCGGAAGGTTATATTATTATAATACCACACTTAGCTGAAAAACATCAAGACTATTCTTAATAGTAGAATTAATATAGCCGTATTCAAATTAACTAACTGACTTAATTATTATTGCTAAAACGTCCCTATATTTCCTTTACATGCAAAAATAAATTTTCAACAGATATTTGTTCAATATATTTTATCCTGTGATAAACCATGTCAGTGTTTGTGACAGTGACCCTGTTTTCTTCTGCTAACAATATTGAGCTTTTCTAAAACTATTATCAAACTTTTGTTTGAAAATTTCAGACAGTCTGACTTATTTATACTAACTAGCACCCCTGTGCCCCTTTTAATGCATTGCAATGCCGATACATTAAATACTGTAGTCTATATACTGTCTAAATATTCTGCTACATGAAAAATTAAAAATCTGAGACAAATAATTTTGTTTTACAATTTATATTGTGTCCATTTTCTTTCAACTTCATATACCATTATTTATAGAAACAATCGCTTATAGTTATTATTAAATATTTTTGTTCTTGCAATTCCATTTAAATCACAACATTATACACTTATATATTATAGAACATTTCATATATATATATATTAATTTAAAAAATAAAATCTTACCCTATAATTAATAAAATAACTTTAGGGCATTTTAAAACACCCAAACCAATATTAATTAACCTCTATGAAATATCATTTCGCTTCTAAATTTAACAAAATAATAAAAATAATAACAATAAAAATTACGAATTTTCATCTTATAAAAAAACATTGAGTTAGCAACAATCTAAGAATGTTATTTCACAATAAATTATTATATAATAATATGTATAATATATATATATATATATATATATATATATATATATATTATTATGTATATTAGAAATATGTATTAATTATTAAATTCAAGCTACAGCTTATTATTGCCAGACTTTATAAGTATTTGTAAAAATATAATTTAGGAAAAATTTTAATGGAAATATGAAAATTATTTAAAGAATTTATAATTTACGGAATGAGTTTATATGTAAATTTGACAGAATCTTACACCTATTGAAGCTATACCGAATCATAATGAATATTACATTTTGTCGTTTAATTATTTTAGTTAACATTAAATTACAACAAACAAATTGGAATCACTGAAAAGGAAATCACAAAATATTTGTTCACTTGTCAAATTGTAAACAAAAAACTATAATGAGCGACAGAAATCTATAACGATAAACTGTACATTTTATAAAATTGTTTTTTCTTATTTTTAAACATTGCTTACATACAATTTTTAATAAATACATAACAATTATACTAAGAATGTACAATACATACAATCAGTCTTAGTATAACTACGACGCCTGGACAATGACAGTTAAGGACAAAATAAAATTAAAATTCTTTTAATAATATAAAATTAGGAGCAAGAAGCACTAATTGACGAATATTATAAAATTTATTAAGGCACAATGACTAAGATGGACAAGACATGTGGTGAGGATGAATGAACAAAGGACGGCAAAAATAATATTAGACGCACGAATGATAGACAATTGTGATTTAATAATTTTTACAATATTGTGGCCACTTAATAGTGCTTCTAGCTCTTCGTTTGATCATATTTGGTATTCAACATCGTTGAACTAAATATTTTTGTCAGTATTTTTCTTACAAACACTTTTAATTTTATTTCATCACTAACTCTGTCATTGTTCAGACCTTCCGACTATAGACTAAGACCGGTATTATTATAGTTTTATACCATATTAATTTAATTGTCCTGTTTAAAATTTTTGATTTGAAAAATCGTTGTCTTTTTAGTGATTTTATATTTGAAAATTCAATAATTTCATAAGTGTATAATGTGATTGATTGAATGCATTTTGGATTTATCTAATATAGTCATTATAGTATTGATAGGATTGAGGTAATACAACAAAACTTCTTCGCTTCGTTTTAGGTCACTTGTCATGGTGTAATCCTATTATCAGAATTACATGTGAGCAAAGACTAAAATTAATTGATATGTGTGTACATTGAACTTTAGGTGTGAGTTTTCTGATGCTATTTTCATTACAGAGATTATAAAGGGAAATATAAAATCAAATTTCATTTACAGCAAAATCGTTATTCCCCGTTTATGCTCATTCAATTTATTTAAAATCAATAATCATAGGACTATGTATGGCAAATATGAGCCTATTAATAGAATGCTTATTATGTAACAGACATAAATTTAACATTAACTTCACACTATCAAAATATTCTTCAACAGTATATTTCTATTCTTTTATTTTGTTTTGTTGTTTTATTAAACTAATATAATGTAATTTTTTATTCAGTTTTAATTTTAGTTTTAATTTTAATTTGATTTGCTACAAATAACTATGTTATCATTTTGTTTTGTAAAGTGTTTGTGCTAAGCAGTATAAATAAATAAATAAATTAACAACCAGAACTTACATATATAGATGGGACTCTACATATATAGGTTGGATGGGGATATTGTACCCGATCCGTATTTTGTATCTTGATATATCTAATTTATTTATTTATTTATTTATTTATTTTAACAGTTGATCCTACAGATAAATCTGTAGGCCAACTTTATAGGTCCTTTTCCCTTTCGAAATGTGGGCCTTTTTTTTTTTTTTGTTTATTAAACTATATTAATTATTTGGTATATATTTTTGTATATTATATATTTATATTATTTTTTGTATTAGTTATATTATATCTTTATTAATTATTAAATTATATTTGAACCGATGTGGTTGTATAGAAAATTACATTTTCAGTAATTTTCACCATTTGAAAATTTTTTTCGGTTCTCACGGGGTTTGAACCCGTGCTCTTTCGGTCGTTACATTACTACACTCGAGTGCTTTACCACTCGGCTACCGAGGCCACTATATCTAATTTTATTTTTTCTTTTTAAGTTTTGCTTTACATTGCAATTTTTTTGAGATTTTAATCCGAAATTTTAATCGAATTAAAACGATGGGATCTTAATTTTGGGTTCAATATTCCACATTCCATTTGAACATCGAAATTCGTAGAAATAATATTTATGATATATTATATAGATAATATTTAAATATAGATAATATTTACAATTATTATTATATCCTGAAACCATTATGAAAAAGTGAAATTTTGCAATTTATAATAAGAAAACGATTATATCCATTGTCATTAAGTGTTCAGGTAACGCATTTTATATGGAAAAATTATCTTAATTTTTTATATTAATTTTTTTTTTTTTTTAATATAGAATTAATTATGATAATTATTTTAAAATTATTAAATAAAATATTAAACAAAAAAAAAATAAAATAACAGACGAGTTAATAAATAATCTTTAAGTAATAAAATTTCACTAGAACTGGATTTTATGAAATTAACTCTGTTGAAACAAAATAATGGTTAATTTTGTTGTATATTTGTTGTTGTTGTTGTTGTTGTTGATATTATAACGATTAAATACAATTAATCATAAAATTTTATTATAATTATTTTTATTCTCCTCTATACTGTTATAAACACGCAACTAACATACATTTATATAATATGTATATTATATTAACAATATTATACCCACAATCATTTACATTATATTGCATTATAAACTATAATGTTACTGGTTTCGTTGTTGTTGTTTTTGGTTTTTGGTTTTTGGTTGTATATTCATAAAGCGTCAAAAAGGATTACACAGGCAATTAAAAGGAACTTAATAGCTTTTTTTTTTCTCTGAACATATAGATACATTCAATATAATATATGAACATATTAATATTTCTTATAAAAATACAGTAAAGGCCGTAAAAATACGTGCAGAGAAATGTAATTTTTAAATCAAATGAAATTGAGTATACGCCGGCTCCTTGAAATTCGAGGAAGTTAGATAAAAACTCGTACTAAATTTCATTGTGACTGTTTCCAATCATTTCAATTTGTTCTTGGCTTTATATAATTTTTTTTATTGAAAAAATATTGCCCTTTAGAATTTTTACAAAAAAAAAATTTATTTTAAGTTAAATTAAAATCGGTGGTCGGTTTGATAAATTAGAATTTTCTATATTAAAATGTATTATATATATATATATATATATATTGATTATATTTTGCAGATTGTTCAATTTTTTTTTTATTTTTTATATTTTTTAACCATTGGTTTACATTTTAATGATTTAACAACTTTTACAATTAGTTTTTTAGTGTTAATTTTTTGATATTTATATTGTTAATTTTAAAATTTGTTTGAATTCACATAAATTTAATAAATGTAAGTCGCTTGAATTAAGCCTGTTAATAAATAAATAAATTTATGCGATATAAAAATAAACAATATTTATAAAAAAATTTATAAAAAAATAGCACAAGACTCTTAAATTTGTTAGCGTAAAATGAATGTGATTACGAATAAACGTGTTAATGTTAATTAGGAACCTTTCCTTTTTATCTGTTGTATTATAACAATTAAAGTTCAACATTTAAAATGTTCTAACATACAAATTTATTGTAAAATAATATTTAAACTTACCAATATTAAATATTGATGAGCTGTTAAAATCCATTTTAATTAAAAAAATTATTTTTTATAAATTTTATAATAAAATATAATAAAAAATAAATGTATGTGTATATTATTTACGTGGGGTGAAATTTTAAATAGAATATTGTAATTGAAAATACAAAAATTTTAAAAAATATAATTTCGGAGACGTCTCTTTTTAAATATGTATTTAATTCAAACAATTAATAATATAAATCTGATGTTAATTGGTTCAGATATTTGACCGTTGTTTTTGCAATTTACAGATTAAGAGCAATGATTAATAAAAGATATTATTATTATAAAATATTTTTTATAGCTTATATAATTATCTCTTTTTTTGGTTACTACTTCGATGAATTATCTAAGACACATTTTATAGACATCAACATAATCAGGAAGAACAACTAGTATACCTGATTCTATAAAATACTTGTATATATTGATTTGAGTAAATTGAATCATCCAAGTAGTATTCAATTACATAATTTTGTTATATTGCGAATGACAATAGAAACACGAAACTTTAACAAAATATATTTCACTAGCAGAGTATTTTTATTTATTTACTTTTTTTCTCAAATATTTTTTTTTGATAATATAAATTTTGATGATGCTACAAACAGAACCAAAGTATTGCCATCTGGCATTGGCATTACAACAACTCGTAAACCTCGACATCTAATGCCTTTGGGTTCGGATTCGAAGATTCTCTCAGCTGAAATATTTTCATTCATCACCTAAATCGGTTCGACCATCATCTATTATAATACATTTCACCTCAAAAATATTCAATCTATTCACCAAAAATGAGAGAAAATAAATCACCACAACACGACCACACCTACACCAGTAAACCATCATATTTATACAAATTTCACGAGATTGCATAGCATAGGTAGCATAATGAGTTTTATTTTCATCATTAAATGTAGCTACGTACTTATGTATAGACAATGTAATGTAGACAATGTAATGTGTATCGCAGTAAGTTGTAAACAAAATTATTATTGTTTTTCTTTTTTATACCTATTCATTGATAGTGAAAAATATCAGTATATTTAAATCCCTACTCTGTTAAAAACGTTAAATTTGGCTTTAACTTGAATTATAATTAATAAATAGGGGCCTCTAGTATTCTAATATCAAATTCATGTGTGTCCAAGAGTAGAACGAAATGTCTAGGTAACTCTTTCCAAAGACTTACAAAACGATATTTTAATTGAATAGTTTAAGAAAGAAAGGGCAAATTAATCTGCACTATATTGTTAATATAGTAAAATATTATAAATTTTTTATTTTAGTTTTTTTTTAAAAGGCAATGACAGTCACAGCAATCCATTGCTGTCATCATTTTATGAAAGTGTACATTTATTTTTGATAATAACTGTATATTTTTTGTATGTAACTCGTTTGTAAATGAATACAATATTATGAAAATTTTGTGAATGAAACAGATAAAATATCAATGATTTGTTGCTATTTTAAGAGTGTTGCACTGACAGTTATGTATACAAGAGTGGGGAAAAAGGTAAGGAAGAAGCGTAAAGAAAAACAAAAATGTTTATATTTTTTTTTTTTTAAATAAAGTTAAAGCCTTCAGGGTAATTATAAATGTTGTCTATAGTAATAAGAAATTAAGTGTATTGAATTGAATTGCAATATACAAAAATTGTATTATAGGAATTTCTGAATATTATCATCAGAAATACTACAGTGTTTACTTAACACAAAATTTTTATTTGCAAGTTCATCTGAAATATTTTCATCGTTTTTTTTTTTTATTGTTTTTAGAAAAGTGAGTGAAGTTTAATAATTATTTTTGAGAACAGATGATGACAAAAATTGCATATATTTCTTAATTTATTCAAATACGATTCATAAGTATTGGTTTTCTAAATTTTAATTTTTATTAAAAAAAAAAACGTTTGAAGTAATCATTTTATTTAATCTGTAAATTAAAATTAAATACGGTACATCTAATAAACTAACCAAAAATCAGTCTAATAAAAAACCATTTCAAAACCAATTTGAATTATTATTTCTTTAAATTATAAATAGGTATTTAAAAGAAGACGTGGCGTGGCGAATTCAAATATTTTAATTTTTTTTTAGTTTTCAATTAAAAATTTTTATTTTAAATTTCACCCCATCTATAAGTCATTTTAACATAGAAAAATTTTATTACGTAAGAAAACAAGTCTATCATCACTCCTATTCATAAAAGCGGTAGTAAAGGGTAATCTTAATAATTATCGTCCAATGGCCATCCTCCCAGCTTTTCAAAAACTTTTTGAAATCATAATGAAGCATCGACTAAATATTTTCTTGATCTCAAATCAAATATTAAACCAGAGCAAATACGGTTTTGAAAAAAATTCCAATACTTCTGCCACGTGCTTCAGCCTGACGAACTTCATTACCAAAAATATGGATAGTAAAAAATTCGTTGCGTGCCTATTCCTAAATCTTCAAAAAGCATTTGACTGTGTAGATCACTACATCTTTCTCTACAAACTTTCAAAACTGAACTTCATTACTTGTCAGTTGTCCTTCTTTCCATCATACTTGAAAATCCGCATGCAAAAGGTACATTGTAATAAAACCTATAGTAAGGCCAAAACTTGTAAGAAAGGAATCCCCCAAGGTTCAATTTTAGGACCAGACCTCTTGAAAATATGTATAGATGATATATTCAAACTTAATACAAAATGCTTTATCAAATTGTATGCAGATGATGCAGTATTAAAATATGCTGAAAACTCGGAGTTGGACTTAAGAAGCGTAATTGAATGTGACTCTCAAATTCTTCAAGAAAAACACAAACTCTCCTTAAATGTGAAAAACAAAACAAAACGATTATTATTCGATAATAAATTTCTAATACTAATACTAATAATCTAATACTAGCTTTGTTATAAATGGGGCTCCAACTGAGAGGAGAGCAAGTGAAGCAAGAGCGACATTTTGGTAATTGTTAACACAAAAATAGCCCATTTTTGAACTTTATCCAAATGTATTAACACATTACAAGTAGTGTCAGCTCATATTTGAGAATTGTACTCCATTTTTTGTTGTGTGAAAGCTTTATAGATTTTGAAGAAGTCACAGGAGGAGAAGTAGGCATTTAGTAGGCATTTTATACCAACTAAGAACATACCAACTAAGAACGCTGCGTTTTTTACAACATCGAATATATTATCATTCCAGATCATTTGCTGATTTAAGTGCATCCTTAATATGCTTAAACTTTCAAATCGTTGAAGCTTATCTTGCTGAAACGAAATATTGTGATCAAAAATGGATATTTACAGCTCTAAGTTTTTTGAACTATTAAACTCTACTCTGTTTTTTAAGCCTCAATTAGCTATTGCAACCAAATCATAGCTTAGGGTACCGGCCAATAAAGCTACTAGAGTGCTATCGTCTACTAAGCTTTCGATTGGATTAAGGGTGGCTTGAAGCAAGTCATCTATAAACATAATAGCGTAGGTGATGAAGGAACTGATTTATATATTTGAATTAAAACGAATAATTGAATTTTTGCTCTTTAAATGAGTGCTTACTATTTTAAACTATTTTATTTTATTATTGTATTTAAAAATTAAACAACATTATGGTATAAAAAGAGTTAGGGTGATTAGCGACAGATACAGATTCTGGCGATAAATACTTCGTTCGCATTAACACAATTGTGGATACAAAGTAGAGCTACAAAAATAGCTCTATTTAGCAAAAATTTACTAAATTTATTAATTTTTCCTGAAAAGCCATTTCAAGGAATGTAAAAGAAAAGAGATTTACTTTTAATATTTTAATGTTTTTGGAAATTGTTTACGATTAATCATATGTTCAATCATATGCTACCAAAAGTAGCTGGGATACAAAAATATAAATTTTTCTAATTTGTATCCATCGCCCCACAGCTACAATATCGGCAATTGTGTTTATGTGCATATAAAATGTATGGGGCTATTATTTTTTTTGACAGAAATTATATATGAATAAATGTATTAATAAATTTATGTAAATATTATTATTAATTTTTTATTATTATCTTTTTTAACTGTTAGGCTAAAAAAGTAATTATACAAAGTGCTAGTTGCCCCAATTCTGTTACTATTATTAAGGAATTTGTCGTCAAGGTGACGTAAAGTATTGTTACATTGCTCATACAAGAATATGACTAAAGGTAACATGTATTTTTGAATAATCGTGAGCGTCAATTGTTCATTATCACTTATCAGTGGTTCACTACAATAAGAACTCACTAGAGATTTGATTGAACGCATCAAGTCGTTCAAATATTAAGCAAACGAAAAACAAACAAAAAAACCCATAAATTATTCATCTTAGCTATTGAGCTTATAGTACAAAATTTAATCCTCCTTTAATTTTATATAAATTAACATTTCCAATTTTTTATTAATTTCTTAAACCTTATTTATACCATATTTTTCACTATTAATAATGCATTTTTTATTTTTAAATTTTTAATGAAACTTAATTCAATTATTTAAAATTCAATCAGATATTTAATTTCTTTTTAATTTTATTTTTCTTTAATAATTGTCATACATTTCCTTTTACTATAGTGTCCAAAAATTTAAATTTTCGGTTTATTTTCGCTTTATTTATTTTCTGTTTTTTCATTTATTATTTTCATTTTTTTATTAAAAATAATTCCTTAATAATCATTCTGTGAAAATTAAACCACCAACAATAACAATTTTTATCATTATAACAGTATTATCATAGATTCAATGTGTATAGCCAATCTACTGTTAAAATTTAAAAGAATTTTTATCATTTTGTATAAATGGAAAATATAACGGTTAATTTGGTATGAGATATTTAAAAGCAGAATAATAACAAAACGGTATATTTATAGTGTTGGTTACTTACTATATATAACATGAAATTTCAGTTTATTCAGGTAACATTGATACATGACCGTCTACGTACATAACATATACTATATATAATATAATACATATTTATATAATTTTTAATTTTAATTTATTTTCTTGTTGTTGTTTTTTTAGTTTTTGTTTTTATTTCTTATTTTGAATTATTTTTATGTTAAAAAGGTGTTGAAGGATATTTACCTATCATTTAATTTTCTCTCTACATAACTGTATATTTATTTGTATCTGTCGTTTATTAAAAAGAAAACATGGAAAAAGGGAGAAATATATGTATAGGTATAATGTATATACATATATTGTATATATAGAAGAGATTATTATCATTTTTATTCTTATGGTGTTGATATTATGAAGCTGAAAGTTATATTGTGTCGCCGATAAAATAAAAAAATAAAAGTAAGAAATCTGAAAAACAGAAAGAAAAAAAAAACAATAAAAAATTAATTACAACTCCAACCGATGAAACAATCACCAAACTACAAATAATTTGGTTGGGTATAAGAAGTATAAGGGAATATTATTGTGTTGCGTATTTTTGTTGGTGCGGAAAATGAAAGCGTGAAAATTTCACTTAAGGCTATTTTAATGTCAAGTGATTTTAAATTAACAGCAACAAAAAAAATTTTGTATATTGCTTTTTTTGTAAATTCTCTTTTAAATTATTATTATTTTTTTTTTGTATTGAGAAACTATAATTCTTGAATATGAAGTACCAATATTATGCGAAAAATGTTTAAATTTTAAAATGCAATATTAATTGAAGTCCTAATAAGGTGTTGATTAAATTTTAAGTATGTGTAGTTAAATTAAACAACTAAAAAAATTGGTTTAATTAAACGCTTGAAATGTGAAGAAGCTGATGGCAGTTTTAAATTTTTTTGTTTTGTTACAAATTTTTGTGGAATAGCTGTATATAAATTTTATTTAACCATGGTATTTAATATTGTATCATTCTAAAACTTATGTGACACACTTGTATGAAATAATGAAATAGTAAATATTCTTATTCATATCGTAATGCATATCATATAAAGACAATTTTACTTTTGTTATAATATTATAAGTAATAACTAAGATTATGATTAGGATCTTGGCCCACATCTACGCTCCAATTCTGTGGAAGTAGGTTAAGAATTTATACAATTTTTTAACTAATGTAAAAAAAGCTCTACAAGAGCTGTTGTGTTTAGCTAAAAAAATATGTATAGAGTGCTATGCTATGCTATGGTTAGAGTGCTATGCTAATGATTAACCTTGTGATTTATTTATTTTAATAACAAAAGCAAAATTTAATGGAAATTGAAGCCTTTTGAATTAAAATTGAATATCACTTGAAATTATTGAGATACTTGGAATAGAAAGTGTAGGACAGATTTGTTGAATTCCAATTTTCAGTTTTATAACATCTTCGTTTTTGAAATATTGCTGATGGATGCTGTGTGACAGCTACTCGAATCGCTTAGATTATTGGAAAATCGTAAAAGGTATGTTTGCTAATTTTCTGCGCACCTTTTGTTTTTGAAATATTTTTGGTGGTTGCTAGGCTAGGAGTTATAAGACGTCATGTACATGAACCAGTAAAAATTTGGAAAAACGGTAATAAATATATTTGTTTTTTTTTGTGACAGTACCTGAGTACAAATTTCCGGCTTTCTAACATGTTTGATTTTTGAAATATATCAAAATAAATAATAGTCATTTATAAGCCAAAATTAATAATAATCATATTCATAAATAAATTTGTTTTGCATATTATCACCTTTTTTATCTTAGTTTAGGGTATACCTACTTAGTTTAAATTAAAAAAAAAAAAGAAAAAAAAACAAAAAAAAATAATTTTTACTTAACGAAAGTTTCTTATTTTTTGACATTGAATCCGAATTTACATAAAAAGTACTTCTTCCTATTTGAAATTCTCGATTTCGACCAATTTCGGCGAGTTTTGAGCTTAAAAAACGCTTCTCCTTCTCCGGTCCTTTCCCGAAGTTGAAAATATCACCAATCGATAGAGTACCCTCGATTTAGTTAAAAAAATTAAATTCCATTAAGTAAAATTTGTGTCAATCATTCTGGCCATTAGCACTAAAATTTGAAAATAGGAAATTCTTGATAACAAGTAATTTCGTTTGGTGGAATATTTTCTGTATTTTATGAAACTTAAGCCCATTTCCCTGATAACCCATGTTAATATAATATCTTCTACTTACTTTACAGTCACGTGCCACTTCTTAGTTCCATTAATACTTAAAAAACACTAAAGAACGTTAGATAGTTGTCAAATTTTTGTTAAATTGTTAAAAAGCAAAGAACTTTGAAATACTTTACAAATTTCTGCACCATTCGTGATTGTTTGAATTGATTTTACTTTTATTTATTCGAAATATGTTGTAATACAAAATATAAAATAAAAACATAAAATAATATAATAACATTAAAAACAGCAATTTAGGTCTAAAATGAAAAACTGTCAGTCTGGAATAGTTCCGTTTTCATAAGATAATCACACGGACTTTGAGGGCAATAAATAAAATCAATAAATTTGTTCTGAATAAGATATAAAAATATTAAAAATACAACTTACTTCGAACATACGAAATACACAAAATAACTATAATATTACTAAGTGTAAAGGTGGATTATGGCCGATTTACTGTAACTGTAGTTTTCGTCAACTAAATAACCAGTCAGAATAAGCTGTCGCCTCGAAAACGTGAACCGAACTTACTGTGCACTGAGGGGTGGTCACACATACCAAAAAATTTAACATATGACAGGTAATAAATTTAATGACAGCAAAATAATTATATACTGTATTGTACATATATTTATTATGTGAATATAATTAATTAAAAATAAAAATTATTTATTATTTAAATTTGTTTTATAGTTTATTATAAATTAAAATAAATCAAAAAATTTATAATAAAATTTAAATTTATATTGAAAATATTATACAAATTGTTTTTATTTTGAATATGTATATTTTTAATTTGTCAAATATTCCAATTTATGTGTGAATAAAATTGGTTGCATCTGGAAATCACTCTGAAAAAACATTCAAAAAGAAGAAAACATATGTGGAATGTGGAAACACAGCATATGTGGAAATCTTCTTTAATGCTATTTTTGCATTTACAAATAGATAATTATACCCAATTAACTATATGATTAAATGTAATACTATGTTCGCATTTACCGAGTTAGCTATGGTTGAATCCCTAACCATAGTAGTATAGTATAAACATAATTTAAGGGCGATTTGTTTTTTTTTTCACATAAAACTAATCATACTTGTAACTGTAGTTAAAAATAAATCACACTTAAATTATGTTAAATATACGTTCACAACCCTGCTCTTATGTTATATTGTAGTTTTTATCGTATTTTTTTATTTTTGTTCAACCTGACAATGATATTTTTGAAGTTTCAAACAAGTAAAAATATAAACAAAATTTATTAAAATAAATTCTAACTTACCTAAAAACGGATGTTATCAATATCAAATGTTTACAAACAAAAATGATTCTAATTTTTTTCAATTCAAAAATGATTAAAAAATGATTCTAAATTTATTTAGTTATTAATTTTTGGATTCATATTGTTTTTTTCAAAAATATTCTCTCCATATTTTTTGTTGTGACAGCGAAAGCGGAGACAAAAAATATGAAGAAAAAACAAAACGTCAAAGTTAACTGTGGTTGAGTAAAATGCGAAAAAATTTTGTTAAACTATATAGTTAAGAAACGTAATTTAAAAACTAAATGCGAATTGATTGTGCCATAAGTTAATATTACTTTATTTGATTCTAAAACGATTGGTTAGGAATATAGTTGAATTCAAATTACCAACATGAATTGAAAACAATATAAATGTGAAAAAATGTAGCTTAACCTATCAATTGCAGTTATTATAGAACTACTAACAAAACATAAATCTAAGATAAAATTGCAAACATCTAAATAATTACTAGAGGCTCCTGTTGAGTAATTATAATTCAAGTTGAAGCCAAATTTAAAGTTTTTAAAAGAACATCAGTACTGACATAGACTTTTCACGATAAAGTAGAAACCACTCATGTTTTCATAATGATGTTTTTATAAAAATTAAAATATGGAGGTTAAAAAGTTTGATTTAGCAAACATAAATACTGCTCCCCCATATACTGTATTAATGTAAGAATCTGTAAACAACTAGGTTGATTATTTTCGCGCTCTGTAATAAATAATTTATTTTGTCGGTTATTCTAATTAATTTGGTTTGAAATTCTGGTGAACTATTTCTCAATTAGACTGTCATAAGATGTGATAATTATTTAGGATTAATTTATAAACTTATGTTAATATAATTCTAAATTAATTCTGAACATTTTTTCATTTTTTCAATTTCACATTGACATTTTTATTTTGTATCTAAAAGATTGCTATATTACAACAGTGTTTAGTGCTTACATGTTTAATTACAAATACAAATATAATCAGTGTTTTATATATGTATTATACAATACCATAATCCATAAATGCTTATATTTAATAATCCAAAATTTGCTATTTTCTAAATTAATTAAATAAAAAGAAAAAAAAAATAATAAAAAAATAAAAAAATATAAATTAAACTTTAAAATTATCTTTAATATTAAAACTTTAATTATCTTAAATTTTACTTTATTTCTCTTTAAAATCTTTACTAATTTATTTAACATTTCACTCTTCAT
This sequence comes from Argyra leucocephala, assembly GCA_963942445.1. Taxonomy (NCBI): domain Eukaryota; kingdom Metazoa; phylum Arthropoda; class Insecta; order Diptera; family Dolichopodidae; genus Argyra; species Argyra leucocephala. The sequence continues at coordinate 56,317,166 of OZ012681.1, forward strand.
TATCACATAATACTTAAAATTAATTAATATAATTATTTAAACATAAACTAAAACAATAACCTATATTTGTATCCAAAATTAAATAAATGCACTTTTCGAAAAATTAAAAACTAGTTTAAAAAGAACAAACTTAAACAATAATATTAAAATAAATTAAAGTAAATGTAAACACCGAGACCGGTTTACACACATGCATGCTCATTGCTCCTATTAATTACATGTCAATTTCGTTCAACTGTCAAAACAATTAAAATAATTAATCAGCAGTGTTGCTGCAAAAAAATGTTTAAAGGACAAATAAAGAGAATAATGTGTGATGGAATATGCAAAAATTGGTACCATATCACTTGTGTAGGACTTGGTATTGAAGATCACAAGAAATATTTGGAGAATGATGAAATGTATTGGTTTTGTGAAATCTGTAAAAAACAACGCAAGAATCGTCGTTCTACCCTGAATACTAATTCAACTGAATCTTGCACACCAAGTGGAAATCTAAATCATACTGTTGTTACTCCAAAAAATACAAACTTGGAAGAAAAAATCAACAAAATCTTAGACAAATTAGAATACTTTGGCTCTTGTTTTGCAGACTTAAATGATAAATTAAGTAAAATAAATGAAATAGTGGATAATCTAATAGAAGAAAATATTAACCTCAGAAATGAAAACCAAGGGTTATTGGTAAAAATAAATAGAAATTCCAGAGAAATAGAAGAATTAAAACAAAATAAATACAAAAATATAGTGGAAATCTGTGGAATACCGGAGGAAATAGAAAATAAATTAGAAGTAAGCAAAAAAGTCTTTCAAATTCTAGGTGTAGATGTTAGACAAGAACAGATAGAGAACGTGCAACTGGAAAGTAGATTCTCTAAGCATTCCAAATTACCTAAAAATTTAATCGTAACATTGGAAAATAATACTATTAAGAGAAAAATAATTGAAGCTAAAAAGAGAACTAGTATTAAATTGTCTGCCATAATCAATGACTTACCACCTACCATAAGAGATTCTTTTGTTTACATTAATGAAAAACTAACCAACAACAATAATTATCTATTTAAAAAAGCTAGAGAATTGAAAAGAGAAAAAAAAATAAAATTCGCATGGGTAAAGGACGGCAAGATTTTTATAAGAAAAGAGGACAACAGTAATGTTGTCAGAATTTACGATATAACATCATTTGATGACATCAATACCTAATCTTAACATCGATTTCACTTTGCCGTTTCTCCCAAAAACCCATCGTATAGATAATATAGAAACTTTAAAATTCAAAAACAAAAACTCGTTAAAAATTATGTATATGAATATTAGAAGCATAAAACACAAAATTGATGATGTACTCTACTTACTTGACTCTGCTGCCAATACTATTCATGTTATTATATTTACTGAGACTTGGATAGATGATGAAGAAAAAGAATTCATAAACATTCCAGGTTACCAAAAAGTTCTTTCTTGTAGATCTGGTAGGAAAGGTGGTGGTGCTGGAATTTTTATTCACAAAACAATACATTTTTCTACAGAAGAAACTTTCTGTGATAATTATTCTAGTTTTATAACAATTAAAATTAATTTAAAAAAAACTAATAAGCACTTTCACATTATGGCCGTATACAGACCTCCTATACAAAGCAAAGAATTTATTGATAATTTTTTACACATCTTTGATAACAAACTGAACAATTTTAAAAATAATTCTAATACTCTAATAGTTGGGGATTTTAATTTTAATATATTGGAAAAAAATAATCAGCGTATAAACGAATATAAAAATATTATATATTCCAATTGTTTTTTCTTCTGCAATAATAAAATAACCAGACCTGCTACCGACACGTGTTTAGATCACATACTAACAAATAATATAAATCAAAATATTGATATTACTCAATTAAGCTACGACATATCTGACCATGACATAATGTTTGTGGAAACTAGTTTACTCTCTTGTAATGATAAAATAAAAACTAATAATGCAACATATACGAAAATTAATTATGATACACTCAGAAAATATTTATCAGAGAAACCTATTTTTAATACAGAGTATATATTAACAACAGATGAAAAATGTGAAATGTTAAATCGTTATTTAACAAATGGAGTAAACAAATGTAGTATTATCGTAAAGAAGAAAAATAAAACAGGGAACTCAAAACCGTGGATTGATAATGAAGTCGTTGATGTAATTAAAACAAAAAATTATTGGCATCAAAAATTAGTTAAAGACTTTCAAAATGATCACATAAAAGAACACTACAAATATTGGCTGAATAAGTTAACCAAACTAAAAAGAACAAAAAAAAAAATGTATTATGAACAAAAATTCAGAAAATGTGGTAACGATGCAAGAAAAACTTGGCAAAATGTGAAGGAAATGATAGTTAGTTCAAATAATAATCTGGACAGCAAATTCCTAAATGATAATATGACGGAGTCAGACAAATTACATAAGCTTAATAATTTTAATTATCACTACAGTAAAATTGGTCAAGTATTAGCTGATCAAATAAAAAAAGAAACAATAATTCCTATCTCCGAAACAAATATTAGATTTAAATTCAAAACTGTCAACTATTGCGAGATAAAGAAATGCATTGGGAGATTGAAAAATTCCAACGCGACTGGTTCTGACAACATACCAACAAAAGTATTTAAAGAATGTAAAAATGAGATTGCACCATATATAAACTCACTAATAAATACATCACTTACCACTTCAATATTTCCAAAAATTCTAAAACAAAGTAAAATTACACCAATATATAAAAATGGAGACGAAAATGATATAAACAATTTCAGACCTATCGCAATATCACCAATCCTCAGCAAAATTATTGAAACATTGGTAAATGCACAATTCTCTGATTATTTAATTCAAAATAACATAATTAGTAACAGGCAGTATGGGTTTAGAAAAAATTCAAATACAGAAGCAACATTATTTGATCTGATAACATTAATTGAGCAAAACCTAAATCAAAAAAAAAAAGTTGGAGTTCTCTTTTATGATTTCTCAAAAGCTTTTGACTCTGTGGATCGAAAGATACTATTAAGAGTACTATTCAATATGGGCGTTAGAAGTTCTTCATATAATTGGTTCAAAAACTATCTAAGTGATAGGTCACAATTCGCGGAGCTTCAGAAACTTAAAAGTAAAAAAGAAGATGTTAACTACGGTGTAATACAAGGAAGCTCGCTAGGTCCAACACTTTTTCTGTGTTATGTAAACGAAATTGCTAACCTAGAACTGAATGGGAAAATATTTATGTACGCTGATGACTTAGCAATTGTGTATACCGAGAATAACTATGAGGAATTGGAAAATAAAATCAACCTAGATAATGAAATCTTATTTAAAGTAATCAACAAATACAAATTAACTGTAAACGCAAACAAAACAAAATACATGTTATTGAAAGCACCAATCGGTCAAAATCTAAAATTGTTCTATAATAATAACATTATTCAGAAAGCTGATAACTTTAAATATCTTGGTTTGATAATTGACAGCGATATTTCATGGAATGTACACGTCATCGAAGTTATGAAAAAATGTAGAAGAGCAGCAGGAATATTCAAAAAAATATCATATAATATACCACATACATTAAAAAGGTCACTATATTTCAGTTTATTTCACTCAAATATAGTGTATGGGCTAATAATATGGGGAACAAGTACGTTGCAGAATTTGAAAAAAATCCAAACCTTGCAAAACAAGGCTATAAAAAACCTGTACAACTTAAATATTAGAACGTCTACTAACAGTTTATATGAGAACTTTAAGATCTTAAAGATGCAGGATCAAATAAAATTAGTACAAGTGAGTCATATATATAAAATAGTACACCAACAAATAATCACCAACACAACACTTCAACAAGGTTCAGAGGTTCATCAACATAATACAAGAAATGCGTCTGATTTTCGAGCAAGAAGAGGTATAAGCAACATTTATAGCACATCGGTCAATGAATATAATAAAATTCCAACTACAATCAAAAATAAAGATTATATAAGTTTTAAAAAATATATAAAAAATTTTAATTAATCAAATTATTATAATTTTCTTTTTTCTTTTCTAATAATTGAATTATAATATAATTCCTCAATAATTGTTAAAAGTTTTCTATTTTGTAAATATTCTATATATCTTATTACTATGTTTTCTCTTTTCTTTTTTATAATATCATATTTTTATTTCTACTTCTATTTCCACTTGTTGTTTACTATGATGTATATTTAACATTTAATTTAAAAAAATTTTAACTAATAATAATCACTCTGTATGAGCTAACGCTCTTTTTGAGAATAAAACAAATAAATAAATAAATAAATAAATAAATAAATACTGTTTCGTTTCGACATATAATATGTAATGGATAAATTTACTAAAAATAAAATATTTTTGTAGTTAAAGAGGTATACTCTACTATGTAAAGATGTAATTGCCGGTCATAATTAAGAATTTAACTGATTTTTTTTGTTTATATTTTTTATTTGAGATGAATTTGTTTTTTTTTTGTTTTTATTTGACATAATATTTACATATAGGTTCATTGCAAGTAATAATAATAACTCATTTGTTTATAACAGTGAAAATAGTCGAATATATTCCTTTTAATTTTACTGATATGCTTATCATACAGATACGCGTATTTCGTCTACTACTTGCAGACTTCTTCAGTGTTTTGTACTCGACTGAGGAAAGAAATCTAAAATTGTCTTATTTATTTTATTCGTACAGGTAACAATTTGATGTTTCTCGCAGCTGCATGGTTGTTTATTATCCAATGAATTAGCACAGGTAGGGGGTTGAATAAAAATATTTTTATTTATTTTATTATTGGTATTTGAAATAATTTTTCCGACGTTAGAGTGACAGGTGGGGGTGGTGTTATTCGTTTTATTGTATTTCACTAAAAATGTATATAAAGAAGAATATCCGTTGCCTTGGTCTTTATTTAGGAGTGAGTTATTTTTAGTTTTGTAAATTTCGATGCTTTCAGCTGAATCTAGTTTCCTAGAATCTCTAATGTAATTTACCATTACAATGTCTTCTTTCGAAATGCTATGATTTTCCTGGATGATGTGTTCTGCTACTTTGGATCGGAACTCTGTTGAATTGCAAACAGTTCAAAAAAATTATGAAAAAGGTACTGTTTTGTTACTAATTTTCTATTCGCTATATGGAAAAAGTATAATTTTGATTATAGAGTACTTTGGCAATGGACTGTTTTTGATTCTAAAGTAGTTTTTCAAACTCAAATATCAATGGTAAAAGTTAAATTTTAAAACTTACTTTGTAGTAACAATAAAGCGGAAGAAGTATAGAAGATATGAAGTATAGAAATAATGAACATTTGATTCTAACCTACACATATATATCTTACTTTTATATTTATAAAAAATATTATTGTATTATCTATAATTATAATTGAAAAGCATTTAATGACGTGCGCAGTAGACACCTTTTCATTTTATTTCGCTTCTCTTTAATGAACTCCTAATATAATAAATAAGTTGTATATAAAACAATAATGCGCACACAGTTGAAAAATTTGTACTCATATAATTTTATTATTCAGAAAATACATTATACATATTTGAGTTCTTATTAAAATAAAAAACAAAAACAAACAAATGACTGGCTAAAAATGGCAAGCAAGTTGGCGGGAAAATTTACTTATATATTTTTATTCTTTTTTTTTTAATTTTTAAATAATTATTAAATAACAAAAAAAAATGTATTTACTTACATGTTTTAATCCCTCTTTTAACAACGCCATCTATTTTGATAAAATTTCAGTTAAGTGATTTTTATTTTAATTCATAAAATCTCAAATTGCGTTTTCAAAGAAGCTTGCAAAAGATTTTCTCATTTTCAACTTTCTTTTCTCTACTTTAAACTTAAAAAAAAAAAATAAAAACAAAAAAAAATGTCACATTAAGTCCATAATTTACATAATATAAAATAAAATATAATTTATTCAAAAATATAATAAATTTTTTCGTTACTTTAAGTTCGTGTAACCCTTTTAATAATAATTAGTAATTAAAAAGAAAAATTAAAATAAAAAACAATATTATAAAATAATATACTTAATATTAGAATATAATATCTTAAGTATATCTAAATTCGTGCCAGAAATTACATCCTTTACTATACTTATGTATGTATATTTTTTTTTAATTTGATACTTCAATATAATGAAAAAACTATTAAATTATACTGAGTGCTCTAATATTATTTTCTCTATGATAAAATAACAAGTACCTTGAGCCATTTTGTATTTTATATTATTAATGGTTCTTCTTGGACAGCAAAGACATTATTCTTGTTCGGGATCTGCCCTGAAACGTCAGGATGCTCGATATTGTTATATTTTGAAGATTGTCGTACTCAACTAGTGGGGTACATTTTATCAGGCTTTTTGACCAATTTTACTGTTAGTTATTGGTTGAACTGATAACGTTTGTTTACAAAAAAACTAAACTGTCGGTATTATTTATGAATAAATTGATGAAAAAAAAAATTGATATTCATCAGTTCAACTGATATGATAATGTGTACCGTTTTTAAGAATTTGTATACTTATGACATCAATTTTAGATTTTTTAACATTCTGTTGGTTTTGTATCTATAGACACAAATTATTGTATTTTAATTTTTTACTATAATTTTTGTTTTTTTTTTCAGCAAAAAACGGGCTTTTTTCTTTCACAACTTTCATATAAATTGTTGCTAAGATTAGTTATTTACTTATTTATTTATTTGTTCTATTCTTAAAAAGAGCGTTACCTAAGCTCATACATAGTGATTATTAGTATTGCAAAATTCTTTATTTAGTAAATGTATTTTAAGTATTGTATTTTACTATAATATGAATAAATGAATTAAAAATCTAAATCTAATTTACAAAAAAGACATTTATAAGACATTTTTAAGCTGAATCTAGTTGAATATTAAAAACTGAAGACAGAATTGAGAAATTTGAAATTGTGGAGTACAGTTTTATATAAAAATATATTCAATGAGCTAAGAAATTTGATAATTAAAACCCATTGTGAAATTATGATGTAATATTGTGAAATTATACTACAATATTGTGAAATTATACTACAATATTGTGAAATTCTTGAATGTGTATGTGAACATTAATTGGAACATTATTGGTTGAATATTAAATACCTAACAGTATTTTAACGGTATACTCTCTTATTTTCATACCAATGTTTATAAAAAAAAATAATATTGTTAAAGATGGTTTCAAGTGAATGAAATTGAATCATTATGGTTGAAAGAATGCACTGCGTGCATTTTTCCGACATTTTTAATTATTTTTGTTTTTGTTGAACAATTTTTAAGCTAATACTATCTAACTGATTAAAATTTCACCAAAAAAAATTTATTAAATTACTAAAGTAAGATTGGGTATAATGTAAAAAACTATAGGTGTAAAAGATTATTTGTATTAAATCGTTTACGATTAAGCAGCATTTACGTATCAGATTTTGTTTGTCAATTTTGTTTGAGAATATTTTTTTTTTATGTTTATACATACTGCGAGTGAAACATTAATCCACCAAACGTTGGATACATCAAATTTAATTTTAAAAATTTAAATTACATTACAAAAGTACTACACAAAAGTGTAAGTTTAAAAAATAAAATTACAAAATAATTCAGTAATTGAATTTCTGTTTTTGGAGTACAAAGACAGAAACAAAATATCTAAGCAATAGACAGCAGTCGATTTTGATTTAATTAAAAATTTATTAGAATAGGATAATTCTTAAGATTAGAAAAAAATGTAAAATTTGTTTTATCAAAAAAAGTCTGATATATGGTTCTGAAAGAGAATATGTAATGTCCAAATTTATGTGCTGTATAATGAAGTAGTCACAGAAATTCAAGAAATTCAAGACAATATAGTGGGTAACCTAGAGGGCATGGGTAATAAAATTTTAATCCAGAACCAAATATTTTACACTTCAGGACTACACCAAACTGTATTATAATTTATTTTAGCGCTCAATTACAACTGAAGTTATCTCTTAAAAACTACCATGCTTGAATCTATACATTATCATTTATTTCCATCTAATAATCATATACCACGACATAATACCACGACTTCCATATTATAAATAAAATATTTTTTCTAAAATGCATCCTATTCCATATTGTGTACACGAAAAACAAAAATTACAATGTAGTCTATTCGATATTGTTTAATATAAGTTTCAAATGCGCAAAAAAAGCAGAGCACGGCTCGAAAACATTTTCAATGCTTTTTATAAACTTTTGGTATATCTACAGTATTGCAAGAATATATTTATTGGAAATTTTATTTTCCAATATTTTTGACATTGTTCGGTAGATTCTGGATTTTTACTTCTAAACTTTGGTAATGAAACAGAAAATGACAACAAATAAGCGTCAAAATTTTTAAATTGTGTTCCATAATGTTACAGCAAATTTACTATGTAGAAAGTATATGTTTGAAAAATTATATTTAAAAACAGTTTAAATGCGGTTTAAGAAATATTTGTTTTTTACAATATGAAATTAATGGTTATTGTTATAGCATTTAATATAAAGATTATGTAAAGTACAGAGGTATGTAACCTAAGAATTACTATAGAATAAATAATGGCAGACATGAAACAATTTTGTATCTTAAATTCAAAAGAATCTTCCCGAACCGGTTAAATAGTGTACATAAATGAGTTAGACTGAAGATGTATTCTATATCTTGTTGCCACCTAAATAAGCAAATAAAGTTTAGTGTCAAACTTTATTGAACATCATTTATACGCTATTATTTCATCAAACTGTCATCGGATTAAACAAAATCCTCAAATAAAATTTGGTGTCTAAACGATGTCATATTTACTTCACCTATAGGTCATATACACTTTTCAAATTCAATTGCAAAACATTATGAAAGAATATTTATAATGGAATTTTTCCACTGTACTTAGGATAATTTTTAACGAAAAAACGTAAAATTTTCCGGTTTAATTTATAATAACGTTGACTGAATATCATTGAAATAATTTTTGGTTGCACAAGTTTAGAGCAAGCACATCACACATTTTAAGATTATTCGGATTGTTTTTTTAACCAAATAATTAGAAATTTCAGGGGTTAAAAAGGGTATAGAAAACCCTCCTAAAAGTCTTTAAAAAAATATGCAAGAGAACATTAGAACATTTCCGAATTTCTAGAAGACTATAGAGAAAGCATAATGAACTAAAAAACTCTAAATTTTTTTTACTTCATTTCGACTATTACAGAAGTCTTCTGATGATGTTGTATAATAACCGAAATCAATCAAGATATTTAAAAAATGTATAGTGAAACAAACACCGCTTTTTAATATTAATTATTTATTTATTGATCAGTGGACCAACTTCAAATCCCGTTCACTTTCGGAATGTGTATCTTTTTAGCATTTTTTTTTTATATTATTATACAATCAAATACTATTCATTTTTTATAGAATTTCTAACTCAAAAATTGATCCACTCTGTATGGTCACAAAATAAAAAGAAAAATTAGTTAATTATAATATAATAAAATTTCATGTAATGTAAATAGGCGTATAATAAATAAACTTGTTTCTTGTGTTCAAATTTTTATTTTTAACACACACACACATACACTTACAAAATTTTATTTGAAATACAATGTTGCTAGCAACAAAATTACAAAATTTTAAATATATATATATATATATATATATATATATATATATATTTTGTGAAAAATCATTTTTATATTTTTTATTATATTACAGGTACCTTGTTATTTTATAATATAATGCCATCATATAAATAATATTCAACATCTATAAATCTAGATGAAGCAACAATATAATGCAAATACTGCACATAATTAAATATTTAATCGCATATATATATCTATTCTATAGACACAGCTAGCAATACATATTATAATATATTTTAAATCCATATCTATTATTAAGAATATGCGAAGTCAAAGTATAAAATTCAAAATTATACGCGGTCATGCATAATATTAATTTTTATTATTTTTTTTTTTTTTTTTTTACTTTTTTTGTTGTATATAAAATTATACGATTAAGGCGATGTACCTTATTATGTCATAAAATTCATTATACAAAAAAATACAAAAACAAAATAACTACTTTTATGAATTTTTTTTTTTGTTATTTGAGCATTACTTTATCAAAAGAAAAAAAAAAAAAAAAAACAACAAAAAACATCATTAAAACTTACATACATTATTTATTAAAAAAAAACAAAAATAATAATATTGTAATTATCCTGATTTACTTAGTAGTTTAGTACCTCTGTTATACTTTATAACTAATTCTTGAATTTATAATATAATATATAAATGTTATATAAATTAAGTGTGTGTTAGTAAGTAACACTAATTCAGTACTAAATTTCTTTTAATTTTAATTAAATTCCTTAAATCAACATCAACATCATTGTCATCATCATTAGTTTACTATTAATGTACGTATATGTATATAAGTATTAAGATTATTTTAATTTTGATATATAACTGAAATTAAATGCAGTAACATTAACAACATTGTCTAGATATTGCATTAATTTTCACGTTCGTTCATAAACTAACAACAAAATAATATTTTAATTATTTTACATATAAAAAAATTAATACCTACCTACCTATGTTCTCTAAAATAAGGAAATACGAAATAATTTAGAATAAATTTTAATTTTTTAAGAGGACTATGGTACCGGCCTGCTGTGAGATATTTATTAATTTATTTATTTATACTTCGGATAATCTCCATATTTCCAGCCCCTTTTTCCGTTCGGAATGTGGACTTAGTTTTTTCTTGTTTTTCATTTATTCCATCTCAATACCAAAAGATACTGGATCAGGCCGAAGAACCGATAAAGCATTTTTAGATAAACAATAATCTACACTGTATGCAAGGTTAGGTATTTTTGATATATATCTACTTTAGTATAGACCTTCTCGGAATATTATTTGATGTCTCTGTATTTTTAAATTACAAAAACCCTGCGAAAACGCAACTGTGATAATATAAAAGTCAGACCCGTATACATTATGTCTTTAAATCTAATCTAGTCTAAATTTATGAATTAGATTACTATAATGATCCCGTTATATTACACATCTAAACTCGGACAATATATTATAAAATCAATAAAATATTTTAAAATCATGTTTGGCAGTTTTTATGTGTAAATAATCTTTCCGGGAAGACCTCCTTTTGCTAGAGATTAAAGTTAGGATCGAAAAGCTAGAACGGTGTACATAAAACTGAAAAAAATGCTTTGGTATCCACAATTGCGAACCAGAGTTACATCTCTTCTATTTTTACTTTTATATGGGATTGTAATGTCGAATACGTTCGGAAGCCTAGATATCTGGAAATGTTAGAAGCCTTCGGAATTTGATGTTACCGAAGGATATTGAAAATTGTAGTTGGAGGGAAAGTATAGCCAATGAGAAAATATTGATAAAAGATAATAATCGTGAACATTATCAAATCTAGAACTAAACTTGAATATTTCGGGCATATATTTCGGCATACAGAGAAATATGAACTTAATTAAAATTAATCACGAAGGAGGAAAAGTTGGGGAAAGCTGATGCTCTGGAAGAATATAGATATCGTGGTTGACAACTTAACGTTAGTCATTAAATAAAAGCACAAAATATTTTTATCGAACTGTAGCTGGTAAAATTAAAATTACAATCACGGTAGCTAACGTCTGTAATAGAAGAAAGATAATTTCAAATTGTTGTTTTTACTGTTAAGTTGGTTTCGATTAATGAAGACAAGTGTGTTATTCAATACAGAGACCTCGTATATTTACTTCGAGACATAATGTCCTTCTAAAGTGTATCTCTTCCTTGTATAAATAAATTTGTATGAATTTATACTGGGTGTTCCAGCGCATGTGTATCAGCATAGTTTTAAGAGAGGAAGGAGCAGTTATTTTAAAATTAAGTTTCTTATCTCAATTAAGTTGTAGAATCTGAATTTGAAAAAAAAAATACCCATTCTCATTTAGCATACACTTCTCCATTTCGGCAAATTTCGGCGATTTTTGGGTTTAAAAACCTTTTTCCGGTCCTTCCTGGATGTTGAAAATATCACCAATCGATACAGTACCCTCGATTTAGTTAATAATTTTTTTTTAAATTCTAAAATATCGGTTCCTTCCCTCCTGAAGAAAAGCTGATACGTATGCTCTGGGACACCCGGTATAATTTCAAATTTTACTCCTTGAGTCAAAATGTACTCTTAACAAAATCAGATTAAATTCAGAACATGCATTTGACCAATAAAGACCGATTTTAAATCAACGCATCTCTTCTCCTCCACTATAGAGAAGTATTGATCAGTTAGTATTCGTCATAGTATATTAGGTAGGTAGATAAGATAGTCTGCCAAACTCGGCACATTTGTATCAAAGAGGGACAAAAGAGGTTCATAGAGGTAATAAAATATCACCCAGTGAGTCTAGGGATTATGTAAAGTTTTGCTTTAGTGAGAAGTTGTAGTATTATTTAGTATACTTTTTTCATCTCTGCATAAATCATTTGAGTAAAGCCAAAGCCGTCTGGCATACTTGGATATAAAGTCTGTGATAACCCCTACCATAGAGTACTGATAATAATTAATCTTTTTTGCGATAACAAGTTAACGGCCATATGTGGTGCATTATGAACTAGATAATTTTGCATAAGAAAGCTTAATCTGACTTAAATAGTAAAATCACAATTGCTAAGAAATCTTGTATATTACGAAATTGCTACGGGTATGTCTAATTCGAACTTTTAATTTTTAATAATATAGTAGTTGAATCTGAATCCATTGTGGTATATTGTTTACAACTATAATTACATTTACATTATATTTGAATCACTCCAATGTGGTTTTTCTTTACGGTTTTTTATATGTGTTTGCTAGTATTACAGAAATTTAATTTAAACCAACTCTTAAGACAATTCCATAGACATCATGACTCATATAAATATAATCTCAGTTTATTTCTCTATTACTCAAAAGCAATTACAACTCTCAATCAATATCATGTTCTTGCAATCATAAACATAAAATTAAATCATATAACATCCTTTAAAACACCAGTCTTATTATAATTTCATAATTAGTCATAACTTAAATTGTATTGCACATCACTTTGAACTTTATTTACTCCGCCATTATAAATTTTATGATAGGTTTGGTTAAAAATTCTCTTGTAACAATACTTTGACTCTAGTAGAAAACACTTTTCTTTTTTGTTATATTTATAGGCGTTAATTATTTTAGAATTTATGAATTAATAACTTGATCGCATCATTCTATACCCTTACTAGAGATTCTATATATTATTTAATATTAATTTATTTAAATACAAAAAAAAATACCTGAAGGATCTTCAATAGGTTGTATTTTACGATATAAAAAAAAAATGTATTATTAAAATAATTTTTTTTTATGCATAAGAAAATTTTTATAAATTAAAATTGAAAATTGTAATTGCAAATAGTCATTTTGGGCAACATTGTATTTAATAGTCTTTTATATATAAAAAAAAATTATAACAAAAACAAGAATGGCCGCAGGGCTGTAAAATGAAAAGAAATTAATTGCATTTACAAAGGCAACCTTATTTATTATTATTACCTATTACATATTATAAATGTATCGGATTCCTGTTTCATATTTTGGATTATTTTTTAGGTTTATGTAATATTTATGTGTAAGATTGCTTTAACTTCATGGGAACTTCATTTTTAAAATTATGCATGCTAAAAAATGTTGGAAAATGTGTTTTTGTGGATAACTTAAAAGCGAATTCTAAATTTAATTTAAAAATTGATATCAAATAAAATTATCAGTTTTAAGAATTGGTCTAGAAATGTGAATCTAGACTAATGTGAATCTGCGCATTAAACTAGCCAAAAAACAATATATTTCAAAAATTCTTGATCCTCGCCTCTCTTCGAAAACTTTTTGGTCTAATACCATCAAGCTTGAAATTGGAAATGAAAAAAAATGGACGATTTGAGTAATTTTGATGTAAATGAAATAAACAATAAATTTATAACATCGTCAACTAACACTTCTTCATTTCTATCCAATATTAGTAATTAAACACGCGTCTATTCCTAACTTAACTAATACGTTTTCTTTCAGAAATGTGATGACTGACGAAGTGTATAATGCTATTTTCCAGGTCAAATCTAATGCAATAGGACCTAATTTAATTCCATTGACATTTATTAAATTAATTATACCTATTGTGCTTCCATATCCAACACACATTTTTAATGTCATCTTGACTACTGGTCAGTACCCTCTGATCTGGAAATGCGAAAAAGTTATTCCTACTCCAAAAAAGAATAATCTTAGACCAATCAGTATGCTCTCTGGTATTTCTAAATCATTTGAACGCCTATTGTATGCACAAATGGGTAAAGTACCTAAGTGCTAACAATTTGCTATATAAATTCCAATCAGGCTTCCGAAAACTGCATAGCACCACTTCAGCTCTCCTAAAAATAACTGATAATATTTACTGTCAAATCGATTCAATTTGAGTCTAAAGCTTTTGATTGTGTCAATCATAGCTTGTTTTGTTTTAAACTAAGATCAACTTTCAATTTTGAGTCCTCTGCTATCACTCTTATTTAAAGCTATTTAAATAATAGAAGTCAATTTGTGTACTTAAATGGTGTTAAATATAATAGAGTACCCGTTTTATGTGGTGTGGTGTACCTCGAAGATCCATACTGGGTCCTTTGCCTTTTAGTATTTTCATTAATGATTTGTCCTGTTGTTTGTCTGAAGCCCATTGTAGATTATATTCCCAAATTTACATAAGTGGTCTAGTTTCTGATCTTCACCACTTGATCGCCAAAACTAATGACGATCTCGACGCCGTAGCTTTCTGGGCTGTAAGCAATGGGCTACGATTAAATCCGTCCAAATCCCAGGTTTTGGTTGTTTATGTTCGAAATATCGACACAATAAATCTTCCGAATGTAAAACTTAATAATTTTATAGTAAAATTCGTAAATAGTGCTAAAAATTTAGGTGTTGTGTTAAATAAAACTCTTACGTGGAATGATCACATTAATGCTATTTCTAAAAATGTTTTTTTTAAGCTACATAAGCTCTGGAAATTTATTATATTAGTAAATAGGTGAAAAAGAAACTGGTTCTGTTGTTAATCTTTCCACATTTCACTTATTTGTGATGTAGTTTATTCTGGAATGAGTGCAGGTGAGTTTTTCAGACTAAAGGTAATTTTCAATGCTTGTACACGCTTTTGTCACAAGCCGGCGTAAATTTGACAGTATTAGAGATGTTTCCAAAGTCATACTTGAAAACTATATGAAATATAAATATACATGCTTTATCAGAAAAATTATATCTAAAAATACGCCAGAATATCTCTATGAGAAAATAACCCATGGTAGGTCACTAAAAATTCCAAACTAAATTATTCCAAGGCACTTAAGAAAATTAAGAAATCAATCCTTTTTTGTAAGGGCAGTGGCGTTATGGAATTCTTTGCTGAACGTTCTCAGGTGTGAGTTATGAAATTCTAAATTTTACGAGCTTTGTTGGGTGTACTTTAAAGAAAAGTTGTAGCCATTATTAACTTTAATTTTAATTTTAATACTGACAATGATGGCAAATACTGCTTTGATGGCAGTTGGTTCTACTATAGAAGAAGCTACAAACAAACTGCAAAAAGCTAATGACAAAACTTTCAAATGGTGCAAAAAATGGAAAATTAAATTAAATGAAGCCAAATCTAATCATGCAAACTTCAGCTATAAATACATAGTAACTCCTCTCTCAGTTAAAATTAATGATGTCGTGATTCCATACGAGAATAAAGCTAAATATCTTGGCATGATCTTGGATGCAAAACTGAAATGGAAAGAGCATGTGAAAATCAAAAAACAAGAACTCCAGTTCAAATATAGAGAAATATACTGGCTGATTGGGCGGAATTCTACTCTATAACAAAGTTTTGATGTATAATCAAATATTGAAGCCAGTCTGGGCATACGGTATTCAAATATGGGGATGTGCTAAACAAATCCATATTCAAACTATCCAAACGTTCCAAAATAAGGTACTGCGCAACATAGTCAATGCTCCATTCCATGGTATGTTCGCAATGCCGATATTCATCGAGATCTGAAGATCTCATCTATAAAAGACGAAATAATGAAATGCGCTGCACGGCATAAAACTCGTCTGATCAAACATGTCAATACCGAAGCTTCTAGCTTAATTGACAATCAAAACTTTGTGAAGCGACTAAAACGAACAAGACCACTTGAGTTAGGTTAAAACCTTATTGGATTTTGTCTATTAAAATCTTATTGGATTTTGGTAGATCAAAGGTATCTTAGTTTCTTGGAGTTAAATGTAAATTAATGGTTAGTCTATAAGACTAGTTTTAATGTTGCAATAATGATAGGAGTTTTTAGTGGGTTAAAGTCCCACAGTCCTTCAAAGTGCCTTCCCCGGTAATAGGTAGTCCCTGAAGCCTCTTTCGTTGATTTACTACTATCTAGAACAAAAAAAAAAAAAATACTGACAATTATTGTTTGAAATAATGTCTGTTATGTTTAGAAGGTGTTTTTGTTAGGAGATGAAATTTTGCATTCAAAAATTTTATATACATTTTAAATTTTTTTTTTTTCACATTATTAAGTTTTTTATCTTTTTTTATTTGTCTTTTGCTTTATTGTTAACTTCCATAGATTAAGTTAGTTTAAGTACAATGAATTTACATTCTTTTTTATCATACACTCTTGTAGAGACTTACCGTCTCATGTATATGTACATAATGAAATAAATAAATAAATAAAATAATTATAACACATAAAATTTAAATTGAGGTTGGGGTGCAAATATAAATCTGGATTACTAGTTAGAAATTTTAAAGACCTTTTATTTTTATACAAATTTAAATTAATATTACAGAGTTCTTTTCTTAATCAATGTGTTAATTAACACTTTCCTAATCTAATCTAGGATCTTAGGATCTCTCTAACTCTAGTTATGGTAACAAGAAGAAACAATTATGTGGTTATTGTAAATTGCGGTTTCAAAATCGACTAGAATCGTTACTTCACCTATTTATGATCTCTCTTAAATTATTTTTTTCTCTCTCAACTATATTTATTGAATCTTTCCAAAAGAAAACGCTAATAATTTCATTTACAAAATAAAAATAAATGTGACTCTTATGGCTTACTCAAATCTTAAAATTTAAAAATGGAAGGTCTAGTCCATTGATTTGACCCTTCATATTTGCTCGTTCATTCTAATGTTGTGCCTTACAATACTGCTAGCAACTTTTTTTTTTAACCTGCTGGTCATTGGAATGTTTTGTAAATCTCTCGCCAAAGGGTTAGGATGCTGGATTATTCTAGTTGCATATCTGTTTTTGCATTTTTCAAGTTCTTGATTAACTGTAAGGGTATATTCAAATCATTATATAGATTAATATTTCTAATGTACTAAGAGGCCTGACTTATGGTACGTAAACATTTTGATTGCATCCTTTGAATTATTCCGATGTTACTATTAGAAGCAGTTCTCCATAACTGATGACACCCATAGGTCCAGATTGGTTTCAGAATGGCTTTGCATAGCAACATTTTATATTCCAGATCTAATGTGGAATTTTTCCCAATAAGCTAATAAATGTTGTTCGTCTTGAGTTTTAGCTGCTCTGTTTTTGCGGTGATGGACTTCTTCCAAATCAGCCTTTTTGTCTAGGCAACCCCCTCGTTGGCTTGCGGAATAGTTATTCCGTTTATGCTAACTGAAGAACATAATCCTTTCTTTAACGAGAAAATTATATGAACACTATTACTCTCATTGACCTTCATTTTACACTTATAAAGCCATTCCTGTATCTGCTGCAAATGTTCTTGTAAATTTGTAGATGCTGTATGTGGTTGTGAGTGACAGCTTATCTCTCTTAAATGTGATTCTTTAATTAAACCATAGTATCCTTCTGAATTAGCAATTAGTTGAAGTCGACATAATATGAACAGAGATAAAGTTATTCAATTTTATGACAAAATATGCCAAAAATATAAAAACAACTAAATTACATGAGTGCGGTCCAAAAATCCTAACGAAAATAGGTAATGACATGATCTTATTTACAGTAAAAGCTAATAAAGAGTACAGCACGAAAAATAAATCAACCTTAAATGCCACCATTCTGACCAAAACGAATGAAAGGTGGCATAGACTACAATAACCTGTGCGATCTCTAGAAAAACATGACCCTCACAAGAAATTAACAAAATCATACATTTCTTAGTAATGTCCCGTACTGATATATCAAGAGTAGTAGCCATCAGTACAGGTCATTGACCGATAAGAAACCATGCAGCAATACTAGGTATTCCGTTTAATTCTCATTGTCGCAGATGCAAAAATCAAAATGAGACAGAAACTGTTGAACACTTCCTTTGCATTAGCTAGAGTCAAACTCTGGATTTCAGGTGAGAATTTCCCCAACAATATAGGTATTATTAAAATTAGCAATCTGATCCACATTCTCAACCCCATAGGGTGGTGCTAGTAGAAAGTTCTTTGGAAGAAAAAAAATAGGAGAGTTATTCCCTAAAACAACCAATAACAACAAATAAGTCACTCGAGTTGTGATATCAGGAATAATTAAGTATTAATTGATTCTCCAGAAGCAACTGGAATGGTCTACATAATATATTTATTATGAGCCAACTTCTCGAACAACCTGTGGAGTTCAAAAACTCTCATGACATGCGCATTACACATTTTAACCAAGCATTTGATAAAGTACGAAGAGATAAACAAAAATAACAACAACTCTTTGCTAGGAGTATAATGAAACAATTATATGCTAAAAAGTAAATTCTAACAGTATGCTATATGCAAAAACACTTTGGATGGCGCAGTAGTTAGAGCGCTACAACTAAAATGATAGAGTCGATTAACGATGAAAGCAAAATGTTTCTAGATGGTTTTGATTTGGTCCAGTAGTACCCCTTGTCATTATGATAAAATAAATGATGCAAAATAATTGAGTGTATAATCTGGTAACACCTTAAGTAAAATGGATCTACGGAGCTACGCTATTTAAGAATTTCTTGACAATAGTATCTAGTAGCTTTTAAAATTTAATTAGTTAAAATAAATAATGTAACTATTTAAAAATAATTTTAAAAATTTTAACTTTGACCAAAATGTAACGTTAGATAGGTATATTAATTTAAAAAAGAAGAGCTGCTCCATTTCTATTGTTTCTATATTGCATTTAGTGCTGCAATGGGTATTTGTCAGACATTATATTTCTAATTCGATTTTTTCAAACACCTTTAACTCACCTGATATGTCAAAATAAATCTATATCTCTAGATAACTCTCAGAAATATCCAAGACCTTATAATTATCAAATAAGCTATAGAATGGCCTCAGCACATTTAAATTACATATTTGTATTTTAACATTTCTAACTTCTACTTCCCTGAACTATAAAACCAACGTGTTTAATTTAACACTTAATAGGACATTCGAAATTATTAAAGTCACCATCTAAAATATATGTTGTTAAATTACCCTCCATTCCAAATTTTAGTTGAATTACCATCTAACCACAATCCAAATTAGTTAAAAAAAAAAAAAAATATAAAAAAAATCAACACAAGAAAAAAACAAAATGGTGAAAAGTTTTAAATTTCTTCAAACCAATAATTAATCCTTTCCAGTTATTTATCCCTATTTTATAAATTTATCTCTTATCCTGTTTTCTTTAATTTTATTTTTTTGTTAATATAAAATAAAAAAAAAAAGGATTTCAGACAGTAAAAATCATTTTATGCACACTTACATATGTACTATATATGATTATTGACTGTTTTCCTTCTTCAAAATTAAATTGTTCAACTGATTGTATATACTGACTGCATGCGATTGTATATAGGTGTGTCTGTGTGTGTGTGTGGAAAAATAGCAAAAAATTATACAAAAAAAAAATAATTACATAATGAGATTATTTTATCGCTAAATTACCACCTATCTATCTATTTAGTTACCATTACCTTATCTATATTCATACCATATAGGTATGTAGATCTATTACTGATACATATATTTGAGAATAATTTGAAGTAGTGATTAACAAACTACGAACCGGGGGCCTCATCTGGCACGTTAGGATCATTTTAAATTATTAATTTTTTGTGTTTGTATTTTCAACACATGAAAAATAGACAAACTGGCAATACAAAATAATATTTATTTATTTATTTAACAGTGAACCTACAGATTAATCAGCAGGCCAACTACAAGCCGTTTTCCCTTTCGGAATGTGGCCCTTGAAAAGAAAATAATAATTTAATTGAAAATAAAAATTATTATGAACATTTGCACAGCGGTATTAGGAAATGAAGAATTAAACATTTAATTAAGTATCAACTTCAATTTTAATATAGATATATATATTGGCTATATTCGGTGGAGTTCTTTCACTTATAACAAAGTTTTGACGTATAATTAAATATTGAAGCCAGCTGAACATAAGGCTTTCAAATATGGGAATGTGTTAAACAAACCTATATTTAAAACCATACAAACGTTCCAAAATAAAGTACTGGGCAACATGGTCAATGTTACATGATACGTTAGCAATGCCGATATTCATTGAAACTTGAGAGTCATTTATTCAAAGACGAAATAATGAAATCCGTTGCTCTAAACTAATCTGACACAACATGTCAATGCCTAAGCTTTTAACTTTACAAACTAAAACCAATGTTAAGCGAGCAAAACACAACAAGAGCACTTGAGTTATGTTAAAACCTTTTATCTATCAAACGTTAATGGAATTTGGGTAATTCAAAGGTATCTTAGTTTCTTTGAGTCAAAAGTCAGTCCTTAAGAATAATATTTTTAATGTCGCAATAATGATAGGAATTTTTAGTTGGTTAAAGTTCCACAGTCTTTGAAACTGATCTAACTAGTCAGAAGCAATCTAAACAAATTAAAACTTTAAACATTCCTATTCACAGTTTGGTTTCAATCTGTACCAAATCGTTTATAAAATGTATCTTTGATGATTGATGAGCTCTCCAGAGAAATAATTAATTTATTTAGAAATTTTTACTCACATATTACTGCGAAATGACATTCTATCGAGTACGTTTAAACACAACACGATAATAGAATTTTTTGTAAATAATTATTAACTTAGTACTTCATCATCATCTTATAGCGCTACAGCTCTGGATGAGCTTCATCACTATGCTCCTCCAAAAATGTCGATCTTGTGCCGCTTGTCTCCAAGTTGAGATTTGTATGGTTTGAGCATCGTTTTTCATGTTGTCTGCTGCTGCTTCTTGGTCTTCCTCTACCATGGCTGCTATTGGGCTTTCTATTCAGCACCACTGCTTGCTTTCGAATTTTGTGCATTCGACTTACGCGGCCAGCAATTCTTAGTCTTTGGGCTTTTGCAAACCATACAATGTCATCACTATCAATCATACTATTGAGGTGGCTGTTGCTTCTGATTACATATTCTCCATTCTGTAATCTTTTTGGGCCGAGTATTTTTCGGAGAATTTTTCTTTCAAATATGCGCAGGTTATTCCCCTCACAGTCCATACCTTGCACCCATACGTCACTATAGGTCGTATGAGAGTTTTATTTATCGTCATTTTGGCCTTTCTTGATATTAATTTTGATTAAAGCAACTTTCTGTTTGCATAGTAGCATCTATTTCCGGCCTGAATTCTATTATGAATACAGCATTGCATACTATTATCACTTCTTATTGTTGTAGCTCCGAGGTATGTAAAGTTTTTAACTCCTTCAAAGTTGTACTATTCAATTGTTATATTCTTTATTATTAACTTAGTACTTAGCTCGTAAAATTAAATTACCAGTAATTATTATGAACAGTAAAAAAATATTAGCTACTGTTCTCTTAGGGAACCGTGAAAACATAACAGGTACAAATCGTTTTGGTAGCAATAATTTAAAAATATAACTTGTTATTAAATAAGAAAAAGTAAATTCGAAATTAAGAACATTTTAAATCAGCTTCAACTGCCATTATCTACGATTTCTATGTCCTTTCAGCTGTAAGCGATGTACAACAAGCTATAGTTTAAAGGGCCAAGTTTAGGTGCAATTGTTTCATTACATGTTTTACAGGACGGTTCATAGATATTTGTGATAGATATTTAACATCTCAGCTGGTACAATATTGGTACAATGCCTGGCAGTTTGAGCCACCCTTTATAATCACGTTTTGTCTTAATAAATCTATTGATTTTGTTTTTGATTATTATTGTGGTGACTATTAAAACAATACAAACATTTTGTTTTAAATTTTTTTTTTTGAATATTTTGACTTTAAGAGTTAAAATGTTAAGCTTTTAAATACAAAAAAAAAAAAAACTTAAATATATACAACTCTATTGTAAAAAAGTTCGTTCATAACTTCTTTGTATTTTAAATCCGTTTCAGTACTGGTATAATGATTTCTCATTTTTTTCTAATTTTTCCCGTAAAACTTCACTAGACGCAATATAAAAAACAATCTTCTGTAAATAGTTATGTTTTACATTACGATAAGTTTAAAAGTGGGCAACTTTTTTACAATAGAGTAGTATATGTTCATATATATCTAATTATAATAAAAGGTAACGACCGGCTGGTGCTGCTGCGTTAGCGTGACATTTTATGAAAATTACAATAACAAAAACAAGAAACACAAGGACTTGAGAGAATAAGAATTGTGAACATGCGTATAGGAGCAGAAATTAAATAGCAACACAAAGATTAATCATTCCCATCACATACATTTTTAAAAATAGTATACCACCCAAAAATCCAATATAAACCGAGCCAGGGAATAAAATTGAGATTTTTTTCCTCTAAATAAAATTAAAAATTCTCTCTCTCTCTCTCTCTCTTGAGATTTCATGTTTGTTTTTTATTTTAAAATTATTTTCAAGAGGTAAATATCATTAATATAAGCGGATGATAATTTTTACATCGAAAGGAAATAATAAAAATAATTTGTTATGAATCAAATTTTTTTTGTTCTGTTTGATTTAAGGCTGCAGCTATAGCGATCAGTAAAACGAATACGTAAAAATGAAACAGTGGAAAAATATTTTATTTTTACGGTTTGATGGTTATAGCGATCAGAAAAATTACTTCCGTAAAATTTGTTGTCATTGTCAGATTGTATTAGTATTTTTGTTTCTGATGAAATGAAACATAATTTCAATAAAAAATAAATTAATAAATGAAACAGTGAAAAAATGGAATGTAGTTCATTGAAATAATTTTATTTCATTTTGCTTATTTTTTTTTGTTTTGTTCAGAAAAACAAATACGTACCCGTAAAATGATAAAATAGCTTTTTTATTAAAATTTTAAATGTTAAAATTTTTAACAGAGTTTGTTTGTGAAAACATTCTTTTTCATTCCTATAACTTTTTACTAAAATCGTGTGTCTACGGCGGTTCATTTTACTGATCGCTATAACTGCAGCCTAAGCAATAGGTATATTCATAGAAATGTGTTTGTGTATCTGTAAAAAAGAAAAAAACAGAAGCACACGGGCGTAATTAGTTTTACAAGAAATTTTTAGAAATAGTCTGAATGAATGTAAATAGTTTTGTTGCCCATTCAAAAAAAGTACATACTTTGCTCTAAAAATTCTGATATCGAAACAATTAACGAACAAGTATTAAACATTTTAGAGGGAAATCTCATAACTTATTTAAACACAGATTCTATTAACGATTGCAGTGAAAACAATGAAAAAAATCATTCCGTAGAATTTTTAAATGGCTGCTTTCCAAATGGAATGCTTCCACATAAACTTAATTTGAATGTGAGTAGTATAATAATATTACTTAGAAACATAAATACAAAACGTGGTCTCTGCAATAAAGCAATTGGTTAGCAGTGAAAAATTAAAAATCAAACATAATAATCGCAGAAGTCCTAATCGTCAAAGCTATAAGAGAAACTATAATTATTCCAGGAATGGATTTATCCGCAACTACCACAAAATTGCTATTTATTCTCAGATTAAATTAGCCTTTTTCATGACCATAAAGCACAAGGTTAAACATTGAAAAAAGTAGGAAGTTTCACAAAAAATATTTTTTTATTTATCACCGTTATATAACGGACATTTTTGCTATTATATATATATATCTGATTAAACAAAATCCAATACGTTCTTCATATAGCCCTATAAAGATTTATAACCCCAGACAGATTATTCTAACAATTTGTGAATTTGTAATAGCTATGCAAATAATTGTACAATGTAAAATGAAGAACATGGAAGACGCTTGCAATAGATAATTGATGCAAAAATACTTCACCTGTTACTAACAGTTTTATTGCATTGCAAATAAACGTTCCAATTTGTTTTTTAATTCCAAATGTATAACCAAGAGATTTGGCATACACAATCTGTACATCAATTCATAATAGTTTTAGAATATGAGCGAACTTTCGTATTGATTTCTTTTATACTTCCATATTTTGGTCCATCGAAAAAAAGTTTGCCAATCGCTGATCTAATGTGTAAAAAATATCTTTAAAATATAAACGGATTAACTGTATTAAAATCACTTTAAAAAAATATATTTATTTTATTTTTCTTAACAACAACAAAAACACAACATCACCAATAATAATAACAACACTAAATCTAAGAGGATTGTAATTGAGATAAGTGAGGTAATTTTTATTTCACTTATAAAGTAACCTTTAAGAGAAGAAGAAATAAGAAATTTTTATTTTTTTTTATTTTTTACAATTTTATTTCATTTGGAATTTTAACAGAATATGAGATGAAATGATACTTTCCGTTTAAATCCTTTTCTGCTTATTTTTTTGTTTATTAACATATACTCGTATAGCATGTAAGGACTTCTGTAAGTAGCTATGTGTGATATTTATACTAACTGACAAAAATCTAAGTACATCTCAAGAAAACTTGTCAATTTACTTTGGAATTGTTAAAATGTATTTATTTTTATTGTCTTGGCTTTGCTAAAGCTACATTCAGCTATTTGGGAAGCTATATAATTTGATAACTTAGTAAATAGGTCTAAGTAACATGTACAAATAGATATATAAGAATTGTCATGAATATAAGCTTAATAGTAGAATAAGTTAAGTTTCAGTTGTATTACAGGGACTTAAATAAACAGGGAATAAAGTACACATAATATATAGTCTAGTGCTATTACAGCGACGGATACTTGTGGCCTTCAAACTGTCAAACTAAATATATTCACTTTCCCAAGGAATATTTTGTATAACTCGTAGTCACAAATTTTTCTTGTACATTTGCAAATCGTTTACAGTAAAGATAAATTGTAAACGTAAACTCTTGATTACGGTTGTAATTTTACTGTATGTATACTTTGTGACTATATATCTATACTTACAGACACAAAATGTTTACGTTTTTGTAAACTTATAGCTACAACGTACCTTTACTAATTGTTTACTAAGTAAATGTACGTTTGCAGACACAAAATGCTTACGTTTTTGTAAGCTTATAGCTACCCACAACGTACATTTCCTGATCGTTTACTAAGTATACGTGTGTTTACAGACACAAAACGTTAATGTTATCTAAACAAGTATAAGTTATTAGACAGTGGTATGGTTGACTTATATGATGAATTGTATACCCATCCCCAGATGGGAAAGTGTGGAATCACACACAGAGCATGGATGTTGTAAAAAGTGTTTTCAATATTTCTTTCAACAGTAAATTAGAATTGAACTATGATATTATGAAGGTAAAGTTA
This sequence comes from Argyra leucocephala, assembly GCA_963942445.1. Taxonomy (NCBI): domain Eukaryota; kingdom Metazoa; phylum Arthropoda; class Insecta; order Diptera; family Dolichopodidae; genus Argyra; species Argyra leucocephala. The sequence goes on from OZ012681.1 coordinate 56,343,078, forward strand.
TCCTAGCATATGCAGTTTTCCACATTTCGATTAGTAAATTTATCAAAAAGAATCAAAACAACAAAGAAAAAAAATTATTGTACGTTATTGTTAGAATGCGAATACTTTGGGTAAAAACCAGTTATTGCGCTCACTCTATATAGATTTGGAATTTTTAAATTTATGGTGCTCCGCTATGATGTGGAACTATCTACAATTTAAACACATCAAATAACATAAACAGAGAACGTCCTTATCTAGATAACTATTTTTGTAGTCCACTACTACTTTTCTATACATTCAAAACTATTTAACGCAACAAAAACGTGCTGTAAAAAAATAGGACATACGAGCTCAGTCAATGCATACTTATAATAATTAAAAGTCATAAAAATACTCAATGTAAATACGATTGAGTCACGATATTTAAACTCGACTTACTTCATAATAACAACATTTAAAAATCACAATGCTATATCGTCAAACCAAAAATGAATTCATATAACTTTAATGAACGAAAACTTACGTCCTTAACTGTGTGTGAATATATTAGAAATAAATTCGATACGTCAAATCGTTAATTTATCCTATTTTATTTGAATTCTTTTTTGTTTTTTTTTTTGGGTCAGTTTTGTAAAATAAGAATAATAAAAATAAGAAAATTTATTTTAGATAATGTGTCTGTCTACAATAAGATATTCAAATTGATTAAATGTTAATTTAATTATAAATTTTCAAAAATATGCCTATTCACAGGCACAGGCACATCGTATGCCTATTATTAGACAAAAGCTTGCTTCGATTGGTTGTGCAATATAATCATCATCCAGTACGGTTATTTACCCTATCCCACCGTCACCGGTAATAAAAAAAAAAATATTTGCCAAGAGTGTTGATTGAGGGCGAATTGACTTAAAATTAATTAAATCAGATAAATTTGCTTAAAAACGTAACAATATGTTACGGTACGATAATGTTGAAGATTCTATAAACAAAAAGGATATGGATGAAACCATCGACTTTTAATTGCTTTTTTGGTTTCTTTATATACCTAAGTGCTTTGATAATAACAATAAATACTAGTGAAATTAGTACATTTTGAAATTAACTTCAAAATAAAAAATGATTTACTTGTTTCAAATTTTGATTTTTTTCGTCGATGATTGAAGAGAATACTTTTTGCAGTACACTTTATCAAATTTACACTTTTTTATTGTAATTCATCAATCAACGTTTTGATTCAATAAAATATTTTAATACTAAATAAGGTTATAAGTGGATTATAGTAGACAGGATTCCAGTAGAAAAATCAAAATGTATGTCAATATTTAAAAACTTAATATGATGTAGGCTGATAACCAAAAACAAAATTAACGATTAAGTCACAATCTTCAAATATCACGGTACTGAAATAACTGTATTAAAAAATCTAAAAACCGGCACAAAATTAAAACAAATAAAGTCTTTTTGGTCTGTAGCCACTTCCGTGATAAAGCATGAAACAGCAAATACTTACTTACTTGCTCTGCTGGGTTCTACAGACCTTCAAGGTCCTGGGCCTGACGCAAAATTGTCCTCCACTAAATTCGATCACGAGCGGAATCTCTCAAGTTCGTGATTTGAAGTTTTTTCATATCTGTCGATACTTCATCTCTCCAACAAAGGTGTGGCCTCCCTCGACGATGCGTTCCCTGGGGCTTGGATTAGAAGTATTTCCTTGCCGGAGCATTTTCATCCATACGCTTTACATGGCCTAGCCAATGAAGCCGTCTTATTCTTAATTTTTTTTAGCTAGGTCCATGTCGTTGAACAGCTGGTATAGTTCGGCATTGTATCTTCTTCTCCAAACCCCTTCGTCAGACACAGTATGACACAACAAGTACATGAGCATAATAAGCAAAACTAATATGTATAGAACACACGTTTTTTATTATAGCCTAAGCCGTCGTAGTATAAAGATCTGACACATCAGTCACCGAAAACAAAATTTTAAAAACTGACCAGATATTAATAGACTATTATCGAATTGATGATAGCAGTATATATAATATCCCAGATGTCAGTAGTTGGTAAAAACCTAATAAGCTTTGATTGAACAAACATATTATGCTGCAAACATTTTAACATACTGTTCATCTTTATTTACTGTTAAATATAATTCTAACAAATGAAAATGGATACAAAAAATTATCTATAAATTTTTCCCTGAAAAATGTTTGCAACATTATGAACTTATTTTCAGTATTTATTTTACCTTTATGACCAATACTCTTAGTAATAATATCCTGTATTCATGATATAATTTAATGGGGTTCGGTACAATTTATCAAAACACACATTGCAAAAGTATCTTTATCCAAAAATCATTACACAGAAAATCTACTTAAAAAACTTTCCAATTGAAAAAAAATGAATGATTATTTTTAAAAATAAAGTCGTTTAACAAATAATAGAAACATTGGGTTGCATAAATAAAATAAGATAATGCTAAAACTGGGATTTTTACAGTGAATGGGGGCAACAACTCTCAATGTTATAATTGCTTTGTTGTTGAAATTTATATTTAATAAAAAAATTAGAATTAGATTAAAATAAGAATAAGTTACATTCTGGGTGGGGCAGTAGGTAGAGCGCCTGCTTTTGAACCGAAAGGTCCCAGGTTCGATTCCCGATGAAGCAAAAGAAATGCTTTATTGGTTTTTCAACCTGGTCTATTGGACAATTTGTCATTGGGATAAAATAAATGACAAAAAGTAATTGAGAGTATAATCTGGTATCAACCTAAATAAAATGGATCTATTCTATTTAAGAAGGCTTAGTTCCTGACAATAGTGGTAGTTTTCCACATTTAATAATAATTTAAGCCAGTAATTTGTTAAATAAATACTCGAAATATTGTAGATATTGTAGTGTAAAATTGAAGTACCGTACTTAATTAAGCACGAAAATGTGATTCTATCTAAGTTACTGTCAAAAGGGTAAAAAAAAAGATTTGGAACACATTTTGAAATGTTTCAATTTTTGTTTAATAGAAAATTATTTATTTGCCTCTTTGCACCTAAACGGTGAATTTTTAAAAAGAAAAATAACATCAGACGATTTTATGCTATCTATTGGATTCAGCAAACTTACGCCCCACGAATTATCGTCTTACAATTTTACACTTTTACGATTTTAATTTTTTTGTCAGTATATATATATATGGATCTATGACTCTTTACTGAAAAAAATCTTGATTAAAAAAATCCCGAAAAAAAATTCTGAATGATTTAAAAAAAAATCTCGAAAATATCAAAATCCCGATTAATTTCAAATCTTGAAAAAAAAATTGTGAATTTGCCGGATTTTGTTGATTTCAAAAACATATAAACTTTAGAGTTGGTATTAAAATCAGAGTTATACAATTTGCCAAACATACATAAATATATTATATTATATTACCTATACCGGGTGTTCCAGAGCATGCGTATCAGCTTTTTAAGAGGGGAAGGAGCCGTTATTTTAAAACTTATAAAAAAGTTTGTTAACTAAATCGAGGATGCTCTATCGATTGGTGGTATTTTCAACTTTCGGAAAGGACTGCAAATCGGTTTTTCAAGATCAAAAATCGCCGAAATTGGCCGAAATCGTGATTTTCAAATGGGAAGGGGTACTTTTTAATGTAAATTCGGATTCCACATCAAAAAATAAGAAACTTTTGTAAAGTAAATTTTTTTTTTTTTTTATTTTTTTTTTTTTTTGTTTTTTTTTTGTTTTCTTTTTTTTTTGTTAAAACTTTGTAGGAACCCAAAACTGAGATAAAAAATATGATAACATGAAAATCAAATTAATTTATAAAAATGATTATCATTAATTTTAGTTTACCAAAGGAAAATATTGAGCATTTTTGTTTTATTGTTATTAATTTTGAAGAAAAATACTAATAAAACAAAAAAAAAATCATTTAACATAATTTTCTTATTTTTTGTCCTACAATCTGAATTTGCATTAAAAAATACCCCTTCCTCTTTGAAAATCTCGATATCAGCCAATTTCGGCGATTTTTGATCTTAAAAAACCGATTAGCGGTCCTTTCCGAAAGTTGAAAATATTACCAATCGATAGAGCACCCTCGATTTAGTCAACAGACTTTTTTCTAAATTTTAATATAACGGCTCCTTCCCCTCTTGACAAGGTGATACACATGCTCTGGCACACCCGGTATATTAGAGATTGTGAATTAGGAGTGTTTTTAGAATTGGATTCAAAATCAGGGTTATTCTGATTTGGGATTGCAGAGTTGGATTAAAAATCAGAGTTAAATGTTCAAATGTTATTTTGTTAAATATTTTTTTATTTTCTATCCCACCATTTGAGAATTTGAAGCTCTATACAAAATAATGTATGTCTACTGCACTTTAGTACTATTCTCATATCCATATTTTGTGATATTTGAAAGTTGTTCAGCATTTCATTTGTGGTAAAATCATATTTGTAAAAAAAGCATGTGGAGCAGTATTCGAAGTCTTATAAACCTACTGTACTTTATATTTGAAATCTGCAAGTTAATTACAATTCCTAGGCTTTGTCAGAAAAAAGCACAATTTTAGAAAAATCAACGGATTTTTTTAAATCGTTTGTATAACGAATAGTAATATTCCCAAAGTTGAACCTTTAATTACTCTAGAAGTTGTTAAATTTTATTCATTGCTTCCGATTATTTTAAGTATTTTTTCAGAAAGCTTGCTCTGTTATTACATTTTAATTGTCTCTAAATACTTTAGATTCAATTTATATTATGCTTATGGAACGAAAGTATTTTGATGAAATTATATTTTGCTAAATCATTTCTTTTACGAAATGTCATTCGCCCAATTTTATCTTATTAATTTGCTTCATTTTTTCTCTACTTAACATTTTTTCTATTATTTAATATTGTTGATTAAGTTTTTTTTCTATTTTAAATCCTCCCTATCGTACTAAAATTTTAATTTAAGTTAATTTTTAAATTTCTTCTGCAATAAAAATTTACCCTATTCAAAAATGTAAGTTGGTTGAATATCAAAATTGTATAAGTTAAGAAGATGATGTTTAATAGAATTTCTGTTTAACTACTTTTTGTCCTGTTTTTAATTTTCCTTCTCCTTTAACTCTGATTCATTCAGATATCGGTAATATCTTTACTGATTTTTTTTTTTTTTTTTTTTTAATAAAATTCATATCGTGATACGTGGTAATAATTATATTTTTTTGATTTTAAATTAAAAATTGATATTCTGATACTTTAATACATGAAAAGTCATAAAATTGTTTTACATGAGAAGAGTGTAAAGAAATGTGAAAAAAAAAAAAAATTTTAAAATATGAAATCGAAACGAAATCAAAAATGTGAATTGGAATTAAAAAAAAAAAAATAAAAAAAAAAACAAAAAAATTGTCGTTTATCTTGAGATATCAGTAGTTGAATATGAAATGTATGTAGCTATATTTAATCAGTTGGAGTCCACCACCAGACTAATTTATTTATTTTGAATTTTATAATTTTAAATCTTTCATACTACAAACAACTTGGGTAATTTGATGATGGTTTTGTAATATGGGACATTTTAAGATATTAATGTGATATTAATAAAATTTAAATATTTTTGTAAATATATAAAACGTAAAAGGTAAGAAGATGACAAAAATAATATATATGTTATAATATATATGTAACTAATAAAGCTTAAAGAAAAAACAAAATCGAAAAATATTAATTATTAATTTGAATGTAAAAAATAAAATAGTTTTTTTTAAAGCGAAGAATAAAAATAAAATAATTTTTTGCTTTTCAAAATATACTAAAGATGCCCTGAAGAAATCTGTGTTATATATGGTGAACAAAAAAAATTAATAAATAATTTTTTGAGTTAAAATATGGACCAGGAAATTGTAAAAAGCTATGAAGTGAAAAAAAATATTTATATCATAGACGATTTTTATCATTTAGTCGATTTTTTAAATATATGTACATAATCCAAACTTTATATTGCAATTGCGAGCATCGAACGAATTATGATTATTTAATTATTTCTGGTGAATTTAGTTTATTATAAATTAAATTATTGATTCAAATTTATTCTCTAGTATAATATTCACTATTGATGGTTGTTGTTTCTTCCATTCATATGACAAAATTTTGTATAATATATTATATTTATTAGATTGTAAGTATGTATATGTAATATCTTCCGACGTATTAGGAAATTCAAATTGTTGTAAGTTTTATTTACTTGTTGAAATATAATAAATTTTTTGTTTTGAATATATATATATATATGGACTAGCACTAAACAAAATTTGAACTTTTATCTATATATTGTAATGGTCACCACCTAAATTATGTTTAAATATTTCTTAATAAAGTCTATGTAATTCATCATCATTGTCCTGTCACACAAATTAGATTAATACATCTTAGCATGAAAGGGAAATTTAACATGACAATGTTATTATTTATGCTAAGACAACACGTCTCTGATACTCTGAATATCTTAATTTTTTTGTAAATTCAAAATATTTAATAAAATTTAAGCACTAACACGAATTCCGTTAAGAGAGAGTATAAGAAAATAGACCATTCGAAACTTGCTTTTGCAATAGAATGTTTCCTAACTATTTTATTTTATTTATATTTTGAATTCTGTAGTTGCTTTTAATTTTGTACTATTATTATATTTGTACTATTTTTCTATTTTTAGGTTTTGAAATTTAGTTTTAATTAATTTACTATAATTCTAATGAATTCTAATATTTAATAAAATATAATAAATGAAAAAATTAAAAAAAAAAAACAATACATTTCCAATTTAACATATAGTTTTATATCGAATATTATTTTGCATTAACTAATTTCAAAGATATGTTTAGGGAACTATAAGCCTTCTTCTTATTATCAAATTATACTCTAAACTAATTTTATAAAATTTTGAAAATAATCAGAGATAAAAATAAAACTTTAATTAAACATTCATTGCATGTCATGAGTGATACTTGAACCCAGGACATTTTGATTAGTAATCCGATGATATTTCCCCTACACCAAATTGATCGACGGACAATTTAATTCATTGTAGCGGCGAAGACATGTGTCAGATGTGATATTGAAGATCTCAAATTGGTCAAAATAGAAAGGGATGGACTGATGATATTATCCACACGCCAAATTGATTGGTGAGTAATTTAAGTCAAAGCAGTGGAGAGGCATGAGTGAAAATAGAAAGTGATGGTAGAATTATGCGAAAGTTCTTCTTCACCATCGGAATTGGTTAAGAATTATATGAATGCTGTTTTCGAAAATAAATTTTTTTTTTAGTGATATAACATTAAATTTAATCCAACTAATAAATTCACTTTTAAAAACAATGTCGCAAGCACTGTGAAATGTAAATTGCCTTCTAAAATATCGATATTTGTAAAATGAAAATTAATTTATTAGTGAAATGAAATTCATCTTTGAATTGCTAAATGTGACTTTTAACAGATTAAGCAATATTTTTTTATTATTTTCCAGAAAATGACTTAATTATTTTTTTTTTTCAATTTACAAAAATTTTTGTAATAAACAATTATTATGAAATTGACGTCATAGTGCTATGCTAGTGGCAAATAATTTAGTATTATAATAATTTTGAAGCTATATATTTTATGAAGTTTTTTTCTTTAGATAAAAAATGTGAAGTTTAAATTAAAATCAAAATAGTTTTTTATTTGCAATCTGATGATATGATTGAAGTAATTTTTGTACCAGCATTGAACCAAATGACTAAATCTCAAGGCTACATATAGTGTTTCCGACTTTCCAAAATAATATCAACCATATTCTGTTAGACCCATCTCGCGAGATCGCGTGAAAATATCTCTGACGAGATAGTTTTGTATTCTGTTAGACACCACAGACGCGATAGCAAATTGCCGCAACGGCAAATGTCAAAACAGTCTCGTGAGTAATTTCTGTTAGACCTTTGACGAGACAAGATAGCCATTTTTTATCTCGTCAAAAATTGTAAGCGATAGAGTATCTCGTCAAAGTATTTTGTGTTTTCTTATCAAAAAGTGGAATTAAATAAAAAAATCGAATAGATAAAATAGTAAGGTAAAGATTAATAAACAATTTTTCATTATTTTTTTTGCATTATTATTAAAATTGTGTTTTTGTTTTGAAAAAAAAAAAACCATTTTTACTATTATATTTATATTATTATATTATTATTGTTTTACTACTGTTTATGTACTAAACTAAAAAATATTTAAAATATTTATATTTATTTTTTATTTAAAAAATATTTTGAAACTAAACCCTACTGAAAACGTACTTTTATACTTTCCAAAAATTTTATAAACCATATTTTGTAACAATTTGTATTTGATTGACCGTAAAAAATGATCAGTACTACCATCAAATAAAATGTTCTATCGCGCCGCTTACCGTGTGCAACAGAAATGCATATTCAGCGAGACGAGACGAGATGAATTTTTTCTTCTTGTCAACGATGGGTCTAAGAGAATATGGGTGTATATCTTAGAAGGCGCATCTTATCATTTAAGAACGATTCATTTGAAAGCATCTCTGTTGTTTTAATGTCCACGAAGCCATTAAAGATATATGTATATTTTCAGAAAGCTAGAAACACTATCTATATCTATATACTTGTTTATATCCCATATTTATTATATTTGCCCGTCTTTTGAAAACATATATTATTTCTTTGCGGGAATCCATACAATTGTAAGATGTTTCATAATTTAGAGATGCAGTTGATGAAAGAATTTTTATATTTCACAGTTCTGGTTCGAACTGGTTGTACTACAAATTTGTGAAAAAGGCCTGCTTTGTTAGTATTACGGTTGAAATATCGTATTTTGGTAATAATACTTTTTCTTTCGTCAGAGAAATTCCCCAACAGATATTTATATATAAAACAGGATAGGTGGTCGTACATTACAACGATGACTTAATGATGTTAGGTGTTGTGTAACAACTATGTCATTGCTAATTTTAATGGCTTGCTTTTGTACCTTATCAAAGCAGGGCATTGTTGGGTGCACCGCCATTCATATCTTGTATTCAAGTCGTCGCCGAATGTTTACATTAATATGATATTGGAAGAAAGTGTTGCCTACTTCTACTTAAGAATTCTAAAAATTTCACAGCATCCATCATCACAGAAAAAATTTGATCGTGTCGCAGAAGTTTACTGATTATTTCCATTTCTGTAAAATCTTAGAACGTTTCGAACGTTTTGGGTATTTACATTTTTGAATAGGAGTAATACCACATAATAGATTTGATTTTTTTGATATGATGCAACTGTCGGGTTTCGAAGCATTATTTTTTACTCTATTTATACTTCCTTAACCTTGTATCTTTTTAATGTCACTGTTTAGAGAACAAGATATGTTATTTCGTTCTCTGAAATGAACAGAAGGCAAGTTTTTCAAATAAACATAAAAAACCAAAAGTACTATTATCAGCAAAGCTGTGAATCTGATTTGAAGTCCGGGATATAAGGTCATTTATAAAATATTATAAATAATGCTGGAGAAAGAACGAAGTCTTGTGGAACACCAGCATTGATATTGAATATTTGGGATATAAAGCTATGCAATACAATTTGGAATGAACAGTTTGGAAATAAATTTTCAATTCACATAGTATTAAAAATGTTTGCAAGTTCAAATTGAGTTTTTTCAATAATAAAACATGCCAGACGCCATTAAAAGCTTTGGGCATATCTAGGGCTAAATTTTGGTTTCACCATATTTTTCTATGCTAGTTGTTGTTTACCATATTGATTCCAATTGATTGATTCTAATTGATTCCGAGCTAAATCCATATTGGCCATCTGATAGATCATTTCTCTAGATATTTTTTAAGTTGAACGCTAACCATCGTTTCCATCACTTTTGATAATACGTAAGTCTAGTATCACATGCATATTAGATATAACATTGTTTTTCAGTATATTTTCATAATATCATAACAAATACAAAAGTTAATCTAAAACAGAGCCCTGATCTATGTTACCCCTGTTCTTGCAGTTAAAGCATCCATCATCTTTTCAATACAGCAATATTCAAATTTAAAATATTTTATTAAATTCATTTAAAGTTGAATTACTTTTAGAATTATTTTTATTTCTCTTGTTTTACTAATTTAATGTCACATTATAATTCCAAAATCAATTATTCAATATACGTAATAAATCAAAGCTCATCCGTCACAAATATAAAATCAGAAGAAAAATAAAACAAAAAAATTATTTTCATCTTTGTTTCATTTTGTTTTTTTTTTTTTTTACTTCTTCTTAAAAATGCAAATGCAAATTTCACCAACAAAACTTATATTATTTTGTTTATTCGAAAATAATAGAATGCATTAAAAAAAAAAAAAAAAAACACAAATCCCTCTTTAATTCAATTCAGTTTTTTAATATTTAATCATAAAACAAAAATTCATTCAAAAATTATACATACATAAGTATAGATATCTATGAGATACTTTTATGAGATATGTAGGTACCTAAAACAAACAAAAAAAAAATTAAACTTAAGTATAGTAAAATTCGCGATTTAAATCAAATTTAAAGATAAATTTAAGATAATGATGCTATCTACATTCTTATATGTAGATTGAATTGAATTCATATAAAAAACAATTCAAAAAATTTGTACAGATCATTTTTAATTCGAAAATATATAACAGGAATAAGAGGAGCAACAACAGCAACAACAACCATAAGATAAATGTTACCTTTTTTCATTTTGAGAAGAAAGAAATTTGCATTTAAAAAAAAAAAAGAAAAACAAAAATTAAATAAATTTAAAAATTGCTTAACTCTTTTTTTGCTCCTCTTATTATTTTATTTATTATTTATTCATCAACAATTCAAAAATAAAAATAAACAGAATTCATCATAAATGTTGCCTCAATACATACGGTGCAAAATGAGGAAGAAAGAAGGATACCAGATACCAGCTACAATCAACATTTTTATTTTACAGATTGATGCCGTCGATGAATTCAATTCTCTCATTTATGATATTGATACAAAAAAAAAGTATCTATAATGATCATTTTTATTATTTACAAACATCATCATCTTATCAAATCTTTGATGAGTTTGAGTTCACCAATGATGGTTGATAACTAAAGCGATTTTGAATATATAGAAATTTTTTTTCTAACAATATTAACATATCGAAAATAAAATAATATTGAAGATTGTGGAATTGAACTATTTCAGAGGACTAGTAGGTATATTGTTATAATTTATCGGAAGTTATTAAAATGATTCAATAGCATTCTTAGAACATTATAAAACTTGTTTCAAAGACAAAATTTTTTGAAAAAATATTATAGTATATTTTTAAAGACGTTGTGGCATCACAAACATTTACGCCAAGCTCTTGCAAAATCACTCAAAATTACTCTCCTTCATTAATTTAATGTGTTAGAGATTTTCGGGCATTCAATATATATTATGTTTTGGGCAATTTCCTTGCAAAATCATACTATTTTTTGTTTTGGGCATATTGTCTGCTTGTTCCAACTTCTTATTCCATTTTATTTTTACAAAACTGATGTCTATAGCATTTATTGTTTTAATTTAAGTTTTTAGAGACTGTCGGGCATTCCATATACATTATGTATATACATCTACATTTACTTTATTGCAAAATCATTCAAAACTATACACCATCGTCTTGCAAATATTGTGCCTGTTTATTCTAACTTCACCTTCTGTTTCAATTTTACAATACTGACGTCTGGCAATAATTTTTTGGTTATCTTTCATTTTATATCATCTATTGATGATGAATCAGTTTGGTATTTAAAATTAGTTTGCTAACCATTGAAATTTTCGCCAATGGATCTTCCACCATTTCGTGTCCAATGCGAAATATTTTGAATTACAGTTTGGCTCAATTAAATAAGTGATTAATAGTATCAAGAGTATATGACAATTGCAACTTTACATATTTTCACTAATTATATTTGATAATATTCTTCTGTGAGGGTTTTTTCAGAGTTACCAGATGCAGCTGATATTTTATTTTAATTAATCGGAATACATTTTTTAGTTATTGTGTTCTAGTTGTGGTGAGAGAGTTATTGTGGTGGAACAAATCCATGTATAAGATAAAGTTTAATATAATATTATTACGACAATTCATATTATTTTAAAATTTTATTATGTAAAAGGATGTTTAACTAAATTTGAAAACATTTTACAGCTAAAAACACATGCTGACTGTTATATGTCAATTGTTTTGACACGTTTAATTTTAATAAATTCTATAAATACAGTTTTCGAAAAAAATATGTAATTGCCAAAAAAATGTTAATGAGTTTTAAGCTTTAAAAGTGCTATGGCATTTCATCCGCTTCATTAGATTGCTAATTTACATATTGGACTTTTTAAAGTTTAGGCAAAATATTTTGAAATATCATATTGGTATCTCATACTTTTAACTACTATTCTAACCTAAATTATGTTATTATTGTACTAGACGTAGACACGCTTAAATATTGCATGAATATCTATAATTATTTCATCTTATCTCACATAGCCGAATTAGGTTGCTATAATATAATAAAACTATCTTATTATAAGATAGATTCAGTAGGTTGTAGCGGAATTATACAAACTTACAGAGGTAAAAAAATATATATTTTTCATATACTATAATTTTTCAACAAAGAGGTTTTAGCAAGTGGTTTAATTTTGATAACAAAAAGTGATTTAGTTTAATTTTTATAACTCACATATAAATTTATTTAATATCTAGATATGAGTTGTTAAAAATTTATGAAAATAGAACTAGAAGTTGGCTAAGTAGTTCAACACTACTACAGTGATTATACCGGTTAAGATGTTTTACCAAATGGTTTAATTTTGATAGCAAAATGTGATTTTGTTTAATTTTTATAACTCACATATGATATTATTTAAAATATATATATATGAGTTGTAAAAAAATTATCAAAATCAAACTAGAACTTGTCTAAGGAGTTCAACACTACTACTACAATGACTACAGCAGCTGATGTGTTCTACTAGTGTTAGTGAATGAAATACTACTTTCGTTAAAGTTATATACGTACATATATTGTAATAACAAAAACTGTTGTAAAAATAAAATGATTTCTGCTATACACAGTCTTATACATACTATACAACATGCGAACTTTAGAAAGAAATATTTACAACAATTATTGACCTTGACTGATTTTATTGATCTTGAATCTATTTTAATTAAATCACGAAATGTCTGTTAATGCCTATTGGAAAGCATTTTAGAAATATAGATTGAATTAGATACCTTAGAAAATTAACATTAGGTTATAATCTTCTTGATTTAATGACTCGAATAGCCATTTTAGTTTCAGTCAAAACCAACTGTCATGGTATAGTGGTGTAATGAACCTGACTACTAACATATTTTGCTTGTGCTTGAATCTTGCTTGTGACATAGGTGTTGTAAAATGCTTTAAAATAAAAAAATTTAAACTTATTTTATGATTATTAGTGTGCCAACATCACTCTGAAAAAAAATAATATAGTCTAGTAGGCAATTGTACAAAAAAATAATTTCTTTTTTCGAATCTCTTTTGGCATGCATTTTGTAAAAATAAAAAAAATAAAAGAAATAACTTAATATGTGTGATTCTTAGTACACCCAGATTCTGTAAACAGAAGCTCAGGTGTTTATCCAACTGTATTTAGAAATCGAAAATAAAAAATCTCTTTGTTTTCAAATTATCGAAACAAACTTCCAACTTTTTTGAATCTACTAACACAAAACAACAACAAAAAAAAAACTTTCTCATCCTAATTTTGAATTCATATACTTTAAGAATCAATTCAATAAACTCGACAAATATAATCATTACAACATCGTCATCATTTTCAATATCATTTCCATAATCATCATCATCAGTTTTAAGATTATGTAAAATATATTTTGAATTTGAAATGCATTTAAGTCATAACATTCATCATACAAAAAGTAAAAAAAAAAAAAAACAAAGAACAATAAGAAAAACTTAAGAATGTAAAATCAACTGAAAAAAACATCGAATGATTTAAAGCAACAACAACAACAACAGTAAAACCAAATAGAATTGGAAGATGACATTTTTTGTTTTGTTTTTAATAATCATAAAAACAAAGACAGAAATCTAAGAAGGATTAACAAAAATATATGTACATTTGTATGTATACATATATTATAAATATATATATATATAATATATTAAATAAAATAATATTGTTTTAATTCGATAGTTATTTAAATAAAATGAAAAATAACAACAAAAAATTCTCCCAAATCAGGACTTAATCATTACCATATCACATTATCCATTATTTATTATTCCTGTATTTTTATTTCTGGATTTTGATTTTTTATTATTTCATTTTCCTTATTTTAATGGTTTCATAACTTTCTTAAATAAATTTTTTTTATTTTTAAATACCAAACTACGAATAATATAATCGTACCGTATTTATAAAAAAAAAAAAAAAAAAAAAATTGTTATTTCGAGGGTAGAAGTATTTAAACAGAACATATATGAAATTGTTCAATTCAATTTCCAATTTTCATTTACATTTTTGATGGATTTATTTTCGTCTAATTGAAATAAGTGCTAAAGATTTGAGCTAAGATGAAATTAAGTTAAAAAACAAAGCCCAATTTTAAGCAGTAGAAAAGCAGTTACTATTAAAAAAATTATGGAACCTGTTAAATATAGTTTGTTTTGTTAGTGGTTTATTCTTGAGCTAGTGTCATATACGATGCTTGTATTTAATTTGTCAGTAGTATCATTTGTTTATATTTTTTGCAATTTGACTGTATTATCATTATGGCTTTTAGCTTATCGTTTGTCTACGTTCCATTGCCCCAGTCACTGTTGAAAACAAAAAAGGAAATATCTCCATCATCCTAAATATTTAACTAAATCATTTTTATGCATAGCCAGTTTTAAATAGAAAACACCGAATATCTATTTTTTCCAGAATATTTACCCATTTGGTCTGATACAAACAAAATACATCAATTCGAAAGCATTAAATTAATTAAAGTCGGATTTTGCAAGTTTGGTAATTTCGGATTTTGAATTTGTGGTTTTGTATTTGGCATTTCGTGGCCAACCTATAAACTGTACATATTGTAATTAATGGTCGGAACTAATGATGGCTGATTAGCCAGACATTAGCAGATCAGATTTATCTAAGCATTATTTATCAGATATTGGCTGGAATGCATTGAACTATCAACTAAATTAATTTAGCCTTAGCTAATATTAATGAAAGTCAAATAATTATGCAAAATACAGACAAATTAAATTAAACTTGTGATAGTAACCTTTTGATAATATTTTTTTAAATTTATATTGAATAAAATTGGGAAATATGGAGAAATGAAATAGGGTTGGAGGTACAAAAATATAATAGGTTTAACAGGTAAATATAATAACTTTTTTTCTTCATTGAAATTTCATTGTTTCTTGTTTTATCAAAATCAATTTGTTCAGTTTGTGTGCTCTTAGATATAGATAACAAGCCCCTATAAGCTCGGACCTAACAAACACAGTTGACTTTCATGGAACAGTTAATTGTTTCTTTCTCCTTTGTTCTTTACTTCTATTGACTGTCATAATGTAAACAAAAACAAACTCTCACTAGGGTCGGAATGAAAACAAAAAAAAAATAATAAAAATAAAATCAATTTACACTGTTCAGGAAATGTCCAGACTGAAAAATAATTTGGTACCCCATGATGGTTAAATCTATAAGAAGTATATATACACTCATATGTTAAATCTTGGTAGGCGATGACTGTCAAAATTAGCTTAAATAATTAAAAGAAACAATTTATTTTCTTCGAATCTCTCTTAGCATTAATATAATGGGAACATATTGCGATCTTAAACATATTTACACAAACTAAAAATTAGTTTTGGTACCACAGGTACTATCAACTATTATAGTGTGTTTTGAAAAACGGCAATGATGTCTATAACCTATAAATGAATATCGATAGTGGTATAGGCATGAATACAACATGACATTAAATTGTATCAAGGCGTACAAACCCCAAAACGACGACAACGTCACCCATGCCTAATAATGATTAACGTATTCATTTTACTACACTGGAGTGGATTATCCAATATTTAAAAAATAGCAATTAGTTTATGGCCCAGTAAGGGTTAATTAAATCAAAATAAAGTAAAGTAAAGTAAATACGAAGCAAATATTATTTAAATTGTCTTTAATAGCTTAGATTAGCAGAAGTTAACAAATTAATTAATTTTTTTAAATCTCTGGGTTTGAATCAAAAAAATTGACTAATTCAATTAATGTCATATATAATATACAAAAATATATACCAAATAATTAATTAATGTTCTGGTTTATACCATAGGTATAATTAATTACCTTCTTCGTATTAACTCACCTTCATACCAATTACTTAATATAATGGGAATGTAGTGCGATTAACTTTAAAGGATGAAGTCTAGAGATTTTTGATAATATGAAAACAAGTTAATCCGAAGTTAATGTCAATTTATAAGTAAATTTCATTCGCTGGAACAAGGTCTGTCGTACATATACATGACAATTGTTCTGGTAAAAATTCTGACATAAATGTACGCAATTGGTAATTTAAAAGATATGGCAAAGTGCATCAATATAAAATATTAGGATATTAAATTAAAAACGACCTTGAAATATATAAAAGCAAAATAAAAGTAATGATAATACATAAGTGGAATGATAATCCACAGAATATTAAATTGATTGCTAGTTGCCACAGAGTAAACGAATATAATTACGTCGGGTCGATGATATCAAGCCAAGGAAGCCGCACTGGTTAAATCAAAGGAAGATTAAGAATGGTGAAATGGCAAAAGGCCAAACTAATAATATTATGCAAGGGGGCAATAATAAAAATACAAAATTAAGGTTAATCAAAGCTCTTATTCTCCCATAAACAACCAACTATGTTGTAGAAACATGAGTAATGAAACAGGCTAATATACGAGAAAAAATAGAAAGTTTGCAGCTATGAGTATTTGGGAAAATAATGATTTTTTCATGGACCCAATATTTCAATATTAAACGATTTGAATGTGAAATGCAGACTCATAAATAAATATCAAGTCTTATCTGGCATATTTTGGGGACATTTCTAGGTTGTAGGAAAAAATGAAAAAGTTGATAGCTGGATACAGAAGCAACGAAGGGAAAGAAAGTAGTCAGTCTCCCACACGAACAACAGCTTCTAATGACTGTTGTAGTGTGTCAAGACAGGTTAAACTGGAAATAGTATTTTTTTTTTGTAAATTGGGGACTTCTATGTAATTGCGACCTCTCAAAATTTATTGTACTTCCCCTTTATCTCAAAATTGCAGGCATATGTCCTTGATAGACGCTATTATTGCTTTGATGTCAATTTCAGAATCAAGCGATTTATATATCTCTGGAAGTATTTGTATATTTGGCGAGCTATAGTTTTGCAATCAATTAGAATATGGGAGGAGGATTCCTCCTATTCTAACCAGAATCTGCATCTTTTCAGGCAGCTTGGCTATCTGAAATTATGTACATCTTCGCACTTTTGTAGGGTGTTTTACTGCATTGTTATGTCGATACCTAGATGGCAAAGGTTTAAGCTTCAAATATGCTTGAAATATGTGCCAAGTGCCGCGCTGGCCTTGAACCTTAGTTTAAATACGACGGCTTCGGTTATCTCCTCGATTTTTGAGCCATCAGTATACCATACTGAAGCTCCTGGAGGTAAGGCTCTTATTAAACCTTCGACTTCTTTCATTTTAGGTATTATAACAGTGAAGTTCCTGTGACACTCAATTGCTTTTGTCTGACATTGTAATTGCTTCGGTTCCTAGTTTGATTTTCTGCAGGATCATGCTATGTCCTGGTCTTTTGTGTTTGAAACTGTTTGCTAGATGCAGCCTTGTTGCTCTCATTACTGCCATCTTCGTCAAGTATAGATGAATCGGTGGGAATTCCAGAATTTTTACAATACGACTAAAGTAGGGCACGATTTGAATGCTCTAGTAGCCCCAAGGCATGCTATTCTTTGTGTTTTAGTAAGCTTAACACATGTTTTCGTCTGTTCTATTTTTGGCCACCATAAAAATGTCTTATTATAGACTTGTGGAGTCATACAGTCATCTGCGGAGATAATCCACATGTTTTGCCAAACATGCAAAAACTACCCTGTAAGCTTTTTTGTTTTTGAAACAGTATTTAAAAAGCCTGATGTTATGGAAAAAAAATTGTTTTTATTGACAGTATCCTGCGTAAATGGAAGAGGAAGAGTAACAAAATACTGAAATTTACCATATTGGAAAATAAACAAATAATTATTGTTCACTTGAATAATTTCTGGAAGAAAATGATTAACAAAACATTTTAATTGATAACAATTATCCCTTTGAAAATTTCCAATTCCATTTAATATAATATCAGAATTCATTTGATAAACAAAAAAATGGATTGCCCATTATGTAATTTTTATTTTTCTCTTGTTTTTCACATTTCACATTGCAAGCAGTTCAATCCACTTAATATCTGTCATTATTCGAATCAAAAAACTTTACATATCATTTTTTATTTGCTTTCTGTGATTTAAAATTTTAATTTTATCAATACCTCTTCTTCACAGAATCGTATTTTTTAATATTGTTTTTTTTTCTTTGTTTTAGTACTGTAGACATCATCTCCAGTTTCAAATAATATTTAATATAAGCCTCATATGTTATTAATATCCTGTCTTAATACTAGCACATTTTAAGATTATAATAGGTTCTTATGATGGGTTACTCAATTCTTTGATTTGTTTTATTTTTTGTTTTTATTGTCACAATGATAATTTCATTTGTAAAAAAAATTTAGAGTATCTACTGAAGAGGTAATAGAGGTGATATTTTATTACTAGAATCTGTAGAATTTGCTAGATAATATTGTTGTATAGTTACGACAACAGTTTGTTGGATGATGTTAAGTATTTGCCACACATATTTGAATAAATTTCCATTCAAGTCAATTTTTTTGGTTTTTGTTTGTTTTTGTTTTTGTTTTTTTCTTATGTTATATCATTTTAAGGAATAATGATTTAATTTAATACAATTTAAATTTATATTTTTTTTATTTGTTTTTATGTAAGAATATTTTTATATTTTATAATTATGTGTTTCTTGTTTTAAATGGAACTGTTTAATTTAATGATGTTTTATTTTTGTTTTTGTATTATTGGTAGAGTTTAAGTTGACAAGACATAACAACTTTGTATAAGATGTTTGTATAAAAACTTTGTATGAGAGGAAGAGATAAATTTTTATTTAGAAATTATTGGTATAAAAGTACAAATTAGAAAAAAAAAAAATAATTCGATTAAAATCCGTATACATTATGTACGTAGGTCTTATATTAGTGAAGGAGAATTTGAATAAAGCTTCTAGAATTTTATTTATTTACGTTCAACATGGTAATTTGATTTTTTTTTCCATTATATTATAATTCGGTATTGAAGCGCTTAAAGAAATATTTTCAAAATTGATAACAATTATAAATGACTGTAGGTATAAATGACTGTATAAATGACTGTTGGTAGGTAGGTAATAGTGATGACTGAATAAAATGGTGTAGGCCAAGGTAGGTAATAGTGGCTGCCGGTAATATAACAACACACTTAAACCAGTGAAATCAATTGTCCTCGTATAAGAACATACTCATTAAACCATATTGAACTTTATACAAACCGGTGGAGGTCTGGGGTCTTATCACTTTTAAGGTTACCAGTGAGTTCTGAGTTAGTTGTTTTTTGATGACAACCAAGGAAGGTACTGCAAAAGTTTTGGACAGTTTCATCTACTTTTTTCTTCTTCTACAGGTCTTGCAAAATTAATTTGAGATAAGTCCAAGCCTTGTGGGATTTATTTATTTATTCATAACTCAAAGAGCTTGTTAGCTCGTACAGAATGAAAAAAAATAAATAAACCGGTAGATGACATTTATTTGATCGATTATAGTTTTTGCTTGATAGTTGAGATCGTTGAAGGAATTGGAGAGGATAATATAAGATATATTAAAGTTTGATTATACAGTTAATTTTATTAAAATGTTAATAATAAAATGCTAGGATAATAATTTTCTTACAACAATGGATTTCTATGGTATAAAACGTGTCGCTAAATACCCACAACAAATGCTATGTATAGTAATACTAGGAGTAACAATTCTTTTTCTGCTTTTGCTAAAGCATTACTAACACCATGCTAATAATAATAAATTATTTAAAAACTATGCACATAAAATCGTATAATATTTGTTCAGCGTTCTATAATCTACCTACATTTTCAATAAAAATTAAATTGTGTCGCCGTACATTTTATTATTGTATTGGTTTATCGGTTTGCTTATATTTTTGTTAGGATGTTGTTTTTCTTTTAACTTAAATTTAATTTACCGTTATTCTGATATTTTACTAATATATTTTATCCTTATTATTATTGAATTAATTTCTTGCATTTATTAATGCAACATCATTTTACAAAAAAAAATTAGTCTCATCCCACCCTTCCCATTAACTTCTCTCTCATTCTCATTAGGAGGCTTCCGGTGAATAATATTATTAATCTTCTACTGATTGTCATTTTTTTCTTTTGTTTTTTTAATTTTTAATTTTAATTGTCTCAGATTTCTTTGTTTACTAATATTTACATATTATCGTTATGTATATATTATTATATATTTAAATATAATGTTCATGTGTGTTATAACAATTTTTAATATAATATTAAATGAATTTATTCATTCTTCTATTATTACACAATTCGTTTTTTATTTCTTTATTATTATTTTTTTTTTTTTTTTGTTTCAATATAAAAGTTCAATAATTGAATAACATTGAAAAAGGAAATTGAATTAATTTTTTTTTTTTTTTTGTTGCCTATGTATTTGTCATATGCTTATATGTAGAAGAAAAAAGGCTCGTGTGATACACATAAATAAAGAAGGTAGATTTATATTGTTTCGATTTACGTTGTTTCTGTTACTGTTATTAATACAATTTTTATTTGTTGTTGGAAACCTAGTACTTGTAGAAGTAAATTATGCCTCGACTTTATTAAATTTTTTAAAAATATTTTATAGTAAAATGAAACATTTTTACGATGATCTAAGAAATGGAGAGTGTTACTAGTTAACAAACAAATCTTTGTGATTTATAAAGAGCACAAAGAATATAACTGCATGAGTGTTACTTCAAATATTTGTTGAAGAAAACTTACTAGCTATCTATAAAAGATTGTATTATATTAACATCTATTACAAAAAACTTAGAAAGAGGCTAGATTTATTATAAAGGGTATCATGGATATGTTAATTGTGTTTGTCTCAATCTAAATCTATCTATTCAACAGAAGATTGTCCACCTAATATATCCGTACTAGACTGTTTTTTTGCAAGGATTTTCAAGAAAAACAATAATTTGGTGTAGTCGGGAACAGAAAATAGCCTAATTGCTCACTCAATATATCCCGATGATAGATACATTGAGAAGACAATGAGCTTCGGTTATATACCTCCAGAAGAATGAATTTACCTGGACAAAAACAAATATGTTCAAAATGAAGACAAATTGCCCATAATATACCATATATTTAGGAGAGCTACAGAAAAAAACACAGAATACCAACCAAATCTTAAATTCGAAGATAATAGTGAAATATTTAGGTACAACATAGGTTAAACATTTATAAGTATTGGTGGAAAGAATAGAAGAACAGAAAAAATTAGTTAAAAAAGGAAAACATGGTATACAAGAATAGTTACCATAAATATAAGGTTAATTAGGGTAGTTATAAGTTAGATATAGCTGGTAGGTTAGAATAATGGTCAGGGTAAATATAAGATAGATTAGGATAGTGTAAATTAGATATAATTATTACTCTCAGATATTGCTTAGAGCAAGCAAATCAGACGTATATTATAGACGAAAGTTAGCATCATGTTGTTAAGCGGTATGATCATCATCAAGTGGGTTAGTATCCATCACCGTTAGTAACTAATGTTATAAAGAGATAAAAATAAATAAACATGCTATAGTTAGTAGAATGTTAAGAATATATATAAAAAAAAAATAGAAATAGACCAATTCCATAACTATTTATCGATTACACATCCTTAATTTTAACAAAAGTCAGGCATCTTAACGTCAAAGATAGATAAAATCGAAGCGGCAACTTGCACAAAATATGACGTCGTCTTACCACGTAGGGCAGATAGAGTTATCAAAGTGGTCTTCTACCCTACTCAGACAGTATAAACAAATTAAATATGAAACTAGACATTACCTCGGAAATTTAGCAGCTAGAAATTGAGTACGATGGAAATGTCAAGTGGAAGCCCCATGCTCCCAAGAGAAGTAAGGAAAAAAAAATGTGTTATAATTTTTTTAGAACCCTTTGAGTTGTTCAATTCTTAAATTTGATCTGCTAAACCATTACAAATAATTAATTTAATTTAAATAATTTCATACACAGAAATAAGTAGAAAAGGAGGTAGAAATTTCTGCAGAAATGCGAAACAAAATTATTAATAATTAAATTCATAGATGTATAGTTAAATGGGGCTTAATGTCTGTATCCATCAATTCAGATTTCATTTTATCGAGACTCTACTGTATAATATTTTATTAGTTGTTATAATAAGTATTCATTTACTACAGCTTTATTATATATTATGCACACATTTATATACAATATTATATTTACATACATACATTTATAATAATATGTAAACGTCATAAAACAAATGAATACTAAAATAAATTAAAAAAAAAAAAAAAAAAAATTCAGAATGTTGAAGAAATCAATCATCAGCATCATTTTGTTATTTTTTTTTTTTGTTTTGTAAATGTAGCTAAACATATATTACATAAAATTATAAAAAAAAAAAGTATACGTCAAGGCGTCCTTACTTTTTTTGGAATACGTTTAAATATATTAATATTTTAAAAAGATCGTTAAAAAATTCAGAATTATTCTTAAAGAGATGTATTACGTGATTTTTAATGTATGCCTATATATACTTAAGACAATATTATGTGTATTGTATGTAGATATATATACACATATATATACATTACTTTATAATATTGTTGAAAATTATATGAAATCATTTGATGAAAAGTCATTTATTTCATATGATGATGTAAAACAGTATTGTAATTTGTAATTTCTAATTTGTAAATAAAAAATTGAAATTGAAAATCAAAAATTTAGTTCCGAAAAAAACGTAGCTCCTGTCAATCATCATATACTATATAGCAAGTGCATAAATATTATACTAATCATTTTAATTTGATTTTTATTTATTTTACATTTAAGTTACAAGCATTATATGACATCTTCTTTTAAGAGAATTACATCAGATCCATATGAGTCAGTGAAAGCTTTTTGTGTTAAACATAACTAGGCCATAGTTAAATCGGACAAAAAATAAAAAGGTTTTCCTGAATCAAGGCGAATACAATAATGTTACAATATTGTTATCATATAGTTTTTTTTTCCTATTACTCCTTGTGGGCAGGACATCACTACTACTTTGAGGGTTCCATTCTAGGGCATCATTAGATTACTTGCTGCTTTTATATAGTAATTGTAGCAATCCGTGTTCCATGCTAATTTTATGTTTGAGTTTATTTTATTTTTTGTCATCATATATACATGCCTGTTGTTGCTACTTTGTACTTTATTGGCAGTCCAATTAGTAATATATTTTACATCGGATTTTGTACGATTTTACAAATTATTTATGAGTTTATCAAGAATATCTAACTCAATTGTAGGATGCAAAAAATTTATATGTATAAACTATTTTGTCGTATTCAAGGTATTATAAAATTTGTATTTCGTTTTTCAAACTTCTGTACTATCCAACACCGCAGAAATGAAATGAATGTTTGATATCGCGTAATGCCACCTTTCTCTTAATTTTTTACAGATTTTGTTTTTACCTTTCTTAACGCATCACAAATTTACAATGAAATGATATGTGAATTTCTTCCGTAGTCAGGTCCTGAAATATTATGTATATATGTATACTATTAAAAGTTAAAATTAGTTTGTTTGTGCAAACATTTTTATTCATGATGAAAAAAGAGAACTAACTTTACAAAACTATCAAATAACAGGTTAATTAACTCCTAGCACCCATCAGGCAATATATCAAAAATCAATTGTGTTACTTAAGACCCAACCATAATGAACTTCAGTTGGCTTAAGCTAATGTCAAAACTAAACGAAAAGCCAGCTAAAGTTTTGTAATTTGCTTAAGATACCCATAATAAACTTTAGCTAACTTAAGTGATTTTGACTATTGTTAAATTATAAACATAAATAAAAATACTTAGATAAACAGAAGTTTTGTTAAATATAAATTATATTTTGTTTGTTATTTTAATTTTGTTTTTCATTTTGTTTTTCATGTAACTATATTTTAAATTTTATTATTAATTGAATTTTGTGTTATTTTAAATATATTTTAATTAATGTTTTTTTATTTTATTTTTTTCTCTTTATTATTATTATGTATAATTACTTTGTTATGAAGTATGTAAATTATATAAAAAGTTAAATTATTTTATTATATATCACAAATTTTCAATAAATAATAACAGCTCCTAAATCAAATGTCAAATTTCCGTACAGAATGTGAGAATGAAATCGTACTTTCCTTAATCCAACTAAAGTTAACGAAAACTTGACGTAATTCTCTGATATTCCTATTATGGGTACATAATACAATTTACTTGTAATCGTACATTTCCTTATGTTGGCTTAAGCCAGCTAAAGTTCATTATGGTTGGGTCTTTAAATGGAAATATTGACGATACAGTCAAATAAAAATGAAATGTTAGCTTTCTCAACGGAATTTTTAAATTTGTTCGATTTGTTAAGGTTTTTGACATTTTTATCTCACCAGCCAGAACTAAAAGTAGGAGTTTTAATTATGTTTCTATGAAATTTTAATCAGCCATGGCTATACAATATACTATACTAATAATTTTTATTTAATTAATTTTATTTAACACATTTATATTATACAAAGGTATAAATAAAAAAGTATAGTATTCTTATGTTATTGCATTCATATGTTATCAAGTGTGCTCAAATATGCGAATGTTATGCCACAATTTCTGCAATATTTTTCAGAAATCATTTTTTTTTAAATTCAATTGATAAATAAAACTTTATTGGAGTAAATTTAATATATTTTGTGTTGAACCCTTGGCAACCTTGGGGTATTTTGTTAGTTATATCATAAACTAATTATTACTATAATTAAATTAAAAATTTTTACTTACACAATTTAGTTACATACTTTATATTAATTTTATTTTTTAATTTTTACTATTCTAAAATTAGTTTTAAAATCACTTTTAAATGTTAATAAAAATTAATATAAAATGTAATTTAGAGTCTTTAAAACTCCGATAAAAAATATTTTTTTTTATTTTAAATTATATTAAAAAACGAACTTAAATTTAAATACAAAGCTAAATAATAATGCAACATGAGTTTTTGATGGGAAAATTAAATTTTTATGGATATTTTTTTATTTATTTATTTATTGACCATTAATTGAGATAAATCTGCAATCCAACTTGGATATTTATTTGATAAATAATAGTGTTTTAACTAAATTAGTATATTAAAATTTAATAAAAGTTGTTACTCATATTCTAAACAAATTATTAATGAAGTTATTGTACACTTTTTTGCTGCGATATTAAGAAATTTTAATTCAAATTTATATCTTATTCTCCTATTATATATTTTGCGATATTTAATTGATATTTAAAGTAGATGTATGAACCTTATCTCAAATGACTTTATTTACTTAATGTTATTAATTTATTGAGTAAACGATACCTATCTTTGTGAAAATAATAATGATTTGAGATCGTATCTCAGATGTGGAAAAAGGGATACATTTATTTAATTTTTATTGATTTGGAATTTACTTTCGGATAAAATTTTGAATTTCTGATACCATAATATAATACTAGTGTATTCTGATATCCAAAGATGACCAATAATTGCATTTTCTATGTGTAATATTTACATTTTTGAATGATATAAAATATATTTTAGCTAAAGATTGTTAGTTAGCTCACTAGGTATTAAAAAAAAAAATGTAGAGTACACTTCCAATTCATTACACAATTTAAGACCTGCAGATTAGAAAATAAACTTTCTACTTTAATAAATCGTCGGTTGCATCTTGGTTGATCCATATACGCCAAAAAGTCATATTGAGAAAAATGTATTTCAAGTTTGAAAGACTATAAAAATTAAACTGTTCGATGCCCCAAAAATATGTTCATGCAAATGTTTAGCAAAATCTTATTCCAAATATTACGTTGTAGTAACAGTCTTTTATTAATATTTGTTTAATAACATTCATCTTATTAAATAAAATCAAAAATAGCAAATTCATTTACCTTAAAAATAATTTCACTGGTTTGTTAAGTAGCTTCAATCTTAACTAAGAAACTAATATTTTTGTACTTAGGTAGGTAATTTTAATTGTTTAAAGTAATTGCAGCTTTCAGAGCCATTATCTTGTGTAACATGATAGTACGTTTGAAATAGTATAATAATTATTTATAATTACAAAGCAATTAGATAAGTTAAGTTTTCACGAGGAAGATATTACAGTAAGTCCTTTATGTCACTGATTTTATTTTTGTCAATTTTGGACGGCTTCGAAGTAAGAGGCTGAATATTAAACATTTTTTAGTGTTGGATGGATCTTATTCCTATTTATGTTAATGTAATTATAGTCCAAACCCAAAAAGGATGTTTGATATTTAACAGCAAAAGGTTCATCCGTTTCATATAATATGTATTTTATTTTTGAAAATGGAACCTTGTTAAAGTCTAATTTTACGGCAGGGATAGAAAAATTTTTAAAATCGTGATGTACTGTCATCTGAATTACTTTCAAACAAATTTTCTTTTACTGTATTCCGTTGAGTAACTTTACAAGATGCAAGGGGCTATGCATTTCCAAGTTTTTTAAATTCCTGTCAATGAAAGAATGAACGCAATCAAATCAACCTCTTGAATATATATACTATATATGTACGGTAAAATGGACTATATAAATAAATGCACATGAATCAAATTGACATTAAGAAAAACCGTTTATTTTGTATCCATGTGGATTGCAAAATTTGATAGCTTATTACTCTAATAATGGTTGTGGATCAAAATTGAATTGGAAAAAAAAAATTATAAATTAGTGATACATGTGCATTATTCAATAACGTGGATCAAATAAGAACATATAATTTCTATAGTGGATATTTCATATATTTTGTATTCATTTATTTTCATATATATTGTATCACACAAACGCCAAAATTTTGGATATAGATCAAAGTTGCATAAAAAATTATAAAAAAAAGTGGATGTGGTTCAAAGTTACCTCTCATTATCGTAAAAAGTATTAGATATAAAAGAAAACGGGTAAGACATAAAGAAAGAGCATGTCGCAAAACCCCAAGAAATGTTCTAATGTCAAAAATGTCAAGATGGCGTATAAAACAATCAAGTACTGAAGCTGCATTATTCGATTTAATATCGAAAGTGCAATCTGGTCTTGACAAAAAAAAAACAAAAGTCGTTGATATATTCTTTGACATAAACAAAACTTTTCTTGATATTAAATACAACAACGGCCAATTTGAAATTGTCAAGCAATATAAATACTTATGTGTGTACTACTAGATGAAAACTAACCATTATACCACAAACAAAAAAGACGAGAAAAGTACCATTATAAATATTTAAATAATATTTACAGTTTAATTATAAATAAAGGCAGTACGTCAACACGAACTGTTCATATTGAAAACAAAATTCTGCCTTTGAGTCTCGATATAAAAAGTAAATTGACAACACAATATGCACTGCAATGATGCACAATAATAATTATAAACACAAAATATTGGCCCAAAACTAATTAAAAATTTACACAATCATAATACTAGAATTGCAAATGATATAAGAGTTGTTTCATCTAGGGTGAGATTCAATAATTGTGATTCAGTTTACAATATTGCTTTTAAGTTATTTAATGAATTGCCAAAATGAAATAAAAAAAATAAAAAAACAGGTTTATTTAGAGATAAAATTAAATTTAGTTTTATTTGGAACATAAATAAAAATTTGAATGTAAATGAAATATTATTAATAGATGTTTGATAGTAGAATTAAGTTTTCACTAATGAATTATTCTAAATTAAAATATTACATAAATATTGTTGTAAATATACATTTTATTACTTTAATTTGTTATTTTAGTATTGTAGTGTTATTTATTTTTTTGGTTTAACACTTATGAATAATTTTGTTAATTATAAAACACTCTATACGAGCCGTATAGCTCTTATGAGTTTAGAAAATTAAAAATAATTAAATAAAATTTTCAAATATCTATGAATAAAGAAAATAATAACGAAAATCAGTTGTGTAATTGATTAGAAAGCACACTTTGTTAAATATACGAATTAAATAATAAGGTTCGAAAATAAAAATTTAATACAAAGTCATACCCAATATTTCGGAATAAACATACTGACCTCAAGTCAATTTATTTTTCGTTTATATACAAAATATTCCTGACTTTCCAAGTCCTTATAAATTCAATTTAATTAGTTTCACATTTTAGTCAAAACCATCTCGTGACTGTTCTCTATAATAATAATATTTTCCTCAATTTCCAATTTAATATATTTAAAAATTTCTCCAACTAAAAAACTATTACAAATATAATTTTCCAACTTAAGTAATAGTTTTTCAATACAGAATACAAGTATAGTTTTCCTAATAGTTATCTACATAATATATATGATATGTATTTACCTATGTACGAGTATATGTTGATAATAAAATCTAAATTTTTCCTTATTTTAAATTGCAGATCTAATTATAATGTTCTTTATAATAGTAGTATCTATATATAGTAGAGAGAAAATTTTCTTGAATGAATATTATAAAAAGAACAGAAAAAATGTTTTCTAATTAAAATTTAATAACTTAGAGAATTAGATGTAATTACAAAAATCTCTTCCTTCTTTCTTTAATAGAATAAAATGATTACTAAAAATAAAATCAAAATAAGATTGACAAAAAACAGTTTTTCTTTTCCTTAGACAAAAAAAAAATCAAATAAAAAATTTAAAATACACGTATTTTACATATGTGTACATTATTTAAGGCTGAAATATCCTTAATTTATCCTTAAATTACCTGTAATGCGTTCCTTTTACATATATAATGAAATGAATTTTCTAATTTTCTAATTATATTTTTTTATTTTTTTTTTTTTGTTATTATTTTTTTTTTGTATTTTTCTACTTCTTAGAATGTTAAATAAGTTTTAAAATAAAATGAAAATTTAAAACGATATAAAATATACTTATTTTAAGTTAATGGGATTGTATATAATACAACTTAGAGTCAATATAGAAATTTAAATTGTTCAAACAACTCTAGGATATATGTATTTTTTATATATACAATTTGTCTTATTTTAGTACAGGTTCCACCATGCGGTACATGTCAAAATCAAATTATTCACACTTTTATTTCACTCCAGATTTGTGTGATGTTTGAAATGTAGGGTATTTTGTTTTAGGACTAGGTTTTGTCCTAATGTATTGGCCATTTATTCATTTTCTTATTTTGGTTTTTATTAATGGCGCGCATGCGTTTTTTGGTAGTCCAAAATGAGTAAATTTGGTTTTGTAAGTCATTTTAGAAAATATTTCCTGTTTTTTTTAATCATTTTTGCTTAATTATTTTCGACGTATTAAATCTTGAACAATGCATGATGTTCTTCTAATATTTAAAACTTTGAAATAAAACTTTCAATGTTGCATTATTTTATGTATTATGAGATCCTCCTGATGATTTATTTTTTGAGGATTAATTCAGCAAGGCCTAAGCCTTGTACTACAACTGTAGCTTATCGAATGCTTTTGTTAAGACTGTAAAACCAAAATTTCCAAACTATTTTTATTAAGAATAAAAATATCGTTCTTTTCGGATCGGCTTACACGATAAATAGTCATAAAATACAAATTATCTTTCTAATACTTAAGATGTTTTTTATTTAAAAAGATTATTTTTTCGAATATTGAATAGTTTGAAATAATTAGCTAAGCTAAAAATAAATAAAATATGAAAGGAGGATTCCTCTTTTTCTACGCAGAATCTTTAATCTATCTGTGTTCGATCTACCAAACAGATGCTTGTAAAATGGGCCATGACCTGTGATAAACAATATCAGCGTTCGGACGATGTAGGATGTAAGGATGAATTATCTGTCTCACTGATTATCTGATTCAATCGTTGGATACATATTTAGTTTGAAAAGGTCTTTAGACTGCGTCCTTGGAAGTCCTTGAAAACTATTCCATATGCTCTAGGTTTATATAGTTTCCCTGTTGGAAACAATTCTGTATAGGTGGGTGTTTTAACGAGTAATACTTGGTTGTAGTCCTAAGAATTTACTCTACGCGAGGGTTTTTGCAAGGACATCTGTTTCTTCATTATCTTGTATTCCTTCATGCGCTAGTGTTAAACTCTAATTTAAATACGACGGCATCGGTTTCCTCCTAGATTTTCGACCCATCAGTATACCATTACGAAGCTTCTGGAGGTAAGGCTCTTATTTAACCTTGGACTTCTTCCCTTTAAGGTATTAGTACAGTTTCTGCGCTAATCAATTGCTTTTATTATATAGTCTGACATTGCAATTGCTTCCCTTCCTAGCTTAATTTTCTGCAAGATCATGTTGTCTTTTGTGTAAGAGATTATTTGTTAGAAACAGCCTTCTTGCTATCATTCTTGTCGCCATCATTAGTTATAGTTGAATCGGTGGGAGTTAAAAACTTTTTTAGGGCTAGAGTAGGGCATGTTTTGAATGCTCTAGTAGCCCCAATACATGCTATTCCTTGTATGGTGAGCTTGCTACATGCTTTGTTCTGCAGCTTTATATACTGCTAATTTATACTCTAAAGAGTAGCAACTTGGAGCAGTTATACATCTTGGAGTAGTATCTTCTCAGTCAACAAAGTTGATTGAACTTTATTCTTAACTTTTTGTTATGGCTGACAATGTGTGTTCGCCAAGTGAGGCGTCTGTCCAAGTGCATATCTAAGTATTTTACCGTCTCAGAGTGTTCCAACTCTCTGTTATTGAATAGAAAAGGAGAACAATTTCCTTTACCGTTGGTAAAAGTAATATGAAGTGATATCTTTTATTATTCTATTATCAATAATTTACATCAAATACCTTTCAATACATTAGGTACAGTACTGCCAATTATTTGTACATAAAACGAAACAATTAGTACCTAATATTTTACGAGTATAGATACATACTTATTTATTAATTTTCTGGTATGTAAATACTAAATAAACATGAAAAATAACTATTATTGTTTACTGAACTAAGCCTTATTAAATCATTTAGCTGCAGTTTATTTAACTTAACATCAAATTATACACACAACAAGTTGGTATAAAAAAATATATATGTGTATGAAGAATAACAGAAAAATACAATTAAATATAAACGCCCTGAACGGAAGTCGAATGCGGGATTTTCTGATTAGTAGTCAATCATGACCTAATCACTAAACCATATAGATTGATAACTTTAACTCACGCACTAAAAATCAATCTGAAACTTAACCCAAAATAAAAAAAAAATACAGGTACACGATGTATTACAAAAGCAAATTTAAATTTGTTATACATAATGTAGTCCTTCTAAAATCTGTCAAATTGATATAATAAATGCGTATATTTTAAAAGGGTTTATTTATTACAGTTATATACATATATGTATATTTATTCGTATTCTATAAATGTAAACAAGGATGTGCTTTCCACTTTATAAAATCGAATCAACAAATATATCTATAAGATTCAATAGTAAACAAATAAACCTGTTGGATTTAATTTTAAAAATATATATTTATAAAAAGCAACGAATTGGTGTATGTGCAGTAAGTATAATACAGCCTAAATATGTATAATACATATCTATAACAAAATAGAAAAAAAAGTAAATAAATAAAATAAAAAAAAAAATAAAAAACTAAATAGAAGAAAAAAATATCCTTAAATTGTTGCAAATCTAATCATAAATCTAATTTCATTTTCAAACATAATTCACCATGCTCCAATTTTTTTTTTTTTTTTTTGTTTTTATTATTTTATTACTTTACAATTTTATAAGGATATGCAGTATTATTAAATACGTAATAGTAAATTGTAATAGCAACAAAATTAATATAAATATATATATATACAATTAAACAAATAAAGAATAACTGTTATACATAATATGTATAGTGAGTTAAGGAAAAACAAGGAAATTTTCTTTATAGGAATAATAAATTTTATGATCCTTTGAAATATACCATTTTGTATTTTTGTGCTTGAAAAAGAGTTAAATTGCGATTGAATGCGTTTTTATATACCTATATCTAAATGTATACAAATATATAATACATATACATCCTTCTAATTTAACATAATATGTACATTATTGTTGTTATTTTCATCAAGTCAAAAAATTTTGCACAATAGTTTCTTTATCTAATGTGAGTTTGAGGTACGACATAAAGGCTTTGTCACCGTCATAATAATGTAATTTAATTTTATTTCTATGTGTATTTATAAATATTATATATACAACTTGTATGTATACATTTATATATACAGACATTATTCAAATAACCTAAAGCTTTTATAAATTCTCTCTCCAAACAGATGACATATTATTTCATATCGAATTATAATTACAGAAAACATTCAAGAAAAGGATATCTATTAATATGTTTAAACTTATACACAATATATACAAGTATATACATAATTTTAATATAAGATTTCATATATAATAATATATTTAAAATAAAATTAATAATTAATTTTATTTCATATGTATATTTTATATGCATGTATATATATCTGTATTTTGTAATAAAATTTATTTTATATAACTATAATATTTATATATAAAATAAAATGTATGATATATATACATAATGTATATATCCACATAATGCAGTCGAAGGTTAAATGTTATATGAATTAAGACTTTTGATATATTTATTTCTATTCATTTTTTGTTTTTCATTTAATCAAATAAAGTACAGAGGGATTTGGAAAGTTAGGTTGAATATTTAATTACTAGTTTTGTAACCCGTCATAATAAATTCTAGCGTTTCTTCCTTCATTAGAGTTTTCATTTCAAGTTTAAGAAAAATATGTATTTGCTTACTAATTTATCAATATCATACCTTTATTAGAATTATTAGAATGCTTTTAATTACCATATAAACAGAATATTTGTAGTAAAGTACAATATTTTCAATTCCCTAAGGAATATTTACTCGATCATTTTAACGACATCTTATTTGCCATCATTCGAAATTTAAACATATATTATCCTAAGACCTCAATAATTCTAAATAACCAATACTCTTAGATGTTCTATTGTATTCAATTAATTATAATATAAGTAAGTCAAAAAGATAATTTCAATTAAAATTAATATAGAAATACTAAATTCAAATAATATTTTTAATGAAAACAAAATCTAACTGTAAAATGAAATTAATTAAGACATAAATTTAACACTTGAATGACATGACAATCATTATGAAATGATGGGCAAATGACACATATAACAGATGACAGATGACAGATGACAGATGACAGATGACAGATGACAGATGACAGATGACAGATGACAGATGACAGATGACAGATGACAGATGACAGATGACAGATGACAGATGACAGATGACAGATGACAGATGACAGATGACAGATGACAGATGACAGATGACAGATGACAGATGACAGATAACAGATGACAGATGACAGATGACAGATGACAGATGACAGATGACAGATGACAGATGACAGATGACAGATGACAGATGACAGATGACAGATGACAGATGACAGATGACAGATGACAGATGACAGATGACAGATGACAGATGACAGATGACAGATGACAGATGACAGATGACAGATGACAGATGACAGATGACAGATGACAGATGACAGATGACAGATGACAGATGATTGATGACAGATGATTGATGACAGATGACAGATGACAGATGACAGATGACAGATGACAGATGACAGATGACAGATGACAGATTACATATGACAGATGACAGATGACAGATGACAGATGACAGATAACAGATAACAGATGACAGATGACAGATGACAGATAACAGATAACAGATAACAGATAACAGATGACAGATAACAGATAACAGATAACAGATAACAGATTACAGATTATAGATGACAGATGACAGATGACAGATGACAGATGACAGATAACAGATGACAGATAATATTATATATAGAATATCGCTATAAAATTTTTGACAGTTGTTTAAGTCGGAAAATACAAGAAAATTTCAATGAAAAGAATGATAAAAAAGTATACTAACAACTATTCAAAAATAAAATAATTTATATCAATATTTAAATTATATGTAGCATGATAAAAAGTATAAACTTAACGTCTGCCAAAAAGCGAAGTAGAAAAAGAACCGAATTTATGCAGCTTTAGAAAAAACACTCTGAATTGCTATATTATATATTCTCACGATTTATAAATGTTATAAGGATAAGCAAATTTATAATCACTCAACAATTATCGTAGTGATCTGAGATCAGCTTCAGGTATGCTAAAACGATATGAAGTACTATTTATTAACCATAGTAAATATTTTCGCACACGAGGAGGTATATAATATTGGCAAAGAAAGTGATTTTATCCATAAGAATAACTTAACTTGTACTACAGGGATCAAAAAGACTTTTGGGATCGAATTTTATTGAATATATGAGAAAATTAATCCCTCTTAGCCAAATATCTAAAATATATTTAAAAAAAAATGTATTTAAATAAAAAAAAAATTAATGAAGACTTAAAAATGCACATCAACATATCACAGCGTTCAAAGTATCCCAAACGTATAGTGTTTGTATATATATTATATATATTTGTATAATACATATATATTTGAAGTTTGGGTTTTTATGTATTAACGTACGATTCAGACTTGGTATGACATACTTTTTGTTTAACAAAATTTAAAATACTCATACAGCAATCTCCAGAATCAGCAGCAAAAATCATGGGTTTCCTTATGGAAACTAACATATTTAATAAAAGTCACAAATCAGTTGAATTTAATGCATAATGGAAAAACACAATCGGTACGCAAGTCATATAAAGTAATATCTGTTCAAGACTGGTTAGTGACAGCACAATTTCAGATTATGCTTAGAAAAAGAGGAATCCTCCTCTTATATTCTATTTATTTGCGTACACATCATAATATACATCGTCTAATTTTGAAATTAAAATTAAAACAATAATAGCGTTCATCAAGGAGATAATCATCACCATCATTATTGTTATGTAAACGATGTAAACGTGTATCAACGATGCCTTCGGCCGGAATGAAGGATATAGACCTGCAATTTTAAGACAATAAACGGGGAAGCCCAGTAGATCTGAATAGGTAATGTTCGCGTCGCATAAAACGCATTTAACAAAAATAAACTAAAGCGACCTACGTTCTTAAAATAGAGGGTTCCAAACAATTTTTCTATATTTATATACTTAATATATATATAAAATTAAATTATTTTATTATTCTTTACATATTTGACGTGATTAAGTGAAAAATACAAGTAAATAACAGTAAATAACTGTAAACAACTGTAAATAATGATAAACAACTATAAATTATTGTAAAATTATTTGCTTTTGACAGTTATAATAGAAAATAAATATTTTTATAAAACTCCAATTTTTATTCAGGTCATTCATTTTTCATTTGGCCATTCGTCATTCGTCATTCATCGTGTTTGTGTTTTCGACATGTATTTATTAAATTATTAAAACTTTTCATTAGAACAACAAATATGTGTACAGTGTACTAACATTGATTTATAAATAATTTAAATAATCTGCGAAAGAAATTCATTTGTAGCTTAATGAAAAATATTCATTAACATAACGAACAACTTATAGAAGATTAGTATTAATGTATGAAAACAATGTTCGTTTTCTCAATAAACATTCATCGCCTGAAAATGAATTAATATTTCGTTAATACAATGAATTTTTTCATTATTATGTACCATATTTATGTACCAAATTTTTTTAAGTGCTTTTGCTCTCGTTCTTTTTTCATTTATTCAGGTTCTGTGTCATATACATAAGTTTTACTTTCTTTAATTATTTTTTTATAGTATTCCAACATTAAATCAAAATAATCCAATGTTTGTAAAAACATCAGGTTCAATTTCTAAGATTTCGAAATTTTTTTGTAGACCTTCTGACCTTCTAAGAATTCAACGTTTTCTTTAGCTGGATTTGTATCATCGAAACGCATTATTAATTTTCACTTAAATGCTTTTTAATAATATTAATTTCAAACAATTACAATTAAAATTAACAAAACGTCAGTTTCAAAAAAACATGTACATACATACTGATTTCAAATTTTGTAAAGGCAAAATGTTCATATTTGGCTGAAAATGACAATTAATGATTAATAAGATAATGTATTAGAGAGGAAGAGAAAGCTATACCAAACTGTAAATCTATATTTATTATTTTATTATATCTATGCGCCATACCAAAATGCTATAAAAGCTTTGACAAGGATTGATGTATATAGAATATAGATTGTAGAGTAGGTTCTTAACAAATTGGGATTTTAATTATATTTTGAACATAATCACTTCATATTCGCAAGTTTTCATTTGTTATTATACAAATGTTGTAATTAAATTATCTATTTTGAGTTGTTTACGTTATTTACATTGTTTACAAACTTACAACAAAAAAAAACATTCTAGTACATGTAAACAACTGTGTAAAAAACTATACTTAATTTACTGTGTCAACACTGTTTAAAATATAAAATTTATTAATATTATAGTATTTGTGTTGTATATTAGATGTGTAATATTTGATTTTTATTTTTTTTTATTTTTTTACAATAGGTAAAAATTTTTATGTAATAGCATTAACTTGTGTAATTTTGCCCATATACTTTTATTATAGTTTTTGATTTGCAATGCAATGCGACCTTACTCCCAATTACAGCATCTAGAATGCTCTGTAAATTACGTCAAAAATATTTTTGGGCCATAGATTATTTAAAATCTTCATCATCACTGTCCTCTAACCTCATCATCAGTTAGGGATACGACAGAGTTTAAAATAATCACCTTTCAGTAAATACTCTCTAAATTTTAATTTTAAATTATTATAAAATATCTACTTTTGAAAATAAATAAATTAACCATTTTTTATTTTTTTTATTTCCAGGTAAGTGAAACCGTTTTTGATAATATATTTAACAAGTTACCAATATTAAGTATTGTAAGTTTTTAAATCATAAATAAATGAAATAATTTATTAATTTTAGATATAATCAAAGAACAATACTTGAAGTTTGGTATAACTTCATATAATATTGAAAAATAATTTACATCAAAATAAAGTATTACAGAGCACGAATTTACCAATAACTCAAGTTATGCGTAATAAAATGTTACATATGACAATAGATTATTTGTAATGTTTTTCTAGAACCCAAAACTATTGCCATTATTCTAATCAAAATTCAAAATGATACTTGGTTTTTGTACCGTCACAACTAAGCCCATCTGTAGCATGAACATCGATTGTAATGCTTAAGCTATAGTTTTTGATCATTTTTTTGGCAATCGCTTTTACTAGATCGTCAGCCATTAAAAATTAAAATTTAAGTAGCCTTCAAATCTAATGTTTAGATTTATTTAATTCATGATTAAATTTTCAAATTCTAAAAAATTTACATTTTTTATACTATCGTCATTCATGCTACCTGTAATCGACACAATCGTTAAGATTTTCTTAGCGTAGCATCAAAATAACATCTATGGGTTTTATTTTTTTGTTTAACTTTAGCAAAACATTTGGTTTCAAACAATACCCTAATATACGAATGCATAGCTTCGAATAGTTGAAAATTGGTGAAAGAAAATATGCTAAGTATATTTTAAATGCGAACTTATTAATATTTTTCTTAAACTCTTTTACTAAATTATAATATACCCATTTGTATAGTCAAAAAACGTTAATTGAAATATGGTTCAATATTCGAGAAAATTTTACTCCAAACGACATAGCTATTTTAGAGTCATCTAGTAATTTCCGCCACTGTATTAGGATGAGCACTTAATGCTTCTCTTTTTCTTCAGTGGAAATGTTTAAAAGGTGGCATTAAAGTTTTTTAAGCATCCGATCAACTACTTAAACCTATGATATGTCTATAATACAACGATTTTGAAGTAGTACAAGTGAAGATGTCACATATTAGAATTTTATCAAGAAAATTTAACGTGCTGGTGCTACGCTAGTCGTTTAACCGGCTCATATATGTAAATTGTATTCCAAGTTATACTACTGACAGACATGCAATATCAATATTGTAATATTGCTGATATCGTGATAGGAATAAGTGTAGATAGGAAGTGTAGATAGGAATCTATATGTGTGTCTCCTAATATCACGGTATTATTGCAATATATGTAAACGTTGTATTGATATTACCAAGCAAAGGCATAATATTACGAATCAACGTGGCAATGATGTACGTCAGCGTAGTCTATCGTCAAATAAATAATTAAATTAGTACTAAAGAATAGTTGATTTGACACAATCTCAAAATTAAACAAAATTTTTCATTGTCAAGTCAAAATGCAAAATGAATAAAAATAAAAAAAATGGAGGAAAATTTTAAATTTAAAAAAAAAAAAGTTTTATCCTCCATTTTACATGTCATAATAAATACTACGTTAATACTACGTTTATGTCTATCAAAGGGTAATATCTCGGATATTGATATTATAGTATTGATATTACATGTCTGTCGAAGGCAATAAATCATAATATGTATGATTTAAATATATTGTCGATTAGAACAAGAGTATATATATATATTTGACAAATAGTATGCAATAAACATTTGATAAGTGGATCTCCAAGTAATTATGCTCAAATAACGTATTAATTATTGCACCCAATGATGAAATTCGTTAAATATTTTTCAATGTACTGTTACTCTAAAATTGTATGCTTTAACTCATGATACTTTATGCAATAAGCCAATGATACCAAATCCCCAATTTATTTTTTATATTTTCATATATTTTCATCTAATCTAGGCACATAGGAATAAATAGGAACAAGGTGACTCAACTGTTAGCCAAATCTCCGCTGCACTTATTCATATCTTTTTACAACATCGTCCTCCAAAATATTGATATCAAATGGAATATATTAAAATAATTACTACAAGGTCATAAATCCGCTTGGAAAAACAATCTAACTGCTTACCAACAACATCTGGAACGAACAAATGCTCCGACTTGGTCTTTCTATAATTTACCTCTACTTCTAAAAAATCATTTCAAATCACCTTGTAAAATAATACTGATGCTAAATGAATGTACAAAACTCATTTCAAAAATTAAATGAACTGTGTTTTTGTTTTGATTTTCTTTTTATTTCAACATAACCTATAATGTAATTATTAATTTTTGCTCATAACCTTTAATTAGGTTTCAATACACCATCATTTTATAAACATAATATAATATTTGTGATTTCAATATAATAATATATTTTTACCACTACTACACTACTATTCTACTACTACACCATTATCTTTTAAACTAACAATTTTATAAAATTATACTGAATTACTTGATGTACAATATATATATATATATATATATATATATATATATATATATAATATATACATATATTTACTAATGGAAGGAGTTTAGAACAATTGACGAGGAGTTAATAATAACAAAAAAAGTCAAGTTGTTTTTTTGTTACATTACACACAACCGTACATTTATGAAATTTTCCAATTGTATCTATTTATGAGCTTATGTACATACACAAGAATATACATATACACTCTTTTTTTTATTTTTTTTTGTTTCTTCTTGAATTTTAAGACGATAAATTAAATATCCTTTTTGGTAATAATAACGTTTGAAATTATGTAACAGAAATTATGTTGATATTAAAAAAAAATTACAGGGTGTTTTATAAGGGTGAAATAAAATTAATCGATGGGCAATGGTAATACATTTAGTGACCGAGCTTTTTCTTCAATTGGTCGGATATTTTTGATGAATGTATGCTTTGGGTGAGCATGATATTTAACAATTAGTAGATATGTTGCTGAATGTCAAAAATTATATCAGTGACTATGCTCCGTTATATTGAACTAAAATTTTAGAAGATATTTTTCATATCACAAAATTAAAAAATATATATCGAAAAAATAATTGTCGAGAATTTCAAGTGAACTTATTTTGAAGATATTTATTTTACCTAACATAAAAATCTGAAATATTGAAAACTTATCGGAACAACATTGGGGACTAACTAAAACATGAAACAGTTAAGAAAATACAGGCTGAATAACAAATGATCATATTATAACTTCGCTCAAATGAGCCTAAAATGAAATCCTCAAAGTACAAGAAGAACCGGTCATTCAAAGAACACCTGACGAAGGACCATAAAGTACGACTCAGAAAAAGTGACACGGGATCAAACAAAAATAGCAGTAACCAATCGAGTGCGATTGGTTAGAGTTAAGAGAAGTAAGAGAAAAAAATTATATTGCCACGATAATCCTCGTCACATTCACGTCAAATCTGCCAGTGAAATGAAGTAAATCACATTTTGTATTCATTTAGTATGACAGACATTTTGGAGATATTGTAGTATAAGCTTGCAGTACAGTACTTAATTAAGCACGAAAAGGTGATCTACCTAAGTTACTGTCAAGAACATAAAAAAAAAAATTATTTAGTATGACAGACATTTTGGATATAATTTTAGCCAAGGAAAATTGTTCGAGCTATGTTTTACATTAAATATTCTTCTATTCTTCTAAATCATTATTATTTGATCATAATAAAGTTCAAATATTTTCCGATGCTAGTATCTCTAAAAACTACAACAAAAAATTAAACATGAAGGAAGTATATTGCAATTAAAAGTAAGCAACTGTTTCTAAAGTTATGAAATTTATCCTGGTTAATTAGCCAGAAAATTTCAATTCTCTCCGGAAAACAAGCTCTCACTCAACAAAAGTATACTAAAGCCAAAATAGTTTTACGATATCAAGCTCTGGGGCTTAACAAGAACTTAAAAATAGCATCAATCATCAACATCTTGGTTTTTGTCCTAACTTTGAATAAACGTACAAGTTAGGTCAGTAAAAGAGAAACGAATTGCTTCTAGTCAAAAATATTGGGTCCGGTCGAAAACCACCCAAATTCACACCGAACCAAATTCATCCATAGAAGATTGTTTCTTTTCAACAGCAGACATTCCGTCAAGACTTAGGACTTAATGCTATTAAATAGAAATCCCCAATCAAATTGGAAATTGTCTAGAAGTATGTTATTAAATTCTATTTCAGTTTCAATTTCAGTTTCAAGTTCAATTCAATTTATTATCAATATATTAGACGATTAGTCTGATGATGAAATTGATGGAATCATTTTTCGGATTAATTTTTACAATATAATTGCGAATATACAAAAATGGACCAATAATAATAATGTAAAAAAGGTGGTCAACTTCGTAATACGAATATGAGTTTTGGAAATGTATTTGGGAAGATCGTTGATAAACAAATTAAACATTGAACGAAAATCATGTCACATATTCAAATGGTAAAATATTTGGTAAAATCGAAAATAAATTACTCTTACTCAATATTTTTAATGCCGAAAAACTATTATCGTATTCTATTGAATAACGAAATTCTATAATGTCATTGTGTATAATTAATTGTGATGTCCTGTTCCTTGTGTAGATCATTGAAATCAATTTGTTTTTTTAATTCTATTTTCTTTTGATTTTTATAATTTTTTAGACCAGAAATTTTATTTATTGTTTTATTAGAATTAGGTAGCAGGTTTTTAAAGTCTTACAGTATACTAATTAAAGTTAATAATCAATATCGAAACACATTGTACATTGATATGAATTCAAAAACCATGTAGCTGTTCTGAACCACTAATATCGATCTCTCACATTATTTTTTGCAAAAAAATCAAGTCGTTTACTAACGCGATTTGAAATCAATTTAACCCTCGATTGATATTCTAAGGATTTTTGATTTTATCGCATGTTATTAACATTTTTCTTCTTCTATAAATTAAATTTAAATTTTTTAAAATTTTTATTAGAATTTATACAAATGTGTTTGTGTGGGTAAATCTTAAATATTTAAAATAATTTAGTTAAGTTTTCTATTCTGTGTTTACGAACGTTTTTTTTAATAAGGGACACGCAAGTCTTTTGTTTTTTCTATATTTCAAGGATATACCATTGAGCAGAAAAGGATAGATTTTGTTTTTTTCTGGTTTTGATTTTATTTAAAGGGTGTGTAATTTTTAAGGTTTATTTAAAATAAAAAGAAAGTAAATAATAGTAAATAAATTTTAATCAGGAAAAAGGATTCTAATTTTATTTATTGAATTTTTTGATTTAAACAAAAATGCCCTAAAGGTGTGTCATTTTATTTTCTTATTAATTTTTAACAGATAATTTTTTGTAATTATTAATTTTGACAATTTTTTTCGGTTTTAATTATTATAGAATTTATAAATGGGGTGAATTATATTATATTTTTGACTTTTGAATATTTTGTATCATAAAAGTTGAATGGCTATGGGTGATGTATTTAAATTTAAATAGGTTTAATTTATTTCCTTTCTTTTCGATTTTGTGAAATTGACAAGGTTCAATCATCAAAATGCAAATATTTGTACGCAGTTTTGAATATATAGAAACCCGTGACATCGAAAATGCAGTAAAAACGTGAAACTAACGGTCATAGCACTATGATCAAAAATGTTTTTAAAAAAAATTGATATTGTTTTGAGATAAAAAATGTTTGATATCGGTTTTAATACCGCAGTTAAACAGCAGAGTGTGCAGCGAAAATTTTGAGTATGGCTGCAGTTATAGCGATCAGTAAAATGAATACGTAAAACAGTAAAAAAATATTTTATTCGTTCAATTTTCTTTATTTCAAATTCAATATTTGTAAATTTTGTAATTTTTATTTTTAAATTTTTGAAATTCAATTTTTTAAATAAACAAAAATACATTTTTTGAACAAAACAAACTTATATTGAAAAATATTGAATTTGAAATAAATAAATTTGAAATAAATAAAATTGAATTGGAAATAAAAAAACTTGAATTAGAAGTGAAAAACCTATATAAAATTAATTCGAAGACATTATGATAAAGCATAACA
Organism: Argyra leucocephala; assembly: GCA_963942445.1. Classification (NCBI taxonomy): domain Eukaryota; kingdom Metazoa; phylum Arthropoda; class Insecta; order Diptera; family Dolichopodidae; genus Argyra; species Argyra leucocephala. Next base: position 56,386,622 of record OZ012681.1, read on the forward strand.
CACTCCGGAAAATGGTTTAATATTGCATATATTATACCATAATGAGGAGTACATCAAAAAGACCTTGCTCACGGTCTTCATAGCCCCTGAGCATTTTATCTGATAAAATGATAAAAACAGTTATATTCAAAACCGTAATTATGTCCCTCTATTACACCATTATAATATACGGGCTACATGCAAAGCTATTGATTATAACCCGGGCCATAACGGAGAAAATTTAAAATTTGAAATGTCCATGCCAGACAAGGACAAATTAAAGCAAACTATTGGTGGTTGGAAAACTCTAGTTATAATTAACACAAAAAATGATACATTATTTTTTTTTAATTAGGTTAAGCAGTTTTATTTAGATTAAGATAGATTAAGTTAGGCTATGTTTTTAATAAATAATTATTGGTTTTTACCCGCTACTTTTACAGTAATATCATTCGAAGACAAAAAACTTTGTAAAATTTGTACATAGTATAAAAAAATTCCTAAAACTGCGTAAAATTAACATAAAAACGAAAAAATTGCTTAGATGTTAATAAAATTAGAAATAAATAGCTGTTTTTTTAAATTTTTGTAGACTAGACTAGTGTAAGAATTTAAGAGAAAAAATAAAATTTATATTAAAAAAAAGGTGAACTTTACAAATCAATTATTTTATTTAAAATAATATTACCAAAAATATTTGAATTAATTTTTTGATCCACACAACCTTTTTAAACACAAAAAATATTGATTAGCCGTTTCAAACACAAAACGTTTATGCAGTAAAAATTGTACTCTATCTTTTTTTTACACTGCAGTGGCTATGTATTTAAAGAACGTTTCGATACAGTATTGAAACCGCAGCGAAACTCTTTTCACTTCATTTTCGATGTTACGGAACATTTGACTTTTGAAAAGAGGATACAACTGAATGTTTTAAGCAACAAATCTCCCATAAATTAAAGATGATGAATTTTCATTAAATGGTGAAGGTGCAGCTCTTGAAAATAATGCACAAATATAAGTGATGTTATCATTTGAATTGGATTTTACTGTTCAAAAGCTAATGGTTCCTTAGCTCGTGCTGGTAAAGTTAAAGGACAAACACCCAAGGTAGAAAAGCAAGAAAAGGAAAAGAAGAAGACAAAAAGTGCTAAAAGAGAAATTCAATACATCAGACGTTTGTTAAATGTTGTAGCTAATTTCGGTGGTCGTCGTGAACCAAATGCTGGGTCAACATAAGATGTAACTTACGTTAAAAAATAAATTTTTAAATAACGAAAATTATATTGTTGATTAATTTAAAAAAAAAGGGTCCAATTGGAACTATATATTTATTTATTTAACAGTGTACCTACAGAACTAAGTACTAATTGGAACTATTCAATAGATGAGAAAAGGGTTTATATATTGAATTTAATTGATCTTTGTTTAAATTTAAATATTTATACAGATTGATTTAGTATACATATATAAGTAATATCATAACAGGTTTATGGACAAAGCAAGTTTTTGAAAATATGCATTATTAATTTTGAAAATGGAGTTTCACTAACTAGGCTTCTAATTGATTCGGGTTGAATCTAATGTTTTGTAAAAATGGAATATTTTTTAATTATTTTTGAACAGAAAGATAACGTAGGTTATAAATAGCCAGTTGGAATTTAATTGAAGAAAGCTATTCAGAAGTCATGGCTTCAGTAATGTCAGGGGTAGTGCAGATATTTTTAAAGTAGCATTGTAGTGAACTTTTGTTTATATTTATTCATTAATGGAATAGCTTCAACTTAACAGAGTATACACTGAAATAGCTAACAAAGAAACGAAACAAGCAACTAAAAGACCACTACTAATGATAACATCACACTGGTAGCTTCGCTTCAGTTGAAGAAACAAAATTACGAAATTGTTTTATGTCTACCGATAGGTCTCCACATAAGTCTGCTCCGAAGTTTGGGCTTAGATTAGAAATTTCTTTTGGCTGGTGTATTTTTCTTCATCCGGTCTAGATATCCGATCCACTCTACTTTTCGACTTTAATTTGCATACCCATATATCTGGTGAAGATTTTATTTCTTCAAGATACGAAGTGCATGCAGTGCTCATGATTCTGACCCATAGAACAGAACCAGCCGTATATGTTGTTTTGTAAATTTGAATTTATTTGTTTGCAAGAGTTATTCTTCGCCTTATCTTCGTTTGATTATTACAGCTATTCAGGGGTAGTGCAAATATTTTCAAACTATCATTTTAGTGAAACTACTAAAAAATAATTAAAATTGAAGAAACTAATTGCCTACAGTAAATATAATGATAATGGGTCAAAATTGGGACTTCTAGGTACTTAGGTAATAATCAAATCAAGGTGCTCCAATATTGATAGTTTCCAAAATATCAAGATGTTGTACAGGAAAACTCAATATGAGCCAAAAAAAAAACTAGGACTGAAATATACCTTCAAATATTTTAGTTCAATTGTTTGGGTTTTAATCTCTATATATAAATACTAATTCATTTTCTATTAGAAAATAAAACTTTCTGTCATCGTGCAAACAAAACAAGTAAAACTAAAAGAATTTTGAACATGTTCACAATTATTTTTCTAAATGGACTAAACTCCTTGAAGTGATTAACCTTTTTTCTACTGCAATTTTATCTCTAAACTATTTTTTTACATGACTCATTCTGGTTCGGACCACCTCATTTAACCTTTAATTTTTCATGACAACAATATTTATTTATTCGAATGTGGTTGTACAGCCTAGATAGTATACGTTATTATAAACTCGAAATTTATATAAATTGTTCTTAAGCTAAAATTTCATTTTAAAACTAATTCGTATTGTTGTCTGCTTGATTTACACTTAACCCAAAGCTATATTAGATCTCTGTCATTATTTCTCAATTGAAACACTATTTTTCGTATCCTTAATAAACAACTTATCAGACATAATTCAGCTTTCAATCGTCTATATAAAAATTATAATAAAAAAATATGAATATTTATTTATATCGACTTTAATTAGATATTCATTATTTTTTTTGCCTCTACGTCACATACCATTCGTAATGATGAACACACATTACCCTACTTCTTAAGATTCTTAATAATTTTTTTTTTTTTGTAATTTTTAATATCTAATATCAAGCGTTTCCAAAGCGTTCCGAAATTTTTTCATTTATATCTGCATTAATACCTGTATTTTATCATATTTTAATAATATATTTGTTCATTATATAAGACCTCATGAATCATGTACTAATTTCCATATTGAAAAACAATATTTGCATATACAATTATATTTTATTAAATAATATATACCAGGAGCATTTTCTGTTCGTAATAAATAAAAACATCCGGCCCATAATTAAATTTAAATTCGAAAAACAAGTAAAAAAAAAACAAAAAAATGAGAAAATTGTATAAAATAATAATGTGAGTGTACCATTTCATTTTGTTTTATACATATATATATATATATATATATATAATATGTATACATTATTTATATATATTATTTTTAATCATTACAAAATTATTCAAAAAAAAATTCATCTACTTATAAATAAATAAAAATGTTCTCAACCCATTTCAACAAACAAAATTTCTCTTAAAAATCAAACTTAAAATTTCTTGTCCTTGCCAGGACATTAGAACCAGTTACATTATCCTTGAATTCGTATTTATGTTTGTTTGTTTCATGTTGATGGTTTATTATTTTAAATGTAGAATATTATGTTCTGTCATATTCTACATATATATATATATATACTTACTACTGATACTTTAGATATATTATATGATTACAAGTAAATAGATAATATTATGCATATTACCACATACAACAAACTAAATATATATATATATATATAAATATGTATATATGTTTATATGAAATATTAGAGGAAATGTTGAAAAAAAAAATAAAACAAAAAATAATTTCTAATGATTAAATTCAGAAAGCTGTAAAATGTTTTTCAATTTATCCATAAACTTCAAAATTATGTACAACATGAATTGATATGCAGAAAATAATAACAATAATAATAAAAGAAAAAGAACAAACATTAAAAAAACAAAAAAGTAAGAAAAACATAACAAAATTATAATTTTGTTTTTTAATGAAAAATTTATGGTGTGTTAGAAGAGATATATAGGATATTCGGATATTCTGAAATAAAATGATGAAAATGAATAATTTTATTTTTAATATTATGCAATACATAATTATTTATTAGTTGGAGTGAATTTCAGAAAATGCATAACTTTTCAGAGATTTTGGAACCTACTCAAATCTACCATATTTCTTGTAATATTAGTCAAATAAGTACTAGAATTATTTTTATTATCTTGATTATGTATTCAACATTCTTTTATAGAATTTGTCTACCCAGGGATTAAAAATTAACATCGCTCAGGTCATTACTAATTTATTAAGGAGAGAAAATTACTAAAAAACTAGTGATAATATAAATGATGTAAATAAATGAAATAAAACAAAAATTATACATTAATACTAGTATTTAAATTATTTACTCACCTAAAGTAGTATTTTATAACGTTATTCATATATCAAGTGAAGGTAGGTGGTGGTAATAAGTCCACGACTTGTTTCACGGAACAAATTAGTTCTTAATTGCTACTTTTTGATGCCACATGTCTAGTTACAACTATAGACCTATTCACTGTTTTAAAGAATTACTCACACCATGGTGCTCAGTACTGGAATATCTCTGTGCAATCAAGAAAGTCATTTTTTTTTTTTTTTTGTTTTACACTCTACAGTAAGGTAGAATCACCTTTTCGTGCAATTACTGACTTATCAACTCATTAAATGTGGAAAACTACTGCTATTGTCAGGAACTAAGCCTTCTTAAATAGAATAGTTTCATTTTTATTTAATTTGTTACCAGATTATACTCTCAATTATTTTTTGCCATTTATTATATCCCAATTACAAAGGGTACTGGACCAGGAATCCGTAAATCATTTTTTTTTTTTGCTTCATAGGGGATCGAACCTGGGACCTTTCGGTTGAAAGGTAGGCGCTCTACCTACTACGCCACCCAGCGTGTAAATTTAGATTATTATAACTGTTTAACAGTTATTCGCAATTCAACCGTAATTTTGTATATGTACAGTTAAATTTTTTATTCTATTTATTTTAATAAATAGTATCAATTAAATAATATCCCTTGTATCTTTCATTACGTGTCTTACTAAGTGTCCTACTAAATCAATCACATATCAATTTGCACTTTATTTTTTACAAAAATTTAATGAAATAAAATAAATTGTGTTAGAAGCTTGTGATATTTAATTTTTATATTCAAAAAGTGGAGTGAATCAGAATTTTCGAAACGTGAAGTTAAATTTATGGATCCAAAAGCAGCAGACTATATAGGCAAACAAAAATAAACTCGAAATGGCAATACGAGTATTCTTCTAAATTATTATTATTGTATTTTCCGACCTTCTCTTTCTTCTCAAATATTCAATATTTATATTTTAAAAGATTTTAGTTTATGTGTTTATAAAAAAATTTATTAGAAAATAAGTACACATAATAATGTAGTACACTCATAACAGACCTACCGCAAATCAAAACAAAAATTCTATTATAAGTGTTCTACACAAAATTTATGTACACCTGAATCAATTATGGATATAGATTATATCATTACAATCACATACAAATTTTGGACTGTTCGAGTTTTCGACTAATACACTAATAGATTAATGTCATAGACATATATATGAATATATAAACTGTTTTTTATAGCTTATAAAATACATATTTTGGGATCACTAGAAAAAAAATTGCTTAAGACATCATATCGTTAAAAATTACCATCTTGTGTTTAAAAAGTAACACCAGTTAAAAACAGTTCAAATTTATACCAAACTAAAATATTTAATTATAATCTAAATCACATCATAATATTATCACAATTATTTTAAAAAATAGTACGTGTAAATTTAACCGATCTAAATGTGAAATACAGACTCCTAAAAGCTAATCCTATCTAACATATGTAATTTATGTAATATGTTTATTCAAATTTATATTTGGACCATATCAGGTTCAGGTCCAGATTTTTCGGCCATATCAGATTTACCTGAAGCTGACTTTTCAAGCTTAAAAATTAAATCCTACTTAGATCGATTAAATAATGATTATTTTCCCGGGCCAGATAATGTGCCTGAAATTTGTTCTGAATCACTTGCTCTGCCATTGTCAATTCTTTTCACTCGTTCTTTTGCATCTGGCATATTCCCAAACTACTGGAAAAAGTCGTTTATCAGACCAGTGCACAAAAAAGAGTCCAAAAACATGATTACTAACTACAGGCCTATTGCTAAATTATCTTGTATCCCAAAAGTTTTTGAAAAGATAGTTTATGATTCTATATATGAAACCTGTTCAAACTTTTTATCTTCTTGCGAACATGGTTTTATGACAAATAGGTTAACTGTTACTAACTTAGTAGAATATTGTTGTTCTTTTTGCAACACAATGGAAGCTGGTTTTCAAACTGATGTAATATACACTGATATGAGTAAAGCGTTTGATATTCTACCACACAATGTTATTACTAAGAAGCTTGCTAACCTTAATTTTCCACCAACATTCATAAATTGGATTCAATCGTACCTAGTTGACCGAAGATATAATGTACTTTTTAGATCAATTATTTCTGATCCATACAATGCTAATTATGGAGTTCCACAGGGCAGTCACTTAGGACCACTACTGTTCATTTTATCTATTAATGATGTAACAACAATTTTAAGAAATAGCAGCGTATCCATATATGCTGATGATATCAAAATCTTTAAGGCAATTAAGTCACCTAATGAAGTTACTTTACTTCAAGAAGATCTTAATTTGTTCTAAAACTGGTGTGACGTCAATGGATTAAAATTGAACGTGGAGAAATGTGCTCAAATCATTTACACTCGTCGGACTTCTCCGATAATTTCGAATTATACCCTTGATAACAAGATTATCAAGAGAGTTAGTTGTTTTAATGATCTCGGGGTCATGTTTGATGATAAATTATCATTTAAACAACATTTCAACATTATCGTCAATAAAGCAAATTCAATACTAGGCTTTATTAAAAGGTGGTCAAAAGAATTTAATGACCCTTATGTAATTAAATCTCTATTCACTTTTTTAGTTCGCTCAAATCTAGAATATGCTAGCCCAGTATGGTCACCTAACTACGTCGACCATAAGAATAGGATTGAAGCTATTCAAAAGAAGTTCCTTAGATTCGCTTTAAGAAACCTTCCTTGGTCTGATCCTATACGTTTACCACCTTACAGAGACAGACTAAAACTTTTTACACTTAAACACTCTTGAATCCAGAAGAATAGTTGCTGACGTCGTATTTATTTTAATGATTAATTCTGGAAAAATTGATTCCCTAATTATCAAAGATAAGATCAATCATCATCGTAATATTAGTACACGTTTTCGTTCTGAAAATATATTCAATGTTGTTCATCATCGTACAAATTATGGTAAGTTCGAATCCATTAACAGAATGTTTCTCTTAGTTAACAGGTACAGAGACAACATTAATCTTTCTATGAATAAGGAACAACTTAAAATTAACTTGTTTTCTTTGTTATCATAACCTCTTATTTTCGTCATAAATAAGTAAAAGTTATTGAATATATATTTAAAAATTATGATAGTCTATTTTCTTTTTTCTTTTTTTATATTTAAATTAAAAATTATGTTTGTTGTTTTAATATTAATTTTTATTCTAATTTTAAGAAATATTTTTGTAATATGCTTGTGTTAAGTATAATAAAATGAAAATAAAAATAAATAAAATAAAGTCCAGATTTTTGGGCCATATCAGGTCCAGGTTCAGATTTTTGTACCATATCAGGTCCGGAAAAGCGGCAAGCTAACAATTGAAAATAACTAAAACGAACCGAAAAATCAGCAAGGTACCGATATTATATATAAACGTCGAACAAACAAACTACAGTTTCTAAAGGAAATAGCTGGCGTAGATTCAACATATATGATACAAATAAGGCCATTCTGGAAAACCGGACGTGGAAAACCTGATGTTATAGAGAGAAAAAAAATTATTCTCAGTTCGTTCTGAATAGGATAAATGGAATAAAATAGAAAGAATAACTGCAAATGTAAATATTTAGTTAGTTAAAATACTATTCGTATTCGTGATTATATAAGACATGTTCATACTACCCTAGAGAAGATTTACATCAGTTATAACAATCAATTTCAGCGCTTCTTATTTCTTTTTAATTGAGAACATATTTTGTTGATATTAAAATTAAAAACCCTTTATCAATTTAGTTAAAAAAATATACATCGTTTATATTTGTTTTTTCAATTATAATCGAACATAGAAGTTAGAGTTGAACACCAGTGTAACCGGTTGAAAACAAGAGATACTAGATCAGCTTCATTATTTGAAATTACTGAACAACATTGGTGTGGCATACAATTTTGATTTTCATATTTTTATTTTAGCTGACCATAATACGTATTTTCACCTGGTAGAGGAGCAGTCAATATATTTTTTCTATTAATTTAAGTTTTAATAAATTTTTTACAATTTATCTATATATATGTATATAATATTGTATTCTATATAATTCTTACATATAGTAAATTTTATAACTAGAACATATTCGTGATAATTTCTATAAAATTTAATAACTATTAAAATTTTAAAAAAATATTTTGAATTTCAAATATTGCTCTTTAAATTAAAATTTAATATTTAAACTATGGAACTATAGTCATAAAAGTGAAATTTTCAAATAATTAAAATTTCTTAATTTTAATTTCGCTCCATCTTAAAATAAACATTTTATTTAATAGTTATTTTCTACTAATTTTTAATTATTTTACTGCAAAGTCCTTTTTGGAGAATCTCAACATGATCAAAAAATTTTTGTGGCCCTTAAAAATGTTAATATCCATAAGTATGTTCCAATTTTATATTAAAAAAAAAAAGTTGTAGTTTTAGTTTATTTTTTTTTATTTTTATATTTATTTTCTTCTCTTTTGCATAAACATAAATTTTCATAATAATGTATGTAGCTACTTTTGAATCCTTAGAAATCCTTTTCTAACATTTAACTATATAATATTGTATTGTGTCCATGTGCAAATTTATTTCTATCAATATTCTAATTTTATGTTGATGTATTTTTTGGACAACACAAAAATTAATTTCCAAATTTCTATACATTCTCTTCTTCATACTTCATATACACATATATATATATATATACATATATATACACAAATGAATATAAATAAACATATTTTAAATAATAATAATAATAATGAAATCATTAAAGGAATGATGAGCAAAAGACAAAAAAAAAAAAAATTAAAAGGATACAAAAATATTCGTATTACATATTCAAGTAATTTAGAGACAATAACGATAAGAAGTTTGAGAAGTAGAGACTACATAAATTTTCTAAAAAGTTCTTGAGAATTACCACCCATAATCATAATATTATTATTATTTTATATTGTAGTATAAATTGAACAGTGTTTCTCAATATAAATAAAAGAAAATTTTAGATATTTTATAAATTTCGAACCCATTTTCTAATCGAAAAATTATTATAAATTCGGATAAGGCTAGTGTAAATAATGTGTCTTGCCAAATTCGTATTTTTTTTTATTTATAAAAATAAATATTAAATATATTAAAATTTGATTCCAAACTCTACTTAGTTAGGTGTCCAACAGACCATGTAGATCCTGGACAATGTGATGCATTTTTGCGATCACAGACGGGTTCTCTCCAATTGAAGATGCGAGATTGTATTAAGTTCGCCGATACTTAGTCTCTCCAATGAAGGTTTGGTCTGGATTCGAAAATTCTCTTGGCTGGAGCATTTTCGTTCACCCGCTCTTGGGTACCGAGCCTCTGTAGACTCTTGACTCCAAATTCAGTGACTGATAAAATAAAAACCTTCGTAAAGCTGTTAAATGAATTAATCAAGGACAAGCAATGTTGTTTATTGATCTTTAGTGATACACTACTGTACTGGAATAAAGCAATTAAAGAAGCAAAGGTGTCTTAATACTTGGATGAAATCAATTTTTTAATATTTTTAGTTTTTGTAATTTATGGAAAGATTTTGATTATAAACCATTATTATAGATATTCATAGTGTGATAATTTTATCAATTAAATTAACAATTTACATAATAAATTAGGCTACATTCTGTTATGATTTTTTTTTAATGTGTATAGAAGGTTGTTATCCACCAACTTTGTTTTCTAATCTAATAGAATTAACGGAGATATCAATTCAATAACTTCCGTACAACCCATATATACATACAATTAATTAATTACCTTCTGTAAAAATTCATTTAGTTTCCGAAATATTTGAAATTTATAAAACCACAAGTTTGAATTACGTATAACAAATACCTGTTCTATTATTATTAGGTTAAAACGAACGGTGATTATATAGCAGACAACGAAGATTTACCGTTTGTTCATGTTCATATATATTCATATATGTTCGATATATACTTCGAAACAAAATTTTTTATACTCCAGTACAAACTATGGTTCAATCTTTTTGAACCCAATGCCACTTTATACATTCTTTCTAAGTTTACTACTATTAAAATACCATGTGACAAGATCCCTTCAATCAAAAATTTACAAAATAGCAGTATATTGAAACTAAAACCCAACTGTAAAGCTGTTCCACAGCAAGCTAGTCTCCAATACCAAATTACAGACCTACAAAGTTAAATTAACAACAAAACAATAACTTATTAGTTTGACAGTATACATACCGAAAAATATAACTATAGTCTCTGCACACATAAATCACATGGAAGAGCTTAATCTAGATCAATTTAGTGTCGACCTAACTTATATTATACATCCAACCATTAGAAAAACACATAGTAACTCAAAAATCCCCCTTACAGATATTACTCACCATATCAGCGGTCATACAAACAATATTACTATTTATGCTAAACAAACAGTTTATTAAAAAAAAATGCCTGAGCCATACCGTACTTGGGCTTTGTTTTGACTTTTGGTAAAGAATCGCCTCCGTCAACTAACGAATTAAAAGGAAACAATTCCTCATCAAAAGTGTCCAAGTACGATATGGTTTAGGTAATCAAAATGATTCCCGAGTATGGTGGTAACCCTATGGAATTGTACAAGTTTTTGCAATTAGCCGACATACAATTTAACAGGATACAAACCGAAGAAGATCAATCTGACTTCATGGATGATATTACATCCAAATTAATCGATAGGGCTTATAATTATACATACGTATAACAAATGGCACGGTCTTACGAGTGCCATAGAAAACCCTTTTTTCAAGTTATGCGCAGTACAGTTGACAATGGCCGACATTTTTGGATTTTCACACAGTAGAGAGACTGTCAGTCAGTACACCAGCAGAGCCGAATGTTTGTTTGACAAACTAAATGTGTCAACCACGTCAAAGCTCGAATCGGAATCCAAAACAATTCGGAAATTAAACAGTATAAAATATTTTGGTAAATGGCTTTCGCAATCCTCTCCGATTTGTACTCCATGCAGCCAGACTCAAAATATTTACAACCGTAATTGACCTTTCTTCACAAGAGTAAAAATTAAATAAAATATATCAGGTAAAGGCCAATGCAACGCCTAATAAATTATATTGTCCTTTCTGCAGAACAACTACACATAATACAAAGAATTGCCGCAGAAGAAACAGTAACTCTAACGGAATTAACAATAATAATGACAATTTTAAAAAACATATTTATAATCATTTTAGCAAACCTCTAAATAATTTAAAAAATTCATAACAATTCTATCGTACAAAGTCATAAAGCCACTGCTTGATTCAATTTTTTACAGCCATTTGAGTTATGGCATAACATTATTGGGAACTACAGCTAATATGATATTAGAAAACCTAATAACCCAAATTACATATTATTCCAAAGTAGAAAGACTAAAATTATGTTTTTCAGTTTAGTGGACATGTGGTGGACATTTTTTTTGTATCACTATGCATAATGTAAAAGATTTCCTCTTTTTTATAATTCTACTTCTGTAATGAAAAGTAAAATTGTGCCGTAGGTTGCTTTGTAGTTATTCAAATATCTAGGTGTAACATTAGATTCTATGCTAGATTGGTCAGTTCATACATGAAATTTTAATAACTATTTTCACATTGTTATCAGATAATTTTATCATCAGTTATGCTCTTCTATTTTAGATTTTTTAATTTGAAGTTACAATGAGATTGTTAATTGGGATCGTGCTTTTAACCTAATGCAACTGTTAATTCAACAAAAATGTGGATTAAATCTTATCTTAAAAAAACATAGTAGGGAAATTAACTTTCCTTTATTTCTACTATTTAAATATTCTGTCTCTGCTGAAGCATCTCTTTTTTCGAATGCTGAAACTATTTTTTGACAAAAGTTGTTATTTACATAGTAGGAGCTCATAACGTACTACTTTAATACTGTTTTTTATTCTTCTAAATTACTTAACTTTTTTTAAATCATGACTGTTCAACTTGAACTATGGTTAGATCAATAACTTAGTACGCATAAGAACGTAAAATTTACTAATTAATTTAATTTTAACTTAATATGTATTTTTTATGGGGATTCTGAAGGAGATATTGTATCAGCGTTGGACATAATGACCATATCACAAGGATAGGTGGAATTGCTAGCTTTCCAAAAATATATATCTTTAGTATCTTATCCTTTAAGGACGCAAGTATCCTTGTTATTTTGATGTTTTTGTATATGGTCATTAGGTCTTACGCCGATACAACATCTCTCTCAGAACAGCATTTTTTTCATGGTTATTGATGATTATTTTTGGTTAATAATTTGAACTCTAGAATAGGATCTTTGACCCCAGATATTTTGACAAACTGAAGCAACAACAATATTTTTGTTTATAATATTTTAACTCTTCCAAAAACAACTTAACACTAAAACTTAAATTATTAAATACCATCCACAATATGAAACATTTTGAATTCACTGGTATAAAATAAATAAAATAAAATATTTTAAAAGTTATTGTCTTAAATACGAATAGATTTATATAAAACTAAAATGTACAGTAAGGATATTTTCAAATTAAATGAATCAATAAAATTATAGAAATTTATATTTGAATTTGTGTGTATATGTGTATAAAAATATGTGTAAGAACTTAAATTTAATAATAATCCTTGCAATGATGAAAATAAAGTTTATACTTATATACTGGACCTAGTACAAGTATTATACTATTATAATAGTATATTGTAGACTTTATAATATAAAATTATTAGTTTCTCGAACTTATTATGATTTAGTAATAAGATATTGATTTGATGACTAGTTTTCATTTAAAAATATTACATAAGTATACTATAAGACCTGTTGTAGATATATATATATATATAACTTTTATGTCTAACAATGATAAAATTTTAATATATTATTAATATATTATAATATGACACTGAAATATGAACACGTAAAACATAGGGACATTAATATAAATGTTCTGGTTAAAATTGTAGTAGTAGTAGTGATGGTCCAAAAATAAATTAAAATATTTTTGTATATGTATTTGTAATGTACCTTGTATAATTATAGAATTTACGAAATAAATTTTCATATTTGAATATTATTATTTGAATTATTATATTTGAATTTATAAATATTAATTTTAATATATTTTGAGTAAATGGTTTAATATTATTAGCAAGTATAGGTATATGCAGATCTAAATAAATTATGAGCTGTACTGTACATTCATTTTTTCTTGGTAATTTTATCATGGATGGAGGACATGAATGGTCAATTGGGTTGAATTGACAATTGCCTATTAGCTATATGTATCTTTTGGATGGATCACTTTTGGATGTGCATCGTAAAAAAATATCGAAGTGTTTATATAATGAGCATTCCAAGCGGTTAAGTCAGATGATGTAAAATAAAATGCAGCCTAAGCCTAAGTTAATTTTTTTTTTGATTGATAAATTTATTTTTCATGTAATTTTTAGCATTTATTTATTAGTAATTTACAATTAGATAAAATAAATAAAATCTTTTATTTCCCAAACCGTAAGAGTTATCATATCTGTCATTATCATCTATTGGTTCTACAGCTGGGTGAGGCTGAATTTCATTAACAATTTTCCTCTATTGTGCTCTATATGGTGAAACTATATCTTCCATCTGATGACCCCAATTTTTCGACAATTGTCCACTATTTCACTCTAGTATTGTGAGGTAAGTTCAGGTATCTTTTTGGCATGCTTAATTTTACTACACCTAAAAAAAGTGAAGGCGAAACATATAAATTTTGGGAAATTTAGAAAAGCTAGGCTTTTGAAAATGAAATTTATAATTTTAACTTTGAAAGGCTCTCTAAAAATACTTTAATATCTCAAAGGTTGAACACATATGTCAGAAAGCACTTATATTTCTTTGGCTTCAAATAAAAATTGCTAAAATAATTAAATTTTCCAACCTATTTTATAAGTTGTGAGATATTTTGTTGAAAAATAAAAAAAAGCCTCAAAAATGTCTTTAAATCGCAATATTTCGAAAACGAAGTGGGTGCGATAAAAATTTTTTCTATATGCACCAAGAAGTACCGTATATGTAGTAGTGCACTAATTAGAAACCCTCTGGGTAACGTATAATATACCAAGATACTGTTTTTAACTGCATTTGATATTTTCGTCAAAAAAAATTAGAGCTCCAACAAACTGGATCGTGGGTTTGGAAGTGGAAGCCGTAACAAAAATTAGTTTTTCCATTTTTATTGTAATTTTCAAAATTTTCCGTCTGCGTTGTACTACCGTCTAGAAAAGTAATGTTTAATAGTTCTACGTTAGCTAAGTTTTGGCTGCAAAAGAGACGTTATCGTACGTTTTCCAGAAATTTATGGAAATAAAGTTTGTTCTTAGAAAGCAAAAAAAATGGCTTTTACCGAATTTTAAATAGCGTGATTTTAATATGACCCGTCTTTTTCAGAAATTGTGACGCATTCACACCCTGTATATATACAAAGTTGATGTACAATCTTTAAACTAGGAAATTTTAAATAAAGCAAGCAAAGATATAAGAAAATTATTTTGTAAAAGATGAACTTCGCCAGAAATTGCAAAGCTTTTTGTTTTTTTTTTGTATTTTTTTATTTATAATTTTCCATTTAAATTTTCTACATAAATTATTTTAATTTTTAAATTTATCCTGTCTTTATTTTAAAATATTAATTCAATGAAACAATCACAATAAAATAATAAAAAACAACCTTAAAAATGAATACCGTAGACAATGTCGACACAAAAGAAACATCTTTTTCTAAAACAAGAGAAAATCTACTTGAAAATGAAAATAAAGAAAAAATTAAAACCAGAAAATAAAATCAAAAAAAAAAAACACAAAAACTATGGGGGGACAGTAAGTAACCACCCATTGCCTAATACCTATACCTACGTATCAAAATTACATAGAAAATAATAACAAAATCAAAATACCAACCGATGTTCTTTCATTCCTAATTTAAATGCAAATTAGATTCATTTGACGACGACAACATACTACTTTTCTTTAAATATATATATATATATGTATGTATATTATATCTACAACACTATCTAATAAAACATTTTTTTTATATTTTAAATGATGATATAATACTAAAGTTGTACCTCACCATAAAAAAAAAAAAAAAAAAAATAAATAATGAAAACAAAAAAAAGGATACTTAAAAAAGGATACACTTCATTCATTTATATCAGAAGTGGTATGATACTCTATTTACAGTTCACCACTTTTACACTTTATTACAGCGAATCTCAATCATGGACATCGTTTTTTAATAGCATTTGTTAACAAAATTTTTGTTTGGGAGATTTTAACCCTTTAATATTAAATGTATTTACAGAGACCCCAAATATTAACCTGTTTATTAACAGTGTCTTTGTGATAGATTTGACAAAAATTTGATGCCATAGTTTTTCGTAATTATTACCTAATTTTGTAATAAAAATTTTATGTTTTAATTTTTTATTTTCCATACGTAATAAAGTTAAACAACCGTGAAATCACCGTTAAATGAAAAATTAATACTAACGCAAATTAAAAAATAAAAAACATGTCGTCAACACCATGCATTACAACCCAACGCAATGGATACAAACTAATGAAATAGCTAGTACTCAATAAAGCTCTATGTAGAGCCCCTCCTAATAGAACTTATTGAAAAATCAATCAAATTCAATAAATCTACCTTTACGTTCTTCCTAGATTTGAGTCAAACTTTCAACAGAGTATTACTGAATGATCAGTCAATCACAGTTTAATAGAGCTGATACAAGATCGATATACAAATAATAAAACAAAAACAAATCATCTATCGTTCTCATTGAAGATATCGCAACATCAACATGTGTTAATCAGGATTCTGGACAAGGTGATAGTCTTAGTCCAACTCTGTTAAACTTAACAACAGATACAATAATTAACAATAGACTTAACATTTTTTGGGATATCAAACTGACTATAGGAATGTTAAACATCATATGTTTAACAGATGACACTGTACTTATGCGCAGAGTATGAAGATGATCTGCAGAAATTATTTTTCAGATTTAGAGAAATCGCCAAATTATAACATAACATCAAGGTGTCCACAACAAAAACAAAATTCATTCATATTTCGAAAGAACCCATTAAATATTCATTAACAAAAGAATTATCAAACAGGTTTTTATATCTGAACGTAAATATTACTTGCTCTCGCAACACTGAAATAGAAATAAGAACCAACGTAGAAAAAGCCGCAGCTGGTTCAGGTCATGTCCGAGACTATATAATAGAAAACAAAACTGTATTCGGGGCACATAACAACGTATGCTACTGAGGCAATAGCGAACACATATAACCCAAAACAAAAAGTGCGAACAGTGAAGCAAATATGTGCATACACATTAAGAGATAAGGGACGCACGTGACGAAATCAGGACCGCATGTAACATTAAAGATACTGTCCGTTGGAGTCGAAATATACGAAGACGAAGAAATTAAAGAGATACCATATATTTATAGAAATAGACGGTTGACTAACGAAGGTAGTAATTGATTGCCTTATGAAGATCATACGTCTACCAGGATCATTTCCAGAAAGTTGATGGACGTCGTCATTACAATATTGAGGCTAATATATTTTGGAAAAACAGGTACTAAATAAATTAAAAAACATTAAATAAAATAATATAAAAAATAAAATACTAATTAGAGAAGAAGAAGAAATTGGATTCAACAAATTCTTGAGAATACCATCATTTGTTCTTTTGAAAAAGGCCTAAACAATTATTTTTTTGAATTTAAACAAAAAATTAACCAATAATAATAAAAAAAACAATAAAAATAAAAAAAATTAACTTCACTTAACTTTCTTAAAAAATTATTAGTACTTTATAAATTAATTAATCTAACTTATTATATTTAATATTGCTTGCTATACTGATTTTTTTTTCTATTTTATATTTTCTATACACCCTGTATGAGCATAATTCCTATTTTTTATGAATTAAAACAAATAAAATTCAATTTAATTTCAATTTAATTTTCTTTCACCGATTGAGAATCTATGTTCTATCTTAATTTATTTGTCTCATTTCCACTAATACTATTACTATTATATTTGTTATTATACGGTTCTTCTATTGTAATAGTATATTTTGAAGACTTTTAAAACATCTGGATTTTAAATATACACCTAAAAGTCCTTCCCCAATGTATGTGAAAAATTTCAGTATTGAGAAGTAATTTAAAAAACAAAAAACGAATATTTCAAAAGTGAGAAGAGGTGGTATATTTTCATTTAGTTAATGTCTATCCTTTTTTTTTTTTTTGGGAGAGAAAAAAAGGAATTATTGTTATAATTTAAATTAGATATATGTATGTAGCAAAAAAAAAAAAAAAAAAAAAAAAAAACGAAAATATTAGGACCTTTAAAAGATTTTTAATTTGTAATATATTTATATAAGATTACAAATTATAAACCCATATATGATTGTGTTTTTAAACATTTGGAATTGAAGGACCATTACAACAAGGATTTTTTAGTAATCTTTGATTTTTTTTTTTTTTATTTTTTATTTTGTAATAATATTTGTATATTAAAAATTAAATAGTTGGAATAAAGTTAAAATTTTTTATGAAACAAAGGGTGTTCAACTTTAAATTTTATAGGCTTTTAGTTTCTATGTCCAAATTGTATACCTTATAAAAATAAAGTGTAAGTTATTTCATTGAAATGAGAAGGAATGAATGAGTGAAGTTTTTTTAATAGTAATATGGTAGTGAAGGAAATTTGATGGAATAAAATGTTGTTACTGGATTAATTTTGAAGGTGACATAAAAATTAATATATATAGAATCAAAAGAGGTATTGAACTCAACTATTCAATAACATTGAATACCTATCTGCTTGTCTTTAGTCATTGTATACATTTAAATTTCCTTTTCCGACGAATATCCTGTTTTGGTTTGATTAAAGTTTATGACGCGATCAGATATTGTTTATAGATTTTGTTTGATTTGATGGAAGTTTGATGAAAGGTTGACATGTAAACGGTGTTGAACAAAGTTTGCCATAAGACTTTGGGCTCTTCTTAGGGCTGTTGTATCGGCGTAGGACCCAATGAATATTGAAGCTTCCAAAAATATATATCTTTAAGGGCGCATCTTGTCCTTTGAAAACGATAACAATTTTTTAAGGAAATCATCTTCTCCGATCAGGCCCACTTTCATCTAATAAACACATAATAAACAAAACTGTCGATTCTGGTGCGAAGAATATCCACAAATTATTCATGAAAAACCATTACATTCACCTAAATTGACAGGTTTTTGGTCTGGTGGAATCATCGGTCCGTACTTCTTTCAAAACGAAGCTGGTAACACCGGTACTGTCAATGGAGATCGATGATAACCAACTTTTTATGGCCGAAATTGGAAGAAGTTGAACTTCACAACATTTGGGTTCTTTTTTCCAATTAGTGGGGTTTTTTTTAATAAGAAATCATTTCACTGTTATTGGAAAACCCTTTATATTCAGTTATATATTCAAGAAAGATACAGGTCTGGAGCATATTTTAACATTTATTTGATGATGATTGGTGGTTGCCGTTATGGAGATATTGTAGTTCAAAGTAGAAAATTTTGGAAAAAAAAACAATCTTTATTTTCTTTCTTGAAAAACAAAATACCTCAAGATTTTACCATAAAATCCCACCAAATATTTATATACTGTTGGCCCTCTTTGTTTCTATAACTCATACATACATACTTTATGTCTACGTCAAATAGTTTATAGGATAGAAGCATTTATTAAAAAAAAATGTTTTTTTTACCCTTTTCCTATTTAAAGCTAGGAATGCGCCATTTACGAAGTAACAATCTTGTGAAGTAAATGTAACACCAGCTTATTACATTACTTTGTAAAAGGCGCAACATTATTTTTTTTTTTATATAAAAACACTGTAAAATAGATAATTTTTTTTCATCAATATTTCACATCGAATACTGGCAAATAATCCTAGGTCCTTCATAAGACTGTTTGCCAGGATGTTTGGGTGTATTTCCAATTTACTTTTGTACTTCTTTGAACAGTATTTTGATATTTCATCATGTATTGAAGGAACCTACAAATCGCTGTGGATTAAACTATTTGACACAAACCACGGAGCATCGATCACCATTCTTAGGACTTTGCTCTAAAATCTTTGAATTACATCAATGTTGGTTTTAGTTGCTGCACCGTAGAGTTTAATTCCGTACGACAATATAGCATCACCTTGTTTTCCAAAGACAACTCTGATCCTTTACCCATTAACCAGTATAGCCTTCTCAGCTTTTTTCCTAATTGTGCGCGCTTACAAATTATGTGCTTCTTCCATGTTAAACGCCTATCAAAATGAATCCCCAAATATCTGACATAACACTCCTGAAGTATTACTGTATTGTTGATAGTTACTGGAGCGCAGTTACCTTTCCTCAGTGTAAATGTCAAATGAGTTGACTTGTTTTCATTGACTTTTATTTATCAACTGTGGAGCCTGCTTTGTATTTGATTGAGATTCCGTTAAAAAAGATTTGAGGTTTTTAATATGAATCGATGTCTGAAGCCATAGTTGCTGTATCATCAGCAAAATTTGCTACTTTCACATTTTATATTACCGTATAAATGATTTAAGTGTGTAATTTTATTTAAAAAAAAAACAAATGTTTGGGAAGCTTAGCTGTAAATTCGCAATTTCTTTTCCAAATAATCATTGCTTTATTGTGAATCACGAGTATAATTTTACTATGAGTTCATGTAAGTTGGTATACCTAGGACCTATTCAGTTCATATATGACTAAAATCAAATAAATTATAACATTTTTAATTTTTAGTCAAAGCTGAAACTAAAATATATGAAAGAATATTAGTGATGATTATAATGATGATGTTAGTTAAATTATTAATATTCAAACCATTTGAGTTCATTAATTTATTTTTTTATTTTTATTTATCAATTATTGACTATTACAACTTTTCTGACATTGTAATATTAAATTAGATAATATACTTATATACTAATACAATTATGATTGTTACAGAATGGTATTCTTAGAATTGTTTAACTTCTTACACTGAACAATATAATTATATGTAATATAACTATATGTATATATATGTACCTATATATTAATTTATTCCTAACGAAAATGAATTTTCAGGCTCACTATAATAATTGTGCATACTCGCATTTAGCTATATTTAAAACACACCTGGTAATCGAAAATAAAAAATGCTTATACCAAAATATTGGCTCAAGAAAACAAAAATTCTCTTAGGTTTCAACTGGAAATATACAATTGAAAACTGGAGTTTGCGGCTGCCTTCCAAATAAGTGTCTTCACATAATTGGCCAGAACAGAAAACAATTAATGCGTAATATGAAAATTTCAGAATAATTTGTTAAACATATATTCTGTGAATGCGAAAGTCTTACTCGTAGTCGACTTTTCCATTTGAAAATAATGTTCCTCGAACGATGACAATTACCAAGAATATCATTGAAGAAGGTCTTGGGTGTGATCCTCGGCTGCGGTAATAGAGCCATACCCGACTTAAAACTTAAAAATATACTTAGATTATATAGTTAGATTTTTGATATAGATTTATTGGGGTCGATAATCCGATTTAAGTTTTATAATTTTATTATTTTACTGTACCAAGTCACTGTTTTATTATTATTGCTATGTTAAAAATCAATTTCTATTTTGCTTACAGAATATTTTATCGAGGGTTAATAATTGAAAATCAAATTATCTTTATAATATTTTTACTTAACAGTAGAACTTATTTACTCAATTACTATGCTGTACAAATACACAATGTAGTACCAAAAACTGATTTTATCAATTTTGAGCTTTATATATTTACGGTGACATCGTAAATGTCTTAGAAAAAAACTTCACATGATACAATATGAAAAAAACTAAGTTGTCAATTTTATCCCTTAAAAATTAATTCGCAACATTGTGTAATGAGAGCTTTCTGAGACATTTTGTTTTAATTCATTTGTGATCAAGCAAAATGAACAGATAGTTTTTATTAACACTGTACAATATTGGGTTTTTAAAAATGATTGTAAACTCAAATACCTTTCAAACCGGTTATGGAGACATCGTCAACAACAATTGTGATCATGTAGACAATGTCTCAAGCTTTTGTGAGCTTTTGTAGACATTTAAGATCATGTGGGCGTCGTATTCAACTTTGTGTTGAGAAATTTACGATGTCAAGGTTAATCTGGGGACTCACATATATTATTTTCTATCATTACCTTACCAATGTATATGAAGTTGTAAAGTTTATTTTCTCTATATTTAATTTTGCAAGGTCAGCATCATCATCGAAGTCTTGCAATTCTCTCAGTGAGACATAGGGCAGAACGTGCTTATACCGCAGGATTTATAGAATACAATATTGCACTTTGCACATGTCGGCTATATTTGTTTACATTTTTGACAAGGTTGACGACGTCATTAAAGAGCAACTCATTTTGTTTATCTTAATAAAGTAAGGTGTTTTTGAAAAAGTTTTATTTTTTACGTGTTTTTTGTTAATTTTTGAGTAAAAATAAAATTTTTATTGTATTATTTATTGTTATTATATAACATTATAATATAAATAATTAACAAGTTTAATTAAAAAAAAATTTTTTTGGAGGGAATAATTGCCTACAAAGTTCTTAAACATTAAGAATAAGCTAATACGTATACTATTGAAATCAAAGAAATAAAATCTACACATCTTTGCTTTTTGCATATAAAAAATCAAATTTAGGTAAACAATAAAAAAAAAACTTTTAGTATATCCAGTATTTCCATCACATCTTACTCGATGATTAGGTACTAAGAAATAAAATTATTAAAATAAATCGATTTTTCAGATAAATTATTTTCAAATTTACACAATAACACTATTCCTGCACTTTAATAAAAAATTCTTACGGATTTTTTTAATCAGCATCAGTTAATTTATTTATTTTTTTCGACCGACCTTTTGCAAATCGATTCGAAACTTGGATATTGAGTTGAATATAGCGGATCTGTTTGATGCAATATAGGGTAATTATGTATAATTTTAATGGCTTTTTTTGAAGAATATTAATTTTTTCCAGGTGGACTTTTCCGGCTCTGCTTCAAATTGCGTTTAGATACATGGTATTAGAGTTACTGTATGAAGAGTAAATGCTAAAAAGAGCTTTATCATCTAAGAAATATTTTAATATATTTAATATAAATAAATACATATGGGGTGATTTTTTTTACAAACTAAATCAATATGATCAACCCACCTAAGATTACTGTCAATTATCATACCTAAATAATTAAATCTTTTTACTATTTCAATTCTGTTATCATTGTATTGCAAAGTAGCGTCAAAAATTTTGTTTCCAAAAAGTAATATTTTAGTTTTTTTTTAAATTTATAGCTAAACGATTTTTAATTAACCAGGTTTCTATTATACATAGGTCAGAGAGGATAGATGATTAAAGTTCCGATTCACAGCTTGAAAAGTATTTTATTACAGCGTCATCTGCATTTATAATTGTAGAGAGCCTTTAAGGTTGAGGCGTGCTAAGTCATCAATGTACAGCTTAAATAAATCGGGTCCTAAGATTGAACCTTGAGGCACACCTTTTTTACTTAGTGTTGTATTTGTACATTTTTTACCTATTTTAACCTTTTGTAGCCGGTGAAATAAATAAGTGATGAAGAAATCAATTTGTGATTGTGTAAAATTCAGATTTCGCATTTTAAGAAATAATACTTCATAGCCCACGCAATCGAAGGCTTTTTGGAGGTCGATAAATATACACTATATATTTGTTTACATACTTATACAATTTTTATTATAATATTCTCAGGGTTAAGAATATATTAATAGCAATTAATGATACAATTTGCATATTTGTTTAAATCTATGTATCATTAATATATTTATTGGTTGTTTATTAATTTATTTATACCTAGGTTATTTCTTTATTTATTTGTAATATATTAAAAAAACAATTTTGCTCATTGTAAAAAATATAAGTGTTTTCTTTCATATCACTTTATATACTAATAAATTACTTGTCATTATCAATGGTCTCTAATGACGCATATTCACAGAAGAAAGAAAAATTGAACAGCTGAAGGCGCAATATTGTATTCTATTATTCTTGATTATATCGTCCATATCAAAAATTATTTTTATTAACAACATTAATCATTAAAAACTAATAGGTACTAGGACTATCAAAAATTAATTTTAAATACAATATATTGTTTATTTAAATAGTCCTAATATATTCATTCATTATAATTGTGCTCGATCGAACATCTTTTACATTTTTATATGTAATAAAAAAATAAAAAAAAAATGAACAAAAGAAGTTTGCAATTTAAAAATATAATTATTCCATTCCATGTAGCTTTCAGTCTATTTTAAAAGACATTTTGTTCAACCCAATATACAATACATATTTATATGTAGTATATAATATATTTATTGTTTTAAATCCTTTCAAAAGAGTCCTTAAATATCCTTTTTATAGTTTCTAATTTGCTATTTTATATTATACAAATATTTTTAACCAAATATCACATACTCGATCCTTCAATTTAACTGATTTTGCTAAAACTGCAATGTAACAAGGTTTTTTTGTTTTAACTTTTATCCTGTTTGTAATATAAATATCAACTTTAATAGAGGGAATGAATGTGTGTAGAATTCTGCAGCAATGATCAGATGATTTTATTTTCTTCTATTAGATGATTCATGGTTAGAAAGGAATTTGAATAATTGTTAAAGAATCTCTACACATATACCCATAATAACATGATTGGACTATGTATGTATATTTAATGAAGTATTCGGTAAATTTTATGTACTATGTTCTTCTTGATATGTACAATACCACAAAAAAAAAACAAAATTAAAAAAAAAAACAAAAACAATTTTTTTTTTCAACCCTATTAATTAATATCGTTACATAAAATATTTTAAATGATTCTCAGAAGAGCTACACTATGATCCTGCAAATACATACAAAAAAAAAAAAAAATAAAATAAAAAAAAAATAAAATTCGTGTTAATATTTAAATGTGAAACTCAAGAATAATTTTCATCTTTTTATTTTTTAGTCTTCTCAACGGGTATAAGTAGGTATGAACTGATGAATTCTAAAAGGTGACTGTAAATTAAAAACTTTAAAGTAAAGTTAAGGCAATTATTCATTATACTATGATGCTCTGTCTTCCACGTTTTTATAATTAGATGGACATGAAAGTACCTTTCAAGGATACTAGGAAATATTGTATTCACTTCTTCTTTTCTCTATATTCATACCTATCTATACACATTATGTATATTCTTACGTATCAGTAAATATGTTTGTATATATGTAATATATGAAGGAGACGAAATAATTATAAAAAATAGGAGTAGAAACAATGTTAAAATATTAGTAGATACAATATAATTATACAAATAATATAACTGTATGTGTGTGCGTTTGATTATTAATTTAAATATAATTTTTTCAAATAACTACAGGATAGCATTAAATAACAGTACTGTTTTTAAGGTAGTTATGATGTTCAATTAGCGCTTTTAGTATGTAAATTCGATCTCCGCCTATTGTTATAATATATAACTACATATACATTAAATAACATATTATGTGGAATTAAAAAATGACTTTGAATATTGATCGTAATAAAATATAAACCTAATTTTTCTATCCAACTTCTGCTAAGTGTTGCCAGAAGTCATGCATACTTTATTTTATTTTTGTACATTAGTGTTAATTTGACAGGTCATGTTGAATATTTTCTTAATATATACTATTATTTATTCAAAAAATATACATTTGAATAGTGGTACTAATTTGTTGATTCCATTTATAAGAAGACCTGATAGTTAGGTTTTATGTTATTTCAATTACGATTTAATTAATATTCTAAATCGTAATTGATACTATATTGATACAATACTACTAATCCAAGTTAGTATTGTTTTATATATTATTTAGGTTTTCTATGTTTATTTTGACAATAAAAATAAAATTAAATATGTATAATGCATTTTTTGAAAGCTTCTTTATGAGGTTTAAAATTATAAAGAACCAAATGAAAATGTAAAATAACTTGTATTCGCCCCCTCATCGACATTTGAGGAATTTTGATAACAAATCGTACCCAATATTATTTATTTTCCATCATTTCAATTTATCTTTGGTATCATATTTTTTTTTTATTATTATTGATCTATCTTAGACAACAACCGCATATGTAATAATTTATTTAAGAAAAAATTAAAGTAAATTTTAATTTTGGCGGAGAAAAAATATTTAGTTTCGCTATGTCTCCTTTTAAATCACCTTTGTTTTTCAACTTTTTAATTTATCGTTGACAATTTGATGCAGCAATTTGATAAATTGAAATTTTTGTATGTTTAAATGCGACGAAATTTTAAATTGAAATTTTAAACTTTTTAAAAAAATATATTTTCTTTCGCTACGTCTCCTTTTAAATATCCATTATTTAAAAAAAATATTAATGAAAATCGGTTGTAAAATATTTCAGATATTTGTAACGTACTTTTATCAATTTACAGATTAAATTTAATGATTAAATATGTCAGTTGTGTAGATGTATAAGTACATTTGAGCTCTATATAAATGTAATAATATCTTGAAATAAATAAACTTAACGTAATATTTACTTTTAGCTGCTTTATATCATTATTATTTATTTTCAATAAATTGTTAAACAAATATCGTCAGTATAGGAAGATCTTAAAATTTGATAACCCGATTTATTATTATAAAA
Source organism: Argyra leucocephala (assembly GCA_963942445.1). Taxonomy (NCBI): domain Eukaryota; kingdom Metazoa; phylum Arthropoda; class Insecta; order Diptera; family Dolichopodidae; genus Argyra; species Argyra leucocephala. The sequence continues at coordinate 56,413,072 of OZ012681.1, forward strand.
TTTTCAAAAATTGTAATACAAGTACATACGTACTGTTTTGATACCATTACCCAAAGCATTATTTACTTAATTTTTGTCAACTTAAAGGGAATAAATTTAAAAATTAAAGATAAGTACCTGAACGATGATCTTAAGTCAATAGCACGTTCGCCCAATATTTCTTCAATAGAAGGACAAATTTATGTGGTATTATGTAGTTAGGTAAATGAAGTAGAAGAAGCCAACTTGTAACTACTAGGCTACACCTTTTATGTTATTTTACAGCTTAATTGACCACATAATTTATTTATTTATTTATTCGTCTGTCAAGTGAACTCTTATAACGACTAACTGTTAGAGAATAAGCGGAAAAAAACCATATGTCCAACAAAAAACCATAACCAACTTCAAATTATACAAAAATATAACGCTCTAGATTCCGCTTTATGGCCCACGGATGAGGTTGCAGGACATTGATGATGATGTTGATAAAGGCTCTAGATCCTCATATAGTCCATAGATCTTTAAATTCGTCAGTTCTGTCAAATCAAAAAAAAAATTTAATCTCGTTATGTACAGCTGAAAAAAACATTTAGCATAGCAAGAAACATGTTGAGGCGGTTTACTTCTACTAAACTTAGTTCATATGATATTAATTAGTGTGCAACAAGTTTTACAATTTCAGTAGCCGCGGAGGTACAGCTAAACTGAAATTTGGTAATAAATTGGACGAATATTATGAGAATTATCTCTTCAAGCATACATCGTTGAAATAAATAAATAAATAATAAATCAAAAGTGGTTGCGGCTTACCTCAGACTATTCCTAATTCAAGCTCAACTTCAGTAAATTGAATAATACCAAATTATACATTGAACAAATTTTATAAAACTTCATTGTCAATGAAAGAAAAATTATATTAAACATCAAAGTGCTGAATAGGATTGAAATACGAAAGCTTCTTAGTAGTAGTCAGAAGACATGACCATATCTATACCATGTAGGTCGGCATTTACTAGCCACAGTTTACTACACCATACTACTAGTGGTGTTAGAGAATTTTGTAATCACTGGAAATTCGACAGCTGAAACAATAGTAATTTTCATTCGACTTAAATTACGCTCAAAGTCTCATTGAAGGTAGATAGTATAACGAAAACAAAATTATTTAAATTTATTAATTTATAAATCCACAACAAAACTTTTCCTACACTCTGTATATAAATATTAAATTATATAATATTATATATTTAATTATTATATATATATATATATACATTTATACTTAGTTGAATAATTGTGTACTGAAAAGATTAAAAAGGTTAAGGTATTTCAGAGAAAGAGGTTATGTTGAATATAACTTATTTTAAATTCTGACGTTGTTCATCTGACTATCCACCCTAGGATCTTCTTCTTCTTCTTCTAACTATATGAATTTGAAAATTTAATTTAAAAATAAAAAAAAAAAAAATAAGAAAAGAGTAAAAGAAAAAGTTTTTTAAAAAGTATATTTTCGTTTTTAAGTTTGTAAGAGAGATGGCTCTGAATAAATTTCATTTTATTATTATTAAATGGAATTTATTTTATTTTTAATTATTCTGATTTTATAATTAATACAGGAATAATTAATTTTGGTGGAATTTTTAATTATATGGATTTACTTATGCTAATGTTTTTTGTTCTCTAATTATATTATATTTTAGTATTCGAAATTATTACTTGGATTTAAAATTAAAATTATAGTAAAGTAATTAGGTTATTTGCAAGGATAATTAATTATGTTTCACGTAGTCAAAGAATAAATTGAAGACCAAATCATAGTTAAAAAGAATGAAAATTAAAATTGAATTTAAATGTAAGTAAATAAAAAATAAATAACACTGAACCAGAGGATCTATAGTGTACGATAGATCTATAGTGTACGATTTACTTGCAATTAAGGAAGCCCCTAAGACCCTTAATCATATGCAAACAACCAAAATAAAAATTACCATCTTGACGGACAGTCAAGCTTGCATCAACATTTTGTTCTCGGATACCTACTATCTGTTCTAAGCTGTTTGATTTACGATTTAAAATTGATTTAAAGGCATAGTTGGCCTTTACTCTGGAAGCCTAGTCGCAATAACACACATAAGAACCAGTTAGCCGATAAATTGACCAATCAATGCTTTAATCTTGATGGAACTCCTGGTAAACAATTTTGACAAAAGTGTTCCTAAAAAGTCGTGAATGTGTTCCGTGCCCATGGAACACATTCCCGACACAAGTAGGGATAAAAATGGTGCAAATGGTCGCAAATGTCCAGGCACATGTGTCTCTCATTATAATAAAGTGTCGCGTGTATGTCGACACATTTCGAACACATGTGTTTCTTGATATTTACAGCACATGTGTCAAGCAATTGTCGACACTCTTCGCACACACGTGTTCCTCATATTTACAGTAAATTAATATAGTCGACAAAGTGTCGACCTATTTCGTGCACATCTTCTCCTAATATTTACAACACATATGTCGAGAAAGTATCGACAAACTTCACACACATGTACTCCTATTTACGATAAAATTTAGTCGATAAAATGTCGACACATTTCGTATTCTCTTATAATATTTTCCAAAAATTAAACAAAATTCAATTCTTGTGCCAAATGCATGATTACTGTAGCATATTTCCAGCTAGAATACAGGATAAAAAAATGGAAAAAGTAGAAATAATAACATTTAACGTATTAATTGTTTTAATTATTTAATTTAAATAATTTATATAATAATATAATTTTTTGAATATACAATAATATTTTTGGCCTTTTTTGTTTTTGTCTTTCGTGCCTTTGGTTCCAAAGATTTCATAGCTGAACTCAATTCTCTAGATTTTGTAGTAATTTCAGATTTTGATATTTTATTGAATATTTTCTTCCTTGAAATTCTTGCACTGCTTTTTAATCAAGTTGATTTTTAATTTCTGCAAACTGTTTCATAATTTGGGTGCTGAAAGTTTTAAACTATTTAGTTTTAAACTTTTTATCTTTTTTTTTTAAATATTTGGTCCTTTATTGATGAGTTGGGAGAATCAAACATTTTCTACTTCAATAAAAAAGTAACATAACATTGATTTTTACTAATATATAAATATTGCTTCAAATTTTAATTTTAACAAACCTTGAACTTTTTCTACAAAACTTGATTCAAATTCCGATTTTCTAAGAATCAAAATACATACACAGTAAAAACAATTTAGGGACACTGCAAAGAAAAGTCGATAAAATAAGTAAAGTTGTAAGAGTAAAAACACAGACACAACAGAAGCACTTTAGGGACAATGCAAAGAAAATTTGGTACAACTTATTTTTTTAGTCCACATTTACATTAATCTTGGCAACATACCTGGTATTTTAAACTTTTATTGCAATCCAATTTACAATTTTTATTTTTTTATTTTAAAAATTATAAGAATAATTCACACTTAGCTTAGTACTTACAAGAAACAATAACAAAAACAAACTAACGCAATAAAAAATAATTTGTCAACCGAATACTATTAAACTATATTGCATTCGGTCGTCACAGTTACCAAGCTATTTGCTATTGCTAGGATTTAAAAACTATGTTCTACGTAGATAATTATTATAGAAATGAAAAATCAAGTAAAAGAAAAACAAAAAAAAATATTTTTATTTATTCCTCTTCTGCTGGGTACACAAATAGAAACATATTGTGTTCCTTCATCTTTCTACGACACATTTTGTTTATCGGGACTCTTAAAGAAAACCGTGATTCTCAAATGCCGTCAGGCCGTCAAGGAACGCGTTCATTTAGATTATATGGCCGGAACAAACAAAAGGTTGCATTGTTAACAACCTATGCAATCTCTAGGGAAATACGGACTTCATATAACATTAACGAAACCACCCAAATATAAATCAGGTCCCATACTGATATATCAGTAATGGTAGTCACTCTGCCAATGTGGGTATTTCATTAAAATCTCATTGTAACAAGTCAAGAAAAAAAACACTTGTTAGTCGATAATCAAGTCCAGCTTATGATAGTTTGGGATGGCTTAATATATTACTTGCATCAGTAATACAAATTTAATCAGTCCTTCAAGATAGAGCAAAATGGAGGAACAAATTTACAAATTTAATATTAAAATATATGTACTAACTTTTATCATAAATGCGATTATCAAATGGATGTAAATTTCTACAAATGGAAAAATCGCTTTTTATATTTGTTATCTGTTGTTGTCTATGTATATTTGTTATATAAATGAATTAGGACTTCAAGCAGCTATAATGCACACAAAATTAAAATTTATATTTAATATAATACTAGTGAATCCCCTGTGTAATTGAATACTAATATCAATAAATTTAACACAATAAAATCTCATTACTCTCAACGTAGTAGTTCGATGTATTTTAATTCGTTTATAATCAAAAACATTTATAGTCACAATTCTGTTATAGTCAACAATTAGTTTGAAAGAAAGTAATAAGCTTCATAAGTTCATAAAGTCGATGTCGTTTATAGTCACATTAAAATATAACGCCAATTTTTTCAATAAAACAAAAAAATAAATCAAAAGTGAATTATTTTATTAAAAAACTAATTATAACAATGACTAATATTAATTTGTTCTTTTGTTTTTTGGCTTTAATTTTATTTACATTTTTATCTATATTGTCTTTTTCTGTTATATTTTCTGATTACATAACAGAATAATTGCTAATAAAAGTTTAAAATTGTTATACGAAAGACATTTTATTGAATTTGATTTTGTTTATAAAGATATCAGTTTTTTTTTTTTACAACGTCTATAGTCACATTTCTATTGTGCATTTAATTAGAAAACATTATGTGAAACTCACAACTAATATAATAGATAATAGCTTAGTTTCACATTCGGCATATCCAGAAAATAAATACATTGAAGACTCATTAAGCTCAGGTTTCATTCCCCCAGAAGCATTTCTCTTTCTTAATCGCAATAGATATATTCAATCCAGTTATACACTGAGCAAAAAAATATGTTTGGCTCAACAATAAAATTAAAGAACAATAATATGGTTGGAAAATATAGTTAAATTAACGATTAACCATATTATATCATGTAACTATGGGTTTTATATAAAGTTAAAAAGTGTCTTATATGGTAGAATGAAAAATATTTATGTTTACACCAAACATAATTTATAGTAGGTTCAATAATAATATTATTATTCTCACAAACTTGAATTATGGTTGCAGCAACATTATTTTTAATTGAAACAAAAATAAATATAATTAGGTAAATATATTATACTTGAAATAATAACACAACGCAATATATATTTAATTTCTATATAGGATTATATTTTTCTGTCAATTATAAAATGGTGGTTTAAATAATATATATTTGCAACGAATGAATCCCAATGAATTCCAATAAGTATTTGGTTAAATTGTTGCTTCTTTCTTTAATTCAGAATTGATAATTTTTATTTTTAACTGTAAGAAATAAAAAAAAAACATATTTAATAGTTAGGATTATCCTTAAAACTAAAAAGTACTTATATTATGGCATTTGACAAGAGACTCTAAGGAAAACCTTAACTTTCGTAATAAATTGCTATACAAATAAGTAAGTTTTAGATTTAAACAAATTATTAAACAATCATTATTTAATCAACCTGTATAGTTTTCTTTACTTTGTCTTAATTTTGGTTATTAATTATTTTTTGGAAAGATCTTATCCGGTTTCTCATAAGGTACATCATTGTCTGACAAAATTAAGAGAAAAATTAATGGTTTGTTTACAAAATATTATGCAAAAATGTATGCAAACACTTACCAATCTAGATAGTTATATCCATTAACTGAGAATTTTTATATAACGCTTGCATTTATAAACACGTTTTGACTTCGTAAAGAGCAACAGTAGACTGAAAATTACAGAGAATTTTTATTTTTGAAGGATTTTATTTTAAAGCCAAATATAGTATGATTACCTCAACCCCAATATAATAGTTACTTTAACCATAATATGATTACTGCAACCATAATATGTTTGATCCAAACATAATATGATTACTTCAACTATATGAGATGACTAGCTTTGTAACCCGTCATAAATGACGGAAGCAAAATAAATCCTAGTTTCTTTTTTTCTTTCATTAGATTCTTTATTCCGAAATTACAGTACTTATGTTTATATCACTTTTTAATTTTCTAAAACACATAAAAGAAATATTTTTTTTGTAGTCAAAACTTTGCCAATTTTTTTATTTTTTTTATTTTTCGTAGGCTGGTGGGGATCATCAGAAAGATACAATGAACCCCGTAGCTTGACACTGTATGTGGGATTCTTACCTACTAAACCACACCCTTTCTTAAAAAAATAATTTTTTTTGAGTGAAGTTAGTTACGCACACAATAATGACAAAAATAAAAGGTATAAGCAGGTATAAGTAGTATAATGTATAATAATTACAATTCAAATATGCTGATACACATGGATATTATTAATAGATGAATATATTCGTTCAATATATTTTCTCTCTTTTTAATGGAAATTATTTTAATTGCTAGTGTTAGTACTTTTTCAAAATTTCATTTATTCATATATTACAAACTACTGCTACATTTTCAATATTTCAGAAACGTGAATAATTATTGTTTTTTTTTCAAATAATTTAACAACAATAATTTTCTGTGTAATAATAGAATACGGTAATAAAGTAAAAGAAAGTTTAAATTTAAAAAACATTGTTATTTTTATTAAGATTGATTTTGATTCCTTTTATTTTATTCATACACAAAGATTTTACTAATTTTCTATTTAAAAAAACTATATTGGCCTAACACTAATCTTTTTTTTTTATATAACAGAAAAAGAAGTACCATACCAACAAATTTGTATAAAATGTTTGTATTTTTGTATGGTATACTCGTACTCACTTCCATTTAGTTATAATTCGTTAGTTGGGTTCCATTTAGTATAAATTATACCGTATTAGCGTTATTGTGGCCTCTGGGAGAGCAAATTTAAAAATGGGATCTTATTTTCATATAAATTTTGTCTTTTGTATACTGTATAGGGATCTTATTTTGCTATATGAATAAACTGTTATTATGGTACTGTGTTATTTTTAAAAAAATATTCAAAATTTTGTATCTAAATTGGTAAAATTTACAAAAAATACAAAAACATTTTCATCAATAAAAGTCTCTAATCATTAATTTTCAATTTAAAAAAAGCAATGTTTTATTATCCGACATAGAAGTAGAGTTTATTATCCTACTCTACTTCTATGAAGTTCTATTGATTGAACAGTGAACCTGAACAGTGAAGTGAACAGCGAACACTTAACACTGATAATAAAATAATATTTTTGGAATGGAGCATACAGAACATACATCATACAGATACAGCAAATAATAAAAAAAAAAAAACAAAAATAATTTTTTTTGAGTGAAGTGAGTTACGCACACAATAATGACAAAAATAAACGGTATAAGCAATAAAGTAGTATAATGTATAATATTATACAATACAAATATGTTGATACACATGTATATTATTGTGTATAATTTTAAGTATGTAATAAGAATAACCTTTGAGTGAATTATGTTTTTTTTTGTGTTAAATGCTGTTTGCCTTTTGGTTATTATACCATATTAAACTATTGATTAAATTTCTATTAGTCCTTATTATTATATATCAAAAAAATTGTTTGTTTTATTTGTATTATTATTATTATTTTTTATTTTTCCTTATTATTTGCGAAGAACACTAACATTAAATTAAAAAAATATAGTTCATGCAATCAATTTTTCCTGCAAAGATTCAGCATGGTAGACAGGGGTTAAAAAAAATCACCAAAGCAATTTGCATATATATGCATTTGTATACATATGCAATTTGTGTATGTGTTGGAGCGTTCCGTCGAACTTACAAACGTCCAGATAAATGCAGAATAATATATATATAATTGTTTCAACCATTATTATGATATCTTTAATCATGAGGCAACTATAATATGATTTCTTCAATCATAATATGATTAATATTACTACAAATATTTGTAAAAAAACTATAATATGATTTATTTAATTAAAATATGTTTGTTACAACTACTGGATTATGAGCTTCTTAACCATATTATGATATCCACAACCATAATATTTTTTTAAGCAATATAATTTAAAGTTGGTTTATATTTTTTTTAAATATAGTTGTAGCAACCATAATTTATTACAACGTAGGTATATATTTTGATTAACTATAATATTTTTAAGACAAATATAATAGAGGTTTTTATCAACCATAGTTATATTCATCATTAACATATCAAATGTTTGTTTCAACTATATCTAACATAATTAAAGTAAGCATAATATATTTCTCGCAACCATTGGATAAACATATTATTTCTCTTAGTGTAGTAATATCCTTATTATTTTTCACCCTTTTAGACGTAGCACCCAAAATCAAATCACTTTCGAGCCAAATATTAACCCCAATACCCCACTATCAATTTGGAGATATAACATGAGCCTTTCACCAAAAAATGTAAACCATATTATAAATATTAATACATACTGGTGGTTATGCTACTAAGAAAATTGGCAACAAAAACATTTTTTTTTTAACTTGTATACTTAATTTTAAATTCAACTAAACATTAGAGTTCTGGTAATAATAGGTTAATTTGTTGTAAGTTAGTTTGTAAGGTTTTATTAAAAATATGTAAAATTAAAGTCGGTTTTTTCTAGCCTTTTCTGACGCTTTGTTAAAATTAATAATAAAATTGTAGCTCAAGAAAGTAATGGCCAGGTAAAACGTATGTAAAAAAATACTAAGATAATTTTAAGTGTAACTTAGAGTAATCGTAATGGGTTCAATAAGTTAGTTTATAAGTTATAATGTGAATCATTTTTTTATGTTAATTTTTTGTATGATATAAGGTAGAAATAAGTTGGCTATATTACAAATAAATATATATATAAATAAAAAATGCATCAGTGAGGCATAAAGCGGAAATTAATTCACTCCAACTATGCATTGAAGTACTATTATAAAAAGAACAAAAATTCGACCATAGTTCCAGAACAATATTAATTAATACAGCATACATCACTAAAATCGACTTTAAAAAAAAATGAATTAATAGCAGCCGGTATTTAATCTTAGCTGCAATTAAAACCTCAAAACGTTTACTATTATTGCACTTGTACTTAACACGAAACTCTTCGAATTTTCAATAAAAAAAAATTTAAATTAAATAATTTCAAACAATTTTTTTAGACCAATTATTACAATTGTTAATCAAACTATTTGACGGTCTTCAAACTTTGAGAAGAAAATAAATTTTTATTTCCAAAAATGACAAGGGAAATTTTGAACATAACCAATTAGAAAGAAACATCATCAAAATTGCGAAACCTAATTTAATTGAATTTATTCAGATTATATAAAATAAAACTAACCATTTTGTATACAATTTTTTTTTTACCTATTTCTACTTAAGAGAAAACTTTCTAAAAAAAAAAAAAAAAACGAATTAAATTTCATTGCCTTTAGTATTAAAAAATATAATTTTAATAATTCAAAAACAAAAAAAAAGCGATATATGCTTGTAGGCAGCACCAGAACAACTTGTTGAAATTAATTTGAATTCGTTTATACATTATGTACTTAGTAGTAATACATATATATAATAATATTGCAATTATTCGAGTACATATTCATATGTATACACACTTAGGTACAAACAATCATAAATATTTTTAATGGAATTTGGGTTGTAAGATGGAAAGAAATAACTGTTCATTTCATATGTCATTTTATTACTACTGCATTTTATTATTGAACATTTTATAAAATTAAAAAATTAAAATCAAAATATGTACATATATACGCATTTAAAATGTTATTCAAAGACAAAACGTTTTTATTTACTCACTAAATAAATAGTTTAACCCACGAATAAAATTCTTACCACTACGAAAACATTATGTGTAGTACAGTCAAGGTAAAAAAAATAATGAACATCGAATTTTGAATAAAAAATTTATTATACTATATATATATATATAAATGTTCGAGACTCAGTGGTACTATTTGAAAAGGTTCATTGGCTGCTTGTATATTATAAATATAGACTTTACATTATTGTACGGAAATAGAACGTTTATTATATTTATGTGAATTTATGGAAATTTTAAGTACTTTATTTTGCTGAAACATTTTATTTTAGTTTTAGTTTTTAAAACTGAAATTGTTTACAACCTTATCTGATCTGTGTAAGAGTAGCGTATAACTAAAACATTCATTCATAAAATTCATAAAGTGAAATGCACCAGCTATATTGTACAGAATCTTATATTGAACATTGATGGGTACAATAATAGTTATTTTTTCATATATCGCATTTGGATTTGAATATGAATTTACAACGTAATTTATGAACTTGTTATCAAAAAAAACAAAAATTGTGAAAACAGTGCTATAATTTGAGAGAATCGATCATATTTTAAATGAGGAATTATATATTTAATATTTTTTATTTAATAGCTACAAATTTCCAAATAAAAAAAAAATCCAAATCCAAAAAAAAACATAAAAGAGTGGATTAAAATATTATTTATTGTGATACTGTGTTTTGATTGGTTTTGAGATATTGTATTATTCATTAGGATCATAATATTTTATAAACATTTGTTTATGAATATTTTGAAGTGTTTATTTACCAAAAGATCCCGTTTCCGATTTTTTTTTTTTTGAAATTTTGCATAAAGAAAGTGTTGCTAAAATAATGAAAACCTGTATGGATCACAGTAGGCAAGTCTCACACTAACAGACTAAAAAGTCCATTTGAAAAATAAAGTGTTTTCAATCCAATTTAAATATTTAAGTCCAACAGTAACAAAGCTTTTGAACCCTTTTTAGCTATTGCACTAATAAATCTTTTGAAACTATTCTATTTACTAAAAAAATTTGCTATTTTGTATGAAATTTTAGATTTTTCAGTTCGAAAAAGTGATCGTAATTTACAAACCAGAAGAGCTAAAGCAACCATTAAGACCAATTGAAAAAGAGTTTTAAAAAATGTAATGTACCGTTGTATTCCTGGCGAAATCCGTTGTTAAACAAACAACAACAAAATATTTCTTAACTTCCTATAAATGGAAAACTATAATGCAATACGGGTTGAAAGCTATATAATGACGTACCATCTAAGCATAAACAATATGTGCAAGCTTTAATTTAGACTTTTTTAAAGAAATTTCTATACTCTTAATTTCAAGCCCACCAACTGGGACCCTACATATTTCTATTATATAATTAAAAGTATGTTCGTGGACAATTTCATCAAAATTGTGTACGTACGAGAATTAATTCGTAATTGAATATTTCACTGCCCAACAATTCACTATCGCACAAAATTACAGACTGAATATGATTTCATTTTACAACAAATTTCAAGGTCAAAGTGCTTTGTATACGTAAATTTTCAGATATATTTAATTTTTCTGATGTCTGTCTTTATTGCAATATTTACTTTTCGTCTATCTTGTCTCTATTTCATTCGTTTTCCTATATTCTATCATATATAATTCATCTGTTTTATATCCCCATATCCTTCTTTAATCTTCTTTTAAACATTCTCTATCTCATTCTCTATTCCTTCAAACATTCTCTATCTAATCATTACTATTTAAAACATTGTTTTATCCTCAGAATTTTAATTTCAACAATCAAAACAAATAAATATAAATGTCAAAATTTTATAATGCATATTACACCACAACACGTATTTTGATACTGAGTGTATTTAGTTTAGGTCGTATACCATAAAAAAAAATTATATATAATTGAAGTTAAATTATATACAAATTATTAAAAAATAAAAATATAAAAATGTATCGTGTATACGTATGTATATTATTACACACAGTATGTGTATGTACAATTATTATTATTGTAAATCAATGCAGCGTTTTATTATCAACTTGATATAAAAATGAGCAATGATAATTTATACCGCCTCAATTGATACATTCAATCCATTCACAACTTGTTGTTACATATAATATTGAATATATTTATTTATATTTTACATTATATACATCTGAGATACATTCAATGTAAAATAGTTGATATGATGAATATGGGTATGATGATAGAGTATGTGTTTTAATATAAAGAGATTATATTAAAAGAAAAGCTTTAGGTAAATATACTATTTTACTAATATTACTATCACTACCACTACTATTCATTATATTTGTACGTACTCTCTATTATTATATATTTTGAATATTTTTACTAATACAAGCAACTATTACTATTGCTAATCATTTATAAATGAATTTTAATAAATGGGTGGAGTAAATTAAATGAAAATTATTAATAAAAAACCTAAAGGGGTATTTTTTCTTCAAAACAAAAATAAAAAAAAATTAAATTTAGTTTTTATTGTTTTTCTTTTTTTATTCCAATTCGCTTGAAAAAAAAACAACGAAAATTTCGAAATGATGGTTAATTATTGCTTATGTTTAAAGATTTTCTTGTTCAAATTTATTCAAAATAATAAATAATTAAATAAATCAGAATCAAAATTAAATTATTTTAATTTGATTTTTTTTTTTATTTTTTTTATTATTCAATCTTTTTTTTTTGTTCAAATCGATCGACGCGATTAGTTTAGATTTATTTTTAATTTATTTATTTACGTAACATGCTTGATAATATATTTTGTCTTGAATTAAGAACATTTATTGTCTTTATAAATGGTATTTTTTGTATTCTACTTTCAAGTATACCAATGGGTAACGAATGTTTAGAACGTTTACTTTATCAGCTATATAATTTTTCCGGAGTGAAGGAAGTATAAGCAAATATTTTTTTCGAAAATTTGTGTAATGCAACGATTTTTGAAAATTATTAACTTATCCAAAGCCTTCATCTTGTGTCATTTACAATGTTAAGCCAAGTACACAAGTTAATAATAGATTTCAAGTAGTACAAAAATGTTTTTACGCGCACAAGGCCTTTTTCCCTTTGTTTAAATATTTAAACAGAACAATTAAATTATCGTCTTAAATACTAGTATCTATAGCTGCGAAGCCTGGACATTGACAATTAATTAGCAAAATAAATTGCAATTATTCGAGTATTGAGATATTGTATTTGGTCAAAAAAAAACAATGGCAAATACCAAATAACATCAAACGAGGATGTGGAATAATTTCTGAGGATCACTGATTGATGGACATTTGTACTTACGTATTTTTTTTTTTTTGTTTATAAATTTATTTAATTTATTTCATTAGTTATTCATTAAAAAATCTTTGATTGATAATCTCAATGACACTCATAAATAGAGTTTTACCTTAGTTTTTTTATCATATTACAAAATACTTAGAGCTTTATACAATAATAAAAAAAAACCAATTTCAAATAAATAAATTGAAAACTAAAAAACAATATTAAGCTTAAATACAAAAAAAATAAATAAAAAAAAATTTATTGCGATACAAGGATTAAGATGGACAAGACAGATGGACTGATCATTTTTTTTTTTTTTTTTTTTTTTTGTGTTCTTGACAGTAACTTAGGTAGAATCACCTTTTCGTGCTTAATTAAGTACGGTACTACAAGTTTATACTACAATATCTACAATGTTTTTCGAGCATTTATTTGTCAAATTACTGGCTTATCAACTAATTAAATGTGGAAAACTACTACTATTGTCAGGAACCAAGCCTTCTTAAATAGAATAACTTTATTTTATTTAACTTGTTACATTTGATAAGGGATGTCAAAAAGAATATCAGACGAAGTACCATTACCAATATTAGAGTAAGAGGCAAACAAAAGTCAAGAAAGCTGGGCGAAATCGAAGACACCTATGGAAAGATCGGATTTAACGAATCGAGGGATGTTGCACACTATAAAGCAGAATGAAGGAAAGTTTTAAATGAGTTTAACGCACAATCTGAGCTGTAAAACAAATAGATGATGAATTTAATCCAGCGTACCGGATACTAATATATTTATTTTTAATTATTTTTTACTGTTATTGATTTCCACAGCTTATCACACATTATTGGGTCGATTAATATAAAAACTATTGTTGAGCTTAAAATGTAAAATTTACCTAGGTATTATAAAATAAAATATCATAACTTTAGTATTGCTTTGTTTCAGTGGTGTGGTACATTTTTAAGGCCTTCATTACATTCAAAAAAAAAAAGCGTTTGAGTAATACTACTATTACCATTTCCACCACTACTTCTTTATTAATGTATACTCATGTGATAGTATATCACTGAAATTAGAGTACTCTTAAGAATTTTTTTAAAGAAGCCGATCGTCCGTAACAAACTTGTATTCTTTATAAAGCAATTTATTAGTTTATAAAAAAAATTCTGAAGTGTTATATCGGCTTCCGAAAGCACTGAATAGTCTAGTACAAAAATTTCCAAATTGTGAAGTGACTGCATCATTTCAGCTTTGCTTTAGAGTTTGTTGCTAATTAGATGGCTAATTCTAATTATGACAGATATACCTAAATAAATTAGAATTTATTAATTTGAAATTTCCCTGGTTTGTGTCTTAAAATTAGCCAAATCGAAAAGTTTTTAATATTTATGACAACTCCATTATAATTGAAAACATATATCGCAAATCAAAGATAATATATATATATATATATATATTTTTAAATTAATTTATGTATTTTTAATTGATAATTTAAAGTTTTGTATTGTTCATTGGCAACTTAAATTGTTGAATAATTGTCCATTTTGTGTACAGGAAATTAGAATTATTTTTAATACCCTTAATGTAGAGAGCATAGTTGAGTTGAGCCCCTCAAAATGACAATATATAAATGAATTTGCAACAATTTTTATTTTTTTATCTTATAATAATAACCAAGAACTAAATTGGGAGTTATAAAAATTAGGTATCACATGTTTGCTACAAAAAATAGAATACTTTTATATCTCTGCTGGTTATCGAAATCAATAATTCTATTTTATATTATTTATATAATTTTTAATTAGTTATAATAATAAAATCTCAGTTCGTTTTTATTTCCAATATGCCAAAGCCATGTTTTTATGTTCTAACAGCAATTTCGAGCTGTAATGATGAAATTGTACTCTAGATATTCGAAATGTCTATTAAAAATTATATTAAAAAGTAATTAATTTAACAGCTTCTGATTGTTATTATAAGCAGTAACTAGGGTAAAACTTCAATGACGAGCCCGAGATTAGAAATTATTTACTACTTTTAATTGAAAAATACGAAAAAATGGGCTTTTTCCAGTACTGGTCCCGGAAGTTCCAGCTCCCTAATTTTTCATTGTTTCACTGAAATACCATATAAAATAGATTGTTATATTAAAGGTGCTATTTTCAAAATATGATTAAATATTAGTAAAATTAAGACCAAAAGTACGAAAACCATTTTAAATGCTTTGAGGGCTTATACAAGTATCTACGAGGGCTTATACAATTGTCTACGATATCTTCAAGAATAGAACTAAATCTGAACTTTGAGAGTATTCAATTAGCATTATTGATTCTCCACCATCAAATAGCCATTTGCCAACCGGCTATGAGTGGCTTATAAATAGACAAATCGGCTGGCTCCAGTACCCGCGTGGAGTTTGAATACAATCAAATAAGTATTATTTTTAAATTTTCACACAACTTCGACAATTCACAAGTCAAATGAGTTCTGTGACGGAGTCTGATTTCATGCATTTGATACCATGCGGTACATTTTTTGGTATAATCAGTTGGAACACGTTTGTATGGAAGTATTAGCTAAACATTAAAGTTAAGTTTTCTTTGGTTTGTCCACAATCTGTTACATATACATTTCTATTCTAGTTCCTATACTAAACATTTTTATCAATAAAAAAAGAGTGATCGAAAAAAATACTATTGCTTAGTCCATTTCACCCATCAGACTCATCATGAAATTAGTTTCATTTCCGTTGAATATTCTTCGGTATAATGGTTTTCTTTCTAGGTAATTTTGAATTTGTGTAACTCATCGTCCTATCATTGTCCTGTAACCCCATCCGTGGGGCATAGGACGGAAGTAAATTCTTTCCATCGGCTCCTGTCTGTGACTAACCTCTTCAATTGTGGCCACGTTCTTTGCTGGATACTTTCTTCGGCTAAGACAGTTGTTCTCCACGTTTTTTGCGGCCTTCCGACGCAACGTGTACCGTGAGGATTCCATTCGAAATATTGTTTCGCGATGTTGTTGTCAGGTTTCCTCAAAGTATGTCCAATCCAAAGCCATTTCCTCTGTCGGATTTCCACTCTATTTGTGTTTGTTTCGTTTTTTGCCACAGCGTTCTGTTGGAAATTTTTTGTTGCCAACGAATGATTAGGATGTGCCGGAATTTGTGTAAGCCATCCTCGATTATTACACTCAGTTATTAAGTGGAATTTGTACGACATTTTTTGCAACATAGGTCTTGGAATGTTATATTTTCTGTTGCACTATGTATTGACAATCCTTCATTAATTTCAGCGACTGCCAACTGAATTACACTTTTATCATATTTCTTTTTAATTTCGGCATTGACTTTTTTTTTATTAAAATTTGAATTAATATAGACATGGCTCCACACATTTTTTTTTATCATGAATTTTAATAATGATTTCTTGCGGGGCTTGAAACCGACTTCTAAGTTTTTTTCACTTAAGCCACTGACGAGCCCTTCCAGTTCGTTACTGAATATGAACACTGTTACTTAACCCAGTAATGAGCCCTACCATGATTCAGTAAAAAAATAATAATTGTTTATGTTCAACATTTAAATTTAAATTTAGAAATGTTTTTTTAATAAAAATGTACTTAGCGAAACAAAATTATAGCTAACCATTAAGATAATCAAGGAAATTGAATCACACTCTTAGCAAAAACAGTTAAAATTTTCAAATTTTTTTGGTGTGCAAAAGTACATCCGTATACTTTTGATTGACAAAGTCAACTGGATATATATATTTTAATAATTTATACCCCAAAATGTCCAAAAAGTTCCAGTCACAATTGTAAAAAATGGGAAAATAAAATATTTGAATAAAACGTTAACTACAATGGAAAGTATACACACGCCGTTATTGGCGGAGTAGCCCATTACAGGGCGATTTTACCCTAAATGTATTAAAGGATTAATAATATTGAAATTCTATTGTGGGACTTTATCTGAGAATTTAATTTTTCGATAAGAAACGAAAAATTTAATACGTATCTCTATACGAACGCGTTCTCTGAAGTCATATTTTATTTTAGCTGTCATAAAAATTGATAAATTTTTCACTAAAAATAATTTTGTGCAAGATGAGAAAAAAGAAGTCTGATGTCAATTTTTTTATATAGCTAATTTTATTTAATATATTAATTATTAAATATTATTTTTTTTAATTCTAGAAAATTTACAAAAATAACTTTTTGTTTTTTAAAATTGAAATTTCCCCTTCTGTATCTGAAGATAAATCATAAAATAAATAAAAATTTAAAAATGAATATCACCAATAGGTTGAATAAAAACAAAAAGTGTAGCGAAAAATAATAATATAGTGTCGAAAAATGTGAAAATGTCATTAATCAACATTTTCGCTTCTCAGAATACAAAATCTTTTATAATTTCATGTTATAACGGTACGGAGCGAAAAAGTGATCATCTCATTAGAATTAAGCCTATTTTCAAATTTACTTATTGTCGTACAATTTTTTGTGATGTGATATTGTAACAAAAATAATAAGGTCTATAACTCAAATTTACTTATCTTATAGATATATCATAGATATTTGTGTACGTCTCTTCAGGAAAACTAAAAACATTTATGCACTCGTCAAACAATTTTATTTGTAAAACAACATATGTATCAAATATAATATAAAATATAGATTGTTCAACACTGACTTAACATGGAAATTCTGTAACCCTGTCAAATCTGAAATCATACACCATTTAATGTGTCGTCCAGTAGACAATATTTTCAAATAAAACCCACAAGGATTTACGATCAATGTAAACATTTTTTTTTTAAATATCACTTTCAACCTCATACCTCACTAATTTTTATGTTCTATTCACACTCTTTCCTAGTCCAAATTAGATATTTATGTTTAGAGGTTCTTAAACAAATGTATAGATGTTTAGAAAAATAAAAAAAAAAATATATATTCGGTTAATTAAGAGATTATAGAAGATTAGGTAGTATTAAGTAGGCAATAGTGGGTGCGACAATACACCGACACACTTAGACCAGGTCCATTGTGATATGCCTTATTTAGAATTGCCTCACATTAATTAGCAAGGTAGTAGAGGACAAAATTTTTATTATCTAGCAGTGTTGTAAGCATTGGCACCTGCTGATTTGACTAATGTGTTGGCAGGATATTTATTTCAAATGAAAGGATATAATATGATCATGCATTGTAATCATTCGAACTATTTAAAATTTCTGTAATAGTTTTAAAAATTTACACTTTTTACAATTTATTTCACTTAAAACAGAATGCACTGATTTTAAGTACAAAATTGACTAAATTTCCCACTTCAATACGATATTGCTACAAATCAAAAAGTATCCATGTTAGTTTTTCATTTTATATTCGTAACTGAAATTAGTTATACATATTTTTAATAATAATAATAATAATTGCAAGTGAGAGAGAAGAGAGAATATATCAAAAAATTTAATTTATTTATACTTACTCGTAATATAGGTAGGTAAAATCTTAAGATAAAATGTTATCGACAACCGCTGAAATAATTTAATTTTTTTTTTTTTTTTAATATTACCAGATTGTCAAATAAGTCATAATATATTTACTACAACATTTAATAAATTTTTTCATTTGAATTTTTTATGGTTTGATGTTGCCGTTAAATTTATATCACTAAAAAAATATAATATTAGATAAAATTAAAAACATAACAAAAATGAAAAAAAAAAAAAATAATATATAATATCACATGTTGAGCCATGAAGGGTAAAGAAAATTACATAAAAAGAAAAAAACAGAAAACTTAACAGAATAAAAAATATCGTTAAGATATTTTGTGATTTAAACGAAAATTTATAGATACTATCGGTCGGGAAGGGTAATTAAAATTTTGTTGATTAATATGTAAATTTAATAAGATTAAAATGTTGAGTTAACTCAATCATAATATGTTTGAATAGCCTCAAGGAAGGACAATGTAAAATATAAATTTTAAAAGAATATAATATATGTATATATATATATAAAGACAGAGAAAGGTAGATAGAAGAAAATTAAGATAAAATTTATTATATTGATAAAATTGAAAGAAATCTGAAAAAATTAAATTTAAATTTGTATTGAAATAATATTAAATATTTTGTGAAATAGGAATAATTGATTTATGGGTTTAAATTTGAACTAAAAAATCCATCAACGACAGCAGATTTCTTCTAAAACAGTATAGCTAATTTCATGAAAATAATATTTTAATGAAAATGAAATAAATCGAAATACTGAAATAGTCCCAATACACACAGTGTTTCATAATTTTTTTTACAATGACTGAAAAAACAAGAAAAATTTAAAATAGTAGGATTTTATACAATTTCATAGTATTGTTACAAAAGTATAATGTAGCCATGTAGATATGGTAATATGGTGAACAGTGGTTGTTCACGTTTAAAAACTTTATGGATTAGACTAAGTTTGGTAACTATAAACAATTTTGATAAAAGTTGGAATTTGTTAATACAATACCTATACATTTGATAACTTTGAACAATTTGCGATATAAGTTTTGGATTAATTAAGTATAAATTATAAAATATAATCATTAATTGAATATAAAATAATGATTATAGATTGATAAGCGAATCGTGAATTTGATTTGAAAATTTTAACTTTGACTATAATAAATTTAATATTAATCAAAACAGATCATAATATTGGTTCTCTGTGATTTATGTATATTTATGTATGTGAATGTTTATTTGAGTAGATAAAAATATTAAAATAAGAATAAAATATTTAAATAAGCAAACGCTTTTTTCTATCTTTTATTGTTTCACTCTTTAGTTCATTTATTTGCTAAATTATTTACGCTTACTGCTTTTTTTTAAATTCTGATGGCACATTACGTATAATTTTGTCTAACATATTCAAACATATAGGCCAGACTTCATCAATCTTACTATATCACAATAAGCCCATTTGTGGCTGTGGTGATGTAGGGACTGGATCCCTCTCGGAATAAATTAAATCTAATCTAATCTAATTGAAATCATCAATCGTTGGCAACACTGTTGAATATTATAAAAAAAATTGTTCTGTCTGAGTTTTCATATTTACTAAACAATTGAATTATAAAGTCTACTTCTCGAACAACTGATATCTACTATGATCTCTGAAATAAACCATTAATTTTGTATGAAATTTAATAAAAGTTTATCTTGCCCTTTTTTTATTTAATGAAATTTTACCAGATCATAGCGGTACTAGAATGGGCGAACACACACATGTATATATCCTTTTTCATACATGTATGAATATACATTTATATATTAATTTTATTTTTCGTAGAATTATTCAGTGTAGGAATTCATAGAATAAAAGCTCGAATCAATAAACCTTAAGTATATATAAAATTCATTTAAAAATTTTATTTTGTGTTGGCCAGACTTGGATGCTGGTTAATTTAAATTAAATAAAAAGTTTTCCGGAAAATATAAAATATCCTTTTTTTTTGCTATGTGTAGAATTCTAATGACCATGCTTAATACTTAACAACCATTTAATAAGACATTCAATGAACCATGCTCAGGTCAAACCATAGCTTATGAGTGGACATATATACTAGAATGAACATATATAGACATAATGGACATAATATGTATTATCCTTTTTCATTATATATGTGTATAATGTACATATAACATATATAATATCATTTTTTTGCTGTGTGTGTAGAATTAAGTATATAAATTAATAAAAAATTCAATATGGTGGTCTGACTACATCAAAGTGCGCAGACAAGGATTAATTTGAGTTCAAGGTAACAACAAAAACCGCGCAACGCTAATTCAATTATTTTTTCTCGTAATGTAAGCCGTCTGAATAGAAAAATATATGCTATAAATCCATTGATACCACCATAATCTTGCTTTAATAAAATCCAAAATAGCGGAAATATCAAAATTACAATTTTGTAATTACAGTTTTCGTAAAGAACAGTTAACAAAAACCTTAATTTCAATATTATGAACATCTCAAATTAATTAGTTTTTTCAATCAAAAATTTATGCACTCATCCCAACAAGAAAATTAATTTCATATTATAAAAAAAGGATTGAATTAATGATGAAGGTCAAATTAATGTCTTAATTAACCCAATCATTAAATCTTATTAATAATATTATTGTGTCTGTACAGAATGGTTGAAACATAATATTATTATCTAAGATATCATTAAGTGTAGGCATAAAATTTTATGAATTGTTGTTATTTAAAAAAAAAAATCCTTTTAATTAGGACATTATTATAAGAATATTCTAAATTTATCTAAAATTCTATATGTTATACAATATAATGTCGAAGTATAATTTAAATTTAAATAAGATAAATAAAAGAAAATTTAATTGGATCATTTTTAAGTAAAACTATATAATATGATTAAAATAGACCCCAAAATTAATGAGTGTGGTTTAAGAGAATGTTATTTTGTAAAATAAGATTTTCTTGTAATATTACAAAAGTTGATTTTTAATGTTTTCACTTAAAGAAAATTCTATGCTATATCGTTTAAGTAAAATTTGATAAAAAAAAATGGTTTCCGATACTAGTAGTAGCAGGGGTTTAGTTAGTCATGTGACATCAGTTACAGTTGCAGATGGTTTTCAGTAGACTTCAGAAAGCTTATATAATCTTTTATAAGTTGTAAGAATCTAAGTGAATGTAAATTTAAAGATTAACAACTCTAGGTAGGTTTTACTGATTTTATTAAATACCTTAATCGATTTCGGTTATCGCACCATCATCGGAACACTGTGTCAGTTTATTTTTAAAAATGTTTTACTTTGAGCGTACAGCAAATTCTATATTTATGTAAATTATAAGTTGGAAATGAAATCGATTGCTTATTTCTTAATATGACTCAATATTCGATATGTTAAAGTTTAATAATTATTTAATAATAATAATAATTTTGGTTAATATTTAATATGTATTTTAAATCTAGCTTTTACAAGTCAATTTATAGACTATTATATAGACGTTATTTTAAATACATACATATAATTATATAAATTTATACATATACATATATAACATACATTTTATTAATTTTTAAATAAATTAATTAAAATATATTTTCTATTGTATTTGAAAAAAATAATATTGTAATAACTTAATATTAATTAGGATAATACGTTAATAGACGTTAGTTAAGATTTAAGTTAGGCTTACGCTAGGTTTTATTTTAGCATAAAATAATTAATGAAAATTTTTTACTTGCCATTTTGTTCTTTGCAAATTAAATTTATTCTAAACATTTTGAGTCAGGTTAGTCTAAATAATTACAAATCAAAGGTGTAAATATTCTAGTAATATAAGCTCTTGAAATATAAAATTAAAATTTATGAAAACAACATATTGTACAAATACATTAACGGAATAAATAAAATAATATTATTAATGATAAATTAAGATAATACTAATTTAATTTAATCTTAAATAACTGTACAAAATTACCATGGACAAAATCCTAAGCCCACTCAAACAAAATTTTCTCAAAGAAAATTCGTAAAGTTTTGTTTTGCATAACCTCGGTTGGATACAAAAAAAAAAAGAAATAATTCCATTAGCGATTTTGTCTCCGAGGATGTTTTCTTGCGGATATTGGGAATGGATGTTGACTATGTTGCTTTTATGATAAATGTAGTTTTTCACTTTTACATTTTAGTGAATATATTAAAGATTCGATTTATTGCGCGATTGTCTGTATGCCAAAATTCTGTGCAAGCAGCTAAGATTTTCATTATATCGGATTGAAAGTGTAACACTTATTAACTTTCAAATTTAGTTAAAATATGTTAGCATTTTGTTGAACTTTATTATGAACTTTAATTTAATTTTTGTTTAATTAAAATTTATTTCGACTAGCTTATTCCTATTTAGTTGGTATGTAGGTAGGTTGAAATGAGTATTTCAGTTGCGTTTGGAAAAACATTTTGTCATAAATTGTTAATATGTATTGAATATGGATTGGTATTAAGTATACTGGTAACCCTATGTTAATAATAAAGGACACTTTTTTATAGTATTATTGGGCTTTTGAATTTTTCCTAATATAAAGATAAAACTCTAAGTTCTATACAAAAATATCCGAACACAGTAAATTTTATCGATAATAATTTAACAATAAGAAATTTCATTAATGAAAATTTATTTAAAAAAGGCCTGTGACGTCACTCGTTTTAAACCCTATGCTCTCTAATGTTTCAAAAACATGATTTTGTTAAACTAGATTGAAAAAACCGGGATTCCGTTTTAATCTAAATTAATTCCAAATAATTCTGAATAATCTTAATTAATCCTAATTAAATTCAATTATGAAATCAAAACAAACAAAATGTTGTATTAAATAAACTTAATTAAGTTAAGGGTGGAAGTATATGTATATTGCTTCGGAATTGCAAAATAGAAATATATATATAAATGAACAAGTACTAACCTAATTTAGTATTTAGTCTTTCATTTAATAAAACATTATAATCACTAAAAACAAAATCGTGATGGACATGCATATTGGACATACAATTTTGATTTATATAGGACATCTTTTAATACAAACAAAGAAATAATAGTACGATGTCAATACAAAGTCTTAAGATAATTCGTAAATGCTATAATATGCTACGTCCGAAACGATCATGATGGACATGCATATTGGACATACAATTTTGAATTATGTAGGACAGGTTTTAATACAAAGAAAGAAATGATAGAACGATGTCAATACAAATTTTTTATATCAATCGTAAATGCAACAATATGCTACATCCGAAACGATCATGATGGACATGCATATTGGACATACAATTTTGACTTATGTAGGACATCTTTTAATACAAACAAAGGTATAATAGAACGATGTCAATACAAATTTTTAATATCATTCGTAAATGCAACAATATGCTACGTCCGAAACGATCAAACAAGAGCAGATCCAAATATTATGTCTGTCAAGGAAGCAATACCATTAAAAATCAAAAATTATTTTGAAAAATTCACAAATTGAAAAATTATGTCTGGCTAAAGCCATCAGATTTATGAGATAGATTCCAAAATCAATAATTTATTTTTATTTATTTTATTTTTTATATTTTTTAACTTCAAATAAAGACAAGTAATAATAAGATATAATAATAAAATAGTTGCAAGACAGTAGAAGGAGTTTGATCAATGAATCCACTTTCCACATATCACTATTTCTACAAATACACCATCTCTTTTTGCAACGGTGATAACCAATCCGGTACAGCTTTCGCATTACTTCAAATCGGACCATGCCAAGACCGAGGTTTTTAATATAATAGTGAAAATAGTCGATACATATACGCGTATTTCATCTACTATTTGCAGACTTCTTCAGTGTTTTGTAGTCGGCTGTTTCTTTCTGCGTAGTAATACTCCTATGTATATATCTATTGCATTCCACTTTACCTCGTTTTCTGCTGTTAATACTCCTACTTCTAGTGTTAAAGATTTTCTTTCTGGGTTCTGGTAAATCACATTCGAAAAAAGTGTAATACGCTGTTTCG
Organism: Argyra leucocephala; assembly: GCA_963942445.1. Taxonomy (NCBI): domain Eukaryota; kingdom Metazoa; phylum Arthropoda; class Insecta; order Diptera; family Dolichopodidae; genus Argyra; species Argyra leucocephala. The sequence goes on from OZ012681.1 coordinate 56,437,891, forward strand.
TGCGTTAGAGAAATAAAGATGAAAGAAAATGTTGAGTTCTAGTATTCATTTTTAAATTTATTAGTTAGTTATATTTTAATTATTTATTAATAATTGGTAAAAAAAATGGAAATTAATAATCAACAACAGCAGTGTCTACTAACACTATCGGTAGTGGTAATTATATATAATATCTATATTATCAAAATTAGTTAAAATGCATTCAAAATTACATCAAAATTTATTATTTACTTGTATAATATTATATTTTACTCTTAAATTGCCAAAAAATTTGTACCTTAGCAATGTTAAGAATCAATCATAATACGTATTTTAGATTTTATACAAAACCACAATACCAACAATACTATTATTTTATTGTAGTTTGTGTATATAAGATATACTTCATTTGAATTTATTTTTGAATGAATTTTATCTTTAATTAAACAATTTATTGATATATATATATATATATATGTATTATACATACCTATATATATAAAATATGTATACAATACAAATTCTAAATTATATTTTTAAAATATATATCATTTAATTTTATTCATATACACAACAATATAAATACAATGTTCATATCTACATACATTTATTATAGTAAATATAAAATAAAATCAAATGATAATTTTCCATTTTCTTTTAATCCTTTAAGACTTCATATGAAAAATTACTATAATTTATTTAGCTTAATACACATACGAATTTGATTCATATATGAATGTCTGAATATGTATATGAGTTGGTAAATCATTTTTGTTGTTTTTTTGGTGAAACTGTATAACTAATTATAATAATTTTAATTTGAGAAATACATTTCTACTGTATAAGTTGAGATACAAAATTTATTTTGAATAATAAATTAGGTCTCTAAGAAACTTACACTTATTTGGTATTAAAAAAAAAACAAATAATAATAATGGTTAATTTGCTTTTCGATACGGTATGAAAAAGTTAAATTGCAAATTCAGAAATTCGGTAATCGTATATATGTACAAGAATAAGGCAATTAATATTTGTTACAAAAATAGTTGTAAATAAATTAATTTCTCACTTGACCAGGATTTTATTTTGAATTTGATTTGGTTTTTATAACTCACATATTGGTTTCTATAAAAATTATATATGAGTTTTGAAGCTATTCAAATTCAAATAGCAGCTCTGTAGATATAGGTCAATATTATTATGCGCTTTGATGAGTTTCAGTAGTGTTGGTGAACGAAACACTCTTTTAATGTTTTTTACAAAAATAGTGTATATATATATATAATTAAAATAAATAGAAAAGGCTTGACAATTGAAGAGCAAAAAAAATGCAAATATTTGTTTAAGCGTCGTCATTACAATACAATGTCCGAAAACTCATTGAATGTGTTTGCGCTCATAGCAATTATTGAAATAGAATGATAGGGTCATAAAGATTGTTGAAAAAGATTGAAAATCGTTCCGAAGAGAGGTGTCTGTTTAGCGTTATGTAGGAAACATTAAGTCTTAAGTTTATTTTTTTAATTTCGAAAAGTGTTTATTCAGTTTTTTGATACAAGATAGTAGATAGTAGATAGTAGATAGTAGATAGTAGATAGTAGATATAAGATAGTAGATTAAAAACTAATTCGTGAAATTTATCTACCGTTAGATCTAAAATTAAACTACAAATTGAGAGACATACTATAGAATCGGAATATCACCATAAAACTCTGAATTAGGTGTATTAGGCTAGGTATTAATTGTTTGATTGCACATTTTGTGTTCATATAAAACCAAATTCAGGTGTGCGCTGCGCGCTTTCATATAAACTAATGGAACACAAATGTGCAAACAGTTCAAAAAATGAAATGTCTTCGCCTTAAATAGCTATGTATGAACTATTTTACTATAATTACGACATTAAAAGTAATAGACATGAATAAAATATAAGTATTTAAAAAGTCTATATATAAAGTAATTAAAGAATGTTATACATAAATTTTTCAGACCATGTAGCAAACACTGAAGTTCTGAGAAGAATACAACACTGGAAAATAAGTCTTGCAAACAGTTAAGCATTGAAGGGAGTTGTTTAAACCGTACATACAATGAGTATCGAAAATAATTAATTTCAGTTGAATATTCGAAAAAAACTGAAGTCAAAGTCGCGAAAGGTTTCACAGGCACGAAACATGAAAAATTGCAATAAAATTAGATTAATTGAAGAGCTTGTATATGGCTGACAAAAGATTGAGACGAGTATAACTTAACATTTTTTAAAGTTCGGTGAAATGTAATTGCATTAAAAGTCACTTATGGGAGTGCTTAGAGAGATGAGAGAGCTATGTAAATAATATAATACCTTGTCAAAAATATATACTTTCTTGTTTTCGTATCTCTGTTGAGTCAATAATCACTAATAATGTACTTTATATTTGAAATAAAATAGCATAACCCAAAGGGTCGAAACAAGGGTCGGAATAAAATAAATTTGTAAAATTAACAAGAGCCTTTTATTTTTTAAAAATGTTTATAAAATTTCACCAAAAGTGTACAAGTGAAAGCATAAAAGCTATAACCCAATTGATTATTTAAAACCTTTCACTACGTATTTTCCAAGTAATTGAAGTATAACCAAAGTTGGTACGATTTCATTTACTTTGATATTACTTAGTAAAAAAGTAGGTTATTTTAATTCCACTTAGTATAGGGAAATATTTAATATATTTAGTTTGATGTTTTACATTCGAGATCAAATTGAGCAATACTTACTATGTCTACAAATAGGTTTGTTGTTGTAGATACTTAAATCACAAAATAATCATTGAAAAAAAGAAGCAAGATTTATTAAAACAAAGGCCAGGTTGGATATCAAAGAAAAATTTATATACGTTATAAAATAAACGGTCTATATAACAATCTGGATCAAAAACGGTTGCATGGTCATCAATATTTCTTGCATAGTTCACCTATTTAAACTTGCGCAACGTTTCAATATTTGAGACAGAATTGTAACACTCAATTGGTTTAATTAGATCATATTTGTATGATCAACAACAATAATAATAAAGCAGTTCAGTACGAATAAAAGAATTAGAATTGAGACATTTGTTTTAATAAATTATAAAAGTAGGTGTAGGCAGACGAAAAAGCTTACTATTATTTTACGAAAAAGTAAAATGTTAGTAGGAAAATGATATTAATACATTATGATGAGAGGTAATACATATTTACTTTACATTGTTGCGTTCCTATGTTGTTTCTTGATTTTTAATGTGCATACTTTTGTTAATTGCAACTAGGCTTTACCAAATTAGCAATGGTATTATACTACATACACCGGGTGTTCCAAAGCATGCGTATCAGCTTTTTAAAAGGGTAAGTAGCCGTTATTTTAAAATGAAAAAAAAAATATTAACTAAATCGAAGGTGCTCTATCGATTAGTGATATTTTCAACTTCCAGAAAGGACTGGAAAAGAGTTCTTTAAGCTCAAAATTCGCCAAAATTGGCCGAAATCGAGATTTTCAAACGGGAAGAGGTACTTTTTTATGAAAATTCGGATTCTAAAACAAAAAATAAGAAACTTATGTTAAAAGATTATGAAATTAATGAAAATAAAATAAAAATCCTATTATCCTTTGGTAAACCAAAAATAATAATAATAATTTTTATAAATAAATTTTTATTTCATATTAGCTTATTTTTTCATCTCAGTTTTGGGTACAAAAACAAAAACAAAAAAAAAAAACTATAAAAAACCAAAAAAAAAATATTTACTTTACAAAAGTTTTTATTTTTTGACGTAAAATCCGAATTTGCATAAAAAAAGTACCTCTTCCCATGTGAAAATTTCGATTTCGGCCAATTTCGACGATTTTTCGTCTTAAAAAACCGATTTCTGATCCATTCTGATACAAATGCTCTGGAACACCCGGTATATATATCTTTATTATATTAATACCCTTATCCTCGTATTCTAAAATCGTATATATGAGTCGGAGCTAGTCGAACGTTCGCGTAAATGTGATCACGATTCGCGAATAAATTTATTCGGTGTGGAAAAGTCGTTGCTAATCTAACACTCAAAAATTAAATATTTTGGCAAGTATTTTTAGATTAATAAAAAACTTTCGTTTGATTAAAGATGCATTACTTTATATTCTAAATTCAATAAAACATAAATTGAAGCCTTAAACTAGAACAAATTGAATATATTACCAATAATAAAATTAGTCTGTGCAGTACGATTTTCCGACGAAGGAAATTATCACTGACAATAATTCAGGTCGCGATTGTTTGGGATATATTTACTGCGATTTTTCATTTGTGGTTTCTTCAAGTGCATTTGAATTTTTAACAACACTTTGAACGCGTAAAAATTTCGGCTTTCTAGATTATTTTAGATTCTCTGGGAACTCTGGATTTTGTTCTTTGCTCAACAGAGCATCGACGGCTTGTTTCTACGCCTGTTGTTTGTTTTTGCCATACCTGTAATCATATTATTATTTATACGCAGTACATAGATGAATAAATAAATAAGAAAAATTTATTCCACTCTTTGAATTCACGTTTTGGAGATCTTAATGCATTTAATTCGGTTGTAAATCGATTCCACAACACTTTTAATGCATTTTTATTCCAATTTGCTATTCCCACAAGCCTAATCAGTATTTTGTTTCATCAATTGCACCAAACTTTTTTATTTATTTTCTTATAGCTGCAAATAGTATTATATTATTATATTGTTCATAAATTTTATAAATAATATATCCGCATTTTTTTTTTAAATTTACCCTCCCCTCCATTTTCACTCGAAAAACAACAAAAATATTTGTTTTTATTTTTGTTTTACGGTTTTCACTTAAATTTTTAATTCGACAAATAGTCGAACGTATTACGTTCGCTTCGTAATCATGATCGCATGACAGCGAATTCGCCAACTTATACGTTCGATTCGAGAACAAACGTAACATTTTATTGTTATAAAAACAAAATTAGTGCTACAACACTTCTATATGTTTCCCGATAAGCACGGTAAAGGTGTTATAATGATGTTTTTATGGGAATAATGTGATTAATATTGCTATAAGAATGTTCTTATAGCAATTGTGGGAGTTGTTATAATGGGATTTTCCGCAAGTGATACAACAATGTTTTTATAAATCTAAAAGGGCGTAATCAAGAGTTAAAGTGTTGTTATAAGAATAGAATTGCTAGAATAGCAGTAGTGGTGTTATTATTTTAGTGTATTCCTATAATGTTACTAATAAACTTACTGTAGCTTCTAGATAAATATTTTGCGCGGACCATCTACAAACATGGTAAGTTTTTTTTAAATAAACAAAAACTAAAAAGTTTTATTTTGCATTCTTTTCCAAAAATATCATTTTTACTTGAAAGAATAATTATTTAAATATCAAATTTGAAGTTATGCATTAATTAACATACATTATTAAATATTTTAAAGATGCAATTTAAAAATACATTTTCTTTTATTTGCAATGTATTTTTCCGAAGTATTTTTATAATAAATGTCAATGAAATTTCATTCCCAGCCAAATTTTGCATTTTGTTCACAATAATTATAAATATTAATACAATTATTTTTGACCGAAACATATTATTTATTAGTAAGACATTTTTTATATTATTAACTAATATCTATCTCACTTTCTCAGGAAATAAATAGAAACTCCATAAAATTATTATTTGAAAATAAAAAATCATACCTTTCTCACTCTCGCATAACATAAATTATTTCAAGTGAATATCATTTCAAAATAATAACATATACACTAATACATTTATACTAATTCTAAAACAATATTACAGCACTTGCTCCGGTGCCTTATAGGATTCTCCATTTTAGTGCTATAATGTATTTATAACCTTTCGCAGCAATTGCGGAGCACTCAAATTAACACTAATACTGGTATAAGAGTGTTTATAATAGTGTTATAGTACGTGGGAATCATGATAAGGGTATAAATTTTGAATATTAAATAGCATTTACATATTTTGTAAAAGGGTTAGCTTAAAAGTAGATCGCAAAAAGGCATATCCAATAGAAAACCTTATAAAGTACATAATAGCGAGATCAAAGCTCTCTTAGCTTGCGAGAGTAAAAAATTGTATTATTGTTCAACTTTCTTACAGAACTGCTTCTGTACATGCAAAAAAAAAATTCTAAATTTTTTAAGCTTAACTCAAATATTCTATCAAATAAAGCCAAATTTTCTTAATATTTCTTTATTTACATTTTCAAATAGGAAGACCAGATGAATCTTAATCTTAATATTGTTCATTGAATAATTACATAAAATATTCAATTTAAAAAAAAACATATTTAGTAATTACAAAATTTTAATAAAAATATTTTTTATATTTATATTTTTCGGTTTTATTTTAAATTAAGTATTAAAAAAAAAAAAATAAAAATAGGATTTGAAAAGAAAATTAGATTGAAAACTAAGGAATTAAAATGTACATAAAATAATAATAATATAAATTGAAAAAAAAAAAAATAAATAAATAAAATAAAAACAGAATTACAATAAAATTCTCTATTTTTTTCTTTCTTTCTTCATTTTAAAGTTTTTTTTCCTATTTTTCGGCTTCTCTTTCCATTCTGATATTTATAATCCTTTCTTGCATAATTATTATATTACTATATTATATTATGTATAATTATGTGCATATGTATATATATATACATAATGTATAAAAATAATATCACCACTACCATTACCCATTTACTGTAGAACTTCTATTAAATCCAATTTAATTCTAAAAATTTTCTATTTCTGGTCTCTCTGTTTGTACATTCGAATTAATAAAAATTATTTCACTTTATTTATATCCTTATAATATTGCAACAATTCTATATTATAATATAATATAAGTGTTGTAATATTCAGCAGGACTAAAAATTAGGACTTTTCTTTTAGTTTTTTAATTTTAATTTTATTTTTTTTTTTTATTTTTTTTTTATAAATTGCAAAAAAAAAAAAATAAAAGAAATTATTGTTGGAGTTGTACAATATCATTACAATAATAATACATAGATAAAGAGTACAAGATTTTAAAACTTATTTAAAAAAAAAAAAAATAATAATAATTTTGTATCCTTACATATAATTTTTATGTATATATTATAATTTTAAATTATGTAGAAATTGTATGTTTTAAAAACTTCTTACTTCATTACGATATAAATAGAGTGTTTTGAAAATGATTTTCTTAATGGCTCATTGTTATTGGTAGATATAGATAGATGAAAGTAGATATTGCAGTGGGTTTTAGAAATACAGTTAAAAATAATTTGGATTTGTTTTTAGAACAAAGATAGTACATTAACTACATTACTACTTAGGGAATAAGGGAGGGCTGAATTTTATCAACTATATGGTTTTAGTAAAAATGAATGACATGATTACCGCTTCTCTGGGTGTAAATGAGAGCAACGGATATTAATATAACAACGGTAGATTACGCCGACAATGTGTATTTATTGTCACATACGAATGGAGGTTTAATTGATATGTGCCAAAAGCTGTATGACACTGGAAAAAGTGCGAGTCTAAAAGTCAATTCTACCAAAATCATGGTTACAACTAGCACATCACAACATTCGATTTTCCACGAAGAAACGCGAATCAAAGAGACATGAGTACGTTCAATTACCGGAGCAGCATCGTGTAGCAGATGGAGGTGCCGATTTGAATATTGAAGATCGCATCAGTAAATCCTGTACTGCTTTCGGGATGCTCTCAAAAATATGAAAGGCAGACAACATATCTCGGCGCAAAAACATAAGAATCTTCAATGTAAGTGGAAAATTTATTCTCTTGTAGGCCTGCGAAATATGAAAAGTGTCAGTAAACATCACCAACAGACTCCAAGCGTACATTAATAGATACCTCTGGGGCATCTTAGACATTCGCGACAGAACGTTGTGACGAATAAACGTGGAAATTCGACAGAGGAAATGTCGTTTAATTGGGCATACTCTGAGAAAACCTGACAACAACATCGCGAAACAAAGTTGAAATGAAATCTACAGGATACATCGGAAGGCCGAGCCAGGGTACATCGAAGGCTGGTCGCATCGGAATGCCAAGAAAAACATGAAGAACAACAATATTAGTCGAAGCAAGTGCCCAGTAAAGGATGTGACCACAATTGAAAAGGTTAGGTGCATATAGGAGCCAATGGAAAGATTTTATTTCTACAAGGTATGGGATTGTAAGGACAATGATTTTAATGTTTTAAAAAATGTAATGGGATACGTTACATAAAAAACTGAACTAGGAGAAATATAGGTGAATTTTTTCACACAACCAGAAGCTAATATCATTTCAAATCTTTGCCGACTGGTTAAACATACTAGTTACGTCAGCCGGAAATTAATAAGGCGAGTCTCTCCATATGAATAATTTTATAACCATCAAGAACTCTTGTTTTTAGTGTAATTATGCATAAATGAAATTATACACAAGTAAACAAATACATAAAAAAAAATGTTTTTATTTGTATATATATTTTTTTTATATAAGGTGTGTTCATTCCAAATTTCGATCTGAAAGTTGGTCGATAGATCAAAAGTCCGAAATAAGTCTTTTTTGGTTAATCAAATTTAATAAATAATTTTTGAAGTTAATTAGTTCGAATATCAGTTTTAGTTAATTGGGAAATGAAAAGATTTAAAAGCAAATGTTGATCAAATTACACACTTGTATGATGTAGCGAAGCGAGTACGATCATTACAAAATGCTTCTATTTATATTTTACTACTAAATGATAAGAGTATTCTCATCTATTGCCTGCAGGATAAGAAGTGGTGGGTATAACGTATAATAATTTTTGTAACTAAGTGCTCACAACATATGGACCTATTTTAATTTATATTTAATTACTGTACAATATATTCCTATATCCATGATACTCCGGAAAATATTTTTAAAAATGTTATAAACTATTTTCTATATTGTTTTTAGTGATTAATTCTATAAAAATGACTTATCATCGAATTATAAATGGAACCTGATAATTTTATTTTTTGTTGATTTGAGTGAGCTTTTTGATTTTATATTTTAATTATAGGTCATTATGTCCAAATATGGATGTGTATCATTATTGATCTAACATACTTACAATTTATATACATATTTTTTTACTTACTTTTTCATGATGCAAAAACTTTATTAAATTATTTTTTTGTCTAAAAATATTAATTAGTTTAATTTTATAACTCAGTGTATTTTCGACAACCCATAAATTATTATAAAATTTTGTATATATGTGTACATATTTCCAAGTAAAATTATACACATATATATATATATTAAAAATAGTCTTTGAAATTAATCTACATTATGAGAAGGATTTAAAATTATTCCTTAATATATTCTGTACATTAGATATCCTACTTTTTTTTTATACTATTTATATTTAATATAATATATATATATATTTGTGTATATAAAAATATATATGAATATAGTTTTTGACATGAAAAAACATTGGATTAGCATTTCTCATTAATGCAGACTGAAACTTAATTGGGACTCACTCACCATTGCCTATATAATATTAATATTCCTGTACATATATCTACTTATATATATACATATAATAAGTAGATATATATATTTATAAATTATATATAAATATAAAATCATCATTAGTAGTCATCAGTTTGTTGTTGAAATTTTGTAGTTGATAAAGTTCTATCCTAGAAAATTATTAACGGTTTATACTTTACATACCTACCATAATACTATATACATTATGTACATTTACATGTAATATATGTAAAGACTTTCTTTTCTATAAAACGGTTTATTTATATTATGCATATAATATATATATATATATATACATTAGCATAGAAGGACCAATTCTTTTCTATCAGAACAATAACAAAAACGAAATTTATGCAGTAATTTTCTAAAATGAGATGTAATAGAAATCAGCACCCATCATAAAACTTATCCTATTCATTTGAATATAAGATTGTATATAAGTATATAATATTGTATCTAAATATACGACGACTGAAGTACTTTTGGTTTCATCATTCACCATTCTAACATTCATCAACTACTCGTATATATATATAATTATATATTACCACTTTTGTTATTGTCATTTCTTTCATTGTTTTTGATTACCCAGACCCACCCCTCAACCCCTCTTAAACAAATTATAATTTTTAAAGTATGAGAAAATAAAATAGAAATAAAATTAAGAAACAAATAAGTCCAAAGAAGTTGGTTAACTTTAATTACAAGAAAATTTTCTCGAATTACATAATAAGAAAATCATTTTTTTTTTTTTTTTTTTATTTTTGAAATTCGGGAATTGCATTTTTTATGAGTGAATTAAAGGTAATTTATTTGGCTATAGATAGTATTATTGTATTATTCCGAGAAGAATTACTTTTTAAATCAATTAGAGTTATGTGTACATTATTGTTTTAAAATATTAGAGAAAGGAAGAGTTAAGTATATTTTATAGACTTTTTGTGCTACTGACTTTATTAGAAGACATCGAATCAGACAAATTTAATAATTCTCAATGATTACAAATAAAGATTGACATCAAGCAAATGTACTTGTTAAAGTTTTCCATATTTAAATTACCAGGTATACTATAAAATTCTACAGAAAAAACTATATTGTATGTGTGATTATGTGTATGCCAAGTCACTGTGTAAAAGCAATTATGATGTTCATTTCATAGACCTGGAATTATATATAAAAAAAAAAACTTGGTCAATGGTTAATAACATCGAAATTACATTTAGAGCATTTTTTTAAAATGATTTATCGAAAAGAAAATTATTTTGTATTTACACCTGAACGTACAACAACTATAAATATGATAAAATGGAATCGACAAGGGTTAAATTTTAATATGAATTTCTATGATATAACGAGAATTGTATTAACAGCAAAATTATACGTGCTCTTAAGCTATATAGGAATTATTAGGGGAAGGGGAAAAAAATGATTTATCTAATTGACTTTCTTTATTGAGCAGGGTGCCTCTAGCACAATTACTTGGGCCAATAATTCCGTAAAACAAACTACAACAACAAATTGGTCACTCGATATCACATAAAAAAGCTATTACTGATTGATGATGTGAAATCAACTGGAATTACAATAACACATATTTACAATTACACATTACAATTACACATCAATTACACATATCTACCTATATACATATGGATACGTTATATACCGGGTGTTGCAGAGCATGCGTATCAGTTTTTTAACAGGAAAAGGAGCTGATTTTTGGTGAATTTGCGGCTCTTTCCGCAGGTTCAAAATATCATAAGTCGATAGAGAACTTTCGAATTAATTAACAAAAAATTATAAATTTTGAAATAACAACTCCTTCTCCTCTCTTCAAAAAACCTCATACATATGTTCTGCAACACCCGGTATTTACTAAATGATAACGGTATTCTCATTTATTATATGTAAAATAACAAATGGTGTTATTGCGTATAATTTATAATCATGTTGTAGTGATATTACACACTACATATTCAATGATTGAGAAATTGTTTCCGATAACAGTTCTTTTATTTTTTTTACATCTCCAAACAATACAGCGCAATATATTTAAATGTATAGTTTGCACTAGGGCTGGCTCGGTGAAACAAAAATGTGTATGCGAGGTAGTACAGTTATTTTTAAATAAAATTTTATGTTATTTTTCAATCTTTGAAAATTATTTTTGTACTATGGGAACACATTAGTTATAAATGGGCCTTAATTTCGAGAAAACTTAAGCATACTAATATTATTGTACAAGACAAGAATCACACCTTTACAATAGTTCACCAATTCATTTATATACTATTGTTTTGAAATTTTTGTAGTATTCTTATATTTTTCATTAAAAAGATTAAAAAACCACTGATAATCTAAAATTTACACTCTTAATAAATCCAAATATTTTTATATCCTATATATTCTACTTTATTTTCTTAATTTAGCCGTAAAACACTAATATGCCTTGATTTAGATTTACAAATAATATTGATATCATTTATTACTACCTGTTAGAAGAGGCTAATTATGTTATTTGAAAGAGTATTCGCAACTACCCATGATTTAGGGTTCTCTTTAAACAACTGATGCAATTATAGAAATGTCTACATGAATATTAATCTTCCTTGCACTCAAAATTATAACAAATGCTAAAATTTCATACCTCAAATCCTTGTAGTTTACATATATATAAATATATATATATATCGTAAACGTTTCCGCAAAATTGATTTTTTTTTATAAAAAAATATTGTATCCTTGCAATAGAACAGTTAAAAAAAAAAGTCGAATAGAAAAACAACAACAAGGACTTTAAGGCTAATTGTGAAAAAAAGAGCGAATGATATTTTTTATTATTATTTTTGTTTTTGTTTCATTATTTGTTAATTTTGTATTAATAAAAATTATTTCAATAATAATAATAATAATACTAATAATAACAACAACAACAACAACAACAACTATGATAGAAAATTATTCTGTAATAAAATAAATAAGGATATATTCGGTACAGTGTGGATAAATATAAGATATTATATTAATCAAGTGATATATTTTTTCACTAGTGTTGTAAGTGAATGCTACAGCAAACAGTTTAGTAGTTAATGTCTTCTCATATCAGTAATTTTGATTCAAATATTTGAACAATAAACGTGAAGTTGATGCATAATGTAATCTGTATATTGAAAACAGTATGGTACAAATATTTAAACCATTTCACAACCGATTTTCATTATTATTCTTTTAAATTATATTGAAAAGGAGACGTAGCGAAATTAAACATTTTTTTAAACATTTTTTTAATTGTCAATTCGAAATTTCAATTTGAAATTTCTTCCCATATTTAATATGGGATATAAATAAATATTTTAATTTATCAAATTGCCACAACATTAAGGGGTCAATCACAATTTTTATCACAATGGCCCTCACTGGTCTACATGTGTCGCCGTACTGTCGGTAGCTACTACTACCTAAGGGGTTAATCGACGCTTGAAATTCAATAGCGAAAAGACTTTAAAAAGTCTATTAACAAAAATTTTGGTATCTCGGAAGTCTATTGACTTAAACTAATTGAATTGTCAAAAAAGCTGTTACATGTACTTCATAATACTTGATGTCGTAAATATAAATTCTTCATAAATTCATTTTAATTTGATATTTTTTTTTTAAAATATAAGATGTGGTTTGAAAATTTTGGCTTTATTTTTTAATTGCGGATTATTTTAAATAAATAAATCCAAAAATGAGTTTGATTTTGATCAATTTTTTTTGTTGAAGATGTTGAGTAATCATTTTGTGCCATCTTTTCCAATTTCTATATTATTTTCCATCAAAATGAAACTGACAACTTTCTCTAATTGCCATTTATTATGAAAATTTTTCTTAAAATAAAAAACAACAAATATTAAAAAATGTAGAAAATTAAAATAAAATTAAAACATATTTATTTTCCAATTCTACCGCGTCCGTTAACGTCTATAAACAAAATGTCGTCGACTTTACAAGTCTATTAATAGAAAAATGTCTTTTTCCCAATAGACATCCGCGGTTATTAGACTTTTTCTATTTTAGAAAAAAGTCCGTCCCGATAGACTTCCGCGATTGGCTCCTAAATGTAAAATTTTTGCTTTAAATAAATTATGCGGTTGTTGTCGAAGATAAATTAATAAAAAAATAAAATTCTTCTAGTATAATATAAGGTGATATAAGTATAAATTTAAATGATAGAAAACAATATTCATAATCGAATTTAAGACGATTTTTTTTTTTCAATTTTTTCACAAAATTAATGAGTGTATGCATGTACTATAGATTTATTTAAAACACCCTAAATGCCTCTCTTAAAAAAGTGTGGGGTGTCCAACAATTTTATATTGCAGATTTTCAAGTGATTTTATAAAGCGATAACTAAAAGCTGTAACCAGTTCACCAATATAAGGTTTTTGAACTTATAGATCAAATCATTAAAAAATTATAAGCTAAAAAATATAAAAATATTTATTAAGTTCCAGTTAACCATCTTCTTAATCAAAATTTTATATTTGGATCACATTTAGTCAAAATCGTTTTTATGTCAAATGATAATGTGAACAATCAACATAATATAAATAAAAATTTACTGATTTAACCTTAAAATTAGATGAAATGCTATACTGGAACATGCTATACAGAATATATATTTTATGGAATTTAATATTCAACTGTGAAAAAAAAATAGGACAAAACAACAATAGATCACTTTCAAAACACGCTGTACATCAATCGAATCGAATCTAATGAACTAATTTAGTGTATTCTTGTAAGGATAATGAAAATTTGGTTCACTTGAAAACATCAATGTAAATAGAAATAAATATATTTCTATATATAATATTCTATATATATATGTATATTATATGTATTGATTTAATATTATATTGATATATACCGATATACATTTACTCTTCATTAAGATTCTTATTATAATAATATCCAAACATACTTGTATATTTTAACTATATTTTATTCGAAGTTTTAAAGAGAAAATTGTGGTGTTACTGGTATGCAAAAGTGGCTATGTTATATCCTGAGTGTAGAAAATTTTACTACAGAAAATAATTATCAAAATTTAAAATTTTATTTTTTTATTTATAGTGTTTTTTTTTTAATCTTTTAATTTTAAAGTAAAATACGGGTAGTATATAGTTTTAAAATTTTTATTTTAATTATATAAAAAATAAAATAATATGTTATCTTATTAAAAAGGATCATAATTTAATTGATTTTATAATTAAAAATTAATTTTAAAAAATTTGTGAATGAATTCTTTTTTAATAAAGGTTGTCAAGGTTGATAAAATTATGGCTCCCTGGCGAATTAACTTTCTATTGTTTTTATTTAAATAAAATGTTTTCTATTAATTAATTATCTTTTTTTGACATTTGAAATTACATGAAATAATGAGAGAAATTTTGAATTGTTTCAATTACATAAGATATGTCTTAAGAAAAGGCTTTCAAAAATAAATAACTCGAGATCCCTACTTATATTTAAATTATAATAAACATTCTGAAAAGGTAGTACACATTTTAGATTAATATCAATCTTCTTTTTCTCCTTCTTTTCGACGAAAGTCGTTTGAGCCTGTTAGTTTTAAGCCGGTTTATATTAAATATATTAAACATTTTGTGATACCTGACCAACGTTTTGATGGTGTGTCTGGTTAAAGAACCATTCTGTCTATATCAGCTGTTCTTTGATCATTCATTCAGTTCACATGATCAGTCCAGGTGCAGGCTATCTTCTTCTACTTCCTATAAATTAATATTATTAAAATATTTTTCATCTCATAACTAGAGTTTTAATGTATTATTTTGGTATTATTTTAATATTTAAAAATTTTTATTTAAAACTTCAAATGTTAAAATTTTATTGATTTTTAGCAAAATTAAATTAAGATTAATATAAAAATTTTTTTTTATTTCCTTAAATTTTTTTAAAAATAAAAAAATAAAATGAAACGTTGTTAGTGTTAAGTATAATTACTTGGGGGAAAAAAGGGTAAATCTGATTAATGATAGTCGGATGTGAAACATTTAAATAACTAAATTTAAAAATATTTTAGAATTTTTGTTAAACTACCCTAAAACTCCATTCAATCTTTGTCTGATGATGATATTCCAGAGTTTTATGTCCTACTTAATATGTATGAATACAAGCTAGTCGATAAGAGAATCATCCCCTCTCAAACAATTTTTCTCTAATGAATACATTCACAAGTTTGTATAGCCTATTTTTTATATTTGACTATAGACAGAGGCTCGCGGATGAGAAAAACCATTTATTAACCATCTACATTGTCCTCATTATACTTCATTTCATTGTTGAACTTTTATCAGGTTTAACTTTTATCAGGTGAACTTTTATCAGGCTTTTCTTAATATCTATTTTTAGGTTATTCTAAATATTGTATAATAATATTTTATTCGTTGTAAAATTACGATATTTAAATTGTATACATTGAAAAATGACTGGTTTCTGTAGGCTCATATCAGCTTTTAAATGATTATTAATTATAATTTGTAATTTTTTTTTTTTGTTTACACTCTGACAGTAACTTAGGTAGAATCACCTTTTCGTGCTTAATTAAGTACGGTACTGCAATTTTACACTACAATATCTACAATACTTCGAGTATTTATTTTAATAAATAACTGGCTTAAATGTAGAAAACTACTGCTATTGTTAGGAACTAATCCTTCTTAGATAGAATAGTTTTATTTTATTTAATAAATTATTACATTTAGATACGGTTGTTGTCTAAGATAAATCAAAAGCAAAAAATTATACAGTTATTCATAATAAAATTAAGTCTTATTTTTTTTTTATCAAATATTCTAATTCCGTGAAGCGGGCGAATAGTAGTAAGTTTTTATATCTGAAATTATATATATATAATAGTGCATATATAATAGTGCATATAGAAATGTTAGATTCATTCAATCAATGTATTTTATTAAATTTGAATGGATTTTATTCAATCTCTCCATTAAGTTGTCTATCGAAATGCATAACCAGGTGTCTTACAATTTCTGTTTGGATTTAATGAGTAGATAAGCCAGTAATTTATTAAAATAAATACTCAAATTATTGTAGATATTGTAGTGTAAAATTGCAGTACCGTACTTCATTAAGCACGAAAAGGTGATTCTACCTAAATTACTGTCAAGATCATAAAGAAAAAAAAAAACTATACTTTTTTACTTAATGCTCTCTTCGAAGTAAATTAAATATGGATTGATTTGATTCTATTAAGTCGAATTTTTTTTAGCCAATATATCAAGTATTGTTATTATCGATTTTAATTTAATTTCTGGCATAAATATTTAATTCAATATTTTTCATATAAGTTTTTTATTTTCATATTTTGAATAGATTTTCTACGTAATTTTTTTTTACATTTAGTTTAATTATTTTAATATACTTAAAAATTTCTTTAACAAAATATACACAATTTTTTAGATATCTTATTTTTTAATTTTATTTTCACAAAGTTAATTAAAAAAAATAAAAAAAAACATACCTATAGAAAAAAAATATTTAAGCAAAAACTAAATTATTTATTTTTTTTTTTTTTCCAAAAATTAAATTTTTTTAATTTTTATTTTTATTTAAATAATAATATATTATTAGTCTAACAAAAAATAAAAATAAAAATTCTAAAATAATAAAAACAAAATGAAAATTAGAATAAAAACAATAGGAAAAACCACAACATTTACTAGGTACATGACAAGAAATTTTCCTTTATTAATGAAATATTCAAATCAATGTGTCTTATAACTTACATGCATATTTTATATAAAATAATTTTATAAAAGTAAATGTGCGAATGTATGTCTATTCATTTAAATAAAATATATTTTTTTATATGCATATTGATTATTTTATAATCGGACCTTATAAGGATATTTTTAGGAGATCAAGTAGAAAAAGATTTATTTAATTTTTTTTTTTTTGTTGTTTTTTTGTCAACAATAAAATGTTAGACTTGCCATAACTTTAAAAAATTAATTCAAAATCATATTGAAAACTAAAAGAAGAATAAAAACAAAAAAAAATTATAATGCAAGAAAATAATTAATTTTATTTTTTTTGTTTTTGATTTTGGACGTAGATCTGTAGAAAGTATACAATAAGTTGAAATTGTATGAGAAATTCTTCCTACTAGGCCTTAAACCAACGGTGACATCGTAAATGTTTTAAAAAAAAACTTCAACCTGATAAAATATAAAAAAAACTAAGTTGACAATTTTATCTGAAAAATAAGTTGGCAACATTGTGTAATAAGAGCCTTCTGAGACATTGTGTTTTAATTCATTAGTGATCAAGCAAAATTAACAGACAGTTTTTATTTAACACTGTACAACATTGGGTTTTTAAAAAATTTTGTAAGCACAAATACCTGCCAAGCCTATCGCGGAGACATCGTCAACAACAATTGTGATCATGGAAACAATTTCTCCAGCTTTTGTTAGCTTTTGTAAACATTTAAGATCATGTGGACGTTGTATTCAACTTTGTGTTAAGACATTTACGATGTCAAGGCAAGTCTTTCATGGATTAAAATCTATAGTTAATTTTGATTTTGATTTTAGTTACTGGAAATATTTTATTTTTTAATGTCATTCAGTGTTTAGCTCATTTTATTATAACTTGCTTTTGGATTTGAACAAGTTTTCCTAATTTAATTAGTAAAAAGCAGTTAGCTTTGTTCTTTTTATTCCTAAACTTACATGTTATACAATTTTTTTTATGAACATTTTTTACATATTTTTCTATTTTTGGGGTGTGCACAACCTTTTCAATTTATTGTAAATCTCCGTCTGTTTGTTTAAAACTACTGGCCTATACTCTTGATTGGTGAACACTATTATTTCGGTTATTGCGATTTACGATTCCAGCGATGAGAATCGAAATATTTATATATTTGTAAGCAATACATTTCATTCGAAGCATAACTGCAATTTGTGTTAAACTTGCCAATTTTGAATAGATATTTGTTGAATGGGCAGAACACGTGATCCATCATATCAGTGTTTGGATGTTGGATCTGATCTCCCTTATTACCTGACTTAACTGGTTATTATTTGATTTGAAGAAGCTTTTAGACTGCAAGAAGCTATTAGACTGCTTCAAGCCTGTTGACTACTTAAGTCCAATATACCATATATACTTTTTTAAGGAACTCCCATATTGATTTTAATGAAGAATAATTTATACATTTGAGACGCAAGAAAACAATTTCAATTCGATTGATTTTACACAATTAAAATTTTACTATAGCTATTCACGGTGTAACATTCTACGGTCAAGCATTAAAAAAATATTTCTTTCCTCTTCATTTAAAAATTTAACTCAAAAGAAAGTTTTCTATTTCCACAAAACCATTAATTTTTCTGAGCATATCGTGAAATGTTAACATTTTTGTTGTTACATAGGATATTTTTTTTTATTTAATCTCATTGAAACACCGTTGTACAACTGTCAATCTAGCTTAAAATTTTCTTTTACAAACAACGGAGGTACCATGTGGATATGAAGAATGTGATAGTCTTGTAATTTCAGCAACAATTGAAGAAATATATTGCCCTAATATGTTCTTGCTTCTGGTTTTTTTTTGTATAATTAAGATTTTTTAACAAATCTAGTGAATTTTTAAAGGTGCCAAAGCAAGGTTTACCACCATTGCAACAGTAGGAATATTTTTTTCTGTTTATCAGTATTTTATTTCTGTACAGAATAAACATTCATATGAACGTGAAGATTGCATTGGTCAATTAGAAATATTGCGAGGTGATTAAGTCAAAGACACAAACCAGAAAAATTCAAAAATTTGTATATGTCCTTTTTTTTTGGGTAAGTAAAAGTTCCTAGTTTGGAAAAGCATCATATTTTATTGATATTGCTATTATAAAGAAGATCTAATTTGGTTGTTGTATTAAATAATATACTTTTCCTACACGGGTTTAAAACTTTGATATGTTTTTCTATAAATGATTTATTTTAAAGATGGGCACAAAAATTTGTATTTTTTTAAATTTTTTATTTTTTTATCGGTAATTTTTTGTGGTAATATTTTAAAAAGCTTCAGATTTAAATTTTTGAGTTTCTGTCTTTATATTGTCGATGTGGAAAGTTTTACAGACATTATTAGCCTTTTAATATATTAGATACGTAACTGAGAAGCTTAATAATTTTTTTTTTTTTTTACAACTCTAAACAAGAACTGCTTATCGATGCTATTAGGTTTTAAATCGCAGTATCAATCATTATGCAACATAAAATAGGTCTTAAAATAATTTTTGAAATAAAAAATACTTATTTATACATGTAATATAATTAAAAATGAATTATACTTGCTTTTATTTTGACATTTATTTCTTTGTTTAACTTTTTTACGGTTAAGAAATAAATTTTGTAGTATAAAGCGGTAAACACAATTGCGACTACCGACGAAAATTTTGCGACGAAAAAATTAAAATACATATGCTCTTATGTATATGCTCATAATTTCAACTACAATCGCTCAACCACATTTTCATTGTCGTCGAAATAAGGCTATTTTCTATTTTTTTCGCTGGTACTTCGATTTGACATTTCTGACAACCTTTTTAAACATCAAAAAATAAAAATTGTTTACTATTTTGAAATCTGATATTGAAATATTATTGTTCTATTTTGTTAAAAGTTTTATATACATATGTTCTACAACTTATAATTATTTGTTTTTTTATTTAGATACATACATATATAGAGCTAGGTTTATTAGCGATATATTTGGATCACTTGCTACAAATAAATTAATCAATTATTCAAAATGATTTTTTCATTTTGAAATTCCGCCATTTGCTTTTCTGTTTTGTTTGTTTATTTTATTTTTCGTTTCGCTGCAATTGTGTTTCATTTGATGAAAAATAGCTGAGCGAAGCGAATTTCGTTGGTAGTAGCTGGTCGGTGGTCCCAATTGTGTTTACCGCTTAAATTTGATTTCAATATGGTAACAACACTGTAAAACCTATACAACGATTAATTAAGATATTATTAGGCTAAGAATTGCCTAACTTCATTGCAAATTTATTTTTTAACATTATGCATTGTCTAAAAATTTATAAAATCGACATAAGGAAGATTCTCAAGTAATACTAATAAAAAACATCTCATATAATATTTAATTAATGTTAATTAAAACAAAACAATTAATTAATTGCTTAAAATTAAAATAATTTAATTAAATTTCAAAAAATATATTGAAATTCTGAGCGTATGGCAAGAATAATGTGATATGATATGAACTTATACATATTATATATTATGTATATTAGTGCCAAACAACATAATAAATCAAATTTTATATGTAGGTACAATATATCTTAATATTATAAATGTACTTACACAGTACACGTCATGTCATAATATAAAATATTTTTTATATTATTATAATTTCGTTATTATTCATAATAGAAAATTGTAAATTGTATATAGGTACACAGTAATAAAAATAAAACACTATAGGTATATAGGTACCTAATAAGTGTAATATTAAGAATAAACTGAACATAAGAAAGTTCCCTTTCATCTCCGAATTCATTGCTTATAAATATAGGTACATAATATAAAGATCACAAAATTATTAATTTGATATTGACTTCTGCCCCCTCTCATCATCGTATTATTA
This sequence comes from Argyra leucocephala, assembly GCA_963942445.1. NCBI lineage: Eukaryota > Metazoa > Arthropoda > Insecta > Diptera > Dolichopodidae > Argyra > Argyra leucocephala. The sequence goes on from OZ012681.1 coordinate 56,459,142, forward strand.
TTGTCTACAGTCATTAACTCATACTAATATATAAAATGTAAAACTAAAGTATTGTATGTTATTAAATGAATCTGTTTTTCACTCATATCAACTACCATCTTCCTTTCATGAATATCATAAAACTGAAATCTTTTAGAAGACCACCAAACAAAGTCCAAATAATATTATTTTATATTATATATTATATAGACATACACATCAATCCTTTTTACATATTATTATCCTTTCTTACAAATGTATAAGGATTCCGTTATATTTTATTAATATTATATATAGTATATATTTTCTCATTAAATGATATGTACAACATATATTTAAAAATAATAATAATAATAATAATATTTTTTATATTTCTCTATAACTACATGTATTTGTTTTTATATATATATATACTTGTATATACGCACTTATTATACACATAATATTTATATTTTACAAATTAAAATGCATTTTGCATCAATTATAATTCACAGAAGCCATTCCATATTAAAAATATTTCTTATACTCTCTCTCTATACATTTGTTTTAAATATTATTAATACATATTTATGAATATTATATGCAACGTATATATATATATAATATAATGTAAGGGACTTTTATATCTATACATATCAAAGATGCACCTACAAACAAGGCTCCTGTTTTTTTTTTAATATAATTATTATTGTTATTGTTGTAGTTATTATTATTATAGTTATTACAAATTTATATTTTTGGAAAATCTCTTGGTCTACGATTAATTTTTAAGAAAGAATATTAAAATATTTACAAATTTATAATGTAGATACAGTGTGTATTGAAATTTTATAATTAATGCCCAATATCTATAAAGTATATATTCAACTGAATATATGGTGTAGAATAATGTTCACATCTGGGCTGACCCAATCCAAACTTCAATAGTTGGGGTTTCATATTACACGTAATAGTTGACCCCACGGTCCACGTAATCTTTGCCCCTTTTAGCATTTATCGTAGCTTTGGAACTAATTGTCTTTTATAGTTATTATGTTGGAATCTAAAATAAATAAAATCAATAATGCTTCACTTCAAATAACTGTAGAGAAACGTTAGAGATGCCTTGAATGCTCATTTCTATACTGTAGAAACTCTTAAGTGATCCAAAACTGATTGCATAAACTCATTTATCTTAGAAACATTTTTAAAGGCCTTGCTGAAAAATATTAAAGGCATTCAAAATGTAATATTAACGAAGGACTCTGAAAATCAGTTGGCCAGAGAGAATAACTATAATGAAGAACAAAGTAATCGTAAACATTATCAAATTCAGAAAACTGGAATATTTCGGGTACCGTACGACATAAATCTAAACTAATTAAAATTATTTTCGAAAGAAAAGTTGAAAGAAACTGAGGACCATCAAATATTTCTTTTGTGCTGCAACAGTTAACCCTTAAACGCATTATTTTTCTTTTTTCATTAAAAAAAATATTTGTGATTATATTTCCACTCCCTGCAACCCAAAACGTATTTAAAAAATAAAATTGAACCTTTGGAAGGGCTAAAAAAAGATATGATGCAGATCTGAAACAGTATGCGTTTAAGGATTAAACTAAAAATTGCGATCAAAGCTCACGTTCGCAACAGATAAGGCACAATTGAAACCAAACATTTTACATATTCATATTTTTCGAATCGTCAGAAACGTTAGATTAGGTTAGATTTAAATATATAACTGGTGGAGGTAGACTGACTTCTACATCATCACCGCAGTCGCATATGAGTTTATTGTGATTACACGATTTAATGCAGTTAAGCATCTGACTTCCTAAGGACGCCTGAGGATTTGATGATGATCATACTCAGTAGAACATTCTTCATATGATCGATAGCTCTATGGTGAGGTACTGCTACAGTGAGTGATTGAGTGAGTGATTGAGCCCTTCACTGAGTTAATAAATATTCAATAATTGATTCCTCCGCTACTTGACAAATTCTGCATAAGTTGTTTTGGGTTAGGTTGATTTTACAAATATGCTTCTTTACTAGGCAGCAACCAGTTATTATCCTTGCTTTGATTCAAAACTGTTTTCTATTAAGATTTAAAAGAAATTAAGTTTTCTTGAGAGTGTTTTGTGGAATAACATTTTAGATCGACCATTGCCATGAAAGTAAACCCAGGAATCCGCAGCTTTTTAACGCAACCAAATTTTTATTTGCTTTTTATCAAATTTCGAATTTTTATCTGTGCTAAAGCAAATCTCACATAATAGAAAGACGCAACAGATATTTTTCAGAATGCCAGATGTCAAAATGGCCTAAATTATTGTGCTATTATTTGTTTTCGTCATAGCTTTAAGCACATCTTCATAATTCTATAGTAGCTTTGTGACGTGATGATGTATAAATTGACTGCTAGTATGGCTTCTTTACCTAAGAGAACGTAGATTTTTCGTTTTTTGTAATTTCTTTCATACACAAAGTTTGACAGCTTGAAAAACTGTGTTTGAACTAAATATGCACCCTGACACTTTTATATCGCATATACCGTCGACACTATACTCAAACCCTTTTATAGAACCGTCACTATACCATATCCGTGCTCCCATATCAAGTGAGGGCGGACTGGGTTCTCGCATTTCTCTGTTTTCACATAACTTATTTGAATGGTTTCTCAAAATTATTTTTTGACAAGCAATATTCGGATAATGCTATCGAAAGCGTATCGATTAGTTCTGATTTAACAGTTAGAATTGCAATCATAATATAAATTTTTGAAAATTTAATTCAATGACCTTTTTAATTTTATTTTCGTTAAAAACAAAATTTCGACACTCCCTGTACATATTTATATGGTAGTAAATGCATAAAAAGGATTTTAATGGAAATTAAGCCACCCTTAGAAGAATCTCCAAAATTATGTGAGTTTCCTCAAGCTCAAACATATTTTTTTTTTGTTTTTTTTTACTAAATATTTACATTTATTTTGAATAGTTCTCTCCTTTTTAGTTGTCCTTCTTCCTTTGTCCTGTAATAAATACTTCACATTTACTCTCTTTCTTTATTTCTTCTTCTTCTTCTCTCCATTTCACTTTATATTCATTCTACCAATAAATACATTTAATTTTGAATGAACAACAAAAAAATATGTTCAGTTCAGTTGCAATTCATTTAAATTCCTTAAAATTACATATACAAAATTTTCAAAATATCGAATGAGAATTCATTTATAATGTAGGGTTGGGGCTTGGGGTTGGGGGTGAAAAATCGGGTTCATAATTTGTTTGCATTTTGAAAAAGTTGTACCCAAGGAACATTTTGTTTGCAGTCCTACCTATTATAAAATTAATAAATTTGAAAATTATAAATGAACAGGCAAAAAAATGGAAGTAAAATGACAGAGAGAGAGAGAGAGAGATAGAAGATAAAAGTAAATAAAATTTCAGGAACGAAACAGTTGGTAGTTGTTGGCTGCAAAAGGTAAGTGCAAAAGGGGTAAAAAAAAAATTTTTTTTTTTGATTATGTCCTGTTCTTAATGATAGGTTATCTTTTAAAAATATTTTCATAATTTTATGAAATAAAAAATAATAAAAAAAAAAAACAAACAAAATAAAAATGAGCTTGAAATAAATGAGATTTTCTAATTTCTAGGTGTAGAAATTCTATTCTTCTTAATATGGCAAAGAAATACATGTGGTGAAATATTAAAAGACATCAGGACTGGTAATGGAGTAAACAAAATTATTCTTGATGATGAGTATTTATACCTGAAAAAGCATAGAAATTTAAAAAGAAATAAAAAATTATAAAAAAAAAAAAATTAAAATTTTTTAGATTATAACTAAAATTAAAAAAAAAAATAAATAAGTAATGTATGTGAGGTTGTGTGTGTTTATTGGAAGAAAATTGCAAAGTAGAATAACATTACAAAATATTATATAGGATGCATATAGGATGATAATGATGAGAATTTTTTGATGATATTAAATTCATCTCTCATATCTACCTATTATATTATGGTGTAGGTGCTTAATTCATAAACATAAAAGAGGGATTTATAGTTTGTATTTTATGAATATTCTTAATACATACTTGCATATTTTTACCTATGAAATATACATATATACTTTTATATTATATGCATATAAACATTTTTTTAATGAATTATTTATATAAAATTTATATATTAGAAATTATTGCAAAATACATAAAAAACATTAAAAAAAATTAAATTCTTGATATTTTAGTTTTATAATGCACACTCTAAAGTTTTATTATTTGCATAATTTAGTATATTAATGTTGATGTCCATTTGAAATCATAAAAATTAATTCAAATAAATTAAATTCCAAATCAAAACTATTTGCTAACAGCTATTTTTGAAAATATAAACATCACTACTTCACTGTACTGTACTTGTACTCTATTCATTCACTCACACACATCAAAATATTGAAGAAGAGTTTTAAGTCTTGATTCGAAATGAGACAAACATAATTCAGAGATGTCAGCTAAATTTTTTAATTATCTAGGATTCAAGAGCTTTTTTTTTTTTAATAATATCAGATTAGTGCTTAGAGGCAAGCATATCATATGTCTATTACAAGACGAAAGATTGATACAATTAATTGCGCAATATATAATCATCCAGTAGGGTTACTAAAACGTTTCGGCCATTGTATACATGCTATTAGTAGAGAAGAAAAAGTCATAATTAAATAAATTTCTTAGTAATTCTAGGCGTAAATATATATTACCAGTTCTCGTAATATGAAAACAGAAATAAGAACCCAAGCAGGGAAAGTCGTAGCCATTTCAGGATTTTTCCGAGATATGTGGATATTTTAGTATATTATTGTCATAATATGCAGAAACGAATAAATTCTAAGCGAAAGAAAACTCATATAAAATCTGTATTTTTGTTTTCCTTACTCCTCTTGGCAACATATAGCTTCCACTTAACATTTCAATCGTACTCGTTTTCTGGCTGATGATTACTATTTCTATTTCCGAGGCAATGTCTAATTTCATTTTTAATCTGTTTGTATTGTCTAAGTAGGGAATTAGCCTACTGTAGAAGACTACTTTGATAACTTTGTCTGCGTCTTTGATACTTTCTGCAAGTAGTCGCTGCGATTTTATCCATCTTTAACGTTAAGATGCCATGATTACTGTGTACGTCATGTCACATACCTTTGTTAGTTGTTGACAATAAATTATTGTGTAATTATTGTTAGTGTTTGTCAATATATATTTATTGTGTTATTTGGGTATTGTGTTATATGTGTTATATAGATATATGAGTATTGATGTAGATATTGATATAGGTAATATTTTTAGTTATAAAGTATTAATTATTAATTATTTTTTATTGATTATAAGTTTTATATGTAACATTTTGCTATTTTTTAGTTATATTTTATACGCCCGACAGGAAACGAACCCGTGACTACCACATCATAATTGAAACACATATCTGTGCTCCAGCCGATTAGGCCATTGCGGAAAGGTAATCAAAATCTGTATTTGGCCCATTCTAACGTACGCTATTGACATAACCGCGGGTACATCTAAATCAAAAGAAAAAATGCGAGCTATGATGGAAATCCTCACATCACAAGAATAAACTCGTTTAACCATTTGGGGCTTTTTTCAAAGTGGTGAAAGTTTTGGTTGCCTCCAAAGTTACGCAGTGGGTCCAGAAAAAAAGCTCCTAGATGAGTTTTCTATTTTTGATAAAGATTGCGACGGTCGGTACAGAGTATGTGTTGGATAATTTAATCCTCTTCCTCCTCGCTACTCGTTCTGCAAAAGTAGTTTGAGAGCAGTCCAAGCCATATTTGTCAATAAGACAATAACCCAAAATGACACTACCATGTGCTGTCACACATTTTCAATGATAGTAGATTAAAACAGCGTTTTAGGTTCAGCATAGGCCAATTTTGCTTGATGATGTTGCAGTGTGATCTATTTGACCCTCTGAAATTTTTAGCTTTTATCGCATCCTTCTGAAGCTACAGGTAGCTATTGGTGCACCCAGATTGATTCTTGCCAGAAAAATTTCCAAGTTAGTACCCTCTCTAGCAAGTTGATCTGCCGGAATCTTAATGTATCGTGACACCCATCGTAGCCATATGTTGAATCGATCCGCTAGACCAGGAACAGAAAACAATGATAAGCCAATACGGTTTTTGAATTGATGATTATAGTCCTTTAATTTCAGCCTGAAAGCCAAACGTATATTATTACGCAATCTTTTTTTTTTTAAATAGCACTGTTAGTTGATCGACAAGAGATAAAATTATAATCAAATTCACGGATCATTCTAATGATTATGGCTATACAATATACAAATATACAGATACTGATGGCAAATTTACAATTTTTCTTTTTTCGAACCATAGATTTATTGCCACGTATTTTAGACATTTTTAATTTTAGAAATACCCAAAATTTCAGTAAATTTAAAACTCAGCGTTTCCTATTTTAATTCATTTCTAGTGCTACCTCAAAGAGTGATACAATATTGCTTTTAATTAGAATAATTGAAGCAATTTTCAAAGTTTCAAGATTCGATAAATACAATAGACCGTACGGTAATTATATTTTTAGTTCAAAATATGTTGTACATTATTCATAATATGTTGTACAATGTAAAAAATTGTTCTCACCATTTATTATTATTAATGTGACATTTTATATAAGCATGTTAAATATTATTATTAATTTATTACTCTAAATAGTTGGCGACACCATTTAACAACGCTTTCGATGAATTCCATTTACTTTTTTTTTATTTCTTAGGTCAGTTGTTATAGGACAGTTTTTCTTCATCATTTTGAACTAATAATAAGTGTTACCTTTCGTTCTCTTTATACGTACTTATTTTCCTCTAACATCCGCCATTTAATTTAATAAGCCAAATTATTTCATAGCATTAATGACCCGCACTGCTGATATAATATAAAACCCTCTACAACCAAAAGAAAAGTAAAATCAATGTTAAAATTATCGCTAGTTATTTGTTGGCGGTTATTGAAGTAGTATTTTTAGTCTCTATTTTTAATATTCATGACGCACTTAATACTCCAATTTTAAATAATCTATAACTTAATATAAATAACGAAAAGATAATATTAATCCAATTACCAACCAAACGATCAGAGTAGGCAGCCTGACCAGAAAATACATTCAATATTTAAAATAATAAAAATAATGTGTACTCGATGAGTATCAGATCAGTAGTATATAGTAACATTCAATTTACAAATTACACATTTTTGTAAACTTTAAAAAACAATATTTTAACTAATTTATGAATTATTGTCTCTGACACTATACAACAAAACAACAAAAACCAATTTTACATTACAAAAAATTCTAATTTTTTGCTAATATTAGAACCCTGACAATTTTTTTATCTCTTTATTATTTTTATTTTTATATTATTACATACTTTTAATATATTATATTTTTTATTGTTATTGTTATGCTTATTATTATTCTAAAATATATATATTTTTTTTAAATTAAAGAAAAAACAAGAAAAAGTGTAACAACAATAACAACAAAAAATTATAATTTTTGCTAAAGACTATAAACTTTCATTTAGGACACAAGAACTGCAATATTGCAGATTTACGTGTCTCTAGTTTTACGAATACATATACAAAAATAATAATTATTATAGAAAATATCTTCTAATTTAAATATTATGTAATATATATATATATATATATATATATATATATATATATATATATATATATATATATAGCTTATATGTATATAAAATATATTTATTATATAAATTATGTAAAAGTATAAGTCATGTTTCAATTTCTAGAAGTTGTACTTTCCTGCTTATTTCTGTACTGTTGCTTATGTTGTTTATACAAGAGTAATAGATTTGCAGTTTTCTATGTTTCTTATTATGTTTTTTTTTTTGCATTTTCTATTTTTCTTATATTATTTTTATTGTTTAATTTGAAATATTTAAATGTTGAGAAAATGCTGCGTGTTACAACGAATTAATACTTCAAAATTTTCTATATTGTATATTATATTGTGTCCTTTTCTAATTTCATGTTTCTAAGTTTTGTTGTTTGTTATTTTTGTTATCGTTATTGTTGTTATTATTTTAAGGATAATTTTAATGCACAATTTCAATGTAAGTATATATATATATATATATAAATATACACAAATTTTGTAGGAATCATTATTGTATGTAATATTATTAAATATACAATATTATAATTTATGAAAGTATAAATATACGTATATAATATATATAGATTAATTATATTATATTATATAGGAATATACATATGCACATACGTACAAAATTATATTAAGAATTTCATTAGGAAGTAAGCTGTGATGTGTGCAATTTAACTATTTTTACTTGCAATATTGTTAGTGTTTTGGACTTACGTACATAAATATGTATGTACATAATAATAATAATGTAGGAATGTAAGTAGAAAATGTATGTAGAAAATTTATAGATGAATATTATATTGTATTACATACCAAAGTATTATGCATTAATTTTATTCTAACAAATATTCTTTATTCATTCTGTTTTGTCTCTTACTCTTTCTTTTTTAATTTTTTTTTTTTCTTTTACAATTTTAATTTGTGGTCAATCTAATAAATTCTATATTTTTGTCATTTGATTCGATATTAAGTTGGGATGTTTAAATGTTTAAAAAATAAATTTTATAATAAATGAAGATGAGTATATCTACATAGCAATAAGAATTCTTCAACCATTAATTTATGGTCCAATACTATGGCATTCGATTGGCCAATAATTCCTTAATAGTAGAATACGTATGAAAGGCTGGTTAATATACTGGTTTTTGAATTAGAAATAAAACTTATCAACTCAAAATAAGATTTTGATAAGTTGTCTGTAAATTTATTTGTATACTAACTATATTTTATTCTATTCTGTTCCATAAAAATTTTGTTTATTTACTTACTATCTGTATTCTTATTTTTAATTCTTTAAATGGCTTATATTCTGCGAGCACGTTGTTTAGGGAACTTATTCCATTATCTTAGTTTCAAATTAAAAAAAAAAAATAGGCAATAGAGCAAATTTTTTTTTGCAATAGGTAGAGCGCCTGCCTTTCAACAGAAAAGTCCCAGATTCGATTCCGAAAACTAAAAAAAATTTAAAATAGCTTTACTAATTTATACAGAGTATATAATATGAACATATGGCACCCAAAACCAAACCAATATGGCAAGTGTGCAAGCCAAACCAATATAAAGTTTACTCAAAAGTTTTCGAATAAAACACATCGAGTGAACACATTTGTACAATCACAATGATATATATATAAGTGAATTCGTCCATTATAGACATGTAAGGATAAGTTGAGGAAGAGATTAAAAACTTTTCTACAAAAGTCGAATTTGGATTACAACATTATTATAATTTTGAAGCTTTAAAGCTACTAGATCTTCAAGATCTGGTGAGGAGATTAGAAAAGGTCAGGTCTTCAACGAGTTTTGAACTGAATCGATACAAAACACACAATGCTAACTAAAACAAAAATAGCTATGTCAGTGAACCAACTTTTGCTTAAACTGTAAAGAAAAATTACCGAGTATTTTTTAAATTTTTTTCTATTATTATATTTTTTTAAATATCTTCACTGAATTTGTTAATTATTGGAAAAATTCACAAATCGAAGGTAATGAAAATTCTAGAATAAAAAGGGAAAAGGTCGAAAGCAATAATTCTGAAAATAATTAATTCAAGAAATGATGAAAAAGTATTTATACTTCTATATGAATTTTTTAGAACTAGGTAAGGAAAAGCAAATCGAAAAATATGTTTGTACAGCTATTTTAAACATAAGATTCTAAATAATAATCGTGTGGCGGCCCATAGCTTACGCTTAAATTAATATAATAACTTAAATATGCTTTAAAGACAGTAGTCAGCAGTATAGGTACAAAACTAAATGAATGTATTTTGGTATTGAAGTATGAACTAATGTAACTCAATATCTGAACAATAAAGGTTTATACTAATATTCGCCAGCTCTTCGAAATTTGCAGAAGTTTCATAACAAATCGTAATCAATTTCATTTTGAATTGTTTTCCATCATTTCAATTTATTCTTATATAATTTTTGTTATTGATCCATCTTAGACAACAACCGCATATTATGTAATAATATTTATTTTAAAATTTTTGTATAGATGTATGTGTGTATACATGGGGGGCAAATCATTTGAAATTTTGTTAATTTCGCTACGTCTCTTTTTATATAATATCTATCATTTAAAAAGAATAATAATGAAAATTGGTTGTGAAACGGTTTAGAAATTTGTACCGTATACTTTTTTCAATTTACCGATTAAATAGAATGATTATTCAATTTTTAATCTTATAATGGCAAAGTTATTCATGTAGATAGTATTGGTTTATGGTGTGTTGGTAGACCAATTGGGTCTTTTGTTTTAATTTTTTTAAAACAATAATTATTAATTTTAGTTATATGCTTAAAAGACTAATGGTCTTACATAAATATTGAATAAATTAAATAAATAAATAAATATTTAAATCAAAACATATATATATATATAAAAAAAAATACAACGTTAATATACTTATATTTCTGATACTTATTTACATTTCAGTGATGCTGGTATGCAAATTGAACTTGAAATTTTTCTTAGCTTTCACCAAATAACAAATTAATTTAACAAAGTTGTACAATCTTACTTTCAATAACTCCTTGTTAAAGCTTAATAATTTTGAAAGGACTCAAAATAAATAACTTTTTATATGACAAATTAAATTTTGCCGTAAAATCATACAATAGAAAGCAATACAAATGAATACTCTAGAATTTTTCAATACATATTTCATTGAAAAAAGTTTATTTTCGATTATTCGGAATTGGTTGCATAGTCGAATCCGAACATTTAAGTCCTACAACTCTCCAAATTGGACGTTCAACCCCATTTTTACTTAAATGTACCTACAATCTATATATTAAATTCAAATATAATAAGAATATATTTGAGATATAATCTATTTATTTTGACTTTCGACTTTCGGAAATCTGCCATTTTACAATTTAGTCAGTAATTTTTTTGTTGTCCAATGTCTTAAAAATCACAAGAAATTCTTCGTTTTAGTCTTCTCTTCTAACTTATAGTTGTCATTAAGTTTCTGGCTAAATTATTTGGATAAGCTTGAAGTTTGGGTCTGTAACTGGTGCTGTATTCAGCTATTACACTGACAACGAATCAAACTCAATGCTTAAGTCGTGTTCGATGACTCAATATTAAACCAATGTCAATTTACATAAAAAGAAAACATCATTACATTGTTTTAATTCCATTAATTATAATTTTTATAATAATTACTTATAATTAACATTTTTTAGTAAAATATTAAGGATTGCCCCATCTCTAATATCTTATTTACAACAACAAATTTTTTTTTGATTATAGAGTTTAATATTTTTTCTTTTTTAATTTTACTTTTCTAAAATATACTTAGGTGGTTGCTTGAAATTTATACGTATATATATATATATAAGTATATATACATGCATATTGCATTATTCAAGAATTATAATTTTATGCTTTCTGCCTTAATTTCGTAAAATTATAAACATATAAAACTTCATAATGTTGATATCTATTTTAATATATATTATATTATAGTCCAAAATAATATTCTTATTGTATAAATATATATATATATACATATATTTAAATATATTATTATATACTTCATAAAGATATTGGTATGCTAATGAAGTATTAGGACCAGGACAAGACCATTTTATATAATTTCTATATGCAAATCTCCAATGTTATTAGGTAAAAACCAAATAAAACAACAACACTAATAACAATAAAAAAAAAAAAAAATATAAAACAAAAAAAAGGATGAAATCAGAGAACTGTTATGGCTTCTTAGAATGACAAGTTAAAACACAGAAAACTTATTACAATTTAGTATGAGAATTTTATAATTTACATTTAAATATATATTTAGATACAAATAATGTATATATATATATATATATATATATATATATATATATATTTAAAATAAAAAATTAAATATATAGTTATAATGGTAGAAATAGTTAGTTAGCTACATATTATATTATAAAACTACTAAAAAACATAAGAAAATTGAAAATAGTGGAGTTTTGAAAGTTTATTTCTGGATCGTTTTGTTAATTTCTATGAAATCAGAATTGAGGGAAATATTTTTTTTTTTTTTGACTTGATACATTTTCTATTAATATATTTTATTATTATATATTTATATATATAATATTATATATTTATATAGATAAATATTTATGTATTATATATGTTTAAATGTCCAAGAAACTTAGCTATTAAACTTAATATTATACATACGTACACACATACATTTATACCACAAATTAAAATTAATCTAATTTAAAATTTTAATTTATTTCTTCATTTTTTGTTTTTCTTTTTTATTTTTTGTTTTAAAATATATATGTAGTATGTACCTACATATTTTTTATGAAAATTTTAAAATAAATTTAAGAAAAAAAAATTTATTATTATAATGATTATATTTTTTGTATTACTGTTAGGGTGTACCTTACATTACTGTATAGTCTGTGAATATGTATGCGTTGATTAAATTTAAATTTAAGGAATTGCATTTTTTGAAAGATTATTTAGGTAGGTATATATGTATATATATATTATATATATATTAAAAAAGAAATATAAATTTATTTTAAAATTATCGAATTACATAATATTTTAAATTTTAAATTATTAGTTAGATTTTGTATATGATTCTATCTTTGCTGATGCTTATAAATTATACATTTAAAATTACTACTTCCATTCCGAAAACAATAACGAAAATAATTGTAAGCTTTTTGTCATAGGTTTTGGAAGAAGTTATTCACTTTGAAATTTCAAACATTTTATAAGTAAATAATTTACTAAGTAGATAATATCAATGTGAATTTAGAACCGGAAGTATGAGTATAAGTATTTGTATTGGTGTAAGTATTTAATAGGAGACGTTGGGAAACTTATATTTAAAATTTCACACCATGTATACATATACAATCTCAACATACAAAAATTTTAATTTTTCACATCGCCGAAACAGACAAAACGCCAGAATTTAATTTAAATTTAACTTATTTTTTTTAAAAAAATATATTACATAATGTGGTTATTGCCTAAGATAAAGCAATAAAAAAAACTTATATAGTACCAAAAATAAATTGAAATGATGAAAAGCAATTCATAATGAAATTGAATATGGATTTTTATCAAACATCCTGGAATTTCGAGGAGCAGCGAATACTAGTATAATATTAAATTACAACAGATCAGTCGCCAGCACTGATGAAGAAAGTAAACTGATTCCGAAATATCGATATTTTCAAAATAGAAACGAATTAATTAATATATTACTAAAAACAAATTTGATTGTACAAAAATTATAAAGTCAGGCACTTTATAACTTTTCAGACAGAGTATATCAAAGCTATGTGGTGTATTATATTCAAAACGATAAATAATTTATTTTCTTGTGAAGGCTAAATATAAATTTGAAAGCTAAACTAGTGAAATGGTATGTTATGTTACTGTCATTAAATATTTAAAAATTTAATTTTATTTTATTTTTTCAATATATATGCCTCCTATATGTAGGTATATGTTACAAATATTTTTCCATCAGTATTTTTACCGCCACTGGGATTTTTAATAAATTTCATTTTGATGGATTTAATAATTTTGTCAACCCTTTGTTGTATTATATAAACGGAAAATAGCATTCGCAATAAAATTTAAACACAAAATGTTTTAAGAAAAATTGTTACAAGACAGTTTTGAAATCTAAATGTCATAATTTTCTTAGTTTCAGTATTTTTCATCATTTATTCTGTTAATTTATTTTGTTTAACAATTTATTTACATTGCGGTCGTGAACCATTCATATTGCTTGAATTGAGAATTGATTGAACTGAACATTATATTTTTTTGAACGGTACTAATTAAAGAAAACTTTTCTTTATAGACTCTATTGTGTGCAGCATTTATTAACAGACTCCGACTTGAATATTTTGAGTTGAATATTGAAACAATCAAAAACTTGTATGGTCTTTTTACATTTCTTAAACTTTTTGGAATTAAAATTTTTTTATTATTATTATTATTTTATTTATTGCCTTAATGTATTTGTACAATATGTTATTTTCATATATTTTAATTCTATATTTCAAGAGCTTATATTACTAGAATATTTACACCTTTGATTTGTAATTATTTAGACTAAATTTAATTTGCAAAGAACAAAATGGCAAGTAAAAACCTTTAATTAATTATTTTATGCTAATATAAAAATTTTTTTTTAGAACTTATCAATATGAATGATCATATTTATGTTAGGTTAAATTTTTTTAAACTAATAAATTTAACAACAAAATCCATAATTAATTAGAGTTAAATAGAATTGTAGGTACTTACAAGAGACATTTTTTTTTAGTCTAGATCACAGCAATAAGCTGGAATAATAAATTATCGATTTATTTATTGATAGGGTCAGAACATTACGACGTGCACAAAAAAATTTACTACAGCACCGTTATCATCACAATTGTAAGTGTACATAATAGAATTTTCATTTTGAAATTTATTTTACGGTTATCACGACAGATTTATAACTGCATTTAGCTATTTTAACCCTAAGTTTAACTGGTATGAGTATAATTTGCTCTAACCATTAAAATGAACAGGCTGTTATATTCATTTTTGAATTGCAGCATGTTTGTTTCAAACAAATTATTATGTAACTGTATTATCGATGCCGAATACAATTACGACAGCTCAAAATCGTTTACAAAATCAAATATTAAAAATTTCCTCGATTGCTGGATTATATGAGATAAATTACATACAACTCGGTGCTCACAGCCGTAATTATCCTTTCTTTTAACCTGTATACAAGTGTTACTTTTTTTGGTGACAACAAAGCTATTCCGTGTATTTCACCCACTGGATAGATTTCAACAACAAAAACTGAATCAAATTCAAATCCAACTTAATAATAGAAAAATCGGGTTTTATGGTTTAATTTTCAAAAGTAATAAAAGGTAATAATAATAATAATAAATAAATAAATAAATAATAATAATAAACAATACAAATAAATGGAAATAAAAATGGAGTAGAGAGTTCTCATATCCAATTAATAGCTCTCACATTTTATTGCAGAGTATAATTATATCTCATACAGCGATTGTCATATCTGCTGAGCTCCCATACTAGTTTTAGTAGGTCTCGTACTTTTATGTTTTGTTTTAACAGCTAAAAATGAATTCCTCGAAGCTCTTTTTAGAAGTTCGTACAATCTGGTTGCAGTATGATTTTTACACCGATTTGATTTATGATTTTTACGACCGATTTTCAGTATATAATTTGACCGATTTGCAGTATGATTTTTACAACCGACTCTTACTAGATTTGATCTCACTGTAGTAATTGTATTACAGCTGATCTATTTGAAAGTTGTGATAACCTACTTCGTTATTTGCGTTACTGGCTAATTAAACCATTAATATTTAATAATTTATTTTTGTTATTCTATTCTTTCCGCTCTAAAATTTCGTCTTAATTTCATATCACCAACAATCCTTAATTTCCTGCTAATTTCTTCAAAATTTCCCAAAAACAAAATTTCCCAAAAACAAAATTTATTGAATTAATTTTCTCCAATTCTAAGATATCGAACATTTTTCACATGTAATCATCACAATTTCAATTTATTCTCAAAATGGTAATTTTATATTATATATTATGTATTACAATTCATGCATTCAGCGTAAGCAATAAGAACATTCATGCCAGTTAAGAATTTCAATTTAATATAAAGAAATATTTTACAAGAAATCATCAATTAAAAATTAATCCTAACATTCAAATCTCATAAATTTAAAATGATTTTCAATAATTAAAATAAATATTTACAATAGTTTGTACTTGACAGTGTCAACCAACATATAATTTTAACACTTTATAACAAAACAACACAAAACAAAAACAAAATAACAAAAAACAATTCCATTCATTTTAGTTATTATCAGTAATTCGAAAATCAGATCCCTTCAGTAATATTTTTCTTTTTGCTTTAGTTTACCATCACCATCATCATCGTGATTGTCTTTATTACAATCATCAACATTATTTTATCATCCATCATCATCATCATCATCATTCGTCTCTCATCAACAATGCAACAAAACCAAGAAAATATATTCATCTCACATCTCATTAATTTCTTTTTGTTTGTTTTTTTTTTTTTCTTCTTCTGTTTATTTTTTAGTAATCTCATTAATTCAGAATTTATTTTATTCAGATTAAAAAATTAAAATTAAAATAAAAAACAATATAAAAACAAAAAAAAAAAACTAAAAAATTGCATAAAACCCAATTCTAAAAAAAAAAGAAAAATAATAAATCAGCTGCCTTAGCCAATATTATAAAACCAATTTAACAAGAGTAACGATACAAAAACCAAAATTCTCATTGTTGCCCAGCTAATTTAAGTGATTATTAAGATTAAAAAAAAAAGAGTTATAAAGTTGATGGGGATATTTATATCATATTTCGTTTATAATTAAAAATACAGTGCGTATTGCATTGTATATTGTATGGGAATTTTTTAAAGTTATATAGTCGAACCCACAGGATAAAAATTTAATTCTATTATGAGATGGCTTTACCAAATTATATTTACTAATCTACTTAAACACATCTAACACCACAATATAAAATAACACGACATTACGATATGTTAATATAAAATAAGAACCAAAAAATAATATAAAAATAACGGGTTCTATTATTTATTTGGTCTAAAAACTATGTGTATATAAGCAGTCTGAAAAACGTACTTAGATCACTATAGAATAATACAAAACCACTGTAATATTATAATACCATAAAAAAATGCAATGGAAAAATACATGGGATCGCTTACATTCGAAATTGTATTATAACAGTAAATTATTATTGCTTAAATTAAGATTTGTAGTGCCAAAAACAACATTTACATTTGTCACACCAAAATAAATTGCCCATTGCCCGTTCACACTCAGAATAATATACTCAAAATAATACAATTGTTAGAAACATAATTATTATATAATAAAAATGTAAAATAAAATGTACTGACACTCTCTTATTGTTCAAACTTTGTAATAAACAGGTCGTTGCGCTACCATATATACTTAAATACTATACATTAAATGTTTGTTTAATAAATTTATATGAAATAGAAAATAAATAAAATGTTTTATATTATAATGCACAATATAGTCGAAAAACAATACTTCCTCTATTCACATCAGAGCACTTCATTCTTATTACAAGCTTACTTCAAAAAATTATCATATTGATCGCATACAAGAAAATATCCTGTGCGCCTGTCAATCGTAATTTACAGTGCTCAAAAACGATTAATATTTATAAATTTTCAATAGACTACTACTTGACAATAAATATTTAACCATTTAAAGATTTAGCCTTATGTCTAAGTATTTACAAAATTTATTAATCCAGATTTGCTTTTTTTTTTCTTATGAACTCCATTGTGATGCCTAAAGCTTCGGCATAACTTGAATCCTGATTGATTGTGAGACTGATTTCAGTATCTAGAATTTATTATAGTAAGTCAAGAGATGCGCAATATGGAGAACACTTACAAAGAAAGGAGTTCCTGAAAAAATCATCAACATCATCAAAGCGATGTATGAAGATGCAGAGACAACAGTTCAACACAGAGGTAAGATCAGTGATCCATTCTACACCAATATAGGAGTTAGACAAGGATGTCCACTATCTCCACTTCTCTTCAACACAATACTAGACGACATTCTAAGAGAAGTTTGCACTGGAATAAACGGAATAGAATGGGATCTCTTCGGAAACTTAGAAGACTTAGATTACGCAGATGATGTATGCCTCATATCAAAAAATCAAAGGGACCTACAGAACAAAGTCAACAGATTACAGGAAGAAGCAAAGAAATCGGGACTGGAATTAAATATCGAGAAAACCAAAGCAATGACGACAAACAATAGTTACAGTGAGCCAATAACAGTGAGTGGACAACAGATAGAATACGTAGAAGAATTCAACTACCTGGGGTGCATTATAACATCAAGAGGAGGTGCAACAGAAGATGTCAACAGCCGTATAAATAAGGCAAGAAGAACATTTGGGAGCCTAATGAAGATATGGCGGAGCAACCAAATATCGAGAACAACAAAGCTAACAATATTCAGAGCATGTGTTAAGTCAACATTAATATATGGCAGTGAAACATGGCTCACTTCGGTCAGAATCAAACAGAAGCTACAAGTATTCATCAACAAGTGCTTGAGAATTATATGCAGAATATTCTGGCCGGCAAGAATTAGCAACGAAGATTTATGGATGATAACTGGAGAAGAACCTATCAACAGACAGATAAATAGGAAAAAATGGAAATGGATAGGTCATACACTAAGGAAATCAGAAAGTGATATAGCAAGAAGAGCTCTAGAGTGGAATCCACAAGGACAAAGGAGACCCGGCAGACCATACAACACATGGAGACGCACAATCGATCAAGAATTAACAGTCAACAATTATACCTGGGACGATATTAAGGAAGTAGTACTCAACAGAGAGGAATGGAGGTTCACTATCGAAGCCCTATGCTACCACGCGGAGTAATAGGAGAAAAAAAAAAAAAAAAAAAAAAAAAAAAAGTAATTGATTCACACAGCAAACTGGTACTCTGTTTCTATTATATCCAGTGTCATAAGCACTTCTTGTAGCTCATCTCTTACTGAATTCGTGTCTAAATCCAATAAAAAATTTAGAGCAGTTTTATTCAAATAACTCGATTATTTACATCAAGGCTCAATTTCTATTAACTTAAGTAGTGAAAGTGTTAAAATAATATATCAATAATTTTGTAAATTTATAAGTTATTACCTGTCTTATCTTATATTCGACAGTCACAACTCCCAACAATTATTCCCAATACTTTTTTTCTTTATTTTTATTCAATTTTATATTTTTTATGTATTTCTGTTTTTGTTTTTTTTTTCTGAATTTTAATTTTTTTATGGTCCTGCTGCTGATATTTTAAAATCTTTCAATTTCCGTTGAAATTATGCCACCCCATGGCTTAACTTAGTTTAATTATTATAATCAGTCGTAGACATAGCAGTAGTAGAAACATAGAGTATAAAATTGAAGAGAGTAGCGTTAAAACAATAACAATAACAAAAAAAAAATAACAAAAAAAAAAGGATTAAAAAATAACATGGATTTTAAGTTAAAGAGTAAATAACATAACATATAGCTGGAAAATTAAACACATCTACACATAAACATAGTAACACACAAAATGAAGAAATTATAATATTAACAAAAAAAATAAAAAAAAAAAAAAACGAATTTAAGCAGAATTTTGAGCAACAAGCAAACAAACAAACAAATGAAAAAATATAATTTCGCGTGCATAAATAATCAGGGGAAAGGAATGACAGGAAAAGAACATAAATGAAATGAAATAAAATTAAGCCAAACAAAAAAAAAAAAAAAACATGAATGAAAGAGAGGCAAAGGCAAAAAAAAAAAAGAAATAGAAGACTTGAATTGAATTACAGTAATTGGAATCATGATAATTCGAAACAAGAATTATTTTGCATAAAATGTAAATTGGGATTTTTTTGTTTTTGTTTTTATTGTTGTTGTTACTCCTGTTACTGTTTTTTAGTTATTATTTTAATTTTTTTTTTGCTGTTTTTCCTATGTTTAATAATTCGAACTCCTTCGAGAATCAAGTTAGCTCTTGATTTAAGTAATGAAACAGAATTAAAAAATATTTTATTAAAATTTTTTTATTTTTGATTTATTTATTTTTTTTTTGTTTTTAGTTTTTTTTTTTAATTCTTTTTTTTCTCGGACATTTTGTCATAATTAAGGTTGGTGTATATACAAATGTAAATTTAAAATTTTATTTGTAAGTGGTATAAATAGAAGAGTGAGAATGTTTTTATAATTATTGTTTTTTGTTTCTTTTTTGTGGTTCGAAAACACCTAATCAGCCTTACCAGCAGGAAAATTAAATTTTTTTGATATCGTTAAGTTGATGTGAAAAGCATAGTCATTGTTTGGATAATTTTTAATTAAATTTAGAAATCAATTGCTGCAAATTTATAAGTAGGAATTAAAGGGGGGGAAAATAAAAAATATAAAGTAAATAAATAAATTAAATAAAATGAATAATAAATTAGATAACAAAAAATTTAAAATTCAATTTTGATTATATAAAAGGATAAAAATATCTTTAATATTAGGAACATTTAATTGGTTCAATTCAAAATATGAAATGCGATATATTAATAAAATATTTAAAAATTACGAATAATGTATGAAAATTTACGAAAATAAAATTAATAATTTGTTAATACTCCCAAAAAAATAAAATAATTAATAAAAAACTTACAAAACTTAACAAACTAGTGGGACCGAATATTCCAGTTCAAAACAAGAAAAATTAAATATAGAATTGAAAATTCAACAGAATATTTATGATTTAATATACGAAGTCCTAATTCACTGTTGTATATTATTAGGCAAGTATAATACACTCTATATGAGCGATTACGCTCCATTTGAGAATTGAATAAATAAATATAAAAATAAAAAAAAATATATAATATTATTATACTTTAAAACAATATATAACAATAAATAATACTTTTTGATGCTGTAGAAAATTCTAAAAATGAAAAAATTTGCATTTGCCTTCAAAGAAATGTTACTACGTTTCGTACCGTACAATGTTGTATATTTAGTATATTTGAAGGAGATGAAAAAAAATGTACTAAATTTGGTAGATTTACCTAACATTCCCCATAAATTCAAATAAATCTATCGCAATAGATAAGGCACTTCAAATCGATAAAATATGTACTGTACTGGGGTACCATATTCAATTATTATAGATTCAGTTGGTCTTCAAAATTGTTTAATGAAGTAAAGGGACCGTGACATAACACTTTCAAAAACAATTCATATATAGCAGATATGCCTGCCCTCTTATTTAATTAAAATTTTTAATTAATTTTAATTTTTTATTTCAATAAATTGGTTTAGTATAAAACTTCCATATACAGATTCTGTTGTCGACCAGCAATTATAGTGCCATACATCACAAAATGAAGAAAAATTTGCTAGTAATGAGGTCTTGAGTAATTTTTCGAGCTCTATCGATTAGTGTAATCAACAGGATTCTAGCTCTTATAGATTCGGAGATAATCAGTATCATTTTTGCCGTATACGCCTAAGCTTTTTAATTATTTTTATTTTACCGTACACGCAAAAATCTAAATTTAATACTCAAACATACAATAAAAGCTTACAATTCTTATTACACAGTGAATTCTAAACATTTATTATATAATTTTTATTTAATTTGCTTCATAAATGGCGAACAAAAGGTCAGTCAACTCCGAATTTTAGTTCTAACAAGCTTTAGAACTTTTTTTTTTTGTTATTAAAGTCAAGCCAATAAATATATCGGTGGGAAAAATACCAAAACAAGTTTTTCGGTCCAATTTTTTTTTTACATTGCTCCAAACTTTAAAGTTGATTTCCCAAAATCGGATTTTCTGGATATGCAGCAAAATAATTCCGGGTTGACGTGAAAGTCCTTTCCGTGTATATCCACTACTAAATGTTAGAAGAGGTCATATGTATCGAATGTTATCTGTTATAAACTGGCTTCAGTATTTTTATATTCGTTCTACACCATTTATACGTGATTTAGGACATCAATATTTGTTTTTTCACCTGACCTTTCTCTAAAGTTTTGTAACCGTTACATTTATTTTGAAATAATTTCTCTTCTGTCTTCGTTTTAGAATCTAACAATGAATTACAAAAAAAAAATCGGGACGTATACAGCTAACACAAATCAGATCATAATCAGATTAGATATTGCTCTGGAAATGGACTTAGTGGTCATGATACAGTTATGAAAGCAAGTTCATCTGTTCATAATTTTATAATAAACTTTCTCTGGAACTAAAGAATCAAAATAAAAGTATATTTAAAGTGAAAGAAATGTTTAAATATTTAAATTAAAAACGTACCTTATTTTATATTATTTTTATTTCTAAAATGTTAAGTTTTTTAACTAGATAATATAAAGTCAATTTGTTATAAAAAAATCATAGTTTAAATTTGTTGAATTGTAAATTAGCAATTCATTTTAATTCAGTACTTAATTCTTGAATTTTGTTTTTATTATCCTTCTCTAAGTTACACACTCTGTGCGAATTTTTCATTAGCTCGTTTTAGAATGAAAATAAAAATATTAATCACATATTTTCCAAATAAACCGCTGTTATTACAATCATGTAATTTACAACAACAGTCAAAAATTAATAAATTATACATTGTTTAGTTAATAGTTTAAAATAAACACCCTGTGAAAATGATAGATGCTTTTTTTATAAATATTTATATACAAGAAGTTGATAAATGGTTGGTAAATACAATATTTTGTTTAATTTAATCTTAAAGCCTTTGTGTTAATAAAAGTACAAAAATTACAACCGGATTTGAGCAAGGAATATTTGAACAATTAATTCTAAAAGAAGCTCTAAGAAGATGAACTGAATGTAAATTATTTGTATGAAATTCATAAAAACAATGTGGGAGGTGCTTAGAAGCTCGATTAAGATTAGAAGATATCTAGAATATCTATATATATAAGATAAGAAGATTGGTAGTGTAATAAGCGAATAACAAAAATAAAATGTATACTGTTGTATCAATGAAGAAGAATACTATAAACCGCATTCAAAATTTACTCGAGTTATGATTTTATGAGGCTTAAATATCTTTAAATTAGTCTCGATTACATGTATACATTTTATACGTATATGATAACAGGTAGTATCTTCAACCCTTACTATTTCCTTTATGTGTTTTTATATTTTGTTTTGTTACTGTTCAGTAACGATTCTGAATACTCAACTTAATTTCTTAATAATATTCCAAAACTAAAGCTAGCAATTTTAATATTTTCTGTTTTAACGTCATCAGAGTTTTTTTTCCATTTTAGTCAACAGTAGTCATTATAAATAAATACTCATAGAAGTGTAATGATGGTACACCATCGATTAAAATATTAAACTATACACAATTGATTGTGAAGTGAAATATTAAAATCGATTAAAAAATATTTAATTGATTGAAATATTTAATTGGATACAAAAGGTCTATAATAAAAATCAACAAGCACAAATCCCTATAAGACAAAACCCTCTATGGATGATGGCAAATTCAATTTTTTGTATTTTGCAGGCCTTCTTAAAATATTTCATTGCGTGGTTTTGTCTTATTCATGATTTATTCAAATTGTTTTACCTAGACCCCAGGATTCATTGTTTCTTCTTGCAGATGAATTCATTATATAATTATTAAAATTCAAAAAAATTACATTTAACAGAAATCTATTTCTACTATAAATAATTTATTTACTACATAAGTGTAATTATTAATTTTTTTTTACTTGTTTGTAATTTAAAAAAAAAAATATTTAATAAAATTACTGTTAAATAAAATAAAAAATAAGACAGTGCTGAAAAGTATTATGGTTAATCCCTTTATAAAAGCTGTATCATAGAAAAAGACACAAGCACTACAATTAGAATATTGTTTAAACTCCTGGTGCATATTAAAACTGTCCTAGATGTTAAAAGTGAATATCTTCAAACTGTATATGAACCTCAAAACACATTTTAGTGGATGTGCCTAATCAAACACTAATTCTAATCCTAATTATTAACAAATTTATTCAAAATCTTCCTAGAAATCGAAAAGACTTTTTGCTTTCGCAAATCTTTAACTAGTCCAAGCTGTGAATTCCGATATAAAAGTATATTTCAAAATCTAATTTTTGGCTAAACTTAAAAAAACAAAAAAAAAAGTCTCTAGACACCAAATGTACAATTCTTTGACAATTTAAATTGGAAAGAACAATACCAAACTATAAATTTTTCCCCGGCGGGTTGGGGTACGAAATATCCGCAGTAAGGCATGCTTGTGGTAAAAGTCCACTAAAAGCCTAGAAAAATCCAGAAGCGACTGACCCAGAATGGGCGGCTTTCTGGTCTGCGACTGATCCCAGAGGGACGGCAGGAATAAAAGGTACCGCCTTGTACAAGGGAAATATTATCCTTAGGCTAGGAGATGGAACTCCGAATTAAAACAAAAAAACAAAAAGTGTGCAATGAATAAAACTCAAAGATTGTATACCCCAGGTGGTAATCCAGATCTTCTGGAAAATCCACCCTCTTTCGAGGCAGGTCTCACGGATTCTGGGGGAGACCACTTATTGCAAAACCACGAAAGCAGAGCTGCTTTAATTGACCCATTCAGAAGAAAATCTGGGGTCCAGAGAACACCTCCAGCAGGGTCTCAAAATATCTACGAAAACATGTCCCAAAAAGACAGATATAGAAACCCCGACGAGGGTAATAATAACGAAAAGGCACTTGAGGCAAAAAATAATCAACTTAATGCCAGAGTTACAGAATTAGAAATCTTATGCAGGGAATTGAAAAATGAACTCTGCATAATTAAAGAAGAAAATGTGAAACTAAAAAATTCACAAAACATGTCTACTAAAAGAGTAGTACTAAAAACTGCTGAAGAATTTCATACAGATGATGAAGAACTAGCTCGAGAAACCGACTGGATCTTTAAAACAAAAAGAATCTGTAAAAAAAGAAAAGCAGAAAAATCACCTACTTTAAGCCCAGAAAATGTTGCGGACAAAGTAGAGAAAAATGTGCAAATAAATGAAGTTGCGAAATGTAAAAGTAAAAGAAAAGGTAAACCTCCTCCAGTTATACTTAGTAATGTAGTGGAATACCCTCAAATAAACAAAAAATTAAAAGAAAGCAATATTAAATATAAAGTTAATATGCTTAACAATAAACAACTAAAAATTAATGTTGAAGAAGAAAAAGAATATAGAGAGTTGACTAAGGCAATAAATGAAGCCAATATTGAATGGCACACTTATGAAAATAAGAGCACCAGGCCTATTAAAGTAATGGTTAGGTATTTACATCCGTCATGCCAACCTGAAGATATAAAAAATGAATTGAAAGATAGAGGCTTCAAAATTTTAGAAGTCATAAATAAAATAATAAAGAAAAAGGAAAATAACAAAGAATCTACGGTACGTCTTCCTCTCTTTATGCTAACATTCGAAAACTCCGAAGATATAAACAAAATATTCAAAATTGAATTTATCCAGCACATGAGGGTTAAAATGGAGGCTATTCGTAAAACGACTACCATTCCTCAATGTAAGAGATGCCAAAGATTTGGCCATACACAAAAGTTTTGCCAGCGTCTAGCTCAGTGTGTTAAATGTGCTGGTCCCCACTTAACAATTTCTTGCAAAGAAAAAAAAAATATTAAGCCTAAATGTGCTAATTGCCTTGAGGCACACCCAGCGAGTTATCGTGGTTGCCAGGTGGCTAGAGAGTTGCAAAAAAGGAAGAAGCTACAAAAAAATGCCCCAAAACAAATGCAACATAGACAAGAAAAACAAAAGACAAAATCTAGGCAACCTAGTGCACAGAAACAGAATTGCATTGAAACTTCAGAGATACCTAAAACTTTTACGTCGAAAAAAGTCGTAGAAGGCTTATCATATTCACAGGTAACACAAAATAACCTAAGTCGAAAAAGAAACCCGAAAGAACAAAATAAAGTTTCTACACAAAAGTTGACTGAAAATACCATTATGCAGATGATGCAAAATATGATAAAAACAATGAATGAAATCTCAACAAGACTATGCACATTAGAAAACAAACATAATGAAATATATATGTATACACCAAAAAATAAATCCGCAAGGCATGGTTAAGAACGCACTTCGTATAGTCACGTGGAATGCCAATGGTATTCTGAACAAGAAAAATAATTTGGAAATTCTATTGAGAACACAAAATATTGATGTATGTCTCTTGACAGAAACACATATGACAGATAAGTCATCGCTTAAAATAAATGACTATACATGCTACAGCGCAAACCATCCGAGTAATACACCCAGAGGTGGTAGCTCAATTTTAATAAAGAAAGATATTAAGCACCACGAGGAACTTAGTCTAGAAATAGATGAATTCCAACTAATCGTGATACGAATTATGTCTGTTAAACAAAGCCTTTGTGTCGGTGCATTATACTGTCCACCCAAATACAACATAAAGAATAACATGTTTGAAGAAATTCTTAAACTACTTGGCGATAGATTTATCCTGGGAGGTGACTACAACGCCAAGCACATAGATTGGGGGTCTAGAGTAACCTCTACGAGAGGAAGAGAGCTAAGAAAAGCTATAAAAGAAAAAGGCTGCATTTACCAATCTACCGGTAAGCCAACCTATTGGCCAACTGATAGAAATAAAACTCCTGATCTGCTTGATTTTTATATAACAAAAAAAATTTCACCCAATTATATTAAGCTAGAAGATAACCATGATTTGGACTCAGATCACTCTGCAGTCATACTAAATCTATATGAAAAGGTTATTAAGAAACAGTCGAAACCTCTGCTAACGAACAAGACAACTGACTGGGCTAGCTTTAAACAAGAAATAGAAAACAAAATAAACATAAAAACAAAACTAAAATCCAAATGTGATATAGATTCTGAAGTAGAAAATTTTATTAAAATTATTCAAAATGCTGGATGGAATAATACAAAAAATTGTGAATATAAATCGGTAGGATTCAACTACCCTAGAGAAATATTAAATATGATAAAATTAAAAAGAAGAGCTAGACGCAGATGGCAACAATCGCGTGATCCGGCAGACAAAACTGTGCTAAATATATTAACTCAGAATCTTAAAAGAAAAATTAAAGATCTTAAAAATGAAAATTTTGAAAAATATATAAAAAATTTATCAGCTAAAAGAGAAAATAACTACTCGTTGTGGAAAGCAACAAAGAGTACAAAAACCTCGATCTCTCAAATCCCGCCAATCAGAATGAAAAGCGGTGAATGGGCGAGAGATAATAAAAATAAAGCTGAAACATTCGCAGATCATCTTGAAGAAATTTTTTGTCCAGACGAGACAGATTCGGATGATCTCACTGAAGAAAATAATAGGCAAGAAAATGTTATATCACCATTTTCAGAGAGTGAAATAGTGGAACAAATTAAAAAACTCAGAGATAAAAAAGCTCCAGGTTTTGATCTAATTACATCGGAAGTCCTGAAAGAACTTCCGAAAAAAGCTATAACAATGCTAACACGCATTATAAACGCTGCTATAAGAATAAGGTATGTGCCGAATATGTGGAAAATAGCAGAGATAATTATGATACCAAAGCCAGGTAAGCCCATAAATGAGGTCAAATCCTACAGACCAATATCATTACTACCAATAGTATCAAAATTATTTGAAAAACTATTATTGATTCGAATGAGACCGATCATAGAAAATAGTAATCTGATTCCAAATTATCAATTTGGCTTTAGATCTAAGCACTCGACAATCGATCAAATTCATAGAATAACAGACATAATAGAAAAAGCTTTAGAGGAAAAGAAAGTATGCTCTACCATATTTCTAGATGTAGCCCAAGCTTTTGATAAAGTATGGCATCGAGGCTTAATAAATAAACTAAACAATATGTTACCTAAACAATACGTAGATATACTCTCATCATATCTAGAAAACAGACTATTCAGAATAAAACAAGACGAAGAGTATTCTACTATTAGAGATATTAAAACGGGTGTGCCTCAAGGTAGTATTCTGGGTCCCATACTGTATTTGCTCTACACCAATGATTTACCAGAAATGGAAAATATAACTGTAGCTACATTCGCTGACGATACTGCGTTGATGGCAGTAGGATCAAATATTGACGAGGCTACAATTAAATTGCAAAGAGCAAGCGACAAGCTATACCTCTGGACAAAGAAATGGAAAATTAAACTCAATGAGTTAAAATCAGTACATGTAAATTTTACAAATAAAAAATTAGAAAATCAACCACCATTGGTAAATCTGAATGGGGTCAATATACCCCAGGAAAACAATGCTAAATACCTAGGAATGACATTAGATGTCAAACTTAGATGGAAAGAGCACGTTAAAAAGAAAAAATTTGAGCTTGAAAATAAGTATAGAGAAATGTACTGGCTCTTAGGTCGTAATTCTAAATTACCTATACATAACAAGATTTTGTTATATAATCAGATACTCAAACCAATATGGTTGTACGGCATACAAATATGGGGATGTGCCAAACAAACACATGTACTTTGTATACAAAAATTCCAAAATAAAGTCTTGCGCAACATGGTAAATGCCCCCTGGTATGTTCGCAACAGTGATTTGCACAGAGATCTAAAAATTCCTTGCATAGAAAATGAAATAAAAAGATATGCAACAAAGCATATAGCTCGTCTGGAGGGACATGTTAACGTTGAGGCCACTCAATTGCTAGATAATCAAAATGATGTCAGAAGGCTTAAAAGAACTAAGCCACTAGATTTAATACGATAGAATTTCGTAAAATTTTTCTTTAAGAAAATCAAAATAGCAATAAATTAATGGTTAGTCCGTTGGACTAGTATTAATGGGAGGGGTGTGGTTTAGTCAGTAAAAATCTGGCACACAATGGAAGCTACGGGGCTCATTGTGTCTATGAAGATTCCCACCAATCCACGCAAAAAAAAAAAAAAAAAAAAAAAAAAACTATAAATTATTATATATACATAAATTAATTTAAAAAATATATATATATCTATTTAATATATTAATACGCGAATAAAACTTTCCACTTCGATGAATTAAAAGAAAAAAGCAAAAGTCAAGAATTTATAAATATGAAGCTTCTTCAAAATATTACCGCAAAAAATCGTCGATTAAAAATTAGAAAAAATTAAAAACTACTAATTTTTGTACCAATCTGTCAAATAAATCATTTATAGAAAACATATCCAAGTTTTAAACCCACATAGGGAAACTGTATATTTAATACAAGAACCAAATATCGAAACATCATAAAATCATTAAATTTTAATCTTTTTCAAATTAGAAGTATTTTGTAAAATCAAGAGGAAAGAAATTTTTTTTAACATTTGACCAACCGGCGAATGCTACGCCGGGAATATGCCTTTATAGCCGAACTTAAGTTAACTTAATACTTCCCGTTAATCTTACCTTGCGTCAAAACCTTAAAACTACTTAAGGTTAACTAGTCAAATTAAATTAAGCCTGGTAAAACTCCAATTGATATGACACTTTGAAAGAAGAAACAACATTTTGAATTTTATTTATATTGGTTTTATTTATATCATAACTGAATCGTATCAGCTTGAGTTGAACGAAAAATAAATATTTTAACGAAAAATAAATATTTAGGCCCATAAAAACTAGTATATATTAATTATATCATTACTTTATGATTTCAATTATAGTTCAAATCTCGTCAATTTAAAACATTTCGAGCTGGCTAATTCCAAGACACAAACCAAAGAAATATTATATTAGTTAATTGTATCTCAAATTTATATATGAATATCGGTCTGCACACTTATAATTAGTCATCTCTTATGAGTGCGAGATGCCACATGCTGGGTGGCGCAGTAAGTAGAGCGACTGCCTTTCAGCCGAAAAGTCTAAGGTTCGATTCTCGATAAAGCAAAAAAAAATGCTTTATTTGTTTTTTGGTCCAGTGCCCTTTGTCATTATGATAAAATGGAGCTATTCTATTTAAGAAGACTTAGATCCCGAAAATAGCAGTAATTTTCGACATTTAATGAGTAAATGCTTGAAATATTGTAGATATCGTAGTATAAAGTTGCACAAAAATGTAATTCTACCTAAGTTACTGTCAAGAGAATAAAAAAACATTGTGTTTTCATTATTTTCTTCTATCTAAAATTAACAAAATATCGGTAGTAAATCGACAAAATCAATATGGAGTTAAAAATATTTTAAGAAATAAATAAATTTCTATTTTTATAAATTTTTAGTTCAATAATAAAATTAAATAATTTTTTTCGTTTTCAAATTAATTAATTTTAATTTTGTTTTTTTTTTTTCCTTTCAGGTAAGTTACTACTGCAGATAAAATTTTTATTATTATTCATTACACAAAAAAAAAAGTTAAAACTGGTAAGTTTCAGTTATATTTATTAAACCTTTCACTACCGCATTATGATCCAACGATTAATACAATTCTACTATTAAAATTAATAAAATTTTTAATACATTTTTATATAAACAAAAGATAGTGTAATCATCTGATGTAGGTATATATTGTTATGTTATCATATTTCAATTAATATTAATCACCCTGTACTAATATACATTATATTAAATATTTCTTTTAAATCGAATTCTTTAATCTAAAATCTCTTGAATACCTGATTAAGTGCAAAATAATATTCGGTATAAAAAAATAACAACAACAACAACAAAAACTAGTCTTGTAAAATTCGCGGCAATAAAGTATTTCGGACACGACAATATATTGTATCTCTACTTTTATTATACACATAAAATAAAATGAAGAGAAGAGAAATAATACAGCAACAAAAAAAACAAATGAAAAGACAAATCCAAAATTCATTTTACTGACCACACAAGCTCTGTTCCAATTGATCATTTTGTTTTCGATTTATTCATCAATACCTTGAAAAATAGCAGTTAATCATTCATTGGATTTGTTGAATTTTTCTTTTTAATTGCGTTTCGCTTTTTTAAATTCCAATCATCCTACGAAAATAACAAAAACAAAAAAAAATAAAAAATTGTGAGAGAATTAAAGGAACTCAGTTATTCCTTTTCGTTATTTAACTTTACTTAAGATACCTAGTATTTGTCATTAAAAATAAGCAGTAGGTAAGAATTTTCCAATTAAACAAATCCCAAAAGAGAAGAAATTTTTTCAAAAATAATTTTAATCACTGAAAGGTTCAGGTTTTAGCTCTTGAGTAATAAATTTCCAATGAAATTAGTTCCATAAAAATATATTCTTCTTCTACTGCAATTTCCACATCTGGAAATCACTTGAATTTTTTTTTACTCATTATAAATTGGCTTCTATTTTGTAATCCTGACTGTATAGACCAATACATACATACTCCTAGCAGACTTCGCCATCTGAGAATAGCGTTCCCCGAACAATCGAAGCTATCCAGCATACCACTGAAGAATTTCTTGATTACGATCACGGCATCTTTAAGGACTCAAATGTTTAATTGCAGTAACACAGGCAATCGCAATAAGCTCATTTGTGGCCTCTGTTAATTAATTGGAACAGTTCGTATTTGTTAGTTATTATTGGCTAAAATCATCATCGTCATCTTATAGCGCTACAGCTCTGGGTGAGCTTTGGCCTTCATCACTATGCTCCTCCAAAAAGGTCGATATTATGCTGCTTGCTTCCAATTGGGGATGTGTAGGGTTTGAGCATCGTTTTTCACGTTGTCTGTCCATCTGCTTCTTGGTCTTCCTCTACCAAGGCTACTATCGGGCTTTCTATTCAGCACCACTGCTTGCTTTCGACTTTCGTGCATTGCCACCTTAGTCTTTGGACCTCTGCAAACCGTACAATGTCCACACTATCGATCATGATAAATAGTCAATATAAATGTGAGTAAGATAGCTTACATTTTTGCGTTTCTGAAGTTTTGAAGTAGTTTTTTATCATTTTCAATCATTCTTAGAACATCGACGGTTCTTAGAATTATAACAAAAACCAGTACCATCACAATTCAAAAGCTTCTATTTAATTTAGCTTTTTCATTTATATACAAAAGTACTGACCAAAAAGTACTGCACTCTAAGAAACGCAATCATAGTTGAATTTACGATTGTATACAGTACTTTTTTGTATTAGGATCTCTCCATTTCTATCCTATATCTGATTTCCTTTCCTAGATTCCAATCCTCTTCAACCCAGCAACCCAGATATTTAAAACTATACACTCGTTCGATTGACATATTATCTAACGAGCCGGTGTAGACGCTAGGACGTTAGTAAGTGTGTATTTTTTTCTTCTCACTATCATAGTTTTTTTTTATGTTGATGTTCATGTTAATGTACATGTACATTAGTGTTATATCGGCTAACTTCATCAACCAGATGTTAACAATTATTTAGATTGTCAGCTAAGAGTATTATATCGTCGGTATAACGAAAATGATTGGTGATAGGCTCAATTTATTTTACTAACAACTTTTTGGAAATATAACTTTACTCAGACTTTTGAATATGTTTATTTTATTTTTTGTAGTAGCATTGGTAAATTTTAATGTTTCTGTTCAATCAAACCAATATTAACTCTTGAAAATTTATATCCCATTTTATTATCATTTTATTATCGAATCATTTCGCTTTGTTGACAATCAAAACTATTAAAACTTTATTAGAAGACTAACACGTATAAGAAAATTATAATTAGAGCAAATTTTTTTAATCTATCACGGTTTATGAATTTTTGTTAGAGTTGTTGATCTTTAATTTCTTAAGTTAAATTTACCGTTTAGCCTCAAGTATTTGTATTCTTTTAAGTACATCACTAATGTGATGAAAAATCAGTTTAAACTAAAAATGTATTTCCGCAGGACGGAATATGGACTGATGATGCATTAGCAGTAGGACGAACAGACGGAAATAAATATTTAGAGGTTTAAGTCGGAAAATTTTATTATGTAGGTAGTTTTGGCAGATTTTTATGTTACTCTGTCAAATTGCAACTGTCAAATTTTGCATTTAACAGAAAATAGAAAACTATCCTTTCAGTGATATTTTGATACAATAAGTTTAAGAAAATATGGGTGAATATTTTAGGTCTAGTTTTAATATTTGAATAGAAATCCTTATTGAGTTTACATTTCATAGAAACCTTTCCGCGTCCCTTGATTATGTAGGACTGATTGTTTTCCAGTATTTGATAAAATAAAGTGAAATATTGACTATAAAATATGTAAAGTTTTAACAATCAAATTTGGTCTGAATTGTTTCTTTGATTTATAAGCGATAGAAATAATATTGGCACTGTTTACATTTTTTTAAGCTGGGTCTGGACATTTTTTTTAAATATTTATTTATGGATCTTTGTTCAAACTTTATTATATAACAAAACACACATATAAGAAACAGTGCTGATGAGTACAAAATTTTTACTTCAAAAGTTTCAGAATGTCAGATCGTAATTTGTTTTGTTAATTTAATTTTTAAATTTGATTTACAGTTTTCTTGTTAAAATGGTAGAAAAAAAATACTTTCCTTATTGTGCATACTGTCTTTTCGGATGATTTTCAAAGTATCTATAACCAATATCATGACAAATAATCAACTAAACATCATTGAAATGTAAGAAATACTACACAAAACATAAAAACGAAAACAACAACAAAACTGGACTTACCTTTATATTTTACCTCGATATCTTTTAAGAGTGACTCTCTAATTTTTAATGAATTTTAAATGTTTCTCTGCCATAACCTGGTGTGATGTTTGAGATAATTATTATGTTAAGTAACTGGTTTCATCAAGTCTTTGACTTTATTATACTGTTTATATCTATTAGAATTGATCACTGTTTTATGTATTCAGCAACTTTGTTTGGTGGCTATATATAAATATATTCATGTACGAGTATATTTATAGGTCTTAAAAATTGTTATTAATAAATTTTCTTTATTGGTAATAATCACAGTAAATAATAATTAAAATAACTATTAAATTAGAAGTTTGGATAGAGGGGGATACAGAAGAAAGAGAGAGAGAGAGGAGAGTGAACTAAAAAATAATTCGAACGAAATGAGTAATGTCTGACTAATAGAGGATAATATTGTAATTGATCTGTTAAAGTAATGGAAATTTATTCAGTGTAGGTTTTTTTAAACATTGATGTTTTCTTTTACGAACAAAACCAGATATTTGTGAAACCATATGACACATGAAGTAGTACAAATGAGAAATTCAACCAACGAGAGAATGCTCGTTCATAATTTCAATTCAAATAAATTAGTCTTACATTAGTATGACTATGACTAAGTAATGGGCTTAATAATTCTAAAGTCAAGTGTTCTCTTGTCTAATAGTCTAATAGTTTTAAAGTCAAGTCATGGGTTTAATAATTTTAAAGTCAAGTCACTCGCAGTTCGTATTTAAATGTAAAATAAACAGTTATTTAGAAATAAATGAAAATTGGACTAAAATTGATTTTCAAAAAAAAAAATATACGACCCCAAAAATATATCTACTTTTATTACTAATAAAGCAACTAATAACAGTTACAAAGTTACTAACGTCATAGAGAAGCTATCGCAATAATGTCAAAGCGTAGATTTCATGACATGACATAGAGTAATTACACATGCAAAACTCCTATACCTGATAACAATGTAAATGAAGCAAATAGCTTAGTAATTTGTTTAGAAGATATTGAATAGAGTGTATGTTATCAGGCATGTTAAATAAAAATAGAATCTAATGCATCGATAATATACTGAACCCTGACACATTTGTGACAAAATATAAACAGCAGAACATCAAAAAAGTTAAAACAAAATTAAAAATTGTATCTAAATTTGATTTTCGATTTTATAGTTACCCATTGTATTCTTTATGCATGCTCTCACAACTTCTCTTCACGATCGTCTTCACGATCGTGTTAACTTGAATAACTTGACGTCGTTACAATTCTTCAAAATAAATGTATAAGGACAATACCGAATCAAACACAATAAAGTAACATGGACTTTGAATATTAACCGGCGAAGAGCCTATGTTGAAGCAAATCAGAAGGTGGATCATGCAGATGGATAGGCCATACACTCAGAAAGCCGTCAAATAACATCTCGCAAATGAGTATTGGAACTCACAAGGTACAAGAAGATCTGGTCGTCCAAAAAATATTTGCCGGAAGGACCATAAAACAAGATCTGGAAAATGCGAACATAACGTGGCAACAAAAATCGTACGATAGTAATCGAGTACGATAGAATCGTAAAATATAGCCCTATGCCCCAAAACCACAATGGGAAAAAAAACTATGTTCTTTATTAAAGTCATTAAATTTGAATTGGTAAAACCAACTCTTAGGTAGTTCCTATTTGTTCAAAAACACTTCATAAAATTTACGTCTCACTAATACAAAATTTCTATTTCTATAAACTTAATTTTGGGTCACTGTCCATTTTTAACAATCTATTTTAGTGTACATAAACTATTTATTACATATTTAGTACATAATTTGTAGATCAAAAGTTATTTGTTATTATTCGAATTAATTGTGCAATGCAAAATTTACTCTCCAAACTTTCGTACTTCGCGAAATATTCAAATTTGAATTTTCAATAAATTTCGTAGATATTATAACAATTGAAATAAACTGGTTCTATAATTAATATTATGACTTTAAACGTATAATTTTTATGTAAGATTTAAAAAATCAAATGTTTATATACACAGAAAACTATACCTATATATATACTCTTAAAATTGAATTACCTGGTTTATTTAATTTAAAATTATTAATTAATTGATTATAAACAAAAAAAAAACTTCAGGTGTTCATTTATAAGAGTTTTCATTTTGTTATTGTAATTACTATAGTTAAAATTTAAGTGAAGCGTAAATCTATAAGATACATGAAATTTAAATTATGGAGTTCTTGCGTATATATATATATTTTTATACAATTTAATTTTGTTTTGTTGTATCTTTCTTATCAATAGATATAAAAAAATGCCATTTGCATAGAAATGCATTAGAAGAAAGAAATTTATTGAAGACCTGAAGCTATAACATATATTTTAAATCAACTCTACTAACGCACTACGAACACACTATATAATTTTATTGCTTATAGATAAAGATAAACAAAAACAGATTTGCTACTGTGATAGCTTCGCAGTATGCATTACTTTGATTTTAATTTTTTTTCTGCACAGTATATATAATAAATTTTGCCCACAATATAATATTCATATGTACTCCTGATTTTATGTATTCATAGAACCGCATCAGATCTCTTTTAATATCTTAATCAAGCCCATAAATAAAATATGGAAAAACGCTATTTAAGAAGCCTTAGTTCCTGACAATAGTAGTAGTTTTCCACATTTAATGAGTAGATAAGCCAGTAATTTGTTAAATAAATACTCGAAATATTGTAGATATTGTAAGACTGTAACAAAAAAAAATATGTAGATAGATATATAAAATAACTATCTTTTAGATATTTCTTAGAGGTTATCAAACATATAGGTGTAGTTAGTTAGTTTAAAATGATAGTCAAACCTGCGCTACACCACAAACACTAAATGATACACATGAATATAGTGTTCATATGGATTACAAGTTATACTTTATACTTTTATTTATTCCATGAACAAGTCCTTAACATTATAGTGATAAGTCTATGGATATATAAAAAGCTATATTTCCTGATGGATTATCAAACATGTAGATAGCTATGTAGTTTGAAAGAAGATTATAGTCATGCAAGAATACGCTGTCACAAAACTGAGTGATAACGAGGACCACTGCAGCGGAGGGTCTTACATATTACAAGAGCTATGTTTGATTAATCAAACAGTGATTTATAGTCAGTATATCCATTACTAATCAAAGATGTTCCTAGACTGTTTCTTATACCATAATTATTATTCCTGGCTACACATCAAAACTTAAATTTCGTTATTCTAAAACAAATTTAAAAATATTATTATTAATATCTGAAAGTATTACAAACGTATTATTATATAAATAATTTATTGGAAAATTAATTACCAGTCTTTTTGAAAATCAAATTAGATACATGTAACCCCTGAGGTGTATTGAAAAAAAATTGAATTTTATTTTCTCTCACAAAATTTTTTTTTTTTGTTTTTTTTTTTTTTTTGTTCAGATCGATTATATTGAATTGAATCTATAAAATAAATAAAAATAGGCTTGCACATATTAAGTTAGTTAGGTACATAATATAATATAGGCTGTATTTAGGTAAGGTACACGAATATATTTTTTTTTATACATACTAAAATGTTATTAACGGTGATATTTTAATACAAAAAAAAAAAAAAAAAATAAGAAAAACAAAAAAAAAATGAATATCTCGCTCTTAGAAATCGCAATTAAATTGTGCATTAATTATTTTCGTTGTACTTGTCAATAGTTTTTCTTTTCCTTCTCTTTTTCATTCTATCTATCTCTCTCTTTCTTTCTTTTTTTCCAATAAAATTGTTTTAATTATAACGGTATATTTTATGAATGTATTGAATAATAAAACAAATGTATGTATAATATATCGTTTTTTATAATGGTATATAAATTTTTTTCTCTTCTTAAAAAAATAAATTGGAAGATTATTAACTTTAATTATACGGTTTTTTTTTTTTTCAAATTTAGGTTAAAGATAAATAATTGGAAATTTGAATTTTCTATTTATTTTATTTTTTTTTTTGTTTAATTTTTTTTTATTGAATTAATTAAATCCTTTTTGTTGTTGTTATTGTTGCTGTTATTTGCTGATATAAACGTTTATATTGGAATATCTTAGAAATTAAATATCGTTAATTAATTTTCACCTTTTTAAACTGGTTAATTGGTATTTGGGGATTTGGTAAATATTATATTATTAAAAAAATAATAATAAAATAAAAAGAAAATAAATAAAGTCTTTAAAATGCGTGTTTAATAATTAGATTTAAAAAAAAAAAAAACAAAAAAACGATTTATTGAAATTAATTTATGTTATTAAAGAAAAAATTAATTCAATAAAAAATTTTATTTTTCATTTTGAATACAGTGAGTTTTGAAAAATAATGTATACAATTATTGTGAATTGAACTAATGTGATAAATAGTTTTGTTATGAAATGAAAAATAAAATTCCTTTCACTTATAAATTAATTTTATTGCATAAATTTATATTTTAGAAGCAGCCTTCTTACTTCCTGTAATTCAATGCTCGATCGATCATTTCTACTAAAATTCAAAGTGAATGTAGAAATTTGGTTATTGGTTGAGTATTAAATTATTACTAGGGGTCCCTGTTGAGTAATTATAATTCAAGGTGAAACCAAGTTTAAAGTTTTTCAAAGAACAGTAATTTTGTATTAACATATACTTCTCACATAAAATTAGAATTTGTATTTAGTATTCATTTTATGTATTTAGGAAACATAAGCACTGCTCACTCATATATTATTTCGTTTCGACATATTCCCTACAGTAAGTGGGATTTTGCATAAAATTACTAAAAATAAAATATTTTTGTAATTAAAGATACATATATTATGTACTTAAGCTGCACTTATGTACATATATGTAATTAAAGATAGACATTATGTACATATAAGTATATTAACATACATATATACATATTATATGTATTGTACATATTTTTAACCAAAACTATATAATTACTACAAATGACCAAAAGATAGAAAGCAATAATTTGAGATAGTTACTTAAAAAAATTAATAGAATAAATTTCGTTTGATTATGTATGTTGAATGACACACAATGACGGTGTCTAGACGATCAGTTATTCAGTCAATTTTCACTGTCAGTTAAAACTGAGAAGTGTCTACACGTTCAGTTGTGAATGATAAAATCTACAGATGGTGAAAACTGAAAATTGTCATTTATGCTACAAGTGGAAGTGAAACTTTAATAATAATAAAAAGTAACTAGCTATTCCCGGCGTAACATTCGCCGGTCTAGCATTAGCATTATAAATGAAACAATTTATTTTATTTATTTATTTTCTTAAAAAGAATCAACGTTTTACATATTTTTTTATTACATAATAAATAAGTTAAATTGAAAAACTTAAAACTAAAATTCACTTTATTTAATATCTTAAAAATAGTTTAACATTTTCGTACTTATTCAAACATTTCATAATATTTTATACTACACTAACACTATCAAAAGATCGTACTCTAGCCAAAGCAACATATAACTGTGAAATAGAGAATTGTGTTTTTAGTGAAATATTATCTTATAATTGTATAACATATGAGCACATTATTTAACCATATATTTTTATATATTAAGAATTAAATACATCACATAAATTCAGAGTTATTAAAACAATTAAAAATCAAAAAAATATTTCATTTAATTTTTTATTTCAGTCTTATAAAAGTCATAGTAAAAATACAATACAGTTTAAAATAGGGTTGCCAGAATATTTCTTTTAAAGAGCACATGTACTCTTTTTTCAACAAGATCGTTTTCTTCACTCTCTCTCTTCGTTCGGATCTTTCGTATCTCTTTTTGCTCTCTTCTTCTCTTAAACTGAATTTATCTTATTTTTATAAAGAAAAAGAGCATTTCATTGAAAAAAATATTTCCTCCCATGAATTTAACAAAAAACCTTGTAAATCTGCGGGTCAGCTTTACAGGTCCTTTTCCCTTTCGAAATGTGGGTCTTTTCTTATTAAATTAAATTAAATTAATATTAATTATTTGGTGTAATATATTTTTTGTATATATATATATATTTTAATTTTATATACACCCTTCTCTTTTTGTCCTCTTTTTTGCCGAAGAAACTCTCTTTTTAAACTTTTCCCTTCTGGCAACCCTAGTTTAAAACAATTTAAAATTTTGAAATTAAATATTCATTTAATTTTTGCTATAATTCTAACTTTTTATTTTCTAGTTTTAGAATGGCTTTAAGTAATTCATTGCGTTTTTACGAATACAAAACTCTGCTTAATAATTTCATTGTAGTTTTTTGTTTTTTCTAGCTTGTACTAATATTAATTTAGTATTATTTTTTTTTTTTTAGATCGACATGATGAGTTATTATTAAAGTTGTTGGTGCAGTTGAGGAGGTAGTTCGTTCTGACGCACTTGCAGTAGTTGATTCCTAAAAAAAAATATTTCACTCAAATTACAATTAAATTTTTGGTCTTGTCTTGTATTATAATATTATATTCTTTTTATATCAATTTACTTACAATAATTATAAGTTCTTTTTCACCATCATTAATAATATTTTCAATCTCAACGATTCTACAATGACATCAAAATATTTATTACCAAAACTTAAAATAATCGTATGTTTACAATATAACAACAACATTTTTTAAAATCGAAAATATTGCTGATGTGAAAACGTCAAATTTTTTTTTTTTTTTTTTAATTACGATATTTCGAACTTTTTTTTTCTAATAGATGTCTCTTTTAGTTAATGATCATTCATGAGTTAACTACGATCTATAATGGTCATTTTGCTGTAATATCGTAATATCGTAACATTTTAACAAAGCTATTTTTATAAATCGATATAATAATTATATTCTGATAACTCGGTTTTTGTCTTTGCTACTAAGTTTTTTTTTTTAAATTGATTCACATAATCAGATATAGTCAATACTATTGCTCAATAGGTGATTTTTTTTTAGTTTAATTTTAATTTGTTTTTGGTTTTATTTGGTTTTATCGTTTTGTGGTTTATGTCTTTAAAAAAAAATTTTCACACTATCGTAATCCGTAATAGTGCCAATAAAGTTGTCTAATCTAGTTGAAAAAAGCTTTGTGAAAAGTTTAACAGACGTTTAAGCGTATTAATATATAAGATTATTAGAAAGTGCAGCAATTGGTATTTGTTTGGTTCGTTTGAAGAAAAAATATGTATGTTATTATTAAATGCTTTAATTCAAATGTAAAGTTCAAAAGTTGCTTCTCCCATACGCTTTTTCTGTGTCTATAGTTATGCTGTATATTTTTAAATGAAGATTAAAAAAATTGGCTTTGAAACTCGAAACAATTCGGAAAATCGAAAAACTGACGACAAGTTCAA
This sequence comes from Argyra leucocephala, assembly GCA_963942445.1. Taxonomy (NCBI): domain Eukaryota; kingdom Metazoa; phylum Arthropoda; class Insecta; order Diptera; family Dolichopodidae; genus Argyra; species Argyra leucocephala. The sequence continues at coordinate 56,500,066 of OZ012681.1, forward strand.
AGTATTTCAACTTTTTTTTATCTGACAGTGTTCACTGACCGTATAGGCACCGCCAATGGATATATTTTACTTAATATATCTTTCATATAATATACAAATTTGAATATTATAAAACCAAATAGAATTTTTTTTTTCAACCCGTAAGCGTATTTTTGTTATGTATACAGCTTATTTACATATTAAGAGTTCACTAAAGAGAAGCGAAATAAAATGAGAAAGTGCTTACTGCGCAGGTTCTTAAATGCTTCTCTATTATAATTATAAATATCTGATTATTAATAAAGACATTTGTGAAGATATTTGTGATAGAAACAGAACTTTATTATTGTTCATAATAATGTACTATTGTAATTAAAATTAGTTATTAGTTATTAGTTTTGATCCATAATAGGCAAAATTATAAAAAATTAAGGTTTCATAAACACTGAATTGTGCATTAACAAGATCCGTCAAAATCAAAACCCATAATTTCAAATGCGAAACGAAGATATTATGTACCATAAATAAGACAATAATCAAAACCGTTACCGCGTAAGATATTTGGATTCGAAAGATTTTTCGAATTTGTGATCCGAATGTAAAATTGATTGGTACCGCATATCAAATTTGAAAACAAATAAACGTCATTTAAGTTGCTGACGAAAGTTTTCGAACTTTAAATTGTCACTATATTTTTTTGTTTTTAACTTTTATTCAATTTTTTTGTTTCAGTTTGATCACAATTAGAAAAAAGTTATAAAACTAATTTTATAAATTAACTGGGAACTAAAACCTGAACCGTTATTAAAATTTGTGTAGTTTTTTCTAAAATATTATTTACACACTATTAATATAATATTTATTATTTTTTTTGGCAAACAAAAATTTTTATAATAAATGTTTTATTATTTTGGATAAAAACCTATTAACATAATACATTATAAATGTTAGTTAAGTTTTCGGAAAATTATAATCTAAACGAAAATCCTCTACTTATTGTAGAAAAATCGTTGTATTAATAATTTATTTTTTGGTTAGCAAGCGCTTTCACCGAACTCAACCAAATTTATTGTCTTCCCTGAAATTGTAATAGACAACCAAAATGTGTATCTTTCCTGGAACTGTAGAAGTTTTCTAGAAATTAAGTAGGTTGTTTTAAAGAAATGTTTATTAGCTTTTAGGTAAGATCTCATTTTAGCTGTTCATAATTATTTGATGCTAAGTCTTCCGTTGTTGTGCAACTCAAGAGTGTGGTTTTAATGCCTTCTCAGCTTCTAAATATGTATAAACTTAACTTTTTCTTATTTTACAATCAAGAGTGTGGTTATATAGTCGCTTCTCAGTTTCTAGATTTGTATAAAAGTTGTAAGTTATAATTCAGAAGCTTCACTTTAGAATACCGTCGATTTCCATTGGTATTGTCCGTTCTTACATTGCATAGTAGCTATGTTATAATAAATTTATATTATTTGAACTGTACATGAATAACTAGGAATATGGGTCTCTGGAATAAGATATGATTTGAAAGATTGATTTAAAAATGATGGCTGTCTATCATTATTGTTTTTGTTTTTCTAATTATTCCCAGATTACAAAAAAAATTAATAAAAAAATTGAATTTCTATGCCGAAAACTTCTGCAACTACAACATCTAGGTTATTATAATTATAATTAATAATATAGTTCAATAATAATCAAAATAAATATGATAATTTATTTTTGAACTCCATAGGTTCCTACTACTTACCATTACCATTTATCTGAATAAAAATAAAATTAAATTTATATAAAATTGAATTTCTATGCCGAAAACTTCTGCAACTACAACATCTAGGTTATTATAATTATAATTAATAATATAGTTCAATAATAATCAAAATAAATATGATAATTTATTTTTGAACTCCATAGGTTCCTACTACTTACCATTACCATTTATCTATGCTATTTTAATAAAAATTCTTCATAAAGTTTAAATTTATAATGTTTTGCTGTGGCAATAACACATTTTGTTAGTCATCATCTGTACAGCTCGGGGTGAGCCTTAACATCGTCTACAACTTTCCTCCATTCTGCTCTATCTTGTGCAACTGTCCTCCATTCGTTAACCCCAATCTTTCGAAAGTTGTCCTCCACTTCGTCCAGCCATCGTGATCTTGGTCTACCTCTTGCTCTTGTATTGTACGGTACTGCGTCTAATATTCTTTTTGGCATCCTTTGATCATTCATCCTCACCACATGACCTGCCCATCTTAATCTTTGTGCCTTAATAAATTTAACAATATTGTGTCCTTCAATTAATGCTTCTAGCTCCTCGTTTGATCTGATTTGGTATTCACCATTGGCATTTATTTTGGGACCAAATATTTTTCTCAGTATTCTTCTTTCGAATACTTTCAATTTATTTTCGCCACTAATTGTCATGGTCCATGCTTCGCATCCGTATGTTACGACCGGTTGTATTATGGTCTTGTACATACTTAATTTAATTGGCCTGGCTAAAAGTTTTTACCTGAAAAGGCCTTTGTGTGCGTAGAAACATTTTTGTGCTGCTTGAATTCTATCATTAATGGTCGGATGCATGTCATTTTTATTATTTATTAAGGCACCTAGATATATAAAACTATTTACTCCTTCAAAGTTATAAGCATTTATTGTTACGGTAATTTTTAATCCTACAGTAGCAGCTTCTTTTTCTAGAGTCAAAAATATTTCTTTTAATTCGTCAAAGGATGTTGCTACAATAGCAATATCGTTAGCATACGCACTTATTATAGACGATTTTATGAATATGTGCCCGGCTCTGTCTAAATTTTTTATTGCGTGGTGAAGCATTAGATTGAAAATTGTTGTTCACAGGGCATCACCTTATCTGACTACTGTCTTTATTTCAAATTCGTCCGTTATTTCATTTTGCACTGCTACCTTGCATTTGGTGTGTCTGAGTGTTAGCATACTTAAATTTGTCAATTTTCTTGGGATTCCCATAGTATTAAATACAGCTTCTACCATATCTCTTTTTATTGAGGCAAAAGCCTGGCGGAAGTCAATCATTAATAGGTGGAGATTTTTGTTGTACTCATAGAATTTTTCCATGCTATGCCTCAGTAGAAATAATTGATCGGTAGTAGATCTATTTGGTCTAAATCCACTTTGGTATTCTCTTAGAATATTTTCGGCTATACGTCTTAATCTGATATTTATAATATTGGAGAGAGTCTTGTACGCTATGTTTAATAATGTGATACCTCTATAGTTGGCGCAGTCAAGTTTATTTCCCTTTTTGTGGATGGGGACAATAATGCCTTTTTCCCATTTGCTTGGCAGAGTTTCTGTATCTCATATTGTACATGTTAAACTATGTAGCTTGGAGATGAACATTTCACCTGCATTTTTTAACATTTCTGTTGCAATGCCATCTTCTCTTGGGGCTTTGTTATTTTTCATTTGTAGAATTGCATCTTCTACTTCATGTATGGTTGGTATTCCTTCGTCTGTATATTCTGAAATCGTAATGTTGCTATTTATAGGTATCACGGTTTCCAATTCCACCGATTGTTCAATATTTAGTAATTCGTTAAAATATTCTATTCATATTTCTAGTCAATCTTTGGTATTCCATCGTCTGTATATTCTGAAATCGTAATGTTGCTATTTATAGGTATCACCGTTTCCAATTCCACCGATTGTTCAATATTTAATAATTCGTCAAAATATTCTCTTCAACTTTCAAAATTTCTCTTCACTCAGTATTACTTCATTTTTGTTTTAACAATTACTTAGTCTGGGTTGGAATCCATTTTTAATTGTTTTTATCATCCTGTAGAATCGCCTTATTTTATTTTCTTCAAAGTCCGTACATATTTGTTCTACTTTCTTTCTTAGGGCGTCCTTTTTCTTTTTATTAATTATCGTTTTGGCATATTTTCTTAAGCTATTATATACTTGTCTTATATTTCTTGTGTTTCTGTTTAATAACTCATTTCTTGCTTCATTTTTCTTTTGGATCGCTATTTTACAATCATTGTCGTACCATTCTTCATTTCGTCTTATTTGTGCTACACCAATTATTTCATTCGTTGCTTCGTTAAGTATTTGCTGCATTTTGTTCCAGTTGTCATTAATATCTGTAGTTGTTGCACCAATTTCTTGTAGTTTTCTATTTATAGTTACGGTGTATCTTGTTTTTATATCAGATTCTTTAAGTTTTTCTGTATTCCATTTCTTCTTTCTAGTTCCTTTATGTTTCATTATGTTTGAGATTTTTTGTTTTAATTTAATGTTAACTAGAAAGTGGTCGCTATCACAGTTAACTCCTCTGTAGAAGTGGACATCCAAAATTGATGATAATCGTCTTTTATTTATTAATTACATTTTGTTAGTATTTTTACTTATTCAGGCTTAACTTTTAAAATGTTGTCAAGAAACATTTGGCTTTGTATATTCACCATATTTAGTTACATAATAAAAGTCTAATTTAAAAGCATAATGCTCATTTTTTCTCAAAATTTTATTAACATTTCAAGGACATAATAATAATAATAATTAATGTCCTTTTTGCATTTAATGATGAAATGAACAATAATTGTTATTTCACATTTCATTATTTATCATATGAGGAGTACTTGCGAATTGTACTAAGTTGAACTAAATCATTTTTTTTTTAATTATTTTTTTTTCAACATAAATTAAAAATTATGCCAATTACATTATCTCAAATTATTTTTTTTTTGTTTTTTATTTATCTATTTTTTTTTTTTTTTGTTTTTTTAATTTAAAGTGTGGTAAATTTCATTTCCGTGAACATAAGTTGTTTTGTTATTTTATTTTAAATTATTATTTTTAAATGTAATTTTGTAAAAAATAATTTATAAATTGTTTTTAATGTTTCATATTACATATATACATATGTATATTATATTATTACAAATAATTGCATAAAAATGTTTAAATTTATTTGTAATAATATTTCTTTATTATTAATTATGTTCAAAAGCCACAAATGAAGTTAATGGAAATATTGGTTTATCATCATAAATGATTTAAAATTATTTAAAATGATTTTAACCACTTAAATATTATATTAAAAAATAATAATAATAATAGTAACAAAAAATAAAAAAAAGAATAATAGTAATTTATTTAAATAATAATAATAATATTAAAAATGTGGTCAAACATATATTCCAAAACAATAAAAATTGATAATGACAAAATATGGTACGAAATTAATTTCAATTCATTCATTTAATTGAAAAATTAAATTTTATTGAATTAATTGAAATAAAACAAAATGACAGAATTTAGAAGTTAATTTTATAAGAAACTAAATTATATCCTCGTCATCCCGAAGAAATTTATCCACTACGTTTACCTCAACATAATTCAAAATCTTGCATTATACCTAATTGGTAGATCGTCTAGATAACCTTAACTCTTCTCACTATTTATCGTGACGTTTGGGCTTTTTCTTTATTTTTTTTTATTCTATTACTTATAATTCAAATAACATAAAAAATAAATTTTACATTTATAGCTGTGAAAAGAAATTATAAATAATTTTTTTTCAATTTTAACGTAAAGCTGTCTGATCTTATAATTTACTTCTATTATGATCCATTGTTGTGATTCTATTGAAAAACGATGTAAATACCTGCCTTGAAAAGACCTATAGCGACATGTTTGATTATAACCGGATAATATTGTAAATCAACTTAAAAATGTGTTCCAAAAGAGGTCAAAATTAAATTAATTTATAAAAAAAATTATCACCTACCTTCAAATAACTCCAGTGCATTCAGTAGGAAATGTAAAAGTGTTTTTATAATTTTTTTACAAAAAAAGTGAAAATTAATCGAATCCACTTGTTTTACAACCATATCCATAAACTGTTGTAGTTAAACAACTTTGAAACGAGAAGAATTGTGGCTGATATCCTTTTCATTTTTAAACTTTTTTATGATCTAATAGATTACAATACTATTTAAACAATATTCGGCTTACATTTTAGTTCAAGTAATACTCAATTTCTCTTTAAATAATATTTTTAACCCTACCTTCCATAGAAGCTTTTTCGAGAAATCAGAACCATTAACAAGTAAGTTCGTTACCACTAATAAATACAAACACATTGATTTTTATTTTCTTAACCGTTCACCAGGAATATTGTTTTATTGCAGAGTTGCATTAATTTTTAGGAATTTAAGTTTTATTGCTTTGGAATATTGTTTTATCCCAGTTGCCATAATTTTTTTTTGTTTTTTCTCTTTTTAACACACTATTTCTAACAATTTGTAGTTTTGGTGCTGTAGTTTTAGTTTTAGTCAATTTTATTTTATTTTTCTTTTTAACTTTGTTTTCTTTTTAAATAGCATAATATTTTTAATGTTAATTTAATTTAAAATTATAAAATAAATGAAAATTTAAATTTAGGATAATAAAACATAAATACAAAAACATCGGTTCAAATATAATTTAATAATTAATAAAGATATAATATAACTAATAAAAAAAATTATATAAATCTATAATATACAAAAATATATACCAAATAATAATTAATATAATTTAATAAAAAGGCCCACATTTCGAAAGGCAAAAGGACCTATAAAGTTGGCCTACAATATATATCTATCTAAATATATATCTACAATCTCTTACAATATTCATTTCTAAATTTTGTAATAACTTCTTTTTTTAAAAACCATCAGGTATGGAGTCCTTTTTACAACGTCTCCATATACACGGAATGGTATTAGTCCAAAAAAAAATTAAAATCGGTTAAGATTACCTCCATATGAACACAGACTGAATTTACTACATATCAATACACTTGAAAAACGTTAGAACTGTCGCTGATATAGTATTTTTAACCGAATTAATCAAAGGGAACATTTCTTCTACCCAACTACTGGTTCAGCTCAACTTTTGAACTAATCCTAGATTACGATTTAATAATATGTCTACCTTACAGTTTCATAGAACTAATTATGGGAAGTATGAACCATTAAATAGAATAATGTCTTCATGTAACTTCATATAATTCTCATATTAACCTACTACTAACAAAGCAATCTTTAAAGAATTATTCATATTTGTGTCAATGAACATATTTATCTTATGATGTCCTTTGGCATTAGCATATTTTTATAAATTACATTATTATGTTATCGTCGTAGCTCAAATTATATTTTTAAATTATTCCGCACATCAATTCTATCACTATTATATAATTATTAATTTTAGTATTATTTGTTATTTATTTAGTTTTATCATTTTTTTTTTTTTTTTTATTTGAATTAGAATAAGTTTTTAGTTTTGCTTTTTCTATTCATTTCTTTTTCTCATTTTTATTTTTTTTTATATTTTTTCTCACGTTATGTTTATTGATTTATTTTTTATTAAAGCTATATACTTTTTTCTTAACTTGTAATCTTTTATTAATGTAACTTAACCTAAATTGCAATAAACAAACAATATGGATTGTAACTTGCTTGATTTAAGCTCGGAATAAAGTAAAAATAAAAATAAAATTTAAAAAAGTTATAACTCAAGTCTCAAATTTTTACAAAATTTAAAATGTTTGCTAAAAATCTCGAATGCGTAAAATTTATTTAAAAATTATTATTATTTATCTTGTAAATTTTAATATTTAAATTATTTTCAATCTTTTACTTTTTAAATTTTCTGATGCAATCTGACTTAGTACATCTTATTGCTTACGAATTTGAAATTTTAATTTCGTAGATCAGTCGGAAGTCGCGAAGATAAGTATATTTCTTTTCTAAGCCAGCGTAGAATTACATCCTTCATAATATTATACTATCACAGCCAATATACTAACATTATAGTTGATTACGTATTCTGAGGTTAATTTTAATGCTCAGAGGCTACTGTTACAACAGTGATTTATTTCTACCTATAAGCTAGCTAATATTAAAGTTTGCAATTAATATTGCGATATTATTTTTAATTTAATTTTTCCAAAATTCATTTTCTTTACAAAAAAAACTTAACTTAAAATTTTTTGACTTTTCTTTTTTATTCCAACCGGATATATGGAATCCTTTTTATTAAAAGTTAAAAAAAAAAAAAAAAAAAACAATAGATATTAGAAAAAGAATTGATAAAAAGATAATAAAAAAAAAAATAAAACAAATAAGCGGCATCAGATCAAAACTTCAAAAATAATAATAAAATAAAAAGTGAGAAAGAGAAATTAATATATATAGTGTAAGAGTGAGAGTGATAGATAATAGAAAAAAAATTTATATTGTTATCTTTTGTTTATTTTATTTCCTTGTATATTCTCTCATTTTTTTGTACAAACACTTTTTGAAAGATATTACACAAGTCATTTATCGTTCATAAATAACAGATTTAAATTTGTTTCACATATTCGGCAGGCGGTTGCAGACTTGTCTAATATAGGTAAAAAACAAATTTTTAAAAAACTGATCTACAAATTTTTATTAACTGATTTTGACTGGTTCTTCTTTATTTTTTAAAGTACCTCTACCGCTTCAAGTTCCCGCAATTAATTTATTGAAACATTTTTTTGTTTCCTTTATTGAGCATCTTAGGAATTTGTTATCTAGTGTTTTGTATTTAAGGATTTCAAGTTTGGGGATTTTGAATTCAGAGATATAATTCAAATACTATAGAAAATAAAGAAAGCTTAATGCAAGCTTTTTCATTTTAATATCAATATTTTTTTAGCTGCAAGGCAATGTTTACACATCAGATTTTATTTGTGAATCTTTTTTTATGTCTACACGTCATACGTCACCATCACACATTAATCAAATTTAACTAAAAAAATTTTAATTACATAATTATACCAAATTGTAAATAAAAAAATAATATTGCAAAGTTCAGTAATTGAAAACTGAAAACAGAAACAAAAAGTATATCTAAGTGTACCTGGGAAGAATCAATTTCGATTTAATGACAAAAATTACTTTCCACCATTTTCGATTTCAAACATGTTTGATTATAACAGGATAATATCATATAAATCAACTTAAAAATGTGTATTCAACATTTTTTACTTCAAAAATATTTGTTTAGCAACATATTTATTCTCTTTTTCCATCAAACAAGGTATACTGTACTGATATCGAATTTTGTTGAAAATGGGTTATAAATCAAATAAAATTTGTAAACAAAATTTGATGTCTAACGGCTACCGAACGAAATTTCCGTCAAAATACAGTTATTAAAATTTATTTATTTTTTTTTGTTCAAATCCAAATCGTTAGGCAGAAAAATTAAATAAAATAATTTCTGATAATTAAATTATTGGAAAAAGATTTAATAAATATAACATTGTTCACAACCAATTGTTAATTATTATATAATTGTTAACATTAAATTGTGGTAATTGATTCGAGGTGAATGAGATTTGGATAAGCACTAGTGTACTCCTGTAAATTGATAAAATAATTATATACTATTCTATAAGATATAAGTGATAAATAATACAAGCTACATGAAACCTGTGAGTATACTCAGCCCTCTAGTTGTTTTGTACCAAATAAAAATCTTGAATCGTGCAACCATGCAGAAATCCAATTTAAAATATTAGTTTGATAGTAGTTATTAGTTAATAACAGCAATGAAAAAGTGTAGCGTGAATAAAAATTTATAGCGGAGTTTGATCCACAAAGATTCTGTTTTCCTACAACAATGTCCACTTCCGATATTTCAACAAAATTTTTACATTTTTGAATTTTGAAATTCCTTATTTTTATATACAGTATTGAGAACTTCACTCATCTGTCAAAAGACAAAATTACTATTTCAATATGGCTTATTTTGGTATCCTGTTTTGAGAACAGCTTATTTGTTCACTTTTAATGTCAAAGTGTGTACAGGAATGTAACGAAAATTGTAATTTCAAATTTAATTGTAATTTTTTTTTGTTTTAGTTTGTAAAATTAAAAAAAAAAAAATTTACTTTTTTTTTTTTGTTTTTGTGCATTGTCTTTTATTTTTATGTATTATCCTGTGTCTCTATTTTTATTTTTTGATTATTTTAGTACAGGAAATTTTTGTTTTTTAGATTTTTTTGTTTTTAACGATATTTAACTGATTATGCAAAAAAAAAAAAAAAAAAATCGAAAAAGAAAGACAATACCAGTTTCAGTCCAGTGAAATCACACATAATTTTTTTTTTTTTTTTTTGTTTGTTTGATGTGTTGTGTACATATTGTGTACATGTTGTGTTCGTGTGGAGAGAAAAGGATGAAACGATAGACTAAGAACTAAGAGCTTGTATATTGAATGAGTGATTCAAATTTGGTTTTTCGTTGTTGTTTTTTGTTATAGCAATGATGGGGTATGATGAAAGTGATGATCCTGATGTAGTTATTGTTTTGGTTGATGTAAATAGCTTTGCTACTACTGCTGTTGTTATTGTTGATGCTCCTGTACACATTATAATTCTTTTAAATTTTTTATTTTGTTATATTTCTTTTTCATTTGCTATTTTTATCGCATAAAATAATGACTAAGAGGTGGAGCAAGCATTTCTGTTTTACTTTTTTTTTTATATATAAGGGGTTGAGAATAATTTAGGAGGATTTAAAAAAACAAAAAAGTAAACAACGTACAATTTTTCAAGAATTTTATTTTTATTTTTTTCGAAATTTAAAAAAAAAAAAATATTTTTTTGTTTTTGTTTTCTTTTTAGCATTTGTTTTATTTTGGGTATTTTTTTTTTTTGCTTTTTACAAGCTGATGGTGGTAAGTTTCTAGAATAGATTAAATTTTTTTTAATTATATTGATATGAATTTTTGAATATTTCGTAGGTATATATTTTCGAATTTTTTCGAATTTTGTGCTTCAATTGTTTTTCTTTTATTTTACAATTTATCAAGATATATTCATGTCTTAACATGCAAGCAATAAGTTTTTAATACCAAATTTTAATATTATTAACTAACTCAATATGGAACTAAATGTTCAGCTAAACATTACACTTATTTAAAGTAACTTCGCCTTAATATTTTTAATTTTTAATCTTTATTCCAGGTTTATTGTAATTTTTTTGATCTAAACGAACCTTTGATAATAAATTGTGTAAAGTTCAATTTTGTTTATAGTGATTCACTCACACAAATTTACGAAAAAAATACTTTTTAGAAAAAAATGAAAAAAATTGACTTTGTTTGAGCTTGGTTGGATTAATAAATTTGATTTGGGGACTAACAAGACTTTACTTCCCTCTCAAGTAGTGTTGTTTATTTACCTCATACAATAGGCTAAATACTTCCACAATTTGCTGATTTTGAATATTCACCAAAAATAAAATAATTTTATCATTTTTTAACTTAATAACTTAATGTTGGTACTTTCAAAATTTTGTTTTAAAACTGATTTAACTTCTGAAAATGTATTGTTTATTTCAGATTTGTATGGCTAACTTTTTTTCAATACAATCTAATATCAATATAGAAATTATTGCGCTAAGCCAAATTGGTGATCTGATCGACCATCTAAATCGAATAGGGTGTCTCTAATATTGAATTAATTGAGAAAGTGAAAATGGAAGAACGATTCCCTAAAACAAATATCATACCAACAACAAATATCATGGTATAAAAAAGGCATAATTGGCTTTCCTGAAGCAAGTTGAATGGTCACTTTCATCTATACTTACCTAATAATTTAAAAATTTAATAAAATTGAAAAAAATCAAGCAAACATTTTTCAACAATGATTGTCTTTGATCTGAATTTGTTGAATTTGAAAAAGAAACTGCTTGCAACCGGTATTTGACGTTAAACCAATAATATAACATAATAATATAACATAATTGTAGTCCCGTTTAATTTCAAAATGTTAAATCAATATTTTATTTTACTGCAACTCAATAGTTTAAATAATGGATTGAAAGAAAAACTTATTAATGTCAAACAGTCTGTTAGGCTTTGTATTATTTAGATTAGATTTTGACGAATTAATTTATAGCCTTTGAACCCTTATAAAAATATGAAAAGCTTGTTAGAGCATTTAACAATTGTATATTAACTAATATCTATTTATTAGAGAATAATAATTAATATTGAGCAATATGAGTAATAGTCCCGCAAGATATTGCGCACGATTTTTTTGAAAGACTCTCAATTCAATTTAACACATTCAAAAAACTGCAAAGGATAAAATTGAAAATTATAGAGTTCCGATCACCTTATTTGACACTAAAATGCAAAATAAGTATCTATTACAAAATTTAGTGAAAATCAGGCTGCCCGACGAATTTTTCCGAATCAAAATAGAAAATTATCTAACCTGCCTAAATACATTTTCCATTCAAATAATATATGGAGAAACTGCTTCGACACTAATTTTCCTTTCGAGATGTCAAAATTCTCTTCACAATTTTAATAATTATAAAAAATTTCTCTGTTCATTTAAAAAAAAAAAGAAACAAAAAAAAATAAAAAAATACGAAAACATATGTTAAAAATTTTTAACCCTTTCTTCTTATAAAATATTGAACAATAATAAAAATAAAAAATCTTCGTGTTCGTTTTTTATGAATATATAAATGAATTTCGGGAATAAAAAAAAACAGCCGAAGAAATTTAAACGAAAAATAAATAAAAAATACACACACGGAGTACGTTATTTTTATTTTTTTCCAACTTTTAAATATATATATATGTAAATATATATATTTATATGGAAATATTTTCATCAGATGCATGTATATTAAAAAGTGACTATTAGTCTTGACCAGAGAGTAGAATGATGTGCATAGACCCAATATAAAATTTAAAAATTTACAATTTTCAATTTTTTATTTTGGAGGGCCTTTTTTAATTTACGGAGGCTGAGTAAAATTTGAGGTATAGCCAATATATATATATATATATATAGGTAGAAAAAATATACCCCTATCCATTTTTGATATTTCTTCGTTATTTTTCGTTGAATAATTTGTGTTTTATTTTTTTATTGTTTTCTACAAAAAACGAATATTCAAGGCAATAAAAACAAAATAACAAAAATAAAGCAAGGATAGTTTTTTTTTTTTTTTTTTTTTTTTTTTTTTTTAGATATAATTGCCTATTGGTGAATTCGGACAATTCTTTTAGTTCATTTTCTTTTTTGGTGAATTGAGTATCGGCTATACACAAAACAAAAAAACAAAAAATATATGAACCGAATAAAAAGTGAAGAGAGTATAAAAAAAAACGCAATATGGTATCATTATGAATACACTACCCTATCTACAAACCATCCCACTAGAATAAATCGTATACGAGTATTATATAAAAATGGTAAGAGTGAACAAAAAAAAAATTGGAAATAGTAAATGGCTGTTGTATGTATTATTGAGTAGAGGAATTACAAAATAAAGAATAGAGCTTACAAAAAAATAAATAAAAATAGGAAAATCTAAATAGAAGAGGAGAAAAGAATAACAAAACAAAAAAATAAAGAAATTTGAATATAAAATTTGGGATTTGTATGTGAATAAGATAATGGAGACTATTTGATATTTTTGTAAAATAGGCGATGCTAAAATTAAAATAAATTTTTGTTTTACATAATTTTAACATGCATTTTTATTTTCCTTATTATCTCACATATGTTTTTGTTTTTTCGTTTGTACAATGATGAATTTTGAATGATATTTTTTTGTACAAGTGAAAATTTTTAAATTTATGTTGGAATTTTCTCTGCAGAATATCTAACTTGAAGTAATAAAAAAAAGGATATCAGGGTGATATAAATAAGGTTTATGATATTAATAAATATAAAGAGGTATCTCTACATTACAACTGTGTTTTATTTACACACTAGTACCCAAAAGTAGAGTATGAATTATTGGTCTTGCAAGCAGCTTACCAATAAAACAATCGGATATAAATGCACAAATGATCGGATATATGTTGACGCGGAAATGCTACTCTTTTATACTCCTCTTAAACACATGATAATAACTATTTGAATATCTATATCTATATTGCATCAATTTAAATAAATAAATTGTAATTGTCCTTTTTATTTATTAAAATGTAAATCCAATAAGTTATAAATTATAAATAGGTTTTAAATTTAAGTTTTTAATTGATTTCGTATAACTCACAGATGTATTTATAACATTTTGTAATAAGCTATAAAAGCAATCAATGTAAAAAATAGGAGTTGCCTAGATAGTCTAACTCTATATGTCGACCTATCCAAGTACAAGTATTACAAGTCTGAAAAGTTCCTTTTGCGCTAAAACCATTAAAAGTTTTGTCATAATTTTGAAGTAATTTTACAAGTCTTAAACGTTAGAAGTTTAAGCAGGATTTGCATCATTATGTATTATTTTTTTGTTAATTTTGTCAATGTTTGATTCGTTTTGGCCAGTGTTAGCTAGTTTTCGAGAGACTTGACTTGTCATATTCTTTTTTTCTACGTCTTTTTAAATTACACTATGCCATCTCGAGATGTAATACTTTTGCACTATGTTGTGATAAGAAAAAAATAATACTAATTGAGATGTCATATTTTGTTTTATAAAAAAAAAAAATTTTTTTTATGTTATATCTATTTGAAATATACTTACATGGATAATTAGTAAAATAACGTTATATTCTGAAAAGGCGTAATAAATTTAATAATTAACTAGTTAGAATTTAAAATACATTTTTTTAATAGTTTTATTTTAATTCTTTTTTATTAATATAAAGTAATATAAAAAATAGGAACGTAAAAAATTCACATAAATCGTAATTCATTGACAAAAATAAATAAAATAACAATTTAAAAAAAAACAAAACTTAACTCTGGTAGAAATAACATAATTAATTAAAAATTTTACCATTCGTCTCCGCTTTCAGATTCTGAATTTTGAATTTCAGGAACTGTTTCAACAAATGTAAGTTTATTATAGAAGTCGTGATAATTTCTTGGTATGAAATTTTTTTCGCATAAATACTGTAAATCTCTGTATTTGGATTTGGTAATTGATAAAGGACATTTATATAATTTTTCAAGAGTAAAATTATTTATTTTTTTAGCCCTTTTTTTAGTTGTTAAGTTTATTGTTTTATACTCTTCATCAAAGTTATATTTAACAAATATTTTATTTGGTTAATTTGGCAAAGCTAAAACTTCTTTGATTTTACTCCAAGCAATCTTCTCAAAATTTGTATCTTTCTCCAAATAGTAACATTGGGTTAAAATTAAAAATATCCTCTTGAACTACTTCTGAAATTTGATACGGTTTTCCAGTTTTTCTGGCACATTGAATCAACATGTACCATTGATTGGGTACATAAATATTTTTACCTTTTCTTTCTCTTTCGATTGCGGCATGAACACCATCAGCCTCATTTTGGGTGTGACCTTGTTCTAAGAAACGATGAATTATTTTTATATTGTATGTTTTACTACACCATACATAGAAACTGAACACAACTTTATTTTTATTTTGGCTCGGACAATTATCAGAGTAAAATATTATTTCGTCAGTATCTTTTAACTTTTTTAAATATAAATTTAGGCAACTTGCGACTTCACAAGACCCTTTGCCTGCTATCGTTTCGTCCCATACAAAGCAAGTTACATCTGAAGAACCCAACTCAAATAAAGTAAAATTATACGATAAAAAATTTCGTTTATAGTAAAATATGCTTGTATCTGCTTGTGGACATACCAATTGCTTTTGGAAATCGTAGCACACTACTTTTATTTTACCTCCACTTTTTGTGCTTCTTAATTTATCCACATTTTTTAATTCCCTCGCAGTATCCTTGTTTCTTAAGTGATTTTGATAATCTTCAGATTTATTTGTTCTTTCAGTTTCAACAAGATTCTTATAGGCTTCACAAATATTGCATTGGTCTTTGCGTGGTTTATGAAATGCTATATTAAATTCCTTTACAAAAATGTCATGATACTGCCTTTGCGATATGTTAATATTTTCTAAATTTTCATCTTTTAACTTTTCCTGAAACAAGCGGTACATCTTTGCTATGTTCAAATCCGGGGATAAAAACTTCTTTGTTGACGATTTCCTTACATAATGCGACTCGACAGCCGGAAACGACATTATATGTGATCTAACATGGTCTTTTAAATTATCCACAATTTCATTTACGGACCTAACATGCCGACCTCTAGTATCGGGCTTAAGAACCCCAATATGAGCGTCACGTTTTTTAAAAGCAGTTGTTATCCACTGTTTATTAATGTCGACAGTATTCATGAACATTTGTTGACAGACTTGAATCTCTTTTAATTCGCTATCAATATATTTTTTGAGAAAATACTGTCTGACAACTTCTCTTTTTATCTTTGGATTTATTTTAGACGTTTTTTTATCAAAACTTTGTGAGTGTTCTAAAATAAATTGCCATTGCATCATTTTGTCACCTAATTTCCAAAAATTTTTAAATATTGCAAGACGTTCGTCCGATGAAAATTTTTCAAAACATTTTAGTTTACAAGAACAAACAGACTTCATCTGACGAGCAGGTTTAATTTTTCCACTTCGCATTTTGTGTTTCAACCCTAAATTTACAGCCTGTTTTAATTTATTTTTTTCCCATTCTCCTGGAACAGCTTTCCTTTTTCTCCCAGAATTTTTTTTAAATGTGGACTTCCTTTTTCGTAAAGGTGTGAGAATGCTAAAGTCAGGAGATTCCTGTGCACTATCACTTGTATTTCCTTCTTCATTACTTGGGTTATATTCGCTATGTTCTGGCGAAAAATCAAGTTCGCTGGATGAGCCTAATTCTAAATAATAATATTTTGAAAAAGTGGAAATTAACAATGATCAAAATTTTAAATTTTACCTTCACTTGATTTTAATAGAGTACTATTTTTAAGTTCTCTATTGTTAATTTCAGATTCTTTTCTTTCTAAAATTATTTCAACATTTTATTCGAATATTCAAAAGAAACTTAGTATGTACTTACTTTTTACTAATTCAATCATTAATTTTCCTCGATAATTATTATTTCGATCGATTTTTGTTTTTTTTTTTTATATTGGGTATTTTATTTTTCATTTGTTGATTGCACTACTAACTTTTAAAATAATAAAAACTTCAGGAATCTAATATGACAGTTGTAATTTCCCGCCTAAATTTATCCATGTGAAAATAGTCCACCAACAGATGTTATTAGAAATTTTAGTATTGCCATCAGCGAAAAAATAGTACAAGTAGGAAATGCCATACAAAAAGTAGGAAATTTTTTATGTTAAAATATGACTTCTAGTAGTTAAAAATAAGACAATTATTATTTTTTTTTAAAATATCCATGTTAAAATATACTAAAAAGAGCTGTCATTTAAAATTTGTAAAATATTTTCAACAATAAAAAATACTAAATGAGGAATTCATAGAAAAATAAAAGAAGCATTTAGAGATAAAATATGACAAATGAGGATGTAGGTAAATAGAGATATATTTTGTTTTACCATAAATATTACTTGTCAATTTAGATTACTTTATTTAAAAATGGATTTTAATGATCTGTAATACAATTCTATTAAGCATATTTTTACTTGGAAATGATTTTATTTTTCCAATTATGCTAGAGTAAACTTTTCTACGCTGTTTCCGCATTTTTCATCAGAATGACATGAAATTTTGCCAGGTCATAGATTTAAATACAAAGAACCGAATGCTCTACATAACTCGATTTCATGACAACTCGAGTTGTACTTGGATAGGTCGATGTATATATCTCTTTTGATGAGTAACTAACAAATGTATTTACATTTACATAAAATCAATCACAGTAAAATTAGCACTTGTATAGGTACTCAGACGTTATATAAATTTATAAATAGTATATTTACATACAGTTACTACTTATGAAGTCAAGTGGTGGTTTGAGTAGTAATAAATAGGTTGACAAATACAAATATGTATATTAAAAATATAACTTAAATGTTTTTACAAATGTATTACTATTTAAGAAAAAGCATGTTAAAAGTTACGAAATATTGAAATGTAAATACAAATTGATGCAAAAAACAGTAATATAGGGTTATATTAAGTATAATCATTGATTAATAATACTATAAAGATAGACATTTTCATACAACAGAAAATGTTCAGCTCACTATAATGAAGAGAATATGGAAAAAGTAAGCTGAACATTTTCTGTTGTATGAAAATGTCTATCTTTATAGTATTATTAATCAATGATTATACTTAATATAGCCCTATATTACTGTTTTTTGCATCAATTTGTATTTACATTTCAATATTTCGTAACTTTTAACATCTACTGTACGTCATACATAATAATATCAGGTTATGTAAAATATCTTAAATTCTCACCTCTATTTATCCCTTTTTTCCTTTCTCTTTTTTCCATCACCTATCTTTCTGTTACTCTTAAGTTTAACCCTCACACAACAACATACATTTTTATAAACAGCAACTGATGATTTTTTAATTTTGATTCAATTTTTTTTTTTTCATTTTTGTTGATTTGATCATCACTTTTATTTTGTGTATATGTACCTACCTATGTAGATAGATAGTTACATAAATTAAAGCTTAACTAACCAATATGCAATATGAGAGAGAAATGCATAACAGTAGAGTGTTTGGGGTGGAAAATTTGATTGCTATAAAACAAATTTGTTCAATTTTATAATTTTTTTTTTTTTTATTTTGTTTTGAAAATTTTTTGTTTTTATATGGTCCGGAATTTTACACCAAAAATATTTCTTTTTCTTTTATTTTATGTTGATTTTATTTTTTCCGTTTTTTTTTTTTTTTGTTAAGAAACGTTATACAAAAAACAATAATACCCTATACTCATAGTGGGTACAGTACATTTGACAAATTGTATTTCGCAAATGAAATTTTTTGAACATTTCGCAAAAGCTTCTTTGACAAACAAATGTTTGGTAAAATGGCACTTAAAAAAAGGGAGATTAGCATTTAACATTTGGCAACATTTATTTACGTGCGTATGGTGCCAAAAAACAATCAGAAAACAAAAACCAAAATCTGGTAATCTAAAATCTGTTACAAGGTATATTCGAGACTTGGGTTCAAATTCTGGTATGCCCGACCTTCAACCATTTTTTTTTCTGAAAATGTTGTTATTAAGTGGGCCTGAGGTATATGTAGTAAATTAATAAATGTGCATGCAAAAGTGACACAAATGTAAGTGAACTAGAATGTTTTTAGTGGACGAAAGTAATTAAAACAAAAGTATTCAAAAATTTCATCAACTTATATAGTATATCATATGAATGCCTAAAATAAAAATGGTAGATGCAGAGCAAAATAAAAGGCAAGTGGAAGATAACGAGAAAAACCAAACGGGAAGAAAATGCGTAATTGAATGTGTAGCGGTTAATAAATAAAGTTCAATAGCAAAATTTTATGGAGTTTTACTTTAAAAAATTAATAGAAAATCGTTTACATATGACATTTATATACCGAATGTGAAAGACTTGGTCCCGAATTCTGGAACGTCAGACCTTGACAACAATACAACAAAAAATTTAAGTACTGTACAATTTTTTTCTTTTGGATCGGTCTTTTTTTTGGGCGAGTGTTGTAGACTGAAGGCCGCGGTCATTTAGTTGAAAGCTTGGGTTGTCTAGAAAAGAAAAGAGAGACCGAAAAACAAAAAACCTATTTAGAAAAGTAGGTTTGAATATATGTATTGTATTTTATTCTGTAAAAAGTGTATGTGATATAATAGTGTCGTAGACTTCAGGTATACCTTATATTCTGGAAAAAGGAAAATACCAGAATTTTGAAATCCACTTCAAAATTTAATGGCCGGAAATATAAAGATGATATGCTAAATATTTCCGTCTACATTTCATAGAGCAATAATTATAACTAGATATTGAATTTAAAGAGTTGCCAAGTGTACATTTGTTAAATGTTCAGCAGGGTTTATTGAAAGGTTTGGAAATTCTGAGGGAGATCTTGAATCGGCGTAGGACCTAATGACCACAACTCAATGATAGCTGGAACTGCTAGCTATCCAAAAATATATATATTTAGTGGAGCATCTTATTCTTTAAGGACGAAAAGGACATTTGAATGTATACTTGTTGTTTTGATGAAAAACCGTTATATCTGTTAATCTATTAGATATATAGATATTCTAGAAAGATAACGATTTGAAGCAAGCGCCACAAGTATCGCCACTAAAGATATATATTTTTGGAAGGCTAGCAACTACAGCTTTCGTTGGGATATGGTCATTAGGTCCTGCGCCGATACAACATCTCCCTCAGAAGGCTAGCAACTACAGCTTTCGTTGGGATATGGTCATTAGGTCCTACGCCGATACAACATCTCCCTCAGAAGAGCCAAAAGTGTTTTTAGCAAATATTTTCTATTTTGTCAATTCGATTTTGCGAAATGTCCATTTGCTAAATGGGCGGACACCACTATAAAATTTTTTATGTATTTTTTTTTTTGTATCAAAAAAAAAAGTTGCATTATCATATGGAATATGGATCACATCATGGTGAATAAAATATATTGTAAATACATATGGGAAAGAGTCCAAATAACGATGAATTTGGGAAGTTTTTTTTTATTTTTAGGTGATTTTTTTTTGCTATTTTTGGTATTGCAGATTTTGGGAGTTTTGTTGATTTGTTTTTTTATTATTATTATGAAGACAACAAGGCTTTACATTTCTTCCCTCTTCCTTTGAACTTTTTCATTATATTATGAAGAAAAATCGCACAAAAAAATTGGGGTACTTTATTTTGAATAAAAAAAAAAAAATAGGAATTAATTTTGTAGGGAATTCATTGCGTATGTGAATTTATGTGCTTTCTTGTTTGGACATATTGTTGTTTATTATTATTGTTGTTGTTGTTATTTCTTGATGTTGTTTTAGGTTTTAAGGCGCAGTCTTATCACAAAATAAATTACTAGTCAGAAGAGCATCGGAAATAAAATGTGTACGTGTGTTTGTTTTTACAACAAATTTTTTAGTTTAATTTTTTTTTTAAGCTATATACGATTATGGTAAATTCTATTTTTTTTTTTTACTTTTGCTTCTCTAGATTTCAAATTTATTTTGGACAACAGTTTTTCTATTTTTTATTTCATTTTATTTTTGTTCTTTTAATGCTATTTGAGTTTTTGTTCTTGTTTTTTTCGTTATTTTAAAATTCAAATCCTAAAGGAAAATGGCTAACGAAAAAATAAAATGAGAATCAGGCAGGATGCATGTATGTAGTTTGATATATATATATGAGGATAGTTAATGCAGGATATATTTACGAAAAAAAAACTTTTATTTATTCATTTAACTTTTTTTTTTTTTTAATATTTCATTTTAATTTTTTGTAACATTTTTTAGGCTTTTAGCAAATGCACATGTTATATATAATAGATATGTATTTACGATAATTTCACTCTATAATACTTATGGATGTATCAATAAACATATGAAAATTCAGTGTAGAATAAATAATATGCATACATAAAAGGATATGTATGTATTTGTGTACTAATAAAACATGAAGAACTTGCATCAAATAAAATATAATTTATTGAAGTAATAATTTTAATATTATAACCTTTTTTATTTAATTTTTGTTTTTTTTGTTTTTTTTTTTTTAGTGTATATTATTAAGATTAATGTGAAACAATACTTTAAAAATGTATATATTGTATACTAAAAAAAAAAAAGTAATACTGTAAATAATTGGTAAAATTTGAAATCTGTTTTTGTACTGTAGTATTTTTGGTATAAAAAATTTTTTTTTTTTTTTTTTAATTATTGCAATTTTTTTGTATTATTTTTAAACGGAAACTTACGAAAGATTTTTTTTTTTTTTAAATTATATTTAATAAAAAAATTTTTTTTATATATACATATATTTACTATTTAAGTACAATAAAAAATAATAGATGGATTTTTATAAATTTTATATTTTCATAAATTTAATTAAAAGTTTTTAGTTTTTTTCACTATTTTTATTTTAATTTTTTGTTATAAATTATTTTAGCTGATAATTTTAAATTTAAAATTAAAGAATTTAGGCTCATACGTATTTGAAAATACCTTTTAATCAGTTTTCTCATTTTAAGCTATAGAACTAGCATTTGATGCAATACGAGGCCACAAATCACCAAATTCTTTAGCAACAGGGCCTGTTATAGCTGAACCTTTCATTTCACCTTTATTGTTCACTATTACGCCTGCATTGTCTTCAACGTATATGAATACACCGTCCCGCCTTCTAAATGGTTTCCTTTGTCGAATGACGACAGCAGGCATTATCTTTTTTCTTAATCTTTAATATATAAATATAATAAAATAAATCTTATTTTTCTGGTTTACTCTTTTTGACTGTTGTAACAAACATATCTCCAATATCTGCTGAAGGTAGGCGATTTTATCTGCCTCTAATTCCATGAACGGCAATTACATACAAGTTTTTACCACCTGTATTATGGGCGCAGTTTATTACTGCACCAACTGGTATGCCCAAGGAAATTCTGAATTTAAACATTTTTTAGACATTTTGATTACGGAAAATTTAAAAGCGAAAAGTTAGGTATGATGAGGCAATTTGACTTGCTACACGAATTATAATTAGCATTAAACTGTTTAATTTACAACTAGGCAACACCCTTAGAAGATCTACGAATAATATAACAAGGCAATTGGACTCCGCAGGGTGAAAGAGGAAGAGGGGAAACAAATATAGAATAACAATAGAACATGGAGTGAAATAAAATGCCTAGCTCAGAACAGAGTCAGATGGAAGAGCTTTGTGACAAATTCAATTTAAGTGAAAAAACCGTAATATAGAGTTTTAGTTTAATAGACCTCGGTTAATGTAATCCATCTTGCAAAGGCATGTATTGAAAGCTTCGCAATTATTTGTAAGCAAAAATTGTATTCCACAGAAATTAAAAAATTATTTATAGCTTGATAAAACACCATTGCATATAACACGATTGTAATATAATATTAAAAAATATATCCAATTTTTATTTAATACTGGTCAAAGCACATAAAAAAAGAATAACTGTCTCTATAACTCATGCTGTGGGGTATAGAGTGGAGATAAATCCGTTCCATAGTCTCCTATCTGCGGCTAATTTCTTCAATTGTGACCACGTTCTTTGTTGGGTATTTGCTTCGGCTTGCTTGTTCCATGGTTTTCTCGGCCTGCCGACGTAACGTGTACTCTGAGGATTATATTTGAAACATTGTGTTGTTTTCAGGTTTCCTTAGAGTATGCCCGATTCAACGTCATTTCCTCTGTCAGATTTTCAGGTCTATTTGCTTTTTATTTAGTTTTTCTCTGTTGGAAGTGGCTTTTGACTAACAAATATTTAGGATGCGCCGGAGTCTTCTATTGATATTCTCTATAATTGCCTAAAACTAGATAATGAATTACCAGAAGAACTTAAGATTATTGATAACGTTTTTTTACATATTAAAAAGTAAATTCTTAAATACATAATAGAAAATTGTACTATTGTAAAATCAGTCACACAAACACTGTTTTAGCGCCACAGCCGCTCTTATGTAAATTTTTATAAAACTAAATGAAATGCAATCAATAATTTGTTTTGAAGCCATTTATTCTCATAAATAACAAACATAAAATTAGTTTTTGTCTTAAATTACAAAATTAAATATTTAATTCATTTTAAAGTTTTTAATCGACCCAAGTATTGCAAAAACAATTTTCATAGTCAGTACATGTTGTTTTATCACATTTATTGCTACACCAGAAATATTTGGCTTTTCATATTGCGGAGATAACATTGTCCACGTTTTAATTTGATCTAGGAAGTTATTTTCATTTAATTATTTATTATATTGAGCCGTAGCACGCCATGACAGTACTTATGTTCACTAAATTGATTTTGTCTTATATCGGCATGAATTTTACGAGGATAGATCGAATTATTTAAACATTGTAATTTTAAAGGATTAATTGAAGATTATGTAATTTTTTAGATATATTATATTTTAAATGAAGGAATTGTAGTGTAAGGGTTAAATAATAATTCACTAATTATAAAACTAAAATGATTTTGTTACTCCTTTTAATTTTTAATAATTTTACTTTTCTTTAGTATAATCAGAGACTATAGATTATAGTATCTGGTATAATGCTTAAAATAGTACTTAGTATAGTGTTTAATATAGACATTAATAAGTATTATATATATAGTAGATTGAACTAGATTTAAGTATAATAATTAAAATTTAAATGGAATTGAATTAATTAAATAAAAGTCGGACTACATTTAGATGCTAATTATTTATTTCGATAACGATTACGATTAGATCGAACGAAATGTCAAAATACAAAACTGCCATTATGAGGTTTGATATAATTCAAAAATTGTAGACGAAATCGATAAAATTTATCGATGTAAAATTTTACCACGAAAGAGCAATTGAAAGAGTGGTTTTATTCAAATCATTTTATTTTTGAATTGAACGGTGAAATAAAAAAGCGACTTTTATCTTTATCTTTTGGAATAAAAATAATTTTTGTAATTAAAATAAATATTAAAAGGAATTAAAGACAAGTTACAAATAAACTTTAATATGAAAACTTAGTAGAAATAATGAGACACTACCATCAATTTATAAGTTTACACGCTGGGTGGCATAGTAGGTAGAGTGCTTGCCTTTCAACCGAAAGATAACAGGTTCGATTCCCGATAAAGTAAAAAAAAATGCTTTATGGGTTTTTCGACCTGGTCCAGTACCATTTGTCATTGGAATAAAATAAATAACAAAAAATAATTGAGAGTATAATCTGTAATCATCAGTTAAATAAAATAAAGCTATTCTATTGAAGAAGGCTTTGTTCCTCACAATAGTAGTAGTCTTCCACATTTAATGAGTTGATAAGCCACTAATTTGATAATTAAATTCTCGAAAAACATGGTAGATATTGTAGTATAAGTTTGCAGTACCGTACTTAATTAAGCACGAAAAGGAGATTCTACCTAAACTACTGTCAAGAACATAAAACAAAAATTGTAGTTTAGGAAATAATGTATTAAAGAAGAAGCATATATTAAAGATTTGAATGGTTTAGGTCCTCCAAAGGTCCTCCAACAAATACTTCATCGATATCAGAACATGCTAAATATAACTATAGGCTGAAATCATTTTATCTATAAACTTATAACTTAATGAACTTAATGGAAACTCTCCGAAAATTTGAAAGAAAGTGCATAAGAACTTGTACTAATATATATAGAAAGCCCAATTCCGAATACAAGCATTACTACTCTAATAAATACTTGTACAAGGAAGCAAACATAATTAAAATCGATAATTTTATTATAAAATTAATTCGAAGACATTATCATAAAGTTCAAAACACTCCGGAAAATGGTTTAATATCGAATATACTCTACCACAATAAGGAGTACATCAAAAAGACCTTGCTCACGGACTTCATAGCTCCTAAGCATTTTATCTATTTAGATAAAAACTGTTATATTCAAAACCGTAATCATGTCCCTGTACTATACCATTACTAGGGGCCCCTGTTGATAATTATAATTCAAGTTGAAGCTTAATTTAAAGTTTTTAAAAAAATAGTAATTTACATACTGACATAGACTACTCACGATATAGCAGAAACCACTCGTGTTTAATAAAAAACTTTTGTGGTTAGTGAGTTTTATTTTGGATACATAAATACACCTCCCTCATACACTGACTCATTTTCGATATATTCGCTATTGACAGTGGCATTTAATGGATAAAATTACTAAAAATTAAATATTTTTGTAATTAAAGAGGCATTATACATATTTTTAACCACAACTATATGATTACTACAAATGCCCAAAATATAGAAAACAATAATTTGAGACAGAGTTACTTAAAAAAAATTAATAAAATAAATTTTCTTTAATTATGTATACAAATTATGAGATGTTGAATGACACAAACTGGATATATCTTGTATAAAATTATGAATATTATAAAACAAAATTGAAATTTTTTCAACCCGTATGCTTATTTCTGTTGTATATGTAACTTATTTACATATTATGAGTTCATTAAATGTATCTACTGCGCAGGTCCTTAAATGCTTATTATTATAATTATAAATAATAGACATGGGCTACATGTAAAGCTATATTGCTTATAACTCGGGCAATACTAACGGAGAAAATTTAAAATTTGAAATGTCCATATCAGATAAGGACAAATTAATTAAAGCAAACTACAAGGGTGTTAGAAACTTCTAATTATAATTAGCAAAAAGTATGATACATTTTTTTTTTTTAATTACGTTAAGCACTTTTAGTTAGATTAAGATAGATTAAGTTAGGCTATGTTTTTAATAAAAAACTATTGGTTTTTACTCTCTAATTTTCCAATAGTATAATTCAAAGACAAAAAAACTTTGTAAAGTTTGTGCAAAGTATAAAAAATTCCAAAAGTGTGCGTAAAATTAATATAATAACGAAAAAATTGCTTAGATGTTAATAAAATTAGAAATAAATCGGTTATTTTGTCAATTTTTGTAAGCTAGAGTGTTAGACTAGTGTAAAAATGTAAAAATAGTGGGAGAAAAAACTTATAATTAAATATTTTCTATTTATTTTAAACACTTCTAACATTTTTTCAACTTTAAAATTTCAAATATAACACCACTATTGTTTGATTTTTCTTTTTGGAATAATAATTTGAAGTTATAAATCAAACATAGCTAATGTCATTTTTATCGTAGAGATTTCAATTAAACATTTAATACGTAAAAATTTTCATTTCCATTGTACTGTGGTAGTATTTACGAAATTTCTATATAAAGTTATAGAAATTGTAAAAAAATATTTTATTAAACAAATTCAGTTCCACAATTTAACATTTTGAACTTAGTATATTTTCAAATAAAATCATTTTACGGATCCGTATTTCTTTTTCGCAACAAAATAGCTTCATTTTTTCACTTTTTGCAATTTTTCTGATCGCTACAACACTCAGGTAAAAAAATACTATTAAATGTTTAATAGTACAGTTATTGATTCAATAGGACGGGTATCAATAGGCTTTTACTATAAAAACAATAGTTTACTGTTTAAAACAATATGTTTTGTAGTTTTGATTTAATAAAATGCATACTATTATTATATTAATAGTAGACCGCATTAATGTAATTAGAAATACTATAAATTTAAAACTGTTCTACTCATTGTATTTATTAGATTATACTATTACTTCAATGTTACAAAATAGTTAATTTTTAATAACATTGCCAAAATTAATTTAATGGTATGGTTAACCACATGTATACTATTAAATATTGTTCGCATACTGTTATAAATATAATACTGTCACTCTGTCCTGTACATGACGCGCTTTTTTTAATAATGACACAAATATTTAATTGTACATACTATCAAATCAACGAAATCATTCGGAAATCATTCAAAAAACGCGCTAAAAATAACCTATATAGGACCCAGTAATGCAATATTTGTTCAAAAGTAAAAATCTTCTTAAAGAGATAATATCACCTGTTCGAACTTGAATTGCTTGCCTTGAAGAAGTAAAAAAAGTTAAAAGATTAAATAAATAAATTAGAAAATTAAAGTGTTAAAAGGATATTTAAAAATAAAGATAAGAATAAATTAGAAATAATTGAAATAAACGAATAAATATAAATTTAAAAACTATAATAGTTCTTAAGTTAAATGTTATATGTAATATAGTTTAAAAAAATCTAATTTCGATAAAAAATGTTTACTAAATTAAAGTTAAAAATTAATAAATTGAATACTATATTTGAGTAGACATTAAAAATAAAAATAAAATTAAACGTTATTCAAATAATTGTGCTTAAGCAAAATGTTATTATATTATAATAAAATTTATAATTTTCATCAACAATTTTTGCTAAATCAACTATAATAAAGAACTAATATTTCATTTAGACTTCCAATCAAAGCTGGTCTTTAATTTTCACATCAACTCGCTACCAAATGTTTTTTCGAAATGGATTTAGTTTTTGAAGAAAAAATATATATAATATATCATATTATAATAACCTTCATTTGGTATATGAGGAAAATTATTCAGATTACTGAAAACATTGACCATTGATTTGTCCGAAGCTAACTGTATCAAAAAAAAAATATTTTGAGGTAAAATTTATAGGAAAAGTTTCTATTTAACAAAGTTGGATATTCAAAAAGTTTCACTTTATCAAATCGAAGAAATAGTTTTACACAAAACTGTGCCTTATATCTTATGCAAACAGTGGCATGATAATTATTTTAACGAGCATTTCCAAGCATGTGTTGTAATTGTTATAAATAATTAATCTTAAAATTATTTTTTCTTTTTGTTAAATCTAATTTTAATATATTTATATGTTTAATATTAGTTAGTTATTATTGTTATTAGATAGATTTAAGCTATATTTCTATTTTTATGACAAAGTACAGAAAAGTCTGTTAAAAAGTACAAGTAAAAGTAAATAATGTTTATAGAATAAAATAACTTAATAAATAATTAATACTGTTTCATTTAATTTGGACTGCTTTAACTTTAAATAACAAATATAGGTACTAGGAAAACTAGGATTTACCACATTAAATTAATATGAAGTATTAAAGTAATAATATTTAATATTAAAATTAATGTGATGCTCCTATTATAAAAAAAAAAAGTATACCACTTCGACAATACTATTAAAATTATAGTATGCATACTATTAGATTTATTAAATTAATATTACTAAAACTATTATTATATAGGATATACTATTAAATTTTAATGTGATGAACTATAATATTTTCAGGACAATAATATTAAAATAATGGTACAATTCAACTATTGATTTAATAATATTAAAATGGTTATTTTAAAACTGTATATCCCATTGACGAATTTTAATAGTAAAATCTAATTGAATTAATAGGAAATAATTTTAATTTTATAGGATTTTTCCCTGAGTGAAGGGTAGGCGGAGTCATGCCATTTTTAGATTTATTTGATGATTGCAAATTTATGTTCCATTAGTTTATATCAAAGCGCAGACACATGCAACTGGTTTTCGGTGTCCATGCTTTTATATAAGTTAATGGAATACAAATGTGCAATCAAACAGTTGTACAATTAAAAATTGCATGACTACGCCCAGCCTAGCCTTCTCACAGTTAAAATAATTTTTTTTTCCTATTTCATTTTTGTGTAATCATTTTAC
The DNA here is from genome assembly GCA_963942445.1 of Argyra leucocephala. Lineage (NCBI taxonomy): Eukaryota > Metazoa > Arthropoda > Insecta > Diptera > Dolichopodidae > Argyra > Argyra leucocephala. The sequence continues at coordinate 56,529,224 of OZ012681.1, forward strand.
TGATTGCTATAATCGCTGTCGAAGTAGATTCCCCGCGTAGGTTCCCCGCCACATCATTAGACAAGAAAATCACTTAATTTTCAAACAAAACCAAAATGTATATGTTAAAATCTGAATTTAAATTTTGGCACAATACACTACGACATTTCTGAATTTTCTATTTGTCACTGTTTGTTCAATAATTTTTATAATTTTGCACAAACGGTCGTTCTATTATATTGAGCAATTTATTGTTTTCCTTAAAAAATCGTCAAATTAGAAATATATTTCATGAATTTAAATCAATAAAAAGAATAATTCATCAAAATTTGGACAGCATATCACACAATTTTTATTAACTCGAAAAGCGAAAAAATTTCAAATTTTATTTCCAAAGTGAAAAGAGTAAAAAAAAAAAAATTTAAGTAACGGTAAAAAATGCACCGGACATTAAAAGTTTGTTTATTCTGTTATTTTATTATTTTCTTCTTTATTTATTGACATCGTATTTTCACATAGTACACTAACACACACTCACTCAATTACAATTTAACACAAAAAAAAAAAAAAAAATAATAATAGAAAAAATCATTCTGACATAATTGCTTTTTTTTTAAGATTTTTTTTTTTTTTTTTTGTTAAGTATCTAAAGTCTCCACTTAGCTTTTCCTGTAAATTTAAATTTCGTTTTTATTTTTTTTTATCATTTTTAAATTTGAAAGTTTTTTTTTATTTTCGTTTTCTGCATTGAAATCTATGATACGAATGTTATTATTATTATCATCATCATCATCATCATCATCATCATCATCAGTCTCATACCACATGCTTATTTCAAATTATTTAATTTTTTTTAAATGGTATATATGGAGTATTACTGTACACTAAACAGGTGAATTGATGTATTATAAAGTGTAGATGAAGTGGGGAGCGGGAAGAGGAGTTGCAACAAAAATTGGTTTAATATTGAAAAATAAAAAAAAGTATTTCCAAAAATTTGTGATAGAAAGGATAAAAGATAATTTATCCCCACCTATAATGAGCATACAAAATATCTAGATTTATACTAAAAATAAAAATGCATGTACAGTGAGAGTCAAATTTGAGTGAACGAAAATTGCGTAATCCATCAAAATTTAAATTACTATAATTAAAAAAAAATATTTTTTCAAATTAAATGCATTTAAAATGCGACTATTTGTGCCTCAACTGAAATAAATTTTCCTAATTTTTATGTGTTTGTTAAAACCTTTCGTTATATTACAATACTAATTAGGGTATATAAAACGATAATATTTCAAACAATTTTTCGCCAATCAATCATAACCGCGTATGTCAACATATGAAAAAATCGAGATATAATAACAATATTTCCTGTCAAAGTCTGACAACTATAAGTTACATTTTTGATAGGCTTATGCCAAAATATGACATAAAAATGTTTTTGTCATAAACTTAATATAAATATTTTTTTTAAATTTTTTGTTTTTTTTGTTTTTTGTGTTTCTCATATTGCATTCTCTTACATATTCTATGTAAGCACGACCTCTTAAGATATACTGTACTTTCCAGTTTATTATCTTAGAATTGTATAGGTCTATGATGAGCGATATTACTGTTTTGATGTCAATTTCAGAATCAGGCGTTTTTATTCCTGAAATATTTATGCCTATTTCGAGCCATATAGGGTCGCAACATATATAACTTTAAATATTTTAAATATATTCCCACAATGAAATGAAAAATGCCAAGTTTATTGCCAAGTATAGTTCATTACCTTTTCTAGGAGAAATTTCGCTCGAACAGTTTGGTTCAACTACCACCTAAATGACTGTTTGCTTTCAAGAGCGAATTCTATTATATACCTCGTGTTAACTCTTGACCCTAAACTTACCTTTAAGCTACATTATGATAAAATAGTGAGCAAAGCAAATTCTTCTTTAGGTTTCATTAAACGATGGTCTAAAGAATTTTCTGATCCCTTCTACATCTTTATGTTACATATGTAAGACCTAACAAATTTCAAAATATTTGGTTGAAAGATCCAATCGGAATAATCTCAGAGCCGTTAAGTTGTTCCACATTCCCTTTCACCCTACTGAATATGGTAGATTCGAGCTAATCACTAGAATGCTCCGTGAAGTAAGTTCTAACTCTAGTTCTTCTGATCGACAACCAAGTGTTTAAACTGTTAAAAAACGATTACGTTTTAATGTACGTACAATTTTTAAATATTAACTGTTTAAATGGCTTATTTTACTTAAGCAAATTTTTAGAAAGCTTTATTTATTAATATAAATACAACAATAATGTACAAAATAAAGTTTTTGGATTTCAAACACTTAAGCGATTTAAAAAAAAAAAATCGAAAATGGGTTCCGTTACTATATTTTTAAACTTTAAACTTTATTTACAAAATCTTAAAAACTGAAATTTATATAAACGAGCTCGAAAAAATTGTTGTAATACATCTTTGGAGTTTTAAAAATACGTTGATTTCTAAATAGTAGATAGCAACAAACATTTTGAACAAGATTTGAAACTAAAATGTAGAATATAATTTTAATGCTGCACTGCACTGCACTCAGATCCGTATAGGATAAAAAAAAAAATATTTTTGTTTTCCTTTTTAAAAAATTTTTTTTTGTGAGCACCTAGATGATTGAAGTAAGCAAAAGGTCATAGATATGATAGAAACATTTGACTGATGTGGACGAAATTACTGGTGTTGTTGTTGTTATTGTTTTGGTCTATTTTTATTTTTGTAGATATTTTTTGTTCTACTGTATTGTAATTTTTTTTTAGACTCCATTAAAGTTGTCAATGTTGTGATGATCCTCGTTATAGTGCTGACGATTGCTAGTGATTATGATGGTGATGGGGTAGTAATAATAAACTTGTACTACTTATATACATAATTTTTTTTTTTTTTGTTATTGAAATTATGTTGATTTATTGTTTATTGTATGTACCAGAATAAACTTTCGGAACAGGTTCATGTTTTTATGGAAAAAGGATGCAGAAGATAAACAAAGGGGAATATATAGGAATATATTATACATTATACCTACGAAGTATACTTCTCTCTTTTACTTTTTTTTTTTTGACTTTCTTTGAATGTTTTTTAAATGATCAATGTCATTGCTTTTTTTTTTGTTTCTTTTATGAATTAATTTCTTGTTTAGTTTTCTTGGATTGAATATAATTGTATGAAACTCAATGGAAATTTGAAGTTTTAGTAACCAAATTATTATGAAATGGAATTGTTTACAGAAATCATGAATTTATTTTGAACATATTTTATATAGGAATAAATATTATATTCATCTGTATGCAATAGTCAAAGTGATAAGTAAAAAAATAATTGAACATTATTCTTACTTTTAAATGTAAAAAAAAACTTTATATTTAAACAAGTATCTTTATATTAAAATTTTATAAAATTATCTTTCCAATTAATTATGTGAGAGAGCATGCCCGAATTAACCTCTTCGTAGGCTTTAGGCACTTTTACCTTTAACCCTATCGAATAGCTTTTTGCCAGTATCCCTAATGAAGTCAGCTGTGGTTTATTTTTAAAATGCGTTAATTTAATTCCAAAGTGTTTTTGTTTAACAACACTTTATTTAAATAACAAAGTTTAGTTTCATTCCAAGCAAAATATTATGGAATCAGCATTGATTCAAATCCTGATATTAGTCATATGGACCGTAAAATGAGCAGTAAAGTTTTTTTGGAATTTTACAAGCAATATACATTTTTTTTTGTGCTTCATCACAAAGATGGTCCAAATTTAAAGACAATATGAAAGAAAATACTTGTGTTGTTAAAAATTTATCAGAAACAAGATGGTCTGTTCTAGGGTGGTAAAAGGGTGGTAAAGGCTCTAGACGGAACATATGCTAACCTATGTTTCCGATAAAAACTAGGAAATGCCATCTGGTAAAACATCTACAGCTCTGCCATCAAATCCGACTCTCACCTCCTCGAAGGTAGGTAACATAGTTATCTGCCGGGTACCACCTGGTAACTTGTAAGGCTAACGAGAGCGGGTGAATGCGAACACTTGGCGCAATATCTAAGTAAATCGATTTGGTTAGCACGTGCGCGGACGCGATCTATGGTAATTGAAATTGTGAGTGCCGGCACAAAAAAAAAAAAAAAAAAAAAAAAAAAAAAAATCCAGAAGCGTTTGACCTAAAATAGGCGGCTCCCTGGTCTGCGGCTGATCCCAGAGGGGCGGCAGTTAAAATCACCTGGCAGGAGGTATAAAATGCAACATAAAAACAAATAATAATGTATAGTCTAAATAACAAAATAAACTCGGTAGGGATATCTACCAAAGTGTCGGCAGAGACCACGGCTGCCGGCGAGGGCTTGGCTGAATGTACTAGACTTTCAGATGAGTCGCCAGTGGGGAACAACAATTTAGACAAGCTGATTAACCCTTTTAAAAAGAGTGCGAGGGTTCCAAGGTCGCCATCAAGGATGACCGAGCCAATAATTGATATACGGAGTCAAAATAATAAAGAACCAAACGAAAACCATATACTCCAAAAGAGGCTAAGCGAAATAGAGGCATTATGTATGTCACTAAAAAAAGAAATTTCGGCATTAAGAGCAGAAAACGAAGCTTTGAAAAAAAGAGAAAAACGTAATGCACCAAATGAAATCATCGAGCAAAAAGAATATTTCACGGATGAAGATGAATTGAGCAGAGAAACTGACTGGCTGCTCAAAAAAAACAAAAGATCAAATAAAAAAAGAAAAGCTACTTCTTCACCTGAAGTTGAATCGTCACCATCTGGTTTAACAAAAACCTATCAAGAAAAAAACTCCAAAACAACTGAATTTGTGAGCAAAAGGAAAACCAAAATTCCACCTCTAATCATAAGTAACATAAATGATTTCAAACCATTAAATAAAATGATGCAAGCTAAAAATATAAAATATGAAATAAAATTGCTAAACAATAAGCAGCTGAAAATAAATCTGGAGACGGAAATGGATTATAGAAATCTAGCTAAAGATCTCAATGATACCAAATACGAATGGCATACTTATGAAAGCAAAATAAATAGACCAATAAAAGTCATGGCACGCGGCTTGCACCAATCTTGCATGCCAGAAGATATAATAAGTGAGCTTCATAATAGGCAATTCAATATCATCAATGCAGTAAATATGATAAAGAAAGTCAAGGAAAATGATAAACAGGTAACTGTTAAACTCCCAATTTTCATGCTTATCTTTGATAGTAAGGAAGACATGAAAAAAATTTACGAAATCAATCATATTCAAAACATGATAGTTTATATTGAACCTCTGAGAAAAAGCAAAGATATTCCTCAGTGCAAAAGATGTCAGCGTTATAATCATACGCAAAAATTTTGTAATAGGGAGCCTATATGTGTGAAATGTGCTGGTAAACATTTAACAGCAGAATGCGATAAGCTGAAAACTTCACAGCCAAAATGCTCCAACTGCCAAGAGTCTCATCCAGCAAATTACAGAGGATGTCTTATTGCCAAAGAACTTCAGAAAAGGAGAAACTCTGTTTACCCAAAATTAGTTCAAAGGCAACAACCAAGAAAATTTATATCAAAGAAAGTAATAAAGGGAGTAACTTATTCTGCCATAGCAAAAGGCAAACTCAATGAAGATGTCTACCAAAGCAATAAAAATATGAAAAAAAATCGAGATTTCACTGCTGATGAAACACCTAGAATAGCTTATTCATCAAATGCAAATAATCAAACGCCGAGAAGAACTCGTTCGTCAAAAAATCAAATTCCGAGAAGAGCTCGTTCAACAAATACGAAATTGATTGCAGAAAAAGAACAGAACGGAACTATATTAAAAACAATGGAAAAACTAATGAGTCTGGTAGATAGAATCTCACTAAGATTAGATAACTTGGAAAGTAGGTATACTGTTAAGTATCCTGATATGCCACATAACTCAATTAGATAATGAATAAGGACAAAATCACTATATGTACTTGGAATGCGAATGGCATTAACAACAAAAAACAAGAATTGGAAATGTTCCTAAACTTACGAAACATAGATGTCTGTCTCGTGTCAGAAACCCATCTAACAAAGGGGCACAATTTAGTAATTCGTGGATACAAAGTATATCATACAATGCACCCTGACAATCTACCAAAAGGAGGTAGTGCGGTCATAGTAAATGATCTTATTACCCATCATGAACATTGTAACATACAAAGTACAGAAATGCAACTCACAGCCGTACAAATAAGGTGCACAAAGCAAAATATCAACGTAGGAGCGCTGTACTGCCCGCCCAATCACGCTATTAAAAAACATATGTTCAAGAGCTTATTAATGAAATTAGGTGAAAGATTTATTCTTGGAGGTGACTACAATGCTAAACATCTAGAATGGGGCTCCAGGATGACCCTTACTCGAGGTAAAGAACTGAGAGAGGCGCTGAGAGAAACAGGTTGTTTATTTCTTTCAACAGGAAAACCAACATATTGGCCTGCAGATATAAACAAAACTCCTGATGTGTTAGACTTTTTTATAATGAAAAAAGTATCAACTAATTTCACATCTATAGAAGATAACTATGACCTCAATTCCGACCATTCTGCTGTCGTCCTAAAATTAAATACAACAATAGTGAAAAAATCTTGTAAACCATTTTTAACCAACTCATCTACAGATTGGTTAAGCTTCAAAAAGATTCTGCTAGAAAAAATTAACTTAAGAGTAACATTAGACAATGAGGAACAACTAGAAATTGCTACTGAAAAACTTATGCAAGCTGTCCAGTTTGCAGCTTGGAGTAGTACTAAGACAAAAAAATCAAAAAAAATCAGCCCTAGATATCCGGTGTATATCCTTAACATGGTAAAAGAGAAACGAAAAGCGAGAAGGAGGTGGCAACAAACGCGTGACCCATCCAGCAAAACGGATCTTAATAATAAAAGTCAGGAGCTAAAGAGAGAAATAAAGAAATTAAATGATAGATCTCTGAATTATTACCTACAAAATTTAACAGCTACTAAAGAAACAAATTATTCTTTATGGAAAGCTACGAGTAAAATGAAGAAGTCTATTGTGCATTCTGCACCACTGAGGAAAAATGATGGCTCATGGGCAAGAAGCGATAAAGAAAAAGCTGACACTTTTGCAGATCATCTCGCTGAAATTTTTAAGCCCAATGAAATGAACACTGTTATTGATCTAACTGAAATATATAACCATGAAGATATAAATATTCCCTTAATAAGTCGAAAAGAAGTAATTAAGGAAATAAAAAACCTAAAATTAAATAAAGCCCCAGGTTTTGATTTAATAACTTCAAATGTGCTAAAAAATATACCCAACAAAGTTCTCACACTCTTGGTATATATAATGAATGCCTGTATTAAGCTTAAACACGTACCTAGTATATGGAAAGTTGCCGAGATAATAATGATCCAAAAACCAGGAAAGCCTGCTATCGACACCAAATCCTACAGGCCGATATCTTTGCTTCCTACAATATCGAAGTTGTTTGAAAAGTTACTATTGAGAAGGATTCAACCCCTCATAGAAAACAGGAATATAATACCTAATCACCAATTTGGGTTTAGGCAAAAACACTCAACAATAGATCAAGTACATCGAATAACAGACATTATAGAAAGGGCACTGGAAAATAAACAAATTTGTTCTTCAGTATTTCTAGATGTAGCCCAAGCTTTTGATAAAGTTTGGCATGAAGGACTCATCAAAAAGCTAAGTTGTTTGCTCCCTAAAAATTATGTTCAATTATTTTCATCATATCTCTCAAATAGAGTTTTTCGAGTTAAAAATGAGAATGAATACTCCTCTCTAAGAGATATAAAAGCTGGAGTACCGCAAGGTAGTATACTGGGTCCAATTTTATATTTGTTATACACCTGTGATATACCCGATGTAGAAAATATAAAAATAGCAACCTTTGCAGATGACACAGCGTTGATGGCAGTTGGTTCTACTATAGAAGAAGCTACAAACAAACTGCAAAAAGCTAATGACGAAATTTCCAACTGGTGCAAAAAATGGAAAATTAAATTAAATGAAGCCAAATCTAGTCATGTAAACTTCACCTATAAAAACATAGTAACTCCTCTCTCAGTTAAAATTAATGATGTCGTGATTCCATACGAGAATAAAGCCAAATATCTTGGCATGACCTTGGATGCAAAACTGAAATGGAAAGAGCATGTAAAAATCAAAAAACAAGAACTCCAGTTCAAATATAGAGAAATATACTGGCTGATTGGGCGGAATTCTACGGTCTCGACCTATAACAAAGTTTTGATGTATAATCAAATATTGAAGCCAGTCTGGGCATACGGTATTCAAATATGGGGATGTGCTAAACAAATCCATATTCAAACTATCCAAACATTCCAAAATAAGGTACTGCGCAACATAGTCAATGCTCCATGGTATGTTCGCAATGCCGATATTCATCGAGATCTGAAGATCTCATCTATAAAAGACGAAATAATTAAATGCGCTGCACGGCATAAAACTCGTCTGATCCAACATGTCAATACCGAAGCTTCTAGCTTAATTGACAATCAAAACTTTGTGAAGCGACTAAAACGAACAAGACCACTTGAGTTAGGTTAAAACCTTTTATCTATTAAAACCCTATTGGATTTTGGTAGATCAAAGGTATCTATGTTTCTTTGAGTTAAATGTAAATTAATGGTTAGTCTATAAGACTAGTTTTAATGTTGCAATAATGATAGGAGTTTTTAGTGGGTTAAAGTCCCACAGTCCTTCAAACTGCCTTCCCCGGTAATAGGTAGTCCCTGAAGCCTCTTTCGATGATTTACTACTATCTGGAAAAAAAAAAAAAAAAAAAAAAAAAAAGATGGTCTGTTCGACATGATGCTACTAAGGCTCTATTTATGAATTATTCAGAAATTCAACAAGCATTGTTTGAAATAACTGAAAGCGAACGTCAACCTGCTGTGGCTGTGCAGGAAGCGAAATCTTTAATAAAAAAGCTGAACAATTTTGAAACAGCATTGATGTGTGTTATTTGGAATGATTTATTACAAAATATTAATATTGTCAATAAAGCTCTGCAGGAGACTGGCATAGAATTATGCACTATTGTAAAATTATTTGATACTCTCATAGCTTACTTTCATGATATTCGTTTAGAGTTTGATAAATTTGAAACCATGGCAAAAAAGCTTACATCCTCCGAATATAAAGAATATACACAACGTAAACGAACACGAAATAGATTTTTTGATGAAGTTTTATACAACACACATCCTAGCTTGAGGCTAAGTGCAAGTGAAAAATTTCGTATAGAATCTTTTTATATAATAGTAGATAGACTTATAATTGAAATGCGTAAGCGACTTGGAGCATATCAAATGTTATATGAAAGGTTTAATTTTTTGGTGGACAGAAGTTTAACAAATAATGAAATAATTTCGAAAGCAAACCAGTTAGTGCAAAATATATTCTTCAGATATTGAAGATGCATTTGTTGACGAGTTTTTATTATTTTCACGAATGCATGGGAATAAAAATCAGTGAAGGAAATGATAATTGCACAAATAAATGACAAACTAGTTACCAGTTTTCCTAATGTAAATATTGTGTTAAGAATTTATTTATCGATATTCGGAACGAATGCGGAAGGGGAGCGGAGCTTTTCAAAGCTTAAAAGAATAAAAAATTGCCTCCGATCAACTATGGGACAGGAACGATTATCATCTCTTACGCTTTTATCAATTGAAAGTGATTTAATGCGAGAAATTAGTTTCGATGATGTTATTGTCGAATTCGCCAATAAAAAATGTAGGAAGGTTAGTTTAGGTAATAATTAAATAAATTGTTTATTAAATTAATGATTTTTTTTTGGTCTTTTGAAAATAAATTTTGAATTATTTTGGATAAAGTGAAGTTTTTCTTTTCATGCTTTGGTTGAATATTTATTATATAAATTTTTCGTAAATAATAATATGTATACATTTTCGTAGGCCATTTACAGTTCGTAGACCCTAGGCACTGTTCCTATTGTGCCTATGGGATAATGCGGGTGTGTGAGAGAGTATTATAATATAAGGCCTATTACAGGGTGTTTTATTTAAATATTTTGATAGATTTATGATCATTTATAAGACAGGGTATTTAAGCAGAAATAAATAATAAATATAGAGATAATTAAGTAGATTTATTAAATAAAAAAATATTACAACATGTGGATTATACCGGGTGTTCCAGAGCATGCGTATCAGCTTTTTAAGAGGGAAAGGAGCCGTTATTTTATAATTTAGAAAAAAGTTTGTGAACTAAATCGAGGGTGTTCTATCGATTGGTGGTATTTTCAACTTTCGGAAAATAACGCAAATCGGTTTTTTAAGATCAGAAATCGCAAAATAAGAAACTTTTGTAATAAAAAATAAGAAACTTTTGTTATCACCCTCGATTTAGCTAATAAAATTTTTATTTAATTTTAAAATACGGCTCTATCGATAGATAACCCTCTTAAAAAGCTGATATGCATGCTCTGGAACACCCGGTATATACGGTCATCAATATGTAATAATTATTGAAAAATTTTATTTTATCGTAAAAATTGGCACCTTGAGCCGAAATTAATCTGAGAACTACATATTAGAAAATTGATAAAAATTAGGTAAACTATATAGATGTGATTTAATTTCACTGCGAAAAAATATGTGATGTGATGATTTCATTATATTGATTTAATTTAAGGAGTTAAAGTGAAAAAAATCTATTTTCGACAATTGTTTCAACAACGTTCCACGAGCGATTTATGAACTAAAATGTTTTCTTTTTTTTTTGTTGATAGATAGGGTGTAACCCCTGAAGGACATCAACAACCCCAACAGTGCATGTCTCTTTATTTATCATTTTTCAAAATTATTATAGTAATTGACAGGAAAAGGAAAAAAGTAAAAAGTTGCATCACTATCTAGATTAAATATGCATGAATGAAAATTATTTCACTTTTAGAGGCGAATATTATAAAACTACAAGAGGAACTGCCATGGGTAACTTTCTCTCCCCGGTTTTAAGTGAAATATTCATGAGTCATATTGAAGACAGAATAGGGGAAGAGGAACTTATGCCGAGAATTTGGATGCGGTACGTAGATGATATCATCACAGTAGTATCAAAGGATAAAATAGAAATGATATTAGACAAACTCGACCAAATTCATGGAAACATAAAATTAACTATGGAGAGGGAAAAAATAAGGAAATACCATTTCTTGACATAAAAATAATAAATAAAGATGGAACCATAGAATTTGATATCTACAGAAAAGATATTACAACCCAATGAGCCATCCCCACGGAATCAAATCACCCACATGGACAAAAAATGGCAGCATACCATAAGATGGTCAACAGATTGGTAACTATACCATTATCAAAGGCTAACTTTGAAAAGGAAAGGTATTATATAAAAGACACGGCTAGGAAAATGGATATAATGAAGAAATCATAGACCTAATGATAAGGAAGAAGCTGCACCGCATCGAACGCAATAACATGACGAGTTTATTCCAACAAAATAAGGATGCTGAAAACTTAGAACGATTTGCGTAACGCACATTCACCGACAAATTTAAGAAAATATTTAAGAAACACAACCTGGAACTAGTAACCATTAGCAGAAGTCAAAAAATCAGCAGTATACTTGGATAAAAAGGAAAGCAAAGGATAAAAAGGAGATGGAAGAAGTTAACGGCATATATAAAATATCATGTCACAACTGTAAAAAGTATATACAGGGCAATCAAAACGGTTAATTACGGTGAGATTCCAAGAACACTTAAGGGAAGCCGAATTAGCAAGAATAAGAGGTGCTACCAATTTTAGGTCGGCAATAGCTAAATACATAATTGAGGAACACCATAAAATTGATAAAACTAATTTATCATCAATAAAGGAGATACACAAAATAAGCAAACTAGACACATACGAGAGTTTAGCAATTTCGAGGGTACAGGTAGATGACAGATTTAATAATGATTTAGGAAATGTATACTCACCACTATTTAAATTAATAAAATAATTTAAAAAAGCACAGGTCAAATAGATATTTAGTACGGAGCGAATAGGATATAAAAAGGCAAAAAATGAATTAATATATACAGTTAGTCACAAGCACTGATGAAGGAAGTATGTTGCTTCCGAAATATCGATATTTGCAATCAAATATTAAAAAATTATTAGTGAAAGGAAACCTGACAACAATTAAATTATTTAATTTAAATTATCACTAAAAATAAAAAATCCGATTAAAAAATAAAAAATAAAATTATAGTAATAGTTTAAACGTAGTTTCAATATTCCATTGCTTCAAAATTTCTAAATCATTTCGAATTTACATTCAATTATCGAAATCATTTTCGATAATTGAATGTAATTTTAAAAATATAACGGCAATTATTTCAACTCTTATTTCAACTCTTGTTAGGTGTAAGACTATGTATGTGAAATATAGGTTTTAAAAAATACAAAAATGAAAAATCTTCTTTTTTGAACACTGACCAAATAAGTCTTGTTGAAAACTAATAAAAGAAAGAATAACAAAAATGTAAATCCAAAAGTAAAGTGGTAGTGGAAGTGGTGAAATACATTATTTATTGTCATATGTGGTGGAGTATATTCTACATACATTCTGTAGGCCACATAAAATTTATTTATTGAAAGATTTAATCAAAACATCATCCTCTAAACAAACATGTATATTCATATATACTTACTTGACAGCTATCATTTTAAAATACCATCAAAATAATTTCCTATAATGTCAATATTGTTAAAGAAACTATTAGTTGAATAACTTCATTTTTAAATTAAATGAGATTTTCAATTTTTAATAATAAAAGTCAAGAACTCTTAATGAAACAAAGCTGTTTTGCATATGTTCCTTAAAAATAAAAAAGGAGTAAAAAAATTCAGATAAAAAAAAACAAAACAGAAAATAATTGCAAAATGCAGAAAAAAAAAGAAGAGTAAAATAACAAAAAAAAATAACGGATATTCTCTTATTTATTGTAATTTTTCTTTCTTATTTTTACGAATCAATTTTTTTTTTTTTTTTCCTCTCTTCTATTAGTTTTATTTTTTTTTTTTTGTATATGACAGTTTGTCCATTTTCACCAAACATATTCACATACAAAATATGTATGCATTTTAAAAGAAATGGTCGTGTGTGGTAAACGATTGGCTAAAATACGACTTCTTCATTTTTATTTTTTTTTGTTCAATTTCATTTTCATCGTTTGTTCGTCGTTCAATCATTTGGATTTTTTCTTATTTTTTTAATGTAATATTTTTGTAGTATATTTCTATTTTTTTTAATGTTGGGCAATCAGTTAGACTAATGATGGTACTATTTAACTATTTGAATGTCATAAAAAATTTGGAGTGAACATTTTTTTTTATTTTAGTTTCACTAGTTTTTATTTATTTATTTTAATAGTTGATCCTACAAATAAATCTGTAGGCAATCATCAATTTTATAGGTCCTTTTCCCTTTCGAAATGTGGGTCTTTTTTTTTTTTTTTTTTATTAAATTATATTAATTATTTGGTATATATAAATTAATAAAATTATTTTAATAAATAAAATAAAACACTTGTTAATATTTCACTGATTAAGAAAATATATACAGATTTTCTTATATATTTTATTTTAATTTAATATTTTAATAAAAATAAAAAATAAAAATATGAGCCGACATGTTTCGTCCTTTTAAGACATTATCATTATCAGAGTCTTGATAATGTCTTAAAAGGACGAAACATGTCGGCTCATATTTTTATTTTTTATTTTTATTAAAATATTAAATTAAAATAAAATATATAAGAAAATCTGTATATATTTTCTTAATCAGTGAAATATTAACAAGTGTTTTATTTTATTTATTAAAATAATTTTATTAATTTATAAAAACAATGTTTCACCAAGTGCCAAACAAAAAATCTTTTGATTTTTTAATGAGATTTGGTATATATTTTTGTATAATATATATATATATATTTTATTTTTTTTTATTAGTTACATTATATCTTTATTAATTATTAAATTATATTTGAACCAATGTGGTTTTATAGAAAATTACATTTTCAATAATTTTCACCATTTGAAAATTTTTCGGTTCACACGGGGTTTGAACCCGTGCTCCTTCGGTCGTTACGTTACTCGAGTGCTTTACCACTCGGCTACCGAAGCCACGCACTAGTCTTTTTTGATTTAATTTTGGTTTGGTTTTGATTTACATTATTATGTTGAGTTTTTAACATTATTTAATTCGCATTTAATTTTTGATTTAAATTAAATTAGATTATGTGAACGGGTAGGAATCTGGTCCAAAACAATTGCAGTCATACATATGGGCTTATTGTGGTTACCACACCACATATAAATTATACTCTAATTGCAAATTAAGCGTCTGAGTCCCTGAGGGTGTCAGATTTAGTATTTATATAATTAGGACATTCTTCAGTGAGCTTAGTATACCACTAAAGAATGCCTTAAGTGTAGATATACTAGATCAGGCATTCTCAGAGACTCAGATGCTTAATTTACATTAGAGGTATAATTTTGCATTGATTTGAGAACGCCGTACCCAAATGGTGAATTTTTTGAGCTGGTGGGTGTGAATTATTTGTAATAAAAATAAGTAAATTAGTAATTAATTTATTATTTATTATTAATCTTTAACTAAGATATTTTTTTACATAATTGATTTACTTAAAAATAGTCAATAAAGTGAATTGCAATAATTGCAATATGTAAATTTAGAATATTCAATATATGGCATATTCAGTAATAAATGGTCAAATCAACATTAAACATCTGCCAGGAAGGCCTCACAAAAAATGGTATAAGTGTTGGACTTGGACATCATTATCACAAAATTTATGAAGATGATAACTAAAATTGATAAAACTTAATGTCTAGCTCAAGAATATTCTTAATCGAATTCTTACAAGATTATACATAGTAATAATATTTTAATCAATTTTCCATACAAGATTACCCGATTATATAATAATTCAATAAGTACTTTACATTTGTTTTATTACTTTTGTTGTTTTTTTATGTGTTGTTTAATAAGAAAAAGTAAAGTAAAAAATTATTTTCGGACATTTTGTTTTTAATATCATCCTCTTAATATACAAAACAACACAAAAAAAAAAGTCCAATGAATACTGTCGATGGCCGACAAGTAATTTCAGCTAAACCTTAAGTTAAGCTATACATATATACTATAATACTGCTTATGCTGCTTGTATGCACGATTGTGTTATGATCCTGAATATTTGATTGTTGTTGTTGAATTTACGATATTTTCTTTTCCTATTTTTCATTAAAGGAGAAAAGTTGAAATTGCAAAAGATAATTTAAAAAAAAAATTTACTTATTTAAAATCCTGTAAGAATAATTTGTTTTTATTTGTTTTTTGTTTTTATTCTAGACAATAGGAATTTATTCAAACAGGAATTTTTTTTTTGTTTTTTATATTTTCGTTATTGGTGTGAAAATAAACTAAAATTCTCACATAGTAAAACAAAATATGTTTGAATATCATCCACAAGGAAATGAAGCTAGTAAAATGAACGTATAACATCTGGAAAAGGACTTCCATGTATAGCGGGTCATGACATACATGAAAGCGGGTTAATGAATAATTTCTGGGCCGAAATAAAAATAATCGCTTTGAATCGCATCACGTGAAAATGTACAATTGAAAACATATGACCACACCACCAAATTACAATGCCCATTATGATAATGACATTTCTAATTGTACTATTCTATGTATGAAAATTTGATAGAAAAATTATATCGAGTTAATACGTTCTTGAGTATATTTTTTGGGGGATTCTGAGAGAGATGTTGTATCGGCGTAGGACCTAATGACCATATCCAAAGAATAGCTAGAATTCCTAGCTTTCACAAAATATGCTCCAGGCCGTTATCTTTCTAGAATATATAACTGAATATATGATATATATCTAATAGATCAACAGATATAACGGTTTTTATATAAAAACATCAAAACAACAAGGATATCTTCAAATATCCTTTTCGTTCTTAAATGATAAGATGCGCCACGAAAGATATATATTTTTGGAAAGCTAGCAATTTCAGGTATCTTTGGTATATGGTCATTAGGTCCTACGCCGATACAACATCTCCCCTAGAAGAGCCATATTTTCAATTCAATAAAAAAAACTTTAGGCACAGAATAAAGAGATACGATGGTAATGTAAAAAAAAAATAATGCACATCAGAACATGGAAACAGATATTTACAATGTCTGTTACTTTTTTTCTTATTTTTAACATCATCATCAGATGTAGTTCATTAAATTTCTAAATTCCTAATTAATTTGCTTATATATTTTCTTTGATTTTTAATATTTTTTACATTAGTGTGCATTGTTGAAAATTTAAAAAAATAAATATAAAAAAAAAAACTGCAATTTAAGGACTTATTTTAGAATTTTACAAAACTCAGATTTTAAAAACACACACAGCCACCCACAAATACTGGCTGGAGCAATAACGCAAATATTATTTTGTTTCTGATTTTTTAATTATTTTGTTTTTGTTTTTGTATCTACATTTATATAGATGAAATTAATTATCATGTCCATAATTTTATATTATTATATCTCCTTCTCTTTTCAATATTAACACCCTGGAGTTCAGTCTAATGAATGAGTTCCCGAAAACTACATTTTCCTCCTTAAACATTAGTGAAGCCTTATAGTTTCTAAATACTTGAGAAAACTTAGTGATAACACATCCCCTGGCCCTTATGGTGTCCCTGAAATTATCCTAAAAGAATGCTCAAAATCTTTATCCTTAACACTGTCCAAAATATTTAATCTATCGATCTCTAATGAAATTTTTCCTTCTTTATGGAAAAAAGCCTTCATTAGACCAGTTCACAAGAAAATGATGTTAGCAACTATCGGCCTATTGCTAAATTATCCTGTATTGTCAAACTATTTGAACTAATTGTTTTTGATCAGCTTTATCACCACTGCATCACTTGCTTTTTATTTCCAAACCAACATGGTTTTTTTAAACATAAGTCCACAGTAACTAATCTGTAGTTGAATCTACTAATTAATACAAAATTCACATAGGAATTATCGAATGTTCAGGAATAATAACCCTTAAAAGGTTGAAAATATACCCTCTTGCGAATCCATTTTTTGTTACATTTCAGCTTCAGCTTCCCTAACCACATCATGAAAATTGTACAATTTATTTACTTACATCACTCCCAGGCATTTAGTTAGTGACAAAAGAAAGTGACAACTACAGCTTTTCTTTACTGAAAAACAAATTGAGAAATATGCATCCTCTAAGTAGGCCTGTAATTGTGGAAAATATATAGATACCTTTGAGATATCAACTACATTACCTATATCTTATATAATGCTCTCTCAAACAAATGAGTTTAGTTATGTACAGGCGCGGAAAATTACAGATAACATGTTTGGTATGTTGTTGTTTCCATATTGTAAAACAATCCTAGCCGACCTTTAAGCCATCTTGAAACTGTTTATAAATTGAACTTTTGAAAACTACCTACTACATGGTAAAAATCTACAAAAAACGTAGACGTAAAGCTGTCACTTCACTTTTCGAGTTCCTTAACATCAATAAATAATGTATAGTTTACGTCTCAGGATGGATTTTCCACATTTTCGCTGACGCTTCCCTTAGAGCTTTATACACTACCTTAATCGCATTTAAGATGGTGATATTCACCTAATTGCGATCTATTGCACAAAATCAAAATCAACCCATGAAAAATTCGTAACAGATCTTGGTTTTTTTAATTTTTTATAGTTAGTTGCATTACGGATTGTTAAGTCGATAACGATGCCTTAATTGACCATTGCGCCACGGAATCACAAGATTAAAAACTCTGAATAGCCTTTCGAAAACTAACTTATCAACTCGATATGACGGCACGAATTTACAAATGTTTTCATACATACTCTGAATTTAAGAAAATTTTCAAATGTAAAGTCATTATAACTCGCACTTATAAGTGCGATCACACTTTCGTCTATTCTAGACAAACTGCATACAAGCGCTGAAGATAATTTACAATCAGTTCAATTCCCCCGCGTTCATAACTGAAAAAACAACGTCATAGTATATTGGAAATGTGGCATAATTAGAGCTTGAACGAATCTGTTTTAACCCCACTCGCTTCAGAAAAATGAGAGGTTCCATGGTTTACGTAATGTGCCAAAGACTTTTTAGAAAATGAAGGTTATATGGTCATTCCATGATAGGGTTTTGTTAAAGACTATGCGAAGATTACAAATTTTACCTATATATGGAATAATTGAAACATCCATTTTAATCCTCGGTACGGTGTCTATGTTTTTAGACAACCATAGCCTGTGATTTAGATGCATTAAGCTTGAGTCCATTGTTTTTACAAGAAATTTCATCAATATCATCATTAAGTTACCTTGGAGACAGGACCAATAATATAAATTTGAGCAATATCAGCATATACCAATTGGAATCAGAGAAGCATAGAGACAAATCATTAATTAAGAGGCTAAAGATAAGAGGTCTTAAAAACGAACGTTCAGGAACACCAAAATTTTTATTTTCTAAAAAGTTCAAACTGATACCATTTGTATGGACCAATTGCTTCGTGCCAGTTAAGTAATTGTGTAGAAGGGAAACAGCCTACATTTCAAAATTACAGTTAGATTTTTACTAGAAAAGTCTAATAAACGCAGCCATTAAAAGTAGATAAAAAGTTATTAACGGAACATATACATGTGCGCTAATTTTGAAAAGACGCAAACAATTATGTTTGTTTTTTTGAAATACTGGTACTAATTTTTTAACGTTGTGAAAGCTAAAACACAATTTAATAAAACATAAAAATAAAATCGGCGTTTATTCTTTAAAAATTGGTTATTTTCAAAATTTCACTACACTACTATTACTAACTTTATTCCTCTACTATTATTCATTTCAGCAAAATGAAATCAACTTTCAGTTGAACGCCACAAATATTATAACTTACCATAAAACCTCTTCCCAAAACATCCGTTAATACAAAGTTATTATTTGAAATATTTTAATACATTTTTTTTTTTTGATTATTTTTAATTAGAAAATTTTTCTTTGTTAGAAAGTAAATTTATGTCTATGTGTGTTGACAATTTTCAAAAAAAAAAAAAACAAAATAAGAAAATTAAAAAAATTATGATAATAAAAAGTGTTCAATTACTTTTTTTTTTTTCGTTTTTATTTTTTTTTTTTTGATTTTTTTTATTCCCATTATCTTGTTAAAAAGTTAATTAAATATTATTGTTTTTTATCCTTTATTATACATTATTATAAATGTGTTGAGAAAAAAAGAGACAACTGAAAATGAATATGAAAATAATTATTGTTAGTTGAGAAAATGAAGAGAGAGAGAGAAATTGAAAATCTACTTATAAATGTGTGTGTAAGAATAATTATTGTGAAGTACCTACTATTGTATTATTATTATTTTTATTTTTATTAATTTATATGAGATGAGATGACATTATTATTTGTAAATGAGGTATTTAAAAAAAAAAAAATAAAAAAAATTAATAAATAAAACAGTAATAATTTGAGATAAATGGTAATGAAGGTGTATGAAGGTAAAAAGTACTATGAGTTATTTTTGAATGAATGTAGGTAACTAAATTAAAATTACCCAGTTTTCAATTAGGTTAACTCGTAATATGAATTATTTGATAAAATTAAGTCTTTTCGACATAAAAAACGAACATAAAATCAATATTTTTCGAATAATTTTTTTATTTGTTAAAAATTATAGGATTTTTGCCGAATATTGCAAATATATTAGAAAATATTTGCCATTGCATTAGTTTTTCCATTTAGCAAACATTTTACTTTCTAGGTTGGCTGAAACAACTAAAATTATTTATGTAAGTATTATATAAGTAAATAAAATAAAAACTATATAATTTATAAATTGTACTAGGGGCCCCTTTTGAATACTTATAATTCAAGTTAAAGCTAAATTTAAAATTTTTTAAAGAACAGGACTGATTTGCATGGACTGATATAGAATTCTCATTACAAAGCAGAAAACACTCATGTTTTAATGAAAAGCTTTGAAATTAGTATGTTTTCGTTAAAAAACATGAATACCTTACTTCTCATTTTCTGTTTCGTTTCCATCTATTTCTTAATGTATTTGGTGAATAATAAAATCATATGATTAAAAAATTTTCATTTTGAGAATACAATCTTCATCATTTGATATGATTATTAAATCATCAACATAAATGGCTATGATGAGCTGATAATTTTCCTTATTAATAGTAAATATACATGGCTCATATTTAGATCTGATCATTCCAAGATTCTCTAACTCGTGTGATAACTTCTTATGTCACTCTCTTCCAGCCTGTTTCAGACTGTATAATGATTTTTTCAACTTACATACTTTAGGATTTCCATTTTTTAATCCTGTTGTCCAATTTTGCACCGTATTCAATACACTTTTATCATGATAGTTTTCTGATATACATTTTAAATTTTGTTCTAACATATATCTGGTAATTCCATGTATAGTTCTTCTTTGATTTGTCCATTTAAGTAGGTAGTTACAACATCCATTTCATGTAAAATCCACATATTTTCAATAGCCAGGGCCATCAGTGTTCTAATTGGATTCGTTCGTATTGTATCATGAATAGTCAATGCCCTTTTTCTGCCCTTTTTCTCAAATGTATCATGATAGTCAATGCCCTTTTTCTGTACAAAACCCCTTGCAACTAACCTTGCTTTTCTCCTTATTACATTATTTCCTTTAAATTTTGTAGTAAGTACAAGCCTATTTCCAATAATATTTTTTGTAGTTGGTCTATCAAAAATTTCCCAAGTTTTGTTTTTAGCATGAGCAATATATTCTTCACATATTACTTTTCTTCATTCAGGCGCTTCAGCCAAAGCTAAAGCTTCATTTATATCTTCCGGGTCATTTGATGTAAGGTAATTGAGCTGACTTATATGACGAAGAGTTATCATTTACTACGTTAGATGGTTGAATAGAATATTAATTGTCTTGTTCTATACTTGAATTTCGGTTGATAATGAAAAATTTTTGCTGGTCTACCTCTTGTTCCACTTTTTATCTTCCTGGGCCTACCTGGTTTTCTAGTTAAAGGTTGAGATTCATTCAAGGTAATGACAACAATCCCTAAAGTTTTCAAATCTGTAGGAAATCACAACTGTTTCTAAACAACAAATCTCTACTCTACAAAAAATATTCTGAAATCAATATGATAGTACAACATCAATATTTAGAGGGTAACAAGCAACTTAAATATACAAATTAAAGAACGCTTTTAAGCAAAGGTACTTAGAGCAACCTGTAATGTGTAGATATATTCGAAATGCAGTTAATAGAAATTACTTATAACTGATTTCAATTAAAGAGGAAATAATTCCGTTTCAACTAAAAGATATTGGATCCGATTTGTAAACCAGCAAAATCAACTACTGGAAGAATTGCTGAAACTCCCAGGTAGTCAACATAGAAGATTAAAATGCATCTCAACAGTGGACGTTATAAAAAAGTTTACCGCACTTGATGATGTCAAAGAGAATGGCTGTCCAAAGAGAAGGACCGTCAACAACTTATATGTTAAATTGCTTAAAATGGATAAGTGTCTCACAAAAATTAAATTTAATGTTTTGATGATAATATGTAAAATAAAAAATAAAATGATGCCAAGTTACATAACTAATAGATTAGTTTATATACAAGATATTCATAACTATTATTTAAGAAGTATTGTAAATTTTAGATTAAGCCTATTTAAGGAAAGCAAAACTCAGAATATGATAATGTAGAGTTGGCCCACCTTTAAATTTGTCACAATTAAAAAAAATTGTTTTCAGACTATACTGAATATATTTCTCGTTATGATAGTATATTTTGGATATTAATCCATTTTCCGAAGTTTTTAGCAAGCATTCAATGTCAATTTTATTATCACAATCAATAAAAATTGACATTGATTTTATTATAATCAATTTTATTATAATAATTTATTTTATTATTTATATTATATATGTCAAACAAAGCTTCTTTATATATATATTTATTGGAATAGAAGTGTTTGAAATATGTCTCAGGCTTACGCGTTTTGTTGATGCAAGCTCTAATTAATTTTCTCTCGAACTTTCTTATTTTTTCCATTAGGCTAGCACTTATATTAAACCATATAGGTGCTCCATATGCCAATATTGGTCTGATAAGTGATTGATAAGCAATTATTTTTACCTTAGGGTTAATATTTTTGTTATAAAATAATTTTTTGGCCGCCATAAAGGCTTTATTGCCTTTTGTTAGAATATAATTTACATGATCAGTAAATTTTAAATTTCGATGTAAATATATATTTTTACCATTACTCGTTTTTATTTTAAAATTTCTCCAATTTTTTTTAATGTTGCAGCTGGTTTTATCCACAGTATTGCGGAATAAAATTGTTTTGCATTTATTAATATTAATTTTAAGTATCCAAACCCTACAATAATCTGCTGTAAGGTTGAACATCTTCTGAACGTTTTTTTGGATCGTTTCTACAGAATCGCTTGCAGAATAAAGTATGATATCATCTGCAAACGCTAGCGTTGAATTTAAGCCTTTTAGTTTATTTAATTTTTCTAGTAAGTCTCTAGTATAAATTGTAAACCAGTATTGAAGAATTGTTGTAAACCGTTTTCCATTTTTTTTTTGTGACCTATGGTTCCTTTTTGATATACAATCTTTTAAATGGTTTTACGAATCTGCCTAATTACTGCCAAATTGCAAAATAAACATACTGAAAATAGACCCCGTTTCCAGAATGATTTTTTGTTAGTTTCAACAATCCACATCAATCATTGCTTTACCAGAAGAATTATAAATCGCTTTCCAAAAGACAGTTTGTTTTATTATTTTCAGGCCCATTCATTAAATCCATTGTTCTTCTTGTTTAAAAATTGCATACAATTTAAAGCAGTACAAAATAATATTTAATATAGTATGGAATCAAATAGAATTGAAAAGAAATAAACATTGAAAAGTACAAGTATTATCCGGAACTAGGGTTTTTTAAAAAGTGCAGCTCCATTCTATGTAATGCGTAACCAAATTATCTCAGCACATCTTATAAAATTAAATTATTTTAGCAATAATGAAAGAAAACTTCTATTACCTTAGGGTTAATATTTTTGTTATAAAATAATTTTTTGGCCGCCATAAAGGCTTTATTGCCTTTTGTTAGAATATAATTTACATGATCAGTAAATTTTAAATTTCGATGTAAATATATATTTTTACCATTACTCGTTTTTATTTTAAAATTTCTCCAATTTTTTTTAATGTTGCAGCTGGTTTTATCCACAGTATTGCGGAATAAAATTGTTTTGCATTTATTAATATTAATTTTAAGTATCCAAACCCTACAATAATCTGCTGTAAGGTTGAACATCTTCTGAACGTTTTTTTGGATCGTTTCTACAGAATCGCTTGCAGAATAAAGTATGATATCATCTGCAAACGCTAGCGTTGAATTTAAGCCTTTTAGTTTATTTAATTTTTCTAGTAAGTCTCTAGTATAAATTGTAAACCAGTATTGAAGAATTGTTGTAAACCGTTTTCCATTTTTTTTTTGTGACCTATGGTTCCTTTTTGATATACAATCTTTTAAATGGTTTTACGAATCTACTGCCAAATTGCAAAATAAACATACTGAAAATAGACCCCGTTTCCAGAATGATTTTTTGTTAGTTTCAACAATCCACATCAATCATTGCTTTACCAGAAGAATTATAAATCGCTTTCCAAAAGACAGTTTGTTTTATTATTTTCAGGCCCATTCATTAAATCCATTGTTCTTCTTGTTTAAAAATTGCATACAATTTAAAGCAGTACAAAATAATATTTAATATAGTATGGAATCAAATAGAATTGAAAAGAAATAAACATTGAAAAGTACAAGTATTATCCGGAACTAGGGTTTTTTAAAAAGTGCAGCTCCATTCTATGTAATGCGTAACCAAATTATCTCAGCACATCTTATAAAATTAAATTATTTTAGCAATAATGAAAGAAAACTTCTATTAATCATACATACTGGTTAACAGTACTGAGCATACTATGAACTTTGACCACGCTTTGGACCGGAAGTCTTCTGATTAGTAGAATCCATTTGACCATTGATGTTTCAACATATCTTTTCACACTTATTACCACCATTAATATTAATTTAAAATACTTAGCTTCAACTTTATATTAATAATTACATTATGTATGTACAATTAAAATGGAGCACTGGATCACAGTTATTTAAATAAAGCATAATATGATTATTTAGAAAAAAAACGAAGCTTTATTTTTTTTATTATTAGCTTATATTATACTTATTGGGGATAATGTGATATATATATTTTGTTGTAGTTATTGAATTTGATTTTGAAAAGAATAATGAGAAATAATAACAAAAGATAATATAACCAACTGATTGAAAGAACAATTATAATTGTATTCCAACTCCATAAGTTATTTTTTGTTTTATTTCAATTCCTTTTTTTTTTTTTTTTTTTAATAATGAATTTAATTTTTATTATTCTTTTTCATTTTATATTTCAAATTTAATTTAGTACCTATTATGAATATTTTGTTGTTCGTTTTCTACTCGTATTAATTATATTGAAACATATAGAATCTAAAAAAATAAATAATAATAATAATAACAAAAAGTAGGATAATTGAATAAAAAAATATAATAATGTGTAGGATAAAAGGACATTATTATGTGCCTTTATTTTATATGACATAATTAAATTAACATGAATAGATTTTATATATATATATGTACTGCATAGTACCTAAATATAAAAACAGTAAATAAAAAAAAAATTAATTAACAATTCAATAATATGTCATCTTTCGATTTTTTTTATTTTTTACTCCACAATATTTGAATCTATTGTTTTCTATTATCTAAAAAAATAAAAAATAATTCAAAATTTCAAAATATATATAAGGTTTTGATGATTAGTTTCAATCATTGTAGCTATACTTGTTGTTTTAATGATGGATATTTATTTATTGATTGACAAAAATCTAAAGTGCTTATTATAGTGTAAAAGAATGTCTGGGATGCGTCAATATATAATGAAAAAAAACTTCGCTTATCAAAGTCCTGATATTTCAAAATTTTCTTTATATTTTATACGATTGCAAAAATTAAAATATTTAATGAGCTACTGTATGTAGATTTACTGCAGCAGCTACAAATTTGGTCTATAAATAGGTAACAACTTAATTTATGTTTTAATTTGACCGTTACGGACTCACATGTGACCCAGTTTTCATGTTTTCTTTTTTTACACTAAACTAAACCAAATTAATAGTGTTTTGTGGTTGTCTCAGTAAGTGTATTTGGCAAAATAGGTTAATAATTAAAAAATAATAAATATTATAGAATTGTTAATTTATAATACTCGTAAATACGTCCAACTAAATATCAATATATCCTAAATCCAAATTAAGTTCTTGAAGTTTATTATATCATCTTAAAAGGTGATTAGACTTAAGTTATTGTCAAGAGTGCAAAAAATATTTTGATTGTTTAAAATGCAGAAATTATGCAGAAAAGTTTGGAAAACCTTTTTGAAATGATTGTGCAAGTTTAGCTGTTCACTAATTTATTCTGTTATAAAACAGCTCAATTTTAACTAAGCAAGCAATGAAAGACAAAATTTATATTAAGTTTTCACCGAAATACTACAAAATACTAAAAATACTACTATTGACTTGTTCTGAGAAAGTATAATAATTTTGCTGTATCATCCCTACCCTATAGTCCTTATGTTTTTTTTATATATTACCAAATATTAAGTTGTAAAACATTTATACATAAATACATACCTCATATACTATTGGAAGATAGGAGGAACTCTTTGTAGTCAGTAGCAATAATTTGGACGAAGCCCTTTACATATTTCTTGAATCTTTGAATTATTTCCATCACCTATATTAAGATTTATATATTCAAGTCAACAGAAAAAGATATACTGATTTATTAAGTAATATTAAGTACTTGCGAGTACGTACGACAAGTATAATATGTACAATGAGTACGACAAAAAAGGAAAAAGGCCGGTATTCTTTAAAATAGGCATATTCACACACACATTTGAAACTTTGAAATTTCTAAGCACACGACACTTATTTTTCGATTTTCAATAATGCAATAATTTTAGAATTACGTATTTTAGGCTGACAAATTGACAAATTGAGCTACTGAAAACTTAATTTGCGGATAACGTAACGGGATAAGGCATATCCTTTTTGTTATTGTTTAATTTTAGTAAATTTTTTTTAAAAAGAAGTTTTATAAAAATGTTTTTTTTTATTTATATTAACGAAAATTAATAAATCCTGTAAGGTCCAAAAATTATATTGATTATAAAAATATTTATTTATTCATTTATTCACACCAGCGGACCTGTATATTAATATACAGACCAGCCATATAGTTTTGTTAATGGAATGTGGACCCTGAGTACCAAATATTTCAACAATTTTATTCTACCTATCTTAATAAAAACTTTTTAATCGATTTTCGAAAAATAAATATTTTGAACTTATCCTCTTTTCTCTTTTAAGCACTAATATATTAACATATTTCATTAAATGTAACAAAATAAATTCATTAATATAATAAATTATTACAATATAATAAATAATTAATAAATTTCAATTAATTCTATTGTTCTATGTATATATTTTAAACATACTTTTATAAAAAAAAATTTATTAATTTTAAATTATTAATTTACAGGAACCTGATTCTGATATTGAAATACAACAACAACAACAGGAACACTATCATAAAATACATTCCTTAAGTCCGCCCAATAATAATTTATTATCATCTGAGGATAGAGAACAACAAACTTTAGAATTTTATAAAAAATTGGCAAATAACAATAACAATAATAATAACAACAATAATAATACTATTAACAATAGTAATAACAATAATAATAATAATAATAATAATAATAATAACAATAGAATATTATCAATATCATCATCACCGTCACCATTATCCCATGAGAAAGCGACGGCGCAAAAAGTTGAAGCATTAGCTGTAGCAGCTGCTGCTCAAGCACATTTAAATGGAACCAGTGAGTACATATCGATATCCAATTTATTTTCTATTTACTTGTATATATATTATATAAATATATGTATATATATATATGTATATACCTACATTATTATTCATACAATGTAGATTTAATTTTTTTTTTTTTTAATTTATTATTTTCTTATTCTTTACATAACTTCACTACACACCTCATATTCATTCTTTTCATTCTCATTTTCTCTATCTCTTACACAAAATTTACATTTTAGTATCTTTCAACTATGACCAATGTTCATATTACCCATGTATATATTATAGATGATGAGTAACTCCCTGAATTCAATTTCTTTTTCTTATTTTGAAAATATTACATATTTTCATTGCCAACCAGTACCATTAATCTTGTCGTAAATTAACAGTTAAAATATAGTACATAGAAATAAAAGCATCATACGAGTATATCACCCACTCTCTAAAGCTGACCGGCTTGAATGGTTTGGATTGTGACTGACCGTTCTAGATTTGGTTTTTTTTTTTTTTTCATATATCGCGTTTTTCATTTATACGAATTTAATTTTTTTTTCCTATTTTGGTTATTCTTTTTTTGTTATTTGTTTTTTATAATTCCCAATACGCAAATTTTTTGTATGATTTAATGGTTAAAAAAAAAAAAATTAAAAATTGTAGAAACGGATGCTTCGAAAAAAAAGAGTCTCTGATTACTTCTTTTGTTCTGATAATTGAAATTTACCTTCACTGGCTTTTGTTTTTGTTTTTTTTTTTTGGTTTCTGTTTTGTTATATTTTTTTAAGGATAATAAGAAGTGAAAAAAATATCCTGAATTATTGAAACTTTTCAATTAACTTAATGATGATCTATGATAATATATTCTGATATTATTATGTATGAATGTGTTGGAATTCGAATTCCAATCAGAGAAATTATTTTTTTTTTTTATTGTTGGCACATACCAAATCTGTACTAGATTTTGGGTACGTTTCAAGGTATATTTTTCAATCGTATTATTAATTTAGATTTGTATAATTGATAAATTGTATTGAATATGTGATGTGTTGATATATATACATTATGTTGGTATTTATGAGTGATTGTCTGCGAAATTAATTTTTATTCTATATAGGAATTTAAGTTTTTAAGTACCTGGTTAGTAGTTGTAAAAAGTTTTATTTAAAACTTTGATAAATAAGTGTATATTCATATACAATTTGTTTACAAAGTTGTATGTTTTAAACTCGGATTTACAGTCATTCTTTATTTAGTGCAGGTCTAGCGCATTCAATATCTTGAATGTCATACATATTATGAATATATGCTGTTGACTTTAGTGTTTCTCAAAAAGTAGAATCAGATTTTTGTTTGGGTTCGAATTGCTTTGATAAATAATATGATAGCATAAGCTGGAAACATTTTTTACATACGCAAATAATATTTCCTATATGAATGTTTTTCCTTAATAGACTACGGAGGTAATGAGATGTGGGTCCGGTTTTTCCTGTTTGAGCATTTATTTCTATTTCTTTATCTCAAATATTTAAAAATTATTTTGTTTAATAATTTTGATTGCTTTGAACAATTTACATCGTATTTGCAGATAGCTATGGATTTGGGTTTCGGTTATATATACCTCCATGTTTTCGATTTTATATTTTCTGTTACTTGGTACATTAATATTTGCAAGTTATTTGTGATTAACATATAATTTTAATTTTATTATTACGAACTTGAAATTTATACATGTGTCATTTTCTTACGCTCTTCTCCATGATCAATTTGAACAAGATATGCCTTTAATTATCACCTTTTTTAAATCAGTTGATGTTGGGGTATCAAAAAATAGCTAACTCATCTACAATTTGAATTGTATTGTATTGCATAACTCCAGGCACAAATGTGAAGCTGGTAAGAAGCTGACATTATATTAAGGGATTATTGGCAAATAATTCTTTTCAAAACCGGTGTGTAACGAATTCAAATAGCAATGACAAACATGTGCTTACGAATTTGAAGTGGATAAAAACAAATTAATAGTCGGATACGGAGCAATTTTATTACAAAAGAAAGATGATGGAAAGTTGCACCCTGTGTTCTACTTTTCCAAACGTACGACTGATATTGAAAGCAGGTATCATTCTTACGAACTTGAGACATTAGCTATCATATATGCTTTACGTCGTTTCCGTACATACTTATTAGGGCGAAAATTTAAAATAATTACTGACTGCAATGCCCTAACATTAACTCTAAACAAACAAATTATTAATCCTCGAATAAGTAGATGGGCGCTCGAAATGCAAAATTTCGATTATGATATTGAACATCGCGAAGGAAAGCGTATGCAGCACGTAGACGCTCTAAGTAGGTCTTTAGCTATATTAGTTGTTGAGGAAGATTCATTTGAAAGGACATTAGGTATATGCCAAAGTCGAGATCCTGAACTCGAAGTTCTGCGCACCGAATTAGAAAGTACTGAAAGTAAATTATTTGAAATGGGAGACGGATTAATTTATCGTAAGATTGAAAAAGATAAAGCTCGATTTTACGTACCTAAAAACATGCAATTCCAAGTTATTAGAAGTGCTCATGAGACCTTAGGACATTTAGGTATTGAAAAAACTTGTGAATACATTAAATATACGTATTGGTTTCCAAATCTAAAAGAAACTGTGAAAGAATACATTCAAAATTGTCTAAAATGTATTACGTACAATACTAAGTCAGGAAAGCAGGAAGGCTTTTTGCACTCAATTCCAAAAGGAGCTGTTCCATTTGAAACCATCCATATCGATTATTACGGACCGTTAGAAATGATCCAAAATAAAAAGAAGTATATCTTAGTAGTTATTGACGCTTTCACCAAATTTACAAAGTTATATGCCTGTAATTCTCAAAGTAGTAATGATACTATTAAACCACTTGAGTTATATTTTAGGCATTATAGTAGACCCTCAAGAATTATTAGCGATCGTGGCACTTGTTTCACTTCTTTACAGTTTAAAGAATTTATGAAGGAAAATAATATTCAGCATATCCTAGTAGCCAGCGGTTGTCCGAAAGCGAATGGCCAAGTAGAGCGTGTAAACCGTACTATGGGTCCTATGATCTCTAAATTAATTAATCATGAACGAAAAATTTTTTGGCATAATGCTCTAGACCAAGTTGAATTTGCTTTAAATAATAGTTGTTCTAAGAGTACGAAAGATACACCTTCTAGACTATTATTTGGAGTTAACCAGAAAGGTAGAATTGATGACAATTTAAGGGAATATCTTGAAAATTTTGTATTAGATAGTTCAGTTGAATCACTTGAACAAATTCGTAATGATGCTGTAGTAAATAATGAAAAGAGTCAGAAATATAATGAAGGACATTTTAATAAAAAAAGAAAAGAAGCGAAAGTATACGCAGTGGGCGACTTAGTTATGATTTCCAATGTCGATACTACCGTAGGTGTAAATAAAAAACTGATACCAAAATATCGTGGCCTTTATCAAGTTGATAAAGTGATCGGCAATGAACGTTATCTCCTAAAGGATGTAGAGGGGTTTCAACTTACTCAAAAACCTTTTGAAGGTATTTTTGATGCCTCCCGTATTCGATCTTGGATTTCTACTCAAACAAAAATGTAAGTTACGAAGAATGTTTAAAGAAATATGTTTGTTTATATAATTTTAAAATGTAAGTTACGAAGAATGTTTAAAGAAATATGTTTGTTTATATAATTTTACAATTTAAGTTACGAAGAATGTTTAAAGAAAGATATGTATGTACGTAACAAAAAATGTAAGTTACCAAGAAAGTTTAAAGAAAGAATATGCTTATGTATTTTGAAAATTTATGTTAAAAGAAAGAAAGAATAAAATAAAAATTTGAGTCAGGATGGACGAGCTGTAGGGTTTATATTAGTTGCATGTTTATGCAACATGTATAAAATGTTGCTAGCTCGCCCAATACAATATAAAAGTGATGGCGTAAGCAACAATAAATTATATATGTATAAGTTGGTGTATAAGGCAGTACATTAAGATGCATGGAAGTGAACGTACACGATTACAAAATCATTGACTGCAAACGAAAGCGAGCGAGCTTACAAAATGGAACGGAACTGTAGAGACGGAACGGCAAGCAGATTTAAAACGGACGGATAGTAAACAAAAGTTGTATTATCTTTCATTTTCCAACGAACCATACAAAATAAAATGAGACTGAATGTAAGAGAACGGATAGGAAAAATCGCATTGATAATGGAGTCAAAATTAATGGAAAACGAAGTTAACGCAAATGGAAGAGAGATGGAAAAACATGTGCAGAATAAAACGACGTACACGCAATTAAGCGAAACATAACTGATTAGAACTGATCAAAATAGAACGTACGTACCGACAGACCGGAATGGAATCTACTTCTTTTCAGCCGATTGTAGCCCTAAATTCATTCGTATTCGGCTATTTATGTTTACACATTCAATGCAAATCTGTTTTGCATCCGATTATTGACATCAGTTTCCAAAGCTCGTTTTGCATCTAATTCATTGTTCATAATCGTTAAACTATGGTACAATTATAATATAACATCAGTTTCCGATTTGCTTTAAATTCGTATGCTACAATGTGTACCCTTGCTTATTGCGTTGAACATAAGTTTCTAAAGTTTCGTATTTACTCAAAATACTCTTCAAACCCGTTTTTCATCCGAATCTGAAAATATGACATTTTTCCGATTTGTACTTATACCTGTATCGGTTGTACAAACAACGCAGTTTTTAGACCTGATTTAAGGTTACCTTTCCATTTTCCTTTCAAAAAATTGTGATACATGCATAACCATCTTATATCAATATTAAGTTTTATGATCTTCTTTGGAATTATTACAAACTTTCAGTCTGTAATTTTTTTAAAAAGGACTTTTTTTCAAATATAATTTTATACTAATTTTTTTGCTAAATGAGCACACCCATACTGATAGTCTGAAAGAGTCAATTCAAAATAATCTCAAATTAATTAATGATGTGACGTCTAACTATATGACATAAATCAGTTATGTAAATAGTTTATGCCTGTGTATTGGTAATAAAAAGTAATAAAAATTAATATACATGAAATCTGTTATAGAAATATACCACCTCTATGTACTATGTAACAAAACAATATATAAGCTTCATAATGAAACCTTAAAATATTTTCACTATCCTTTCATATTATTCTCAATCCTATTTAATCACTTGATTTTAGTTTATAAATTACTTGTATTTAACTCAGAAAAAATTATACAACAAATTCCAAAATTTTAATATATATATATTTTTATTTTATTTTTATTAAGTGTATACATATATTATAATTTGATAATGTTATACATTAATTTTAGGATATAATAATATGTTACGTTTCTTTTTTGTTTTTTTTTTATTTAATCCTAACTCTGATGTAGTGCAAGACATGATAAATCTACAGAAGTTACAAAATTTTGCATCTCTGCAACAACAACAATTACAAGAACAACAAAATCAACAACAACAACAACATCATCAACCGCACTCATCAGTACCAGCGGCAGCAGCACTTGCAAGCCTTCAGGGATTAGCTGGTATATCATCTGCAGTAGCATTAAATTCACCTTTAAATTTAAGTGTTGGTTCCACATCATTATTATCATCATCGTCATCATCAACATCAACTGGAAATCAAAAATTATCACAAACTGGTGGTGGTGCTGGTATTGTTGGTTGTGGTAGTACTAGTAGTGTTGGTGGTAATGGAAATCCAAATGCTTTAACATTAGGTGGTGTTGTTGGTACTGGTGTTAATAATGTTAATAGTTTAGTTGGATGTAATTCACCTAACACAGGCATACAACAAATGCCACAATTAATATTAGCATCAGGACAATTA
This sequence comes from Argyra leucocephala, assembly GCA_963942445.1. Classification (NCBI taxonomy): domain Eukaryota; kingdom Metazoa; phylum Arthropoda; class Insecta; order Diptera; family Dolichopodidae; genus Argyra; species Argyra leucocephala. The sequence continues at coordinate 56,562,351 of OZ012681.1, forward strand.
GTTCAGGGTGTACAAGGAGCTCAATTATTAATTCCAACAACACAAGGTAAAATAAAATATTTTTTTTTGTTTTGTTATAGTCTGTAGATAAAGTATATATTTTTTTGTAAAGTGTAAAAGATTAATTGATTTTGTAATTTTACTAAAATAATTTTTAACTAATTTTAAGGATATTTAATTTTTATTTTTATTATTATTATTATTATCAGGCATATCTGTACAAACAATTTTAACGATACCAGTTAGTCAACAAATCAATACCAACGAACAATTTTTACAAAATTATTCAGCATTAAATGCTAGTGCAGCAGCTTTTAACAATTTAAATTTGAATGCACATCAAATGCCTTCAATACCTTCACCTCAAAATAATTTATTAAAACCGAATTTCTTTCCAACTGGAGTTCAACAATTATTAGCTGCATTACATCCACAATTATTTCAAAATGCTGGTAATTTACAATCAGCTGTAGCCGAACAAGTAAATCAATCAGCTGTTGCAGTACATCAAGTACAAATGGCACAAGAACAACAACAAAAAATGCTTCATTTACAGCATCAGCTGCAAAAACATCAACAGCATCAGCAACAACAACAGCAACAGCAGCAACAACAGCAACAACAGCAACAACAACAACAGCATTTACAACAACAAAAACAATCACAACAATTACAAAATGTTGTACGTCAACAACAGTCAGATTGTTCATCTCCAAGAAATGATATGATATCAAATCAAAGTCATATGCTAGATAGAAGCGTGACATCAGCTATACAAATTCGTACAACACCATCACATTTAAGTCCGAGTGGTCAACATTCCAAAGAAAGTCCATCACAGTTATCATCAGCATCATCATCTGGTGGTGGTGGTGGTGGCGGTGGTGTATGTGTTAGTGGTGGTATTGGTTCATCAACTGCTACTGCTATTGGAAGTGGTCCGACTTCCTCAAATTTAGGTTTTAATTTATCACAACATGATAAATCACGTACGATATCAACACCACCTAATACATCATCGAATAGTTTTTCATCACCATCTGGATCTCAATTATTTCGTAGTCATTCGCCTAATGGTCATCAAATGACTTCATCTGTATCATCAGCTTCGCATAGTTTAAGTAGCCAAATGAATCCAAATTCAACGTGCGTCCTTAGTAACATCAATAGGTGAGCCAAATGTCTGTGTTTCTACGAAATTATTTTATTTGATTTTGTTACTGACAATTTTTGTTTTATTTTTTTCGTTGCGATTTTGCTCTTTATGAATAAATTTAGGTTGACATCAACAAATGGTGAATTGACGATAACAAAATCACATGGACCAACAAGACATTCCTCACCATCGCCATCACCAGGTCCAATACATAGTAGTCATCATAGTAGCAGTAGCCATTTGCATCATCATCATCATCATCAGCAACAGCAGCAACAACAACAACATCAATCGTCATCATCAATTAAAATGAGTCCGAATTCAATGCATCAAATGTCACCAACTAGAACTGAAACATCGACAGCTGATTTATTGCTTGATTCACCAAGTAAGTAGTTTTTATCTTTTAGTTTGTAATTTTTATATTAGTTTCCATCAATTAATTGTAATCAAATCATAATAAGTGTACGCATTAATTTCTAGAAGGATATCTAAATAACCATATTGATTTATTTGATTCCAATTGTAGTTCCGAATTAGATAATCGTATATTTTAGTCTTATTTTTAATATGTTAGGTAAGTCGAAGTTTGCTTCTAGAAAAACAATAAGTTATATTGCACATTTTTGATATCACACCTAGAGTGACCCAGTTGTATTTATGGGTGGCTAAACTTAAGCACTAGAGCCCATCTCCGCAGTTTAGAAAATTAGCAGAGCTGTTTGGCACGATTTTACTATAGTCTCAAGTCTGACCCTAGTTAAATTATATTAGATTAGATTTTATTATAACGGTTGAGAATCTGGGCTCTTATTACCTAGCTAAGTTGAGATGTAAATTATTTCTCTCTAATCTATATTTTTGCAACTGCAAAAATTGTAATTGAAAGGAATGTCCAGCTTGACAAATACTCATTTCTCAACAAAAGCATAAATACGAGATATATTTAGAAGTTAGTTTGTTTTGTTGATATTATACGAAGGCCATTCTTCCTAAATACATTTATTTTTAACCTATATTAATTCCTAATATGGCATATTATATGCCTATTATTCCGTTCGAAACTAATATCTATTTTATTTGCTGCAAAAAAAACATGCATATTTATTCTCAATCTCACCACAATTATTATTCAAAAACACAAATAGAAAAATAGTTTTTGCTTATCATCATTTTCACATACTCTACAATTTATTTATTTATATTTTTTTTTATTCTATCAATAATTTATTACTGTTCTTTCAATATTAACTACATTAATAATTTATTGATAAAATTTTCTCTTTCTTTTTAATTACTTCTTATTGGTTCTATTCGAACAATTAACTCATCAATATAATTGTATATTTATGTACATAAGTTTAAAAAGCTTCATATGTAAACATTTTTTATTTAATTCTAAATAATATTTACTAAACTGTAATTAACTGTATTTTTTTCTTCTTCTTCATATATATTTTATTTAAAGCTATTTATAATTTCAATTAAATTTCTATATAGAATTAATTTTAATCTAGAAATTTCATAATATAAAAATAGTACTTCTGTTTAGCACAAAGTCAATTATACTCTCTATTCGCCACTACCATTCTATTTATCTTCTTTTTATTTTACTTCACCTCTATAACTAAGTATGTATTGTATTAGGAATTATATATTTTTATACTTGTAACGTATTACTTACTTTTTACTATTTGCTTTTTTTTATACATTTTCTTTTCTTTATTATTCTCAATTATCAAATTAAATTTATAATAATTTTCTATTTTCCATACATTACCATATTATATTACACTATACCTTCCAATAACTTTCTTCAAATTCATATTCAACATAAGGGATTCTAAAAAAAAAAATAAGTTTATGTACCTATAAATATGTATAGTAATGCAACTAATGAACATTTTACCGAAACTTATAATTATACATAACCTATTAATATAGGGAATATGTATTTATTATTATCATGACTGGAAAAATATACTATCGTATACCTATAATATTTTACAAGTTAAAGAATAGTTAAAAAAAAAAAATAATAATTATAATAATATGAGAGAAAGAAGAAATTGAAGAATAAAAACCTAAAATGCCATTCTTGACATGCACTAATTATGCGAACAACAAGCAACAACCAATATTCGATTATGTAATTAAATATGCATTATGCCGTCAATTAGTTCGCTAATTATAATTGTTCCACCTCAATTATATTTTACTATAATATTATACCATATTATATATTTTTAATGTTATTTTTCTCTACTTAAATATACTCACTACATAATAATATAGTGAGTGTGGGTCTATATGAATGTATATATATTGTAAATTTCATTAATGTGGTATTAGTGAACCGCTAGGGAAGAAGATAATTTTCTATCATGTTTCTAAACATTTGTTAGGGAATCTAATTTTGTTTTTTTATTTTCTATTTTTATTATTATTATTATTATTTGTTATTCTTGTTATTGTAATAATATTGTCTGTTACTATTACCTTTGCGGTATTTAAAGATTTTTTTCTTTTTCTCTATTTTTATTCTACTCATACTATTTTGTTGTTTATTTGTTTATTTCTTTTGTTTTTAATTTTGAAATTGTTTTCTCATCTTACCTCACCACACTGTGTTCAAATTCTGTGAATAAAGGAATGAAAATCTACACTCTTAGCATAATATTATACTCTCCTCTGAATTTCATCAACAAACTTGGAGCTTCTTATTTTGGAAATTTTATGAATTATTACAATGTACATACTTGTACATAAAATCCTTTAAATCCTTTTTACATCTTTACGATTATAAAATTATTATATTGGTAATGAGGTAGGGTTCTGTTATTAGTCTCGAACGTGAAATTTTATTTCTGTATTTTTGATTTTTTTTTTTTTCTCAACAACGGAAATTAAGGAAGAGAGAAAATAATCATGCCGTATTTTCGTAAGTGCTGTGTTAGAATGCCACATGCGATAATGACATAATGGATTTGTCTAGCACTTGTAAGTCCTATAAATTTGTATCTTATCAATTGTGTGATAAAGTAAATAATTTGTTTTTTTATGATTTTTAGTGATAAAACCTTCTTTATTTAAATTTAGTTCAGTTTAATAGAAATTAAAAATTAGGACACTGCAATAAGATGCTGATTACCAAAACAGAAATTATGTCGGTGGAACAAATAACGGTGCACAAATATTATTTTTTTATTGTATTATTTAATTGTATTGAGCCGGAATTTAATCACATTGTGGCGTTATTTAATTAGTTTCCTATATTTTATCGAATATGTTGTAGGCTCTGTTTTACCTTGAGCCTAAATAAATAATAAAAATTAAAAATTCTAAGTATATTTCACTAAGTTGCATTAACTCTTTTACAACATACGTTCATTATAAAGGACGTAATTTATTTACTTATTTATTCAAAAAAAAAAAATCTCAGAAGAGCTATAAATGTAAGTTAAAGTAGGGCGTAATATTTTGGCTACATCGTATTACGGTAGTGAACGGGTTAAAATCTCGACCGATTTTTGTTTTTACACCTATAGCGTCACATTAAATTCATTGAATTAAATATGTACATAGGTGCCAACCCTATTTTAAATTTACTTTAATATAACTGTATTTTCGAAATTAGAATAAGATTTAATAAAATGTGATTACAATGCCTCTATATTTTCTAGCCTGGCCTCTGGGAGAGCAACTTTAAAAATGGGATATTATTTTCATATCAATTTTGTCTTTTGTATAGGAATCTTTGTTTACTATATGAATAACCTGTTATTATGATATAATGTTATTTTTAAAAAAATATTCAATATTTTTTATCTAAACTGGTAAAATTTACAAAAAATACAAAAACATTTTCATTCATAATTTTCAATTTAAAAAAAAAAAAATTTATTCGACACGGAACCTACTTTTATCAAGTTCTAGTGAACACTCAAAATAAAACTGGTGGATACAGTAAAATAATTAAGACGAAATTAAAATAGCATGTAAATTGTTGTTGTTTATTTGTTTTATGTGAGCAAAACCTTTAGTGGTGTTTGTATTTATTTTTTGGTGTTAAATTTTTCAGAATATTCTTTGCAATTGGATTTTATTAGGTCTACATGTTCGTTCATCATATTTTGATGTTGTTTTTGAGCTAAAAAAAATTTCGTAAGGTATAACAGGTTGTTTTTCTGTAGTGTCAGAGCCCAGAGGTGCTTTATCATGTCAAATATATTTAATTACACTCAATAAGCCAGAAATGATGGACTTGATTCGTAGATGGATATAAATTAATATATAATTACTTTGTTGAAATTTAAAATTTAATTTCATTTTGAAATTAAATATATTCAAAGTAACCTATACCTCATATCTACTTAAAAAAAAAAATTTATTCGACACGGAACCTACTTTTATCAAGTTCTAGTGAACACTCAAAATAAAACTGGTGGATACAGTAAAATAATTAAGACGAAATTAAAATAACATGTAAATTGTTGTTGTTTATTTGTTTTATCTGAGCAAAACCTTTAGTGGTGTTTGTATTTAATTTTTGGTGTTAAATTTTTCAGAATATTCTTTGCAATTGGATTTTATTAGGTCTACATGTTCGTTCATCAGATTTTGATGTTGTTTTTGAGCTAAAAAAAATTGCGTAAGGTATAACAGTTTGTTTTTCTGTAGTGTCAGTTTGTTTTTCTGTAGTGCCGTTCAGTCGCCACACAAAAGTCCAACATATGTCGTCGCATTTCCGTATAAATTGTGGTTATGTGTCAGAAAATACCGCTACATGGGTCCGGGTTGCCGCATTCTGAATGCAAGAGTAGGTTTGAGTCAAGCACAACTAGTGCTCTTGTGATCGAATTTCGCAATATTTTGATGGATTATATGGACTCATGAGTTAGCAATGTAGTGGACAAGAGTCCAGAAAATAGCATGCATGCGTCGGTTTGAGTCAAGCACAACTAATGCCCTTGTTATCAAAATTCGAAATATTTCGAGGGATTGTATGGACACATGAGTTTGCAATGCGATGCACTAATGCGATGGATAAGAGTCCAGAAAATAGCATTGCATGAGTTTGCATTGGCGTATTCTGATCACAAGAGCAGGTTTGAGTTAAGCATAACTAATTGTTTTGGGATTAAGATGACCAAAAATTTTGAGAAATTGTATATACTTATGGGTTAAGAATGCTCCATAGATTCCAGTAGTTCCAGTAATTAGTTATAGTAATAATAAGTATTTGTTATTTCTTTACATAAGTTTGTATTTTTATTTTCTAGTTTAGTTTAACAAAAAATAATTAATTCAATTTATATTAGCTTATTACTCTATTTGATTATTTATTTAGTTAATATAAATAAAAATAAAAAATAGTTATATATATATCTCAATTAACGTTGAGTTTCCTTTCACTAACATTATATTTGTGTTTTATTGCCAATATCGATATTTTGGAAGTAACATATTTCCTTCACCAGGACTTTTGCGTCACTTTTAAGTTAGTCGCAAACACTGATGAAATATATATCTGAAATTATATTAGATAACACTTAATTCTAATATATTTATTATATACAAATTTATACGCTTTATATATTATATAGACTTATATATTAAAAACACTTTTATCGAAATAATTTTGAATAAAGCTATTTCGAACGGGTAAATGGGTCCATGACCTCTGTCTCATGAGTAGGTACAATAAAATTTATGAACTAAAATTATTAACATTTTAGATTATAATCTTATTGTACTCATTGGACATTGCGCGTGGACCGATTTACCCGCGGCAATATCCATCCATATTTATATTAAAATTATATTTTCCCGTAGGTACACAAAATATTATTTCAGTTGAAAAACACTTTTATTGGTATATTACATTTACATAGTACATACTTGTCTTCAAATATTTTTCTCTTCTGTAAATCAATTTTTGATAAATTATTAACTTAATTTTATTGTTGATGTTAAATGTTAAATTTTGACTGATAAATATTAAATTTTATTAAAATTTTTTAACTGCACTCACTGAACGAATAATTGTGTCTATGCATGGATATGTACATTTCAATTCAATGCATATTTATTTTTACTCATATCTATTCTCGCTTGCACTTACATGTTTAATATTGTATCTCAGTTAGTTTGTTTATTCATCTCACTCGCACTTGTATACTTAATATCTATAACATTAATAGTAAAATTCATATGCGGGATCAAAATTTAAAAAAAATTTAAAAAAACAAAAAAAATTGAGAATGATGAAAAGGACTTAAGTAATTTACTCTTAGAAGTTTTAATATTCAATTTTAAACATTACGCACGTGGACGCAGGAGACTAAAAAAAACTTGTGCGATTTTAAAAAAATATTGTACTCTTAAATTTCGGTCGCATACGGTCTCATTCGTCTCATCGATCGCAAATTATTTGTTGGGAATAATTTACATTTGATTTATTTACACACTCGATATACTCAAATTATTCAAACAGCAGTTTCGCATATAAGCGAAAGGTAAAAATTAAAAAAAAAATTAGGATTTAACAACAGTTTCACATAAAAATTATAAAAAAAAAATTCTTAAATAATTGGAAATAAATTTTTACTATTTACTTCTTGTGAGACCAAACCCAAATGCCCTTATTCTAGCGTTATCGCATGTGGTCTTATAACATAACACTGTTTTCGATGTATATACACTGATGGTTATAAAGAATAAATTTTGTGAAGATAATATTAACTTTCTAGAATTATATTTAAATATCCTCCAAGGATATATTAAGGATATAATATAAATTAATATATAATTACTTTGTTGAAATTTAAAATTTAATTTCATTTTGAAATTAAATATATTCAAAGTAACCTATACCTCATATCTACTTAACCGACTCTATTTAAAAAGGATGAAACTTTTAATATTCTTCTAATAATGTAATTTCTTGAAAAACAATTTTAAAGGATCTATTTGAATGGAATACAAAAAATAGAAAAGTGTCAGTAGTGATTTAATGTAAAGCCTGTAGGGATTTATTTATAGAATTAGTAGTGATGAAGAAAAACTAAAAAAAAGGTATTAGAAAATAAAAAGGCAGGTTTTCATTTTAAAAAAACTAATGTCATATATCTTAGATTATAATACTGCGTTGAGCTGCGTGAAACTGAGTTTTAACTTCCATTGGTACATGAATTAAACCATCAATATTTACTGGCCACCTCTGTCTGATTTCTGAGGTTGTATTATTATGACAGTATGTGAATTTTAATGATTGCAAAAATGGAAATTATTTCATAAGTCTATACTCCAATTACCGTACAGTAGCGCTTATTTCACATGCGAGTAAAGCATTTTTCAACATCGGACACGAGAGACTAAAAAATTCACAAATATTAGAAGAACAAAATTGACTTGCTTTAGAAAAGATTTCAGAGAAGAAATGTTGATTGTAAGGTGTCTATTACACATCATTCTTTTCATCGATCTTCTTTTTCATATATTGACAATATATTGATAAAAAGAATGATGAGCGATTACACATCAATCATGCACTCATCAATATTTTTATCCATGTTTTGACATATTGTGGAAGTGTTCTGAATATATTGACACTTTCGAAACATATATGAATATTGAAAATATAATTTCTGGAGGAATGTTTGACTTCAGTTTAAATTGAATTTTTAAAATAGGTACAAATTATTTTTTTGCCCATTTGAATAATAAATCAATTGTTTTTTTTACAATAATTGCTATTACTATTAAAATTAATATAAAAATTGGTCTTTTTAAAATTAAATTATAAATTAAGATAATAACCTTATCTGAACATTCTCAAAAATAATTTCTGAACATTCCCCAAAAAGCCATTTTTTACCTGCGCTGATTTTGACAGCAATATTGAAGAGAATTTTGACATCAAGATTGATGGGAATAGAACCACCATTAATCATTTCTCATCAATCAACGGTCAATATATTGACCATTAATTGATCATTGATTGATGTGTTATATCGGCCTAAGACAAATTATAAACAAAGCAAGAGATATGAAATAATATAATCACAACCCTCGGTTTGTTGATATATCAGAAAGTTTTCTATACTGTGAAATGGCAAACATTAAAGAAAAATTGATCGCATTTGGTTCTAATTACTTATTATTTCTATCAAAAAAAAAAATTAACTATAAGAATGAACCAAATGTTATCAGATAATTTTAAAACACAAGTTTAAACAAGGCAATAACAAAGAAAGCTTAATAAAGCTAGAAAAAGAAAATAGAATCATTATAATGTCGACTTCTGCAATGTAGATATGAAAATGCTCTGTTATATACTCTGTACGTACTCTGCACTCTCTGTTATATACTCTGTACGAGCTCTTTAGCTCATTCTGAATAAATAAATAAATAAAAAAAAAATAAAAACAAGAAGATAAGGAAGCCTTGCAAAAATAGGTGCGATATGAGTTAATACAGGAAGAGGAACTCACCTTTCATCTTATACTTAAATGCCATGATATAGCTCGCAAAATAAAAAATATTTCGAGATATACACCCGACTTTGAGATTGACATTACTGTAATAATAGTGTTCTGCAAATATTTATGAACTTATTTTAAACAATCAAAACGGAGAATTACAATAGATCTGAAATTATTGCATCTATCTAAAGTTTCCTCGCCTTAAAAAACAAAAAAAACTAGATTGTATTCTTAACCTATGCTACCAAAAACATGAGGAAATGAAACAAGTAGATAGGAGAAAAATAGAACGATTTGCATTCTAAGGAGCTTCGTAGATCCAAACTGCTATGAACATTTCGACTTTAAATTATCTGAATGCGAAATACAAACTTCTAAACAAAATTCGATCATATCAATTGTAATGTTTTGGGCACATTGCCAGAAAGTCTGAAAAATTAAAAAGATGATTTAAAATAGCAATAGAAAATGAGAAATTAGAACATGCCCATCTCCCACACTTTGGTCAAATCATCTACAGCTTCAAAAGGAACATCCGCAGCAGAGTAAACGCAAATGACATAAGAATCTGGATTATTTTTAATGCACTATGCTTTGAATAGGATAAATGAAAGGAGAAGAAGAGCACCCACGTAACAATTTTATCGGTATAAGACTCTTGCGCACTCTTACAACACTATTATAAACACTCTTATAGCAGTATTAGTGTTAATTTGAGTGCTCCGCAATTGTTGCGAAAGGTTATAAATACATTATAGCACTAAAATCGAGAATCCTATAAGGCACCGGAGCAAGTGCTGTAATATTGTTATAGGATTAGTATATACATGTATTAGTGTATATGTTTTTATTTTGAAATTATATTCATTTGAAATAATTTATGTTATGCGAGAGTGAGAAAGGTATTATTTTTTATTTTCAAGCAATAATTTTTTAATTGAGTTTCTATTTATTTCCTGAGAATGGATATTAGTTAATAATATAAAAAATGTCTTACTAATAAATAATATGTTTCGGTCAAAAATAATTGTATTAATATTTATAATTATTGTGAACAAAATACAAAATTTGCAACATTTACGATAAAAATACTACAAAAAATACATCCTTCAAAAATAACCAATTTTTAAATAAATAAAAGAAAATATATTTTTAAATTGCATCTTTAAAATATTTAATAATGTATGTTAATTAATGCATAACATCATATTTGATATTTAATAATTATTCTTTCAAGTAAAAATGATATTTTTGGAAAAGAATGCAAAATAAAACTTTTTAGTTTTTGTTTATTTAAAAAAAACTTACCATGTTTGTAGATGGCCGTCGCAAAATATTTATCTAAAAGCTACAGTAATTTTATTAGTAACATTATAGGAATACAGTAAAATAATAACACCACTACTGCTATTCTAGCAATTCTATTCTTATAACAACACTTTAACTCTTGATTACGCACTTTGAGATTTATAAAAGCATTGCTATATCACTTGCGGAAAATCCCATTATAACAACTCCCGCAATTGCTGTAAGAACATTCTTATAGCAATATTAATCACATTATTCCCATAAAAACATCATTATAACACCTTTAGTGCTTATCGGGAGTCATATAGAAGTCTTGTAGCACTAATTTTGTTTTTATAATAATAAAATGTTACGTGGGCACTTTGGGTGACGCATTAGGTAAAGCGCCTACCTTTAAAGAGAAAGCTCTCAGGTTCGATTCCCGATGAAGAAAAAAAAATGCTTTATAGGTTTTTTGACCTCAACTTAAATAAAAAAGAACCAATATATTTAAGAAGGGTTAGTTTCTGACAATAGTACTAGGTTTTCACATTAAATAAGTTGATATGGTAGAAATTTGAAAAATAAATTATCGAAAAAACATTTTAGTAAAACCTTGCAGTACCATACTTAAATTAATCTCGAAAAGGTAATTCTAAGTTACTGTCAAGAACATAAAAAAAAAAACAAGAAAAAAAAGGCAAATATGAAATAAAATTATAATTTCTTTACAATTGACGTAGTTTTAAATTTTTAATTAAGTAATTGTAATGCCCATCAGTTTTTAATTAAAATTTTCCCATCAATATTCTACAATAATTTACTCGTTTTATTTTTTGTTTTTTAAACCTAATTAAATTTACAATGAATTATTTGAATTTTCTTTTATTATTCCTTTATTATTTTTATTTCTTTATATTTTTGCTATTTTTTTTTTTTTTGCTTTTTTAATTAATTAAATTCTATTTAATCAAATTAATTGACTACGCACATAAAATAATTACCATTAAATTCTCTTTTAAGAAAGTCATATTACTGTATCTAAATATAATATAGTATATATGTTGAACTACTTATTTATAGGTTTATAGTATAATAACTACCTTTTTAAATAACTATTTTAAATTATGAGTATATTTATTTGATTAAAAGTTTATTCAATATTTATTTCTTTATTATTAAAAATCGATAAAATGATGATTAATTTTGCAATAAAAATATAACATGCAATTTATTACCTTCTTTTTAAGCAAATAATAATAGTAGTATAAATATATATATATAATAAAAAGCAGATAATAATATACAATAAATTATATTATGGTAGTGCAGTGGTATGAACATCAGGTAAATGAAAGGTAACTAAAGTATTAGTAAGGTGTATTTTGTGTGTTTTCTTTATTCAATCATAGTTAATAAAGAGAATATGATTAATTTACTGCTTAAAAATTTATTATTTTCTTTAGTATAGTACAGGGTGTGGACTTCGATCTGAAAATTTTTAATAAATGATTCGTTGGAGTATTTTAGCAAAAAAAAATGTTCTAGACAAACAAGTTTACTCTATCTGAAAAACGGAAAGTCTGATATGAAAGTTGTGTATGGCAATATAGTTGTATAGAATGCTGAAATGTATCAAAAATCTCAATAAAAAATTTTATGGGTGTTTTCTAACAACAAAAAATTCTGAAGAACACATCTTGCATGTCTTCATAATTGTAGTGGACATTTCTAATCCGATTTTTTGTAACTCAGTATAAAAATCGGAACCCTACTATCTAGAACTATTTTTCCCCCCCAAAATATTCCAATCAATCACCCGTTAGAGATGTTTAGATTCGAACGGCCCACACGCTGTCCATAGAGTTCTATATAAGCTATGTAATTTGTGTCATACACTTATCTCAGACGATAATAAATATTATTCTACTGAAAAATTATACGAAAACGAAGTACGAGTTCTAAGAGTAAATCTAAGATTTGAAAATAAATATTGTTAAAATTAAAATAATGATCAGTGATTAACTGAGATAAAATATTATTATACAAATCTATAATGCTATCAAAACAGCTCGATATGACGTACTGAAAAATCCAAATAATATCTTTCCTTTGGTTGAGTTCCGATTATAATATTCACTTTAGCCGTATGCTAATCTGTTATTCATATGAGTTGAATTATGTGTTGTCTGGCGTTTTTGCACCTCAACTGAACTATTCCGCTTAAATTAAATTTCACTTAAAGAAATTTCAAAAGACAAATCGTATATTTTACGTATTATATGACCTATTTTCACTATAGCATAGATTTACTTTTGTAATCTTCGAAATGTTAGTTATATTACAAGAATCAATATTTTGTAACGGACCGCAATCTAAAGATTAAATTGTAGTTGGTATAAGTACTAAAATACAAAACTAGTGATATTAAAACAGCATTTAAATTAATTTTAAAAACAGGAAAAAATAATTTTAAATTATATAGGAAAGTGAAGCTGAACTTTAGAAAAATTTGCACTCTTAAATAATGCTCAAACGAGGTAACTTGTACTATTCATCTGCATCAGACTGATATCTAATAAATCTAGTAAATGAGGTCATTATACCCCACAGAAGTTAAAAAGAATGAGTGTAGTTTCATTTGTAAAAATTTCTAAAGTTTATTAAAGCTCAGCCAAAACTGACATTACATAATAAATAATATTGTATAACCCTGTATTTTAAAATTATAAAAAGTACAGTAATAATTTAAAATTAAAACTAAAATTAAATTATGAAAGGACTAAAAGAATTGTAGTTTTATTTGTAATCGAATAAATAGGTAATAATAATACATTAACAGTAATTATGTTATCGATTTAAGTAATTACAATTTAAATTATTTAATAAACTTTAATTATAATTTTAGTATGAATAATAATTTTAAATTAAACTCGGCATTAATTTTGTACAATATTTAAAACGGTTAAATAGAAAATAATAGAAAATTTTTTGAAAAGATAACTAAAATGTTAGAAAATGTATTTAAAGCTTTAATTTGTTTTTAATAAATTATGCCAATAAAAATTCAGTAAATTATATATTAGTTATGAGGGGTAAAAGAGTAAGACGTGATTGGGTAGATTAATTAAATTAAAGCAATTTAATGTAGTAGAAGGGGAGTTAAATTTAATCCTTTAAGAATTTTTCATATTGGAATTACACAGATTGATGATGTATTTATATATCACTAATAGACCCAGAACAGCTTTTGGGAACTACTTTAAAATTAGTTGAAAACAATTGAAAAAGTGAGTTTAATGGACTTGAATCTGTCAAATCTGACATGGATGGAAATAAATATTGCTATAAGAAGAAAAAAAAATTGTTTTTTAATTTTCAAAAAAATTTTCGCTTTACATTATTCAGAGTGAAATAAAAAAAATTATTTCATTGGTAGCGAAATGATTGGAGATCTTCAAACAAGTACAAAAGTGTAGAAACAGGGTTGATTATTCTCAGTATTTTAGTAGATATGGAGTCTTCTTAATTAAGAATAAATACTCTATAAGTCTATAGAGCTCAAACTGTAAGGTAATTATTTTTACTGCCAACTTAATATATAAATATCTCCCTTGCTCAAATAATTTTCACCACACTAAATTTTTTACTGCTCGATCTGTGTTGTTTTATACTACCAATAAGTGTTGATTTTGTAAGGATCTTTACACTCAGAAATCAACTATATTCTCTCCCCCCGGCCCAATTATGCCGAAAACCCTATTACACGCTGGTTGGCTCAGTAGGTACAGCGCTTGCCAACCAAAAAGTTCCAAGTTTTGCTTTCTGGATTTTGTAGTGCAATGCAAAAACAGTCAACATAAACTTGGTATTATATAAAAAAAAAAGAAAACAAAACGTAGTTATAAGATTATGTGTTTGACCACTTGTTGGAGATCCCAAACGTTTTTTTCAAAGGAGAATGACAGATTTCTTGCAGACCCATTAAGTTCGTATTCGTGTTGTATTATAGGGCATAGCTATAGGTCCCAATATTGCCTAATTTCGCAACATCGACTGATTTATGTAGCTGTCAATCTCTTTTGAACTATACTAAATTACAATCAACAAAATAAATATTCAATTAACACATAAAAACCTCTATTAATTTAATAAAAATCTTCCTCCAGAAACCGTTATTTAATTTTTTACCAAATTTCAGTTGAATTAATTGTTTTTTCGGTGTCCCAAAATATTTTTGTTTACAATACTTATTATACTACGATATGTAATTAATTTTGTTTGTTTTTGTGACAATCGATCCAAAATTTTCCTAAGTCTATTCGATTTTCAAATTCAATATTATTTTTTTTTTGTTACAGATGAACCAACAATTAATCAAGCTACATGTAATGTTGTTGATGGTATTGATTTAGATGAAATTAAAGAATTTGCCAAAGCATTTAAATTGCGAAGATTATCATTAGGATTAACACAAACGCAAGTTGGTCAAGCATTATCTGTTACAGAAGGACCAGCTTATAGTCAAAGTGCCATATGCAGGTAATTTGAATTTAATTTAATATAATCATTTGTTAATAAAAATCAATAAATTAAATGAACTAAAATGAACGAAGACTTTTTGAATGATTATGACTTCGTAAGAAATTAAATATTTTATTTTAAATTCTAAAAATAAATTTTAAATAGTTCAAAATAATTAATATTAATATTTTAAAGTTTTTTGTTTTGTTGACTCAAATTGGTCAATTAAAATTTATGAATTATAAAATAATTAATTGAAAAAAAAAAACTATAATATAATCAGTTAGTATTTTAACACAAAATTAATAAAAATATTAAATTATTGAACTTTCTGGTGTGGTTCATAAAAAATAAAATTTAATAAAAGAATTTTAAAAATAAAAAATTCAAATTTTAGTAAAATTATAAATTTGATTAAAAACTAAAATTCTAAGCCCTTTACAACACCTTCTACACCTTTTACAACTCGTGACTCTAAAATATAAATCTAAATATTGCAATTAATCATTCTGATACCTTGCTTACATTATACACGCTATCAGTTGCTGTATTCAGGTTATCAGCTGATGATATTTTCACATTATACTGATACATAGCTGACACATCTTGCTGAAAAATCAGCAGCTGGTAATAAACATAATGTTAACCAAGCATGAATTACAAATTAATAACTATTCTGAACTGCTTACTTTTGAGTTACGGTGTGTAAAGGTGTAGAATACTGCAATTGTGTTTATTTATTAATATTAATTTGCAATAATTTAATAATAATAATGGCCAATTATAAGGTGGTGTTTACAATTTGCGCTGTTTATAATGTTTATAGCATGTACAAGGTTTTGAGCTATTTCGAGATTTTGGATTGTAGCTTGTGATGTGTTTTATTTTGTATATTTTGTGCATAGTAGACAATTGTCTATTTAGTATAGTATTTGTGGCATCGAAAATATATCAACTACATCGTTATCACATTGTCGCATGATCTAAAATGTCAAAAAAAAAAAAAATTTACATTGTCTAATGATCCGAAATTTATTTGACAATGAATTCGTGTCTTATTTTTACAATATGGTTTGTTAAATTGTGTATTGATGACTTACCTCAAGTAGTGTAAAAATAAACAAGATCGCACAAATAAAATAAAAAAAAATATAAATTTAAATTTAAAAATATAATGATGCTTTTCTGTCGAAATTTTTCTTTAATAAATATATTATTAACAATTTAAAAAAAATATCAACAATTGCAATATTTAACTGACAATAAAAAAACATGCACGCGCTTGTAAATCAAATCAATTTGTTACAGACGAAAGAACGTCAAAATGAATGGTGATTCACAAGCAACAATTTCTTACAAGCTCGTACAAGCACATTTAACAGCTTGTTAATAATAGAAACAACATAACAGCAGCATTTCAACTTAATAGAAGTTTATTAAAGCTGAAAAGCTGGTACACGCTACAAGCATAAATCGTAAACATCGCCTATTTTTTATAGAAATAGTAAAAATTGACTGATTATTTAAAAATATTTAAAAAAAAAATAATAAAACGAAATATTTAAATAAGCGTAGCGGTTGTAAATGTAATAACTGTAAAAATAATAATATTTAATTATTTTTCTTTTTATATAAAATTAGTTTATTTTTTATCGAATATCTTTTTAAAAATATTTAAAAAATTTTAAGAACTGTCTTTTTTGTTTTTTGTTTTTCATTTTTAATTTATCTTACATCTATAGATCTTTTTTTTTTTGTATAATTTTTCTGCCTGACGTTTGTTATGTACTTAATTTCATATGCAAATTTCAGCGCCAGGACATTTTCTAAAAAGAAAAAAAAAACTACAAATAGCTAAATAAAAATAAAATTTTAAAATATTTAGTTTAATTTTACTTAAAAATATATAAATAAATTACAAAAAAGAAAAAAAACAATAAATTCTTTTCCTTATATATAAATAATTAATTTCTTATATTTTAATTTTTAATTTATATCTTATTTATTTTTTTATTTCGTTTATGAAAAATTCTTCAATATTTTAACAAAAACTGTATACAAAATTTTGAAATATGAAATTTTTGCCCGCCGCTTTTATTTTGATGTCAATTTGTATTTTTTTTTTTTGTTGTAAAACATTTTGAAACAATTAACGATGACAATTTTGAAAATCAAAAAAAAAAAAAATTAAATTATGAAATATTTTCATTGCGATACGATCATCTTATACTAATTAAACAAATAATTTCAGCGCTCTTGCTGCTCAGATGTACGCTGCTCAGCTATCAACACAACAACAAAACATGTATGTTGGAATTGATTTTTTCTCTTTTTTTTTTATTATTATTATTATTAATTTTTATTTTTAAATTCCCTTTTTATTTTTATTTTTTTTTTTGTGTTAATTTGAAATTTTCATTTATTTTTTCGAAAAATGTAAATAATATGAAATTAAAAAATTGTATAAAAAATTAAATAAATGAAAAAAAAAAATTTTTTTTTGTTTAAACAAATATTAAAAATATGATTGTGCTCCATATTGGCCAGGGACATTAAAAAAACAATAAAAAAAACAAAGAAAACCAAAAAAAAAAAATTAAACAAAATTGTAATAAATTTTGTAAAATCATTTTGATAACAAGAAAAAAAAAATTTTTTTTTTTAATTAATTTTCTTGAAAATTTATTTAATAATAAAAAATTAATTTTTACATTATTAAATTATCGGCTTTATGCTTTTTATAATGTCCTGGCACTGTTGTTGCACATTCATAAAAAAAAATCAAGCTTAAAAGTAAGATTTGAAATTATAATTATTTATTTTAAAATTGAAATTAAAATACGAGTTAAGTTACATACCGTCGCTTGAAGCACAGAAAGGCGTAACTGCAAATTTCCACTTATTGAGATAAGATGTGCAATGAATGTGTCATAACATGTTTTATCTTCTGACAAAACGACATAATTGCATTTCTATTAGTTTTGAAAATATATCGATTTGTAATTGAGGCGTATATCACTCTTAACCTAAAAGGGTAAACCACAGAACGGCGTAAAACATTTTCACCTTTTTGGCGTTTGAAGATTTATACAAATATTATTGCATGAAAGACGAAACTACTGATTTTATAATAGTTAGAGAAGGTTTACCATACCACCAGCTACAGCAATAACATTTCGATTCAATTCAATATTTTTTTATTATTAATTTTTTAGAATACAATATGTTAAAACATCCACAATAATTAAATTTTTATAAACAATGAATATTAAAGTCGTTGTAAATCTGTCCCTTTACCTTTGGAACTCCTTAACATCATTTATACGTCCCAAGATGAAATATAATTCACACGAAAAAAAATTCTTATATGTTTCTGCAAACTTCCCTCTCTTATATGAAACACCTTGTTAAAAATGTAAATATTGAACTGCATTCACAAATCACAATAAATTTAATTTTATTCATCTTTCTCATAGAATGTTCTGTAGTTGTCAAATAATTTTCTCCAGCTCAATTTACACATAAATTAAAAGAAAAGCAAGAAATATCTTTAACCCAATCATTGCGGGATAAGTTTTTTCCCAATTTAATTATGAAACTTCATATACTTCTTAATTTTGATTTCAGGAATCCAAATATGTCCTTGATTTTTTTCCACGATGTGTATTTATGTTGGAATCATTCGGTACCATATGGTACCATCGCAATGATTTCTTAAAATATGTGAAATAAATAAAAAACACAAATTAACAATAAGCTACTGTTTTGGAAAAGTTTAACTCAAAAGTTTAAGCTATGTTACTAAAAGTAAATTAAAATAATAATTAAGTAGCTCTCTGGTAAATTCAAACACCATACCTTATAGCTGAAACGCAAAGGTTTGCTCTTTATGAATTGTTTACAGTCATGGCGGAATATTTTATCATCGATTCATCATAAGACAAATGTTCTTCACAATGAAAATTTTTTTGGAAGTTTTGCTTCGATTTGTCACTTATGGGATTATACGCAATTTCCAAATTTTGTCGTTTGAATTGTTAGCAGTTGTTTGAGCAAAGTGAATACAATGCTCTATCTCAAGATAACGATCGCGAGATATACTTTTTGCAATCATTTCATTATGCATATCTATATCACGACTCCAATATGAATATTTTTTGGGATATTATATTGTACCCGGTAATAATCATAATACCAATAATAAATTTTAATTCATTTCTTGTTACATTAGGGTTTTTTTGTGTTGTTAAAACACCATAGTTATTGGTTTCTTTGCAAATCATTTAGAATCTTTCAAATAGTTCGTGCGGTTCTGCTGAACAATCTAAATAAGTCGGATCTGGAAATAATGATTTCGAACTATAGAATTTAGCTCTCGACCATTCAAATTTGTCTTTCAAATTTGGTACAGATGATGGAAAATTAATATCAGATCCGTTGTAAGAGCAAGATTCTATTTCTACGATATGACCTATTTCAGGAAAATTTTCAATATCAAGTTCATCTATTTCACTATCGTTAACTCTTCCAACAAATTATATTTCAGTTATTTGATTTAGTTGATTATGATGGAAGTCTATGATTTTACCGCCTTCATTCTCATCGCAGTCGTCTACAACTGAATCATATGCTGGATGTGGTGGTTGTAGATAAATAATCAGCCACTTCACACTATAAATTTATGTAAAACAAAAAGTATTCACGGAAAAAACAAAAAATATTTTATGAATTGACATAAAAATGCACATAATAAACCATTCGCATGTTTGTATCGTATCAACGCTACGGTATCATATGGGACTACTTTTTTAAAAATGAAGATTTAATAAATTAATTGCAATCATTTGATTAACGGAGTACCTTAAAATATAGAATAAAATGTGTACTTTTACTATACTTCTTATTTAATTAGAATTTTTTAAAAGAGATATGCTAAAATAATCATACTTACAATTTCCTCGTGCTCATATTTAGTATTTTTTTAGCACATAAAAAAACATTAGTTTTTCATTTGACATCACTAAAGCAGATAAAAATGCTACTAACTAATTACACACATTAAATTGAAAAAAAAAATACATATTCCAAAAATAAATTCTTAACGGTATTTTGAATTCGCTCAGAGAATCATGAGAAATCGTATTTTTGATAGAAGCTACATAGCTGGTAGTTACCATATGGTACTTTTGCATAGAATGGGTTTTAATGAGTAGATAGATTACATTTTTTCGTATTTAATTTTCGTCATTGTTTATACAGGTATCTATTGTGATTGCCCAGGTTATAGTAAGAAATATACTTGGGACGTTTCGGAACCTCTCACACTTTCACTTGATACTCGCACTTGCACTTTCCGAAAATACTAATTTATTGCACTAAATTTTGATCCGATTTTACAAATTTATGACAGTACGATATTTTCAGGAGTAGAATCAGGATCAGAAATTTTAATGTATATTTTTTTTGCCATTTTTATGTGCAATTTATTTTGATAGCAGCAGAAAAATGCTTTTTTCCAGCATTATTTAGCAATTTTTATAAATTTATGACTATGGCAATATTAGATAAGTTTTATATTTGATTAGGTAATAATTTAACTTTAAAACAAAGTCATAACTAAATAATTCTTTATTAACTAGTAAAACTTAAGAAATCAACAAACCAACCATATTTATTGGTTTCGATTTCGTTTGTCAAATTCAGAGCGTTATGAAACTCTTATTATTTTTTGCATTTGATCTCACTGACATCCAAAATATTGGTAATATCCTTGTTTTTTATATTTCCCAAAAAAACCTTTTCTAAAACTTGAATTTTTAATAAACTACTTACAAAAGTTCTTTTGTGTCGTCAAAAGCTCTGTTGTGAGCTCATTAAATAAAATGCTCATAATTTTTCGTGCTATAATTTATATAATTATGACAAACTTTCACCTTTTTCTTTTAAAATATTCATTTTAATTTTTTTTTACAAACTTTTTTATATTGTGTTTCACTCTTTTAGTGTGATTAGTGTAAAAAACACGCGATATGACAGGTTTAGTGCAAATATATTCGAACACACTAAAAAGTTAAAAATTTTCGGAGTATTTTTTCTTTTAAGATAGAAGAAAATTATCAAAAGAGGCTTCTACTTCTGTTCTAAGTACCGCGGAAAAACTATGTGAAAAACTGTGCCGACTTTAACTACCATCCTTTTGTTAAAATAAAAACTAATCTTTAACACTAACCATTAATACAATTTTTGCTCTATTTCTACAGATATCTTTGATCACATATCTTTGATCAAACTTTGATCAAACCATTAGGAATTATTGTAAGATAAAAGATTCTATCCTAACACAGTTCGAACGGTTTTGTCCCTTTAAGTCTTCTAACAAAGTTTTGAGAGTCAGCTAAACGTGAAACTTCGACATTGACATGTTGAGAGAGACGACTTTTATGGCGTACAGCCAATTTTTTTATTTCGTCTCTTATGAGAGGAACACTGAGATTCCTATAAATATCAGCATTGCAAACAAACCATGGGACATTAACATCGTAATACTTTGTTTTGGAAAATTTGTATAGTTTAAATAATATGTAGTGGCTGAGCACAACCCCATATTTAAAATACCGTATGCCCAGACTGGCTTTAATATCTGATTGTAGATCAAAATTTTGTTATACCTCGAAAGCGTAGATGTTCGCCCCATTGTATTTTAGATCCAGTTCTAGTTTTTTTTCAGTTCTGTGTTCTTTCCATCTAAGCTTTGCGTCAAGCGGCATACCAAGATATTTTGCAGAATTTTGATATGGTATGATGACGTTGTTTAATTTTACTGGAGTGTGCGACTCAATTTTGTTATTTGTAAAATTAACGTGCGTGGATTTTGCTTCATTTAGTTTAATTTTCCATCTTTTGCACCAAATGGAGATTTTGTTATTGGCTTGTTGCAATCTATTTGTAGCTTCATTTATATTTTTACCGGCTGGTAATATAGCCGTGTCATCTTCAAAAATAGTTACCGTCGCATTTTCTATCTCTGGAATATCACTAGTGTATAGTAAATATAGTATGGGGCCCAGTATACTACCTTGTGGTACTCATGCGTTAATATTTTGTAAAGCAGAATAATTTTTTCGTTGCTTTCGAAGTATTTAAGAATAAATCAAGTGTGAGAGGTCCGGAAACGCTCAAAACGATAAAAATATTAATCTAAACAAATATATTGTCACCAAGCTTTCTAGCTGATTAATTAATTTTATAAAAACAACTCCGCTATATACCCAACCTTGCTAAAAAATTTATATGGCACTCGTGAAAGAAAATGATAGTCCTAGAAAAACGCATTTCAGAAAATGAAAACTCAATTAATTACACCTAAATTTAATATTTGATAAGTTTTTTTTTATTATATGTTTTTTTTTTTGTTTTTTTTTTTATTATTTTTATTTGTTAATATTTTTATATTTTTTATTTAATATTTATTAATTTATTTTTAATAATAATAAAAACAAATAAGTACTTAATTTTAAAATATTTCTCATTTTTTAATCCATATTGAACCAATTAGGTTTGAAAAACTTGATATTACTCCGAAGAGTGCTCAAAAAATTAAACCTGTTCTTGAAAGATGGATGAAAGAGGCTGAAGAGAGGTAAGATTTAATTTAGCTGACTTTTTTTTAATATTGTATATTACTGAGTTTTAAGAAAAATACGTCTATAAAAATATATTTTTTGAATTACATGTTTTGTTAAATTTTTAATTAGCACGATGTGAATTTAAAA
Organism: Argyra leucocephala; assembly: GCA_963942445.1. Taxonomy (NCBI): domain Eukaryota; kingdom Metazoa; phylum Arthropoda; class Insecta; order Diptera; family Dolichopodidae; genus Argyra; species Argyra leucocephala. The sequence goes on from OZ012681.1 coordinate 56,585,576, forward strand.
ATAATTCGATGAAAACATGGTTACTATGTAGAAGTTAATATATTTTTTTATTTTTTTTTATTATCTTTGTTGAACTTTTCAATTTTGAATAATATTATACTAACCTATGGCAAAAATGGCTAATCTACCTTCAAACTTATAATGTAAAAAATGTTGTTTAGGTAATAATAATAACTATCTATAAAACTTTTGATTTGATCTCTCATTTATGCTACTGACAGACATGTCATATCGATATTATAATATTACTAATATCGTGATATTCCTATATGTGTGTCACCTAATATCATGATATTATTGCAATATAAACGTTGTATTGATATTATGTATCAACGTAGTACATTGACAATGATGTACATTAACGTAGTCTATCGTCAAATAAATAATTAAATTAGTACTAAAAAATAGTTGATATGTGACACATTTTCAAAATTAAACAAAATTTTTCATTGTCAAGTCAAAATTCAAAATGAATATTTTTATTAACAAAATGGAAACAAATTTGAAATTTAATTTAAGGAAAAGGCAAATTTTAAATACATTAATTTTATCCTCCATTTTACATGTCATAATGAATATAATCTGTCAAAGGGTAATATCTCGAATATTACTATATTGATATTATAATATTTATATTACATGTCTGTCGAAAGCATTTCTGATACTTTATGTTGAAAATTAAAAAAAAAACAACAATCTATTATTTCAATATTGAAAAGGATTTAAAATACAATTACTACAAGCCAGTTGGCCAAATTTTTTGCAATTAGATAACAACACAATAACATAAAAAGTGAAATACAACTAAAAACTAAAAACTACAAATAATACAATTAGGAACTTGTAAAAATTACAAATCTGTTTCATCGCCTTATATTGTAGAAACAGTACTAGTCTGGTTATAAGAAAATTATTTTTAAAGTAGAATCAGAATTTGCATGAGAAAATTTCCTCTTCTCATTTCAAAATTTCGATTTCGGGGAATTTCCCGTTAGAAAAATCCATTTCCGGTAGTTTCAGAAGTTGAAAATATCACCAAATGTCACCACATGTTTATAAAAAATTTTTAAAATAACTACTCCTTCCCCCTATAAGTAACCTTCCCCTTTCAAAAAACTAATACACATGCTCTGAAACACCCTGTATATTAAATTATAAATATGAAGGTTAAAACTGAAGTAGTATTACAGTATGAAATTTTCCTTTCAAATTCAGAGTAGTAGTTTAAGGAACATTCAAAAAACATATTGTAAAGGTCTTGAACCAAACTCAATGGACTTTTATTGACAATATAAATAAACAAAAAATTAAAAATAATTAATAAATTAAAAAAAATAATTATTTTACAGCCATTGGAATCGTTATAAAACTGGTCAAAATCACTTAACTGATTTTATTGGAGTTGAACCATCTAAAAAACGAAAACGTAGAACATCATTTACACCACAAGCTTTAGAGTTATTAAATGCTCATTTTGAAAGAAATACACATCCATCAGGTATATAAAAATTATTAAAATTTATTTATCTATTTACCCCTTTTTATTTTACAATAAACAGAGTGATTAATTTTATTTATTTAATTAAATGTACAGAGGCCTGGCCTTATAAAATTGTACAAATTATTGAAAAATTACTTAAATCTATATTAATATGAACAATCAATTTAATACTTTAATTTAATACAAAAATCTAAAATTTATATAAACATAAATATAGAGAAAAAAAAATAATGATAAGTAAGAACAGTAACGAGCTAACGTGCAACATACCAAAATTTTAAACGTGTCCACCTAAACAAAAAAATAAAAATTAAAAAATAATTGATTTTAAACTCGGGTTCACGTTAGCTATGAAAAAAATAATATTGAAAAAAATTTTTAATTAAATTATTTTACTCTTGCAAGTAAAAAAAATACGTTTTTAACTCCTGTGAACTTAAAGTTGTTCAAATTCTACTATCAACAAAAACCAATAAAATTTTCACAAATAATTTTTCTTCAAATCACATTTTTTTTCCACGGCGCAAATAAAAATTAGTTTTATTTTAATTAAGAAATATTTTGGCCTTTCTGAGGGAGAGGTTGTATCGGCGTAGGACCTAATTGATCATATTCCAAGGATAGCTGGAATTACTAGGTTTCCAAAAATATATATCTTTAGTGGCGCATCTTATCCTTTAGGGACGAAAAGGACTTGTTTTTTTGATGTTTTTGTGTAAAATTCGTTATATCTGTTGATCCATTGAATATATATATATATTTTCAGTTATTTATTCTAGAGAGATAACGGTCTGGAGCATATTTTAAAATTTATTTGATGATGATTGGTGCTGCCCTTATGGAGATATTGTTGTTCAAAGTAGAAAATTTTTGAAAAAAAAACAATCTTTATTTTCTTTCTCGAAAAACCAAGTACCTGAAGATTTTAACATTAAACACTCCCAATGTTTGTTAACTATTGAAAAGGTACACTTTTTGTTTATAACTCATACATACATACTTTATATATACGTCCGATAGTTTAGAAGATATAAGCATTTATATTTAAAAAAAAATTTCTTTTTACCCTTTTTCTATATAAAATTAGGAATTTGCCTTTTACGTAATAACAATCTTCTGAAGTAAATGTAACACAATATTGTGGCCAAATCACTGTATCCCGAAAATAATTGATGTTGCCGACTTTTGAAAAATATATGTCCTTAATAGTGCATTTAGTATTTTAAGTACGAAAAGGACATTTGGTAACATGCTTGTTGTTTTAGAGTTCTTGTATCTGTCGATCTAGTAGATGTATAGTACATAAATATGTCTTCAGTTGTATGTCTATTAAGTAAGATAGCAATCTGAAAAATATTTTAACTTTTATTTGATGACGACAGATGTAACCATTAAGCAGATATTGTAGTTCAAAACTGAAAATTTTTGAAAAAAAGAAAATAATCTTTCCAGATATTTCAAATTATATGATTATATCTTCTAAACTATTCAACGTTGAAAGTATTCATGTATGAGTTATATAAAAAAATAGATCTTTCCAACAGTATAAAAGTATTGGGAGAGTTTTATGGTAAAATCTAGAGGTATTTGATTTTTCGAGAAAAAAAATAAAGATTGTTTTTTTTTCAAAATTTTCTACTTCGAACTACAATATCTCCATAACGGCAGCACCAATCACAATCACAATGTTAAAATATGCTCCAGACCGTTATCTCTCTAGAATATATAACTGAATATATTTATATAATGGATCAACAATAATAACGAATTTTATACAAAAACATCAAAACAAGAACGATACTTTCAAATGTCCTTTTCGTCCTTAAAGGATAAGATGCGCCATTAAAGATATATATATTTTTGGAAAGCTAGCAATTGCAGCTATCCTTGGAATATGGTCATTAAGTCTTACACCGCTGCAACATCTCCGTCAGAATGCCCAATATTTTTCTTTATTTATTTCCCGTCTGTGTGGACGTCTTTTTTTTTTAAGTTTTACTGATGAAAAATAAATAAAGAAAAACATTTCCTAATTAAAATAAAAATATTTTTTATAATATTTATTTCAAAGTCTGGCCCTAGTTAATTACTGTTATTCCAAACTTACAGTATGCACTGTACAGTTAAACACCACCAAAAATATATATTGCAGCAAACCCTAGTAGAACATTAGTGTTTACAGATTTATTAATTTGACAAGGTTGTCTAATCTTATTCAACTTAATTGTAAAGTTGGTAGTTAAAGAAATGTCCAGTATATTTTTATATGTGCTGGTACTGAAAAATGAATCGAATAATGGTCTAACTGGGTTTCTTAGTATACTCATTAATCATATATATATATATATATATATACATATATATGTATCTACAAATCGCTTGCATAAAATTAAAAATAAGTAAAACTATTTGATCAATTAATTATTACTAACTTTATTACCGTTATTCCTTACCGTTTCACCTATTAATAAATTTTTCTTTTTCTCCTTTTTTTTAAATCTTTAAGGAACTGAAATCACTGGATTAGCTCATCAATTAGGATATGAAAGAGAAGTTATACGAATTTGGTTTTGTAACAAAAGACAAGCTTTAAAAAATACCGTTAGAATGATGTCTAAAGGAATGGTTTAATGATATTAAATGCATATAACAGAAATAGATAAAAATTTTGAAATTCAAAATGGAGATCATAATCAATTGTACAACGTCATCATTGTATGCATTTTTTTTTTTTTTTCAAAATTATTTGTTTAATTTGTAATAAAAAAGTGTTTCGTATTAGAAATTCAAAAATAAAATTCTGTAACATTTTTGAATAATGAAAATATTATATTTTAAAGAAAAATAAAATATCTGAAGATAAATATTATCAAATTCTGAAACGAATATTTGTAAAACAAAATGAAGGAAAACAATTATTATTGAAATTACATATTATGTAAATTTTTGATATTTTAAATTTGAATTTTTTTTTCAAAATTGTTTTTTATGCAAAAATATAATTATTATAAAATGAAAAAAAGAAAGAACAAAATCAAAATGAAAAATAAATTTAAAAATTTCATAAATTTAATGAGTAAAGAAATTCTTATAAAAATCTACATATTTAAAAACTCGGTCAAAAATAAAAAAATAAAATTTAATTGAGTATAGAAGGATAGTAAATTGTTTGGTTCAAAAGTTGATATTTTTCATTTTTGAAAAATTTGAACTACAGAATTTGCATTTAGTTATGAACACAGACATTTCTAATAACTTTTTAGAATGTTTTTTTAATTTTGCTTTTTTTTGCAAACATAAAACAAGTATAGAAAATTATTATTATTATTATTAATTAGTATTATTATTCACTAGAATCAGAGACTTTCGGTCTGCTAAAAATAATAATTTGAATTTCATTTTGACTACACAGGTATGAATACGTAGTCACATGATTAAGCAGGATAGTATATTGAAAAATAGTATATTTGTTTTAAACATAAGTCATTTTAACAAGAGTACCTATACCTACTACAAAAAATTATATAATCAAAGTTTACAACAACAAAATTTTAATTTATTATTACACTGTCAACATTTTATTTATCTTCTGCAGAAAACAGTTTCAATAAATAAGTTGTAATTACTTGGAAACAGTGTGTACCTCCTTTAACCAATCTTGGAAATATTCCTCATATCACCTTCCTGATTGGATGATATACGATTTAAATCGAATCGAACCACTATAACAATATCAATTAATGATTCGATAACAATTAATCGAAATACATAATTGATACCATAATATTTATGCAAAATCGGTAACCGTTAAATTTATTTTAATTTAATAAGAAAAAGTAAATGTAGTTGTAGTCCGAGCGGTTGTTTGGTAGATCGGTCATGGGTATTAAGGATGTAGTAGTCGACCGATATGATGTAGTAGTCATATAACCTAACTACTAGTCAAAAGACCTTGGGTTCAAATCGCGCTCAGAGGATGAATTTCATAAACATATTTTTTTTTTCAATTATTCTTTGGAATTAATTTGGTATACAATTTGGTTATCACTAAAATTAAATTATGAAGGCGAAGTTCTTATAGTTTTATCACAAATTCAATGTTATCAACTTTTTTCTGTTTGAAGTAAACTTTCGTTTTCTGCTACTTTGCATCTGAATTCGGTTAAATTTTTCTTCCTAGCGATAATTATGGTTCTTTCAGGTGGTGTTACTTGAATCGAGATTTCTCCTTTTTGTGTTATATATATTTTGTTGCAATGACTGCAAGACTCAAAGTTATTAAATGATTTTACATAATTAAAAATTATTTAGAACCTGCAACATCAGTAATTATTTTATTATTTTTATGGATTATTTTTTGAGAGTTTTGGTTATCACTAAAAATAAAATGAAACTATGCTATTATGGAGGCGAAATACTCTACAATATTTCGTTTTCCAAATTTAAATTAGTCTACAGTTACCACAAAAATTTTAAAGACAAAGCATATTGTATGTGATTACGTATTCCAAATCTCTGTGTAGTAAGCAGTTAGGGTGTTCATCCCATAGACTTGGAATTATATAAAAAAAAAAAAAAACAATTAAATCCACATTAGACTAGTCTTGAATTGATTGATGATCCTCTTTTTATCAATTTATTTTATTTAGCAAGTTTTCATTACTTTTTAGTCTTTTGGCAAACTATGTCAAATGTTTCCCCCCAATCTCTCTTTTTGTTTTTTCCCTTTTTTTTTTGAAAGATGTTAGTCTTAAATTATATTATTAAATAAATTTTATCTTCTTTGTCAAAACCTTCTAGTACAAACTCAAAAACTATTTGAAAATCAATGCAAATTCTGATCAAAATGATGAAATATTGACAAATTTTAAATGAAAAATGTCAACATTTGTTGTTAAAAACTTACAAATAAAATTTAAAATTCAAATTTTATTTTTTAATTTCAACAATAATCATTATGAAATTAATATTATTTACAAAAAAAGAAGAAAAAAATCAATAATAAAATGTGTCATAAAATAATGTATATAATAATAAAACCTAGTTAAAAGTGTGCCATGACGTTAATTTTTTTTTTCAAAATGTACCCATCTAAATTCTAATTAACTTCAAATATTTAATTTCTATTCTATTATTATTTTAAAGTCTATTTTTTTTTTTTTTTTTAAATAATAAAGATGCAAGGATTAAAATATAATTTTAAAAAAAAAATAATTTTTTAAAACAAAACTTTCAAACACAATATTACATACATATATAATTGAACATTATTATAAAAAAAAATTACACATTACAGTTCACTTGAATAGGAACGAATATATTTTTTTTTATATAATTTTTTGAATAATACTTGTACTCTGTTAAATTTTTAGTAGTGTGTTACAAGAAAACTAGCTCAATAACCCATAAAAATAAAATAAGCCATATTTTTTTTAATTAAATTTTATTCCGAATACTTTTTATGATTTATTCCTTTATTTTTTGACGTTTTCTTTATTAAAAATGATGATAAAAAGATTAACCACAACATCGTTATGTTTTCAATCGATTTTACAGTAAATAAAAATGTAATAAATATGTAAAGTAAATAGAAATGTATTTTAAGTTTGTTATTTATCATAATTCACCTCACTTTAGAAATCTCAAGTGTTGGATTTACCATAGCGTTACAAATCGACAGACAGAACTGAAAACAGATAGCTGCATTACGTTGTAATAATATTATAACAAATATACTTTAGAGAATCAAATTGAATATACTTTAGAGATCTAAACTGGTGAATTTACCATAGCGTTACAAACAGACAGACAAAACGGAAAATGGATAGATGTATTATGAAAACTTATAAACTTATAAACTTACTAACTTATTTGTTTACAAAAATTGTAATAAATAATAAATTTGCAATAAATTTTATATTTCATAGATTTACTTTGAAAAAAGCTAAAATAATTAGTATCGAAAATAGTAGGTATCTAAGAGATAATATTTATATATATAAAATAGTTTAAGCATAGTTGTTTTAATTCATTTTCAGTTTTGTCTGTCTGTTTGTAACGCTATGGTAAATTCACCAGTTTAGATTTCTAAAGTATATTCCATTTGATTCTGTAAAGTATATTTGTTATGATATTATTACAATGTAATGCAGCTATCTGTCTAAAAAATAATTGTAAACCAACGAAGTTCGAACAAATTTAAAACCAGAACAAAACTAATCATAAAATTCAAATATCAATTTTGATGTTGTCAATGTTAACTTAACATTTATATTCAGTGTTGCTTAGATGATGAACAAATTATCGTAATATTTAAATTATGTTTACTTTCTGGACGCGTTAATTTTTCTGTTACAACAATACTGATCAATTAGATATTTCGAACTCAGTCAGTCTTTATTTAATTGGAATGATATTTATTGATTTAACACGTTGGATTCCATTTCCAAACACAATATAACGAAAAAAAGAACAATTTTTTTTTTAGTTTTTACAAAAACTTGCATTAGAGTAAATTTTTCTTTGTATAATAGTGAAAATAGTCGAATATATATTACTTTTAATTTTACTGATATGCTTATCATACAAATACGCGTATTTCTTCTACTAGTTGCAGACTTCTTCAGTGTTTTGTACTCGAATTACGACTTGATTTCTTTTAATGTTTCCAAAATTTCCATTTCAAATGTAATATTTCTCTATAATTTAATAGGTAGATCCGCAGAAAGAAATGCTATGTCAGCCAAAACTCTTTCCCTCCAAAAAGGAATCTATTAGGCTTATGCAAAGAAAGTTGAGGCTGTCTACTTTTCATTTTATATATTTTCGTCTAGGTTTAGCAGAAACAATGATTTGCTACGCAGTTTACAATGATACAATATAAGACCATATAGCTTACAAGTGTTGGTTACACAAAAGTTCAATATTTTGTTAGAAAACATCAGATCAGAACAGATACAATACAATATGTAACCAAACCATTGTTCATAATACTCATTAAAAATAATAGAAATGTTAATAAATTATTTCTTTTGTACATATACAATAACTTTGTAAAAAATTACTCTACATAATTTTTGATCATTATTATATTATTTATTTTATATTTTTATTTTTAATTTTAATAAATTATTGGCTACATATAACATTTTAATTTTGTTAATTCTCCTTTCATTTACTAAATATATTGTGTGCAGAGCTGGAGATTTATTATCTCATTGTAAATCGTACCTAACAACATAAATAAATAAATCTTTTTAATTTGGTATTATTTGGAGAGAATCGCTAAACTAATTTTATTTGAATTTTTATCGTTAATTTTTAATGATTTTAACAAATTTTATTTAAAAATTTATTTTTTATTTCAAGCATATTTTTTTTTTAAATATTGCAACCTATATACACTATACTATAAATAATTTTAAAAAATAATATTTGTCATGAATATTATATTGGCAAAAAAGAATTATTCATTCATATTCAAGTGAACTAAAGTGTAAATAATATATTATTTAGTAGTTGTAATAATCCGACTGTAAAAGAAAATTGTTTAATTAATTAATTAGGAATTAATAATTTTAAATTTAGATTATATAATAATAAAATATGATAATAATTGACCAATTTAAAGGTATACATTTACATATAAACAGAATTTCATATACATATAAACATAATATATATATATATATATATATATATATATATATATACATTAATATATAAATTTAAATATAACATAATATATTATAATATAATAAATAAGTAAATGCTCTTAAAATTCTAATTATAAATAATAGTTTAAGGAAATTAATACTAATTGTAATTATAAGTAGAAAAACTTTAAAAATTTATTTAATTTTTATGTGAAATTGTAAATAATTAAAAATTATATATAATATATATATATAATAAAATCTAATAATAATTTTAATATTATATAATCAATTTTTGGTCGAATTTATATAAATACATAAAATTATATACGGGTGTATTAAAACTTAATAACACTACTGACTATTATTGCGCAGAAAAAATAATTAAAAAATAAAAAAATGTGGGAAAAATTAATTTTCTTAATATTACCCCATAGACAGTATTGAAGTGAAATATTTTTAAAATTTGGTTACTACAAAAACTATGTATTTCAAAACCCTATAACTAAAATCCCTATTAACTAACTGTAATTTTATTTTTAGGTATTTTTATAATTAATTCCAGTCTACCCAACAATAAGAATCCAATTCAAAAAAATGTTGGTTCATTTTATATCTATTATTATATACAGTGCTTAAAATATGTCAAATCAAACAAAAAAAATCAGCTAGACTGTATATTGAACATGGTATATAACAACTGATAACAACTTAATTCGCTATAATTTCTGTGTCAAAAAAACATAACTGCTTATGTCAACATAACAAAAAAAAAATCGAGATAAAATAACCATCAATTTCAGAAATTTCAAAGTATTTCCTGTCTAAATTTGGTTTGATTCTGACAGGTCACATTTTTGCTAGGGTAATCGTTTATGTCAATATGGCCTAATCATGTTTTATCATAATCACTTATTGAACTTAAAATATTTTAAACATATTTCTATGATTAGCCATAAAAGCTTATAAATTGATTAGCATTTTTTACAAATTTGGAAAATTATTTGGAAACTTTCAAATGTGTTGTGTGCTTAAACTGTCTATTTTATACTTTACGATTTTTACAAAATTTTATTTATTAATATTAACATCTTACAACAACATAAGAGTTTTTCTACAAAATAAAGTACTTGTACTTCAAATGTTTACATAATTAAAATGTTTTTAATAAACCAAAAACTGGTACAGTGACGTTATTATATTTTTTTTAACTGTAAAATTCATTTTACTAGAAACAACAATTTCAAACATAAAGGTGCCTATTATATATTTCGATAACGATTACGATTTGATCGAACGAAATGTCAAAATGCAAAATTGCCAAAATTATGTATTTCGATATCGCTTAGAGATTGTCGATGTGCAATTTTACCACGAAAGAAACATCGAAAGAGAGTTTTTGTATAAATTATTTTAATTTTGAATTGAAAGGATAAAATAAATGAGTGCGGCTTGGACACATGGTGTTTGTTTTATATTTGCGATATTTTTTGGAATAAAAATAAATTTAAAAGTTGAAATGAAAGTAGGTATTTTACTTTATTCTTCATAAATATTTTTTATTGAAATAAATTTTAATAGAAATGAAAGGCCAATAAATAAATTAATTCAGTAATTCTACTTTAATCATAAAAATGTTTGTCTACGTAATGGAAATTAAAACTGCAAATTTCATATAAAACTTCCTTAAGCACAACAGAAGAAATTAACTGTGTTAGTTCGACATGAAAATTATTTCTTTGCTACAAACCGCAAGAATTTTAATACACTGGTCAATTTTTATTTCTATTTTTGCCCTAATTTTTCTAATAAATCCACAAAAGTAATGTTGTTTAACAGAAAATTTCGATCAAAACTTAATTAATGTAAATAAAGTTTCAATAATGTAGATAATAATGTAGTAAATAACATACGCATAATCTTCCAAATCCAGTGGATTAGAATAATCCCGAATATAATATGTTCACTTGTTATTTTATTCTACAAAATTTAACTCTGCTGAAATCATTTAAATACTTCTAACTTATTTTTAACTTAAAAATTTCAAATATAACACAATTGTTTGGTTTGTTTTTCGTTTAATAATTTAAATTGGACTATGTGTTAAAGAATCAAATTTCAAACATATATCATTTTCATGATAGATTTAAATTCAACAATGGCAGCATTGTGAAACAGTTACGATCTGATTTGCATCTGATTTGCAACAATGGCACTAACGATTACAATCGAATAATTCTAACGATAACGATGAAAGATTCGATTAAAATCGATCGAAATATCTAATGGCACCAAAGTGGTTTTCAATTTTTGTCACAGATGTAATTAATCATTATCTACATGTCAAATATTCTATAGAAAAATATAACAGTTTATAACTTCGCGGTTATAGTACAGTTTTTTTTTGTTGCTATACCACTTTTCTAAAATTGACTTAAGCCATTGCATCCAAATTTATTTTGTGATTTTTCTTCCCTAAAAATTAATAAGCGCTTATAATTTAATTTTGCTCTTATACGGTATTTTTTTAAATTTTTAGCTATAATAAATATTATTCACCCAAATATATATACAGTACCGCTCAAAACTTTTGCACCCCCATACAAAAAAAAAATCAAATAATAATTTCAAATTAAAAATTTTCCATGTAATATTGGTCAAATGGTAAGAAAATATATTTTATTGTTTAGTTTTATTATCACTAATTTATTTTAAGTTAATATTAATATCAACAATTCGTAAAATAAAAAAAAATAGAAACAAAAACAAAAAATAGTACAAGTACAACAATATTAAGTTCAAAACTAAAGCACCCCTCTGTAAAAATATCATAAACATATTTAAAATACCGCTATTTTAATAGATTTAATTGACTGATAATATTTTTAGAAATGCATTTACTTCTTAAAACTATATTCCCAATTTAGTACTTATTTAAAATTTAATAATAGCAATTAGTAAAGTTAAAGAATTAAAAATTTATTCAAAATAAGAATTAATAATTTACTTAAAAATATCATAACATGGCCCGGAATAAGTATAGTGTTGAATTAAAATGGAAAATAATTTATGATTTTGAAGCAGGATTATCTCGCCATGAACTCAGTAAAAAATATTCTATAAATAGGTCAGTCATATCAAAATTAATTAAAAAATATAAGGAAACCAAAAATGTTGATAGTAAGCATTCTGGTGGCAGACAAAGAAAAACAACTACGAGAGAAGATCAAATGATTTAAAGAACGATTTTAAAACATCCTTCAAAGTCTTGCCGAGATATACGAAAGCATTTGAATTTGGAAATCAGCGACAGCACAATTAAAATAAGGGCTATTTAATTTGACTTACGCAGTTATCGTGCAGCGAAAAAACCTTTTATTTCTGAAAAAAATCAAAAAGCTAGACTAAAATTTGCTAGAGAACATCTGAATTGGACTATTTCGAAATGGAACACTGTACTCTTTTCAGATGAATCTAAATATAAGATGAAATCAGATAGTATAAGGTACGTACGACGACCAAAAGGGCAAAGATTAAACCCTAAATATTGCATTCCTACAGTAAAATTTAATTGCATTCCTACAGTAAAGAAACATTATAGTCTGCGGCTGTTTTTCTGGGTTAGGTATTGGACCAATTCATCACATAAAACAAATAATGGATCGTTTTGTGTATGTTGATATTTTAAATAATGTAATGCTCCCACTTGCTGAAGGAGAAATATCACAGAAATGGCGATATCAGTAGGATAATGATCCTAAAAACACAAGTTGCTTGGCGAGAAACTGGTTCAATGAACATAAAATTGAGGTTTTAGAGTGGCCTACACAATCACCTGATTTAAATCCCATAGAAAATTTATGGGAAATAGTAGATCAGAGCTTAAATCGAAGAGACTGTGCCAATAACACTATGTTATTTAATGAAATAAAAGACAAGTGGCAAAACATACCACAAACTGTCATTAATAATTTGATTACTTCAATGCCAAGACGAATGGCTGCTGTAATTAAAAACAAGGGTTACTGGACGAAATATTAATCGTATTTTTAAACTCAAATCTATAAAAATAGCGGTATTTTAAATATTTTTATGATACTTTTACAGAGGGGTGCTTTAGTTTTGAACTTAATATTGTTGTACTTGTACTATTTTTTGTTTTTGTTTCTATTTTTTTTTTAATTTTACGAATTGTTGATATAAATGTTAACTTAAAATAAATTAGTCATAATAAAACTAAACAATAAAATATATTTTCTTACCATTTGACCAATATAACATAGAAAATTTTTAATTTGAAATTATTATTTGATTTTTTTTGTATGGGGGTGCAAAAGTTTTGAGCGATACTGTATATAAAACTTTATGTTCAGTAAAATTGAATATTACGAACGTACACTGGACTTTATGTCTTCCCAATTTTTTCACAGAAAAATTTTAAAATGGTCATACTGAAAAAATTTTAATTTTAATTTCGGCTAAGCGGTTATTGCCACAGAATTGGAACTTCTTCTCAATCAGTCAATAAAGATTTATTAAACTTAACCAATTGATAAAAATAAAAAAAAGGTTAAAAATTCAAAACAAAAATTAAATATTTCAATTTTCTGCGTTAATTATTAATAAAATTTGAAAATGTATACGAAAATAAAATTTATTAGTTAAAAAAAAAAAAAAACAAAAAAGCAAATAAAAACAAATTTAAGAAATTATTTTTCAAATAAACAAAAAACAAAAAAAATTAAAAGAAAATTAAAAATAAAAAAAAAATTAAATAAAACACAAGTAAAATTTTATTAAAAATTTTTTCTTATTTATAATTTAAAAAAAAAGTATTTGTGTTACATCATTACAATGTAATGTAAAATTTAAAAAAAATTACCTATATTATATTCGAAAATAATTACAAAAATTACACAAAAAAATACATTGTTAAAAAAATAATTTTAAAAATATTAAAACAAAAAAAAAATTAAAACAAATATGAGCAAATTAAAAATTGATGTGATTATATTGAAAAAACAGAAAACAAAAAAAAAAAAACAAAAATTCAAAATTTAAATTAAAAAAGAAAAAGATTTAATCATAAAAAAATTTAGATATAAATATTATAGGAATTTAAGAATTTTATTTTTTATAGTTTTAAGTTAATATTATTCAAAAGCAAAAAAAAAAAAACAAAACAAAAAAGAAAAGAACAAAAACGGAAAATTTGTACAACAACAAATACTAATTATGAATTATCAAAAAAAGGAAAAATAAAATAATTTAACTGCTAATGTGTGGTTAAAAATTCTAGGATTTACAATTATAATAATTAATTAATTATTATATAATATATTATTATTATGATTATTATTATATTATTAATATAATTATTATTATTTCTATTATTATTATTATTATTAATTATTATTATAAATTATTAAATTTAAGTTAATGAACTCATTGTAAACTATTTAGCTATTATCGAAATAAAAACAATAAAAATGAAAATATTTGAAAAATAATTAAAACTTTTCATTTTAATCTATACAGGGTGTTAATTCAATAAATGAAATGTAGGAAAATTGTTTGTATGGGACCATTGCATTCATTCTAGCGGTTCATATCGCGTCGCCTGCCTGAGTCTATTTTACTCCATACATCACTTTTTAACTTTTTGACTTATTAGTAGTTTTATAGGTTTTGATAAATTCCCTTTCTAATTCTGTTACCAGAATTATTCTATCTGCTTTAGTTTTCGAGATATATTATAGTGTGCACTTTGCTCCATAAGTTTTTTTAATTTTTTAGTACTCCAATTTTTGGTTTATAGAGCATTTTTTGCATGAAAAAATCAGTGTTTATATTGTTAATTCTCATTTCCTCCACATGCATTACCATATTCGCTATATAAGGCATACTTAATCAGAATTATATTGAGAAATTCTTTGCTCCATACCGAAAAATGAAATGGGAAAAAACGCATTTTAAGTTTCAAAGCAATTTTTACGTATTTTTTTAAGGATATAGAAAATCAAACTTTTTGTGACATAATCTGTAATTTGTTAGCTTTGAAATACTATGTTTAGATTTCTTAAAAAAATTATATATTTCTGTTGATATTCGAAATTTGAAAAAATAGCCCAAATGTATATTGGACAAAAACGTATGGGTGACAAATATTTTGAAAAAAATATTTTTTTCAATGTCCAATATCTTGTGGGGAATTAACACAGTTAATAAAACTTCATATGATATTGGACACTTAAGAACTTAAACTAAACATTATTCTCAAGTTTTGGGAACAAAAAATAAAACTAACAAAGACTTTGAATATTAAGGAGAAACATTATTTTATTCATTCAAACACATTTAATTAAATAATATAAAAATAAAACCAAACAGTCTAAACAAAAGTGCTAAACCTAAAAAACAAATCACAATGTGTATTAAAAAAACTATTAAATAAATCAAAAAAAATAAAACTAAACAGCCTTTCTTGCTTTATGTTATAACAAAATGTAGTACTTATAGCCTCTAAAATTTTCGTTGGGATAATATTATTTTTATTTTATTTTGAAAATAGTCTTATAAAATAACACGTCCTCAGGTGGCATGTAATCAAACATGGATACAATATCTTTTATTTTTTCTTGTGTAATGGAACTTCAAATGTATTACTTTAGGAATTTGTCTTACCAAACCTTTCTTTCGAATATTTTGTTTAAATACTGAAACGGTAGTTTTTTCCGCATATTCTCCATAATCTTTTTGAAATATTATAAGAAAAAGATTCCTATTGTAAATTATTTCTTTTGCAGAGTTATATTTAACAGCTGAAAAATTTAGCCCCACACTAGCTGCATTATAGTTTCAAAAATCTTCACCTTTGGATAATTCATTGAGGTCAGTTGTTTAAGTAACCCGAGTGGACTACAAGCACTTATGTGATTTAAATGGCGATCTATAACTGAGTGAACAGCACCTATTTCCTGGATTCTAGAGTGTCCAAGTTCAGAAAACTTTTGAACTACAGTTTTTATTTCTTTATTTTTTTCTATAAATTTTAAAATTGCTAATGACATTATTCGGTTTTTATTCTGTGGAATACAAGCGTCTGACCATAAAATAAAGTTCTGAATATCAGGAATATCAAGAAGAATGACTTGTAAAATTTTAGTTAACGCACTGGCCAGGTCATTTGCGCTTGGACCACTCTATGTTTCGTACCAAATTTATTCTCTCTCCCCGATTATTCTCATTCACATTCACACTGATAAAACTCTCTCAAGAAAAACAAACCTTTGCCTTGATCTATACAAAAACTTCATTTGAAATAGAACACTTAAGCACAAAATTTTAATTACTCACTCAAGCGTAAAATATTTTTTGAAATTTTTTGTCCAATATCATATTAATTGCAGCAATTTGGAACAATTTTTTTTTGCATTTAAGCACTATAAATGCAAAAAAAAAATTCACTTTGTATGATATTGAACAAAAACAAAATTAAATATCTCAAAAACTATTATAGATAGAACAAAGCTGATTAAAAATTTAGAAAGAGCGCTTCAAGTTTAGTTTAGATCAACCAAAAAATCAAAAAGTGCCTAATGTATTATATTGGACACTTAAGAATTCACCCGGCGATATATGTTACCATTAAATTTTCTATACCTATGAAGCAAACTTTAAAATTTTTTTTTTCATCACGTGGAGTAAGTGAATACAAATTTGGACACACCTACTTTTCACATACAAAATTTTGTGTGTGTGCAAATTTAAGTATAAAACATAATATATAAATACAAAATTTTGTTTGAAAAACGCTCAAATGAGGATCCAAATTCATGTATCCTTCGCTTCGATTCTCAAAATGTAATTAACGTTCCATATTTTTCTGCAAACGAAAACTAAATGTATATAACTTAACTAGGACATCAATTATACCGGGAAAAGAAAAAAATGTGTAATACTGTGTCACATAGACGGAAACACAGCTAGGAAGAGAGTAAACGATCTTTTTTTTTCTTCCTCATCGAGGTGGCCTTAATATGTCAGAGTCGGCATATTGGCTTTTAGCCAATCCACATCTCAACTTAGTCGACCCTTTTGATAAAGACCAATAGGTTTGATGGTTCTATCCTGGAGTAGCTTTTTGAGGTTATGTAGTGCGTTTGAAACAACCTGAGTCTCAATCTTGAAAGAGCTAGGCACTCTCCTAGCATAGATATACCAACTGCCGGTTCCGGACCATAAATGTTTTTCGCCGATGATCTGGCTAGTTCGTCAACCTTCTCATTTCCAGTCAAGCCACTATGACCCAGTATCTAGAACAGTTGTACCTTGTTTCGGAACTCAATGAGGTTTAGGGCTTCCGAACATTCTCCCACCAATCTAGATTGGATGTGGTTACTTTCAAGAGCTTTTAAGGCAGCCTGACTGTCACTAAAGATTCTAATGATTTTGTTAAACCATCTTTGCTCTTTTATAATATTCACTACTGCGTTTATGGCAAAGACTTCAGCCTGGAAGACTGTGCAGTATTTGCCAAGAGAAAATTGAAGTTCAAATTGTTCTTTTCCAAAGAACACTCCTGCTCTTCTGAACCGCATCATTTTTTACGGATACGTATGTAGTGATGTCATGTGTAGGCATGAAGAACTCTTTCTGCTCCTCTTCTAAGTCTTTCCATAGCCTCTGATGTTTGTTCCTACATCCTCTAATATTCCCTAGAGTTTGCAACCTTCTTGCAACTTTGAGGGCTTCCATTCTCACATAAAGATGCAAGGGTGGAAGCCCAAGAAGTATTTTCATAACCGCTGTAGGTTTGGTTCTAAAAGAACTTGTTGCACAGAGACACGAGACAGAAACAAGTCTTTGTACTACTGTTTCTAGTTTTTTAATGGCATTTGCTGTGAATGTTCTCGGAACCCATGCAATGGACCCATAGCTAACAATAGGCCTAATGCACACTTTAGTCTTAAGGCTATTTTCGGTCACTGCCATAGGACTTTCACATATCACACACTTTAGCATATTTCATCTCGATATGTTTCGCCCAGTTGAGCTTCTTATCAACTATAATCCCTAGATATTTTACTTCGTCTCGAAGTTCTAAGTTATTTCCTCCAGTAGCGGGAAGAACACAGTTTGTTCAGTCGCCTGCTATTGGTAAAGGCCACTAAATGTGTCTTGCTAGGATTTATGATTAATTCATTCGCCTGACATTATTCAGTGGTTAAGTTATGGGCATTTTCCATTTTCCATATATCCTCGTCTTAGAAGAATACTAAGATCATCGGCAAAGCCGTGTGTGTTAAATTCTTCCTCGTTCAGTATACTTAGGAGTTCGTCTATCAACATGTTCCATAGTAAAGGCGATAGAACACCTCCTTGTGGGCATCTTCTAACCGCCTTCACCTGAATTTTCGTAGTTTAATCTACCTGGATGAACAAATGATGTTATTCCAACATCTTTTCTAACCATCTCAGCAGTGTATTGTTTACTCCGTGCTTTCTTGCTCCATCTAGAAGTGACTTAAAAGTTATCAAAGGCTACTTCAATGTCCAAGAATACACCGAGTACTATCTCTTTCTTCACTGTGTTATCTCTTTTGAGTGTTATCTCAGACTTACCTGCCTGATAGGCATGTTGCTTATGGCTCAAGGGTACCCTGATCAAACATACATCCCTAATATACCTGCCCACCAGTTTCTTTTGGGCATTTTAGCAAACACGAAGAGAGACTGATAGGTCTAAAGCTAGTAGGAAGTGCAGTGTTTGTTTTCCCTGGTTTAAGGATGAAATCGACCCTTACTTATTTCCATAACTCTGCAATAGCTAGTTCTTACTTTAATATGATAATTCAAAATTCGATGCCAAAATTCTGACTGGTCAACTCACTAACCATTAAACACAGACATGTACTAAATTTCTCTAAAATTTTAAATTTTTTTTTCAAATAAAGCCCAAAATTCGTATAAATTGGATTTAGTTTTTAAAACCTTTTTTTAAGTTTACTATGATTCTTGTACGGAATCTGGTGGAGCTTTCTAGACCAATTTTCTGTTGAACTAAAATTTATACAGTTTTGACACAACTTGAATCTCATTAACAATACTAATTTGCTTGAAGCTGGTCCCAATTAAAATTCGTTTCTGGAACGAAACCTATATTTTCATTTGGGCCTTTAGTTGTACTTTCCGTCGACTAGGGGCTTAAAATTAAACTTTAAACACAACTTGAATGCTAGAAAAAATACTTTTTGCTCAAATTTGAGTAGCTAGTCGGTGTCAAAGGTCGTTTTTGGACCCAAATACACATATCATTTTTTCGGAGTTGATTTTAATGTTTAAAGGTTCTGAAATATTTACTCACAACTGTACATAAGCAATTCATTTCCGGTTCATAAACGAAATAAAACACATACATATTGTTTTTGTTGTATTAAAAAAATTATTCATAAAAATCTATATTAAATCTCTAATACGAATGAGGGGGTTAATAAAATAAAAAAAAATTATATTTTAATGTATAAATTTATAAGTCTTCCAATTCTTCTTCTCCGTATTTCATTCCACCAGTTTCAATTAATTCAACATTTTTACGAGCAAATACAACTTTTTGCCTTCTCTCCAAAAACTCAATCGTACTATACCTAAAACAATAAAGAAAAAGGTTTAAATGTATTTCAATTTCACTGGTGATCAGGTGAATTTCTTACCCTATCATTCCAATTGTCATAAATCCAATTAAAGCAAGTAATTTTGTTGATGTACATAATAATGGACTTACAACATAACCGATTACTGAACCCGTTGATTCCCAAAGTCTAAAATTACCATAGGCAGCAATTTGATTTTTAGGGAATAGAATACCACAGAATGCTGAAATTATAAGAAAATTAAATTCAATATATTACCATATATTACAGTTATTATTTATTATTGCTTAAAATCAGTTATTATTTATCAATCAAATTTGAATTAACCCGTTTATAACAAAACTCTAGCACCTCTGTTGCTAAGTAGGAAAACTAATTTTTATTCTAAATTTACGAAGAATTAGAACTTATAATTATGTCAAAACAATTCGCCAACAGATGTGACAACAAGCAATAAAAATATAAAACAATTGACAATTTTAGTACTAAATTTTTGTAGTAATAATGGTTGTTGTCTTTACTTTAGCTCTTATTGAACCAAAAATATATTTTGGGAAATATAAAAGGTGGTAATTAAATTCGGTTGTTAAGTACATTTTTTTTTATAATTTGGTTTGTATAACAGTTTACTATTTTTGAAGTTTATGACAGTTTGAGAAATATTCTAATAAATTTTAAATATATTTTGATATGAGTACATAATTGAGTAGGTTTGGTTTTGAATGGACTGAACTGAAGTGTGTTGCATATGTTTGTGTACATTTTAAACTATTTTTGTGCTTAGAACAATTTAAACTTAAGGATTGTTCTCAAAGCAATTTAAATCGTTTAAATCAAGTTTATATTTTTTTTAATTAAAAAATTTCACCACTCAAAGTTTGTTTGTTTGTTTGTTCGCTTTACACGTCCGTCAACTCTCAACAGCATTAAATATAGAATTCTGAAATTTTAACAGTTACTGATATGTATCATCATGACTAACGAATAATGAATAGACCTACTGCGGTACTTTTCAAGGCTATCAAATAACAGTTTAGAGTAGCTGCCATACAACTCAACTTCTAGCATCCATTAGGAGTATTTCAAAAACTAATTGTGTTATACAGCTGAAACATGATATTTAGGTAATGTTAACTAAAATAAATACATGTTTACTATTTTCTAAAATTCGGACTAGTTCAACAAATTGTCACACATTTCCTCTCTTAGCACACGCCAATAATATTTCAAAATTCAAGTGTTACAAACTTGAAATTTTGTAATTAGGTGTACCTTCTCAAAAATAAACAAACAATAAGTCGGTTACTGATTTAAAAAAATTCGGACTGGTTCGGGTAGTTCGACAACTTTTAGAAATATTACAAAAACCAAAGTTGTTATAGGCTTCAAAATTGGTTATTAGGTTCTCCCCAAAAATTAAACCAACACGTTATTTACAATTTGTCAAAATTCTGAATTGTTAGTTCGGAAAATTTGTATTAAATGTAATGATTATATATATTAGCTTGGAACTTACTATATAGCTTAGGGAAAGACGAATTTCTGAAGTATGAAATAATAAAAATTGAAATAACAACGTCATAACTTTTAATTTTGCTAGATATGACAAGGTTTTTGGAATTTCTAGCTCACCAACCAGAACCAAAAGTAGGAGTTCCAGGTGTGCTTTCAGTAAGGGAAAACTATACAATACCACATTAATAATAAAGTACATATTATGTAAAAGTTTTGCATCTTTTTGATTGATTTTCAATTGAACCCAACATGATTTGGAATATATCTTACATACAAGTTCTAGAAAATTTTTCCAAAACCATTTTTTTTTAATAATAAAAAAAATAATAAAACTTTATGGAATTATTTATACATTTTGTGTTTGATGCAATAGATAACGACAACGGATGGCTTCGCTAGTAGTAAGTAGGAAAAACAAGCTTTTAGTTATTATTTATGATTACTTATAGTTAGAATAGGATATTTTGAAAGTCCTGATACACAGAAATATATCAAAAATATTCTGAGAAATTTTTGGACCTTTGTCTCATATTGTTGAGGTATTTTGAATATACTTGTCTTTTGTCAGATATTTGCATAGATTTGTTATAAGTACAGGTACGGGTTTTGCTATGGAAATTATAAGCGGATAGCACATAATGGATAATTTTGTACCAACAGATTACTATTGACCAACAGCTTGCTGTCTAATGTTTTGGTATTGTACGAAGAGTGTGGATGTCACTATCTCTTTAATTTTTTTTTTTTTTTTAAGTTAAGCCAAACATTAGGTTTTAAACGATACCTTTATACACGAATGTACAGCTTGGACTAATTGAGGATTTTAGAAAGGAAAATATCCCATTGAGCAGTAGCAACATTTTGAATAAATTTTTTAATATCTCTTTAACTCTTTAACTTTTGTAGATTGTATGTAGGTATATTTTTTCATTAGGGAAACACGCTTGTTGGAATATGGATTCTCATTTGAGAAAATTTGACTACAAAAGAAATTCTCATAGCCAGTTTTGAGCCACCTTGGAATTTGTATTTAGTAGGAATAGGCACCGGATGTCTCTCTTATCCCTCGCCGGAAATGTTTGAGAGGAATGAAATGTTTGATTAGGATTTCTATTTCATCTCTGAACAAGTTCCTAAACCTATTAGATATCTATAAAATAGGGATGGTGTTCCAACAACACGATGATTTTAAAGTGGTACAAGAGAGGATGTCACATTAGGGTTGTCAATAAAACGAATGAACAATTTTGAACTTTGTCTATAAAGTTTAGTGTGGTTCGTGATGCACTGGCCCATATATGTGAATTGTATTCCAACTTGGGTCGAATGTATGATTAATAGATATTTATGGGGAGACAAATACGTTTTGCAGCGACGCGAAAAGCCCAAACACCTCCTTATTATCTAACCAACCAAATTTTTAAGTAGGACTAATCTGATAAGCCTTATTTTTTTCTTACAGAGTTCTTTATTACATTAAATAGGTACTTTTGCACATATCAACTCTGAAAATGTTTAATTTTGTAATACAAGAATACTAGCTTTATTGCTAAAAGTTGACCAAACCTTTGAAAATTATCAAATTATTATAACAAAAAAACCCCGTGTTATTCCAATGGACCTCATTAGTCTAGATAGGTAGGTAGAAGTGGCCATTCCACACCCTGTGTGATTAAGAAGGTTGATCAGATCTCCTATTTTGCTTTCCGCGAAAAAACCTATATTGCTGGGGAAAGTCTCCCCTAAGATCCGGAGTCTGACTCTAGCTGATGCTGGGCAGCTGCAAAGGATGTGTTGAAGAGTTTTTGCTTCATTCTCATTCTTGCGACTGCGACAGTGGAGATTGAAAGAAATACCTAGCTTGGCAGCGTGGCTTCCTATTGGTCAATGACCCATACTGATGGTTACTACTCTTGATATATCAGTACGAGACCTGGTTAAGAGTTGTTTGATTTTCTTGATATTATACGAAGGCCATGTTTTGCTCGAGGTCGCACAGGTATTTAGTCTATGCCACCTTTCATTCGCCCTGGCCAGAAAGTATGAATGGATGCGCTTCTTTACGTCACTAGCCTAAGTGTATCGGCGTATTTCCGACAGTCATTATTAGCTAACTAGTTACTGACTCTTTTGGAAAACTGATAAAATACAAAATCATTATCCCATTACTAAAACGAATTTAAAATAGAAAAAAGATGTGGATCAACTTTTTTACACTAAAATATTACTCTATAATAACTAATTTTAAATTATTTTTTTTAAATATTTTTACTTACCATTAACATTTACTAACCATATACCATCACATACACCCCAAATTGCTGCTAATATACAATAAGTCATATAATCGTTTTCAACTGCACGCCACTGATACATCCAAAACAATAAAGATCCTTGCAATAAATAAACAAATATCATAATACGTATTCTTCCAAAATATTTTGCAACAGCACCAGCAAAACCAGCTGCTATTGCATTCGCAATACCAAAACAAATCATAGCAAATCCAATACGTGATATACCCCAACCACAAGCTACAAAAGACTAAAAAATAAAAAATAAAATAAAAACAAGAACATTGAAAAAAAAAAAATTTCAAATTGAAAATTCATTTTCAAGGACATTATTATTATTAATATTATTATTATTTTATTATATGAAGTGGGAGAAAGAAAATATTTCTGTTAATAGGCATTATTTTTACAAATACTTACAGCTGTGAAATCAACAGCTATAAATGCTTCTTCTGCTCCAATAAACATTGTAATTGGTAATATCAACAGTTGATAACGTTCTGATAATAGTTTTAATGTTACTGACAAAAGATTTATTCCTGTAAGTCCTTGACTTGCATGTTTTCGTTTGACACCATATCTAAATCAACAAATATATAAAAAAAAAATATGTACATGTATTAAAGTGAATATAAAATTAATGATTTTGGGTACCGATTTAATAAAAATATTTTGAAAAATTTTAAATTAAGAATTTTTATGATATTTTTGTGGTTGATATGCTCTAGTATACAAGTACTCTCATACCGCAAATTTGTTTAGATCTAAAAACTTAAAATGTCATTCTTTTAAGACTTCTTTCATTATATTTTTTATTTTTATTATTATATACCCCAAATACATTGTACATACATATATACTGTCATATCCAAAACATTATGTGGTAACCTTTGTACAAAATAGTTTGAAATAGACTTGTTCAACAAATGTAGTACGATTGGACAATTTTTGAGGCAAAATTATGTATGTAAATATTTTTTCTAATTCCTGAAATATAACATAAATAATAATTATTAAAAGCTATAACTTGCTCAAGGCTTACTTTTTCTCTCTCTCTCTCTATCTCTATCTCAGCTTTGCTTATGGTTTGCTTAGCTTTGCTATGGCTTTGCTACTGGATGTGGTTCTATGTCTTAAATATTGTATACTAGTTAAAATTATTTTGCACCCATTTGGGCTCATTATTAAATGAATAGGCAACAGCCTGGTAGGTAGTAGGTAGAGCGCCTGCGTTTCAACTAAAAGGTCCCGGGTTCGATTCCCGATGAAGCAAAAAAAAAAAAATGCTTCATTGGTTTTTCGAGCTGGCCAAGTATCCTTTGTCATTGGGATATAATAAATGACAACAAATAATTGAAAGTATATATAATCTGGTAACAAATTAAATAAAATGGAGCTATTCTATTTAAGAAGACTTAGTTCCTGACAATAGTAGTAGTTTTCCACATTTAATGAGTTGATAAGCCATATAAATACTAGAAAAACATTTTAGTAAACCCTACTTAAGTAATCACGAAAAGGTGATTCTACATAAGTTACTGTTAAGATCGTAAAAAAAAATAAAAAAAAAAAAAATTAAATCAACGATATTTGATAAAACCTGTACAGTTTATGATGTTGCGTAATAATAGCTTTTGTGGCAATTCTGCCCTGAATTTTCATTTCCACGATAAGTTAAATAAGTTCGTATTTTTGACCCCGCGTCACATGTTAGAAATATATGGCTTATATTCGTTTAATACTTATATCAATTTATGTAAACGGGTTCCAAAATCTAGTCTAAAAATCATCGCAGTTGCAAATGGTCTTATTATAATTACTCTTCACAAGCGACAAAATTTGGTCACATTTACCACAAATTATAAACATTTTATATTCACTCAGTAAATAATACAAGCTAATCATCTGAGTCCGGAAGATGCCTGATCAAAGTTTTTTGACACACATGACGTTTTTAAGTGGTATATTATGTTATAGGTCGTATTGTTTTGAAAACGTTGTATCCAAATGAGGAAGTCTATAATGAGAAAGGTTCTTTCATTCACAGAAAATATGTTCAGATATATTTTATTTTCTATTTCACATATTCTGTGCAAGTTCTAATCAATAAGTGCGATTTTATGTAGAGGATTTTTTACTATGTAGTGGATGCCATTTATCCCTGTCATTATGTACTTCTGTTTCCTGTTAAAACTTAGAAAAACTTTTTGTTTTCTTAAACGGGATTGCATGAGCATTTTTTCCAGTCGATTGCCCAATATGTTATCCCAG
Organism: Argyra leucocephala; assembly: GCA_963942445.1. Classification (NCBI taxonomy): domain Eukaryota; kingdom Metazoa; phylum Arthropoda; class Insecta; order Diptera; family Dolichopodidae; genus Argyra; species Argyra leucocephala. The sequence goes on from OZ012681.1 coordinate 56,611,464, forward strand.
TTTTTCTCTTCTTTCACCTCAAGTGAGCACTTTATCTACGTTTTGACTGTGCTGAGGGGTTTTTTGCCCATTATTGTGGCTTTACTTATTTTCGATAGTTTTTATAATACTACTACGCAATACCATACCAGCTTAAGATATGATGGTATATAAATCAAAAGCTAATGTGACTGCTCTACTATCTGAGAAAATATAGATATTACGAATTTTGTAATGTTGTCTTAAATTATCACGCACACATAGTTGGATTGTATATGCAGGCCAGCATGGAAAAGTATATTTGTGATATTTTGGCTTGAGTAAATATAGGTTTTGGCCTATACCTCTGATTCTATTCCACTTATATTTTTTTAGCTGTCTGTATAACATACTAATGCTCTCATATTAAGGGAGGACTGATCTTCCACATCTCTATCTCTATCTCATCACTATGGGTTCTAGGCGAAGCAAAGTTCATACCTTATATGAAAGCTGAATACAGTAACTTTTTAAACTTATTTTGAACTTGGATTCAGCTGTAGATGGTTCTGCTGGTTTATTTTCAGGCACTTCCCCATAGTTCTTATCATTTGTAATCCCATCTCGGTAAAACCCGTCTTCGTTACATAATATCGCGTCTGCGCAAAGCTATTATTTAATTAACTGTCTATTAATTAATGTAAACCACGTTCTTATAACCACACTCATAAATTCAATTAATTACCAACAGGAAGTGGATGTCAAATTTGCATTATACAAAATACAATTTCATCGGTAATCTTATAGCTAGGTGTAATAGCATAACCTATAGTTATATTTCATAATTTCACTTAACTGCCAATAATAACCTATGACTATAGATAATGCTGTTACCAGCATAGCTATAGGCTTACCAACGATTGATGAATTGTATTCTGTATTTGCCATCCATTTCCTATTTATTATGCTTTGATTGATTTTAATGTTTTTTTCCTCTTTTTCATCAATTTCAATTTGATCAAATAGAAAATAGTCAGAAAAAGAATAAACATTTTGAATAACAAAAAAAAAAAAACGCATCACGAAAATTTAGTCTGTATCTTGCAATTTTTCTAATGTGACTAGACAACAATTTTGAATAAACAAAAAACATGACGTTAGAATTTAAAAAAAAAATGTCACCTCAATTGCAAACAGAAACGTTCCAAAAAGAAAATAATTTTGTTTTTTTAATAAATTTTTAATCTTCTTTATATTTTGCCATAACAGCAGCAGCAGCATTACAACAACAATAGCAAAAAAAAACTGAAAACTATTGTCACCCAATAAAAAGGACATCGTAAATAGACCTATTTTGTAATTTGTATGAAAGTTATGAATTTAGTTTTCTGAGCCTGTCATTCTGATGTTGAAATATGAACTAAAGTTTTCCTAAATACTTGGACACAATAAATAAAAGTTACGCTCACTTTTCACTTTTATCTTTGGAAAAATTTTCAATAATCATTTTGAAAAAATTTACTTGAAAAGTGATAACTAAAAAAAGTTTTTTTTTTCTTTTTTTTTTTTGTTATGTCAAACCAAAGCTATAATATAGCGACCCATGTTATTTTTAAATATTTGTTCGTCTCGCATTGATGTAAAGTTTATACTTTTAAAAGATTATGAACTTAAAAAAAAAAAAACAAAAAAAAAATTCTACTATGATTTAATGTTCTCTTCTCTTCTAGTACAAAAAGAGAATTTAACAGGAAACGGAAACGAACTTTTTTGAAATTAAAATAAAAAAAAAAGAAAACTTGTTTTAAGAAAGTTTGATTAGTGTTGAAGGTCTCTTTTTTTGTAAACATTAATCAAAGATCACAATTTAAATTTTATTATTGTTGTAGTTGTTGTTGTTGTTGTTTGTTTATTTTGAATTTTTTGATTTTTATTAATTTTAGCTGACATCATTTTTCTAGAATTCTTTGCGACAGTCCAGTAATGGTTTACAAAAGAATTGATATTGGATATAGATCTGTAAGAACTTTGATAGGATTGTATGGTCACTATATTAAATTACAACAGTATTTTTCTAAAACGTTAAAAGCATGACAATGATCAATATCAAAAATTCGTAAATATTTTTAACTCGCCAGTCAAAAGTTCTGAAACTCGTTGATCGTCAAATTGAGGCTAAAATCCGTACAACAAAAACGTAAGTTACGTAGATCCAATAATAAGTTTTTAAATCTATTTTTAGTCATCGTTAGTCTAAATATTTTTCTGCCAAATCCATTTGTCGAAAATGAAATATTTAAATTTTAGTGATTTGATCTGAAAACCGAAGTATATTGGGTGTTCCAGAGCATGCGTATCAGCTTTTTACGAAGGGAAGGAGCCGTTATTTTAAAATGAAAAAGACAATGTTATTAACTAAATCGAGAGTGCTCTATCGATTGGTGATAATTTCTATTTCCGGGAAGAACCGGAAAAGGGTATTTTAAGCCCAAAAATCGACGAAATTAGCCGAAATTTAACCCTCGATTTAGTTAATAATTTTTTTTTTTTAAAAAGCTGATACGCATGCTCTGGAACACGCGGTATATTAAAAGCCCAAAAATAGCCTTAAGCTCTATAATATCTAAGTTTAACCCCTTTTTTAGCATAGAAGTTTTTTTTCTTTCTTGTAGTACTAGTTTTCATCGTGGTTTCACCTTCCTCTAATTCACACTCTCTATTTTCGATTTCATCAATATATTCTTCTTCAGGTTGGTTATCATGATGAGCTCTTCATTCTCCTCTTCATCTTCAGAACATCCTTTAGTTCTGATTCGGTATCATGATCAGATTCTATAACAAAATCTGGATCAGCAGTACCATCGTCGTCAGAAAAACCTGTTAACTTATCATCAGAAAAACGTTCTAAAATCTCAGCTATATTTTTTTTCATCCATGATTAGAATCTAAAATAAATCACCCTGTTACATACCTTAATATTCTAATAGTAACAAAATCACACATACTTAGAAATTTAACATATGCTGACAGGCAATAAGCTCAACTACTTAATACTAAAAAGCAGAATTGGAGCGACTAGCGACATATACATGTCAAAAAAAAATAGCCCCACATTTTATATAATTTACATTTTATATGCACACAAACACAATTCCGGATACTGTACCTTTGCGACGGATACAAATTAGAAAAATTTCTATTTATGTATCGGTCGCCCAGCTACTTTTGGTAGCATATGCTTGAACATATGATTAATCGTAAACAATTTCCAACAACAATTAAATATTAAAAGAAAATCTGTTTTCTTTTACATTCTTTGAAATGGCTTTTGAGGAAAAATTAATAAATTTAGTAAATTTAGTAGTTTTTGTAGCTTTACTTTGTATTCGCAATTCTGTTTATGCTAGCGATGTATTTATTGCCAGTACCTGTATCTGTCGCTAGTCGCCCCAATTCTGTTTATACGATAAAACATAATAAGTCGTACTTGGAAATCGTCATATTTCACTAAGGATCACATTTTTTAGTTTGCAATGTTGCAATGCTACTGCAGAATGTTTTGAGGTAGGAAGTTAAGATGATCTGCTAATTTATTTTGATACTTTAAACTGAAGCTTTTAATATGCTTTGTAACGGTAAGTTGCTTATTCTGAGTTATTATTTGTTTTTTTAAGCTTACTCTCTTATTAGTTCATTCCACCTACGGAACATTAATAATGTTTATTTTCACTGTTGGGCACCTTTTCTTAATCACGATAAATGTGATATATGCATACCGGATTCGTTTAATTTATTTTTATTTGACATTTTTTTAACCATTGTTCCATTTCAATCAGATACAGTTGAAATTTTGTGAAGGTTATTTTTTTCGGGTTTATTTGGGAACTCAGCATAGCTGTGTCATCTGCAACAGTTATGATAGATGTAAATTCTGCTTTCAAGAAAAGGAACCATTCATCCTTCCACTTGCGGGAAGATGCGTATGATCCCGTAGCTCGCAAAAGATATAAATATTTCCAAGTACGCCTTATTTAGAATAAATTTGATATTAACGCAATAATTACCATTTCCAGGGGGTTGTAGTTGGATTGTTTTTAAACAATCAAAACAGGACGTTCAATAGATTTGAAAAGTCATAATAAAAATCAATAATAAAAACAAAAAAAATTCCAAGGGAACAAGTTATTGTAGAATTGATAATAGTTCAGTTGTGTTGCAGAGGTAGGCAATTTTTTTGTTTTTGAGATGAACATTGGAATAAATATCTTAGCTACTTCGGCAGAATCTTAATAAGTTTTCATTTGAATTTTTGGTACCTAGTTCTAAATATGTAAGCTGAAAATTATTTTAGAGTAACTTCGTCTTCTTCTTTCATATTATTAAAATGGTTATCAAATTATATTTCCAACTAATTTTACGGAATAATGCCAATTTTTTTCCATGAATAGGATTGGAAAATACTACTTTGGTATTGTGTAAGTACTAAGATGACATAATCACTATACTATGACGGTCAATTTAGTATAGGTACAGTAACAAGTAGATGTGGCTGTTACCCGGTTTTAAACTAAACTAAACTACGTCATCCCATTAATTAAATTAGACATAACATAATGTAAGATATTTGTGAATCACTTATTTATTTTTTATTTTTTATTTTTATAGTCCCTTGTTTGAATAAGCACTATAAATACAAATAAAATTCGAAATTTTACCTTTTAGTTGAGTCTACACCAATTGCCACTAAAATGAAAGCAATTACCATACAAATTAAAAATATTCCAGAAAGCATTTGAATTTTTGCTGGATCTGGTGGTATTAAATTTGAATTGATTTTAGAATCAATTCCTGGACAAAAATTCGCTCCACAAAGATCACCAACGTTATTATCAATTTCATTTGATTTCATTAATGCTGTTACATTCTCAAATTCAGAAGTGATAGACGTAAATGTTAGAACTGAAATAATAAATTAAAAAAATGAAATATAGTAAAAATTTAGTTATAATATTTAGAATTAGTTTAAAACGGTTCTATATTATGACTAGGAGGACTAGAGTGGAAAATATAATGCTGCGATATATCAGCTTTTAATAGCATGGACCTCTGAGAAAAAACAAATAAAGTAACAATAATGTGGGGGCCAGGGCATTCAGGCGTTGCAGGAAATGAAGCTGCAGATTATCTAGCTAGAAAAACATTGGACACGCCTTTCATTGGGCCAAGTCCGTTCCGTGGGATTCCCCTGAGCACAGCATTAAGATGCGATTTAAAGTTTGGGTAGAGCAAAAAGCTGAGGATTTCTGGGCCAACGTTCCTGGAAATCGTTTGGAAGCAAAAATGCTCATACATGCTACAGTAACAGGCTACTGACTAATACAGAAGCACCTTTATAAAATGGGTTTAACCGAAAACAACTTATGCAGAATATGTGAAATAGAAGAAGAATCTATTGAATATTTATTCAGTGAATACGAAGGACTCACCCGTAGCAGACTTCGCCACTTTAGAACAGCGTTCCCCGAACAATGGGAGCTATCCGGCACAGTACTATAATACTGAGTATAATCACAAAATCAGGTATCCTTAAGGACTCAGAGACTTAATGAAAAACCGGGTTATCACAATTAGCTCATTTCCGGCTGCGGTGATTATAGAGACTGAATTCATCTCTAAATTCAAAATTTATCTATCTAATAACACGGATCCAGTAAAAAAAAACCATATTAAAGCTTCTTCAATGATTGGACAATGTAGAGAGTATTAATGAAAATGTTTCAGCTAAAAAATCTTTGAATTCAAGCCATACGGAACGCATGTTCAGAGAAATCGTTCTTACGCGAGAAAAAGTGAAGTCTCACAAATTCTATTAAGAAATACAGTGCTACATTAAATTTGAAAACAAATCCAAATAATATAATATATTTTGTTTGATTTCAAGAATGACATTAGAAAACACAAGGTTTGCTGTGTTGATCGGGAGTTACATTTATGCATTATTTCAAACGTGTTTCGGATTCCGACATTGCAATATGACAACCTGGATAAACATGCAATACACTACATTTTATAAATCTGTGCAGTCCTTAGGATTTGAACGTAGTGTTTTAGAGTGCCGTCGATATTATTGGAACTTCACGGCGAACAGTAATCGAAGCCTTTACACATATTGAGGAAGAAGCGAAAATGTATGTTCCTTATAAACGATTTAAACACTAAGTATATGCGCTCTAGTTGTAAACAGTCCTCGCAATACCATGTAGGACACAACATTCGGTCTATATAACTTTGAGGTAGATCAGGAGCTTGTATGGAACTAACATGAACTGTAAAAACAACATAAATGTTGAAATAAGACGAAGAATTGTCCTACTATATATTCCAAGCTTCTATTTGGAAATTTCAAGTCAACAGAGCGAATGGGAAAGAATGCTCCAGCTTTTAGCTTGAATCCGAAGCTTTTTCTTCCAATCAGAAATCTGGGGAACGCTTCGTTGAGGGTGATATGAAAATATGAAAACACTTTATATTTTCAACTGGAGAGACCCTTCCGCTAATTCAGGACCACCAACGTTTGTTGCGCCCAGAAAAAAAATATATAGTTTAGTTTAGTAAAGACAACAACCCTTATTGGAAGGAAAATAAAAAAATTAAATGGAATTATCTTTAAATTTTTATTTGGAAATTCTTTCACATTTCTGCCGACAATTATTATTGTTTTTTTTTTGTTCCTTAAGGTTAAAATTGAGTTTTAGGTTTTTATAATTTTCAATTTTTTCTTATTTGATTTTGTTTTGTTCAATTCTAAATCCTTAAATCCTGATTGTTATGTTCAGTGTCATTGTATTCGTTTTCGAATATTGATTTTTCGATTTTATTTTATTTTGATAGGTTATTTTCATATTTTCAAAATTTGACTAAAGTGTTTTCATTTTTCGGATGTAATTTTTATTTTGTTTTTGTTGTTATTTCTGTTTGTTTTTTTTTTTTGATTGTGCAAATGTAGAAAATGTATTGATTTAATGCTTTAAGGTTTATTGCAAAAAATATTTTTCGTATGATGAGAAGGAATGACACGTACCTTTTTTTGTGATGAAAATGAGATGCTGGATAGAAGAAGATCTAAAGTCATTTCAAAATTATGATTATGACAGATTATTGTCATTTCATTTGACCGCCTACAATAAAGTGCTGTGTTATCCTCTGTTATTGTTTTAGAATTGGATATAGGGCGTTTATAAAATTTATTAAATAATATTTGACACAATAACGAAATGAAATTTCATTTTTGAGTATTGATTTTATTTAGATACTTGATTGTAATGGTTACCCTTCGAGGATGTAACAAATGTTGATAATTTCCCTGTTTTGTGACACATGAAATGTTAAATCTTTAGGACATTATAATATTGATTATATTAGATTTATGTATACATACACATATATATATATATATAATAAAAACAGTATTTTTTATTCTTAAATAAAAATTTTAACGTTGACAAAATTTTACTGTTGATTTATTTACCTCTTAAAAATTTATTTGATAACGTTTAGAATTCTATTTATTTTGTGTTGTGTTTGATGGACGAAATGTTGAGTATATGTGTATTTTGCGAGAAGTTAAATTTCACAGTTATTTTATGATTTTTATGAATTTTCTAAATAATGAAATGCGATGATGTAGACTTTTTGAAAGGAAAAATAAATTTAAAAGTTTTACTTATGTATATATAGAGATAGACAAACAAAATTAGGCACAAGCCACAATTTAAAAAACAGGATAATGAATTGAAATGAACTGATGATTTCTTGTTGTTAGCAGAGATTTTATGGATTTAAAAATTTAATGCAGCTCTGTTCTTTAATAATATTTTTTGAAATATCTTGTGATATTCAATTTATATTCAATTTATATTCTCTTTATGTTTATCTGGTGTGGTTTTATATAAAATTCTACAATAAACCACTAACTTCAACAGGTGTTTAGTTATTAAGAAGATCATATAAGTAAATATAAAATGTTCATATATTTTTTTTAAATTATTATATCTGTACATGGAAGCTGTCTTAAAAATCAAAGCAATTTATTACTTTAATTTATAAATTATGTGCAAGTCATAATGCAATTGAAAAATGCTATCAAGTAGATACAATATTCACGGATATTTCTAAAGCTTTTGACAAAGTAGACCATTCTTTACTACCTACTCTCTAAGCATCAGGCTCTTGGTAATCATGGTACCTTCCTTCAATGGGTTCAATCTTATTTGATTGGTCGTAAACTGTGCGTTAAAATACAAAATTGCAAGTCATATGCCTTTGAGGCTACGTCTGGTTTTCCATCATATGGGGCCACTATTATTTTTATTGTTTCTGCCATTGTAAAATTCAAATCTACGATGAAAATGACATATGTTTCATTCTTGAACTGTCAAATTCAAATTATTATGCGAAAAAAAAACAATAGTGTTATATTTAAAATTTTTAAGTTGAAAATAAGTTGAAGTGTTTAAATAAAATATAATTATAAAATTATAAGCTTTTATAAATAAAATGATTTGAGCAGAGTTAAATTTTTCAATTTCTGATAGTGCTGAAAAACGCTATCAAATTGCAGAATTAAAAAACAAGCGAACATATATGCGGGATTATTCTAATCCACTAGATTTGGAAGATTATACGTATGTTATTTAAATATAAATTTGATGAGTTATTATCTACATTATTAAAAAATTGAAATAGCCAATAAGTAATACGTCGATTCCAAATATAATTAAATTGGTTAGTGTATTAAGATTCTGTGCGGTTTGTACCAAGCAAATTATTTTCAACGTAGGAAATGATTTCCATGTCGGACTAGCACAGCTAATTTTTTTTTGTTCTTAAAGAAGTTTTATATGTATTTGCAGTTTATAATTATGTGCAAAATGAATCAAATTCCATTACGCACTAGAAGAAAAAAGTCAGGCAAACATTATTTTTATGATTAAAGCAGAATTACTAAAATAATTGGAGCAGTAGATGGAAAGCTTATTCAAATTAAATCACCGAAGCAAAACGTACAACATTTATGTTATAGTAGAAAGGGATTTTTTAGCATTAATGCAATTGTGATAAGTTTATACTTTATTGTAATTAGTTTACATTATTATAACAGTTTTTGTTTTTAGATATGTGATCATAATCAGGTAATTGGTTTTGTGAGTGCAAGATATCCTGGTACCTCCTTGAAAAATTTATAATGGTGTCTCATTATTTACACTGTAACTTTTCATATTGCAGTCTATTTGTAACAGGACTTTCATTCCTATTAAAATTTATTTCAATAAAAAATTATTATGAAGAATAAAGTAAAATACCTACTTTCATTTCAACTTTTAAATTTATTTTTATTTCGAAAAATATCATAGATATAAAACACAACACCAAGTGTCCAATATAAATAAAATAATATAATGTTCAATATAAATAAAATATATTTGTATCTCTTTTATTTTATCCTTTCAATTCAAAATTGAAATGATTTGTACAAAATCTCTCTTTCGATGTCTCTTTCGTGGTAAAATTTTACAACGATAACCTTTATCGACTTCGTCGACAATTTCTGAACGATATCGTAATACATAGTGGCAATTTTGCATTTTGACATTTCGTTCGATCAAATCGTAATCGTTATCGAAATACATAATAGGCACCTGAATTTTATTATAATATCAATGGTTCTATTATTGAACATGTCTGGGAAACAAAAGACCTGGGTATCATTCTCGATAAGAAATTAACTTTTAATGCTCACATAGATCGAATTATTTCTAAAGCTTTTTCCATGTTAGGTTTCATTAAGCGTAACTCACAGCAATTTTCTGATCCTTATACACTCAAAAATCTATATACTACACTCGTTCGTCCTCACCTCGAATATGCTTGTCCGATTTGGATGCCTTATTATGATAAACATATTAAGAGAATAGAGTCTGTTCAAAAGAATATGATTAGGTTTTGTTTACGTAAATTCAACTGGCAACCTTATATTACTGGATATTTAGCTAAATGTCACCTTATTAAGCTTTCTACTCTTGAGGCTAGGCGAAATGCTGTTTCCGTGATGTTTTCCTATGATATCTTATCTGAGAGAATAAAATGTCCATCTATTCTTCGCCTTTATAATATCTGTGCTACAGTGCGCGATTTCAGAAGCCAAAGATTTTTATATCTTCTAAATCATAGAACGAAATATAGTTTTTCCGAACCTATAGCAAACTCTCAGTTCTTATTTAATAACAGTTTTTCAGTAATTGACTTCAACTACAGTAGATTCGTTTTTAGGAGAAAAATCATCACATTTTTTGATGCATTACAATAATTCTTCTAATTTTAATTAATTATAATTTTATTTTACAAATTTTTATTCTCTATTATCATTTGAATGTACTGCCTACATTTATAATTACTATTGCTATTACTATTAATATTTATTTATACTACTTAAGTGTGAATGGTTCTTTTTTTTAACTTCTTTTCTTGAATTAATGTTATTTTTAACTTGAAATTGTTAATGCATCTTATTATTAATGTTATTTTATATTTGAAATTATTTTTATATTTTAGAATTTTTGTTTTCTATTTCTAATTTTATTTTATTTTAGTTTTTTAATATATTATAAGCAAAACCTGTAAGGAACTATCCAGTAGATTGAATTAAATAAATAAATAAGTTAAAAGCGTCATTCAAATTATATTAGTTAAATTTTATCTTATCGGTAGACTCAAGGGAAAATTTAAGGTATCTACCTAACAGAATGTTGTCAAAAACCGATAAACCTACCTCTACTTCACAACCAAATAGTATCGGGAAATATTTTACAACATTATTATATTGAATCTGCTGGGTAGATTTATGCAAGGAAATTTGCTGTGACCACAATGAACCTCTATGATATAAGTATGTCGTCAGCCATATATTGGTATTTATCTACCCACCTATATTGCATAATAATATCATTGTTAACATTCAGAAGTGGATACTGCATAGCTATATAAGATAAAAAATATAAAAATGTTCAGACAATGTATCCAGTTCTAGTTTCAAGAAGAAATGCAACTTTAAAACGAATCGAATCAATCGATTTAGTATCAAAGTTTACGTTCATTAAATCTTTAACACTAATATATTTTTATCACATATAACAACCAGACAATAGAATAAGGAAAAAACTATAAATAACTTGAAATTATTATTGATGGAAATTGAAAATTGTATACAGACAACTAATCTTGTAGTTAAAACCAGAAGTATTGTTTTTGCATCTTTATTCTGTACAACTATTTTTACATAGTTATTGAGTACAATATGTGGGAGTAGTGACTTGTATCTAAGATTAAAATTTCAAGGATTCTGAGCTTTAATTTAATTTTGATTATTTATGGAACTGAAGAAAATTCGGTTTTTGAATCCAGTGCTCTGAAATGTTTCAGACTAAGCTCGCTTGATAACTAGAATAATAGCCCGGATTTTCAAAAAAAAAATTCGGCGATAAGTTTCTTATACACAATAATTAAACTCTAAATTTTTATAGTCTATTTCATAGTGTTATGCCTCATAAAAGTCGCAGTTTAGGTATATTCGCTGAAAAACATGGAAATTATATACTTATATAAACTATATTTATTTTAAATTGCAGGATTTGACAAATGAAATATACATACATAAAAAAATATAAAATTTTGAGCTGATTTATATGAAAAACATTATTCAGATTGAACCCATTCACAATATTTTGTAACATCAAATTAAACATCAATATGATTCAAAATCATAACAAAAATTTATAAACACTCATCATCAAAAACTAAAGATTTTACAGACTTGAAAATTCGTAATCTGATATTCTAGTAGCAAAAAAAAATGCCTTATCACTCTTTTCTTGATTTTTATCAACACCTTACTCTTTTCAACCCTCAATCCAATCCATAGTTTTGCTGATGACAGCAACCTGGTGTCATCTTACGACTTTTTAAGGAAATCTAACGCTACTTCTGCCGCAATCAAATTGAAGAGAAATATAATGACGAGCTTACTTAACCCTGATCTAGCAAAAATAGCCGATTGGGTTAACGTAAACAGAGTTGAGTTCAACAGGTACAAAACTGAAAGCTGTTTTATATCTTGCAAAAGAGATCAACCAAACTCAAATTTGCGATTTCAAGGGAGAAAATCTACAACAGTCCAAAATTCTAAATATTTGAGTTGCGCCTTATAACAATGATAATATTGAATTGTTAAAAGAAATTGTTTCAATTTTAGAACCCCAAAAATAGCTGTTTTGGAATTGAGTAAACAAAATTATAATTTATTGTGTGGATACGGAACATTACTATATGTATATCAAGAATTAGAATTGATTAAAACTTCGCTCGCGACAAAATTCACCGAAACACCAAAATTCGTCAAATTTAAGTTTGGAAAAAGAATGTAAGCTACTGGAAGTAAATAAAGGTAAACGTTCTGAACAACTTGAGAAATTGTACAAAACAAAGCGAGTCTTCTCAGTAGCTGCCACTTTGAAGACAAAAATCCGAAACTAAATGAACCCAGAAACCTCAAATGCACTAATTATTCTTAAATATTATTTCTTAAATAAATAAAAAATATAATTTGTACAATAAATATTTGATAGATTCAATCAAATTTAATTAAATAACACGCATAATCCAATAGTTAATTTTTTAATTTTAGTTCTGAGTATGGTAACCGAAAAACCGAGCACTCGCTCAATTTTTGTTGCAGTACTCGAATAACCGAGTATTACAAAAAATTAAGTAATTTGGAACCACTACATAGTATTTAGTTTTAAAGCGTTTGCATGCAATTTATGTGACTCGTTTTGGAATAGCCCAAATCTGTGTACCATAAGCTCAAACTATACTTTCCAAATCTAGTTATATATTAGGAATTTATTCACTACCGAGATATTGAATTTGCACTATCCAATATATATAATTGTTTATATTTTAGCTCTAAAAAAGACGCAAAAGATTTGCATGTGTAGCAAATGTGATTCTTTTGTTTTGCGATATTTTTAAATTTTATTTTTTTTTTTCAGAATAAATCTAACCTTTTTCTAAATTATAAGGTAACTACATTTCAACTACTAGACATATACGCGCTTTAGTTTAGTGAAATAAACAACTAAAAAAAAAACAAAGAATTATGGTTTGAGGGTAAGGATTTAAAATTTTATTTTCTTTTAAAATTTTCAAATTTTTCTAAGTGGCAACCCATTAAATTAGTTTTTTTTTTCTGTTTTCATTTGAAAAATTTCATTTTCCCCAAACCAAAGGAAAGCAAATTGTCAATAAAATAACATAATCTAAAATAAGTTGATTATATGAAAGTGTTGAAGATAAAAGTTCAAAATTTTCAACTTGAAACGCACACACAAATACAATTTAAAATAATATTAAAAGGATATAAAATTTTCTTAAACACTAAACAAACCTTTTTATTGACACCGAAGTGGTATTTCATTAGAGAGAAGAAATTTCTTGTATCCTTTGTTTTTTTTTTGTGTGTTTATAAATTTAGAAACTTTTATTTAAGAACGTGATAATTATAGGAGATTTTTAAATTTAAACAAATAAATAAAATTTAAAGACACAATTTTTGTTTTTTGTCCTTTTTTAAGAAATTCTATATAATTTGAAAGGAATGTTTGATTATTATCTGGAATTTCTTTAAATTTCTAAGAAAAATTTCATTTTATATAGAATTTATAAAAAATTCATTTAGATAAATTTAAATTGACTCTATTTGAATAGCAATTAAATTTATCTTTTATATTTTAAATTTAAATTTAAAAAAAATTCCAAAAAAAGAAAAAAATAAAAGATTTTTTTTAAAAATTTAATTAAAGCATTTGATTTTATTTTGTATTCAAATGCATTAGAATTTTAATTAATGTCGATTAAACCAGTACCAGTAGAATATATTAAATTTTATAATATTAAAGTTATAAGTTTTACCTTATTTAAAAACTTAATTAACCTTAACCCTTGTATGGCTTATGAACATTATATAAAAATACAATTATAGAATTATATTATTATTACAATTTTATTTCGATATTATTTTAATGCCACAATTCTATTATTTTTCAATAACTAGGTATAATGAGTATACCACCAGTTGAGTAAATCCTTGGGATCCTAGATTGAATTTCTCTACTAAAATTTTATTAAATTTGATTCCTTTCATTTGCATTTAAAACCAAATTTTAATGTAAATTTAAATTTTATGTAAATTATTTAATATTTTTTTTGTGCTTTTATAATTTTATTGCTTGAAACAGTATTTTACTTGCCAATTTACCTTATGAATTGTAAGTTGTATTAGAAACATGTTGGTATGTTATAAAAAATATAAAAAAAATGTTTTGTTAGTATAAAGTCTATATTATGTAAAGTGTGAATACGTAACAAGGTTGGTTATAAGGACATTAAAATATAAATGCTTTCTTTTTTCTTGGAAAATTACAGTTATAATATTATGAGTCCTTAATGTGCTTAAAAGAAAAATTGAGTTTCACAGTTCTTATAATGTATATGTATTTAAGTAAAGTGTTACATATTACTTTAAAATCAAATTGTTTATTAGGATTTATAAAACGTTATACAACAGAATTTTATTAATCTTATATTTTAAAGACCCTTCATACAACATTGCTCCGACCTAATTTGGAATATCCCAACCAAGTATAGTCTCCATTTTATGATGTCCACATTCAAAGATTTGAAGTAATTCAAAGAAATGTTTTTAAATGTAATTAAAAACAATTTATGGAATTATTGTAAACATTTATATGAATAAAAGAAAAATGTATTAATAAATTTATGTAAATATTATTATTAATTTTTTATTATTATCTTTTTCGTAATCTTCCGTGGGAAGATCCCATTAGTCTGCCTCTGCTGTGATTAACAAAAAAATAAAATAAAGGTACATACGTAAATCTAGTTTCAAAGGGTGTAAAAGTGACAGGAATGTGCCGATGTAAAAACATTTACTAAAGGCCTCTTCAGATAATTGATAATGTCCCTAGTATTTAGTTTTTAAATGTTTGAATGCAATTTAGGTGACTCGTATGAATAATCCTAAACCTGTATGCCATAAACCCAAAATACTTTCAATATCTGGTTATATATTATGAATTTATTCATTATCGGCGGCATACTGAATAAATCTAAAGTTATTACAAATTTGAGCCTTAGTTTAAGAACCGTTTACATTTTGAGCTCTACATTAGCTTGGCATGTATCAAAACGATTTGAGTTCTAGAGTATTATATCCGACTTAGGTGGAAAACCCACATCTATAGTAAAAACAAATAAACTTGCATCAACCTAAGTAAAATTTATTAGCTTTATTAGTTATTTATGTAGCTTAGGATACAATTCTCCTATGACACTAGACAACAAATTGTTTTATTTTTAAATGTACCATAAAGGTGAAATCTACTTACGAAAACCACCTAAAGAGGGGGTGCCCATCAGATCTAAAATTATAATGATTTCAGTCGAAAGTATTAAAGTTTGAACTCTATATCCTTCGTTAATAACAAATATTTTAATTATATTTTAGGAAAGAACTGCTTCTCACTTTGTTTTTTTTTTCTTTAATTCAGTCATCGCGAAATTTAAGCCATTTAAAAGATCGAAAAAGTCGGACAATAGTTAAGAAATAATAAACAAATTAGAAAATAATTAAATAGAAATTGAATAAAAAAAATTTAGAAAATAAAAATTTATGTAATAAGAGCTTAGTAATCTTTTTGATTTCAAATGATGTTAATCCGCTTAGGCGTCAAAACATTATGCAACTACGCAACAAATAATTTCAACAACTTGACAAATAAAAAAAAATAAAGCTTGCCGCAAGTATCTAATTTCTAAAAAGGGTACAGATTATAATAACTAAATATAATTAAACTGGTCAAAAAGGAGTTTAACTTTTTGACCAGTTTAATTTAGCAGCAAAATCTCTGTATGACAATTATGTTATTGATATGTCGTTGCAGATAAAAAATAACCCTAAAGATTTCTGGAAATTTGTTAACACCAAAAGAAAATGTGATCAGTTTCCTAACATTATGAAATTTAATGGGAATAGCAGTACTGATTCTAAAATAATCTCAGAATATTTTCGTGATTTTTTTTCAAGTTCCTATCCTACAGTTGAGTTTGCGGCCAAGCTCGGAGACGATGATTATCTTGATAATTATCCAAAAACTTCGCTAACACACATTATTATTGATGATGATATCATAATTAAATACCTAAATAAACTTGACAAGAACACTGACTATTCCTGGGCCAGATGGCGTACCAGAAATTGTGCTAAAAAAAATGTTCTAATTCATTTGCCGTTCCACTATCATTCTTTTTTAATTTTTCAATTTCCTCCGGACTCTTTCCTAATATATGGAAAAAAGCTTTTGTAAGACAAATTCATAAAAAAAATTCTAAAAATGATATCATTAACTATCGGCCGATAGCCAAGTTATCTGCAGTTCCTAAAATTTTTGAACTAATTGTATTTGATTCTACATACAAACATTGTACTGACTTTCTAATCCCAAACCAGCATGGTTTTATGAAAAAGAAATCCACGGTAACTAATCTCATTGAATCAATATCAGTTTTTATTAAAAATATGGAAGAAGGCTACCAGACTGATGTGGTATACACTGATTTTAGTAAAACCTTTGACCTTCTACCTCACAGTACAATTTTATTTAAACTTAAAAAATTAGGTTTTCCACCTTTCTTTTTAAAATGGATTAACTCATATCTGACAAATAGAAGTTATAGCGTAATATTCAGATCTGAGACGTCTAAATAATTTATGGCTAACTCTGGAGCTCCTCAGGGTAGCCATTTACGTCCACTTCTGTTCATTATTGCAATCAACGATGTAGCATCTATCATTAGTAATAGTAAATTGCTAATTTACGCAGACGATATAAAAATTTTCAAAAAAATAAAAAACAAAGATGATTCAGTTTTGTTTCAAAAAGACCTCGATAGTTTTTTCGCTTGGTGCACTCGAAATAATCTTATAATTCTTGTTCTAATTACATACACTCGCCGTTCTCATCCGTTTAAGTATAACTACACACTTAATGGTGAATCCTTGACAAGAGTTCAATCCATCAAAGATTTAGGTGTATTTTGTGATGAAAAGTTGACATTCAAAACTCACTATACACATATCATAAATAAATCCAATTCAATGTTAGACTTTCTTAAACGATGGTCGAAAGAATTTACTGATCCGTATATCATAAAATCTTTATATACTTGTCTCGTACGACCAAATTTAGAATACGCTAGTCAAGTTTGGTCTCCTTTTTATGAGGTACACAAACTTAGAATTAAATCTATTCAAAGAAATTTCTTAAGGTTTGCCTTACGTTTCTTCCATGGTCTGACCCATTATTATTACCCCCTTATGAACATAGACTTAAACTTCTTCAAATGTATTCATTGCAACTAAGACGTGAAATTGGAGATGTTATTTTTATTACTGAAGTAGTAAAAGGAAATATAACATCGTCTTTAATTTCAAATGAAATCGTTATTATTGATAATCCCCGTTTTCGATCTACCAATCTTTTTTCCCTTTCTTTTCATAGAACGAACTACGGGATGTTTGAGCCAATTCATAGGATGCAATGATGGGAAACAAATATAAACGGCATATACACTTTTAAATGTCTAAACACCTACTAAAACAACGTCTTTATCTTAATAACTAAGATATGATTTATGTTTTGTTTTAATTATTGTTAAACTTTTTGTAAACAATTTATTGTGTATGGTTTTAAAATTTTAAACTTTAGTATTATATTTTGTACTTCTTAATTTTAAGTTAAACTGTTGGATTGCATAAATTCTCTGTTAATAAGCTTTTTTTTTCTCTTTGTAAACTGTTTGTGTTAAACAAGTAAATAAATAAATAAATAACAATTGATTTAGTTGTAATCCAATTTGATTTTTTGCATGTAGGCTTGCCATTATATGTTGCTTACATATAAAACACCATACATATTTTGGGTTGAGTCCGTAATCCTAAAGTCAAAATCCCAAAATCAAAATCCCAAAATCAAAATCCCAAAGCCAAAATCCCAAATTTACAAGTTCCAATGTTAGAAAATTCCAATGTTACAAAATCCCAAATTACAAAATAATAAGTTTTATGCATTTAAAAATTAAAAGTTAACTTAAAATTTAAAATAATGTTTGTTATCAATAAAATTAAACACCACCGAGCTACAATATTGTCATTTCTATTGCCTCCTATGTTATTTTTATTTATTTATTTATTTAATTAAATTAAATGTACAGAAAAGGCCTGGCCTTATAAAGTTGTACAAATTATTGAAAAATTATATATCTATATATCTATATTAATATGAAAATTCAATAATACAAAAATCTAAAATTTATATAAACATAAATAGAGAAAAAAAAAATAATAATAATAAGTAAGAACAGTAACGAGCTAACGTGCAACATACCAAAATTTTAAATATGTCCACCCAAACAAAAAAAATAAAAATGGAAAACTAATTAATTTAAAATTAAAATGAGTACTGAAAGCAAACAAACAATAGTAAAGATCACTGCATGACGGGACTATTATTTAAAAATTTAGATTTAAGTAACACTAATAAATATATTCCATTTAAAGTTTTAAGTATGATTGATTATTTATTTTATTTTATTCATTTTATTTCGTACATATACATGAGACGGTAAGTCTCTATAGGAGTATATAAAGTATAATGTGTAGCAAATTCATAATTCTTAAATTAACTTAAATTAAATTAAATTAAATTAAACCTTAACCTAAAGAAATTAACAATAATGAAAATAATTTATAAAGAAAAGAAATTAATAAAAGAAAATTTAAAAAAAAGGAAAAAAAAAAATTAAAAAAAAAAAAAAAGAGAGAAAAAACAAGAAAAATTAAAGTTAAAACTATAAAATACGGAGATAAAGTAATAAAATAACAAAAGTCCAAAAACAAAAACAAAAAAAAAAAAAAAAATCTCTCCTCCAAACAAAACTATCTTTCAGACGTCTCACACCTAACAAGCATTATTCTACAAAATTTTTATTCTTCTTAATTAATGACTACACTTTTTCCTTAAAATATACCCAACAAAGCTCAAGGAATTTAGAAATAGAGAACTCACACCTGACTACGTTCGGCAAAGAATTCCACAGTCCGACAGTCCTTACAAAAAAGGATAGATGTCTTAATCTACCAGAGTGTCTAGGAATAGTTAAATTTGCACTTCTTAATGATCGGCCAGGGGTTATTTTCTTAAGAAGATATACCGGCGTATTTTTATATAGGATTTTTTTCATAAAACAGATGTACTTATAATTTAGATAGTTTTCGAAAGTACAGTCAAGCAAAACTTTAGAAACATCTCTGATGCTATCGAATCTACGACGGTTAGTTACAAATCGAGTGCAAGCATTGAAAATAACCTTGAGCCTGGAAAACTCGCCCATACTCATCCCAGCATAAACTACTTCACAATAAGTGAAATGTGGAAAGATTAAAGACATAACTAATTTCTTTTTTACCCACTCGTTAATATTGTAAGAGAACTTCCAGAGTTTTCGTAACTTACAAAAAACATTTCTAGAAATAAAGTTAATGTGATCATTCCAGGTTAGAGTTTTATTGAATACAACACCCAAGTTTTTAGCTTTACTTACAAATTTTACCACAGAATTATTTAATTTGATATTAGGGAGATTAGTTGTATCAATATTACGAACATAAATTAACATAACCTGGGATTTTGACGGATTTAATCGAAGACCATTGTTTAGAGACCAAGATCATCATTCAATTTAGCAATAGAGCGGTTAATATCAGCTATAGGACCACTGATGTAGAGTTGAGCATCGTCTGCATACAACCGGCAATGAGATTCAGACAAACAACGGGGTAAGTCATTAATAAATAGACTAAAGAGTAAGGGACCCAATATGGGTCCTTGGGGTACCCCACATTCAACAGGTAGATTATTAGACTTAATACCATTTAGAAACACAAATTGACTTCTATTATCTAAGTAACTTTGAATGAGAGTAGTAGCAGAAGATTCAAAATTAAAAGCTGCGCTAAGTTTTAAACATAATAAGTTATGATTAACACAATCAAAAGCTTTAGTGAAATCAAGAAGAAGCAATAATACAGCATGTTTCTTATCGATTTCACAGTAAATGTTATCTGTTAATTCTAGGAGTGCTGAGGTAGTGCTGTGCTGCTTTCTGAAACCTGATTGGAATTCGTATAAGAGATTATTATCACTTACGTACTGACTCATTTGTGCATGCAATAACCTTTCAAAAGATTTCGAAATATCGGACAGTACGCTAATGGGTCTAAGGTCATCAATCGTTGGATTATTTTTTTTAGGAACGGGAACAACTTTGGCACATTTCCAAATTAGAGGGTATTGACCAGTAGTCAAGATGAAATTAAATATGTGTGTAATATAAGGTAGCACAGAAGGGATAATCAGTTTAATAAATTTCAAAGGAATTAAATCTGGTGCTATAGCATTGGATTTAACCTTAAAAATAACATCATAGACTTCATCATTTGAGACATTTCTAAAAGAGAAAGTACTAGACGAATCAACGTTTTCAATATTGAATATTGGAGTAATGAAGTAAAGTTAAAAGATGGAGTTATAAATTTATTGTTTAATTCGTTTACATCAAAGCTATCCATATTATCCATTTTGTTTCTTTACTGATTCCAAGTTTAGCGGTATTAGACCAGAAAGATTTTGAAGGCAGCCGAGGATCGAGTATCTTAGAATAGTAAAGTTTTTTAGCTTGTCTAATCTTCAAGTTTACCACGTTCCTAAGCCTCTTAAATGAATTTCTGTCATTCGAATTTCTTGTTCTCTTCCAAATTTCATAAGCCATGTCTCTATCATTCGCCATTTTTACAATATCTGGACAGAAATACGGAACAAAATCAGCACGTGGAGTAAAAGAACGTAGGGGAACATGCTGGTCGAAAAGCTTCAGAACTAGATTATTAAAGAACGCAATTTTATCGTTTATGTTATTAATTGTGTAGATGGGACGACACGGTAATCTAGTTGCAGAATGGAATAGTAAGGATATATTGCAATTCTTGTAATCACGATAGGTAATTTTCACTTTCGGTATCTCAATAAAAATTTTATATGACACGTATATCATATCATGATCAGACACACCCGGGAGAGAAACCTGTCCAAACTTTTCTACTAGCTCATGGTTTTCAGTAGATGTCAAAAATAAATCCAATAGAGAGGAACAAGATATGGTAAAATGAATGAATGTTTAAGATATGAAAGTTAGGAGAATGCATTTTGGCTATGTGAATATAATGTTTCTGATGCGTGTGATAGTTTTTTAAATATATTAAAAATGCATATTAATGTTTGTAGTTATATAATTAATCAAAGAACGAAGAACAAAAGATTAAAACCCTGGATGAGTCGCAGCCTACTCTAAAATATAAAACGTAAGAATAAATTAAGAATAAAATGTTATAAACATCCTTTAAATTTAAGGTTGAAGTTCTATTACAATAAGTTTAGTAATCATTTAAAAAAGGAAATCTCTATATGCCGCGATAATTATTATAGGAATGAATTTAATAAGTGTAAAGGTAATTTAAAGAACGAATGGAAATTATTAAACAATATTACAAACAGGAAAATTGATATAGAAAAACCTATATTATTATCAAATGGTGATTACGAAATATCTGACTACACTGAAATAGCAAATAAATTTAATGATTACTTTATTTCTGCGGCAGAACAATTAGTTCTATGCGATCATTCATTGTTATGTAACTGTTGCATTAACTTAGGGCTTAAGGAGGATGTGTCCCAAAGAAATAGTTTCTTCTTCGAAAGTATAACTGTTTTAGAATTGCTTAAAATAATAAATTCCCTTGACAATTCTAATTCTTGTGGAGATAATGGTATTTCTAACCGTATCTTAAAAAGTATTGCATTTAATATTGTTGATATCCTGGCACACATTTTCAATTGTAGTGTTTTGTCTGGCGTTTTCCCACATTTATTAAAATCTGCAACCCCTTTTTAAAAAGAATAATCCAAAAGATATAGTGAATTACAGACCTATATCCTTACTTTCTTCTATATCTAAAGTGTTTAACAAAGCTGTTAAGTATAGGATGTTAGACTATTTGGATAAAATTAATTTTTTTAGTCCTAAACAGTTTGGTTTCAAAAAAGAAGTATCTACGAAAGATGCCTTATTAAATTTTTGTTCAAATATTTTTAAGGGTTTAGACAACAAAAAATCATGTGCAGGACTTTTTGTGGATATAACCAAAGCATTTGACATGGTAAATTATGATATAATTTTGAAGAAATTGGATAATATTGGGTTTCAAGATTTTACTCTTAAACAGTTTAAGTCATATCTGAGAAACAGAACGCAGAAGATTAAATTGGGCGATAAAATAAGTAGTAGTTGCAGTATTAAGCTTGGATCTGTATATTGGGGCCAATTTTAATATACGTAAATTCCTTATTTTCCCAAGATTACTGTGGCCATCTAACAGCTTTCGCAGATGACCTGGACTATTCTTGACTTGGACTATGCTTCAGTCAATCCATTGAATATGATTACGGAAATAAATCAAGATTTAAGTATGTTAAGAAAATGGTTTGCTGAACATAAGTTAGTCATTAGCAGTAAAACTAAAATTATGTTTTTTGGTCTCGTCTCCCAAGAATTCCCTCTAATCGACGTTATTTTTCATGCCCCCGAGTGCAATAAACATAAATTGGTAAATAATAACTGCACTGCGCTAACTAACCAATACTCCTATTGTTGTGGCAGTATCTACAGCAATAATTCCTTTAAAATTGAAACTGTTAAGCAATTCAAATACTTAGGTGTAACAATTGATAACAAATTGAGTTGGGCTGAGAACACCAAATATCTTTATTAGAGCAAATATTTTTTATTAGAGGACGGTATCTAAACAGCAGGAGCTCTTCGATTCAAAACCTAAGAATTAATGATAGGTTCCTTGTTAATATCCCAGTATTTCGTACTACAAAGTTTCGAAATTTTTTTCTTCTTAAACCTTCTTCTTTTTTTAATAAATCTTTTTCTTTTTTGATACTCTTAAATTAAATTTTCTCTTTTTCATTTTCACTTAGTTTTATACATATTTTTTCTTTTTTATATATTTTTGAAATGTTTTTCCTATATTTACACTATTTTATTGTTGTTTATTGCTTGAAACTCTTGATTTTTTTCTTTAGAAGACTTTCTTTTTGTGTTTTATTTTAAAATTTTATTTTAAAAATTTTGTTCACCTCACAACAAAAGAATTTTATTTGGTAAATTTAGATTTTGATGTGGTATCTAACACTATTCTTATAATATAAGACACCACTAATTATTCTCCTATAAACTAAATTAGTTATAAGTTAATGTAAATATGTACTTAAAAAATTAAAATAGGAAATAAATGAAAAATTATAAAAAAAAAAAAGACCAATATCAGTTAGTTAAAAAATCAAAAGTTTAAAAAGAGTTTACAGTGACGAATAAACTGAGTTAGTGTTACTGTTATCTAGAAAACGATGTTTATTTTAGGTATATCAATTATCAGAAATATAAAGCAATATTAATCAAATTTTTGTATTCATTTTATTTTAAGTTTGAATCAAATTCTTGTGGTTCTGAGAATCATTAAATAACAGAACGGCTGAACGAAACTCCCCAAAAAGCAAAAATGAACACATAATCTGGGGAATTCGAATTTTAATCTGGATAACTACTTTTTCTAGAAATAAAAATATGAATAAGGTAAATATTCTGGAAAAATGGAAAAAGGGATTTATCCATTTTTGCATACAGCAGCAGCTACTTATAAAATTAATTAAAATAAATATTCTGGAAAAAGGGCCAACCCTGACTTTTGACTTCAACTATAAAATCTCCTAATTCAAAATATCACATACACATATATATAAATATTCTGTAAAAGGCGTATAACTCTGATTTTCAATTTAACTCTAAAATGCTCCTAATTTATTGGAACCCTGTCTTCAGCGACGGCGGGTAAACGCATACGGGCACAGTTTTAGTAAAAAAATATAAAAAAACGAATTCTTTTATTTTTAAAGTCGGAGGCTGCCGCCCCTAAACCCTCGCTACTCGTTTATTGGAACCCTGTTTTTGCCGAAATGTTTTCATTGTATTAAGTAGGTATATAATTTTAAATTTGAAATAAATTTTTAATTTTTAAATGCATAAAAAATATTCCCAGTTCCTTCGGATTTAGGTGGACTCCCTATATTTTTGGTTCGTAATCTCATATTCAATGTGATGCTGATATATTTTAAATTATTCTCTTAGAAATTGTTATATTATGAGAATTTACTAGTATTGGCATTTACTATTATATATGTTACTTCTAGCAGTGATGAAGCCATATGTTTCGATTTTATACTATCAGTTGATTTTATTTAACTT
This sequence comes from Argyra leucocephala, assembly GCA_963942445.1. Lineage (NCBI taxonomy): Eukaryota > Metazoa > Arthropoda > Insecta > Diptera > Dolichopodidae > Argyra > Argyra leucocephala. Next base: position 56,636,040 of record OZ012681.1, read on the forward strand.
AATTTCATATTCTCAAATTATAAGATCCATGTAAAATTTTTTGCTTCAGTCAAAACTGTTACATTATCAAAATAAAATGTAGCTATTGTTACATTTCCCATCTATATAGACAAATGTCGCTTTTATACAAATTAAATTTGAAAATTGTTGATTTTTTCTTCAAATTAAAGAGAATTTGACTCGATAAAAAAGTTTTTTTTTTTTTTAAATCTAGAACACCATTATGAGCTATACCAGAGGCTGATTTGTTATATTTTTGGTTAATAAAATTCCACTTTATTTTATCTAAAATTATTCACTCTATATTATACTCAAATATTATTATTATTTATTTAAAAGGTCAAAGTTTTAGAAAGTCTACTCATACTATGCTGCAATTATTTTTCAATCAATTTTACTAGATATTGTTTCAACAAAATATCGATTAAATTTAATAAATATTTTAAGATACTAACAAAAACCACACTTATATTCTCTTAATATATTCTTATTTTTTTTTTTTATTATTTTTTCTTTTTGTTTTCATGTCTTTTAAACAACTTTAACACAAATAAATGTAATAAACTTTTATATTACGAGTATATAATATATAATATAACAAAAAAAGGATTTGAAATAAAAAATAAGAGAACGTGTGTATGTGTACAGGATATTTTATGATCGATTTTAACACACATATTTACACATTCAAACGTGCATATATCCGGATGGTCAACTAATAAAAAAAAATAAACTTTTTTTTTATTATCAACATTTTTATTGTTTTGCTTGTTTGTTTGTTTGTATGTTTGTTTTTCTTTTCTTGTGGATTAAAGCGTTAAAGGGACATTTTATCCTATTATTATATAGAATAATTCTAATGCAAAATAAAAAAAAAAATATATTTTTTTAGATTTCACAAAGGTCATTTCTAATAATGTGCTAGTGTATTCGTTTGTTTGTATATCCTTTTTTTTTGTTTTTGTTTGTTGAAGGACATCCATACATAAAAGCAGACAATATTTAAAGTCCCAAAATGCACGATGATGATAATATAAGACCTATTATATAAAAATGTTTATTATGATCATAAAACTGGACACCATCTTCATCTATTCATTCAGGTTCTGTTATTTGGTTTATTATAGTTTTTATTTTGTTATGTTTGTTTGTTGTGGGTTATATTTATGGGTTTCAACATGTGCGTGTAGTAGTAATGAAATTTTTAAAATGTAATGTACGCAATGAATATAATATGCAATTTATGATATTATGCGATATGCGATATACAATATACAATATACTATATGTATACATCATTATTTGTACAATTATAGCTTTAAGAATTAAGAGTTATTATCTTAAATTTAGCCCTAAAATATATTTATGATATTTTATAAGGTATAATATGCGTCTTTATTTTTCTATGTAAAATATAGGGAGAAGCAAATACCGCATGGGTGAAGTTAAGAGTGTGCTCACAATATCATATAACATACGAGAGGTTACAAATAAACGCAGTTTTATGTAAAAATTGTGTGTGCGGAGTTTGAAATAATTGCATTTATATCAAACAAAATTTAATTCAATTTAGATATCAAGTTCCAATTAGATAAGAACAAATATAATTGCCCAAGTAGCATTTCCCATACTAAGAAGTCGCAAAAAATAATTTTAGGTATAGTGTAAAGGCTGTAATTAAGCAAGTCATTAACGAAAATTTTGTGATTTGGTATTGGACATAACTTTCTTGTTGTAAATTTTTTCCCTGTCGTAAATAAGTTTTATCGACAACTTTTTTGTTTTACAAAAATTAGCTTTTATATTTTGTTTGTAAAAACGATTTTACCATTATTAATACAACCAATATACAAATTTCGCTTTGATGTCGTATATATGTCATACATGTCATTTAATAGCTAGTGTTTTACAGAACATATAAAATAACAGTCTAAGCTTGTATATTTGTGGTAAAGGTTTTTGTGTAAAGTTATATACAAGCCTTAAACAACTACTGGTACAAGTATAGACAAGGTATACGATAAAAAAATTAAAATACCTTTGCTGTATTAAATTTGTATATCAGCGTTTTAGAAAAGTAAAGCCATATAAACCCAGAGTGTCGAAAACGAAACATAAGACGTTTTCCGGCATAGTGGTCACCCGGTGTGTATTTTAAATCAAACTAAAATTTATTATTTAATTTAAAACAAATATCTAATTTATCTTTTTTTTTTTTTTGAAACGCGACAAAAAGCATGTTTGCCGAGGGGTTGAAAAGTCCGAATTTCGAGTTTTTTTTGCCATTCTTGTTAAAGTAAAAAAAAAAAATACAAAAAAAAAATCTTATAAAACTAATCCAACAAAATTTGTAGCTACAGGATGACTTTTTCAAGCAGTGTATCGAAAACGAAACATCAGGTTTAAACAATATCTAAACATTTTCATATAAAGAAAAATGTTAGATTCTTTTTTGTTGTTTTTTCCTCTTCTAAGCTATAATTATACCAATACTGTCTTTTTTATTACGGACCACGTATTCTGCGATAGACTACATGGGAATCAAATAACAAGTTATGCTAAATCGGCGTTAATAGCCTGATGATCCGGATTAGAGATACCTGAGTTTGAATTCTTGGAAACACAATAGCAAGACACGCTAAAATCGGCGTCAGTAGGTAGCTTACAACGCAAGAACTTAATACCTGTTTTTTAGTTCTTGGAAATATAATAACAAAAACAACTTTGAACGAATTTATGAACAAACGGTTTATGCAATTTGGAATATTTTCTCACAATTTATCTATAGATAAGCAAATGATTGCTTATTTTGGACACCATTCCTGTAAAATGTTCAACAAATCTAAGCCTATTCGATTTGGCTTCAAGTACTGGGTTTGAGTTTTTTTTGTTGAGTGCTTGGTGAAATCCGCGAAAAAACCTTTAAGAAAAGTATTAGCACTAAGAGAGAGCGGACAAAGCTCTGGTACTTCAATTAGATATGACCGTGTGGATCACAATATCATCCATAGTGAGAAACGAGCTCGATGCCATCACTGCAAAAATCAAATTGTTTTTTCATGCACCAAATTTGGCGTTAATTTGCATACGAAATGTTCTTTACCATATCACAGCTTGCCTAGGATCTGATAATTTTTTAAAATTAATATTTGTTAAAACAATAAAATTCTTTTTTTGTATAAAATAAATTGTTATTTTTTTTTTGTAAGGTAATTTATTCATTTCAGGAAGTTCTTATTGTAGATTTTTGAAGAAATTTTTTTTTTGGAAAAATTATGTCGTTTGATCCTGAAGTCTCGTTTTCGAAACATGTAATATCTACTTTCCAGGATGTGATATCAAATACGTTATTTTTTTTTTTCTTAATTAAGTTAAAAGTACTTAATATATAAATTTTTATGACTCTGGGTGAACTGGATCTAGGTCCGGGACTATATGGGTTAATAACGTAAAACTGATATACTAGCTATTTGTTGTTAATTGTTTGGCTTAAAGTTTTATACTTTTGAAGTACAACAAAGCCATATTTACCCAAAAATAAATGACAATTTGTTTTTTGAAAAATAATATACAGTATACAAGTTTTGAAAATATTAACTTTTCTTGGAACAAAAATATGTCTTTTTGATAAGCTTATTCCAGTAAATTGTGCTCGTTCCATTTTCGTAAATATGTATTTTATTCTTTTAAATTTAAAAATTTTAAGGGAGCGTAATATTTCAAGAGGTAAAATAGAAATTCATTAAAATTAAAAAAAAATGGTTCGTTTAAAAACTTTGCAAGCGTTACAATTAAATTATAAAAATATGATACAAAAAATCATAATTTTATAATTATATTAATATTTACACACTTTAGTTATTATAATTTATAATTTATAATTTTTTTTTACATGTATTTCTTTAAGATGAAGACATTCTTGTTTACAGAAAATTATATTAGAAATGTAGATGTATTGGTAAAAATAGTAGAATAACTGTCAGCGCGAGCTATTTCCAACCAGATCAATGCTTAGAAATAAGTTTTATAAAGGAATATAGAACATTGTCAGCATTTTGTATAACTCGACTTGTATATGATGTGCGAATAACAAATTATTCGATAAATATGTTGTATAACTCCTCTACTTTGTACATAAATCAAACATACAGTTTTTGTATATCAATTTTTACAATGAAAAACAAAACTTTTTACATATACTTAAATTTTAATTTTTCGTTTGTAGTAAAATTCTTAAAATTAAAAATTAAGAAAACGCATAATTCCTTTAATTTTACTAAAATCCTTATTTGTCTATTTTTTTACAAATATCGATATTTCGGCAATAATATGTTGCCTTCTACAGTGTATTGGCGTAATTAAATTTAAGAGCTATATTAGCTATATACACTTTTTTTGACGTAGAATCCTAATTTGCATAAAAGAAGTACCACCTCCAATTTGAAAATCTCGATTTTGACCAATTTCGGTGATTTTTGCTCTTAAAGAAACGATTTACGGTCCCTTCCGGAAGTTGGTAATACCACCAATCGATAGAACACCCTCGATTTAATTAACAAAGTTTTTTTTTAATTCTAATATAACGGCTCCTTCCCCTCTAAAAACGCTGATACGCATGCTCTGGAAAACCCGGTATGAAAGCTCAAATATTACTTGGGATGTCGACAAAAGAATACGAATTAAAAACATTAAATACTATAAAAATTAGAAAAAAGAGTATCAAAGATGCCCTAGAATTAGGCAGAATTTCTTTAAAATTTATATTAACGATATTTTAAGGATTGATTCAGCTTTAATCTACGATGCGGTTTTAAAGTATCCTGAAAGGAAGAAGATTTGAAAATATTTATTCAATTTTGGATGGAAATCATGTAAAGATGACTAGAAAACCATAGACTTCTTTCGAATGTATCTAATACAAAATTATTTTTCCCAACAAAAATGTATAATAATGCAAATGTCTTGCCTTTAATTTGAACTTTATTAGAAACGTTTCAAAGTTGCAATTACCAAAGCATTTTATGTAACTCATATATAACAACCCTGTTCTTGCCGACGACACACGCAGGTGACAAGCAAAATATTAGTACAATAGATTTTCGTAAACTTGAATTAGACACATAACTGCAGGCCGAAATGGATCTCCTCTAAGAAATGAAAATTGAAGTACTATAGTTACAATGTAATAGAAAACAGACAGAAAATTTTCTTAACAAAGTTCAAAAGCGTGCAATTCTTTTTATCGACAACCGTAATGTTACATCCTCCCTAAATTTGTCCTTTTGAAAATCATCGTATTGCTGCAGCACTTACTCTATTTTCATTTGTAGTCAAATTTGATCTAAAGGGTAACCATATATTTACTCAACGTGTTTACTAAAGGTAAAAATATGTCCACATACAATCTACAAAAGTTCCAGAGTAATATTAACAAAAATTATTCAAAATGTCCCTACTTATTAAGGGGGCATTTTCTATTTTTCCCCAATCCTCAACTGTTTCAAGCTATGCATTGCTGTCTAAAGATATCGTTTGAAACCTAACGTTTCGTTTAATTTAAGAAAGAAAAAAAAATTACGAATCGGATCAAACCGACATCGGGCAAAAATTACGTTATTTTGACTTGTCTATCAGTCCGCCTTCAGACTTCATAGTCATATTCAAATGATGGTGTGTTATAGATACCATATAAGTGATATAAAGTTTAAGTTTCATTTACGTTTTGCTCAGAACTACTCATGTGAAATTGGAAAAACTAAAACGAACATCACTAATAAAAAAAATCAAAATGAATTTTCATTCTATTTAATAAAAAAAACAAAACTAAATATAAGCTTCACAATTAAATTCACATTTTTATTTGAACTGCGAATTGATTAATGTTCTATGGAAGTCTCAGTTCAACATTTTTTTTATTCTATTTTTTTTTTTTTTTGTTTTTACTAAAAGTGAGTGAATAAGAAATGAGTTCCTTGTAAAAATTTGCTAAAGTCAAATGAATTTATTTAGTGAGGGAAATAAACAAAATAATGAAATATAAGCACTATGTAAATTAAATATGTATGTGTGTGGTATTTGAGAATGGAAGCCCAAGTGTTTTTATTTTATGTAATTTTATTTTATTTCAGTGACATTTGAATGCATTTGAGTGTTTTCGGACTTTTATTGTTTTCTTGTATTAATGTAAAAAATTTATTATTTTCTCATATTAGTTATATAAAGCATTTTTTTTATATATATACGTTTTGATTCTATCAAAGTTTCCATCGAAAATACCATAACAAACATCCCGCACACGTAACTTGATTCAAGCACTTTAGCTAAGTAAAATACAATCATTCTAAAAGTCGAAATTACTGAAAAATTGAATTAGACAAAAAATCTCAACAGTCATCATATGGAAGAACAAATACATGACTACGGAGATATAAAATATTATGTTAAACCATTCTTAATCCTTGGCGTAAGATTATAAAACTGTTACATGATGATAGCAAGGAAAAGTTCACGAAGTGAAATTAGATCTGTGAGAGTGAGAGTGTTTTCTGTTTTTTACCCAACAAACTGACTTTGAGATATAACAAATATTTCTAACTGTCGTACTTCTGATTTTATAAGTGGAATTAAAAAATTTGTTACAAAAGAGCGGAAATTAGCAATATTTTTCATATTCCAGAGACAGTTCGTTGGATAAAAAAGAAAAAAATTGACTGGAAGAACCACGTCGAACGAAAGAATGGCACCTGTAAAAATCGTATACAAGAATAAACCATATAACCACTCTGATTGCTTTGCGAATCCATTAACTGCATGTTATTGTAAATATACATTTACGATAATATTAATCATTGTGCTTTCTGTTGATTATATTTTTTAACCGTGAAAAATGATTTTATGGGTCTAATACTAAAAAAATTTTAGGACGTATACATTCGAAAAAAATATGTTTGTGAAGTATAATGAAGAAAATGCGAGAAAAGCTCCTGTGATATTACAATGGACCTCACTGGTTTAAGTAATCGGTGTATTGACAGCCACTACCACCTGCCTACGTCCAATTTCCATAATAATGAAAAATTTACAATAATGTTGTTAATCACTTTTAGTTGGCTTACATGTACTATTTTAAAATCAAGTTTAGTAGCATATACGGATACATGTGGTTGTAGACAGAAGACTGTATGTAAAAGTTTAGCATAAAAACAAATTTCTAATCACTATATTTTATAGAACATGCTGTAGGTTTTAGGTTAAACATTTTTAATAATAAAGTTTAGTAACTTTAGATATCAATTTCGGTTATTGCGCCGCCATCAAAAGACTATCTTTTAATTAAAATTAGTGAAATAAACTTATAGTTTTAATCTTTATTAGTATTAATTAGTCTCGCAATCTGAAGGAATATAATAAGATTTTAATAAACTAAGCTGTTATTATATAGTCTGTAGTTGCTATTCTATCTACATTTATCGTACGGTAGATTATATTTATTCCCACATCGTAGGCAAGTATTTTTTTTTACATTTACACATATTAGGCTATCAGACAATGTAAACACACTACACCATTTATTTACTTGGGGTTGAACCGTTTCAGACAAACGTTAAGTGATTGTAAGAAGTGATTAAATATTTCTATACACGGCATATTAAATGATATTTCGATTTAAAATACAAAAGCATCAATCCATACCTAGTCCTTGTTGTGTAAAAATAAAATATAATTATTAAGTGTACTAGTTATGTACATAAATTTAGTTATGCAATACCAATCGAAATTAAATTTTTTTTTTGTGTCTAAAATATTACTTTTCATTATCTTAAATCTGTTTTAGACAGAAAATTTTCTATACTCAAAAAATTATTGAATTACTAAATACTTTTAACATTATTATTCCATAAAACATCATTATAATATCCCAAAAAAAAAAAATTCTAAATAAAAAAACAGATTTATCAAAATATAAAAAAATAAAAACATTAAAGAAAAAAAATTGAATAAAAAATGAAAATTTTCTCACCTGACGATGAAATTAAATTACCCCAAACCTGTGCCATTTGATAAAAAACAAAAAATAAAGCAAAATATCTAACAACAGTAACATTAGTTTTTGTTGATTTTCCAATAGCATGACTAGTTGCTTCAGCAACAATTGATAAATAAGTACATTTTGCACACCATAATGGTCCACCTGTAAAATGAATAAAAAAAAAAATATTATCCCTGATGACCAGTTCTCAATATCTATGCATTATATGAAAATTCAAAACTCGTAAATCAATTTATGGAAAATAAAAAAATTAAACATACCTCCAAATCCAACTCCTAAAGCAGCTGGTATAAATGTATAGAAATGTGGATAGAATTGTGCAGCAATATATGGCATATAAGCACCAAATGAAATTGCTATTGCCCACTTGCATCCGAACCATCTGGATAAAAATTCAACATGCACATAAATAAAAAAAAAAATAAAAAAATTTTTTTGTTAATTTTCTTTAAAGAGAAATAGTGAGGATTTGTTTGATATAAAGGATAAAAATATGAAAAAATATTCGACTAGATTAAATCCATTTAATGTTTTGTAAATTAATCCATTTTTTATTTTTTTTACTGTTTAGAAGGCTTTCAAAAGGTGAACTTGTAATTAATTTTATACATAATACAGTAGATATAAATTTCTCAATAATAAGCAATAGGCAAAAATTGCTTAATGGGTCAACATTTATGAAGCTTTGTATATATGATATGTTAATTAATGCATATGTAGTGTTAAGATACTAAATAGAATAAAATTGATTAATTTTCCTTTTGGGAAGGTAGTTCAGATTTAAAAAAATGATATAATTGTAATAATAGATGGTGCAGGCAGTGAACGATGGTAGTCGTCAACGAGTGGTTCATATGGTGTTATGTTGAACTTCATTGATCCACGTAGTGCTACATCCGGTAACCATATCTGATTGCGTATTCCGCTATTGATTGGTACACACCACTATATAAAGTGTATCTGTTTTTATAGTGGTGTGTACCAAGCTTTTGCTCTCTCTCTCTGACTTAAACCTTAGAAATGCATTCATTTCAAAAAAATAATAAATATTTTTAAAAATAATAAAATAAGTGTTTCATTAATAACAGAAGTTAACTATATATAACTTGTGGGTGATCAGCGTATAATGAGCAGGTATTGGGTAAAGCAAGTTTTACTCTATTATTTTAATAATTGCTTACATAGTCTGCCAACTGCTCCTTTTACTTCTTCGACGTGGTCGATGGTAAAAAAACACTCACACCCAGTTAATTGTAACTTAAAAATAAAGTGAAAATCAGGATACGATGGTTTTGCAACCCACCTTAAAAAAAATATATACAAAATTTTACCTTTGATGATTAAATTGTTAAAATTAGTTATAAAGACATACCAAACAGAGTCGACAATTATTAACATTCAAGACGCTTTGCATACTTATTGAACAAAGCTATGAGCATACTATCCATTATTGTTCTTAATCATCGGTTTTCATGCTATCAAGAAAAACCAATTTTATAGCTCCCTTTAATGAACAGGTATCCAGCAGGATTTTATCCTACACTTCCTGAGGATGTTAAGCACTTACTTACTTACTTAGATAGGCAACAGAACATTACTCATCAACGTCCTCCATTTATGCCGGTCACGTACAGATTCTCTCCATGCAAAATTCTTTGATTCTCAAGATGCAAAATATTTTTAAATCCGCCGATAATTCGAAACTCTCCAACAAGGCTTAGTCTGCCTCGACACCTTGTACCTTCGGGTCTGGATTCGAAGATTCTCTTGGCTGGAGCATTTTCCTCCATCCGCTCTAGGAGTCCGAGGCATTGTAGTCTCTTGACTTTAATTTTCGTGACTACGTCCATCTCATTGTACAGCTCATAGAGTTCGGCATTTTATATTCTCCTTCAACCTCATCGTCGTTTTCAGGACCATATATCCGGCGAAGATTTTCTTCTCGAAAACACCACTGTGCATGCTCACTTGCCTTCGGCAGTGCCTATGATTCTGATCCGTAAAGCAAAACCGAGAGTATGCGCGTTTGAAAGATTTTTACTTTGGTGTTCCGAGATGTTTTGACAAACTGGATGTTAAGTAATACCTAAAAATTATCTATCAGGAGCAACTTATACTAAATTGATTCAGTAGTTAACATCCATAGCTGAGGCTTGGTGTAATGATAATACCATTTCATATGATTGATTATTATCAAAAAATTTCACTTGCAACATGCTGATATAACTCAGCAATCTGATAAATACCATAAAAAATAATTTTCTACAAATATTTTACAGCCAATTCCGATCTCTATTTGTGAACATTTGTTTGGATCAATATTAATTCAATCAAGTCCACAAAATAATTCTGGCTGAAATTTAAGCATACTGTATTGTTTTGCCAATTCCTTGATCTACTAAATTCCAATTTAATTGCATTTTATTCATAAAGAACTGAAATACGAATGAAATAACGAAATTTAATTTTAATTTGAAAATTTTGAACAATACTGGTCACTTTATTGGGCAATCAATTTGCTTGAATTAATTTTAACTTTCGATTTGTCAATAAGATTCTATCATCGCCATCATAAAAAGTAACAACAAAACTAAACTGGAAAAATTATTGAAAATTAAAACCGTGAACGTGACATGAATCGATTGAAAATTAGTATAAATTGAAAAGAAAAATGAAAAAAATGAAGTTTTTAAAATTAACACGTTATAAATTAACGACGTATTTTGTTTTTATTGTTTTGGATACTGATGTTGAGGTTAGAGTTAAGGACTAATAAATTTCAATTTAGTTTTTTTTTTGTGGGTGGAATAAAGTTTTATTTATTAGATTTAAATTAATTGGGAATTATTGTATATTAGTTAAGTTGTAAAAATATTTTTAATGCTATCTGGCATCTGACTATATTAAAGAGATTTTGTATTTTCTAAATAAAATTTAATCATTGTAAATCTGTAGATTAGTTTAAAACATTTTTGAATCAAGCTATTCACAACAGTAGTCCATGTATTTATGCTACCTATGCGTCATTTATACTGTTATAAAGTATTAAGAATATTTTTTATTAGATCTGGTCATTTAAATCACAGAATTTCACTTTATGCCCTTCGTGGAAACTATCGTTCTATAGTTACAGTTCCGAATTTTCATACTTCTGCGTTCAAAAGTTTTTTCGTTGTATCGTCATGTAGACTGTATAATAGACTCCCTTCGTTAAGAAAATGCGTAAGATCTCTGAACAAATTTAGTATTAATGTGAAGTTGTGGTTGATTAATAATACCTACTATGAAGTTGAAGGATTGTTTAGCTAATATAGTCTAGCACTTTTAAAAAAATTAGATGTTGAAACCTTTTTATACAGTTGATGATATTATATTTTAACCTTTCTCTTGTGAATATACCATTATATTTTGTTTTATTTTTTTTTTTAATTTTGTAGATATTTATATTATAAGCCAGTTTTTGAAATTTTTTTTTTAAATGTTTTTTTTTTAATATTTGAATTTTTTTAAATTTTTTGAATTTTATTTAATGTGAATCCCCATGCAGAATTAATCATATCTGAGTTTAAATATTATATTTTTGAAATGTTTTAGCATTTGGTTAAAACTGGTGACATTGATACTATTTTAACTTATAAAATATAAATGTCACGATTAATACTTTAATATTCATTGTATTTGAATTGCTTAATGAATTATTATTAATTGTAAATATGACATTAAATTAATGATGAATAATAAAGGATGAATAATAAATAAAAAAAATAAAAAACATAAATGTAGTTGCAACATTTTCAATATCTAATGTACTTCTCCGTGTAATTGTTTGAAATAGGTCTATAGATCTTTGGCCAAGGCTATTATTGCAGCAATGTGAATTTCCGAATCAGATGATGTAGATATATATTAATATCACACGCTGGGTGGCGCAGTAGCTAGAGAGTGCCTACCTTTCAAAAGAAAATTCCGAGGTTCGATTAACGGTTAAGTAAAAAAAAAACTTTATTGGTTTTTTGACCTGGCCTAGTACCCGTTGTCATTGGCATATAATAAATGCCAAAAAATAATATTGAGAGTATAATCTGGTAACTAATTAAATAAAATTAAACTATTATATTTGTATACATTAATTGTATAGATAAGCCAGTAATTTGATAAATAAATTCTCGAAAACCATTGTAGATATTGTAGTGTAAAATTGCAGTACCGTACTTATTAAGCACGAAAATGTTATTCTACCTAAGTTAAATAAAGTAAAAAAAACTAACGAGCTACGGCTTTTTATGGTTGGTTATAATTTATATTCAAATGGAAGGTGAGAGGAGGATTCCACATTCTGCGAGCAAAATCTACATTTTATCTGTGTTGCATTTAGTGATCTCTAAGAGAGATGTTTGTTGAATAGATCGTATCCTGTAATAAGCAATGTCAGTATTTTGATACTAAATCTACTCTCGCAGATTACCGGTTAATATTAAATTTGAGAAATGTTTTAACCTATAATAGGCCCTGGCAACGATTCCATATGTTATTAGGTTTTTTCTTTTTTTGTCTTTATTTCAATATAAATTCAAATAAATAAAATTTTTTTTTATACAGATTTAAATTCTTTTGAGTTCGTACTTAGAACATAGCCTTACATGTATGGTCCATTAAACTTTATAAAAGTAATTTTCTGTAATTTCCTAAACAATTATTTATGGATATTTTAGTTCTCTGTGTTCAGTTAGGAGACTTGGAATTATATAAAAAAAAAGTTCTAGTACGCAAAGCTACGCTATAGTTCTAAGAATCGCCTAATCACACCTGCTCTTACAAGTTTTTTCATTTCCTTATATTCCCTCATGTCCAGGCATCAACATAGTAGTTAGTGCAAGCGATCTTGTATATTCCCTATTTTTTTCAACTTGATTGACTCTGATGCTAACTATGTCTAACCCGTGTTTTTTTTTAATTTAATAGTTACTCTGTTTTCTTCAGCTAGCCTTATTTAGCTTTTGTTAAAGTTATAAAAAGACTATTTTAATTTAGAATTTGGAGATCGGAAAGCTTTTAGATAGTCTGAAATTATTTTCATGTTAGAACCCCTGGGTCATAATTTAATGCATTGTAATTGCGATACCCCTCCAGAATTATAAATTTAAAATATTATAGAGATTCCATTTTAAAAAAGTACTGATAAAAAGTTATTGCAACATGGTATTTTCGAAAAAAAAATCTTCTTCCAATTTATGGTTTTGTATCTGATGAGGAAGTTTGGAGGAGACGCTGAATTGTATTAGTTATAGTCCCTCTACCGGTAATAACCTTTACCGTTTACCAGTAAATTTGACATTTTTTACGTTACCGTTTACCGGTAAAAATATTTGCCACTTTACCGGTAATGCGGTTATTGTGCAAAATAAAAAAGAGCGAACAAACAAATAAAATGTGTAAACCAAAACACTGCGACGATGACAAGCAGTGATGGAATTTCGTATTTTTGAAGTGTATTGAATTTAAATGAAAAATAATTGTACTAAAAGCAATCCAATTGTATTGAAGAAATTGTGGTACCAAAAAATTTATCAATTTATTCCTATAACATTATTGGTCAATATACAGAAATTATTTCTATACTGAAAAGCTTAAAAAATTGTCTTTTATTTTCATTTCAATTTTTATTAAAATAATTGAAAAAAATAAAATAAAAACGCTTAGTATAATAAAATTAACAAATTCTTTTTTCTCAAACATAAAGCGATTTCTCAAATATTATTAAATTATTGTCTCTCGTACAATACATGCTTCATCCAAAAATCTTTACCTTTAAATATTTCTTTTTGAAACAAAATAGATTAACAGATATTGTTTAATTTATAATTTGGATTTTTGTATTTGGTTTTTTGTTGAATGAATTTTTTATTTGTTCGTTTTTTGTATGAAATAAACAGATTTTTATAAAACCCTTTGCGTCCAAATGATGTGGAACGTATTGTGGAATGACACATACTTTCGATGCGGAGATGAAGTGTCGGCGGATATGAAAACTGTTTATATTTCCAACAGAAGAGAATCTGCTCGTAGTTACAGTTAGTGGAGGACAATATTTATTGCACCTGGTCCAGGACCTTCAAGGTCTGTAGCGCCCAGAAAGTATGTAAGCGCAAGTATTTGTGTATGATAAAAAATTGTAAACAAATAAAATTTGAATTATTACGACTCCATTTTAACTTTAACTTAAATTTAAAACAAAAACCGATGAAGATTTATTTTTCTCATAATATCTTAAGGTACATTTAACCTTTACTCTTAAATAAAAAAAAAAATCTCTAAAATCTCTGAACATCAAAATTTAATTTTAAAAAATATCGATAAAAAAAAAATTTTTTTTTTGGTATTCCATAAAAAATTTAAATATGGAAATAAAAGTCCTGATTATGGTCTGAAAGTTATTTTGTATTTTTTTTTCTGCATTTCATTCCCTCTTATTTCAATATTGATAAAAACAAAAAATGGTAATGACTTTAATGATTGCCATAAATTGTAATAAAAAATGAGAAGATTTACAGTTGATTTAACAGTTTTGGGATTCGTATATATATGAAAAAAAATTAGGTACTGATGTACTGGTTGAAGTTAGTTTTAATTTAACGTAGTCCTAGATATTAACACTTTTTTACTAATGTCTATTGCTTAATTTGTTTGAATGAATTTTCGCTTAATATCCATACAATAATCCATACTCCGAATAGTCACGGTAACATAAATGGAATTGAGGGGATGAACAAAACAAACGAAAGCTAATTTTTTTTACCCTCTAAGGAGAATTTTTAGTCAGCCAGGAAACGTTAAACGCATTCATTCGTAATATCTGACACTAGAAAATTCAAGATAATTTCAACTATATCGGGTGTTCCAGAGCATGCGTATCAGCTCTTTAAGAGGGGAAAGTACTCCTTCCCATTTGAAAATCTCGATTTCGGCCAATATCGGCGATTTTTGGTCTTAAAAAACCGGTTTGTGGTCCTTTCTGGAAGTTGAAAATGCCACCAATCAATAGAGCACCCTTTATTTAACTAACAAACGTTTTTTTAAATTTTAAAATTCCTTCCTCTCTTAAAAAGCTGATACGCAGGCTCTGGAACACCCGGTATATAAGCCCAGAGGTATATATTTTGCCTACAAGTCATAAATACAATAATATTCATTTGATAACATCAATCAAATAAGCCAATTTTAAAACAGTTGTGATAACATATCAGAGGTGTCAATCAGTAAGAGCAGAATTATTTAAATTTGATTTGCATATAACAGGTTTCGGTCTGCCTGTCTACCACCGCAGCCAAAATGGTCTTTTAGTAATTACCAAATTTACTGTAATGTATCTGTGTAATGTTTGCAATGTATTTTGTATTCATTATAGGATAGATCTGTAAGTAGCTAATCATTTCTTTGAATCGAAAGTGTCGTACCTGCAACGACGTATACGAGAGAAAAACTCTACTTAACTTTCTTTCTAGTTTCACCGTCTCTTAGCTAGAGGACGACTCTGAACTATAGACAATGTCTTATCAAACAGTATAATGCATTTGTTGTGTAGGATTGCTCTAGAATCGAACAGCTTAAATGAATAAAAATTTAAAAAAAATAGACAACTGAAAAGCCCATTTTAAACAACCAACCTTACCGTTAGCAAAACATTGTGAGAAGAGAATAACTTAAAGTTATTTTCTTAATTCACATCAATTCCAAAATTAGTATTTTATAAAATCTTTAAATGACAAATATATCTCTGAAAAGTATAAAGTTAGCTACATTCTTACATTATATGTACTTTACAAGACGTATATAAGGTATTTCACAATTTGACAGATTTTACTGAATAAGAAGAGCTCGAAATTCGAGACAGACAAATTTAATATGCCTAGAATTATATACCTTATGAGGAGGTACGGAATGGTAGACTGCTAAATAGTTTAGGATACCTATGATTTAACAAGTTTTATATCTAACAGGTCTGATTCGAACAGTCTCACTAAAATTTTATTGGAAAGATTAACTTGCATTAGGCTATTTCTGTAATATTGTATAATTATTTTAAGAAAAATGCTTAATTAATTCTAATAAGGGTCTAATGAGGTGATAATGTATACAACTATATAATACAGTAATAATACAGTTTACGCCACTTAGCCTCTCCACGGATGGAGTTACAGTACAATGATGACAAAAAATTCTTAATGGCTATATCTACTGTTTCGCTATTTTCGTGATATTGAATTTTCAATTATATAAAAAAATTTATTTTAATAATAAACAAAAAAATGTCAATTCTCTCTTTTCCCGAAATGCCAAGGCAGAATTATGCAAAACGCTCATCTTTCCGGTGCTACTATACGGTTCTGAATCATGGACATTACCAAAAGCAAACGAGCATGCACTTAGATTCTTTGAGAGAAAAATTCTTCGTCACATTTATGGTCCTGTGTCTGAAGAAAGGGTTCGGAGAAGAAAATATAATGTCGAACTATACCAGCGGTTCAACGACATGGACCTAGCCAAAAAAAAGTCGAAATAAGACGTCTTCATTGGCTAGGCCATGTAGAGTGTATAAATTAAAATTTTCTCAAGAGTTTCCAGCCTGGAAACTCTTCGAATCCAAGCCCCAAGGAACGCGTCGTCGAAAGAGGTCACACCTTTGTTGGAGAGATGAAACATCGGCAAATATCTAAAAACTTCAAATAACCTCTCTTCAGTTTACACTCATGACCGAAGTCAGTCGAGGACAATTTTACGACGGCCCAGGTGCCCAGGACCTTCACTACAGTGCCCAACAAATAAGCAAGTAAGTAAGTATTCTTTCTGTCAAAAAACTTCCATTCGAAATTTTCCGACATTTTCCTCTAACCTCT
Organism: Argyra leucocephala; assembly: GCA_963942445.1. Classification (NCBI taxonomy): domain Eukaryota; kingdom Metazoa; phylum Arthropoda; class Insecta; order Diptera; family Dolichopodidae; genus Argyra; species Argyra leucocephala. Next base: position 56,652,984 of record OZ012681.1, read on the forward strand.
ATTCTAATCGGTAGGATGGTAGAAAATACAATCTAAGAATGTGGAAAGTAGGAGCTAAAATCTCATGAATGACGACATATTTACGACTTGACGACTTATAGTACAAGGATCACTAAGTGGATAGGATATAAATAGGCTAAACAACTACTTTGTGAAAATAATGATTACTGAACAGTTTCAGTTTTGGTTAACACGGTCTTAGCACCGTCAATATCTTAAATGTGCGGAAGCCTTATACTCCTTAAAGGGAATGAAATGAAAAAATTATGGTGACCGTTGGTACAATAATTTCCTCCACCTTAAGTATAATTAAAGACAATTACAAATAGGATGTCGGCAGAAAGCTGATATCGTGGCTGTAGAACATAAGAAATAGATAAAACAGCCATAAGTTAGTTAAATCACAGAACCACGAGCCTGGAAAAATTGGCCAACTTTGTTGCAATTTATGTGTTTGTTAGCATCGACAAGTGGATCACCAGAAGAAGAATTTTAAATATTCTTATAGCAAAGTTTACCTTACATATGCTATACAAATATTTAAATTTTTGGATAAAATTTCATTCTAGGATCAAAATTAAAATTTCTACAGATACAATGTGAAATCGAAATCAATAATAAAGTCAACTGATGACAAGAGATTTATTGTATTTAATTTCTTCCTGTTTTCTTGAAACAGTATACCTATGCATGACGTCCGGCCCCCATAAAACATAATACATATTCACAATACATTTTGACTAGCATATATTCACTAATCTATTTTAAAAAAACTAAACACACACATCTTACAAACGAAAAATTTAATTAACTATTTTTCTTAATTTCATAAAAATAGAAAACAATAAATGGGAATAAAAATCTAGAATTATTTAGCAATAAAATTGACAAAATTTCTTATATATGTATGTGCTTTTCTTTCCAAAGAAAGAATTTTTTTTTTTTTTTGTAATAGAAAGAGAAAGTTTATATTGTTTGATTGAATTGACATTTTTGTGTTTATTTTACTTGTTATATATTATGTTTTTTTTGGTAAAAGTTTCAGTGTAAAAACAACTGAATTTATATCGATAAGAAAAGAAAATTTATCCTTGAACGTGAAAATGGAGTATGAAATAAGATACAGGAGAGAAAAGAAAAAAAAATACTTAAATTGCAGTTACATTGAATTTAAACAAAGCCCTTAATTGAATTTATTTCTTATGAAAAAAGAAGAAGGAAATAATAGCAAATAACAAATTGCCTATTAATACAGTCAATACAAAGCTACTTTCTTGAAGTTGTATTGGATGATTAGCAACTTGCGACTAATCATCCAATACAACTTCAAGAAAGTAGCACTCGCAACTCACCAATGTCACTGGACAACAAGCTTCTAATTTATAAAGCTATTTTAAAACTGATATTGCAATATTACAAAAATGACAAAAATTGCAATATTACAGCGTTTTCAGTCAAAGCTATTAAGATTGATAGTTGGCGCATCTTGGTTTGTTAATAATGATGTCATACGTCGTGATTTGCAGGTGAGAACCATTAAGGAGGAGATTAGAAATATAAGCGAAAAGCATGGAACCAGATAAGACTGGTAAGCAGCTTGTTGGCTGCAAGTGCTGTAAGTCGCCTTAAGCGTGCTAGCATCATGCAGCTACCCAGTAGGCAATAGGAACAATCAAATTGGAGCCAAAAATACAATGGAGTATAATTTTGGCAACATGGATGGTTGACCACTGGGTTATCTCATTTGCTAGTCAGTGCAATTTATCTGCATAAAAAATGTCATACAAACTACTGAATGTCTCCTTCAGAGACAGCTTGTAATGTTTCATTTTGAAATAAAAAAAAAAAAAAACTGATATGGACATATGTAATCTAACTGTGCGGAATGCACAGCAATTCAGATATTGAAATATTGCAGCGATTTCAGTCAGAAGTATTAAGATACGCGCACCACGTACACCATAGTTCGTAAGTAAAGAGATTTTACATCAATACCTACAGTTAAAACCATAAAGGAGGAAATCAGAATTGCAAGCTGCATATACCAAAAGAGATTAGTTGTTCATTCAAATACCGTAGCAAACTGCTTCTTAGATTCAAATGGTGTTAGTCGACTTAATCGTCATCCACAAGTTATTATATGTTGCCAACATATAAAAACAAAAATATTACAAGCTACTGAATTTTTCCATTATAGATAGATTTTACAATTTAAATCATAATCATCTATTGATTCCACATTTCAGGGATTTTTTTCCACTTTGCTTTTTATTGCGCCACTATCCTCTGTTCTTTAGATTCCAATCTTTCGATCTTTCCAATCTTTTGTGGTTGTCTTTGATTTGAAATAATACACTTTACAATGTAAGTTCGAACAGAAATCGATTGTTAAATACAATAAAATGATCAGTCAGTACAGGTCAGTACAAGCCTGTACAGGCCATTCTCAGATTTTTGATTTAAACAGAAATGAATAAATGTTAAATAAATATTAGAAAATGTACTATACAGTAATTATGGCACCGATATGTGTTTATATTCAATATATTCTCTGAAAATGTTCAAAGATTATAGTTCCCAACATAAGTTTGAAGATAGAGGGAATGTAAGTAAATAAAAAAAAAATGTCAAGTAAATTCATTTGTGCTTCATACTCAGAATTGAATACTTTTCTACAGTAATAAATGCTGGTAAAAATTTTCGCAATGAATGTAAATATTGTAAATATTCAATTGTATCAATAGCGTACATGACAAGTAACATTACCAAAACGTTTAAGTGGAAATAATACAGGTTCAATTTCCACTGAACATGTACTCAGCCCCTGCCTACTAGATATCTACAAAAAAGGAGAGAGATCCTGTTATAGATTCAACCGTTTTTTAAATTTATACAAATATTTTAACGCATTACTAGAAACGACATCCTATATTATGTGAGAATAATAATTAATTTGTGGTACTTAAGTTCTGAGTTTCGATCTAAAACAAGATTCTATTTTATAACATGATCATCAAACCAAGTCGAACCTATATGTAGCCTCAGCTTCAATTTATTATAACGATTTTAACCTAAAACACTCGAAGAAGAAATTCATATTGTCACAAGATATACAATCAAAAGCTTAATAATCAACTTAAGATTCTTGGTAAAACTTTATTGATGACTCGTCATAGATGACAAGATTTAATTAATGTATAATTGTAATATCTAAGATAAATAAATTTTTATCAAGTTTAATTATTTGAAGTTCAAAAAACAATGGATACCATATAAAATAAATTTAAACAAAAAATATATGCCTAGAATGTTTGGAATAATACTTAACGGATGCCGGCACCGAACATTCTAAATTTGTACCCCATCCACAAAGAAAATATTAGCTTTTAGAAGTTAATCTCAATATTTTCTTTTTTTAGAATGCCAGTGTAAAAATCTTCTACTGTCCTAGTCGACACACAAAAAAAAAATGATCTTTTATAACTGAGTTCGCTAATTGAAAGAAGAACACTTCAAATTATTCAGGATGTGAAATTTTGAAAAGTTGAAAAATTTTCATTTATAACATTTTTTGTTAGAATTTGTAAGCATTTGTTGACTTTTTTTAATACTGAAGGGATATACTTTCAAAATTTTATCAGTTAAAGTCTGTCTTTGTAAATATTCACTCCATAATACAAATACCTTACCTTACCATCTAAAACAAGTCAATAACAAAAAACCGATCAAACAAATATTTAAAATGTTTTAGTTTACTACAGACCACTATAGGGTGTATTATTTTCGAAAATATTATTAATGAAAAATATTGAAAACATTTACTTTTAAAGAAAAAATAGGCAAATTATTTTCTGGCAAATCTGCACTATTCCATACTGTATTCTCAAAAATCATTAGCATTACAAAGTAATACAAAAGTAATGCATTACTATTAACATAACTTGTAATGGTTTTTTTAAAATAAAAAAATTATACCATTGAAATAATGCATTATTGGGTTTAAGTACTTTTGAAGTACCTATTGAAATATTTTTAAAGAGGCCAAACCCCACTGTTATAAATGTTTTTTTGTATATAAGTGTATTTTGTGGATATTTTGTAATAAAAATAATTAGAAGAAATTAAAGAACAGGATTCAAAATAAACCAACTAAAATATTACAGTAGGGATTTCCTTTTACCAGCATATTTATGCAATTGTATATGCAAGATCCTGAACTAGGAAAGACTTCAGAGTTGGATTCAAAATAAGGGTATTCTCTTTTTTTAGATAATGTATATATATATAATATATATGCAAGATTTTCAAATAGGAGGGATTTAATTGTTGGTTACAAAATGAGGGTTATTCGCCTTTTACAGAATATTTATACTGGGTGCTCCAGAGCATGCGTATCAGCTTTTTAAGAGGAGAAGGAGCCGTTATTTTAAAATTAAAAAAAAAAGTTTGTTAACTAAATCAAGGATGCTCTATCGATTGGTGATACTTTCCATTTCCGGAAAGAACACAAATCGATTTTTTAAGATCAAAATCACCGAAATTGGCCGAAATCGAGATTTTCAAATGGGAAAGCGTACTTTTTTATGCAAATTCGGATTCTATGTCAAAAAATAAACAACTTTTGTAAGGTTTATGTATATATATTTTCTTTGTTTTTTTTAACTTTTTTGTGTTTTTTTTTTTTTTTTGTTGTTTAAACTTTGTAGTAAGTAACCCAAAACTAAGATAAAAAATATGATAACATGAAAAACAAATTTATTTATAAAAAATATTATCATTAATTTTAATTTACCAAAGGAAAATATTGAGCACTTTTGTTTTATTGTTATTAATTTTCTTATTTTTTGTCGTAGAATCTGAATTTGCATTAAAAAATACCTTTTCCCATTTGAAAATCTCGATTTCGGCCTGTTTCGGCGATTTTGGGTTTTAAAAAACCGATTTGCGGTTCTTTCAGGAAATTGAAAATATCACCAATCGTTAGAATACCCTTGACTTAATTAACAAACTCTTTTTTAAATTTTAAAATAACGGGTCCTTCCCCTCTTAAAAAGCTGTTACGCATGCTCTGGAACACCTGGTATATTCTGATACGCAAATTTGGGGATTTATTTTATTTATAAATTAAAATTGATTTTTTTTTAATTTGGACAAAATGTTAAGTTTTTTAATATTTAAATGTTTTTTGTGTTTTCTACTCTTCGAAAAATGAATTTTCCTTTATCCAAAATATTTACCTAAATCATTTCGTTTTTGGATACAAAAAAAGAATATATCCTTTTTCCAGAATATTTAGCTTAATTATTTTTATGAGTCGCCACTGTTGGATGCAAAAAGGAAGATATTATAGCCCTTTTACAGAATGTTTACCTTAATTACATTCTTTTTTTCAGAATATATACTTTATTTTTGGGATACTGGACCTCTCCAATAATGTCTCTAAGCCGTCTTAATTACATCAGTTTGGAAAAAAAAAACTTTTTCTAGGTCCTTTGATCTCAAATTCTGGGACTTAGACCTCTTTGAAAATATCTCTAAGCGTTGTTCATTACGTGAGCCAAGTTTGAAAACAAATGTTGAAAGTTTGAATTTTGACTGATGTGGGTTGGAAAAGTTTGGATTTTGGAAGTTTGGAAATTAAATGTTTTTAATATTTGGATTTTGAAAGTTGGACTTTAAAATTTGGCTTTTCACGAAGATCTAGAAATTTCATAATTTCTGTCAGTAATAACGGAAAGTAGCTTCATATAATTTCTGAAACTTTTATGAAATATTTTTAAAATTTACAGTGTTCGAATTAATAATGGTTAGGGTCATAAGAAAGTAGATAAATAAACTGAAAACAAAACTTATTTGGAATCAACATACGAGTATATTTTTCCTTATTCGACATTTTTTTTCAACATTTTGTTATTCAAAATTTTTGCATTCGATATTTTTAATTCGACATTTTGCTTTTCAACAAATCGACCCACACCCTTTTTGAAATGTAAATGTAAATTAGGTATAAACTGCCATTCATTATTAGGTCAAAGAAAATTTCAAAACTTTTGAGGAAATCGGAAAAAATACTGTACATGGAAAAGCATAAAAGGATAAGCAGCTTAGGACTAACTTTCTTAAATAAACTAAATGAATCCATTTCGTTATTGTACTGATAAAGGTGGCACCGTGTTTGATACTAAAATTTCAAGGTTCCAAGCAATGAAAATAACTCCCTCTGTGATCGTCTTAAACCAATTGCGAAATCACTTAAATGATGATTAAAGCAGAATGGAATGAAAAAACCTGAAAAAATGTATAGGACAAGTCAAGTTGCATACAGGGATCCTAAAATCAAATATATTTAAAAATAAATGGTTATATATATTGGAAAATTTTCGAAAATAAATTAAAATCTTTCAATAGTCAAAATACTGTACTATAAAATTTTATTTAATTTTATTTCAAAAATATTTTAAAAATACTTCAGTATTCTAACCAAATTATGCATTCTTTTCATGCTAATTCGTTTTTATTTTGACGTATTATTATACTTGTTTTCTTATTCTGTACTATCCCAACCGAGCAGTACGTAAGTACTAAAGGTATATTGTAATGCTTTGGCTACAAACAAAAAATAGCATTACAAGCAATGTTAATAGCAATGAATTCATTTTCCATTACTTTGCAGTGATACTTTACCAGTAAATTATTTACAGCTCTAATTTTGGACTAGGTATTTCTGATTAGAACGTATTCCAATGTAATTTTGATACATTTTATGTGTATTGATGACAATTTGGCCCCGAATAAACCTACTCTTCTCTATGAAGAGAAATCTAATATCACAAAATTCGGTTCAAAATACTAATTTCAACTGGTTTCACTCAATATTATTTTATTTTAATTACTATCGATTTAGCTTACCCCACACCATTATTAATTTAATGAGCTACATTTTACTATCTTAATTTAGGCTGAACCAATTCAGAAACACTGTTGATAAAACAAACTTTAATATTAGGAAAAACTGCGGAAAAGTTTTGTAATAAAAGCCCCTGACAATAGTAGCCTATATATAACAAAAAAATCGTAAAATTAGGAGTCTATTAGGAGTATATTAAGAAGTCTATTTACAACAAAACCTAAACTACAAAGAACATGTAAAACAATTAATTTCAAAAGGAAATCAAAAATTAAAGCATTTATGGCATCAAAAACATTATTGTATAACAAAAACATTCAAACTAGGGTTAAAATAATAGCATATAAATCATTCGGAAGATCTATACTATCATATGCAGCTCTCATATGGTACAATATTAGTTCTAGTTTAATGGAGAAAATTAGAAAGAAAATGTTTTAGAGTTTGCATAAATAAATGTCGTAAATCAGCAACAGAGTACTTGCATTATTATTCAAATAAATATATAAAATATTCAAATAAATATATATCAATAATTCTAAAATAAACAGATACGATAATTTTATAATAAAACTAATTAAAAATCACTATGATAGAGCGTTGAATACCTCTGAAAATGGTCTAATATGTAATATATTCTACCATAATGAGGAATACATTCTTTATGAAATAAAAGTATGCAAACGGTGTTTATAGCCCCCGAACATTTCACCTAGCTTAAAAAGGCATGTCCTTCTATTATTTCATTATAGTAGACGGGCCCACATACATAATTATGGATTATAATTCGAATAATATGCAGAATAATCATTTGAAACATGATATGTTTGTGCCGTACAGTACATTGATTATTGATTTAAATAATGGAGAAATATTTATTATTTTTAGTTAGTTTAAGTTAGGATTAAGGAATAGAATAAGTTAGATTAAGTTTTTTTCAAAATAATACAGCTAATTAATTTTGATTTTTAAACCTATATTTTCCAAAAAATTATAAACAAAAAAAAAATTACAATTCTATACAAATATTGCAAAAACCATATACCTATACAAAAAAAAACTAAATTATAAAACAAAAAAATTACATAAAAAAAAATTCTTAATAATTTTTAAGTTAATATAAATTGTTATAATAATTCTATTTTTGTTAAATTTTTTTTTATGGCTAAGTAAAATATGTAAAAAATTAAATGGAATAAAAAAAAATTAAACTGCAAAAAAAATTTAGACTTGAATTTAATTTGAACTAAACAAACGTGAAATGAAGATTGGAATATCCTTCAAAATATTTTTTCCTTAAAGTAAAGATAATTTTCTAAAAAGAAATGTATTAAATAAATATAATAAAGCTTTCTTAGAGTTCATTTTTTAAAGTGTAGGAAGTGTTATTGAACAAAACTTCTTGATTTTCCGTTCTCATCAATTTACAATATCGGTGGCATTAAATTAATCCCAATTATTTAATTTCTAAATTCAGTAAAATATTTTTTCTTTTTCATTTTTAAAAATTACAAATGTGTTCTTGAGAAAATAATGATGCCACAAATGATGTAATCGAGTAATTTATTATGCACTAGTTTTGATATCCAACCTGAGAATAGCACGATTGAGTAGGTGAACAGAATAATCGACCAATTTGGAAAAAGAAAGTTTAACGCTATTGTTATTACTGCTATAATTGTAAAAAGTAAAATAATCTACGATCTATCTCGTTGAGGTTGACTAACAATTATTTTTATCAATTATTTATTTCTTTTATTAAATATTAATTGTTGATTTAAATTAAAAATTTTAACCAGTAACATCACTTGCTACTAAGACTATGGATTAATTTTGTTTTTTATTATTATACTTACAAACTTACCCGAAAATAGCCGTGGTCAATACAAAATACTTTATTTATTATTTTTTGTCATTTATTTTATTGCAATGCCATCACATAAAACAAAACCATAGAGCATTATGCATTCATCGGTAATCGAATATGACCATCGGTTCAAACCATGTAATTTTCATATTGTGTCACCCAACGTTTATTATTCAATTATTACTTATAACTGATCAGCTCTCAAATTATTAATTATAAATAATGCATATTACAAAATATGGCGTCCCACAAAGACCAAGAGTCAAAGAAGCACTCTTATATATTATATAGTTGAAATTTTTGATATACCTGAAACCGCTGAGTTTTTAGCATCTACTTTTGCAGATGGTACTGCAATTATTAAATAATATGCAAAATATTATACAACACATGTAAAAGATTAACAATTACATTTGAAACAAGCATATGAGTGGTTTTGTAAATCGAAAATTAAAGACAATGAGCTTGGGGCGGCTTGTTAATTAAACATTTAAGTCATTTTAATTAAACGATTGCTTCGTCCGCCAACACTACTGGAATTCGTCAGTAGGTATTGTAGTGTTGGAATGAGGAAAAATTGATAAACAAATTGGATTTATATTTGAGATTTGTGGAATTTCAACACAATTTTTAATGTTTTCTGCCCATCTGCTTCTTTGTCTTCCTGTACCACGATTACTACTGTGCGGTTTTAACACAATTTCAGATTCTGGATTATTTTCCAAATTCGTGTTGATTGTGTTAGATAGGTTATCTAATTCCACAATAGTCTCGGGCCCATTTAATTGAGGTGATCTGTATAGAAAACAGAAGTGAATAATGTGTTTTCCAACATGGATTTTTACCCACATGTAGTGGGTTGGAGCTCTTAAAATTGTGAGAGTATTGTAAGCAACATCAGATCGTGTATATAGGGTTACCCCTCGATGCAAAACAAAAAGTGGAACTAATGAATAATTGTTAGTGTTGAAATTATTTTCACTTTTTACTTGGGTTTCACTTAATGCTAAAATTGCTGGTTTTTCAGTATGTAGATGAGCTTCGACATCATGGAAATTCTTTCATAAGCCACGAATGTTAAAAAATTGATTTTGAACATGAAAGAACACGATAAAAATGACACTGACAAGAATTTGGTATTATCATACGCTATAGTACTGCTTCCCTTCTACCTTACACCTTTTCTAATTTTTCTTCCACGTCCTAACCAAACGTACCAATCGGTATAAAATGTTCCCACCTAGTGTTTTGGATATATAAAAAAACAAAAAAAAAACAATTACATTTGGGTCTGAATTCTATTATTAATACAGCACTATCGCCTTATGTTATTGCTCCTGGATATACAAAACTTATATCTCCTTTAATATGGTACTCTACTTTACCATTGTTTTGAGTATTTCTCATTTGGGATAATTGGTTCATAGACACATTTTCAGATATTTTGTTTAGTCTTTGTTGATTTTTAAGCCTATTTTTTTTTACCGATTTCTAGTTGCACTAATGTAGTATATCATATAGCCATATATCTGTAATATTTTTCCATGATTAATAAATATCGTTCCCATATATGCTATTATTTGGGTTATCATATTGAACATACTGTCTTGCTTCTCTAATTTTCCTATGGTATAATGTAGAATTAATTTGAATAATAATGTTGTCGTGGATATAGGGCATCACTTTGTCGTACTCCCAAATAAATTTTAAGTTCAGGGATTGCTTTTGTATTACAACTGTTGTTTTTGATTCATGTATTGTTAATATGACTATAGGTTTGTTAATTTTCGTGGTATTTCTAAATCTCTAAGAGATGTTAAATTTTTATTTATTAAAATGGGCATAATGGATTTTTCGACAATACATCACATTGTCTCAATTTTAATTTATTTGTTGTTTCATTCTTGCACTCGCACTCGTACTTCCACCATAAAATATATTATAATTAATCTTAACTATACTTTTATTATTTTATGTCATCCTGATGGTATTTTCATTTATCTTTGTAGTGAGATAATTATTAAATCTGACAGAAAATCAATGAAACACTGCATAATTCCAAAAAGTCTGATATATAACCCATCAACATTTTTATATCAAAAAATAAATATTAAGACTGATGATAGACTTTTTAGATTTTTTTGTTTTAATTTTTTTATTTTTTTTTTTTGTTGATTCTATGGTGATTCTATTGCTTATATTTCCGCACACAAAAAAAAATATTGTTTGTTTTATTTATTGAATTTTATTATCTAGTCAACTCCATCTATCATTTTTACTATTCTATTACATTATTAAAACTATAGAATAATAGAATATCCATTAAGTATATTTTTGGTGTTTATTAGTGTTCGTGTAGGATGAGGATTAAAATAAATGAATATGACCAGGATAAAAGTTTCATATCTTTTGTTTTTGTTTCTTAATATTTTTTTTTTGTAATTTTTACAAAACTTTTATTTTGACAGATTCACATTAAATTAGGTTAGGATTTAATCTAAGAGAATAATATATATATATAAAAACAAAAAATAATAAGACAAGGATTACTAATCCTATATTATAATATATTTAATCAGTTGATTGGTAGGTTTCTAGGTTTATTATTCTTGTTATTATTTCTGATTATACTATACGGGAGAACTTCAATATTTGAGTGTGAAAAAGTCTTTTAAAACGATATAAATTCAAAAAGACAATAGACCAACGAGTACCAAAATAAAACTATAAAACTATATCGTAATTTATCAAGTCGTCGCCCCGCAATTATACTGTCGTACATCACAAAATCGAAAAAATGAACTGAAAATTCCATCTTTATTAATTTTTGAATTTATGAATCTATCGATCTGTGTATTCGGCATTATCCTGTGTATTTTGCTGTAAGCGACACCGAGATTGATTTTATTATTCGTATTTTGAACATGTAATGAAATGTAAAAAATGCGGTGTAAATTAACATTTTGGAATTCGTGCAATTATTTTGACGGAGGTTGACAAACAACAGATTACTTGTTTATAATTTTATTATAATCTCATACGTGTTTGTGATGTGTGTGATAACAATTTTGAAAATTAGATTTAAGTAAACATTAACCCATTAAAGCCGGCTCATAGATCCTGTCATACAATCATTATGAACTTTTCTAAGCATGGTCATAGAGGTCATAGAAGTTGCCTGAAATTTTTTTAGACCTCTAACTTTTGCCACGCCTGAGATTTGGAATGGGTATTTAAATACCCAATCGACGTTAGAGCTACTACATTTTATATAAATGTTTTAGTTTTTTTTTTTGAAGAAAAAATGAAAATTTCATGGATCTATTATTTCATGCTCAATCTGATATCTATATTGATGGATAGTGGATTAATATAGCTATAATTATTCTGTATTGTAAGATTTAAAATGTTGTTTAACTTCTCACATTATGGTTTGAGGTTTGACCGTTGGGTTTTCAGGTTTTAGAAATTCAAAAGTGAATTGATAAAGTTATACAATTTCAAATGTAGTGTTATGTAAAATTTTTTAGTAGGCTAAGATTTATATAATTCGGCTTAAATTACTATGATATCGAACTTTATGAGACATAGCCCAATGCTCCATACAAAGCGGTACGACCGAAAAAATCGCTATCATAACAATTGACCAGCCACTGCTCATTCATGAGTTTAATAAACGGATGGGTGGTGTTGATCTGCTTGATAATGCTATGAACAATTATTGAATCAAAGTTCGTGGTAATGGCCATTGCTCACAAATGCATTTTCTGTGCAAGGTATGAAGGTGTGACTCCTATGAGTATATTTGATTTGAGAGTAAATGTGGTGAAAGCTCTAGTAATACTTCCACAAGTAGTCAGCCGTCCATGTAGACGTGCACTTGTTAATGCCCAATAAATGGTTAAACGCACGGATCGTATCAACCATATGGTGGCAAAAATGCCTAAACGCAGTCTTTGTAGACAATGCGGTATTAAAACACAATTTTGTAGCAAGTGTTCGATTACTTTGCATCCCGAATGCTTTTTTAAATATCATAATGATGTACCACGAAGCAAAATAAAAATTAAGAATGGGAAATAATTTACAAAATAGTTTTTAAAATTTAATTTTACAATATTATTATTTAAATATTTTACTTTTTTAGATTTTTTCAATAAAACACTGTGAATTATGCCTTACTTTCATAAAAATATAAATTGTTTTCTCACTAATTTTTATAAGAAGTTTTTTATGCTTTGAATACCCAAAAAGGTAAATCATCTCTAGAGACGAGGTAAGTACTCCAATCCAGAAAAAAAATATTTTATTAGGTTGAGAAAGTTTGAGGCTAAGTGATCTTTGGAAATTTTCCCGACTTTTACATTCCCCAATTTCCCAAAAACCCCTTTTTATGGAAATTTTCGAGGTTTAAAAAATCCGTAGTTTTGACTCTTACTAACAACGACAATTCTTGGGAATTTTGATTAGCTACTGAGTACGAATTATGATTTCGCCTTTTTCTCTCTACTAAAATCTAGTTCAATATCTATTACCTAACGGCAGATATAGCTATTTCAATGCACTAAGGTTTTTGGGTATTTAAATACTGTAATGGGTTAAGATTAGTTTTTTAAGTTGTTAACATTTTATAGTATTTTATGCCTAAATTGAAGTTGGGATTTTAGTTTTAAAAAATTAAATATTAAGTTATCTAATATGAAGTACAACATTAATTTTGTTGTACAGTTCTTAAAATAACTTTATATTTTGCTTAATAAATAGAAGATTGAATTTCAAAACTATTTTCTTTTCTTACAAATTTAGATATTTCAGATTAAAAAATAAAACACTTATTTTGGCGTATATACAATTTTTTTGTCGTACGTGCATACAGGATGAATGAAAACGGCATAAAAGTGGCGTATAAAGTCCTAATTTTTGTTCCAAAAGACTTTGTTTTTATACCTCTAAAATATAACTTATGAAACATACTACATGCTATTAAACATTAAAAAAAAATATAAGTTTTTCGGCTCAATTTTGTTTTATTTCACTCAATTACTCAAAGCTCGATTTTCTGGACATACGACAAAATAATTGCGTGGCGACAAAGTATAGTAGCCTAGCCAGAATATTTGATATATAGTAATGGTTGCTAGTTTGCAACGACATACATAAATCATTGCCATCATAGACATAGATGATTGAGAGACATTATGATAAATGGCCATTCATTACGTGATTTTAGAAAATAGTTACACAAATCAATAAAAAAAGCAAAACATGTGTTCATCGCACTATGAGGCATGCGGAGAAACTAAAGCAGGGAGTTGGAAAATGAAATCCAATTCTCATGTAGCGAAAGAAAAGTTTTCAGACAAATTACAGAACATTCCACATTTTAAGGAATGAAATTACAAATGTTGAACTAAAAAAAGTCTATGTAAACCAAGATGTCACAAGATGAATAAGAGTTATTAGGTGAGTGCGAAACTAAAATGTTTTTAAAATTCAAAGCAATTGCCTCACAAACAATTACATGAGATGACTAAGTAAAACAGTACGAGACCACCAACAAGAGTTCGAACCGAATGTTGGAGATCCCCTTTTAGAAATAAATTAGTTAATACATCAGATAAAATAAGTTCAAGCTTAATGAAGGAACAACCTAAATAAAATTTGTACTTAATCTTTGTATTTGTTTCAGTTTTTGTTTATCAATTTATTCTCAGGTCGCCATGCTGAAATTATCTCAAACAATAGTTTTTTAATTTGAAAATTATATTATTACTAGTAAAATGCCATTGCTAATAAGTTTGGGTACAGTTTGAAAAAATTCGCACATTACAACTCAAAACACCAACAACGATGCAAAGTAAATTATGTATCATCTCTCATCATAATGCATATTCACATTATTTTCTCACTACATTTTACTTCTACTCTACCTACACCTTATTTTGATAATACATTAAAAAAAATTATTTATTCTGTCAATTCTCATTCTTTCATTCATAACGAAGTGTTTTTTAATTATTCTTGTTGTTCTTATAAAAGGCTTCAGACAAAAACAAAATTAACTTTTCAGTTTTTTCAGAGAGGAAAGAACCGAAGGTTCTCTATCAATTCGTGATATTTTCAACTTCCTGGTAAAACGGTTTTTTGAACTCAAATTTCGCCGAAATTCGTTGAAATCGAGATTTTCAATTGGGAAGGGGTACTTTTTTTTTTGCAAATTTTGATTCTACAACAAAAAATAAGAAACTCATGTTAAATGATTTTTTTTTTGTTTTCTCAGTATTTCTCATTCAAATTTATAAAAATAAAGCAAAAAATTTCCCTTTGTTAAATAAAAATTAATCATAATAATTTTTATAAATAAATATTTTTGTCATGTTATCACATTTTTATCTCAGTTTTTAATTCCTACAAAGTTAAAAAAGCTAAAAAGAACAAAAAAAAAACAACAAAAAAAAATTTACTTTATAAAAGTTTCTTATTTTTTGACGTGGAATCCGAATTTTCATAAAAAAATTACCCCTTCCCATTTGAAAATCTCGATTTCGGCTAATTTAGGCGGTTTTTTATCTAAAAAAATAGATTTCACTTCTTTTCCGGAAGTTGAAAATATCACTACTCGATAGAGCATCCTCGATTTTGTTAATAAAATTTTTATTTAATTTTAAAATAACGACTCCTTCCCCTCCTAGAAAGCTAATACGCATGGTGTGGAACAACCGATATAAGATATGTATAGCAAATATTTTTGAGATTGGCATCACTCTATGCGATCATAAATTAGATTGTAAAATTATATTATAATAAATATGACAATTGAAAGCTGCTGGACATATTTATCCTTTTCACTCAAAGTTGGAGCTCAGGCATTGCTTATAGCTCATATATTTATGTTCTGATTGTGCTTCAGTTTTCGTAATCTTTATTTTCAAAAAATAGTTGATTAGTTGCTGATTATTACTATTCTAATTGGTTTCGCTTGGTCTCGTGTCCAGTAGAAAAAACAAATTTTATCTCCCAGGGGATTTAAGCCCGTACTTGCCATTAGACGATATCCTTCCAATTAGACGATTAAACATAGCGCAAGTTTGAGCACATAAAAGCCGAAGGTAAAATTAATTCTCATAGATTTTAAGGATTGAAAAATTAAAAAAAAAGCCATCATAATCAGAAGTATACCGTTAGTAAAATCACTAAGACCTCTTAAAAATATAATTTAAAGTCATATTACGTGAATCCTTATTCTAAAAAATCCTTAAATCTAAAACCCTCTTTGAAGTTATAGTAAAATCATAAAATATTATTTAAATAATGACTGATTTTTTTTCAAGACATGGTTGGAAATAGAACCTATATTTCATGCAAGAATTTTTCAATGAATTAAGATTCAAAGAATAGGTTAATACAGTGCAAGCTCGTGAATAACACTGCAATACAAATTCAAAATACATACACTAATATATGAAGCACGTTGTATCATATAAAATCGATGTAATTTTCCATTGTCACGATAACTAAAATAACGAGAGTATCTCTTATACACCATATGTCATATGTATTTTCATATATTTGAACAACTATAATATTATATCGTCGCGTGAGTACTATTTTATCCGATATGCCAATTTTGGGTAAATTGACCTAACGATTAATCTATAGGTTTTGAAGCCTAATCTTTCAGAATTTCTGGTCCGTTTTGATATATCTTATTTAGTTTCTGAGATAATGAGTATTGATATTGTCCCATATCCACCTATTTTACATGTATGTAACGAATTTTTATCCCATACGCCATAAAATGTAATATTTATCCTATATGCCATGTAAAAAGCAAATTTATTTTGTTAGTGCTATTTTCACCTACTTCCATTGCCCATGGATTTGGAATGAAATAATAACCAAAAAAAGTTTAATATTATTTTGTTCCATACACACATAAGAAACTTTAATTGTACGGATATGGAACAAAATAATGTTGATTTGAAAATATTTAATCAGTTTTGAAATTTACAAGATGAAGAAAAAGTAAAATTTTATTTCAAATTTGTTAGGCAAATAAATATAAAACGGCGCCGAACTGACTCTGATGTAAAACAAAATTCTTTTATGTATTATTTACGAAGACGAAGAGCGAACCCATAGAGTTTGCAGAACGTTTTTTCTAAATACTCTATCGATAACTCAGACCCGAATTTACTATTGCCATAAACATTGTTTGGATAAAAACTGTGGTATACCTACAAAAACAAAAAAAGGGAAACATGCTAAGAGAGTAACTTCACCATATTCAATTATTTCCTGTTATAGATTCACATTATTGTCGTGCGAGTTCGCAAAGCAAATATCTCAAAAGTGAATTAAGTTTACCCAAAATGTATAACGTATATAAAGAAAAGATTGCTGAACCACTCAAAATATCAGTGTATGGGAAAGTATTCAACAGTTAATTCAACTTTTCTTTTTTTAAATTAAAAAAAAAAATGTATCTACATAAAATGAATAAAGATCCATCTAGAACTCAATTGCTACAATTTGAATTGCTTAAAAAAGAAAAAAATATGGCAAAAGCTGAACGGGGTGCAGATTGTTCAAATATAGACAAAAATCACTGTATCTTATCATTTGCAAAGTGTTTTTAGTCTACCTAAAGCTGCAGGATCAATATTTTATTACAAACGAAAACTAAATACATTTGAAAAAAACCTGTTAGATTAAGGCAACATCACAAATATATGAAATAAAAGTTTATTTTCTTTAAAATAAAAAAAAAATATTAATTTTAAAATTACTTTGATTATAGAGTAACTAGGGTTGGCTCTTATTGAAAAACTGATATTTTACTTCTAAGAAAAACTTTTGCAATTTCTATTTTTTATTACAGAATTACCATTTTAATTGTTCATTATATTTTATTTAATAAATTTTCCCGACTTATTTCGACTTATTCATTATCAAAAAAAAAAAGCTATATTAAAAATCCATATAAAATTTCCAAAGACCGTTAATATATGAATGATATATCTTTATATATTAACGGTTTTTGATATTACTTTATTCCATATCACTTCTTAACCATTATTTTAAAAAAATTACTTCTTACTTTTTATATTGTCATATATCCAAAAAAAACTTTGTACCATGTCATACAACAAGAACAAATAAGAAAAGCTATGTATGAGGTGGTATAAAGTTAATAATTTACTTCCAATAATTAAAATGACCATAACTTTTTGTAATATGAACTAGTTATCTTCAAAATTTAAATTTAAGTGCAAAATTGTTCAATTTAAATTATCAATGTAAAAAATTTAAATATTTATCGGCTGGTTTTTTAGTATTTTAACCCTAAACATTTAAAATCGATTTACTCAAAATGTACTAAATGGCGTATGGGATAAAATAATTCTCATGCGACGATATGTATAATGGATTATAGTATAGATAGCACATAAGAAATAGAACATGCAATAGTTTTACAATATTGAATAATATATCTCAGTAATGTGTGTCTTAATGCTGCTAATCTTCTTAATAAAGCTTATTAGAAATATTTCAACACATAATTTATAACTATACAGCATATCTTAGGACTTTAGATATCTTATAGATATTATAGCTTTTGCATGTTATGATAATTTCCCAAAATTGAATACCTTCTGAAAGACAAAAGTAAAGATTAATTTTTCAGAACTTAGATTTATTTTAAATATTACAGTTGGTAAAGGAAACGGCCTTTGTGCACCCAAGCTGATTCAGGACTGATTACAAGATGAGCATTCCAAAAATCTTATGTTAAATAAAAAACCTTATTATTCGCTTTTGAACAGTTACATTCAGTGCAATCCCGATTCGGTTAATTTAATTGTGTTATATTCCAACTAATTCGGTTTTTTTTTTTTTTTGTTTTTTAAGTTTTCTTGGAGGTTATTAAAATTCTATATCAATACTCGGTTATTATCAAATTAAATTCACTTCAATTTAATTAAACATCCTGAATGTTATTTGTCAGAAAAATCATAATATTCCTCTTGAAAACATTATTTTATAAAAAATACAGACGTACCTATTTTATTATGTACCTATACTTATTTCTATGTCCATAAATTCTAGGATTTCCAAAAAATATATTTTATTTTTATAAAAGACAGGCGAAAATCAATAAAATTTATTAATTAATTTTATTTTAGTACATCGTTATGTTCAAAAATATTTCAATATATAAATAATATAAAATCTAAAAGGGTGGTATGGGAAGTCTAACAAAATAAAAAAAAATTAAGTGGAGATTTACTATAAAAGAGTAGATTATTACCATTGTTTAAAAGCAGTTATTAAATGGTAAGTTTTATTTTTTTTTACATTTTAATTAATGATAACATTAGGTATTTGTAAGATATTCTGAATGGATCTAAACTCATAGCTGTCAAATTAATGACAAAGGTATTAACAAAATATATTAATAAAAAAAAATTATCATAGTTTTGTATATAGAAATTATGGTTTAATTCGATAGTGTGCCTGTCACGATTATGATTAAAATTGGATTAATAAAATTGAAAACTCAATGAGTCATAATTTTAATTAATTTTATAAATCTTAAAGATTTTTTCCGAAATGAACTGCGAGAATTTAGTTAAAAATAACGATATGTAAGAAAAAGTAAATGACGGGCATACGAATTTGTAATAAAATATCCCCGATTTTGAATTTTTCCTTTTTTCTTGCCTACGTTTCGAGTACAATATATTTTTGGCACAAACATTTTGAAAGTTATAGCCCACATACATTGTGTTCCAGATTTTGTGGTATAGATAGATTTTTTAGTGATTAATTTTGCTAAGAGAAAAAGATTTTGTAAACAAAATTTAAAAAAATATTATTTAATACGAGATTATGTCCCCAAGTTAAAACTCTATATGATGACGAAAGAACAACATCAAATCGTTCTAAATTTTTTCTTTAAATTTATTTAATAACTTTTAAAAAATCGACTAAAGATGGTCATAAAATAAACCTGAAAAATAATAATTAAAAAAAAAAAAAATTAAATTATCACCTAATAACAGTTACTGGCAAAAATATATTTGATAATATTAATGAACCATAAATGACCGCTAAAGTTGTTGTACCAAGAGCTGCATCTGAATTAACTGAACTCTGTAAATTTGTTGTACCATGAAATGCTGTAAAATGTATCATAAATGCTATTCCAATAATGACAACATTTTTAGTAATTCGATAATTTTCTTTCTCATCATATTTTGTTTCACTATTTTTTACACCATTCGGTGATAATGATTCTAATTCTTGTGAATTTTTTGTTAAACCATTTCCATTAGTATTGTTGGGGATCTCTTTGTATTCCAATTTCGAATTGTTATTGGAATTATTTTGATTTTGAATAATTTTTGGTTGTTTCCCAGAGTTTGCAATAATTGATTTTTTTTCATTCATCTTTGATTTGTTGATTGCTCGTTGCTTCTAGTTGTTAGTATTCAATGTTTATTTAGTTCAATTCTGGAATTTAAAAAAAAAAAAACAAAAAAATGTTATTAAAAAATTTTTTTTTAATTTTTTGTTTTATGGTGTGTAACAGAGTAGTAGATCTTACTTCAAAACACTTCTAATGTAAACAACTAATTTAAACGGCAGAAAAATTATGCATTAAGAGATTAATTTAAATTTAATTTAATTTTATTATTTCGACTGAGCACAAATGTACATCCAACATTTCATGACCCTTTTAGGGGTAGAATCTTGTAGAAAAAATATTTTTACAAAATGCAATGAAAAAATAATTGCAGTATATTTTCTAAAGTTAATAAATCAGATGCAATTAACTTAGGGGTAATGTAAATGGAGCGGCTTAATAAAACAAAATGAAAAAATTGTATACCAATTCTATTTAAACTTACAATACTCGTAATTAAGATAAAACATTTCTCTTTTTATTTTAAGAATAATAATGTGGTAAAATTAGTTTGCATATTAGTTTGAAGAAAGGGAATAAAAATATCATTATTGTGGCTTATTAGTTTATAAGGGATGTATAGTCCATAAGTAAAATTTACCTTTTAGACATAAATAAATAAAATTGTTGTTATAGTCCTAACTTAGATAGTTTTAAAATTTCTACAAACAAAATACATATCCCAATTACTCTTTTGTAATTTTGTTTGGATTTCAGCAACCCTCTCTTTCCAGTTGAAATGAATTCGACAATTTAATTTAATAATATTTTGTATTTTCTGATTACTGACTGTAACTGTATATATTCATTGAAAAGTAAATCGAATCGAATCGATGTGCTTCGTAGATTTGAGTCAAGCTTTCGACAGTACAATTGAATAATGTAATGAAAATATTACAGGAAAAAGATGTCAATTACAGTTTAATATTCATTATCTTTATGCAAATAATAAAACAAAAATCAAATCGAGTAATGTGCTAATCACATCGAGTAATGTGGAAATAAATATCCAACAGAAATTGTCGAGCTAACTGCAACAAAACGCAGAGCAAGGAAAAAATGGCATTAAATTAGAGCTCCACAAGATAAAACTATGCTAAATAATCTCACGCAACAACTAAGAAGAATAATTAAGGAAGTGAAAAACAAATCGATTAATATATATTTTTCGAAAAATTAACAAATGATAAAAACATTGATTACTCTCTTTGGAAGGCAGCTAAAAATCTGAAAAGACCTATTGAACAAATTCCTCCAATTAAGAAATTGGTTGGAAATTGGGCGAGAGATAATAAAGAAAAAGCCAAATTATTTGCGGAACACTTAGAAAACATATTATTTCAAGCAAACGACGGAGAAGAAGGTGAAGATCTAAATACAAAATCAGTTCAGGAAGAAGAAGAAATTGCATTAATAATCCCAGTTGAAGTGAAAAAAGAAATAAACAATACTAATTCTAAAAAAGCTCCGGTATATGATTTGATAACGGGGCAGATTCTAAAGCAACTTCTAGAAAAGGCAATAATTAAGATAACAAATCCTATAAATGCTGCATTCAGACTGAAATATGTGCCGAAATTGTAAAAACTCGCCGAAAATACCCAAAGCTGGAAAACAGCCGAATGAAGTATCATCCTATAGATCAATTTCACTGCTGCCTATAATGTCAAAACTGTTCGAAAAAACTTATCTAAAAAACTGAAACCCATTATTGAAAGAAAGAATATAATATCGGATCACCAATTCGGTTAAAAAAAAACATGCTACAATGCAATGAATCCTTCCAAAATAACATTCGGAAATCATAGCAAGCTATCAGAGAGATACTTCTACATAAAACAAGAAGGAGCATATTCCGATCTTAAAGAAATTAATGCCGGGGTTCGTCAAGGAAAGGTACTTAGTCCGATACTGTACCTGCTGTACACTTGTGACAGCGGTTCTGACTGTTGAAGAAAATAATAAAGAATCTGCAGAAAAACTGCATAGAGTTATAACAAAAATCCAAGATTATACAAAAAGATGGAGGCTTAAATTAAATGAAGCTAAGTCAGTTCATGGGAATTTCACAAATAAAAAAGTTGACCATAAACCAGTATATATAAATGGTCAAGAAATACCCCATTCAAATTCTGCCAAATATCTTGGTATGGCGTTAGATGCGAAACTTCGCTGGAAAACTCACGTCAAAAACAAGAAAGAAGAATTACAAATCCGCTATAGGAAAATGAACTGGCTCATAGGTAAGAATTCTACCTTAACAATACAAAACAAACTTCTGCTCTATAAACAAATACTGAACCAGTATATGTCATATGATATCCAGATATGGGGATGCAGCAAAAAAAGTAATAAAGATATTATTCAGAGGTTCCAGAATAAGGTTCAAATAAACACTGTGAACGCGGCCTGGTTCATCAGAAACTATGATCTACATAGAGATTTGCAAATAGAATCTGTCAGGAAAAAATACTTCAGCACCATGTAAATGTAGAAGTAGTCCAGCTCTTCGACAGTAGAAATTTAGCCAGACGACTCAAAAGAGTAAAACATTTTGAGTTAGTGCAGCAATAATCATCCAAATTCATGAGGACTCGTCGCGTGGGTGATCGGAGGTTGACCCGCTCCCACGCTTATGTTGACTACCTACGATACGAGGTTATTCACAAGTCTTCCACAATTACAAATTTGTTTGGAGAGCTGGCTGGTCTTTCGTCGCAGATGCGATGGGTTTTCAAGGGTATGGATGAATATGTCAAAGGAAAAGTTAGATAGATATCTGTGGATGTAGTCTATATTGAAAAATAAAAAAATTGCTCAACAGTCCTGTAGGACTAGATCGCAATATAGGAAGGGTGTGGTTTAGTAAGTAAGAATCCCACACACAATGTTAAGCTACGGGGCTCATTGTGTCTTTTGAAGATTCCCACCAGCCTGCGTATAAACAAAAAAAACAAAAAAAACGTAATGTGCAAACCGAAAGATAATGCAACATTAACAGGTATTACACAAGATGAGAGTCGCAGTCCAACCCTGTTTAACGTATCAGAAATATAGTTAACATCTCTTGGGAATATCAAATTGACGATAAGAATGTTAATATCATATGCTACGCAGATGACGATGTATTTTTTGCATAGAATAAAAATATGCTGCAAATAGTATTATTCAGAATTAGCGTAACTGCCAAATTTTACAACATGGAGGCATACACAACAAAAAACAAATCATTGACTTGAAAAACCCAAATTCATGATTTCGAAAGAACCATTAAACAATCAAATTATGAAATAAGTACTCAATTTTAAATATCTGTGCGTACATATTCCCAGTTCTCGCAACACAGAAACAGAAATAAGAACCCAAGCAGCACAAAACTTAACCTTGTCAGATTATCTCCGCGACGTTATATAGAGAAACAAATTCATACAAATAGAAAACAAAAAATACGAATATACAAAATATGTACTAGGCCCATACTAATATACGCTACTGAGACAGTCGCTAACACATCCAAATCAAAACAGAAACTGCAAGGAACATAAGTTTGAATCCTGATGATATACATTGAGTTATAAGAAACGAAATAATGCCATTAGAGACGCATGCGACATTCAAGACATTGTCCGTTGAAGTAGAAGTAGACGAAGAAAATGGAGATACTATGTAAATAGAAAGGGCAAATGTAGTAAGTAATGAATGGTCTAATCAATGTCAAACGTCTACAATGAAGACCCCCAAAACAATTATATTAATTGTGGACGTCTTCATGACAAAATTGAAGAGAAAATATGTACATTGAAAAAATACAGGCAAAAAATGTCTATTTCAAAGAAACAGACGGTTTTTTTATATTTTCTGTTTGTTGTGCACTATAATGTGGGGGTTTTCTCAACCATAATCTTGTGTTGGTACTACAAAAAATAACGTGGCCTGAATATTTGAAATTATACACAAAATTTTGAAATTATACACTATGGAATAAGATTATATAATGTTTTATTTTTTTTAATGTTTTTATTACATCTTTTAGTGTCAATGATACCTAATATGTATTATAGTGATCGGTTGGTTTGTTTTTCTTACTGCGTTTGTTTAAACATTCTACCATTACCCTATAATCAAAATTAGAAACAAAATTGTTATAAATTCCTTTCTTCTATTAACACCACCTTATTTAGTTATCCTTTTCAATAATAAATTTAAATTTGCAGATTCAGGATTTGCTAATTTATTGTTTTATACTACTGCGACGAGTTATTTTAACTCTAACATTACCTTCTAATTCAAATATTTATTTCAGCTGATTTCAAACCGCTCTCTAATCTAATACCTTCAAAATATATTACGGCATATTTGATTTGTACAAGTATTTGAATGTTTAAAATTCTTTTCTAAATATATATATACACATTTTTTTCATATACATATTTCCTTTTAGTCTATTTTTACCTCATCTGCATTATTTTTTATATTAAAAGAACAATGTTCTATACAATATTTAAAAAAAAAACACCGAATTTGGAAATTTCAGATTTAATTTTTTTCTTCTTAACTAAAATGCCTACACCTAGTAGTGCTCAAATCGAACTATAATTGAATTTTTATGGTTTTTTATATTTAAAAAAAAAAAACAAAATTTCATTTCAATGATTTTCTAGTTCTTGTATTCATATTGGAGTCTCTCTCGTATCTTAAATTTTTTAAATTTATATGAAAATTGGCTGTACATTTTATAAAAATTCAATTTTGCACGTAAAACTAAACTTTAAAAGAAATAACAGAAAAATTAAAATCTGGCATGATATACCTAATGAAGTAAATTTAAAAAAAAAAAACAACAACAAAACGTTTACTTCGAAATATGAAAATTTACATTTTCTTTTATATCTGTATATATAGAAAAACCAAAAAATATTTTAGGTTTTTTAAAAAAATATTTAAACCTAGTGTGATTGCTATTTTTGCACATTCATGATAACAAGTTAATTTTTACAATAATCAAAATAATAAGAAATTATTGGGATCTAAATCAACAGAGCAGCTCTTAGCTACGTATATTGCATAGTTAATTCTTTGATATTAGCGTTAGGTAGACAGAACATAATCTTAACGCATGTTTGTAAAAGTTGTCATAAAAGCATTATTAAATATGGTCCGCGCTATTGGCTTCCTAAATATTCTAATAAAGAAAGAAAAGCAAATAGACTCGCTAGTAAAAGGATTGACATCGTTGAAATCGTTGAGATATACTAACTTACCAGAAGCGCATCCACATACCTGTAAATTTGAAAGGTTTATTGTAGAATTGACACGATACCCAGAAAACAGACGAACAGATTAACTAACATGAGATGAGATTATATTCTATGAAATTTCCAATAAGTTATATCCGAAAGTTAGCAAAGGCAAATTGCTTCAGCTTAATAAAGAGAAGATTAAAACGACAACGTTTATATTAACTGGTCACTGTTCGCTACGCACAAAATGCGACTGTGAATTGTTAATAATAATAACAGTCGAATCTGCACTCATCATACATGAACTACATCATACATCAACTATATTTGATTATTTGATTATTAGTTGCTCGTAGTTCTTCGTATTATCTGCGACTGCTTACGTAAATCTAAAACAATGCTTAGATGGCTGTGAGAGTGTATATTTGGCAACTTGATAATGCTTTCAAAAATCCCCTGTCATCCAAAAATCCCATATCCCGTTATTTTGGCCTCAATTAAAAGAAAAAACAGCTACGCTAGTTTGCTCGATGAATATGTAGATGTCCAGTTCGTATTATGATGTAGTGAGTTGCTATTAGTCCACACGTAACCCACTGCCATAGAAACAATCGATTTCTATTGCTGCCATCCCTTTTTAAAATTAATCAAAAATACCATCCACAGTTTTAGTTTTAGTTATAAAGTATGGAATTAAACTACTACAATGTCATTATAATTCCTCTTCAGCTGAATAAAATTTACATTTTCAAAACTCAAATTTTTAATTTTAACTTGTTTAAATCTCAATAAGCATTACGTTTGATCTATATTGTAATATGCTTATACAGATAAGAGTGTGTAAATATATCTTTTCTAATCATTCTGGAGTGGACCAATGTTCCAGTGTATTGCAAGGAATTAATTTTCTAGTTGAATTATTTTCTATTTAAAATTACATTTTACAATTATTCAATGTAATATAAAGAAAAGTCAACTAATGAAAATGGAAAAATTCAAATTCAAATTATTTTAGAGAATATTTTCTAATTGAATTAATTTTTGTATAGGAATTATGACAATTTTCATTAAATGATTTCATCTACACTATTTATTATGTAATATTGTGGGCAAAAATGATTTCAATCAGAAAAAGTTCTATCCAATACATTAAAAAATCAAAACAAATTAAAGTATCACAAAACTCCTAATAAATGTTGCAGAAGGTGATTATTATAGCTTAAACTATAGAACTTTTCTTAACCTTTATTCAGCTGGAAAGGTACACCTGTACAATTTTACTTTGTGAATATTTTCGATACAAATTGACTTATTAGTAACTTAAATCTTTGTGAGCATTCATTTTCTATCAAAATTTATATATTAAAACTTTGAAGTAAGAAAAATAATTGGGGAGTGGGTAAACCAGCCATTTTTTTGTGTCTGGAACGTGGAATACCTGTACCTATAGTGCATCTGATATGAATTTTTGTGTTAAAATAAGATAACATTTTTTTTTTCATAAATAGTTTGGCACCTAATGCTATTTATTTTTTTTAATCCTAATATGTCAGAGCCGGCATGTAGGCTTTTAGCCCTTTATACCATCCTCCACCCCTCAACTTAGTCGACCTTTTTGATAAAGGCCAATAGGTTTGGGGGATTTATCCTGCAGAAGTTTTCTGAGGTTATGTAGTGCGTTTTCAACAGCCTAAGTCTCAGCCTTGAAAGAGCTAAGCACTCTCCTACAACGTGTGTGGAAGTTTCTTCCTCTTCCAGACAGTTTCTACAGGTTGGGTCATCACTTAGTGCTAGTCTACACATGTGTTTATTCATGTGGTTATGACCATTAAGTATGCCCACCATCTTCCTACAGTCTCCTCTAATGAGAGTTAGAAGGAAGTTGGTTATTTTAGTTAGTTATGCTGCATATTAAAATATTATAAAAAATGTATGTTTTGTACCGTTTTTTCTCTAAACTCTTTTTTTTGTTTTTTTTGTATTTGTTGTTTTTTTTTTCACGAAAAAAAAGATTAATAAAAAAACCGGCACTTTTTTTGAAATTCAAGGTATTAAATTTGGAGAAAGTAAATAATATTTACAATAAAATATACAAAATTTAACAAATAGGTTTTTTGATGAAAAAAAAAAACACATTTTTGTTTTGTGTTTTTACGACAAACCATATAATAAACTTTCCTTGCTACCCTTTCCTTGCTTACCCGCAAATAAAATTTTAAACTTGTCCATCTGGTTACAGAACTTTATAGTATGATCAAATACCTTTCTATATTTGAACAATGTTTTTTTGTTTATAATATTTTTTGAATTAGATGCACATTTGTTGTTTCAAGTCCGAACTTCATACTTAATACTTCGCCACAAACAGAAATGCTTTATAGTTCCTAAACTAACGTTACTCCCAAAAAAATTTTTTAGACAATAGATTCCCACAAGTAATAAAACTAAATTTAAAAGTAAAAATAAAAACAAATAAAAAAATAATCACATTATACAAAAGTAGTAAATACAAATTGCTTGAAGGTACAGGTGTACCTTTTCAGCTGAAGTAAGGATTTTGAAATGCCAGCTGAATAAAGATTAATACGTATAATAAGTATATAAAAATTTTTAATTTTATTTTTAATTAATAATTATAAAATTATAAAATTTTATTTACAGCTTCTCCCCACTGATGGAGTTGCAGGATGATGATAACATGATAATGATTAGCTTAAGTATACATACTGAAAACTTGTATTGAAATATGGCCAAAGAAATCCACTATTAAAATTAATTTTACTCTTCACAGTTATGACACAAACAACAACTCCTATTATATATTGAATAGTCACAAGTCTATTAAAAACATAAAATTCTTCTCTTACAACCCTAATTGAAAAATTGTTCAAGTTGTTTTAATCTACAACTCAGTATCCTTTTGTATTACGTTCCTTTGAAGCAAAATTGAAATTTTATTAAATTTTTCAAACATTGGCAAATGAATGGACATCGATCTCTAAATCAAACATAATATATTTTATGAATTAAATATCTCAGGTTGAAGTAAATTTCTTTACAAAAAAAAAAATATTCTACCATTACCATCAATAACATAAAATAAGAATTTTTAGAATTCTAAACACAATCACATTTTTTAGTTATTTTTATCGAATAAATAAAAAAAAAATTATATAAAAATAAAATTAAATATCATGATGAGAAAATAATTTCAATATTCCAATCACATAGAAATTTTTCTGTAACCTCAAGCAAACAAAAAAAAAAAAAAAAAAAAAAATTGAGCCAAACAATAACTTAACATTAACCTTACAGATATATGACTAGAACTAAATGTAAATTATTAAATTGTTATTCAACCTGAAACATCATTGTAACGCTAATAGAGGGTACCGCTAATGGATATATTGAAATTTATAATTAAAGGATCATAAGGATATTTAGTGTAAAAAAAAGCAAACAAAAAATACGGATTCTTTTTTTAGTAAACATGTGGTTTGAAGTGAAAAAGTTTACAGGCCTAAAAAATATTGTTTTTTTTTTTTTGTTTAGGAAATCTATAAAAGGTAAACACATTTTTGGAAATTATTCAATGAAAATAAAAATTTGTTATTACAACTTACTATAATATCATTCCCAAATTGATGTATTAAAGAAGTGAAGATACTATTTTTTTGTTTTTTTCCATTTTAGGTTATATTTTTTTTCTTAAATGTTTCTCAAATCTAAGTAAAGTGAATATTTTTGGCAGATTTGTACTGTAACAAATTATTTTTTATTTTCTTTTTTTTTATAATCAGCCAAAGCCGTATTACCTTTAGTAATTTCCCAACCCACCGCTTGTTTGGAGTAATCTTCTTATATATAAAGAAGGATGCTGGTATGTATGTATGTTTGTATCAGAACTCCTCCGAGACGCATGGACCAATTGCAACCAAATTTTACAGGATAGTCTTTTATTACTTGGAATAATACAATTTTATTACGAACCCATGATATGTTGTTTTCCAAAATTCTGACTGGTTCGGGTAGCTGTCATACAACTCCGAGCACCTGACAATATTTCAAAAACCAAAGAGCTGAGCTGAAAATTTGCACACAGGTGCTCTCTCAAAAATAAACAAATATGAATTATCAAATAAACAATATATCAACTCGTATTCGCTCGGTTTGTGTCTTTATCGCAAAAAAATTACATAATATTAAAACATTTAACAGCAATATTTTAATATAAGCAATATTTTTTATTTTATCAGTTCAATTTTATTCACGCATCTACTTACAACAGCCAACCAATCACCAATGCTTCCTAAAAAAAGAAGAATCAAATAATATTTACCGTTCCAAATTAAAAACAAAGAAAACTCCTAAGAATTTCCGAATAGCTCAGTGGAACGCCAGGTAACTCCACTAGTATAGAATAAAACTAGCAGAGGCGGAAGCTGTGAGATAGATTAGTAGGGACTTGTAAAATAAATTAGGTAATAAAATTTTTTTAAACTTCTGTAGATTGTATGTTGGAAGTGGAAGCATAATTAAGGCAATATTATTCCACATTCTTGAAGTTCTAACTACGAACAAATTTCCGTAACCGTTTTTATGCCATCTTTGGATTTTCACAAGTGTAAGGATGCCAATTCCGATACCTCTTGTTTCACGTTGGAATTGTTTAAGAGGAAGAAGCCGTGTTTTATTTCTGTTGAGCACATATCAAGTATAAAACAGAAAAAGTTCTCCAACTATACTTCGATGTCCAAGAGTAGTTAAAGCTGGAGTTACATTTGGGTCGTCGATTAGACTAATTACGGGATTTGGAACGCAGAGAAAGCTTTTACCCAAATGTTTTAATTATATTACATCTTGGAACGTATAAATAATTTATAGATGTTAAGAAGTTCCAAAAATGAAAAGAAAAGTTTACATCGACTTACATAGCCCAAACACTTGGCGGCTCCTTTCGCGTATCAAAAATGGCAAATAATTTTTTAATTCAAGTGCATA
Organism: Argyra leucocephala; assembly: GCA_963942445.1. Taxonomy (NCBI): domain Eukaryota; kingdom Metazoa; phylum Arthropoda; class Insecta; order Diptera; family Dolichopodidae; genus Argyra; species Argyra leucocephala. The sequence continues at coordinate 56,683,469 of OZ012681.1, forward strand.
CCTAAAATGTTCAGACTATTCGTGTTTTGTAAAGTAACACCTTGGAAAGAAACATTAGGTTCGAATCTGAGATAAGACAGTTTTGATGAGTTAAATTCTACTCAGTTTTTTTTTGCCCCAGTCAGAAATTTTAGTCAAATTGTGGTTAATCATATTAACCCACATTAGTTTTCTATTACCAACCTGCAACATTCGATTTACGGAGAAAATCAAACGGTGTCACCAGAGTACTGTTATCTGCAAAGCTTGCAGAACACTAGCGTTTATATGAAATTTGTCACACGTGAAGCCGTCTACTGAGACACAAATCAAACGATTCGAAAGGAATTCTTGAATTCATTTGGGAATTATTGAGCCTAAGCCTAAATCTTGGAATTTGGTTTTATACTTTCGAAAAATATAAAACAACAATATCAGCCTCACCAATATGAATTATGTAAACTGGTATTAAGCATTTCGCAAACACAAGTCATCATGTCACCGGTAGACCGGTGAGATCTAAAACGATATTGTCACCATGTGAAATTATGTTTTTGGTTTCAAGATATTTGGAAAGTAAAATTTCCATTACTTTGAAGAGAACCGAAATCAAAACTATAGGTCTATAGCTCTTGAGATCGCTTTTGTCATCTTTTTTTTGGAATTGGATGAACGGGCGCAACTTTCCGTTGACTAGTGTATTACACTTTTTTTCCCTTACTTCTCTTGGGAGCATAGGACTTGACATTTCCATCATACACGATTTTTAGCTGCTAATTTCACTTGTTCCCACGTTATGTTTGTCTCTTAAAACTCTTGCTTTATGGTAGGTATTATGGGTGACGTAAGAGCTGTAGGACTAAGTGAGAAATTTGATACACTCACTTTGGCAAACAAATTTGATTTTTTAATTAGGTTCATCACGATTTCAGTATCATCAGTCAGTGGTGGAAAGGACGACTCCGAAAAGCATAAAATGTTTAGCAAAAGACCGGAAAAGGTTGCTGTTATTTGGAAGATTCACGAGTTTTTGCTTCAACCGTCTATTATACATCAACTTTTGCTGATTGATGATATGTTTGCATTTATTTCTAGCAACGTTTAAACTGTACGCTCAGATATCCAGTTTAAATTTCTTGAAAGCTTCTTCTTTTTGTTCTTAATGGCTTTGACAAAGATATCATTAAATCAGAAATCTTTATTTAAACTAAATTTTCTAATTCCATAAGGTCATTATTTTTAATTTAATTGTCTAATTTTTCATATTTAACTTTAAATTTAATGATTACATTATTTTTATATTTTATTATTGCAACTCTTAAACTATGCTTAAAGTAAAAGTAGAAATCAAAATAGAAATTATAATAAAACAAAAATATACCCCACACAAATTTACAAAATTCTAAACTTTAATTTAATAGTAGATATAAATACTATACGTCGCTAGAGGTAAATTCTTTTAAAGTATAGTACAATTGTCCATGCAAGTACACTCAGTGTTGTGCCGCGTAAACTACATTATGTAGATTACGTTATTTTCTACACGTCGACAATACCTTGTAGACAATATAATTATGTCTACTTCTTTGTGTAGACAATGTTTACAATTAAATAATAATGAATTACAATTAAATTAATTGAAAATACTGATTTTTTTACAAAAAAAAGCAAAATTATATTATTATATAATTTATAGTTTCCTGCATATATTTGTCGATTCGACGGAACGCTCCGATACATATACAAATTGCTTTGATCTGTTTTTTTTTTAAACATAAAATAAATAAATTTCGCTACCCAAAGTGCATTAAATATTAAAAATAAATAAAAGTGAACAAAGAAGACCAAATAAATATTGTGGGATAAGTACGACCCACAATCACATAAATTTGAAATGAAAACTCTAATGATGGAAAGAAAAAGCTAGAATTTATTTTGCTTCCATCATTTATGGTGGGTTACAAAGCTAGTTTTTATATATTTATTATAAAATTTGTAACATAAATTTAATCCGAGTCATGCAGATGCTCTGTATTTCGAAACACTTCCACTATTTTGACATGTATTAATCAATTCACATAATTGGTAAAAAAAAAGCTTTTTTTCCAAATTTTCTATATATTGATTTGATAATTCTATCACATGGTTTAACACCAATTCTACCTTAATCAACCAACAAAATGTTCAAAATCAACTTGCTTAAATTCTTTTTAAATAGACGTCACTTGATCCATTATTTTTTTATTTAAAACATCTTTTGTAAATAGATTGCCGGCGTAGCCTGTTACAGTAACTATATACCACTACTATGAAGTACTGAGACAATTTTCCCTTCTGTTTATGCTACTGTCGAATATAATAGCATAAACAACAGTATAAATTCAGATACATTGCAATTCCCTACAACAAGTTCAGACCATTTCACAGCTGTTTCAGAACCTCCTGTTAAGCATGTAAAAAAAAGCTTGATGTCTGATAGCAGTATATTTGCAACATTAAAACAATCGTTCTATCATTGATGGAACAATTTTTCTACAAATCAATAAGTAAAACTGAATCTAACCTCATAATAACCTTAGTTGATATAATACATTTTTATATGCTTTATCAAGCCAAGTTGATGATGACAGTATTTTCCTACTTTTGGAACTTTATTTAAATACGCTGTTGAAAATATCATAGTTGAAATTATTTTTATTCTATACAGTATAGTTTACATTGTCTACAGCAAATTGCTTGATTTACACTAAAGTCTACTTCAAAGTGTGGACAATTAAAAATTAAGCGTAACGGAACAACACTGTACACTATAACTGTTATAATGTATATAATTAAATACAGTAAGTTTTATTGTATAGAATCATTAGTATAAGTTTATTGTGATTATAACTGGAAAATATATTATATGGACATACAACATACCATACTATACATTGAATGATTAAATTTGGTTAATTAAAAATCACAAAAAAAACCTACACAACGTTTTTTTAAATAATTAAAATTAGTAAATTCAAAACGCATCAAAGTATAAATATTCTTACCAAAACTATATAGTATTTATATGTGATAAAATTTTAATTAATAGGTTAAATTATCATTATTATATCACATTATATTAATCATAGGTTATTTTATATCCTCAAATTTTAAAAATTTCTCTATCATCTGATTCAGTAATTTGTGATTCAAATTTTGTGATTAAACTGGATATTATGTAAATTGATTCAAATAACAGTAAATAAAGAGAAATTTCAGAAGAAAATAAAGAGAAATAAGAAATTACGATAAACTCTCTATGAAAAGCTTTTTTCTCTCATTTTATTTCTCTCTCTTTTACACTCTCTTTTTATAATGAAAACTTTAATAGTAAAACCCATGTGTTTTGACTTACTGTTCATTTTGTTTTTGCGTAAATTTCATTCATAAAATAATACTGTTAGTATGTATTTTGTTTTGCACCACTGTAATACAAACCTAAATTAACAGTTTTTGTATTTTCCTCTACAAAATACATATTTATACGTCTATGTATAAGAATAAGTAACATTATTGACACATATTATGTAGATTCATATTTGGAAAATTATAATATAAGTATCTATAGAATTTATTATTGTTTTTTTTTTTGGAGTTTTTAGTTTTTAAGGACATTTTCAACGGATGTTTAGCCTATAGCGATATTTAAACGATATCACAATTTAACGGTGATTTTTCTTTTTGTTTTGACTTTTTTTTTTTAATTTTATTTTTTTATTTGTTAGTGTTATTTAAGGTTAATTAGGTATTTTATTATAATTGAAAAACTTTTATTCGTATGTGTAGGTAAGTTGGAACCCTTGAAATTAATAATAATTTGAGGTTGCTCATTAAGTTAGTTTTGTATATATATATATATATTTGTATATTGTATAGGTATATTTAGTATATCAATATATTAAAGAATATTGTAATATTATATTTTATACATAACACTCAGCGAATATTCTACAAAATTTACTGTAATATAGAAAGAAGACCATCGTAGAAGGAGATAAGTAATGTGAAATAATATATTCGTAGAAATTAATAAAATATAAAATTGTATAGCATTAAATATATTAATATTTTAAAATTAATATGCTTGAAAACTAAACTATTCTACAAGTTCATAGGTTACAAAAATTAAAAATAAATGTGAATATTGGATTGAAGAAACGTTTTGGGCAGAACTCTATAGGCGTTAGAAAATTATTCAAATACCAAGTAATAAGAAGCTGTTACAGGCTTACAACAGAAGAAGATAAGGAAAAAATATCGTACTTACTGAAGTAAAATAATATGACAGTTTGATAATGTTCAATTATTAAACTAGAATCCACAAAGTTTTAGAAGATGTGGCTTCTATTTCCTACTATACCAGGAAATACACAATAATATGAAATTTTAGTCAACTTAGCAAATAATGGGGGATGGTGGTGGTGGCATGTTAGACCAGAGTAAACAGACAAAAGAAAATATTCAATCATAAATTTATAAAACAATCTAGACATACATTTATAAACAAGCCACAACAATCGATTATGTTGAAAAGTTGTTATCTGCAGCACGTGTATTTTAAAATTTTCTAGTTTACATTAAAAAAAGAAAACAAGTTTGATGCTAGATTCAAATCGCTAAAATAATATTGATACCGTGTAGGTACATAAATACGATTGAACATTCAACATATAGAATACTTAACATTTACATTTACATTATTAGTGGACCAGTAAATGCAATTCACAAGTATGTTGCTAAAATTAATGATGAGCTGAGCATCAAGCTGCCCTTTGGGCTAAAGTAAATGGGTTAAGACTGAACCCGACTAAATCACAAGCCATGATTCTGTATGTCCATAATATTGATACTACATTTTTGCCACAAATTAAATTGAATTATTGTGTTATTGAATAGGTAAGTAAAGCTAAGTGTCTGGGTGTTGTATTTAATAAAACGTTTACGTGGAGTGATCACATAAATCACATCTCTGGGTGTGTTTTCTCACGCCTTCGTAAGCTTTGGAAATTTTCATATTATTTGAGTGAATGGGCAAAGAAAAAACTAATCCTGTCATTAATTATGCCATTTTTTACTTACTGCGATGTGGTCTGTGCGGGTATGAGTGTATGTGAGTTGTCTAGATTAAATGTTATCTTTAATGCATGTACCCGGTTTGTTACCAATCGCCGTAGATTTGATAGAATTAGTGATGTATCTAAATTGATACTAGACTGCTCATTCGCAAATTTCTTGAATTACAGATATATATATACTACATGAAGAAAATAATTTCTAAAGCCACACCTATATACTTACACAACAAGTTGATATTTGGAAGATCACCCAGGGGTGTGAATTTAATTGTTCCGCGTCACAATGGCAGACTTAGACATATATCGTTCTTTGTAAGAGTTGCAATATTATATGTTTTTAATAAGTTGCTTTGAATTGAATTTACTTTAATTGAATTAAATATTTTTATTGTTTTTCTTTTTATTTTATTTTATTTTTTTTGTTTTTTTTTTTTGTGTTCTTTTTAAGCTTGTTTAATTTAGTCTAATTGAACTAATTGCTTTATTATCTGTAAATTATTTGGCTGGTTTAGTTGTAAGTTAAGTATGTCTTTAAATTAATATTTTCTTTTAATAATTTTTATTTGTATACTCTTATAAAGACTAATCGTCTTATGTATACTAACATTAAGAATTGAATAAATAAATAAATTAGCTAATTCTTACAGCTCAACTTATTTACATCCAATTTTTTAGTTGGATGAAGTAAACAATTTTTTGCGTAAATTTCTTACTATGTAAATATAAAACAAGTGAAATATTTGGAGCTTAATAGTTCTCTTCAAAGTCACTTAGTTAGTTTTCTAAGTTTCTTCTAAATTCTTCTAAATTTTAACCGGAAAAAAATTCGCATCATGACAGGACTAATATAACTGATCACTGAACAGTAAAGAAACATTTTTATAAAATTAGCCCAACGATAAAGGAAGAATCTATATTGATCAAATGCTCTATAAATGGTGAATGGTTCACAAATAGCAGGCTTCGCCATCTGGGAATAGCGCACTTAGAACGTTGAAGTATGTCTTGAGTGTAATCCTTAAATCAGAAATTCTAAGGATTTAACTTTGAATTATGGAAGATATCTAACATACCGGACCACAGAACAGCGAATCCCGAACGATGGAAGCTATCCAACATATCATATTGAAGTATGTGTTTAGTGTTATCATTAAATCAAGTATCTTAAGGTCTCAAATGCTTCATTACATTAATACGGGACCAGACATCCACCCCTTATATTTTGATCTAATCTAAGCTTGAATTTTTTTGCAAACTTATTTAAACTGACAAATCAAGTTTTTTTAAATTTCTAACAAAAATTTCGTCAATTTTTCAAATCACATTGTCACGAAACAGCGTAGTACAAATTATTTTTTTTTTTTTGGTTTTACTGTTTAAATAAGATACATAAAAGTTCATATATACAAAATTATATTATGTATATTTTATTGACTGAATTAGTCACATGTAACGGCTTTATTTAATTAAAGGTAAAGAAATTTTTTAATTATCCTTTAAAAATTTTTTTTTTATTTTGATTCTTTTTCAATTCGAGATAGCAAAAAGGATGTCATTGTAATGTTACTTTTTTATTATTATTTCTTTTTATTTATTTTTATTTTTTCGAATCTTTTTAAATTTAAAGTAAAATTTTTATTTTCTTAAAGCATCCTTTTTTTTACAAAGATAAAAACAGATTTTTGATCATATTGTAATTAAAAATTAAATTTTTTTAGAAAAATTTTCAAGAAAGGGACTTTGAAGATGTTGTTGTTTAAATTCAGGACGATTTTTAATTCATATAAGAAACTTTGAAAAAAGCAATGAAACATGAAAAAAGCAATGTTATAAAACAAAAAAAATTTGTTAGTATTGTTGTCATGAAAATAGAACAAATACATTGTTATAATATGCTTAATCTTGTTGTATATGCTTAAAAGGAAGTTATCACTAAATAGATGATTATGAATAAATGATTTAGTTAGAGTCCTTAAATACTTATTTATTTTGTAACTTTGTTATTTGATAGTACGTATTTTTACCATAACATATAAGTATAGTATCTACATAGTTTAAAATATCTGGGTATCGTCTTTACTACGTCATTACTATTGAAAAATATAAAGTTCAGTCTCGAATAAATGTTACCAAAACAACATAATCCTGTTTCAGTTTTAAGGTCATAAAAAGTATATTGTGATAATAAATTAAAATTGCACAATGATATTAACGTATGGAACCGGTCAATATCCTAGCATACTGAAAATATTTTAGATGTACATATCTGAAAAAAAATAATGAAGCAAATTTAATAATATTTTTGGCATTTAGTTGTTTGAATTGTTTTAGTTTAAATTTTTAGAATATCTCTATTATTTGTATATTTTAGTATAAAACGAACGATAACTGCGCAATCAACACGATTTTGGAAAACCATCCAGAATCTGAAATTGTGTTAGCCGGAGATTTTAACGTTCATAATATCAACTGGCTCAATCATTCTAGTCGCAATACTCCCGAAGGCACGCAAGTTGAACTTTTTTCTAATTTACACAACCTTTCTCAACTTGTAAAAAGTCCAACAAGAACCCCGGACCGGATTGGCGATAAAATGAATCTCTTAGACCTATTTCTGACCTCTCATCCCGAGAAATATTCCACATTTGTTAATTCTGGACTTGGCAAATCTGACCATTGTCTTGTAAATGTCAGTTTCTTTACAAGCACATTGACCAACCAAAATGTACATCCCAAAAGATTGATCTGGCATTATAATCGAGCCAACTGGGATGGTCTAAACAATTTTTTAACAAGCTTTGATTGGTCCTTGTGTTTCCAACATAAAAATGTTGACTTTGCTACAGACGTTGTTAGCAAAACGATTAAGTTAGGTATGAAAATTTTTATTCCTAACTCGTTAAAAAGTGTAAAAAAATCATCCACGTCGTGGTTCAACGACGTCTGTAGGAAAGCTATTACAGAAAAAGAGGTGGCATTTGGAAATCTCATGGCCAATAAGTCAGAGGAATCAAGGAAGAATTACAACATCGTCAGAAATAATTGTAAAAAGGTCATTAACCAGCAGAAGTTTTTACATACTCAAAGGTTGAGACAAGAAATTTTATATCTCCCTAACACTAGTAGAACCTTTTGGTCCTTTGCTAAAAATGTCATGCATAACTTTTGCGAATCTTCATTTCCGCCACTAATAGACCATGACAAAATAATATCAGATTCAGTTGGAAAAGCAAGTTTATTTGCCAAATTGTTTTCTGCTAATTCCACTCTTCCCCCAACGACTCAAAATCCACCTTCAGTTCCTATAAATAACTCATCCTTCGTAAGAGTCTACTTCAGAACTCGTGCCGTTGTTAAGGTACTCAAGAATCTGAATATCAGAAAGTCTACCGGTCCCGATGGCATCCCTGCTATGGTTCTAAGACATATAGCCTTCGCTATTTCCAAACCATTGCGCAACTTATTCCATTTATCCTACCCTACAGGAGTATACCCAACCCAATGGAAGATTGCGCATGTTAACCCAATTCCCAAAAAAGGCGACAAAAGCGATCCCTCCAACTACAGGCCTATAGCTATAATATCGATCCTCTCCAAAGTGATGGAGATCTTAATAAACAAAAAGCTGACCAAATATCTTGACAGCCAAGGTATTGTCCACGATAGGCAATATGGATTTAGATCCCATCGGTCCACCGGTGATTTAATGACATACCTTAACAAGAAGCTAAATATTTGCTTGCACAATTCGGGTGAAGCAAATATTGTGGCTCTAGATATTTCTAAAGCTTTCGATAGAGTATGGCATAGCGCATTATTAGCAAATTGTCAAGCAGTAGGCCTGGGTCTCTCTTCTCTCAAATGGATTGAAAGTTTCCTCTCGAATCGTACGATTCAAGTCTTAGTTGACGGATTTAAATCCGATCAATTCCAAATAAACGCTGGTGTTCCCCAAGGATCAGTTCTCTCACCTACCCTATTCCTTATATTTATAAATGATTTGCTCCAAACCACTTTCAATCCAATCCACAGCTTTGCAGACGACAGCACCCTAGTAGCCTCCTACGATTTTCATAAAAAATCTGAAGCTACATCCACCGCTGTGTCAACCAAAGAGACATCAGGCTAGTTCCCTCAGCCACGATTTGGTCGCAATAGCTAATTGGGGCATAAAAAACAGAGTCGAGTTTAACTCTTCTAAAACTCAGAGCTGTACAATCTCGCGAAAAATTTCCATTTTTGATCCTACTCTTTTGTTTCAGGAAGATAAACTTCAGCGGTTTGAAAGCTTAAGCATATTAGGTGTGCACCTTAATCGAAAAATGATCTGGAATGATCATATATTTGATGTTGCAAAAAACGCAGCCAAATGTTTGGGTTTTCTTAGCCGCTGCAAGGCTTACTTCTCCCCCTGTGACCTCTTGAAAATCTATAAAGCTTTCATACGACCCAAAATGGAGTATAATTCTCACATATGGGCTGGCGCTTCTATTATTGCGTTAAAACATTTGGATAAAGTCCAAAAATGGGCTATTCGTCTAATCAACGACCCAAATGTGACAGCCCATCTTGCTCCTCTTGGACATCGTCGTATAGTCGAAGCTCTCTCACTTTTTTATAGATATCTCGTAGGCATCGGCACATGCTCAGTGGAAATTAAATCTATATTACCTCCACTTAAGCGTTTCCCTCGCGAAACACGAAGGGCAGCATGTGCTCATCTCTACACCATCGAAATCCCTAGATGGCAAAAGACAAGTTATGGAAATTCGTTTATAACTTCAACATCCCGAATGTGGAACCAAATTCCATCTTATGTGTTCCCAAAACATGACAAATTTTATATTTATGACCTAAACAAATTCAAGACGAACATTAACACCTTCGTTCGTAATTGTCCTCCTTCCCTTTTACCATCCTCCTTTCCAAATTTTCCTTTCCCTCCCTAGCCAAACGTACCAATCGGTATAAAAGGTTCCCACCTAGTGTTTTGGCTATGCATAAAAAAAAAAAAAAAAAAAAAACTGCGCTTAATTCAATATCAAAGTAGTAATAACGACGAACTGTCATTATTAGAATTTATCCGAACGTGTTAGCGCAGTTTAATATGCCAGCAGGCCGTCATAGATGTATTTATTCTCAATTTCAGGTTGTATATAAAGACTTTTTATATATTTCTCAAATATGATAGCAGGCAAAATAATAGAATGTATAGTATCGTTTTAAGTGTATAATTCTTTAAGGGGTTAATTCATTGGATTATTTTAGGAAAAAAAATTGTTTTAGTTTATTTACGCAATAATTAAAGAATATTATAAATTAAGAATATCTAAAATTTAAATTTTTTTGTAGGAAATGTGAATTTGTTCTCGGATAAGTTCACTAACATTTTTTTTATCAATAATTTTGAATAATTAAATTAAAATCTTTACAAAATTGTTTGGGGAGTTATTACACGACAAAAAGTATACCAAGTGATAATACCCATGAAGTAAAACTATTTGACAAAGAGTGATAAATACTGAAATTTTTAACTATTTTTGATTAACTTTCAATACATAATTATTAATAAGCTATGCGACCGTAGAGCTAAGGCTAAAGTCTTAATCATTCAATGAAACAATGACACATATCCTAATTTTCTCATACCTAAAACAAATTTTATTTTACATTTTCAAAAAAATTTTTTTTTATATAATCGCAAATTTTAATTTGTCAAATTTTATTGTACAACTATATATATGTATAAAAAAAATTTTTGGAATAAAGAATAAAGAAAAAAAAAGCATACTTAAAATGAATTGGCCATGGAAGTTTAGTGTTGGTCCCGCTTCGTCAAACACAGTAAATACATGTACCAACATTATTTATCAAATTAACAATATATTAATTCTATCATATTTTAATGAATTGGTGCAATTAGATTAAGAAATGAAATAATAATTCTTGCCCACTTAAAATAAGAAAGCTCAACTGTCCACATGTAAGACAAAATAAAACTTATTATTAATAAACAACAAAAAATTTATAACTTAGTTTTCAACATAATGGGATCAACAAAGATGTGATCCACTACAAATCGTTAGTTAGGAGCGTCAATTCTAAAAACAGTTCTGAAGAAAGCGTTGTACCAGCTTATACAGAGGTGTAGTGATTATGATTTCAACATAAGACAATATTAGACATTACTTTTCTAATCCGATTTTTTTTAACCTCTTCTCCTGTAGATCTCGTCAATCTTAAAAATAGAACATCTGTTTAATAGACAATCAATCATCCGTAAAAAATCTTTACACCTAAAATGTACCATTCTGTATAAGTGATAATTTTAGGTTATATTTCAGGTTAACAAAAATGTGCACCACTCACCATAACTACTGCAACACGTCAGTAAGTATACCAATGTTGGACTACATATACCGGGTGTTCCAGAGCATGCGTATCAGCTTTTTAAGAGGGGAAGGAGCCGTTATTTTAAGATTTAGAAAAAAGATTGTTAACTAAATCGAGGGTGCTCTATCGATTGGTAATATTTTCAACTTTCGGAAAGGACCGCTAATCGGTTCTTCAAGATCAAAAATAGCCGAAATTGGCCGAAATCGAGATTTTCAAATGGGGAGGGGTACTTTTCAATGCAAATTCGGATTCTACATCAAAAAATAAAAAACTTTTGTAAAGTAAATGTTTTTTTTTTTTTTTTTAATTTTTTTGTTTGTTTTTTTTTTTTGTTTTTTGTTTAAACTTTGTAGGAACTCAAAAGTGAGATAAAAAATATGAAACATGAAAATCAAATTAATTTATAAAAATGATTATCATTAATTTTAGTTTACCAAAGGAAAATATTGAGCATTTTTATTTTATTGTTATTAATTTTGAAGAAAAATACTTAGAAAACAAAAAAAAAAATCATTTAACATAATTTTCTTATTTTTTGTCGTAGAATCTGAATTTGCGTTAAAAAAAATACCCCTTCCCATTTAAAAATCTCGATTTAGGCCAATTTCGGTGATTTTTGATCCTGGCCGAAAACTGAAAATATTACCAATCAATAGAGCACCCTCGATTTAGTTAACAAACTTTTTTCTAAATTTTAAAATAACGGCTCCTTCCCCTCTTAAAAAGCTGATACGCATGCTCTGGAACACCCGGTACAACTCCTAGTTGTTGAACTTCTGTATTGTTCAAAATTGCCAAATTATTCCAATCTTCAAATCGGGACAAAAAGAAAACCTTAATAACTACATGACAATTTGTCTTGGACCAGTACTATCTAAAATAATTGAGAAAGTTGTTAATAAACAGCTAAGTTCTTTTCTGTTTAGAAAAGATCTGTTAACTAAAAGACAATATGGCTTTAAAAAAAAATCAAATACAGAAACAGCACTAGTTGATATGATAGTGCAGTTTTGAACAACAGTTCAAAATTTTAAAGATAAAAAAAAACTAATGGCAATCATGTACATGGATTTAACTAAAGCTTTTGACACTGTAGATTATGAAATTTTACTTAAAAAAATTCATAGTTTCGGCGTAAGAGGAGTTGCCTATAAGTGGTTTAATTCTTAATTAAGTAATCGTTCCCAATTTACTCAAATAGGAAAAATTTCAAGTCTGAAAGATAAAATAAAATTTGGAGTACTACAGGGTAGTATCCTCGGACCTTCGCTTTTCTCTCTGTATATTGAAGGCATAAAAGAGATTGAACTTAGTGCTGAAATATATGTTTTCGCTGATGATATTTATCTAGTATTTGATGATAATAATTATACAGATTTACAAAACAACATTAATATAGAATTAGAGAAGCTAGCAGGCTGGATAAGTGATCACAAACTAACAAGCAACACAAGCAAAACAAGATATATGATGATTTGTCCCTCTGCCCCAACTCTTAATATTAGAGTTTCAAACGCAAGGGTAGATCAAGTAACAGATTTTAAATACCTTGGATTATGGATCGACTCTAAGTGAAGTTGGAAAACGAACATATCATCACAATGTAGTAAATTATTATCAGTTGCGCGAATATTTAAAAAAGTTTGAAAATTTATACCTGTTGAAGTTAATACATCAATATTTTTCGAACTTTTCCATAGTCATTTGTGTTATGGTATTAATTTATAGGGTGTGTCAACGAAACAAGCTATTGATCAACTACAGATCATTCAAAACAAAGCGATAAAAAATTTGAAGAAATACAATAAGCTTTAACATACAGAATATATCCATTGGCAAAATAATATACTGCTTATAAAGGATTTAATTAATTGTAAGCTCATTCTTCACATTTATGATTTATTGAATTGCGATATTCATTCGATGATAAACTTGACGAGATCTCTATGAAATAAATACAAAAAATAAACAATCAATTCATCTGAACAAAAAAAGAACATCTAAATTTGGCACATCGACAACATTGTATGTAGCAACTAAACTTTATAACAACATCGATTATAATCTCAAACTGCTTACTAAATCAAAGTTCAAAATGGAATTGCGTAAACTATACATCAGCAAATATAGTAGTATAAACCAAAAGTACTACCTGCAGTTATTTCATAATTTTTGTTTTTTTTTTTTTATTTTACTTTCTTTTGTTTTTGTTTTTAATAAAAATAATTTTAAGTAATATTAAAATGAATATTATATTCTATACCTAGTGAAGTGTAATTTCTAAAAATTTTTTTTGTTATAATGTATTATTTTAATTGTTTTGTTTTTACTAGATTTTTAATTTGAAATATTGCATTTATGTAATTTTCATTTACTTTTTTTTTTTGCTGCCTTTATTAATTTTACTTCATTTGTTATTTTCTCTATATTTTATAAACTGTTTATATTTTTGTTAATATAGCCTTATCTTGAGACTTGTCTCTTTAGGCATTTTAAGTTGAATTAAATAAATAAATAAATAAATAAATAAAAAGTTTTATAACGTCATATTATATGGAAACCAATATGTGAGTTATAAAAACCAAATCAAATTCCCACTTGATAAACTCAAAATTAAAATTTATAGTATAAGAGTAAGACTCTTGTCAAGTGAGAAATTAATAATTTATTAATTAGTTTTTACTTAAATTTTAATAGAATTATTTTAATTGAAATAGTTTGAAAGCAACCTCCGAATGCTAGGTTGTAAGAAAAATAAGTTATTAATAGTTCAACTAATCATTGACCAAAAAAATGGAATTCAAATGAGGTTTTAGTAGAATAGAGATACATCACTAAGTAAAATAAGAGGTTGAATCGGAGTAAAAACCATAGGTAAAATTGTTTCACCACAGCTAGGAACTGGGAAGAATTAACCAACATCATATAATGTGTTCACCAGCAGTGAGCATTTCAGAGTAACTCGGCAGAAGACAATGCCAAAAAATGGAAGCTAATGCAGTTTAAGAAATTGTGAATTTGTGTACAAAAGTAATATATACCAGACCGAGTAAAAGTAACCTTGCAATTATCTTTATTATCTATACTTATAAAAGGGAAAGTTTGTTTGTTTTTTTATTTGTTTATTTGTTCGCTATACACGCCCAGAGTTTTAAAGATAGAATTCTGAAATTTTGCACAGTTATTCAGTACAGTATTGTTGATTTTGTGATCGTAGTGAAAAAAAGTATTGGAATACTTTTGATAAACCAATTTTTTTCAATTCTATTCATAAATCAAACTTCATTGAAATAAATTCTATACATTTTGTATTCGACCCGGATAACGTCAGGTAACTTTGTTAGTATTACATTTTTACAATTTATATCAATCTATATAAAATTTCATTATTTGTAAAATATTTACTAAATATTAATTAGTAAACCAAAATATTCAATACAAAAAAAATATATTGTGAATTTTTAAATAAAATTTTTAATAAATCAAATTACTAAAGGCTCACCTCAACTTAGTAACACATAATATTCTTTAATTTAATTTGAAAAGTATATAAACTGTAAATAAATAAAATAAAGTTAATTTAAGATTGTGTTTTAAACAAGATAACTTACAAAACCTAATGTAGAAAACTATTCAATAGAATTTCCAAACTTTGCAGAACAAAAATAAAAAATAAAAAAAAAACTGAAATTAGATTAATTAAAAAAAATTTAGTATAGAAGTTTAAAGTAATTAAAAATTTAAAACTTTAATAACAAAATTTTTTTTCTAAATTTATAAATATTTATTTAATTTAAAGAATAAAATTTATAAATTTTTGAAAAACTTGATAATACAATAAAATTAAAATAATAATAAAATTTATTCCTTAAATTGTATTGATTTTCTAATATTCGTGATTCTTCCGGCTCATTCCTAAAGCAATAAATTTAAATGACTTTAAATATAAATAAATAAGAAAAAATACAAAAAAAAAATGTTTTGTTTAAATCCTTCAATTTAGTTCATAACTTCAAAGGAAGATTTTTTTCAATTTATTTATTTCCAGAAAAATATCATTTCATTCCCTCAAGGATGTAGACAAAAAATCAAATTTGAAATTTTTAATAGAAAATATAAATAAATCATTTAAAACTTGTCCCAATAAAAATTTCATTTCTTTTTTCAAATTATTTCTTTTTATAACTTTTTGATTTTTTTTTTTTTTAATAAAACTGAGAAAAAAAAATTTCAATTGACTTTAAATCAACAAAGTTTTTAAAAATTATTAAAAAAATTTTGCAGTATTTTTACGCCATTAAAAAAATTATTTTAATTTTATTTATATTAAATATGGTTAAATAAAAGGTTTATTCTTTTTTTTTAAATGAAATAAGTGACCAGCGATTTCTTTTACTTTTAGATATAAAATATTATTCGCTGATACAATATCGGTCATTTTATAAGGGTTTACTTCAAATTTCGGATTTTAATACAAAAAATATAAATGCAGACTGAAATATTTTGGACACATCTGCAGACATTGAGTAAAAGGGAAAAGTTAATAGTAAGAAAAAAATGGTGGAACAGAAAAACAGTGACAGATTAATCTTCTACTAATTGAAGAGCTCAACTATGTATTGATTTCAACGAGCAATAGAAACGGCAGCAAAATCAACAACACTGAGCAATAAATAGTTCTATCTGTCAGAGATCTATTTTTTATTTTATTAATTGATTTTATGTTTAGGCTTAATTCAAACGAGTTACATAATATTTATTATAAAGTACATATCTTAAATTAAAATTTACATAATTAAAAATTAAATTAAAAATTAAAACTAAACACTACTTGCAATGAAATAATTAAAATGTAAATGGTTAACAGTTTAAAAAAATTAATAAAAATTTAACCAAATCTGCAAAATATGGTCAATAAAATACTTTTATATTTGAAAATTAGTAGTTATGGGTTAAGGTTAGTTCTTGGAGAAAAAAATTAACAACTATAAAAATATTGAAGATAGAGGGAAGGGTCAGAATTAACAAAAAGGCATGTAAGAGCTTCTATAGACAGAGAAATAAAAACTGTTCTTATATTTGTTACCCATAATCGTCATGCTATGAATAGGTTCGTCTATTCCATATAGTAAGTTCGATGAAATATAATACACGAAGCAATTGCTTGCAGCATTTTGCCTAGTTGCATGATACATTGTTTTGTGTATAGAATTGCTTTATTGGGCACGAAATACACGAATATAGATGTGATGAAGGTCACTGCAATGTGTTACTTTGTATATGGCACAATTTCTAAAAGCTAGTATTAATTTTGTAGTTGAATTTAATACATTGAGTTGAATTGACATATTTCACATTAAACCCTTTCGACACGATTGGTACAACGTATGTACCACTGCAAATTTAAACATTGCCAAAACTAAGAAATTGCATATATTGCAATTGCATAATAATTGCAATTTGAATATATTGCTAAAATAAATTAAAATAAGACATAAAATTAGTGTTATAATTACAGAAAGTAAGATTGTTTTTTTTATAAATATTGTATTATTATTATTTTTATATATTTCTAGAGATAGTAGATATATAAATATAAACAAGCCGTCTTGAGAAGTGGTACATTGTAAACACATTTTGCCCATATAAATGTATTTAAGAGTATATACATACATTAGATACTGTTCCAATACATTTGATTCTAACTTTGTAATTCGAAAGCCGGGTCAAATGGTTTAATTAAATTTGCTCTATAGTAATTTTCATATTCCAACTTATTTTTTCTACTAATTTTATAAAAATGTGTTACTGCAATTGGTTAAGTTTGAAATATAAGGGAAGTTAATATTTCTCTTAGCTACTTCAGTGATTATGATAACGTCGTAAATTTCGCGTCTTTTCTTTCGAGTAGCACGATGGATTAAGTTTAATTTATGTTCATATGGTGGAAAAATTAGAATCTTAAGATTTTTTTTTGTATTACATCAATCCTATGCATAAACATTTTTATCTTACAAAAAAAAAACTTAAAATAAATGATTTTATATTAATATTAAGCTAAATCTAATTTCCCACCTTGGGATCTCTAAATTTTTCTATTATAAAGTTTAAATGTTTTGAGCATTTCTGTTCCATTTATTTATTGTATCATATTGGACAATTATCGTTTTACATTGAATTCTATTGAAAAATTTTATAAGAAAAACAATAGTTCGAGTTAGTTTTATGATTTACTTAAAACTTATATGTTAACAAAAGAATAATATGCATATACATTTATTAATATGGAGACCAGATCTGACTGGCATATTCTAAAATACGAACATATTCTAATATGAACAATATCATCTCATATACTAATATTACTACCACTTCAAAAGGGTAATGTGAATTTTATTTTAATTATTTTTTGATATTTATCTTTAGAACCATCTCATTAATAATTATACATAAAATTATAAATATGAGCTAGTGGATCCCTGCAATTGCACAGAAGTAGTTCTTTCAAATAGAATTTGATGTAAAAAGAAATATTTATTTTGGTATAATTGTAGTTGTTTTCTGAATCGCTTGATTATTAAATATATATATATAATGAAATTAAAGTATAATACCTAATACTTTATGACGAAATTAACACTAATTTCAGTATATATAACTTAACACAATACAATCTCATTACTTTCAAAATAGTAGATCGATATATTTTAATTCGTTTATAGTCAAAATTCTGTTATAGCAGAATTATTTTATTAAAACACTGATTTATAAATAGTTTTTTTCTGTTCTTTATTACAAATATATATACTTTGTGATTACATAACAGAATTGCTATTTATGAATAAAATAAAGTTTAAAATTGTTATACGAAAGATATTTTATTGAATTTGATTTTGTTTGTAGATGCAATTTTTTTTTTACTACGCCTCTAGTCACAACACGGTTATAGTCGGAAATATTATCAAAATTTAGTATAACCGTGTTTTACTGTATACATTTTTTTTAATAATAGCGGAAGCAAATGAATTAACACTTATTATATCATTTTTGAAGAGTATGATCTGATCTGATTTTTATTTTTCTGTTTTGTTTTCAATTTTTGTTTTTGATTTTGTACTTTTTTCTATAAGTTTGTGTGTTTATTTAAAATGACAGAATTTTTATGAAACATTTTTAAAAATTTCCCATAATTGAAATTTCTTTTAGAGTATAGATGGTGCTTGACTTGGAAATAACCGTCACTATTTGATGTAAATATTTGAAATGTTTTAAGTATTCAGCACCAACAACTTGCTAAAATTTTAATATTTTTGTGGTGTAAATAATTTATTATTAAATTAATTTTGCTTTTTTACTCACGACCTCGTTCATCTTGTGTATTATAATATACAATATCCCCTACATGATCTTCCTTGTATAATATATATAAGATATTTCTTATAATTATGACAAAGAGCAATAAGGAGAAGAATCCTGTGCTTCTTTACCCTACAGCTTTAAATTATTTTTTAATATTATTTGTGTTCTATAAGTCTCCACAGTAAGTCTGATGGGGTAAACCCCTTTAGTGTCTTATCTTGCTCATTGACATTAAATAATAACGGAGTTAGTTGATTTTGGTAATCCTGAACTATTTTGTATATTATACTGTTAGTTTTGCGGGAATTTAACCTTTGACTGAATTGATATGGAGACATTTGCTGATGCCAATCGGGACGTTTTTTTTTTTGTGATTCAATTTTTATTTTATTTTTATAAAATACTTAAACTATATTATAATACGTCTTTCTTTTAAATTTAATTAATTTTTAATTCTAAGATTTTATTATTTTTTAAATTTAGCAATTCATTTATTCAGCACTGTTAGCCATACCTTATATTTTACTACGCAAATTGTTAAAATTTTCATTGTTTGACAAAAACCAATTTTTTATTATACTTTGTTTTCTACACAAATCGTTCCTAAATTATACTAAATTAATTACAACTTACCTATTAATTCTACATAACTTAAAACTATTCAACATAGTGTTATTGGAATGAAATGAAATGATTATTTTTTAATACACTACAATCAAAATAATTTTGTTATGCTCGTCTTTTCTAAATTGTATTAATTTTCATAGAATTTCGACTACAATTTTTCAATAAACAAGAACAATTTTAACACACTTGACTCTACTGACAACCATTAGCCAAATATATTCTTTTGAACAGGTTGTGTGGCATATAAAACTCTGTCTTACTATGAAAATGAAACAAAAAAAAAACAAAAAAACATTTGACTAAAATATACAATTCTAATATATCTTCGTCTTACTTAATTAAAAAACACTTTATTACTTTAAATAGGAAAATTTTTATAGACTTCTATTCAATAGAATAGATTTTTGAAATCTGTACAAAAAGAAAATGAAAAATGAAATTGACAAAACTTACAATAAGCTTCGAATGATAGTTGAACTGAAGAGGTGAATTTGAAATTTTAATTAGCTTAAAATGAAAAAAATTCAATTGAATTAAAAAGAAAAAATTTTGTGATGAAGAAAGATTATTAGCAAAAAAATTTAAAATTCTAGGAATATACTTAAAATTAAAGTAAAATAGGATAAATAAAAGTTCAGATAACAATATCAAAATAAAATATCTTAAAAAATGTTATTTCTGGTCTTCAATCAGGTTTCCAAAAAAATTTCCCTACCTTCCTGATTAATTGATCAACTAGTGTGGAATTATTGTTGAAAAATTATTCATTTTAATTTCAATTTTATGGCATATACTGACAATTTAAAATCTACACTGAAAACCTCACTCTTAGTAGACTTTGTCATTTGGGAGCGGCGTTAGCTGAGCAATGAGAACTACCTAGTATACCACTACGGAATACTATGAATTATTACATAAATATCTACGAACAGCCATAATTAGTCCATCTTCATCTGCAGTGTAAAACACACCCCTACACGTTCCAAATATATCTATGCATTTGTCTATCTATAAATATATGAAATAAGTTTTCTAAATCGACTGGGTTACAATTTGAAAAAATTGTCAGAATGTTTATTTAAAATTTGTATACACATTGTTATAATGATAAATGCACAGAGTTTTGAATTTAAATTTTTTTTTTCATCACAATAGATTTAATAAGCATATCGTTTCGAAATTTAGTATAGTAGATATTAAACCACTTTAGTGAAATACCATGGTTTGTCACGAAACTTTTTTTTAAATAAATTGAGGGTCCCCCAAAAAAAAAAGCCCCAAATCAAAATCCCAAAACACAAAATCCCCATACACAAAATCCTCAAACACCAAATCCCCAATTTTTTTATTTTATTTTTAGAGTCGGGCCTCCGTTACTCATTTATTGGAACCCTGTTTTTTCCCGACGGCAGGTAAACCCATATATACGACATAGTTTTAGTAAAAATTATAAATAAAAAGATTTATTTTAATTCTAAAATCAGGAGCTGCCAAACCCAAATCCCCTCTACTCATTTATTTTTGCCGACGGCAGGTAAACGCATATGGCACAGTTTTAGTTAAAAATATAAAAAAAATAATTACTTTACTTTTAAAATCATTGGGACCCTGTTTTTGCCGACGCATACAGTTTTAGTAAAAAATATAAATAAAAATATTTTATCAAACTTCTGCTCCATGTTATTGAAACCTTAATTTTCCGAATGGCAAGACGAAAAAAAATTTAAACACAATATAATTTTTCACATTCCCTAGATTTACGTTATAAATTTGTAATTTTGCGAAAGAAATTAAAACATTTTTTTGAAATTTTTTTTTTTTGGGAATTTGTGTTTGGGGAATTTGGGCTTGGGGCCTTTTAAAAGGATTCTTAGGATTTTGTGTCTCGGGGATTTTGAGTTTGGGGATTTAGAGTGACTCCCATAAATTGAGTGTTTGATTCCGCGATTTACAAAATTTGTTTTATTATTAAATTGGATAAAAGTTAAGTTAAAGCAAAAATCAAAGTCGTCAAATTAATATTTACTTTTTAATAAATAAAATTTTAAAAACTAACTCAATAAATGAAACAAAAATAATTGCAATAATACGAAAGCCATGGACAATAATACATCAACTCAAACTAACCAGCATTCTATATTCCTCCAATGGAACATACAAGGAATCAATATGAACCGTCTATACCTGTAATTATTAATAAATAAATACAAATCATAACAAAACGCAAATGTGATGGCAATAGCCAATGTGATTTCTTTAAAGATTATTCATCCCCTTAATTCCTCAACTTGACTATTGATGGAAATTTTATCTGCGAATTTTTCCCTTGACGTTTACTGTGAAAAAAACTTTTAGGATTTTCTTATTACTTCAAAGGGTCCGGCGTAGACCGGGTGTAGTGGTGTTCTAACAATATCATCTCGAATAAAAACATTAATACATTCACGGAGAGGCTTATACTCCAAAATAGATTGTGTGGAATTGTTTGCAAGTCTCTGTAGGTTTTAATATTTCAAACATCCTTTTTAAATTTTTTGACAAAGTCGTGTTCCGATAATTTTTGTTTTGAACTTTGAAACTATAGATAGCTATGTGAGCAAATAATTTCTACAAATTATTTTACAGTCACAAAAATATCTATGCTGCGGCTGTTAAATAAAATACCATGACAACTATACTCACTTGTTGCCAACATAAAATAATATTTTTTTTGTTTGTTTAATGCACTCTGACTTTAAATGAGGATACCTACCTACACAATAATTGCAATTAAAAGAAAGAAATGAAATTTTCCTGCTTTATAGTATTCTTTATAATGGTTTTCTAAACCAGAACGTATAAAATAGATGGTAAGTAAAAATGTTTTTAATATTTTTTTTCGTTATTATAGTAATCTTCAAAACGACACGATGTAGTGTTAAATGAGTTTCTAAAGTTGAAGAGCAAATTTAAAAAATTAACATTTTTAAATTTTAAAAGAATTTTAGAATTTCGTAAGGACTCATAATTAAATTAATTCTGTTATCATTTCAAGTTTCTAACCGAATTTCTGATATAAAATTTACTCGTCTTATACAATTTATAAACCATGTTTTGGGATGACATTTTGACTAATAATTTTTGTTTAATTAAATTATGTAACTTAGGAAGAATGAAGAGAATAGAAAATACGTAATTAATAAAATTAGTGTTGACTGAAATATAAGTGTGTTTGCTATATTGTGTTCCACTATATAGCCATGTACATTTCCTAATTTAATATTTTTTATATAAATCGTCAAGAATTTTATATAAATCAATGTGAGTTTTTTTGTGAGTTCAACTTGCACTATTTTCTATACAGATATGTGTATGCCCATACTCTGTACTGCTACAATATATTTTTATTGAATATACAAAATGATATATTAACTATTAAATTTAGTTTAACTTTTAAAACTCACAGTCCAAATTCTTAGATTGACATTTTTAAAACAGTTCACCTAAAAAAAGTAATTTTAATCGTTTATTTCGAATGAAATGTCGAATTTGATTCTTTGACAGTAATTTATATTATGCAGATGAAACAGGAAATCCATATTGATAATAGTAATGAAGTTTTAAATGATTATTTTACGAAAATTTTTCTCCACAACTTTTTTTAGGAAATTAAACTTCCTTTAAATAGCACAATGCATTTCAGTGGTCTAGTTATGTCAGTATCCGATATCTACTGCTGCATATTATGTAAATATAAATGTTGCACTACTAAGAAGGAAAAATTTTCATTTGAAAGTTTGAATTCAGACAAAATAGCAAATCAAATGTATACACGCATGATCATTTTACATATATGTAGACCTTTTGTTTCTAACAGAGAGAGAGAGAGAGAGAAAAGTGGAGCAGTGTACAGATTTTTAAAATTTTTCTATTACAATTGTAGATTATTTCAATACTCCCAATTTTAATATCTTTTATATTTCAGTAAATGAGCAGCATAGGGTATAGGTTAAATATATAGAATCAATAATCTTATCATTAAATTAACTCGAAAATATTATGATAAAGCACCAAAAAGTACAGAAAATTACTTAATATCGCATATATTTTACAATAATGAGGAGTAAATCGAAAAGAAGCTTCTAACGGACCATATAACTCCCGAGCATATTATCATTTTAGATAAAAACGGCTATATTTAAAACAGTAATCATGTCTATCTATTATATCATTATAATAGACGGGCTACATGCCCATCTATAAAAATTCTATATTGTGTATAACCCGAACAATATAAACGAAGAAAATTTAAAACTCGAAGTGCCCATATCGGATAAGGACAAATTAATTAAATCCAACCACCAATAATAAAACTCTAATAAGAATTTTAGCACTAAAGTAGTGCAACACACTATTTTGCTTTTAAATAGGTTAAGCATACGTCTTCAGATAAATTAAGTTGGGTTTAACCTAAGTTTTTAGTTTTTTATAAAATGTTTTATTTCCTTTACTCCCTACTTTTTCAATATTATAATTCAGAAAAATTTTCCAAAAATATATACATAGTAATAGTATTGAAAAATATTAAAAATAGTGCTTAAAATTAACTTAATAAAATATAATGAAATAGCTGTTTTCGTAAACTTTTTGTAAATTTATAAATAACCTTAGTTCAGTGAAATGCAGGCGTTCTACCTACTGCGCCACCCACCCAACATGAATATCTTATTCCAGTTATATTGTTTACAATTATTACTTTAAGTTCGTTCATTAGATATTTCTGTAATCCTATTTTAAACTATCCAATATCTCTTTTTATTTTTTTAGTTCCTCAGTAATTCCATTATACAGGGGCCACTAGCCTGTTGAGTAATTATATTTCAAGTTGAAGTCAAATTTAAAGTTTTTAAAAAAACAATAATTTACGTACTGACATAGACTTCGCACGATATAGCAGAAACCACTCGTGTTTAATAAAAAGTTTTGTGGTTAGTAAGTTTTATTTAGGACACATAAATATACGTCCCTCATATACTGCTTCGTTTCCGATATATTCCCTATAGTAAGTGGCATTTAGTGAATAAAATTACTAAAAATAAAAAATTTTGTCATTAAAGAGGTATGCATATATATACCTACATAATACATAATTTTAATAAAAACTATATAGAAACAGTTACTTAAAAACATAAAAATGAAGAATTCAAGTGATTTGTTTTTCTGTTGTTTTTATATTTTTTATTTTAGATGAATTTGTTTTTTTTGTTTTTTTTTCGCATATACACATAGATTCATTTGCAAGTACATAATGTAAATTATAATAACTGATTTGTTTGCTTTTGTTTATTATTTTAATAAGTTCTCACATATGCACAATGTATTTTCTGAATAATAAAAATGTAATTTTTTAATTTTTTTTTTTTAGTGTTAAAATTTTATAAATAATTTTACTTCAAAATTGGGTTTGTCTCAGTTGACACAACACTTTATTTGATGTAACTGAATTGAGTAATTTTTTTTCTGCAGTCTTCTATTTGATGCTAGATTTATCAAATTTCTTGCTGGCTGAGTTGGGCAGGGATTATACTTTTGGCGTAAATTTTTGATTCGCTTTCAATAACTTCTTCTACCATAGGTAAATTTAGGTTCTTATGAAAGTTAAAATTTTTGATGTACCACGGTGAATTAGTTATCGTTCTCATTGTTTTCGACTTGAATCTTTGGGTTATTTCCAAATTATTTTGGATATGTTTACCAGATTTGCCATCTGTAAGACCATATTGGCTTTATGATCACTATGTAGATAAAGACTTTCAATTCCAAGCTAAACGATGATTTGCTTCCAATTAGCCGGTGCAGAGTGATAATTTTAGTTTAAGCTGTTTTTGGTCTCTTCCAGGTTAATCTTCTATTGAGACGAATTCCTAAGTATTTCAGTACATTTGATTGAGGTATTTCTATACCGTTAAGGAATACAGGTGGACTTGTTTCTCTATTCAACGTGAATGTGATGACTCTTATTTTCATTCATTTTAATTTTCCGTTTCTCGTGCCAGTTTTCGATTCTTCCCAGATGGGACTGTAACTGTTGGAATGCGATTCTTTGACATTTTTTTATTTATTTTATTTATTTATTTCTTTCTTTATTGTTTGTCTTTCTTTCTTTCTTATTTGTTTTTTATTATTTCTTGACTTTTTTCTGGGAGATCAAAGGTAATTATTAAGTACATTGGTCCAAGTATGCTGCCTTGTAGTACGTCAGCTTTAATTTGATGTTCTTTAGATATGAATGATTTGTGTTTGACTTGAAATGATCTATGAGGCAGATAACTTTCTAATAGTTTGTGAGCTTCAGGAGGTAGTTGAGTTTTAATTTTATATATTAAAAGCTATCGTGCCACACTCTGTCGAAAGCATGAGCGATGCCTAGAAATAGGACTGGCCAATATTTTTGTTCTTTATACGCATGTCTGATTTATGCTGCTATTCTATGTACCTGTTCGATGGTGCTATGTTCTTACTGGAAGCCGAATGGTATGATCCCTTTATTTTTGGCTTTAAGGATTTTTTTTTATCACTTTATTTAAGTGGCCTTTAAACACAATATAGGTTCTTTCAGGCCAGATCTTTACATTATTTTTTTTATTTTTTTTATTTAAGGATTGAGTGACAATTTTTTCAAACACTTTATACGAATTTATAGGTAACAGGCTGGTAGGTTTATATGAATCCAATTATTCCATACCAATACCAATATTATGAGGGTAGATAATTTCCAAGTGAATGAAAAATTTTACTAAGTTAATGCTTTTAAAATCTGCTATACTATCAATTTTCAAAAACAATTATTTTAAAATTTGGGTTTCAATTTACAAAATTTTCGATTGCACAATTTTAAATATTTTTGACATTGTCTAATCTTTGACATTGTCTAAACCCATCACCAAGATTTTATTATTCAATCGATTTAACTTTGCTATATACAAAAATTTGTTGCCAAGCTGCTTTCGAGTACATATACATGTATATAATCTCAAGAATATTTTAAAAATCTTACTTTAATTTTTTTTTTAATTTTTATAAGACTTTTGAAACTTATTATTTGGATTTGAACATCAAAGAAAATTTTTTTTATTTTTGTTTTGTTCTTAATACCTGCTCTAAAAACAATAAGAAAAGTTTTTATCAAAAACCAAAATATAAATGTAGTCTTCCTCTTTAAAATAGGTCCTTAGGTCATAAGAAAAAAAAATAAAAATAAGAAATAAAATTATTTCTTCGAAATTAAAGGGTAACTATTATTGAATTAAACTTGTAAGTAAATAAAAATTTAATGAGTTGATTATGAATTTTGAAATTTCCTGTAGTTTATTTACCAGTAAAATAAAATTAATTTTCGAAAATGGAAAAAAATATTGTTTTAATTGTTTTCTAGAATCAAAGAAAAAAATTGAGAAACTAAATAGTCATTATTTTAGTTTTAAAATGTTAATTAACCGGAAATAGTAGCTTTTTTATAAAAAATTCAAAAGAAAATTTAAAACTGTTTATATAAATTTTTATATAATAAGAAAAAAATTAAAGTAAGATAAAGAAAGATGGTGTAAATAAAAAAATTTTTTTTCAAATAGTTATTAACCTTTGAAGATGACAAATATTTAACAAAAAAATCAGTAACATCAATGTTACAATGAAAGAATCATTTGATAAATTTCCGGTCCGGTTTTTGCCAATAACAGCTCCTTCCTTTCTTACAAAGCTGTTACGCATGTTCTGGAACATCCGGTATCATATATTATAATAGAGTTAGCGGATAGTAACGAAATCTTATTTCTGAAAATCTTATTTTTTTCTAAAAATCTAATTTTGTTTCTCCGAAAATCTTATCTTTTCCTGTAAAATTTTCTTCTCTTCCATATTAATCTTTTTTTGTTGTGAAATTTAATTTATACACAAAATGGATAGCAGCCCTTAAATGTGTTAACAGAAAATGTACAACAGCCCTTAAATGTGAGGAAGACAATAGGTCCGGAGTCCCAGGATTTGGGGTTAGAAACTTAATATCACATGCTTTCATGCGTTTCTTATGCGTTTACTTGTCGCCGGCAAAAACAGGGTTCTAATAAATGAGTAACGGAGGTTTGGGAGCAGCAGCCCCCGACTTTAAAAATAAAATAATTTTTTTAAAAACATTTTTTTTACTAAGACTGTGCCGTATGCGTTTACTTGCAGTTGGCAAAAACAGGGTTCCAATAAATGAGTAGTGGGGGTTTGGAGGCGGTAGCCCCCGACTTAAAAAATAAAATAATTGTTTTATACACATTTTTTGACTAGACTGTGCCGTATGCGTTATTATGTGCTCCTATTTAGAAAAAAAAACAAAAAATACAAAATAAGATTTTGATCAAATAAGATTTTAAAAAATAAGAATTCCAGAAATAAGATTTTGAAAAAAATAAGATTTTCAGAAATAAGATTTTCAAAAAATAAGATTTTCAAAAATAATATTTCGACCCCAGCTCTAGAGTTAGTTGTCAACATTTCACCTCAAAATTATTCAATTAATTCATTAAAAATGAGAGAAAATAAATCACCATACCACGACCAAACCTACACAAGTACACCATCCTATTTATACAAATTTCGAGAGAGTGAATTGCATAGGTAGCCTATGAGATTTATTTTCATCATTAAATGTAATAGACAATGTAATGTGTATCGTAGTAAGTTGTAAATAAAATAATTATTTTTTTTTTTTATATCTATATACATAGTGTTTTGCTTTGCCAATGTGTGAATTAAATTCCAAAAATTTTTCAATAAATTCCAAAAGTTTTTTATTTTGTGTAATGCGACATTATTATTAATTATTATTTATATACAACTATATGTAATTAAAGTAAACCTAAATTGAAAAAAAAGAAGGCTCTCCGTCGAACAGTTTTTTAAAAATCATTTACTAATTTATTAGTACACCTTCTTTAAATTTTCCAAATAAAAATACTCAAAAAAATTTTTAATAAAAAATTACAGTACCGTACTTTAATTAAGCACGAAACTGTAATTCTACCTGAGTTACTGTCAACATTAAAAAAAAACATAAGAAAAAAATAATTATTTATCTAAATGCAACAGTGTTCTTATATAAGTTAATAAAAAAAATTGTATTAATTTAATATAAGGAAAAGGTAGTAAGGGCATGGTAATTAAGAAGTATTTTGTTTTTTCAAAACATACAAAACCATAGCTTACTTCTTATTAAAACATATTGTTTCAATGCATATTGTTCAAAAAACATATTGTTTCAACAACCATGTTTACTGATTGATAGTGAAAGATATCAGTATATTTAAATCCATGTTCTGTTAAAAACGTTAAATTTGACTTTAACTTGAATTATAATTAATAAATAGGGGTCTCTAGTATATTTATAACAATGTAATCTTATATCGATCTGTACGGCCAGACACCATTTTAGCTATGTCTTAAAATGAATCTATTAATTATTACATTAAATATATTGGTTTAATTATAGATAGTAAATCTAACTAGAGCTACCACATAGACTCGCGAATAATAAAAAGTATTATCTTCCAAACGCATTAGTACTTAGAACATTACGTAAGTTTATTAACCGATATCGCTATTTTTATTATATATTCATCTTTCATCAAATCCTATATTTGCTACCTTAACCCGATTTGAACCACAAATTTACCTAAGCAAACTTGATGTAGTATATAAAAAATGCTTAAAAATCCTTCTTATATTACATCATACTAGCAGTTTGTATACTGAAAAGTATGTCAGCTTATCAAACATTATTAAATACATTATTAAAAACTTCTAACAACAACAACATTCAAATTGAGAACATGTTCCTATTAAATAGAACTGTAAATATCCATAATCATAATACTAGAAATAAAACTAGATTTTATCTGTCCCTCTTTAGAACGTGTTATCAAATCAATAATAATTGTCTATATAATTAGCTATTGCTTAAAAGTTTAGAATGATTTGCCAGGCGAATTGAAATTAATACTAAATATCAAGTTGTTTAAAACGAATAAAAAGCGAATTTAAACCATTTCCATCAGAAAGCACAAACCTGGATTCAGAAATATATGATTTCCTCACCACTCCACTTCAAATGAATTTACCAATGAAGAATTTTACTATAGGCGAAATAACCTCAATGATTAAAAATCATATCAAAACAAAAAATAAGGTCTAAGGTTATGATTTAATTAATGGTAAAATATTGAAAGAATTGCCGGAAGAAGTTTATAAAATATTGATGTATATTATGAATGCTGTTTTTAGATGTAGCTACTTTCCATCCCAGTGAAAAATTGCTGAAATAATACTTATACCAAAACCAGGCAAGCAAAGTGAGAAAATTACATCCTACAGACCGATTAGCCTACTACCGTGCTTATCAAAACTATTTGAAGGACAATTTTTTGGAAAGATTAAAACCGATTTTGGAAAAAAGTAAAATTGTTCCAGAACATCAATTCGGATTCAGAAACGAACATGCAACTATCGAACAAATACATAGAATAGCAGATGTAATGAAGTTAAGCCTAGAGGGAAAAAAGTACTGTACAGCGATATTTCTAGATATTAATCAAGCATTTGATAAAGTCTGGCATGAAGGATTGCTGTACAAACTTAAAAAACTTTTACCACAAAACTACTATTTATTGCTGCGGTCATATCTTATCCAAAGACACTTTTTGGTAAAGCATCGAGGTGCCTATACACTAACTAATGAAATTATGTCAGGTTTTATATCTCAATTACACTGGAAGAATTACCAACAACAATTAAAACAACCACCGTCACTTTCGCTGATGATACGGCCATACTGGCCTCACATAATAACCCAGTGCATGCTTCAGAGATTCTGCAACACAGCATAGACAAAGTTCAGCAATAGCTAAAAAAGTTGAGAATTACGGTGAATGGATCAAAATCAACACATATCACATTTACACTAAAGAGAAAAACTTGTCCGGTGGTTGTACTTAATAACGAAGTAGTACCTCAAAAAGAGGCTGTAAGGTATCTGTACTTGGATGGAGGACTCACATGGAAAAGCCATATCCATGACAAAAGGAAGCAACTGGGCTTGAATCTAAGCAAATTGTATTGGATGATTGGCCGCAACTCTCCGTTGTCACTGAAAAACAAGCTGCTGGTTTATAAAGCTGTCTTGAAACCGATATGGACCTACAGAATCCAACTGTGGGGAGTAGCCAGCAACTGAAATATTGCAATATTACGGCGTTTTCAGTCTAAGTCCTTGAGATTCATAGTTGGCGCAGGTGAAAACCATTAAGGAGGAGGTAGGTGAGAACTATCAAGCAAGAGATTAGAAGCTTAAGCGAAAAGATTAAGATAAGATTAGCTGCATATCCAAACAGACTGTCAAGCAGCTTGTTGGCTCAAAGTGATGTAAGTCGCCTTAAGCGTCCTAGTATTCTGCATCTACCCAGTAGACAATAGAAACAATCGAATATGGGCCAAGAAATACAATGAAGTATAATGTTGGCATCATGGATGGTTGACCACTGGGTTATCCGGCATAAAAAAATGTCATACAAACTACTGAATGTCTCCTTCATTGTTTCATTGGGAAATAAAAAAAAAAAAAGTTGTTTAAAACTAAAATCAAAATAATTCTGCTAGGAACTAATTATGCTAACCAAATTAATAATACTAATCAATAAATTGTATAACAACATAAAAAGGGAAAGAGAACTTATTAATTACCTTAACACTGTGATCTGTGATAATAAAAAGATAACTTCATTATATTGCAAATTAAATTTTTATATACATTGTAATACTATGTGCCGCTAAGGTTACGAATAAAATAGAAAAAATAAAATAAATAAACTTAATACATTTTAACGGTTTAACGAATATTAAACTTTAATATAACATGTTAAATGATTAATATTATAAATTTAGTTTTTAAGTAATAATTGAATAAAAACAATAAAGAAAAAAAATCATGATAATTTAAAGCTTAGCAGATCTCATCCAAATAATATAATAAATCGATGAAATATCTTACAAATTCTGTCTCTATATTACGTAATTATTATATCTTCAATTTATTATTCAAAAAACTATTAATAAAATATTATTTTTTATCTGATTGCTACGATTTAACAATGTTGACATTTTAATCTTAATTGACACTTTGACTAAATATGTACCGCCTTCAGAAGAAAAGTAGATTGTAACGAAAATGCAACTTAAATTATTCATATATACCTACACGATATTTTCTATTAAAACTGATTTAGTCAATTTCTCTATACAAAAAAAAAAAACAAAAATCATTAGAATCCTTAAAAAATACAATTTTTGTTTTTGAATCCTTCAGAATTTTCTATTTTTTTCCCTATAAGTCCTATAAGTCAATGTATCACAAAATGCCATTAATTTTTTCTAAAAGGATAATAGAAAATATTTTCTATTCAATTATATTGGAAAATTAAATTAAATGAGAAACTAAACGAAAAAATAAAGAAACCATATTATTGGTGATTTGCTTCAACCAAAACATTTCCTCTATCACAAGAGAACGTGATGAATAAAATTCTATTCTTATTAAAGAAACTGTTATTTTTCCACTAGTACATGTACTGCAATTCTGTATTAATTCAAAATGTATATACACCAACTATAATTTAACTCTGGTTGTTTTCTGGTCCGAAAGGTGAATCTTATTTATTACGCTGCCAGCTGTGTACATTAAATTCAACATTTATTTCTTTCACGAAAAATTCCTTAAGGTAAGTGGACATGACAGTTATTAATTTAGGTTTGTATTTATCAAGTTTTATTCTTTAAAATTATAATTTATTAGGTACTTATAATGCAAAATAGTATTTAAAGATCTACGTCAACATTTGAATTAGTATTCAGGTATAATACTTTCATTCAATTTGATGATTTAATACATATAAAAAAAAAATTGTTTACAATATTCATAATCACAGAGTTCTACTTAAATTTTTTTTTAGTTAAAGTTCAGATTTTATTCTATCTTATTAAAATATTTACAATAAAAAAAAAATATCAAATCTTTGTTTGATAACTTTAAAATGTAAAACTTTCGTTAAGCTGTAGTTCGTTAAGCACTCACTGTACCCTACGGAATTTCCATCATAAAAATAAGTTTAGAACAGGGGTTTTAAATTAGTTCATAATATTATAGCAGGAAAAAAACACAAAACCAAAAAAAACTTTAAATCTTATTGTCTCATCTGTTATCCTTTCAAGTTTATATTTTGTAACTGTAATTTTTTTTTTTTTTTGTTACAACAAAATACTCTAATAGTAGTACAAAAAAAAATGTTTTAGTCCTTAAAAACTTTATCAAGAATGATTGGCTATTCATTTTATAACAACTCTAACTCTTACACTACTAAATAACAACAATCACCACCATGTTAAGTAAAGAAAACTTTACTATCCTAAGAACTTATAAAAATATATCTAAAACAAAAAAAAATTTATAATAAAAATGAGAAAAAACATAAAAACCTTATCCTTAAAATAATAAAGAAAAACAAAACACAAGAAAAAGGAAAAAAAACATTATTTAATTTTACCTGAGACAACTATTAAACTAAAAATATTGTATGGATCTAAATAATATACCTATCTCTTTTTCTCCACCTATAAAATATTTCATTCTCTTTACTTAGATTACAAAACACATTGAAAATAATTTTGTTATCATGAACTATCTAACTAGTACATAAAAAGTGTTACCACATTGATTGAATTTCTATTTAAGAACGATTATAATATACAATTTTTCTTCATTGCATTTTGAAAGGCAAATGTTGAAATCTACATTTTTGTTTGGCAAAAATATTTTCAAGCTTTACAACTCGTCAGGCTTGGAACTCCATTCAATGCATATAAAGATCTTATCTAAGTCACTCAATAGCAATCGATTATTATTCAATCCAACACAATTATATTGTATTAAAATTAAATTTAATTAACCTGCACCTTTAGATGTGTGAGCTCAAATGAGTATTGAACTTTTCTGATGTGTTGATTAGTGAAATTATTATTATTTTATTTTTTAAGCATAATCAATCCACCTTGGTTCAATGTGTATCAACTGCTCACCCCCATTAAGACTAATTATCATGAACAGAAATATCGGTGATTTTTTAAAGCATAGACAGAAGATATAAAGATACTAAATGTGTAACGGAGAAAAAACAAATAAATATCGCTGATGAATTAACTATAAAATTGTAAAACCGTTCAGAAAATATCCGAGATATGCCATAATATCGGCTGAAATTTTGCTTGCTAAAGCTAAACTTGCTATAATTATCTCAAATTTTTTACAACATAAGTAAAAATGTGTATTTACACAAAAAAAATTCGCATACGACTATATATTTTTGTGGATACATGACATTTTAGTTTAACTTGACATTTGAAATTAATAAAAGCTTTATATATGTATTTTAAATAAACATTATGTTTTTTTATTGATAAAAAAATTGAAATAAATAAAAACTTTTTTTTAAAATAAATAATTGTGTTTGTCATTGCACCAATTCTTGAATGAATTGATTTCCTACTATTGATTCTGTTTTTGCTAATCGATATTTTAGATTTGGTTGGAGCTGAAGTTCTAATTATTTTTTCAATTTTTTGTCCATATCTTTGACCATTTTTACAATTAGATTGACTGTTGTTATTATTATTACTTAATTGCTCTAATAAATGTGATGATGATTTTATTTTCTTAACTGACTATCTTTTAATTCTAAATTCAATTGCTTGTTTTCTTTACTTTTATTTCTTTACTTTTATGTTATGTATTTTTTTTATTATTATCTTATTCAGTTAATTGTTGTTGAACCAATTTAAAATTATTGTAATAAATATGATATTAATGTAGTTTGTTATGTTGCAATTTCGAGTTTTATTATATTTAATGAGCAGCAAGGGTTTTATTAATGTCTTTTGAATGTTTTTTAAAATTCTATTCTGACGTAGAACAAATATTACTTTTGATTGATGGTTTAGACAGAATTCTAGAGTTTAAATTAAATTTTTTAATAAAACAAAAATTTCTAACCTTCATTTAAAATCATTATTTTTCTATCTCTTTCCTATTGGTTACATTAAGTATGCTTTACTTTTTCTAAATATCGGATATCGGATGAAATTTTTCCATGAAAATTAGATGTTGCACCATATTCTGAACTCTTACCATGTTGGCACATTCATAGTCATTAATTTATAAGCTTGGATAGAGATTATTGTTAGACTGGATAAATCAGTTTTCGCGTTTCATTTTATTCATGAATATTTAGTCTTATGACCTATTTATAAGATTGTATGTAGTTAATGCTACTTCAAAACATACACTGTCTCTTTTCTGTACACTCAAATAGATGTTTCTAAGAAGGAAATATGAATATATGTGAGTCCTATTTTTATTCTGGGTGTCTTAACTGCTATATGCCTGTTTTTGTGTAATTTTGTTGATGTCCAGGGCAATGAACTCTTCTGAAAGAATTTGAATTCCTCCCAATTCGTTGATTTGTTTCTAAGATTTTCAACATTATGCTCTTTTTATCCTTATTATAGTATGTAGATAGGATTTATTTTTAATAACGGGAATTTGATAATCAGTTTTTAATTTTTGTCTACGTAATCGATGTCTCAGTGTCCAGAGATACATATGTCAGATATTTCTGATTCAGATATTGTTCTTCAGTTTCAGTAATAATAATTGTTGTTTACACAAAGTAGTTTATATTGTTAATATTTTGTTTAGTATTAGTTGCGATAACTATCATCTGGTAGAAGAGATGAATATTATCACCCAGGTGATTTGAATTGATACTGCTTGTCATCTCGTTAGCATGAATTTTACTGTAGAATGCTGGGCAGGTCCCATTGATCGTGGCAAGAGTGAATGAGCGAACTGAGCATTTTTTATTTAGGGAGCAGTTATGTTGCTTCACATAAATGTTTATCTGCTGTTTGGCTATGCTTTAGAGAGTAAATAAGCTAGCTTTATATCTAAGCTAGCCAAATGAGTTGATTGATTGATAGCTAGTATGGCAGCTTTTTATATATGAGAGAACAGAGAACGAAGATTTTACGCGTTTTGTAATTTCTTATTAAATTATCTCGCCTACAAAGTTCAATTGCATACATTTCAGTTTGAGAAATTGTGTTTATAGAATGTAGGCTTGAGTAAATATGGGCTTTGAGGTTTTTCCTATATACCTCTGATCCTACTCCATGAATTTTTTAATACAGTCAATATTTAATATTAATGCTATCACATCAATAGAGGATGAGGCTGGTTTACCACGTCTTCTCGCTTGGTTTAATTATTTTGAATGGTTTCTCAAAATTATTTCTTGGAAAACTGTAGTCGAGTAATGCTGTTGAAAGCGTATATGTTGGTTCTGAAGAATAGAAGTTAATTCTAAATGTGTCGAATTCCTTTACTTTATAGTTCTTGTATATCCAATCCTATTTAAATTATTTAAATGTAATACGTCTGCAGCTCAATTAATCACGCGTAATATGTAGTAAAAATTAAGTCAGGATGCAAAGTACCACAAACGCTTCCATTGCAGTATTGAATGGCAAGAGGCAGACGAAGATGAAGATAGTTCAATAAAATTGAGACTAGCTATCCAAAAATTAAAGTCAACGAATGGAAAATAGTTGTCTAAGACAGATTATGATATATTAGTGAAAATAGTCGAATACTTTCCTTTTAATTTTGCTATGCTTATAATGATATGCTTATTATACAGATACGCGTATTTCGTCTACTACTTGCAGACTTCTTCAGTGTTTTGTATTCGACTGAGGAAAGAAATCTGAAATCGTCTTATTTACTCTTTTCGCACAGGTAACAATTTGAAGTTTTCCGCAGCTGCATGGTTGTTTATTATCCAATGAAATAGCACAGGTTGTGATGCAGGAAGTTTTTGAACGTTGTTAAGCCTCAATCCGAGCTAACAGCACCAACAGATGGTGTCAATAATATAATTTAAAAATTTGATATCCAAAAAATTTTAAATTATTTTTTTATTTGTTGTTATGATACAATCTCTATAACTTTTTGGTATTAAACAAAATAACGGCTGAATGGTAACGCTACCAACAAGACATATTATTTATAATTTACTCTAGGTGTGTTTGAACGTACATTTTATAAAATAAAATCCTTTTTTGGTATCCGATATGTCAACAACTTTAAATATTTATTATTATTTTCATTATTATTATTATTATTATTATTATTATTATTATTATTATTATTATTATTATTATTATTATTATTATTATTATCATTATAATAATATAGGATAGTGATAATAGTTGGTCTGTAAGAAATCGTTTTCTTCCTAAAAAAAAATTTAAACATTTCAAAATTGGTAGACTAAACCAAGTAAACCATTTTTATATGTATAATAGATAGCCTTTATAATATAGGTGAATGTTAATACAGGAAATACCAAGTAACTAACTACCCTTAAAAAAGGATATGTAGAAATTTTAAAAATCTATTTTTCTTCTCATTTTTCAAAAATCAAGTTTTAGTTTACAATTGAGATTGTCATAATAGAAGATAAAAATATCCTTAAAAAAAACAAATTCAAATAGTTTAGATAGTATGTAGATATTAAATGAAAACATCTTGTGACAGTTCCAGAAAAACAAATATACATATACCTGCATATTCATAGACTATAATATTTACATATGCACAATTTTGAAATCTCTACTTTATGGAATTTCTGTATGGTATAAATTCCTTACAAAAATAATAATATAGGGTAAGCAATTTGTATGTGTGTACCATTGAGAGCATATAAAAAAACAGATAATATGGAAGAAAATTTGTCCCAATATTGACAAATGATGTTAATAAGATGAAAACATTGGACCGATGGGATTATTGTTGAAATTTAAAAAGGATTTTTAATACACATTGACATATTACATATAGATATTTTAAGTGCAAACGTACAGATATATGACATATCTTTCATTTTATTTTTTTATTGACCTTTTTAGACTTTAATAATTTTTGTAATGAATGGAAGTTTT
Organism: Argyra leucocephala; assembly: GCA_963942445.1. Lineage (NCBI taxonomy): Eukaryota > Metazoa > Arthropoda > Insecta > Diptera > Dolichopodidae > Argyra > Argyra leucocephala. The sequence goes on from OZ012681.1 coordinate 56,721,070, forward strand.
TCAAATTATTAATATTGTATTAAGACTTGTAATAATTTTACAGAACAATCATTTATTATTTTTAAGGCTTTATTTCATTTTTGTTGCGTTTTTAATGAAATAAACCGCCATTTAATCTGTTTTTAATTGCTATTTTACTTGAAATTCCATGCTATTTGTATGCTACTTACTTGGTTCAGGTGTGTGCGTGAATTAAAAAATGATTTAGAACGCATATCCAAGTGGTGTTTGTAACACATGTAAACCTCTCTTTTCTCCTTCGGTACTTCTTCATACCTATAAATCATTTATATGACCCAAGATGGAATACAATTTATACATTTGGCCTTTCGCTTCCCCTACAGGCTTCTTTGATCGAGTTCAAAATCGCACAATTCATTTAATTGGTAACACAACTGTAACTTCGTAGTTAACTTCCCATAGATATCATCGTATAGTAGGGGCGCTTTCTCTGTTTTAAAGATAGATAGATAGACAGATAAATTTTGAATTTCGGGAGGGATTCAGTCCCTATATCACCGCAGCCGCAAATGGGTTTATTGTGATAACTCGTGTTGGTTATTAAGTCTCTGAGTCCTTAAGGATACCTGATTTTCAGGATATACTTCAATGGTATGCTGGTACCGCAGACGCCCAATAGATTTTTGTTCAAAGTCTCTTCTCCTATCCTAACCAAGTGTTACGTAAGTACTAACGATTACATTTTAACGCTTGGCTAATAATAAAAAAACAAAAAATAATACTCTACAGGGTTGTTCCTATATCTATGCACTACTACATAGCATTCTTCAACCTTGCAGTAGTAGGTAAAATTTTTGTATAGAGAATATTGATTCGATTTCGAACAATCCTCAAGGTATTGTAATAAAGCACATTTTTAGTATTTTTCGTAAAGGAATGATTACAAACGGTCTAATAAGGTTAAGCAAGCTCATTAAATAATTTAAAAAAATTCAATTAAATCAATAACCCTACAATTAACCCTAATAATGTAATTTGCCGAAATTGTAATCGAACATGACCAATGCGATGAACGTTTAAGCTTTTGAAGTATTATTTCAGATTATTTCAACTGTTATATGTACTTAAAAATCCTTTTATTTCGGTAAAGTACTGTCACTATCAATATTTGATATGTTATGTTAAACGTTTTAATCTTATCAATAAAAATTAAAAAAAAAAAAAAAATTAAGTTAAAAAAAAAGTTAAAAAATACTTCAATTATTTTTTTTAATTACAAAACTTTGCAATTAGAACAATTCAGATTCTAAATGTTAAGACAAGTTAATATCGTTGCTGTTAACATTAAAACATCTCAAAATAATTTTGATGTAATTAATCATGCCCATATAAAATTTACGATTCGACTCTAATAAACTCTAATAAACTAAAAAACTTTTCTCATCAATCCCGCATGTAATTTTCATAGTTCTTAAAATTGTTATATCCTTTTTATTTAAAAATTTTGTCTCTTGTTTTCTTCTATCATCAGGTAACATCAGTTTTAAAAATATAAATTATTCTATAGATTATAGAACATATTTACAATTTGCAACATAATGCAAATATAAGTTAAATTTATTTTAGATTTTACGAAGGAACTAAAAATGGAACAATATGCATGAGTTGTTAACCTTCACCTTCTCTTATTATTAACAACAAATAAATTGTGGTTATACAACAATGTTGCAAACAGGTACATATTTCAAATAACTATTTTTTTTTTTTTTTTTTTTTTTTGTGGAGCCATCAAACAGAATGTAAAATTTTGTAAATTAGATACAAAATCGAGAATATCACAATTTCATAACATTGTAATTTGAATTGAAAAAACAAAAACAAAAATCAACTTTATATTAAAATTTAAATGAAATCAGTTTATAATATTGTAAAGTAGTTTAAGTTTTTCGAGTAGTACATAATATCAAATCAACTAAGTTAAGAATATTAAAGAGTTAGAGGAAATTAGAGCTGTAATGTAGATACTATTGTTAGGGACGGGAATATAATCATCTTTAATCATGTGACACCTGCATATAATTTGATTGGTAATTTGTATTACAAAACTAAGATCGACATGATCTCATATCCTATGCTACATTAAGAATATTAAAACACTAACGACTTACATAATATTGATTTTCTATAACATAAGGTAATATTCCGAATTTTCAGTAATTTAATATTTTTTATAGGTATGTATTATCATTGATTAAGAATAATATATAGATGATTTATTTAGAGTAACGTGAAAAATTTAGATGAACTGAATTTCAGTCTTTAACAAATGATCAATGTAGTAGTGAGTCTCTCAATAGTCAGTTTATACCAATTGCATTTGCAATCATTTCTTTTCTCATTTATATCTTTTCTATAATAAAGAATTAAACTGAACTGTATTTGAATGTTTCTCATAATTACTATATCTCCTCCACCTCCTACATTTATATAACCATTCCATAATTATTGAATTTAAAATTTGTATACAAATTACAAAACCAACAACTTTTTAATATGAAAGCATCAGAAAATTCGTGCACTGTAGGTACAATATTATTAATTACGAAAGGAATAATATAAAATTTGTTTCTTTCTTTTTCCAGTTTTGTTTTTGTTTTTGTTTTTGTTTATTTTTATTTTATTATGAATTATGATAAGATGAGCATAAGAATGATATTAATAATTTAACCATTTGAACATTATTTTATAGAAAATTTAAAGAAGAACACGAAGAACACATGTTAAAAGTTTTGGAGCAATTTGTTTTAGTGCTAATAAAATTTAGTTGTAAAAAAAAAATTGAAAAAATGGAAAAATTGTATACTCCAAAAACTAAAGTTAAAATAATGCACCATAATAAGAGTAACAAAAATGTCCAAAAATTACTACTATTATAAACTTTTTCAATAACTAGTTTAGGTTAGTTAAAAGTTTAACAAAAATTAGTTCTAAGTTTGTCAAATGTTATATGTTTGTTGAAATTTAGCTATAAGTTTATAAAAAATTAGTTACTAATTCAAGCTTTTATTTTTTTTAACAAATCGTTTAATTTTTGAAAATAATGAATTTTTTAATTATATATTCTTTAAAATTGAAAATTTTATAATTTTTTTTGCCCTAAAATTTTATTTTATATTTACTGTATAATATTGTTGTAAGTACCTTCTTATTTTTCTATATTCTGCTTTAAAATTTGACTTTAAATTGAATTAGTATTAACCAACAGGGACCCCTAGTTATATATTATTTCATGTCTTGAATTATCTAGTTTGTTGTAATATTTTGTGAAAAAAAGTAATAAATAAGAACAAAAAAAATCTAAATAAAAATTATCAGTATATATGCTGTCTGAATTCTGAATGCTTGTTGTGTTTTTATTTATTAAAAAATAAATACATATACATATATCCAACGCAATGCCATACACATTTGGTATGGTATCTGAATCTGGTACGTGGTATTGGTATCAATCAACAAACAATAATAAATACATGAAAAACTCCCTACAGCTTCCTCATTTATTATTTTTTTTATTATAAAATAAAAAAAAAAATTGCGACGCATTCAGACAACACAACCTTCTTAGTTGGTCATCGTAGAAATAAACAATTAAACAACAATATCATTCTCATGCTCATCTTATCATAATTCATAATAAAATAAAAATAAACAAAAACAAAACTGGAAAAAGAAAGAAACAAATTTTATATTATTCCTTTCGTAATTCCATTCAAATACATTTCAGTTTAATTCTTTATTATAGAAAAGGTATAAATGAGAAAAGAATTGATTGCAAATGCAATTGGTATAAATAGACTATTGAAGACTCACTACTACATTGATCATTTGTTAAAGGTTTGAATTCAGTTTCATACTTCATATAAAATGTGTTACTCTAAATAAATCATCTATATATTATTCTTAATCAATGGTATTATGTTAATAAAATAGGAAATATATGAAATCATTGACTGATATTGTATTTAGAGTAACAACGTACAATATTGCTTCTATTGAATAAATAATTACAATTTCTTGAAATCGATATCGATTCGGAGTCCCCCTTTTAATTTTTTTTTTGTAATAAGATTTAAAAATAATTGCATAATTTTACTTGTGTTGATGAATATTGTTTGTCTTCTTAATTATTGCAAAAGCATTTCAAATACTGTTGGCTACGTTGTGGTTACAAATGAAAAAAACTGATATTTTTAAATTACAGTTTACCACTTGTTACTGATGCTTTTAAATAATAGTGAAAAATAATAGTTTTAAGTTCTAAGACCTAAAATTTTAAAGCATGGCTACTTTTAAGTACTCGTTTTAGTAAAAAACATGCTAAGAGCCAATGCTATTTTTGCATGAAACCAAAACAAATGAAAAACAGTTATTTATTTTATTAACAAGAATAATAACAGACAGAACTCAAATAAAGTGAATTTACAATTATTACTCATTTTGCTATAAATATATTAAAACTTAATGTAAATAAAGTAGAATAGTTTAAATTCTTTGCTTTTTTTTATCATTTATTAAAAATTAAAATTAAATTTATATTCATCATTTATTATTTGGTGAATAATGTTCAGTATTAAAATTTTACCTATTAAATTTAATATTATTAAGTATTCTTACATTATAATTCTAAAATCTTGCATTTCTCTGAAAAAATCTGCAAATATGGAATATTATAAAAAATTAAAAATAACAAGTAATTTTGGCTCTTCTGAGGGAGATGTTGTATTAGCGTAGGACCTAATGGCCATATCCCAAAGATAGTTGATATTGCTAGCTTTCCAAAAATATTTATCTTCAGTGGCGCATCTTATCCTTCAAGGACGAAAAGGACATTTGAAATCTATTGATCCATTAGATATATATTCTAGAAATACAACGGTCTGGAGCATATTTTAACATTTATTTGATGCTGATTGGTGCTGCCGTTATGGAGATATTGTAGTTAAAAGTAGAAAATTTTGAAAAAAAACAATGTTTATTTTCTTTTTCGAAAAATCAGATACCTCAAGATTTTACCATAAAACCCTCCCAATATTTGTATACTGTGGAAAAGGTATATTTTTTTCTATAACTCATGCATACGTACTTAAATCTACGTCGAATAGCTTGGAAGATATAAGCATTTATATTTAAAAAATATGTTTTTTTTTAGCCTTTTTCTATATAAAACTAGCAATTTACCTTTTACGTAATAAGAATCTTCGAAAGTAAATTTTAACGTTATCTTTTTAGATTATATAACTGAATATATATATATCTAATAGATCAACAGTTACAACGGCTTTTATACAAAAACATTAAAACAACAATGATACTTTTAAATGTCCTTTTCGTCCTTAAAGGAAAAGATACGCCACTAAAAATATATATTTTTGGAAGGCTAGCAATTCTAGCTATCCTTTTGATATGGTCATTAGGTCCTACGCCGATACAATATCTCTCTCCGAATCCCCGTAATTTTAAATCTCTGTTTCTAAAAAGAACCGGCTTTAATTTGGAAATCACAGTTCATAAAATTATTTGTACCAAAAAGAACAGTGGCTGTTATTTTTACACTACTAACAACTTTTATTATATTTTCAATGTCCCGAAAAAGAACAGAAGCTGTTATTTTCGTATTGGCCAAATAGCTATTATTGATAATTTAATTTTTATGTAGTTGAGTATTAAGTTATACACAAAAAACGATATTCCATGATTGTGTTGATTTTGAACCTATTGCATTTCATTGTTTTTACATTTAATTAGCTGAGGCTGCTGATGGTTGGTTAGGTAGGAAGGACATATATAATATTTTTTTGTAAGTAATTAAGAAGGGTTATAGACTGTAGAATATATTGTCAATTTTTATTTAATGCCTACATATTGTGTGTGTGTGTATGTGTTTATATACAACAAAAGAAAAGGAATTCGTTATTTAATATTGTTCTTCATAATTTTGTTCATATAATTCTCAAATTATTTTTTGTACAATAACAGTAAATAACAATCACTTTTCTTTAATAACATATTGCTTTCCGTAAATACTGCCGCAGTAAAATGGAAAAAAAAAATTTACATGTTCATTTTGATGATTGCGATAACCGCATCCTAAAACTAATATATCGTTTTTTGTCACACGCACATCATTCATTCATCAATCAATTTGGTTATCTTGCGAATTGATGGAAAAACAAAAGGTTTGAAAAATTATGGATTTTTTATTTTTGATATTGCGTTTAAATATTACATTATTATTATTATTATTGTTATTATTATTTAACTTTACATATTTGTGATTAAAAATCAACGAAGACAAAACAAAATATCTAAAAATGCCAAGGAAAGAACAAATAAGAAGTTATCAGAATATATAAATCGGAGAGTATAACTTTTAAGGAGTTACAAGCTTCAAGTACCTCGGAACAACAATAAGAAGCGATAGTATGCATCAGTACTGCAATAACAACGTAATTTAGACCTGACCTAGATGTTATTATGCAAACAGAAATTTGCTACAACCAATGTAAATATCAAGAAAATCAAAGATGATGATATAATAAAACTTTAATTCAATCTATAGTGACGTATGAATGCAAGATATGAACCATAAATGTAGCCGAGGGGAACAGCCTACGCATAGTGGGAAGAAAAATTGTCCGGAAAATAATATTCGCATTATAAGGCTTGCAAAACCACAAATACTAAAATGGACTGGCCATGTAATTAGAATACATGGATTCCGAGAACAGACTGGGGTGTTAAATAGAAAGCCCAAAGTAATCGTAAAGTGCAAGGAGAATATTGTAAGACAAGGTTCAAAATGATGTCCAAGACCTTTCAAATTACAAATTTAAGACAAGGTGGGCAAAATCGACCGTTTTCGAGGAGTATTGTGATATCTAGAGCTGCAGCGCTACAAGATGCTGATGATTTAACTTTACAATCTATTTCATTTAAATATAATTAAATATTATATTTAAATATAATAAACAGTGGTTTAAAATATTACTGTGACAAATTAAAATCCAAAATTGTGAAAAATCTAATTAAATTTTATTATTCGAGAAAAGATTAGCTATACTAATATTAAACAAAATTATGTAGTTTAATAAATTATTTTTTTCAACTCAAATTGCATTCAATGTGATAACTACTTGTGATGGCTGTCTGAAACAATGTCACTTCTATTATAAACTATAAACTAATGTCATACATTTAAAAAAAACCAATTTTGGTATTTTGGAGTTTATATCAAATAAAATAAATTAATGTTTTACCTGGTTTTACTATTATAACACTACCATTATAATAGTAGCCATTTTGTAATTATATTACATCAGTAAAGTGTAATGGCATCTATAAAATACTAGATATTTACTGTAATTTTGTAATTTACATTATCTCACTTATAAAATGTTTGCCAAAAAAAAAAACAAATAATAAAAATCTGATTTTACAAAAATATATTTTCAAATGAATCGTTTCAATTATTCATGAACCATTTCAATTCTTATGGTCTAGTTTTTTTTCTTCTTTTAATACTTCACTTTACATTTAAGTTGACTTCAATTCTAACTTTATTATTTTCATTTCAACAGTATACAAAAAATATAAGTTAAAGGTGAAAATTCAATTCAAATTTTACATTGGTGTTATAAGATGTAAGTACATAATTTTTGTATAATGAAAATGTATACTTATATATGAAAGTATTGTAATTTTATGTATATAGAGGTACCAATGGGAAGGGAAGATTATTACTTCAAGTGGTATATATAAAAATTTCAAGAGAAAAAAAAAACTAATAGAGCGTTTCACATAAAAAAAATAAAACTGAAAAACCAAAAAAAAAAAAAATATAAAATAAAAGTTCACTTTTGTACGGTTTTATTTACCCTTGAACAATTTTAAAGTTGTCTATTTAAAATAATATCATCCATTTTCCTAATGAAATATTTTTGCGGTTGTTAAACCCCAAAAGAATTTCAATATAAAAATCTACCATTATCAGTAAACAAATTTAAATAGAAAAAAGTAACTTAAAGAGAATTTAAAGCGAATCGGAAAACGTTTAAAAAACTTTTATGTACTTAAACTTAATGCAACAAATTCAATGTGGATTGAAATGTAGATCAATTTACAAAATCAATATATTTTTTAATTATATTAAACTTTTATTTCAATCCTTATTTTATATTTAAGTATAAAATTTACTAACAAGTAATTTAAACAAAAAATTTTATTATACAAAACAAAAGAAATAGTGTTATTATCGTAATTGTAATTAGATGAAACAAAATGCTACCGGAGCATACCTCATTGACCGCATGAAAAAGCGTTTAATAGTATTTGAAAAGCATTTAATAGTATTTTTTTTTATTTTTGCCTTTTTTTTTTTTGTTTATTTAATCCAAAATATACAATGTTTGTCTTACTTTACTAATTATTTAATATTTTTACAGAGGTTAGGTTAAAGAAATGTTGTCTTTACAACTGAAATATTTACAAATTATGATTTTAATAGCTATTTAGAAATACATTATTAACAAGGAAAAATGGAAAATCCTTTTGCGAAATAAGCTTATAACTACGCTTAAGACTATACTAATACTATTTTAAAAATTTGGTGTGCTAGGCACAATTTATATTTATAATCTATTATGGACAATCATATTCTGAGAAAACTGCAATGTAAAGTTAAATTGCTCCCTTAATGTTGATATTTTACTCTCTATTCTATAGTATTCAAGGTGGCCCTTCTGTGAACTTCCGAGGTTGAGTAATGAAAAGGAAGGTTAAACATCAATTTTAATATTTTGTTTTATTTAATTTGAAGTTTTGATATTGTGGGTCTTTGCGCAATCACCTCAGACTGGAGATCCGTACAGCAGAATAGGTTGAAAAATAGTTTTCATTAAAATTAGTTTATTTTCTATGGATAAAATTGAGTTCCTGTTGATGAATGGAAGTTATTTTTGAATCTAATGTGATACCTAAATATCTAATTGAGTCTACCATAATGTTTGTGTTTAACAACAATAAATTTTGCGGTAAGAAACAGTTTCTACGTCTGCGTGTAAAATATATTGCACTTGTTTTTTCCGTATTTATTGCAATTTTCCAACTAGTGAAATATTCATATAATTTATTGAGTGATGTTTGAAGCTTGTACTAAATTTCCTTACCGAGCAAACCTGCGGTGGCGATAGCAGTATCATCAGCAAAGATTGATAACAAACATTCATCTAAGAATTGTACATCAGATGTAAATATGTTGTATTGAATGGGCCCTAACACCGATCCTTCCGGGACTCCAGCAGCAATATGAAATAAATCAGATTTTACCTTATCAATATTGACTCTGAAACTTCTATTTTATAAGAAACTTTTAATTATTTTTATTAAGTGTGTTGGGAAACCTAAATGAAGTAGCTTATGAATAAGACTCCATGCCAAACGCAATCAAAAGCAGCGTTTACACTAAGGGTTACCATACCAATACTTTTCTTAACACTTAGATTTTCTTTTATAAAGAAGCGGATGCATTGTATTGTGACCTGGTCTAAAGCCAAACTGTTCATTTGGTAATACATAAATTGTTTTAATAGTATTTAAAAAACTAGAAGATGATGGTACCCATTTTTTAAAATTAAATATTTTACTATTTCCCAAAATAATTTTTAAATTCTAAATTTATTTTTAGGAAAATTAAAAAAAAAAAAAACAATTATTTTTGTAATTCATACCTTCTTCAACAACAGTTGTTTAAAATAACTCTTTTTTTTTTAGATTCAAATCGAAAGAACCTAATATGCCTTATAATATATTCTTCCTTCAATATCACGAAAAAACATAAATTTTTCATAAAACAGGCAAAAAATTGAATTTCCCTAAAAAATTTACAAAATCTAATAAAAATATTGATTTACTTACTTTTCCAAAATTGAAATTAGCATAATAGAAAATATTTAATTATAGCAACGAAAACAGCGATCTTGAATCAAAATCTTTAAACAAAAAAAAAAAAAAGATATTTTCAAAAGTAAAACAAACAACAAAAACAACGACAACATTAAAATTTCAATATTTTCACCTTTATTTTTATGATGCCAAAAGCGACGACTGGAAAATCTCGTAATAAAAAAAAAAAAATCAGAAATAAAAAACAAAACAAAAATAAACAACAACATAAATTGATTATTAGATAAGAGAAACAAAAAGAAAATTATATTTTTTGATTTGATTTGGTTATTTGTATTTTCAGTTCATGTACTACACTATAGTATACACATATATATAAAGGAAAATCAAAGATACTTTTGTAGAGGAAAACGAGACCTCATGAATTTTATTAAATTTTATATTTTTATTTTTCTTTTTATTCACCCAACAACATCTATTCCATTTATAAAATAAATGAGATGATGATATCAATTGCAAAAATTTAATAAAAAAATTAGGTTAGTAGCATTTAAAAATTAGTTGACTCGGTTGTCTTCAACGAAAATAATAACAGAAAATTGAATAGTCCTTAAAGGAACAAAAGTAAATTGAATCTGATAAGAGAAAACAATAACAGTGAACATTTTTGTTATTAAAGTTAAGATTTTCTTTTGTGAGAAATTTTGTTTTATAATTAAAATGGGTTCATTAATGGGTTCATTCAAATAATAAAAATATAATACATAAATATTTTAAATAGATTTTTTACTTTTAGAAATGATAGTTAAATATTTTAGATAATTTTTTTTTTATTTTATTTACTAATCAACTTTAATTGTTATTAAACTCTGGGTATACCTGGGTATATTAGTTTTTAATATTTAAAGATTTTTTTGTATTAATTAATTGCTTTTACTTTGATTGTATTGTTCAAGACATTCAATTTCTATCAAGTCAAGATGTTCTTAAATATTTACATATTCAGAGTGGGCAATTGAGTTAAAAACGAAACTATAAATGAGTGTCTCAGAACCATAGTGGCCTAACCAACATTAACATTTTGTTGAATAAAATGCATTTTAAAAAATACACAATTTTAAAATGCTTATAAAATCTCTATTTTTCAGGTACCGACTTTAAAAAAAATGTTTGGGTTTATTTTTTTAAGTACTTTAGTGAACATATAGTTATTGGGCTCTAACTTTAAAAAAAAACGCCAATTTTTGTGGGTTAGGCCACTTTGGCATTACATACAAATGATGAAAACCAAAAAAACTAGTGGCTTAGGCCAAGATATTTTTTAGTAAATTTTTATGTAATAGATCAAATCTTGTATTTTTTACTCCTCTTCCGACTCCGTAAAAATAATATCTTCAATAGTTATAATTCAAATCACAATTATTATAATTTCATACAAAAACTATACCTTGGCTGGAGTTAAGCTGATTCTGGTATTCAAATAACGACACTTCTGAAATCTGATTAGATTGAAAATAATCAGACTTAGAATTTGCAAAAATATCTAAATTTTAAATTAAAACGGATAATAAACGCTTTCAAATAAACAATCTTTTTCGTGTATAAATACCTGGAGAAGTTGAAAAAGTAGGATTCATTTTCTATCACTAAAATTAACTATAATAATTACACTTTCAAATTGAATTTGAATTTAAAATAAATTATTTACACTCTTAAACTGGAGGAAAAATAACTTTAAAATTTCTCAGAGATATCAGACACAATTAAGAAATAATTGATGACTTACTAAATTAATGAAATTGGTACATCAAATTTACGGATGTTGGTCGATTTGTTGAAAAGCAAAATGCCAAATTAAAAATGTTGAATAACAAAATGTTGAAAAAAAAATGTTGAATAAGAAAAAAAAATGCTGAAATAAAAATATACTCGTATGTAGATTTAAAATAATGTTTGTTTTAATTGTATTTGTCTACTTTGATACGACCATAACCATTATTAATTCGGACATTGAAATTTTTAAAAACTTAAAATTTTGTCTTGAAAAAAAAACCATTTTATTTTCATACTGAAATAACTCCGCAAATACATAAATATTCTGTAAAAGGCAAATAACCCTGATTTTTCAATCAACAATAAAATCCCTCCTAATTGAGGATCTTTCATATACATATACTATATATATATATTTGCTGGAAATAGGGAATACCCTGTAATATTTTGATTGGTTTATTTTGAATCCTACTCTTGAATTTTGAATTCCTTCTAATTATTTTCATTAAATATACATTTCCACAAAAAAGCACTTATAACAGTGGGATTTGTCGTCCCCAAAACCCCCGCTAAACATTATTATTGAATTTCTTATATTGTTTAAGTACATATTTCGTTAATGATAAAAGTTGATTTGTGTAATTAGATCTAAAATATAGTACTTTAAAAAAAATGTCGAAAATTTTTTTTCAACATTGAAATTCGAGATTTTATTTTCAACATTTTTTTTCGACATTTCTTTTTCGATATTTGTTTTTTAACTTTTTTTTTTTTGACAAAAAGATGAGGGGAGGCGTCACTTCCTAATACCTATTTATAATAACTGTATTATTTTAAAAGTTAAGTGTACATTAGTATTTTTAAATAACATCGAAATTATAGAAATTTAATTACAACAATAACATTCAAGAAGTGATTATTGAGCTAATTTATTTCTACCATAGTTAATTTAAAAAAAAAAATGTATTATCATTGTTAATTCAATTTTTTGATAAAAATATTATTTGTTTAACCTATAAAAAGACTTTCTGTTAAAAGAATAGTTACCCGGCTACACTAAATATTAATAAGATACGATACATGTAATATTTCAAGCAACAAAATTCAGGTTTTTCTATTTTCAATTTTAAAATAATGTATTATTTTATAATATATATTGAAGTAGACAGGTATCTATATGAATTGAGGGTTTTAAATGAACGACTTTCGGAACTACAAACACTCTTACTTTGAAACTTTCAAACAAATATCTTGCTACTAACACAAAGGTTAAAAACTGATGCACATTGATAAAGATTCTTGTACAAGTTTAAAACTTTTTGTTTTTTTAAATTTGATTAAAATTTAATTAGAAGGTCAATTATAGGTTATTCAGGTCCATCAAAAATGATCAAATTCTGTATAATAGCTATTATTATTCCGATTTTCTATTAATTTTTTTTTCATTATTTTTAAAATTCGAACATAGTTTAATTATTTACTAACAATGTGGGTTAGGCCACTTTGGTCTTTAAAAAAATTGTAAATTATAAAAGACCAAAACAAATTTTGTGATAAATAATAAGGAAAAAGCTATTTCTGAAACTGGAAATTCAAATCACTGATTTTAGTAGACAAACATTACTGATTAAAACAGTAAAAAAAAATTTTTTTGTATGTGGGTTAGGCCACTATGGTTCTGAGACACTCAAATGATGATAGGATAAAAATCTATACCTGATGTTTCATGAAATTTACATCGAGTAAAATAGTAAAATATAATATAAATATTAAATAAATATTAATAGTAAAATATAAATATTAATAGTAAAATATCCACCCAAAATTATAATAATAAAAATTATGCAATTTTTTAGTTATTGGAGCTATCAAACAGAAACTTAGATAGTCCCAAAACAAAGAAAAAATTCAAATGAACCAAAATCCCAAGTTTTAGTTTTAGACGGATAAAAATTTTTTAATTGTTGTATTAATTTTTATTGTTTGCGAAGTAGGAATGTGTACTTTTTCCATAGTTGAGAAATTTTTTTTTTTTTGCCTTTTACTGTTGGATACAAAAGAATGAAATAGATATCTACTTTTTTACAGAATATTTGTATTTTTTTTGGATTTTGACGGTGGGATTTGGATTTTGGAATTTCGATCCTAACAAACTTTAAATCTTCAGACTTTAAACTTTCAACTTAAACTCTGTTAAAATGGCGAAGTAAATAAAATATTTTTTTTTCCCTATATTATTTTAATAAAATTGGTCTTGTGGACCAACTATTAATTTAACACTAGTGTTTTATCATAAAATGTTAAGTAATATTACTTTTCTATATTTATTTTACAACATTTATTGATTTACTTTTTATGAGACTAATTCGAAGGCTTTTACTCTCTTCAACCTTTGTATCAAGTTTTTGTGTCGCCTCGGTGTTGACGTGTTGGAGAAATCTTGCTTCATATGTTATTTATTTATTTATTTATCAGTGCACCTGCAGATAAATCCGCAGATCTACTTCAGGTCTTTTTTCCTTTCGGGATGTGTGCTTTTTTATAGAAACGAAAACTTTAGAAATAAAAAGAAAAATTGGAAAATTAGAGCTATCTTATATACTACAAAATAAAATTAAAGTCGCATTTCAATTACTTAATATCTGAATTCTTATTGGCTAGCTTAGGTCCTAAAAATTAATTCAAAAAATATTATCTTACATATTAAATAAAAAGAAAAAAAATATCATTTTGTTATAAGCTAGGTGTAGATAGAAATTTATATGATGGTTGAATGAAGTGTAGATGATTATATGAAGTTGATCTTGAGGTAAACCGGTAGGCCAGGTCACTATATTCTATTCCAGATGCAGTGGTGGGTTAGGAGTGCCTTAATAAGGGTTATTTGGGATGTATTGAATAGTTGTAGGGTAAAGCTGTATTGGGACGTGATTGGATTATTGAATGGTCATTCTGTAAGGATGTGTTTAATTGATAGGCTATCAGGGCAATGAATACATGTCGGGCGAGGGGATTTTGTGTAAATATGTTCGTCATTCGAAAGGGTGTACCCTAGGTGTACTCTGGTGAGCTTGACACTTAGGTCTCGGGATTTGAGTTTTATTTGTCCGGGAATGTTTGCATTAGGTTTATGGGATCAGGAAAATCGATTGGAAGAATCCCAGGCTGTTTCACGGATATGCGCCGCGTACATATCATTGGTCCTTTTAGCATGGGCGTAAGACAATATTGAACCTCTTATAAGAAGGCTTTTACCCGCTATGTTTGCCTCAAAGTCTGATTTAGTGTTGCCATCTATGTCTACGTGGCCTGGTATCCACGCCAATCGCAGTTTGCAATGTGTTATTGCAATTTTTTTTTATTACTGAAGACACTTGGTTGATGTGTAGATCTCGTTGTATGTCCCTATTTTTACCTAGGAGCATTGAGCATATTCCATAGCACCTTGTTTTACGATCTTTGAATGGCTTCAATGTGAGTTTTAGCCGCGCGGTTTTAGTGCATGATTATAAATCAATATTTTATTTTGTATTGACAAACGTAAGCTTTTTTCTATAATCCAATACAATTTATTAAAATTTCCATATTTAATTCCTCTCTCTTCATTTTTAAATGAACTTTTCATTTAAGTTTAGCATCAAGTGTCATACTTAGATACTTGTGTTCTCTATCCTTATAGAATAGTTGGTTCATTTTTCAGTTTTTTGTAATTAAAATTTATGTGAAGTGATTTTGCTTCACTCAGCTTTATATTCCAGTCCTTTGTCCATTTAATGACTCTGTCGATAGCTGTTTGAAGATTGTTTGATACTTCGTTTATATCTATCCCTACAGAATTGCAGTACGTTGAAGTAAAAAAATTAAAAAGAAATGAAAAAGTATGTTAATTATGATTTACATTTTATAAAGGTGGTGGAATAACCGACGATCAACGTAAGAGACCAGTATTATGTCATTATTCCAATTTAAATCTATTAAAGGAAAGCTAAAAACATTTTTTTGATTACTTTCCATTCTATCAATATGTTGAGATGAAATGTGTTGTGTAAAAAAAAGTGTCATGATTAAAATACATGATTCCAAAGGTATGGGATGGATACCATAACTGCCTTCACGCAGATATTTGGTATACACAAATACATACAACAGTTTTTTCTTTAGAATTTTTTTTATATTTACGTATTTTATACTTCCATTTTATTTTTAGTGATTATACTCTCAATTATGTTTTGTCATTTATTTTATCCCAATGACAAAAAGTACTGAAACAGGTCGAAACCCCAATAATGATTTTTTTTCTCTGTCGGGAATAAAACATCGGAATTTTCGATTCAAAGGCAGGCTCTCTATATACCGCATCACCTAGTGTTTAACATAACATCCAAGGGATATGATCGCAGGCATTTGAATTACTCTTATTGATCGCAGGTAATGAATTACTCTGAACAAGTAACATACATTTTTATTTTATTATGTCAAAATTATCAAGAGCACTTTTTTCAATAACTTTGGTCAACATTAGATATCGAAACCCGAAAGGAAAATAACAAGGTACAAAATCGTATAATCTTCGTATTCACAAACAAAAAAATGTTGACAATACCACATAAATCGATTTTAATAATAATTATGTTAAGAAAATATTCTAGAAAAACCCACCCTGTACGTAGAAAACTTCAAACTTAATATACTGAAACGAAATAAAAAAAAATAACAACATTAATGCTTAAAACCACAACACAACACAAAACAACAATTTAATCAAAATTTCATTCACAGTACCAAAGTGAGATTGGTTTTTTTTCAGTTTTTTTATTTTTCATAACTTCAAACGAAACTTGAATTCAAACGAAAATATTATGTCGATTTTATGTATATTTAAACGACAATTTTTCTTTAATTTATTTTCATTTTTTATTCCACCTTTCAAGCGGTAAAAGTAGTTGATTTTTTGTATTTTTATTAAAATTTTCTTGTTAGTTTTTGAAATTTTCTAATTTACATTGCAAAAATATAATCAAAATTTAAAAATCAACATTTTCATTAACATTTTTATAGTATGTGTTACACCCAATATTTACATTTTCCATAAAAACAAAAAAAATAATTCAAAACACTAACTGTTATGCACTCACCTACAAATATTTGCAAAACAGGATAATATGTGTGGATCGGTGTAGTGAAAATGTAATGGGAATGGTAATGTTTTACACGAATTATCTTTAAAACAAAAATACACAATTTTATTTGCACCAACAATTTAACTTTGCACTGTAATGAAAATTCTGGTTATTTGCTCCAAAAAAAAAAAAAAAAATAGAAAACTTAACACAAATAAAATCCTTGGTGAAGGTTGTATTGGTCAATGTGGTTATATCTAATTTCCATAATATATTTAATCTTATTTGAATACAATTTTTGCTTATGCATCAAAATCAGACTAATTACATCAAATGCAAAATAAGTTATTTTATTCGATTTGTAGAACATGGCAAATAACTGTCAAGAGAATTATTGATATCATATACCATCTAAAACTATAAGGTTGTTGCTATTTTACTTAAATACCAAATTTTTGTTGAAAATGTTGCAGTTATCTAATGAAAATAAGATGAATATTAAAATTTGATTATTGAAATATATAATTGGATTGTGTGTGTGTGTGTGTTGCAAAAAACCATAATTATTGAAAAAATTACAATTCTTGAATATCATAAACATCATGCATCAATATCAGATAGTATTCACCACTTCATGGATTGAAGCTTTCTACACAATATTTCTTCAGTTATTTCTGTTTTTTGTATCCTCTTTCGAATTTCTATTTAGATTTTTCACGTCTGATTCGAGATTAATTTGAAATTTATTTCTTAATTTGTCTTTATTTTTTTCAAATCTTTCTTGTGTATTGTATTGTGTATTACTGTAAGATTAACCAGATGTCTGTAAGATCTTAATCACAAGCTGATGAAGTGAAATATATTGGACATTTAAACTTGATGGTGTGACGAAGTAAATAGGTGAATCTTGAGAAGTCCAAATGATAATAATATAGTACAACAATGTTTTAACATATAGGTCAACATAAACACTCATAAAAATGTAATGTAGTGATCTAGGTTCGATAATAATATTTATAGAACATGAAAATGATAATCTAATTTGAAAATAGTATGTAAATCGAATATATTTTTAGGAAACGCAAAATGTTAATATTTTCGCATTCAAATAACAATTTGCATCTATATAGTCTTAAGGGTATAGTGCAATACTTGAAAACCAATATGTACAAACCAAATCTACTATTTATTTAATTTTGAGATTTTAGACGACTATCAGTACATATTATAATACGAATCGAATCTAGAAAATATTTTTATTAGCACCGAACGACAAGTTGTTAGAAGTTATATGATAAGTTACTCAATCAATTAATCAAGTACGGAGGTAAACATTTACATACATTATCATTTAGTATTATTTTTCCAAAAGGTGATTAATTATATTTAATTATTCCACTTGGCTGGAAGCAAAATTTCATTATTCAAAAGATCCCCCTATAAGTAACAAATTGGCTCTTTACCCAAGACCGGAAATTGGAGAAAATGTACTAAATCCGCAAAACGGCAAGAATTACTGAATATTCATCGCTGAATGATATTGTATATAGGGAACAGGTATTAAATTATAAAATTTGTGTTTATCGCAAATGAAAGTACTCACAAAAATGGTAAAGCGCATATGACATCAACTTGCCTCCTGAACTGTTCTTTGTTTGTTTGATGAAATTTAATTTCGTCACAAGGTCGTCCATAGCTGGATAATTCAGCTGTTATGGCTTAATGTCAGGTATTATTGGGTCATCCTCACCTTCTAGAGTTCCATGGGGATTGCATTCTATTTGTTGGTGCTTTTCTCAGATTCCATTTTCTGTGCTTAATTTAATTTATTGTTGGTTATTCACCTGTTACCTGTTAAACCCCTATTATTACTGATGGTGTTGAGCCAAAGAATTTTGCAAATCCTTCTTTGGCATTTTGTTTAGGAATACTTGAAGGTTTTGATTTATCTTATTTGTCGTCATGTTTCGCTGCCATAAGAAGGGTTGATACAAGCTTTAAGTATCTGAATATTCTAATATTGATTTTTTCTGGCTATTTGGCCACTATCCATATTGAATTTGGTTCAAGAAATGCAGTTCTAACTTTATGTAGTCTGTTGCTGATCTTTGTTCATGTGCCTCGGTTTGTTGTTAGTATGTTTTCTAGGTAACAGACGCTTCCAACATATTTAACTATTTGGCCATCTATTTTGATATTGTACTGATGTTATTTATTCTCATGTAATTTGTTTTGTCTATGTTAATTTGTTGTCCGACTCTACGCGCTCTGTTTATTGATATATGTCTGCTTTGCGTTGGATGTCGTAAAATCTTCATAGCTTCTGCTCAACACATTAAGCAAAAGATGATTAATATCCAAACTCGGTATAAAAAATTAAGATGAAGCATTCGTTATATTACGAAATCATAAGACTATAGGCTTGTAGAAAAACAATATTTGAATTTCTCAAGAAAGACTTAAGAAATCGTATATGTTGAAAGTAAATAGTACTTCGTAGAGGTTATAACTTTAGTTATATTTCTTATCGAATATCTCATCGACAAAAGACATAGATTACACTTTAATGAAACTCTGGTTTCATTTCATTATTCATTTTATTTAATTACAAATATCGATATTTTTGAACCAATATACTTTTTTCATCAATTATTTATTTTTTTTAATATTATTTATTATTTCTTTATTATGCCTTAATTAAATTATACAGTTGAATTATTCAATTACCTTATTAAGAGCTTATACTAATGTATTTACACCTATGACAATAATTATGAACTATTCTATTTATAATATATTTTAATATATTTTTTTTAAGGGAAAATGGCAAGCAAAACCTTTTTGATCAATTTTTTTTTTTTTAACCTAAAACTTAAAAACTAACTTTAACATAAAAATTAATTACTAAAAGCTTAATCTACAATCGCTCTTACTAGCGGATTTTCTGAATTTAGACAACTTTCTAGAAAGGCAGGGAATATCTTATCTATTTGTTCGAAAACAGTGTTAACATTTGCTATGTTATGCAATCTGTTGGTAGAAAAGTAAAAAGGTTTACCCAAGATTAATTTTAAAATCGCATTTTGCTTTCTTTGTAGCAGATTTAAGTTTGTTTTAGCAGCATTTTTCCATACGGGAAAACCGTACAAAAGAATGCTGCGAAAGATTGCTTTAAATATTAATAGTTTGTTTTCTACCGTCAAGCTGGATTTTTTATTAATAATTGGGTATAACATTTTTATGTATAAATCGATTTTACTAACGGTTTTAGTTATATGTGTTTTGAAAAGCAATTTTTTGTCCAAATGTATACCGAGATATTTAATATCCTCTCTTTCCCATATTATTTCGGTATTATTTAATAATAAGTTTCTGTTAGGCAAGAAACAAGATTTCCTTCTTTTTGTGAAGAAAATCGATTTCGTTTTTTCGCCATTGATTTTGATTTTCCATTTGTAATAAAATTCTTGAATTATTTTGAAACCATTTTCAAGATTAT
This sequence comes from Argyra leucocephala, assembly GCA_963942445.1. Taxonomy (NCBI): domain Eukaryota; kingdom Metazoa; phylum Arthropoda; class Insecta; order Diptera; family Dolichopodidae; genus Argyra; species Argyra leucocephala. The sequence continues at coordinate 56,741,383 of OZ012681.1, forward strand.
TTATTATTTCGTTTGGACATTTGGAAGATGATAATAAGGCGGTATCATCCGCATATAAACTTGTACAGCAATTTTGAGGGCTCGGTAAATCTGCTATGAAAAGGTTATATAAAATGGGAGAAAGTGATGAACCTTGTGGTACTCCTGCTGTGATATTTATTTTGTTGGACTGTGTCAGTCCTATTTTAACTGAAAAAAAACGATCGTGAAGAAAACTTTGAATTAGCTTAACAAGGTAAACTGGAAATTCGTAATTAATCATTTTGTGAATGAGGCCTTGATGCGATACTGAGTCGAATGCTTTTTCGACATCAAGTGTAATCAAGCCCACTGATTTTTTGTTATTTAGATTACTTCTAACGATATTTTTGATTCTACAAACTTGATGTGTGCTGGAATGTTTATTTCTAAATCCGAATTGTTCGTTCGGCAGAATATTCTTGTCCAGCAAGAAATTTACTAACCGAGTTTTTATAATTTTTTCAAAAATTTTTCCTAAGGAATTGAGTAAGCTTATTGGACGATAGCTTCCAATTAATGCTGGGTATTTTCCTTGCTTAGGAATACATGCACTTATTAAAAATTTTACTTAATATTTTATAGCTTGTCTTTGACAAGTTTTTAAGTACAATATTGGGTATTTTGTCCTGACCGGGAGCTTTTTTAATTTTTATCTGCTTAATTATGGTAGTAATTTCTTTTACAGAAGTAAATTCAAGATGGTTAGTTGTCTGATGTAGATTTTCAACTGAATCGTTAACCATATTAATGGTCGGAAGGTAAAATTCCGTTTAAATTCCGCATTTCGTATGCTGAAGTCCGTATTGTATTCTGTGGTCTGCATATGTAATTATTTATCTGAAATTTTTAAATTTATGTAGGTTGTAGTTCGTCGGAACGGAAAATAATTTTTACGACAGAATGTGTCATTCGGAAATATACAATGATTCAGAAGTGAGTGAATTATAAAACATACAATTTTTGTATTTAGAATATCAGGAGAAGTAGAAAATGTAATATAATTTTTTTTTTTTTTTAATTTTTTTTTATTTATAAAAACTAGTTTTTTTTATTTAGCAATTAAAAAGCGCTTCAAACGAATAATATATATTTCATCGTTTTTAATATTATAACATATTAAAAGCAATACATTATATATATATTTTACTTTCTTTAGAGAATTTTAAATTTTCTCTAATATAACAAAAAACTACTAATAAATTTTAATTTGTATATACATACATACATATGTAATTAAAAAACCTATAACTTTTACTTTTAATTAATGTATGTACATATTATGTACATTATGTAATTATTAAAAAATTAATCACTTTTTACAAAATAAATAAAAACAAAACTCAAAACGTAAAAATATTTGAAACGTAAAAAAAATCTTCCGAAACATCTGATTTTGATTTCTTCACAGACTTTGCAGTCGAATGGATGTCAACATACATACCAATTTTTCCGTATTCCATTTTCCGTATTCCGGGATATTCCGCTTCGGACTTCAGCATAACCACATTAACTAATTTTTCTAATGACAAATAATTTTGATAAGAACTGTAATAAGTTTTATTTAAGAATTTTAATTAATTCAAATGGATAAAACTTCTATAATTTAATCAAAAGAAAAATAATAAAAGGTGAGAGTCATAAGTGCACAGAAATCGAAATATAAAATTTATTTTAATTAAGTTCATTATTAAAATATGAGTAAGTGAAATACAGAACAAATTTTTCGAATCAATACATTTTTCTCAGGTTTCCTAATTGAATGGTTACCTAGACCTAATTAACTTTTAAATTATCTTAAATTGTGTAGTTTAATGAATATTAGGTAACAAAAATTTAATTTTTAATAAAAATTGAAATTTATATAATTTAAGAATTTTATATTTAAAGCAGACTTAAAATCTGTTTACAGTGAAATCTTAATTGGTTAGCTGTTTAAATAGGAATATTTAATTTTTTTATTTCTTCATAGTATTATACATATTTATATCATGGGCTTTTGCTTTTGTTTTTTTTTTATTATATTTTTCAATAATTTATTGATTATTGCAAATGATTGTTATTATATCTAAATTTAACAACTAACATAAAGAGGTACAACGAGCCATGAAGTCTAAGTTCGAGGGCCAAAAACTAATTTCACTCATCTAACCAACCAACTCAGGTCGTGAGTGCATATTCCGCTTGAGGCATAAGTTTTATAAACAATTTTTCTTTAATTATTCCTTCAAATTAGTTTAAAATTCAATTATAAATACGAAGTTACACTAAAATAGATATAGTTTTCCGCATTTGTACCAAGTAATGTCTCAAAAATTTATTTTTGTAACTGTTGGTATATCAAGATATTATTAGTATATACCCAAAACAGATAGGATGTTCAACTTATTGTCTTTGAAATTATTAAAATAAAATAATTTTATATCTAGGTAGGAATAATATGAGTAATTTTTTGTTGAAATGTATATTTTTTGATATAATTATAATGTAAAGAAAGGAGAGTAGATTTTTAGTAAATTATTGTGAAAAAGTTTCGGTTTTTTATTTGAAATTGAAAGATTTATTCTAATATATTATTAAGTGGATTAAAATAAAATAAAAACAATTAAGGGTAATCAGGCCCACACCACCCATATGACGGATGTGTGAACCGCACATAGGCGACCGATTTTGGTCTATTTTAGGGGGCGGTAAATTCAATAATATAATTCAATATTTATTGTACCAATGTTGTATTTAATTATCATTTTGGTATTTATGAAATTTAGGTGCCTATTATGTATTTCGATCGAAATTAATCGAATCGTTCATCGTTATTGTTAAAGTTAATCGATTGTGATCGTTAGTGTCATTATGTATTTCGATGAAAATTTGATCGAAAGTGTTTAAAAATGCTGCCATTGTAAAATTTAAATCTACGAAGAAAATGACATATGTTTCATTCTTTAACTGTCAAATTCAAATTATTATACGAAAAAAAAAACAAAAAAATAATGTTATATTTAAAATTTTTAAATTGAAAATAAATTGAAGTGTTTAAATAAAATATAATTATAAAATAAGTTTTTATAAATAAAATGATTTGAGCAGAGTTAAATTTTTCAATTTCTGATAGTGCTGAAAAATGCTATCGAATTGCAGAATTAAATAACAAGCGAACATATATTCGGGATTATTCTAATCCACTAGATTTGGAAGATTATACGTATGTTTTTTAAATATAAATTTGATGAGTTATTATCCACATTATTAAAACTATTATCCACATTATTAAAACTAAACAAAAATTGAAATAGCCAATAAGTAATACGTCGATTCCAAATATAATAAAATTGGCCAGTGTATTAAGATTCTGTGCGGTTTGTACCAAGCAAATGATTTTCAACGTAGGAAATGATTTCCATGTCGGACTAGCACAGCTAATTTTTTTTGTTCTTAAAGAAGTTTTATATGTATTTGCAATTTATAATTATGTGCAAAATGGATCAAATTTCATTACGCACTAGAAGAAAAAAGTCTAACATTATTTTTATGATTAAAGCAGAATTACTAAGATAATTGGAGCAGTAGATGGAAAGCTTATTCAAATTAAATCACCGAAGCAAAACGTACAACATTTATGTAATAGTAGAAAGGGATTTTTTAGCATTAATGCAATTCTGATAAGTTTATACTTTATTGTAATTAGCTTACATTATTATAACAGTTTTTGTTTTTAGATATGTGATCATAACCAGGTAATTGGTTTTGTGAGTGCAAAATATCCTGGTACCTCTTTGGAAAATTTATAACGGTGTCTCATTATTTACACTATAACTTTTCATATTGCAGTTTATTTGTAACAGGCTTTTCATTCCTATTAAAATTCATTTCAATAAAAAATTATTATGAAGAATAAAGTAAAATACCTACTTTCATTTCAACTTTTAAATTTATTTTTATTTCGAAAAATATCATAGATATAAAACACAACACCAAGTGTCCAATATAAATAAAATAATATAATGTTCAATATAAATAAAATATATTTGTATCTCTTTTATTTTATCCTTTCAATTCAAAATTGAAATGATTTGTACAAAATCTCTCTTTCGATGTCTCTTTCGTGGTAAAATTTTACAACTATAACCTTTATCGATTTCGTCGACAATTTCTGAACGATATCGTAATACATAATGGCAATTTTGCATTTTGACATTTCGTTCGATCAAATCGTAATAGTTTCGAAATACATAATAGGCACCTTATATTTCTATTTATTTTTTTGCCGTTTTTGTTGTAACAATTCTCCATTCGGCTACTTTTCCGTAAGAACATTGAATTTCTTGCACTGTTTTATTATATATTATTGGTAAATGG